>SMMW01000001.1:6047500-7300000 GCA_004794655.1 Marisa cornuarietis
TGTATTCACACCTCCTATGCACACATCTGCACACTTATACCGAACATATTTCATAGCCATGTGCGTCTCACACACACACACACACACACACACACACACACACACACACACACACACACGGGCGCGCGCGCTCTCTCTCTCTCGTTCTCTGTCTTACTCTCAAAGCAAGAGAGAGGTTAATCATCTGGAAATAATGAAATTAGTAGGCAAGACAGAAGTTACTAAATTAAAAATAATGCAACAAGTCAACTATTAATAAATGTTTACGTTAATGCATATCTCAACAGAAGCTATACCCAACGGAAATATATCGCTTTGGTCAGATTCTAATCTTGTGTGGCACCAGTAATTTTTACATTGTGGCACTAGTAATCTTACACTTTTTTACCGTATGGGAATTGGAAAATGTTACAGTGCTGTACACATAGTTTTTACTGTGTGACGCTAGGGTGCATGAATCACATACTGTAGATGTTTGGCAATCATATCTCATCATTAAATAGTAATTGAAGGAAGCTTAAATTTGGTGTAATTTTTAAAACGTTCTGGTCGATAGAAAACAATACAAATGAACGATAAAAACAAAACAGAACAAGATCATTATTGCAAATGGACCCTCAACTCGTATGCCAAGGAAAGGTTCAGGCCCCGCTGTGATCACGTGTGCACGTGTGCTTGTGTATGAGGGCGACAGTGACGGGTGGTCAGGCTGCCTCTGTTGCAAGGCGCCCGCGTTCCCTGGGTGCAGGACCGGACTGAGTTACGAAATCGAATTTCACTACAAACCGCGAGCTTTTAGTGCAACCCCGGCCCGTCATACAGCTGCTCGGCTGTCGATATCACCCCCCCACCCCACACACACTCTCTCTCTCCCACATGTCGTTTGTCCCGTGTTCCCATCCCCCACAAACCCTATCTTCTCAATCCCACCACCAGCGGCTCCACCTTTGCCCCTCCATCCACAGTCCACAGTCGATCCTCCCACGTTTTTAGCTCCCCCACTTCTCTCCCCCCTCCCACCTACACACGCGACCATATCGCGCCACAGTTAGTCCCAGATCCAACTGTGGTTTCGGCTTCCATGTGCACGACCGGGTTTTCTTTCTTTCGTGGGAGGGGTGGGGGCGCTTTTTTTTTTTTTTTTTAGTCTCTCCGCGTGATAACTCAAGTGTGGGTGGAAGGAGACGGATAAAAGGTCGGGAATCAGTGGAGGCGCGGACTGGGAAAGCAGGCAGGCCTACAGGTAGGCTGAACTCTCACCTGGAGCGTCAGTCCTTTACCCTTTAACCTGTGGAGGGTATCTGTGGTACGGGTAGCACTCTTCGCTAACCCTCATTCAGCCCTCTACCCGCTCTCCCCCCCCCCCCACACACACAGAGTAATACTTGCACAAATACATATATACATACAGACAAAAATGTACTCTCTCTCTCTCTAACACACACACACACACACACATGCGGTAACAATGAACACAGACACGTGTTCACATACTTGAACAGACCTACCTACCTACCTACCTACACACGGGTGCAAACCCGACTTTGGTCAGTCGCGTACTGGCTGTCGAGCACCGCTTAATTAGAAGCGGGTACAAAGCTGTAGCAACCGTTAATTCACTCTTAACGGGGTCAGCGAGCGGAAATGAAAGCCTCTGTAGGCACAAACCCGGAAAATGGTCAACAAGAGAGCCCAGCTGCCAACAAGAGGCCCAGCGTAGCAGCCACTTAAAGGCAAGCCTTTCACTCACTGACCACGGAAAGGTAGGGGGAAACCCAAATACAACAAGGTAAACTACAATGGAGTGTGTGAGTCCAGGCCAGCCCTGCCTCTTCTTAATGAGGAAAGTTTGGTGTGGGGGGAAACTTTCCTTTTCAGCCTTACGCCTGGGACTGATTGCCCTCGCTGGCCACTTTAGGTCTGCGCTATGCGAGGTCGCCATGTTTGAACAGGGAGATGTTAACGTACTGGTTGACATTTTCTGTCATCATGGCTTTGTCACAGCGGCTTTTGTCATCGACACGCTGGGGAGACGACGATGGACAGCCCCAACAGACGGACGGACATAAGATAGACCATAAAGACATACCGACAAACAGAGAGACACGCAGACATACACAAAGATATATAGACGTTATGACACCTGACACCTCCCCCCTTACCACACACACACACACACACGCACACATTCATAAATACACTGTTCCCCTTAAACACTTAGACAACACTTTCTCTTTCTCTCTCTCTCTCTCACTAGCACACACACACACACACAGAAAAAAGAGCAGGAAGGCAGAGAGAGAGAGAGAGAAAAAAAAGCAAAAAGGGGGAGGAAAAGAAAAGCACCTGAGATGCAGGGAGGCTGGCCACTGCGATAAAGGAGACAGGATGTGAAAGGGACAGGTGACAATTGAAAACACAGGAAGACGTGGTTGTCACAGTGGTGCAGACTGTGTCGCCATACAGCGTTCAGCAGCTCGCACTAACCAACACCATCAAGTGTGCTGCACCCGTTTCCCAAGAATTATTTTCTTTTCATACTCTGGCCCCTAAATCATTTTTTTAAACTCTTAACAAGTGCTCTCGCTCCTCAATCTTTATCTCACCAATTCTCTGGCTCATGTATCCTTATCCTGTTTATCCCTATTTTTTGTATCCTAAACACGTGCACACTCTGGCTTCTGTATGATTATCTTCATTCTCCCGGTGACTAACCAAACACCCTACATTCTAAAAAATAATTTGTTTTACTTACCTAGCTTGTCCTGTGATTGTTTATCTTGTGAATATGTAAGCATTCTAACATCAATCTGTCCTGTAGCTGTCTAACTTGCAAATATTTCTATCAGCTCTGCAGCTCTCTAACTTATGAAAAAGTAAACATTACATTCTGTGGCTGATGAACCTGTGAATATGTAAGCATTTTATCCTGTGACTGTCTAACTTAATAATAGGTATGCATTCAAACATCTAACAATTCTGTGGCTGTTTCATTTGTGAATATTCAGATATTGCAGACAGCTTCCTCCCCAAAAAACTGTAAACAGCAGAGGCTCGCACACATTTTAATCAATTGCTTTGCACATTTGAATGTATGGGTTAATCGGATGGAAAGAGGGTTTGAGTAGGATTTATTTTTTTCGTAAACGCCGTGCGTTTCCTCGTCAAGGAGAGATATGTGCGTACAGATTATTATTATTATTATTATTATTATTATTATTATTATTATTATTATTATTATTATTATTATTATTATTATTATTTATTATTATTCTGTGACTATGGACGTCCTGTAGCTTCGCACACGCCCCAAGCTCCTGGTTTAACCTACGAAAACAAATATTCAAGAAGCAGCCCAAAACGTGTTCACAACATAAAATGTTATTGTCTGAGCTTTATTTCGCAATTTATAGTTAATGTTCTCGGGTTTCTGCATTAAAGTGTTGCTTCCCGTCTTAAGGTCCTTCGCTGGCGTTGGACACACAGCCACTCCAGTGAGATCTTCGGTAAAGTTCGGTGGGAAATTGCTGGCATGTTGTTAATGTTATGGTGGTGATGGTGATGGAGGTGGGGGGGGGGGTATATGGATCGCGGCGGTAGGTATCATACAAGTTCACCAAGACAGGCGAAACCACGTATGGAAGGCGTGTGGCCAGTCACGCTGTCGAGGGCTGCTGGACCTCATGGGCTGCGGTCAGCGCTGGGCGATAATGGTTATCACTGTCGTGGCGCATTCCGAGCGATCGAACAAACGAACGAATGAAAGAAAGAACAAAAAACAAAGCAACGAGCAAACCAACAAACTGTCCAAAGAAGCAACTAACAAACGAAACAATAAACAAAGGAAGAAACAAACAAATGAAGAAAAGAACGAACGAACCCACAAACAAATCAACGAACCTACCAAATAACGAGCAAAACTGCTAACTAAAATATTAACAAACGAACAAACAAAGCAAGAAAAGAGCGAACAACAAACTAAAAATATTTATGACACTTTTATTTTTGTCCCTTCCCTCTCAATACCCCCTCTACACCTCTCCACTGTGTATATGGCTCATAAGTGGATAGACCCCGCGTCCATACCCGCATATCCGTTATGCATAATACGGATATTAAATTTTTTGTCGGTTGTGTCAGCGGCTGGGAACTCTGGTAAAGTATTTCTGAACAAGTTGCTTCCCCTCCATATTATACTTGCTATCAACTTAGCAGCAAAGCATCTGATAAGTCCAGGTTGATGGCATCTTTGTCTTTGGAGGGAGATGGTAGCGGAGGGTAACTCGTGGAAAGACATGTGAACTGAAGTGAGGGGGACACGCGTTACCGCTTTAAGGTTTTGTAAACACAGCTGCTGGCTGTGGGATTTCCCCCCATTGGGTTTCCTCTCGTGAAAAGGTCTGTTCAAATATTTTCGTCGTATCTAACATGCTACAAAACTCTTAGTGGTAACCACCAGAGCATCTCTTGGCTATTGGTGACAGTGCCAAACAGGACAAAATAAACAAATTTAAAAAAAAAACTAGTAAATGAGCTGATCCAGAAGAAAAATATTTTTGTTGTGCAATCACTAGCTGGATGCTAAGTGAAACAAGTTTGTTGGATATTCACTGGATGGACGCAAACTGAAATACGTTTTTGCGTCCAGCTAGTGAATGTTCAACTGAAATAAGTTTGTTGGACATTCGCTAGGTGCGTGCTGGCCTGAACGAATGGCAAAACGCGAACATTTCTCGCATTGGATGACTGGGCAAAATTGTAGATCAGAAGCTCAGCCTTGTAATCGAGATTTAATATGGGCGTCATAAACCTTCTTATTGAAGTGTCAGCCTGCAGTACGCTCAAACTGGGTGGCCTGACAAAGATTGCGCCCTGGGTGTTTACACACGGCTGTCGGGCTTTGATCTGATTGGGTCGGGGTGCTTCGTCGGAGCAAAAGGGGCAAGTCTATAGAATGTGCAAATAGTTGTTATATGTACACGACTGCAGTACACCTGACAGGCGACGGTGGAGTGTATAGACCTGCACTGATCATTACGATCTTCATTCTAACCTGCAGCTTGCAGTCTTCCATCTCTCTCTCTCTCTCTCAGTCTTCCCCGGTGTTCACGGGCTGTTGCACACCAAGAAGCCGTCTGCTTGTTATTGTAATACTGTACATTGCTTGTTTACTTGTTGTCTTGTTTCCTGCTTAGCTGATCGACAGTGTCAAATCGTTTAACGCCCTGGTTTTGTTTTTCAAAATAGTCATAGACAGCCTCAGGTAAAAAGGAAATTATAGTATTATGCAAGAATAAACCAGCATAACTCTAAAATCGTTTTTAACTGGGCGTGAACCGTCTTCCTTAAAATAACAAAGTATGATTTATTAATCAATTTCTTAATTTAGGATTTATTAATAAATAACTTAATAATAACAAAGATATGTATATAATTATGCAAAGCAGTGGTTGGTCAATCCAACATTGAACACCAGGAATATATTTTTCTACTTTCTGTTTTCGTTTGTTTTCCATCTAGACATGGTATTATTATTATTATTATTATTATTATTATTATTATTATTATTATTATTATAAGTGAGTAGTAAGATTGTTTCTAGGCTTTGTTTACTTTTGTACTGATCACGATCTTTTGTCACGTTACGTTCTCTGCTTTTGTTTAATTCGATTTACTCATCGATGTTAATTTTGGGCTTTACTATTTAAGATGATTAAGGTGTTCTCTTACTCTCTTTAAAGTATTACAAGTTTTTACTATTAATTAATTATTGTAGCAAATCGCTCTCTCCATGCTGGGAGTTTCTGTTGGTTGACCATTTCGGTTTTTGTTTTCTCTGTGTGTGTGTGTGTGTGTCGGGGGGGGAAGGAGATGTGTGGGCGAAGGGGAAAGAGAGTGTGCGACTATGACGTCAAATGGCTGTTAGTGCTTGCTAGTTTTGATTGCTTTTCATCAAGCTTGTCAGCAGGACATCAAATGAATGATACAGTTTTCTCTCCTCTTTGATTGCTTTTCATCAAGTGAAGGAGTGGGTGGACGGATTTGTGCGACAAGTGGGGCAAGGAGTGAGCAGGCGAGTGGGGGTATGAGAGTGACAGGAAGGAAAATGAATGGGCAGGTCAAAGACTTTAGCCTCAGAGCTATAGGCACCTCTTTCACTTGGACAGTGCATCTCTCTCTTTCTCTTCCCCCCACCCCTCCACCTCTCACTCACTACCTCTTCTAGTCGTCGCCTTCATATCCGCTGTGACAGGAAATGAACTGGGTCGCCAAAACATATTTATCGCAATAACACGCACTCTGTCCCTGTGGCCCCGAGGACATGGCGTTGCCGCCCGCAGAGCATAACCCGCAGTTCGCACGCGCCCTAAATCAAGAACGCCGGGCCGTGCGGAGAGGATCTCGTCCAGCGAGCTGCAGATAGCGCACGATGCTCCAAGATGGCGCGCAGCTCACAGTGGAATTATCTGTGCAAGAATGCTGATAGCTTGGCCGGATGGCTCATTCGGATATCGTCGGTTTCAAAATAATGCAATAAAGTGGTTCTTTTTTTTATGTGTTACCATCTCCATTTTTGACCCCCACCAATGGTTTGATTTTCCAGATGAAAGATACTTGCTTAAAAGTTTTTAACTTTTATAATTACCTAGTCATTCCTCGACCTTGGAGTTATTTGTGCGCTACTGAGCCAAGACTTTCCGTTTACCGTACAGTCCTGTTTCGACGTTTTTCTTCAAGACAGTAGTTTGTTTAGTTTGTGTGTTATGTAGTGGATCCGCGAAAATGTTTCTTTCTGTTTGACACAGGTTCTATCAGCTTAGTTTAAAGACCCTCCACGTTCTTTCTCCACGTTGCGCAGTTGCCAGACAACCTGGCGAAGTCTCTTTTTGGGAGATGGTCCCACAGACCAGCATCTCAGTCGGGGCATCGGTTGTCAGAGTGACCTCAACGAAACCAAACATGGCGCGTTTCTATAGCGACCTCACGTCTGCTTCTTCGCCTGTTTCTTCTTCTTGGTCGTCGTCGTCACCACCCTCGTCTTCTCCCATTATTTGCAAATTTAAATTGAAAAATACGACTTTTGCTACTAGTGCATATGTTCGAAGAAAAAGTCAAAATGTCAAAAGTGGACAAAGCAGTCGAGAAAACCCAAAACGGAAGTGACGCTGGAGAAATAAAATATTGCTAAACTGCAAAAAGTTAACAAAAATGGGGAAAAACAGGAAAACTCTTGTAGATGATGCTAAGGATAACACCCCTGAAAAGAAAGCTCTTGCGTTTTAAAAAGCAGCCACGTTGCAAATACCAATTATATGTTCTGCAATGAATTTCTTTTTTTTTAAGCCCATACTGTAGTTGTTTCTCATAAGCGTCTCCATCCACATTTTCAACTCGCGAACATTGCACAGCTTGTACAAAGATGTCTGTTCCCTGTCAGATACCTGAATATGTTTTCAACCAGTTTATTATAATTTGGATACTTGGATACATCTGTACCTTCTAGCGGGAATATTTTTAAATTTTAAAAAATTATAATCTGGCGATGTATGTCCTTTATGCAATATAAGCATGTCTGTTGAAATTTACGTAGCATTGCAGTTTTGTGACAAACGTGCAGAGCAAATCCTGACAAGAGTAAATAAATGTTCTTTCCGGAATGAGCGAATATAAAGTTTCAGCGACAATATGTCTTGATTATAGAGTTCTGTGTGAGTAGGGGGGAACTGTTTTGTTGTTGTTGTTGTTGTTGTTGGCAGGGAAAGAGGAGTAGAACGGTGACCCCTCTCTCCTGACAGCGGCCTCTGAAAAAAAAAAAAAAAAAAAACCTGCAAGGCAGACAACTTGTTGCTCGTGCACCTCTCTGCTGCTGAGAGACGGAGAAAGACAACAAATGGGTGTAGCTTTCCTTTGATTGGCAGGCGCGCGCGCGAACTTGACACGAGCGTTGCTAAAGCTGCCGCCTCCATGCTTGAGAAGCTGGCGAGGGCGCGTTGACGAGCAAGGAGAGATGATCGTGACGGCTGGCGGAAGGAAAAGGGGAGAGGAAGGGGAAGGGAAGAACTCCCTCCTCCCCCCGCGCCCTCCGTCGGCAACACAAACCCTGGTTTTCACGCTTGACGGCGCCCCGGGCAGCCGGAACGAGACAAAAACCCCGTAGTGGCTGCTGGCGCGGGTGATTTGCCGATTACACCCTCCAACGCGCACAAGGGCCGATTTGTTTCGGCTGGTTTAACCCCCCCGTATTGACGGCAACTTCGGCCGACCAAACTCTGACCCGTTTCTTGCCAAAGAGTCGAGAGCAAGACGTTTGAACCGGCAAACGAGGCATGCCATCTTCCGCGCCGGAGACAGTGGTCGCTGGTGTGAAATTAGCCGTCACCGATCAGCTGTGGTCAAGGTGGTCGCGAGTGTTCTTTCACTCATTAACAGGAGAGCAGAGAGCGGGCGGGGTTGTTTTGTTTCTGTTGGGAGGTGCCGCCACCAGTTTGTTCCTTACTGAGCTGGTTCCTCTGGCGAGGTGCAGAGGTGAAAATGGCAAGATTAGGGGGTCGTTCACTGAGGTGTTAAGAGTTTCTGGAATGCAGTCGCTGACGTACACTCCACAAACACTTGTCTGTCCTAGCATGCATGCAAGCACGCACACGCACACATAGTCGCTGTAATGACAAAATCATTTCAAGATTTTTTTGTTTGGACTGGGGGAGTTACTCTGAAAATAAATGGGAGAAAATGGTATTTGGATGGAGTAGAAGGTGTGATTATGTATAATTGTATTTGTGCGTGTGTGTGTTGTGTGTCAATAAAACCACAATGTAACAAAAAATAACAACAACCCAAAAAAATGTCCATGGATTTTGAATTGCTTGGTTCAGTCGTGGCGCTGAGAAATGATGGAGAAGGAGAGGATAAGGGTGCGAGAGAACATGCGCATAAAAGAGAGAGAAAGAGAAAAAAAAAACAAATTGCACGGACGTTGGTGTTTGAGCTATACACAAGCGTACTACAAATGCACGTCTGCCTTTAATTTCTTTTTTCTGTTTTTACTAACCTTTTTCGTTTTATGTGTTGCTGCTTTTTAACATGTGTGTCTACTAGGATCAAATTACACAACACGTGGTCGTCTAAACAAAGTCCCGTCTGTAACAACAGTCTAGTTTTATAGGAACGACAGATACGTTAATAAACTGTATTTATGGATATAAGAAAAACAGATGGGGGGGATACGTTATTCCTATTATCTCCCCTCTAATGCACAGGACATTCAAACCAAGAGGATCAAAGAAAAACCAGACGCGGCTGATCTGACCCAGTTTTTTCCACGCCCCACTTCTCCACCCGTCAAAGTAGAAACCAAAACACACAGAAAAACCCCGACCCATATTCACACCACATTTGCTATTAACACTAATCTTTGTTGCGAACAGAGAGAGAGAGCGCGCGTGTCTTCAGACAGAAAAAAATTCGAAGAAAGAACAATTATCAAGCTTTGAAATGATGAGACGAAAGAGAGAAAAAAAACCCAGACAAAAAATAAAAAAAAGAAAAGAAAAAGAAAAACCACGCCCTGTTGCAGGCACCAGAGTTTTGGTTAGACGCGGAAACCAAGCATGACCATCGCTTTCTGCGACTCTCACAATGACAGCAGATGACAGATTAATGACTGATCTCGCTCCTGCAGCGCTCTCACTGCTAATTTGCAGCTGCACCTGAGTACATGCTCTACTTGCAGGTACATGCGCGGGAGACGTTGTCTGCTCTTTGGTGTGGGTTTGTTTTGTTTAGCTCGTTTTTATTCTTTTTTTTTTTTAAGAGTGGGGAGAAGCTTTGTTTCTATCTTTTGAAATCTTTGATTGTTGCTCTGTGAAAGTGCTGTGAATAAAATTTGCGGCAAAGCTCATAGAACTTAAATCTTCAGCCATTGTCTTAAGTCTTTCGCTCTCTCTCTCTCTCTCTCTCAGGCTCACTCGTTCATTAGCACACACACACACACACACACACACACACACACACACACACACACACAAGAGCATGCAAGCGCTCTCAGGCGCCCATGTGAAGAGGACCAAACCGAACTGGGCCGTTGAATCATTACTCAACCGTCGGTCATGCTAATTATTCTCCATGAATCCCTCATCACTTTAGCAATGACTTCGATCAGACCACGCACATCTTATCGGAGTTCCCAAGCGAGTTTTTGTGCTGGCAATTTCTACTGGTTAGCGCAGTGGCTTCACAACATGAGCTTCACCAGGGCTTGCAACAGGATTTGATGTGATACTGACGGAGCCCTAAGGCAGGCATGTGCCAGTGCCACACAGATGTTCAATTTGAAATCAAATTCTATCTTCCCTATTCCCACTCCGTTCCGCAAGAGGAAACTATAAAGATCGTCTCTATCGTTCAAATATTTTTCCAGCGTAAAAGGAATGGTGTGAAAATAGTCATTGGGTCTAACATCTTTGTAGTTGGAGGAAATCATAAGATAGACGAATGAACGAATGAATAAATGAATTTTTCTCTGAAAATAATATACACTACTGTTGGAGAGGTAGTCAGGCTTTTATGTTCCTTTACAACAAGGTGTAGCCCTCAGGGTATACTGGGCTGAATGGGAGGTATATCATGCAGCCACGGTAAGGGAATGTGGGGCACAATAAAACCTTCTTTGGCTTGGATTCGATTTTAGGGCAGACTGGAAAGCACTTTGGGGCAGATCCTGCAGCAGTCGACATTTAAAAGATATGAACGATCAATGCCTGAGATTCTGAGTTCTACAACACCTGTGTTCTGCCCTGTCAGAGCGCCATCTAGTGATATTGGCGTTCACACAGCCAAGGGACAGCACTGTCAATCTCTTACTTCCGCCCCTGCCCTTCGGGCATTTTATGCTGTATTCATTAGCCACAGGAACATGGTTTGAAAACAGAATGATGAAAACCTACACAGACGGGTAATCTATCTGTCGACGAAAAAAAATATCGACCACATCAACGCGAGCCTGAAAATGCCAAGACCACGCCAGACCTAATATAGTAGTCATTAACAACGCCGGAAGTCAGGAGCTCAGAAATGTCGCCATCTTTTATAGCAGGAACAAGCTGGTCCTTGTGTGTGCGTCTACTGTACACTAGCTTTCTATGAATAACAGCAATCTTTCTAGGCTTGAGCAGGGCGCCACGATGTCAGATCGAAGTAAGCTGTAGCGTAGCTGAGCTATTTGTTAACAAGACTTAGCATAATCAAGGATTTTCAGCCTCCGATCTCTTTCCCCAGAGCTTAGGTCGCATCGTGTAGAGTCATTCTGGAAGGTTCTTTCTAAGCCACGAATGACGCCAAGATTTCCCGCGAGCAACCGCGGCTGCGACAATTTCTTTTGTTCGCATAAGAAGTACGATGCTGTTGAGACTTTTCTCGAGCTGCCTATGATCTTAAGAATTTCATATCTAGCAAGATGAAAACTTTAATTAAGTGTGGCTATGAGCAAAAAGTAAAATTATAATTTTAAAAATTAGTTATAAACGAGCAGAATGTCAGCTGGCGAAAAAGTCGCCAGCTGCTCGTCTGATCAACAACGTCACTGATGTACAGCATCAATGTATTTGTTATTAATGTACTCCTCCCTCGCGGATATTACCTTATACACTGTCCTTTTTAGCTTTTTAAACGCAGTCGTATTAGGCTAACAGTCACTAACCGTTTTAGAGGCCGTTCCTAAACGTTTGGCGAAGTTGTAATATAACCGTCACGGAGAATATTTTTCCAGACTTGGTCCAACGTTCGTCCGAGAACTTGGGCATTACGAGCAGGTGGGGTGGAGTCTTGGATCTTGTCAGCTTCCTGAATGATCTTTCTGTGTCCACCAGCTTCACAGAATAATCGATAACCTAAGTCGAGGTTGTTACGTCATAAACTCACTACCGCTATAAATGTGTGGAGATACTTTATCTCAAAATTGTGTGGTTATCCCGATATCCCTAACTCAAAATAGCAGATCTGACGCTTCGAAAACTTTCGGATCGACGAGGGCAAAAAGATGAAAACAATCTTGAAATTTTCTGAGACTTGGGAGAGGTTTGTTTACTTTTATTCTAATTTTTGATTAATTGATTTATTTCACGTGTGGATTCTGTAAAAGATGTGCACCTGTCGTAAGTAAAGAGTCAGATTTAGTCCTTCTGTCTATCTAAAATGAAGAGATAATTATGTCGCTCACTGAAGTAAGGTGAAAACACCCGAAAAAAGTTCTCACGAACGTTTAGAGTACGAGGCCGAAAGGAATAATAATTTTGTAAAAATCACTCGAGTGTAACAACTTTAATCTGAACGAAAGGTTGGCAAACTGAGTTTGAAACTTGTTCTCTTGCCAGACAATTTAGTTAACAACTAGCCTTCTTTCATCATTTAGCGTTAAGATTAAGGCGAAAATGTTATTGATAGAAATATGTGATATGTAACAAAAGAAACATTACTAGCAGTGGCTTAACGATCAATCCAAACATAAAGATACCAAACCATTCGTTTAATCTATGTATCTTAAGAATAACACTTATTTTAGGGCGGGCAGTACATAGAAACCCCTTCTGTAAAACCTACGAGGTAGCTTTTTGACAAAAAAAAAAAAAAAAAAACTTGATGGGTGTCTGTTGTTCACCTGGCTTTGGTTAATCAGTACAAATAAACAATGGTCAATCCAGTCTGACATTTAACATGCATACACATACGCACGCACGCGCACATGCATGCATGCATGCTCGCTCGCTCTCTTCTCTCCTGTAAACTTTATCTTCTCGTGTTGGTCGAAATACATTTTGAGTAGGACGCGGGCAATCGGGTAGAGAAATAAATATTCAGGGGGAAAAAATAGAAGTCAGGCGACTGAAAATGTTATCTGGATGTCTGTTACTTGTCGATTTATATCCGCGACATAAGGAAAATTACTGGTGAGGCCATGTCAGATTTTTGTGCTCAAATTGAGAGTATCATTTGGAATAATTGCTATTCGTGAGTTCTTCATACTAGTCTTGAAAACACTATAGGGCAGTATGAAATAAATACCAATGATTTACTTATAATAAAAATTATCATTATTAATATTATTAATTTCATTATTTCTAATGGCCATTCTTACACGTACACTCATTGTTCGGCAAGTTTGTTATGATGACGGTCACATAAAACATGGGCAATAGTTATATATTCGCCAATGTAAGAAGACCTCTAAGAATTTTGAGTCATTTTGCGTCTGATACTCATGGTAGTGCCCAACAGTGCAGGGTCGTTCAAACATAACTCGTGAAATACTCTCTGAACACAATCACTGTTTACAAAAAGTCCCTAAAGGCCTTCGAAACCAGACAAATAATATACGAAAGCTTGGCCAAGTATGTCAAAAATTTTATGTAGCCGTCATGTAGAAACTTTGCCCAACTTTGCCAAACATTTGTCTACATTTGTCCGGTTAAGAACAACCTTAGCGACCGCGATCCCCACAGAAGCGCAGTCAAGTGAAATGGATCATCCTCAATCCTCCCCCACCCCGAACATCCCCCCCCTTTTCTTCCTTAGGAAAAGACAATCGTTGGGATGATATGTCCTTCTACCTGTGGCCGCTGTAATCTACGTAAAAGATGGTTACTTACATAGCTACTGGCTCAGAACACAATTATAAATGTACATGAATCCAACAACATAAAACAACATCAAGACATAACGCATGCAGAGTGTTAAGCCTTGCTGTGAGCAAGAGAAAAACCACGTGATCAGTTGATATCTTTTTTCACGGACAACACTGTCAAGACAAGACTCCCTTATCCCATCCTTTCTCCAGCACCAAACTCCATAACGCACCTCTGTGTCTGGCGCTTCCGAGTGAACAAAGCTCAGATTTGTCGGACCGCCGTGGATGCTTGGCAAAACAAATACTCAGAAACGATCAAGGGATCGAAACGTGTCTGTCGTCCTGTGCTCAAAAGTGGTCGGCGCAGGCCCCGGGGTGGAAGTGGTTCCTGTAGGGCCCCCGCGTGGCGCAGAATTCCTACAGAACGTCGTAGAGGAGAAGCCCCGATGACAAGAGAGCCGCCTGCAGCGCCCCCTTTGCTTGTAGTCGAATGTAGTCTAGCCGTCTGTCCCACGCTGGTCCGAGCATCACGTGCACTGGCGGAAGATGCTTCTCCCCTCCATCCCCCCGTTACAAAAGGCCGTGGATAGAAAGGGAAGAGGGTGAGGGGCTTCGGTATACAGCTGCCGATGTTTCCGACGCTTATTGATCACGTGGTGTGGACCTGGGTGAGCTCCGCGAAGCATGGACCTTTACTAGAGATCATATTGATGGAGCCGAGGCAGAAAGTGGCAGGCTTTAAGTTCAGGATAGAATTCTAGAAACAAAAGGCGCAGCGCTGCGCCTAGAGACTGCTTTGCAGTGAATATACGTGTCGAGATCAATGTTTTCTTGTGCTGGGCTGTAGATGATACGTGTTTTGAGCATGATCGACGATTCTCAAGAATTTCTTCCTGAATATCTTTGATTGATTGGGAGGATAATTAGATACTAGAAACAAGCTTTCTTTATTGCCGCTGCATATTGCAACTAGTAGCCAAGAAATGCTAGGCGCACAAGATATAAAAAAAAATTAAGTGAAGTAAAATGTTCCATCTGTAACGGTAGATAATTGAACAGATAATCACTATCGTAATACAAAAGACTGAAATAAGACTGCAGCAAGCTCCAACCCCACCCATTATTCCAGAACTCCCCCCTCCTCAAATTCCCTTGTGTTTCTAATTACAATACGTTCGTAACCCACAGACCAGCAAATGCTTGACAATGATTATCGCCACGTGAAAGACGTAACAGGCTCAAATTATCTCCCTTCAGAAAACAGATTCAGACAAGGAGCATGCTTTTGCGGGGAAGATTGGCCGACATTTTCTCAACTTGACAAAGGAAGGTGGTGGGGGTGCTGGGAGAGAATAATAGCTCAGGGGAGGGGGTTTTCGAGGGAGAGAAGAAGACAAAGCAACAAGGCCCCGCGCGTGACGTGCGGTCAAGGCTGACACGAGCAAAGGCACGTGTCGTCCGGTAATGAATGAAGTCACCTTTCATTCGACTGGCGATTGCCCGCCCTGTCCCTAGCAGTGTCCCCCTAAACGCAAGGTCTGTCGGGGCTTTATTCAGCTGGGGTAATTCCATTATAATGTTTGTGCCGGCGAGAAGCAATGCTGTCCGACATCAGGTTACAGAAATACAGCCAAGTCACCACAAACACCATCAGCATCGATTGGAAAATCGAAAAATTGAAAAGGGCAATGAAATATGACAGCTGGTTGAGAAGGTGCGGGGGAAAGGAGAAGAGTGGCTGCAGGAAAGAGGACTACCAGATTACAATAGAGAATAAAAGATAATAGGTGTGTGTGTGTGCGTGCGTGCGTGCGTGCGTGCATGTGCATGTGTGTGTTAAATCGAGAGATTATCAGAGAGACACAGGCAGAGAAGCCGCCAACTACCAACCAATCGGACAGGCAGGCAGACAGACAGATAAAAGAGTCTGCACTGTATTTTAAAATATGCGTTAATTTTTTTTAATTATGAGATGGTATTTGCGACTTTGAGCCAATGAATCGAATCAGGATAGGGCAAACAGCAAAAAAACGTTGTTACAGAGTGCTACATGATATAAGTTTCAGGAACAAACACAAATGTAAGTAGACTCTCTCCTTGTTGACTACTAGATGAGATAATATATATATGATCGAAACATGTTTCTGACCGTCCCCCATCCCTCTAATCTTTCTTTCTCAATCTCCTCCTTTCTCGATCTTCCTTGAGTGAGTGAGAGTGAGTGCGTGATAGTGAGTGAGTGAGCGAGTGAGAGAGAGAGAGAGAGAGAGTGTGTTTGTGTGTGTGTGTTTAAGAGAGAAACTGTTCTCGCTATCTTTACCTAGCGGAAGTGTGTCACCTCTCAGATCGCACCATTTATCTCCGTCCTATTTTTACCTCCGTCCTGTTCTAGTGACTCAGCTACTGGCTACGTTTTCTGGAGAAAGCTACAGTAAAATGTCGGGGATTTTATTTTTTAATCAACAGGTGAAATATGTCACATCACCCAGTAAGAAAAACAAGTCTAAATCTCTAACGTTAACTTTGGACGCAATGAAAAAAGTATTATTTTATAAATAAATACAAGAAATTGTTTGCTATTATTTTTACCTCATTCAACTATTACTCATCATCGTCATCGTCATCGTCAACAAAAATATCCCAAGAACTCAGTCCTCCGAAAATCTCATACTTTAAATTCTCCCAAAATCCTAGCGCTTTATAAAGCTTAAACATTATTTTCAAAAGTAAAGGGCCAGGTCTTTATTTCAACTTTACTCTGTTTCATTTAAATTCTGCTCTGTGCAACCAAAGAGCACCTACACTCGCAAGCTTCGAGAACATTTTAGAAAGTGTCTCCCACCTTCTAAGGGAAGAGCATTATGTCCCTGTGGGCGATGTCGCGAGTTAGTTCTGTCATCCTGAACGTGGCTAACATGGCCTGCGTGCACGGGTGCTGGTTGAGAGATCAATGACACACACACACACACAGTGCATTACAACCTTGCCGGTTGCACAAGGAATTGTTCAGCCGTGTGATCAAATCATGTGCCTTCTCTTTAACCCAGCATCTGTGACTTTGGAAGCAAAAAAAAAAAAAAAACCACAAGAACAAGAAATCAAGAATTCTTTACTTGAAAATACTAAAGCTCGCTCTCTCCCCACCCCCCTCTTCTTTGCATCCTAACCTCTTTCTCTTATGTCCTGCTTTTATAAAGATGCGCGCGGATGTGTGTGTGTGTGTGTGTGTGTGTGTGTGTGTGTGTGTGTGTGTGTGTGTGTGTGTGTGTGTGTGTGTGTGTGTGAAATTTCACGTACTCATAAATTTCTTTGTTATCATTTCTAGTCTCGTGAAGAATGTAGCAGGTTTTGTCGATAAGTCGCTCAAGCATGAAGCGCGATAACAAGCTACAACCGATTTTTTTTTTTTTTTTTTGTCGGAGAAACGTTTCCATGCAGTCTGTGTGACATTCAAAGGAAAATGTTAATAACAGATATCTTTGGACAAATGGGGAGAATAACGATTGGGACACTGCTTGTGACGCTGAGTGGCTGACAGGAAAAGCGCTGTGTAGTTTGGCGTGCGTGCGTGCGTGCGTGCGTTTGCCCATGTGTGTGTGTGTGCATGTTTCTGTATGTGTGTGCGCTTGTGCGTGTGTTTGTGCAGAGAGACGCTTTGTTTTTGAGCACAAGACAGTTAAGCTGCCTCTCAGATCTTGGCGAAAAGGAAACAGGGCTACTTGCGTTTTGAGTCGTCACTTACCCTCTTATCAGGAAAAGCCAGGGGCAGGGAGGGAGAGAAAAGGACAGGAGGGAGGGGGAGGAGAACAGAGAGTGCTACAAACTTCTCGTCCTAAGACACACAGGCATGTACAAGGATAACACAGCCCTCGACTACTCAACTGCGCGGTTTTGGGGAACGAACGGAGCAGGAATGCGTAGTAGCCAGCCCCCCCCCCACCCCCGACAAACGCGTCTAGAAAACTTTCTCTTTCTTTTTCTCTCTTTTCTTTCCCTCTCAACCATCTTTACTCCTCCTCAACTCTGAGGAAGCTTTCCTTGTCTCTTGAACCAATTGCTCGGTTGGCACAATCATAATTTTGCTTTTCTGTCACTCCAGTTCCGGACGAAGACGTTTTAGTTCAACCCAGAAAAAGATTAAGATTCTATAAAATGTCCGCCGAAAGACTGTACTTCAAGTCGTTTCTCTGTTGCAAACAGTCTGTAGACTGTAGAGTGATAGCCTGTGTTATAAAGTGCCCCTGCATTAACCTTGTCGCGAAGCGAGACAAGTGGTCAGGTTTAATAGAACACACTCTTTCTTGATTTTATTTATGTACTTAATTTAGTTGGTTTATTTCTTTCGCAAAACTACCTAATTCATTTACTCAAGCCGTAAATTATTTAAATGTTATATATTGCATAATTTTCTGAATATGTGAGCAGAATTAAAAAAGTTTGAGGCATCGAGCATTGTTGCAACGACAAAATCTGTTTGAAACGTTGTTTTAAAAAAAAGTAATATCCAGCATTGTGTTCAAATATATTTTTAAAAAATTACTGGGTAAAAAATAAAATATCTCTAAATTTTAATCAAAATGTTCTAGTTGTATTTTTAATTTTGTGCGGTATATTTATTTGAATTTTGAACAGCGACAGCTTTGTAATGTAAAATGGGAAATAGTGTGTTGAGTGACAGCTGTTGGGTTATCTGACAGTACGTTTATTACATATTACATTCTTTTCCTTAGTCTTCTTCTACCTGCATTCTCTATTTTATTTGTATCTTTCCTGGCATGCAAAATTTTAAAAAAATTTACACACCCTGCTTGCTGTCTAGCTGCCGCGGTAATTTTGAACTCCTAGTTAGAGTCTGACTCTCTTCACCGTTTTCCTTCACAACACTTTTTGTTATCGTGGCCTGATAACTGTTGCCTAGAAATGCAGAGCGGAACTCGAGTGAGGTTGATTGCTCTTTCTCTCTCTCTCTCTCTCTCTTTCTCTCTGTCCACCTTTTTTGCACCGTCACGGGGCAGAGCAAGATGTTGAGCTGCCGGTGGTACAGCGACTACCACGGTCATTTCAGTTTATTCTTCTCAGACGCGCATGATGGTGAAGAGCCCATTGTACCTACCGCACGTCTGGCCAACACACAATTCGAAAGAAAATATCCATTTCATATATTTTATTATATTTTTTTCTTCTCTTCGTTTTGTAGCTTTTTCGCTTCCTTTGGTTTCAAAGTTTGTTCCTTTGGTAAAGATACAAAATAGTGAGACAAAATGCATCCTCTACATTTCAAAGATCTGTACATATAATGAACAAGAATGTCCGGAAAAGTACAATAATTATAAGCATATATAGGACACTGAGTGAACCGGTTCATTGTGAAACACTACAGGTATATCATTTCTACTGACCAGTCGAAGATGATGCGATTGCTCATAGCAACGAGTGGTGGTTTGGGGCGGGGGGTAAAGAACCACAGGTAAGTTGTGAGGAGGAAGTGAGGAGAACAAATAAAAACGAAAATGCAGAAATATAACATTTGTAATCTCCTTTGCAAGTTTTCTTTTTTTTTTACCCACGGCTCCCACCTCCGACTAGTCAACAGACGTACGCCACTTTGTGCTTTGAAAAACAATAAGAGCTTTAAATCAAGGAGGTTATAAATTGTTCTCAGCGTCTTTGTGGATTTCTCTGATCAAATGATCAATTTGCATTAGCATTCAAAGGATAAAAATAAGAAAAAAGTATGATTGTCTGGGCAGCATTTGCATTTTACATTTCACACCCGCCTTTTCTTTCAGAAGCAGTCTAAGATATGTGATGAATATCATTCGCAAGAAAATATGAAAGTTCTGAGAAGGCGTGCAGGAAATCGCAGTGAAATGCTTCTCATTATGGCCACTGAGGAACTAATCTACGTGGGGGTGGGGAATGGGGAAGGGAGAAATAATCACACTTTAAAGCACGACCGGCAAAAACATTATCCTTCTAATATCAGTAAAACCTTTGTGTTGCGCTTCGAAATTGTCTCGTAGCATCAGCCATTTTTTTTAAAAAAAGGTAATAATTAAGCCGATGATTACTATTGTCTCAATTTTTTAAACGGAGTTAGATGTTTACATTTTTACCTTGCCATGGTGAACATGAAGGGGTAGCTGCCTACAGCCAGGGGTGTAGCCGAGTATGTGCTCGGCATACATAGCAGTAAAGGTTCCCAGTCCGAGTGGTTCAGTTTGCACAAAAAGGCGATTGACAGGACTGAGTGTTGTCAATTTCACACGCCACTGATCTGCTGAGTGGTCCCACGGCGGGCAAGTCGATTTCACGCCCGCCGCCTGTAGCGAGCGCAGGAGAATTATTATCACTTGCGTAGCGATTTCTCTTGGTGGTTCAGATCTTTTCCACATGAGTGAATGGTGTCGGCGAAGCTTGATTGTCGAAGAAGTGACGCCTACATAACAACAGTCTATATACCCTAACCGTGTGACGTCATTCAACCGTAAGGAGGTGAGAACGCTGGTCAGTTTCGATGGCAGAAAATAAAAGAACACGATTCCACACCCGACATCCAGACTATATAATTTTTTTTCAAAATGCAAAAACGATGAGTGCCACACGAACACAATCAAGAACATAAAAAAAGTCTCTGTCGTGGTTTGGGCGGGCCACAGTCCCGGCGGCCGAACCAAACCCTCACAACCTATGACAATATCAACAGGCACACGACTGCTAGATCTTTAGGTCCAGCCCATAAGAAACAAAGGAAACGAAATAGAGCGAAGACAAAAATGAATGGTGTCAACACATATATACACATACACACAAAAACCAAAAAAAGGGTTTCTAGTCCAAGACGTTCACAAAACGACGGAGAAAATAAGTCTTTGGTTGCAGCTTTTCTGTAAATGCACGAATCTTTCAAGCAAAAGAACACTACGAAGATTGGCGAGTGCTTTCAAAAGAAAAAATAAATTCGATGAACAACTTGGGCTTAAACAAGCTATGAAGAGGTCGGTAATTTCAATGTTTGTCCCTGGGCCTACATCCTTTTCTTCTTCTTCTCTCTGTCTCTCTCTCTATCTCTGTCTCTCTTTTTTCTCTGCGTTTCTCTCATCCATGATTACTGTAGTGAGGATATGACGATGCCGTCTATTTTTCAGAAATAAAGGCAGTTCAAACACTTTCGCTGGCTCTTAGTTTCATGTCAGTTGTGTTGTTGTTGTTGTTTCTCTCTCTCTCTCTTCCTCTTCTCCTCGGCACTCAAGAAAGCCTGCTATTAAAACTCGGGAGGCTTGCTGTTGTTATCAAAGGAAACACCCCAAACAGCTCTCTTTTGGATATTTCCTCCTCTCTCTCTCTCTCTCTTTGTCGCCAGTTCTACATTTTGCAATGCTTGTGAGGCGGCTGCATGCCGTCGACAGACACAGTATGGACAGGCGGCAGCCTGGCAGTGACTGTTGCTACTCTACGGATATTGATATTCAGCGGGGGCCATTGTCAGGCGGGGTGGCGCAGTGTGAGGCAGATCGTCTTTTGATTGCTGCGGTTCAGCCGCTACAAGCTGGGTTGTGTGGAGGCCTAATGCCGCTTGAAGTACAAGAAGATCTGACTTGAGGTTGCCATGCCACGGGTGGCCCTACGCGTGAGTCGGGTAGGGTCGGGTGGGTTGGGTGTGTATGGTGGGGGGGTGGGTGGGGTTTGAAGGGTTGGGAGAAGGGGAAATAAAAATAAAACAAAAATCACCGTCGGAAATCAGGCATATAGTCATAAACCGGCAGTGGCCTGGTAGGGTTTATAGTAGCCGTC
Source organism: Marisa cornuarietis (assembly GCA_004794655.1). NCBI lineage: Eukaryota > Metazoa > Mollusca > Gastropoda > Architaenioglossa > Ampullariidae > Marisa > Marisa cornuarietis. Next base: position 6,068,913 of record SMMW01000001.1, read on the forward strand.
GCTCGTGTGGTGCATGGCTGGCGGTGAGGAGTCCTTGGGGAGTGACAATGGCGACATCTGGGCGTAGCCATAGCCAGCGTGCATGCTTTCATACATCTTCATGTCCAGCTTGTTCTCCGACATGATGTTGGTGATGGAGAAAGGATGGTTAAAAGAGTGGTTGTGAGTTAACTGACCTGCAGGGCCCAGCTGCATGGACGGGTGATGCGGGTGGTGCTGCGGGGGTGGCTGCTGGGGCGGCGGCGGCTGCTGCTGCTGCGGGTGGTTGTGTGGGGCTTGGTGCTGATGGTGCTGGTGTTGGTGCTGGGACGGGTGCTGCGGGTGCGGCTGGTGATGGTGGTGCTGCTGCTGCTGCTGCTGGTGATGATGGTGGTGGAGTCCCAGAGCCTGCGAGACTTGCACGTCGTGAGACAGGCCGCGAACGCTGCCGAGGTCTCCGGCACACGCGAGCGACGGCTGGCACACTCCCGGGTGCTGCAGCTCTGGGGTAGGGGCGTCCAGCTCAGACTTGGGCTGGATGCCGTGGGGGTTCTGGTTGGGCGGCGCCTGCTTGTTGTCTGTCACGTGCGGGGGAGTGTTTGGCGCCGAGAGGGGCTGGCCGCTGTCATCCAAGCCGCCCCCGTGACGGTCATCGCCGTCACCGTTGGAAGTGGCCACGCTGCCCTCGTGCTCATCGCCCGAGGCGTGGTCCGACCGCATGGACCCCCGCGCCGCCTGCCGCATCATCTCCTTCTTCGGGCATTTGAACCGCTTCTGCCGCCGTAGGTAACATCCGTTCTCGAACATGTTCCCCGAGTCTGGGTGCAGCGCCCAGTAGCTGCCCTTCCCCGGCCGGTCGGGCGTTCGCGGCACCTTGACGAAACAGTCATTGAAGGATAGGGAGTGGCGGATGGAGTTCTGCCAGCGCTGCTGGTTCTGGCGGTAGAAGGGAAAGAGGTCCATGATGAACTGGTAGATCTCGCTGAGCGTGCACATCTTATTGGGCGACTGCTGGATGGCCATGGTGATGAGCGAGATGTAGGAGTATGGCGGCTTAGCGTGCGTGTAGGACCGTCTGTACGTCTTGTCGTGACGCACACGGTTCATGGACATCACGTCCAGTTGGGTGCTGCGCATGCCCCCCATTCCCATGCCGTTCATACCGTTCATGGTACCCATGGGCGGCGTGCCCATGGAGCTGATCCCCGTGTGCATGCCCATGCCCCCCATTGGCATCCCCCCGACGCCCATGCCAGGGGGCGTCATGGAGCCCATGGAGACACCCCCCATTGGGGGCATGGCCTGCGAACTGTAGCTCATGGATGTCATGGAGCCGAGCGGGCCCATGGACCCCATAGACGTCATCGAGCCCATAGCCGACGACATCGAGGTCATCGGGTAGGACGACATGGCCTGCTGGGCATCGTAGTTGGGCTTGGCATGCAGCATGGCGTCCGACGAAGGGGGTGGGGTGGAGAGGTGGTACAGACCCGACACGTGGTGGGAGTGTGAGGTGTCCACTGTTGAGGAATTACGTTCCTCTCACAGGAACTCGCCTAGTACAACTGCAGAAAGGAAAAGATCTGTTATGCGCATACGGCAACAGGCAAGGATAAGAGAGAGAGAGCGAGCGAGACAGTGAGAAAGTGAAAGTGTCAAAACAGTTCAAGGGATCTGAAAAACACATACTTATAATAATAATAATAGGAAGAAGAAGTTTTGTAAAGTGCTCTATAACGACGTGGGTGCTATTTTATAAGCACTGACCAATTAAAACACCATTAACAGTACAGATGTTGAAAGTTACACATTAAGTTAAAATATTTCAAAAGATAAAACTTGTAAAAGATTATACCAAAAAAGTGCAGAAAGACGTCGAGGACAGTAAAGAGAAAAAAAGAGACATACGCGAATAAATAAATATTTGATGATGAAAAAACCTACATTTATTTAACGGAGGATACACTTTGTAGTTCTTCATCATCATCATCATCATCATCATCTTTGTTGTTTTTGTTGTTGTGAGTAGGTGAGCATTCTAGTTGTGTTCTTGTGTTAATACAATACAATATAGCTTTATACTCGACTGATTCCTGTATTATTTCTTGCAAGGATTCTGATCGAGTTAATGACAAATGTTTGCAGTTAATCATTAGGAGCTATGAAAGCTCTCGACAGTGGTATATGATTACACAACAAAGGCCCGACCGGACTCTGTACTCACATGGATACTCCACTAAAATGTAACACTGGCATTTCTTTCGAATATATATCACACACACACACACACACACACACACACACACACACACACACACACACACACACACACACACACACACACACACACACACACAGATGAAGCAGTAAACAGTACATAAGTGAGAAGTCGTGGGGGACAAAAAGTTCAAGTAAAGACCAGGGGCCAGTTGCACATGTTTCTAAATCTTAAAACTGTTCTAAAGAAGCAAAATCTCTTCTCTGCATAAGAACATACACAAAATTGTACTGACAGGACGGAAAGTCAGACTTAAACAACTTTATCTTACTTAAAGCAATTTTAGTTTTAAAAATTATAAAATTGTGGTGTGCACTTTAAACTGACTATCTAAATAGATTTAAGCGCTACAAGTGTTTAAAATTAGAAATGTGTTGTGCAACTGGCACCAGAGAAAGAGAAAAATTACACAAAGGTAAACATGGTAAACTCAATATAATCATAAACATAAAGGTACAATTATATGTTTACATTTATTAAATAAAATGTTGCAAAACAAAATACTGTTAAATGTTAACTTAGATCTTTCCCCACAGATACAGAACAACAATGATGATGATGATGACGATTAATAATAAAAATATTGATGAGTTATATAGCACCTTTCTCTATCATTAAGGTGAACTCAAAGTGCTTTACATTATTAGATGATGATAATGATGATTGTTATTACATTAGCCGATGCACAAATTTACGCAAATAAACAGCCCAAAGCAAAAAAAACAAATTTAATATATAGGAATTATACAATTTGCTTAAGTTGAGCTTTTTCCTGATTCATTGCTCATGTGATGTATTGTTAATTACGGAATCATTTGTCTGAATTCATGTTTAGCATAGTCAGGTCTAAGGGCAAATTCTAACAATGCCTTTAATATTAATGAAAGAACACCACCGCATTGTATTGATCTAGTCTATAAAAATATATTTTCTAGAGACAAATAATTCAAAGTCTTCGCTTCATGTTCTTTTATAAAAAAATTAAAATAGCTTTTAGTAATTCCCCAACAAATAATTTAGGAGAGATTCCTCTACAGAATATTCCGTTATTAAGCGTTAAACCTCAGAACTAACAAAAAAAATTATAACAATCAAACAGAAGTACTCAACAAACAGAAAAAACTTTAACCACATCTCCACAGTCCAATCCGGATAAGAAGAATGTTTATTCAAGATACTGAATGATGCTCTTGTAAAGCTGTTTGTGTTGAGTACACACTGTGTTTACTCATGACACTCAGTTCCAATGATATCAGCTGTTGAGAGCTCGCACAAAGTGATTGCGCCTGCTTGCTTTAGTTCTCCTACTGACAACACAAACATTTCACGGCCTCCCCTGTACGATCAGCGCTAGTAACACGAATGGTCATCTACACTTCTTTTTCTCTCCTCATTATTTACAGCTCTTGATTGTGTAAAATCATAAGCAGGTGATATGTCCTGTTCCCTTTCCTTCTACAAAAACCAGAAATAAATACCGATTGGAGCAATATAAAATCAGAAGTACCGATTGGGATTATATAAAATAAAAATTCCACTTGGGATTAAATAAAATTCGAAATTAAAATTTTTTCTCTGACAGTTTTCTACTGTTTTCCCAGTATTATTCGTGTGTCATTTTCCTCGATGAACACTTCGTCGCGTGTCTACAGAAAAAAAGTTTCAACAGCAAAATCTTAGCTCTGAAATGGTAGTTTAAACAGTGAACAGAGCAACCCGAGCAGAAGATAGAAGGCGTGGTTACAAACGAGCAGAATTATTGCACAGCAAAAAGTAATCTTACCTGATGAAATATAAGGTGTTCGTTGAAAGCAGGTGGGAGTCTTGTTTATCAAAGCGTATCAGCTGTCAACTCGCGTCCGATACGGCAAAGCAGGTGTTGAAGGGAAGGGGAAGGGTGGGTGTGAAGATTCAGCACCCGAGATACCCGGGAGGAAAAAAAAAAGGCCCAGCGTCTTTGGGCTGTCCTGTTCCTCGCTTTTACTCACACATCGTATAGTTCCCAGATCGGTGATCCCGGCGTGCGTTTATACTTGTGAGCGGGACACGAAACACTGGGAGACACCATCACCCACCTAGTGTCACAGTCCACACTCGCACTGCCGCCACCGTGCAGCGCGCGACTCATAGAGGAAATATCCAAGCGCCGTGTCTACTCATGAGCAGAGTCAAAACACTGAAAAAGACGATCCCTCGAACACTCTCTTGTTATCACTTGTTACAACAACAAGTCTACTGGGGCCGCGACGGAGAGGGCCGTCCTGACATTCACGTCGTCGACAGCGTCAACAACAAAGTGAACATACACACTACAGATGAACGAGCTGGCGCCGATGTGGCCCGTGGTAAAATATACCCACAAACCCCACTCTCTCTAGCAATATACTTGGCTTGCTTCGCGACAAAGGTGCGGCCTCGTATGCAAATGACGGGCATTGATTGGCCGCGCCTCCTCGTAGCTCCGCCCAGCTGTCATGGGTGCTGGGGTTGGAGTGTTTGCTGTGCCGAGGGATATTGATTGTCTGTCAAGCGCGGGGCAAACGGCGTTGAGTGGACATGGACTGCGATACAAGGCTTCAGCCAGTGGGTGGTCTTCCACGAGGATGAGTGGGTGGCTGGGTGGGTGAGGTCGCCTCCCCCTTCTACAGCAAGCTTCCCGCATCTGCCCCGGCAGTCCTGGCACCGAGGCGGAGTCCGCGGAAACAAGAGTCTTGCGTCGCCCCGCGCGTGCTGCCGAAACCCGGTGCTCGGTCTGCAGCCGTTGGCGGAGAAGATGCCGCGCTCACCTGCAGCTTTGCTGGCTCGCAGCACAGCGACCTACTTTTACCTGTAATTTTTGTAGCACGGAGGCGCTGGCCTGGACACCAGCCTAAATGTCATCTGTCAATCACAAGGGGCACGAACAGGCGTCCAGACGAAAAGTCAACAAACCGCGTGCTCCATTCATAGTCTCTTGTGCAGAGCGGAAACACGTGGGGGTACCCAAGTCGGAGTTGAGTCGATGAACGCAGAAAAGAAGAAGAAGAAGAAAAGAATCGCGCTGTATTCGGCCAAGGCTTTGCTTCAATCTCGGTAGCAGAAACAAAAAACAAAAAAAAAAAAAAAAAAAAAAACCGCAGTCAGGGAAGATTTGATGAAGATCCACCAGTATTTATCGGAACACACCTCGTGATCGTTAAAATAAAGTTTCTGGCAGTCACCAACCGCACGGTGTTGGCGTCCAGGTGTTTGTATATACTGACGATGCTGCTGACCGGCCTTTTCACATAGGGTGATGACAATGAGGAGGTGATGCTGCGGAAATGGCTCCAATCGAATGGCTGAAAAAGAAAGGCTGCCTAAGAGTCTGGCTACCGACCCACGAAGCGATCTCAAGAATATTTGCGGTATAGCTTTCTCGCGGAATTTGCATGGAGGTGACAGGAGGATGAAATCAGAGGGCGTGGAGATGTAGAAGTACCAAGACCGACCCTCGTCTCACCTAGACCCACCACCTTGCCATTTCTTTGTGCTGCAAGCTACTAATAAGCAGGAGAAACACAAACAACGTTGGAAACTCGTTTCACTGCAAGCCTCCTACCAAACGCTCTTCCGCTTGCACCCGGTACAGTTCTATGAGCTTTACACGAGACTCAGCTGCTCGGCCTGCCTTATAGTTTCCAGCCGATAAAGCCCATAAACTAATGCACTGTAACTGCGCCTTGCAGCAAATTCAGCCATACGCTGCCGTGCGTGACCCGCTGACGGTTGTGCAATGCGCGCCACTCAAGCACCGAGTGGTGTGTGTGTGTGTGTGTGTGTGTGTGTGTGTGTGTGTGTGTGTGTGTGTGTCGCCGATTCCCACCTGTCACTCGGGCGTCTCTGCGTGATCACGAGGCGTGACGGCCCACGGCGAAATCGCCGAGGCGAGTCCACACCTGGGAACCGACCGGTGCAGCTTCTTGCCACGGTTGTATTGAAACTGCTTGTATGCTTGGCTGTCAGCGATACAGTCATTAAGTCTCACAAATCTCGACTGAAACGCTGTATATTTGACGGTCAGTGCTCTAGACACAAACAGTGACAGAATGCCCGTTCGCAAGGGAAAACTTACCATGACTTCTCCATGTTGACGATGACCTAGCAGAGATCGGAATGGATATGTCTGCATGCATAAATGCACCCGTGCGTGTGCACACACACACACACACACACACACACACACACACACACACACACACACAAACCACCTTTTCACGAAACAATTTTATTGAAAAATTCTTCTTAGATGTTATTTGCATCCGCCGGGGGGGACTGCGTATAGTCTCGAAGACACCTCGAAGCGTTAATGACGACTGGGAGGTTTTGCCCTGATCTATTTGTTCTTCTGTTCTCTGCAAATGCTCGGCAGGTATGATCTATAGCCTGTTCTCTGCTTCCTGCTGAAAACATTGCTGACGTGACTAAAACACCACTGGCACCAAACAGCAAGTTCAGAAAGTACAAGTAAATGCAATACAAGAAGGTTCAATTATAGTTCAAATCCACCCTGAGTCACCGCCATTGGTGTTTTTACATGACTGCCTACTGAACACACAACAAACGATAAACAGAGCTGTAAATGGCTGCAATATGTATCCCAACAAACTCTAGGCAGCCCTGCAAGTGGCCACTCTGATGAACAAAGGCTAAACTGAGTTTCCTAATACTGCTAGCAGGCTCGTGAAATTACGATATGAACAGCCCTCGAGACTTAATATCTAAGTTTCGTTTGCAGTATCCATTTAAAGGTCATGGCATAGTCTGCGCCGTCCACTGCTCGACGTGTCTTCGGAGGTTGGGACCTCTGGGTGTTCCAGTTTCTTTCTCCTACCCTCTTCATCATTCTCCCCTCCACAATATAGCCGCTAGGTCGAGGCACTTACCGATTAAATAAACCCACCAGTCTTCTAGCCGAACGTTGTGTTAGGGTGGTCACGTGTACAATGGTGAAACGCCAGTTAGCAAGTACAAGTACTGCTCCCAAGGTCTAAGGCTAAAATAATTGTCTTGAGACTTACATATTCCTCTGTGGAAGTGGTACTAGCTCCCAGGGTTGCCCATCAGGTATTTTTGTTCGGTATTCTGGATTGTATCGGCTGCTTCATTTGAACACCAACAGACAGCATGCGAGCTATCTATAAACCTCAGCTACGCCAGTCTTCCAGATATTTTTTTCGATTTCGTGCACGTTGTAACTTGTAAACCAGTTCCTGCCTAAATAAGCTCAACCCTCGTTAAAAGGTTCGTTGACAGGTAAAGCGTCGCCTTCACACAGGATCATGGGTGTCGGTGTCAGGAATAACCAGTGGGAATAACCGACTGTAGGGATTCACTTAAGTAGGTAGAATTAGACTTCTTTAATGAGCTAAACACAATCAGCTTAAAATAACTTTGCTCTTAGATTCCTTAAATCTATAGAACTCTGAATATTCAGTAAGTTATTTGTATTATATATGTTTTGCCAAGATGTTTTCCGTCGTAGTTCAGATTTGCATATAAAGAGTACAAACAGATGAGAAGGATGTTGACTTATCTACACGGAATTCTTTCGCACACACGCACACACGCACACACACGCACACACACACACACGCACGCACGCACGCACGCATGCACACGAGTCCTCTCTCTCTTTTTCTCTCATCCAAACATAGACTCGCTTTTTTCAAACGGCCGTCAGCAGACTGTTTTGTAAGTCTAACAGGGACATGTGTGGTCGGTCATCTTTGACCTTGTTAACCAAGGGTATTGCGCCCTACCCCTTGCCTAAGATGAAGGCCGTTAACAAACTACAGTTTCTGTAACAAGTCGGGGTCACATTGGCGGATCTTATCACCCCTCTTGCCGACCCGCCGGGTTGATTAAAGTGTTGCCCAGTCGAGCGCTGATGGTGTTCGCGTCCACCACAAGAGGACTAAGGAGAAGGCTTCGCACGAATTATCTTTCCGCTTGTAAAGAGGCGCCAGATTAGAAAGCTACCAACGGTGGTGGTGTCGATGCTAGGTATCAGGCAAAGGTACAGAAAACACAGTCCACGACATGTGTGAGGAGGTATGTTGATGGACAGCAGCAGCAGCAGCAGCAGCAGCAGCAGCAGCAGCAGCAGCAGCAGTTTCACATCTTCCAAAGCTCTCTCAGGACAAGAGAACGGATGGCTGTCAACCCACGATCCTTTTTCTGTAACCGGAACACAGACTTTCGTAATCTGTTACAGAACCCTCTATCAAAAGTGCTGGAAGCCAAGGGCAGATAAGTCACGCCGATGTGGGTCCTGTGACCAACACGGCGCACGTTCGGCTGTACATATCAAATCTATCATCCGAGGAAGCAGGAGGAGGGGATGTCGGCAGCAAATCAGGTGTGACTGAATAAAGACCACGCCACACACACACACACACACACACACACACACACACACACACACACACACACACACACACACACACACACACACACACACACACAAAAGCTTGCCTTAACTAATCAAACAAACTGCACATCTCTTTCGGAACCAATTACAAAGAAACCATGCGGCAAACCGTGTCAGCGACTGCATGTCCCCCTTCGATGGAGGGAAGATTAGAGGAAGATGGGAGGTGGGGAGGAGGACGGAAGAAGGCGGCGGTGGTCCGTTCTGCTGTTGTTAGTGGTGATCACCGATTATGTCAGAGTAGGTACCCTGTCCGGAGGTACAGCACGCACGCGCCACGTGGACACTGGCGGAGTGTTGATACTCGCCGAACGAGGCTTTGATGGGCTTGTGTTCGGTGATGGACGACCACTGGTCAAGGCGCGATAGGTTCCACAATGGCCACAAAGCCGTGGGCCCTCCACCGTCCCAGTGGCCATGACGGCAGTCACAAAGCGGCTCTCGTGCACCAGTCGTAGTCAGCGAAGCGAAACCGTGACCACCCGCGCACACTCTTTCTTCATCCACGTGTGTCTGGCGCAATGTCTTGGGGGGAGTGGGGGTTAACCGCGGAGCAACAGAACAGTTGTCCAATGGCGCCCGATCTTTGCCCGCTGAAGGAATCGTGAAGGAAGCAGATGGTGGGAGGCTTCAAAGACATGAAGAGCTTTAGGGAAAGTCAATATTCTGACGATTGAAATTAATGATTTGTGACAATTAAACTAATCTCGTTCTGTTAAAATGGCATCTTCACGATGAGCAACAGCACTCGTGTTCTTCTTTAACTGGCAAGCGGAAATGTGTGTACAGACAACCTGCACATATAGAATCCATTAGCTTTTGATCTCGTAGCGTGGAGGAGCCCAAATCATTAAAAACAGGCTGGCGATGTTCAAAGTATCTACAGGTGGTCATTGGCGTTCCGATCCAGGGGTCTGCGTTTATGACCATGTTAAGCGTATATTCAATACATGCGCTATATATACGTCTGTGTGTATGTATGCGCGCACATGTAAGTTTGGGCGATCAAATGATAGCGAGGAAACTTCCATAGCTGCCATACTAATGGGGAAAGTGTTCCATCGGATAGTCAAGTTGGCGACTTTGTTCCACTTGTTCCAGTGGCGTACAACCCGCTGACCACGTCACTATTAGTGGTGCTAGATATGGTCCAGTGATTTCTAGTCAGCGTCAGCTGATAACGTCGCTTTTTGTCACACGACTTGACCAAGTCTAACGTTCTCTAGTCTAGACAGTCGACTGACCGTTGAGCAAACTCGGTGTTAAATGGTCACCGATGCTGTTGTCTCCTTCACCAGACTTCAGCTGCAAAGCCTGCAAGGTCACATGATTTCCCTCTTTTTGTTTTTTTTCAATAGTCTCTCGGCAAGACTACACAGATTTCCCTTTTAGACTTTGTCTTGTCTGTCAGCATGACCATACAAGACTCGTCTCTTTGCCGACGGTGCACGAGGTAAGTGAGGTAGATATCTTGTCAGGTCTGCGTCTGGTGCGTTCAGCTCCTGGGACCGCCGCTGTTTCTGACGCTGCTGCACCCCCACCCCTCACACACACCGTTTCTGTTTCTCTCCCTGCGTACAACTGCCATCACTAATGCTGATAATTAATTCTATTCTTACGAGTTTCCTAGTCTTTCTTACGTCCCCTTTATCATCATCTTCCTCGTCACATCATTATTATTGTTGTTAATATTATTGAGCGTGTGTGGGGTAGTGTTGGGGGAGTGGGCGAGGGGGAGAGACAGGTGACAGGTATTGATCTTGTTTAGTTCACAATTATTCAGATATTAAAGCGCAGGGTATTTCATGCACGGTGGTCGATTCACGTATTGTGTGTTACGACAAAAATCTCTTCGACAAAAGACTGTACAGTTCATTTAGTTCCGCTGTGCTTATCTTCCAATCTTTCTCACTCGAATGGTCAGACACTGCGCTCTCCATCAGACTGGTGGTAAAACCTGTTATCTGGTCTATATTTCACAATTGTCTGCCGCTAATGGGCCCGGCGTTCTTTTGGGCCATGCAACCTGTCCTCGCCCTCGACAGCTGCGTCACGGGGTCTCCTAGCAACAGATTGAGAATGATATCGAGCGTGTGACAAAATGAGTCTCCACTATGGCCACGGTAACGCTATTTCCATGTTTCTTGCGTCACTGATGTGTCTGGAGTTTGGTTTAAACAAATGATACTTGATGCAGTCTAGTCTTCATCGTGTCATCAGTCTTCTGGTTCCGTCTTCAGGGAAATTAAATTACACTGCTTCCCATACATTCCCCCAATCACTGCGAAGACAGCAAACAGCCCAGAAAGATCCCCACACCACAAAGTCACATTTAAGATGTGTCGCGATTTTGGTTGTTATTCCTGTGGTCAGCGGCTACATCTTTGTCATATTACACCAGCGTTTGCATGTACTTGGAGTTTAAAAGCTATTAGATATATATATATATATAACGCTGATAGCAGTTTTGCAATAAGTTTTATAATGTAAAGTTCAATATACATGGGGAGATAAACATGTTCCAATCAAGTGGAAGAGTAACATAAGTGCGGGGTCTTTTTCTGTACCTGATTGTGAATTTTTTGTGTACAAGTGAAATTTCCATGGAAGTTAACTATTGCAAATAACCATCTCCTTGTTTTCTATATTTACTTCCAGTCATACTCTTTTGCCGCTGTTTTGTCTCAATTCAAATATTTTTGTGGTTCGTCCGCTATACTATGAGTCTTGTAGACTGTAAGAAGGAGGCTGTGTGTAAGAGAGAACCTATATGTAAGAGCGAGGCTGTTTATAACGAGGGTCTATGGGGAGCGTAAAGGCGCTTTGTGGCATCTTATACTCCCTTTCCCCTTCCCTCCAGCTCCTATCTACTCTTCAGCTCATGTCTACCAGCAGTCGCTCAAATCTTGGGGGGAGGGGTGGTGAGAGGCGGTGACTGAGTTTTGCCGACTCCGCACCTTTCGCGTTGCTACGACAACTAGCTTTCAAATCATGGGTGGCGTAGGTCAGGTAAAGATGAAAGAAACCGCAAAATATTTCAGGTACGACAGCTTCGCAACCACTGAATAAAACTTCAAGGTTGTGTAACTCTTGTAGGCGAGCTGGCTGTGGGTTTTAGAAAGGCTCGTCGCAGTCTTGTCACAGAAGTCAAGCAAGCATTCTTTCATAGATGTTTCAGTTCCGCGGAAACTCGATGGTTATATGTTGTCAGGTACAACAAAACAACTGTAAACTTGATGAATTTCTTAAGCAAAATATAGTTTAATTTTCTCTTTGTATTTGTAATTTTGTTTGCTTGTTGTTGTTTGTTTTGGTTTGTATTTTAGTGTTATGAGCTGAATTGTGTTTTATTGATTGATTGTTGTTGTTCTTGTTGCTTTGAAATGTTGGAAATTGAGGACTAGCATAAGAGCAACGTTTGAGTGGAACTGCGCTGTGTTTTGTGATAAAGGGATAAACGGAAGTAGTGGGTAGTAGGTGACCACATTTAAAAGACATGAGTGAGTTCAAGAATAGCGTTGAAAATACATAATCAGAACACTGTGTGACATAAAGAATAATAATAAATTAACCACTCTTGCAACAGAAAATCAAGTCGCACACATACAATGGATGCATACGCATACCAACCCATCCACCCATACAAACTCTCTCTCTCTCTCTCAAACACACACACACACACACACACACACACACACATATATATATACATTTATTACATACATATATCCAATAAGAACACATGTAAATGAGTAATAAATAGGCCTACAGGCATATTTCGCGTTTACACAAAAATTCAGCCACAGTGAAAATGAAAACGATCTTGAGTTATTAAGAATATAGATGTGTTGCCAGCTGCAATGATGGATGAGTGAGTTGTAATAATAATAATAATAACAACAGGCTGAGAAGTGCATTATAGAAGTTCAGTCAACAGCGTGTGAGTCGGCTTAACCCTCACACCCAGTACTGACCAGGGCGCCTCGTGGCTTACTGGCATGGGGTCCTTAACCCAGTCATTTCCCACAAGTCTTAGTTGGAAAACACGTCACGTGACTTACACTAAACTGTTACCTGCCTCGCAGCGTTCCTGAGGTGGCGCCAGTGTCTAAGCTGGAATTCAATAGTCTCCCTGCCCCGGGTGAAATCTAACAGTCTGCTCACACGTACGTGTAAAAGAACTTATGCGCGCCTTAAAGAGAATAAATAAATAGTGCCGAGACTTTTTAAACAGCATAAAGAATTAGCCAGTAAAAGACTGAACATTTGTATTAGACAGTCTTCACTGAAAGTTTATTCTCGCAGGAATAAATTACTATTCTTGGGGAGGATAAATGCAGCTCTATCGAGAGGGGAATATCAAAATTGGCGCCATCATGTAAGCATATGTACCGATATCCATTATCTCTCCCCTCCCCTACTTCCTCACCTGTATAATGTTATAATGTTTATCCCCTCTGTAATGCTATGATCGTCTTTCCATGTATAATGTTATAATTTCTTCTCACAAACTCCAGAAAGTACAGAACTTTGCTGCACGTCTGGTGCTTAGAGCTAGGAAATAGGACCATGTTACTTGGATCCTGTTTGCGGGTTTTTTTTTTGTATTTGTCTTCATTCATCTTTTGTTAATGCTCGTTCATATGTTGTTCGCCTGTTCTTCTGTCCCTCATATGTTGCCCATGTCTCGCTTTTGCTCTTAGGCGCTAAGAGCATCCTCTTTAGGAAGGTGAGTATGCGCTATAAAATTTTTGCATTATTATTATTATTATTATTATTAAATTCCTTATCATTTGTATACAAGTAAGGAACTCTTCCTTTCCTGTATAATATTAAATTTTTCCTCGCTTGTAAAGTTAAACACTTTCTTCCCTTAACGTGAACTTTTTCCTCACCTGTATAACATTAAACTCTCTTCTGTATTATGTATTATTTCTCCCCTGTATAACATGAAATATTTTCCTGTATAATGTTAAACTCTTCCTCACCTGTATTAGTCAGTATAACATTAAACACTTTCCTGTATAATGTTAAACTGAGCAAAATCACATTTCCTTTTTTTGTCTTAACCCCTTCATTAAAAAAAACCCCTCCCAAAGTATGTTTTTGGATTCCACTAAAAAACATGATGAGGCTTGGTGACCAAGGATTTAGCAATCATCAAAATTAAGATCATTTTATATTGCCTAGTTCCAGTGCTGCCATTTCTAGCCCCTCATGAATATCTGTATGAACGCTATTAATGGCCATTCTCAATTATAATTATTAGTTGTTGATCGTCGGGTAAGGAGAGGATGGTGGCAGGTATGTCCCAACATCGTTTGAAGAGGGACGCACCCTCGTGCATGCAGACACACCGACGAGACAGCTAAGTTCACGTCTGAGCTCAGAGCAAGACTTTCAGGCGATCGTCAGATCACAAGGCTACGCTCACCCAGCTTACCTGACGCAAGTAAGGCTACAGCTCTGGAAAGGAAGGATCGGTCTTGGCCGCTGGGGCTTCTTCACCTCCTTGGGTCCACCCTTCACACCAAACAGCGAACGACAAAGTTATGCACAATATCCCACTTTGGTCAGAAAACAGACTGATCCTTCACGGTGTTTAAACTGTCCACAACAGTCTTACTCTTCTCTTACGGCCAAAGGGGTGGAGGGCACTACCGTGAGAAGATGGACTGACTGGGTTCGCTAATGCTCAGCTGACCACTCGCGAGAAGTGTTGTCCAGACGTGAAACTTAGTTTAGCAATTACACGTCACAATTATAGAGTCGCGTGAAAGGGAAGTGAGCTCATCACCTATACCGATACCTCAGACACAAAAATCATCTACCGAGGGGAGGAGGATGACATCAAACAGAAGCAAGCACTCAAGCAAAAGGCACGGCGTCGGATTGTCGTACCCGAGACCTGGCGGGTGGGTAAGAGGAAAGGGGATTTGGTAGACCCACTGGAAGACTGTCCATGCGCTTACTCGGGTCACGTGTCCGGGACGCGTGCGGATGACCACCACGCCTCGATGAGCACAGGTGCGACAGCCGCTGTGCGAAGGTGTCGGTAGGTTAATGCGACCTTTGATCTTCGAGCTCGCGACCGTGTGAGTGCATTATGGGAAGGGGAAGATAGCTTTCGTGGCGGATCGATCCATTAGACCCCCTTTTTCATCACTCGCCTCAGGAACACCCACTTACTTCTTACAACATCATTCAGATGAAAACAAACCCTCCTTGCACCATCAGTGATTACACTCTCTCGCTCATCCACTGCTCTAGCAGCACTTAGCTTCTTAATGCATCATCACACGGAGCTTAAACTCTGCATCAAAGCGTCCACATTTTAGACAGAGACAGACTCCGTAATTGAATCGATGCTACATATTGGATTAAGTGGATGCAGTGGTTTTTAAAAAACCAACTAAGCAAGAATTTTACGAACGTCTGAGATGCTACAAAGAGCAAGTAGCCTATAACAGCTGTTATCAAAGAATTCGAATATAGCCTCTCCTTTCTCTTAACCAACCTCCTCATCTCCTCTCCCTGTGTAAATATCACTTTGAAAGCACTTCGCTAACTACTATGCTTTAAAGAAATAAGCTCATTTACTCCTCCACCCAGCTTGTCCCTTTTCTACCTCACAGCGCTGGAGCGGCCGTCAAAGGGAGAGCACTTTGTGAGCGCGTGACGACCAGAGCGCTGCGAGGATCGCGCCTAGTGGTCGGAGTTGCCGTCCTTTGATTCCACAAAACATTCTCCTCGACCTTCGCTCTTTCTTCCCCTCGCTTGGCACGGCGTTCAGCGTTCTCAGCAATTTACAACCTGCCTGCTGTTCATATGGTGTCTTTATTGTCGCACTTACACCACAAAGGCTGAACCGCAGTGTCCGGTAGATCTAAATTCTTGTCTGTGCTCTTCTTTGCGCTCATGTTTGTGTGCTGCTGACGGGGCTGCACATTCCAGGAACAACAGGGAAGGGGACAAAATAGAGGGTCATCCCCAGCCCCCAGAAACTGGAAACAATATCTTGTAGTGATCCCAACACCGTTATTTAAAAACGTACTCTTGTAGACTTTTCCATAAGAAGTTTACTTGCAGCTACGGATCTAGATCACAAACAATACCGAGATGTCTACTTGGAGTAAGAGTAAGAACATAATCGCTCTACGCCTCCTCTTTCTCAATATCATCGTCGTCGTCGTCCACCGACAGAGATGATAGCTAAACCTTTAAGAAAGAAAACATCTAAAATACAAATCTAAAAAGGTAGAGAAAGAGCTTCATCTTCTATATTCAAGCTTCTCTTTCACAAAATTAGAAACAAAAATGGCGGCTGGAACTATCTTGGCTATTAGAATATTTTTTCACGAAAAATGCAAACTTGAGTCCTCATTGAATATTTATACTACAGAAAATGACAATCGTCGCCAACCTTGAGCATGCACACGCGTATAAACGAAGAAAGAAATAAAGAAGGGGTTCGATCTCAAAGACAATAATCGAGGTAGAGCTTGACCCCAAAAGACCCCATCTTCAGGAGACCCCATCCTTGAGCAGCCACAATGCTTATTTCAAGTGCAGCATTCCGACTGCCCTCGGCAGCACTTGGGCAAAGGACGAGCACCTAAGGAGATCCTCGAAAGCTGGGGACAGGCAACGCCCAGGCAAGTGTGAAAGCTAAAACGCGGGACAGAGTTACCGGCCCCTTTGTAGGACACCTGTGGGGGCTTTTGTTTTGTTGTTCACCTGAGACCCCTTCTCTGGGTGGGCCTTTGAATCGCGAACGAAAAGAGTGGGTCTCTGGTAATGCCCAGCATACGTCCACCCCAAAAAGGGGTTAGTGTCTCGATTAGAACTTTCCTTCCTGGAATGGGAAATCCAGATCACGACAACCAGATCTCCACCCGGGTCTACCCGTCGCAGTTACCCAAAGTGAAATGGTCGAAAACTGGCATGTAATGAGGTTTTTCTTTGCTCGCCTCCACCCGGCTCTCGGCCAGCACTGTTTAACTCGCTCCTGAGCCAAAACCTGTTACCCATTGCTACCCGCCCTTTGAAAGGCAACTGTCAAGAGGCCACCCGCCTCGCACCCAGTCCAAACTCTCGGCAAGTCACGGCTGTGTCCTGATGTCACGTGGTTCGGGTCAGTTTTCAAACGACTGCCACCCGCCTTTAGCTTGCGGCATGGGCTTGGCTATGAAGAGGTGTTTGTCTGTGCCGTTGCTTGGCGAGTTCCAAAGTGTGAGGTTATAAGGGTGATAATCAGAGCGAAAGATTCATTTTTCTTCCCATTAATTGCTTGCATAGAGTCGGTCTTTAAGAAAGGCATGAGACGAAATTGTCCTGGTTTCGTTACAGACAATGCGCTGGTTAAATATCCTGCTCGTATGACAATCATCCATATCCTGCTCGTATGACAATCATCCACTTTTATTTATGCACACCCCCCACAAAATACGATGAAATGAACTTTCCTAACAATAAGAGAAACATTCATACAAGCCCAGTAAGGGAGAATTGCAATGAAGAGAGAAAACCTCGAAGATCACTTGCAGTAAACATTAAGCACTGATGGTGAATATCTGTAACGAGAGCTAACGATATTTTATTTTACTTTTCAGTACCCCTTTAACCATAGAGCAGAGGGGTTTATGGTACATGGTCATCGAGGGATCAACTAGCAAGAAATAAGGTTGCGAGTGTTGTTAGCTCGTCACATTTTCAACAGGTTTCAGAACAGGTTACTTTTGTGTGTCTTACAGAAAAAAATCAGATTTACTTTTTCTTGAAAGACGCTGATTCCGACCGATTTTGTTGGGACTTTCATGGTTTTGAGAGGTACACCACGCTAAAACCGTCGTATTTTAGTGCATTGGCTTATCTAATTAACACTTGAACATCTGCAACAAGTTGATTTTAGCTTTCTCTGTCTCCGTTCTCTCTCTCTCTCACTCGCTCGCTTGCTGTCGTCGCCATATTGAGACGGTGGTCCTTTCAAAGCTTCGCCACCTCGAGTGAAATCGCGCGTGAATGCGGTCTAAAAAGGGTGCTCTGAGAAGTTTACGCCTGATTTAGCTCGCCACTCTCTTCAACAGCAGGACAAGATGCTTGTCCGTCCCTCGTCTTGGGTGGTGCTCATTCGTCTGCCATGTAGTGGAGAACTCGCGAACTTCATCACAAGAAACGCCCGCATAATTTTTTTTTTAAACAGTACTTTCCGGCTCTTTCTCGAGATGACATCGTGACTGCATTAAGCGCTTGTGAATATCAATGTTGTCGCTTGAATTAAAACAATTAGTTTAAGGGAGAAAATTCCCAACACCGATCCAACATTGTCTAAATGATTAGGTTATTAGTGAGTGTATTTATGTTTTCTACTTTGTATGTTTGTTTTTAATTTTCTGAAGCCAGAAGACTTTTGGATTCGCTATCTGATGTCAAGAAGTCTAGAAAACGCTAGTATTTTTTCTTTTCTTGTCCTAACCAAAAAGAAAAAAAAAATACTTGACAGTTTGACAAAGTGAGTCCTCCACTCTACTTCACGATCCGCCCCACGATCTTTCAGGGTCAACGCTTTTCTTACAAAACTCTTCATGCAAAATATTATAATACCTGAAAAGTGTAAACATTCAGCTTAATTGTAAAGCTGTATGTCTTAAGACATGCATTGTCCTTGCTGCTTCTGACCAAGGAAGTAAAACCACACAGAGCAGGGGGACCCACAGATTTTCTGCCCTCTAAATACGACCAAACAAAACTCCGCATATTCACAACAAATCACAATATCAAACTGAGGGGGGGGGTGAAAGAAAAGCTTCGCATGCGTCTAAGGGTGATATCTGCCTCATTTCAGCCCCGGAAAATGTATAATTTTTTTTCCACGCTCCCCTCCTCTTTTCTTCCCCGGGCATTGAAAAACGACGACAAACAAGGAACCAGGCCCTTTCAGCCTTCCATGTGGCTTTTTGAACAGTCGGCACGTGCAAGGAATTCAAAACAAGGCCCCTGCGTCTGGCGCTCATGCGATAGGCGAAGCGAAGTACTTGCTCACGGGCGGACAAGCGCCTTTGTGCAGGTGTCGCTGGCTGTAAACTGGCAGGCAGCCATCTTGTTTGGGCGCCATTCAGCAGGATGTTTGCTGATAACCGTGGCGGAAAATTCACAGTCAACATGGCTACTATGTTCGCGTCGTGTCCTCCACTTGTTCCGAAAGAAAAGCCAGTTCCTTGACAAAATACATTTTATGTTATAATAATATTAAATAAATTTGCACGCTGGAAACATGGCGGGGCCGCCTGCCTCGGCGCGGCCGCAATAAAGCTCCTCCCGCTAGAGGGCGCTCGGCGTGTGATAATGGTTGCGCAGGGGCGGTGCCGAGGTATGTAAATTGATGTAAAGGCGTGTGCCGCGCATTTGTCTGTTTGTTTGCCTGTTTGCTTTCCTTTTTACATCTTGCCACTCGGTTTTTCTCGATGATGAAGTCGCCGACAAGTGTTGCGAACCAGCCGACTGCCAGTCAACGCTGTCTTACACCATGTTCATTTTAGTTAGAGAAGTCGCAGGTACCTGCTGCCAGACCGTGTTTCTTATTCTTTATTTATGGACACCAGTCCACTTACTTTCATTAAGAGTAAAACGCTTCCATGCGAAAAAAAAATAAACAAACAGCAGAGCTTTGTTTGTTGTTCTCTTCTATTGTTCTATTTTATTTTCCCCGCCCCTGATAAATCACAGATATACAGCCAGTCAGTAAAAACGTATCTTTCCACACTAATTGTCAAGTTTTTTTAATACTAGAAGGAAGCAATGCAATGATGCATGAGTTTTCTATGAAAAAGAAAGATCCTCTTGTCGTTATCACCGAGAGACATTTTGTTTAACGAAGGGATTTTTGACACGGATCCTGGAAGCCCTGTGGCATCTTCGGTGAACTGATATCAAGATTTGTCTCCCTCGCACTTCCGTCTTTTTGCTGCATCCGCTTGTCTGCAGGCAGTACATCGGCACCGCCTGGTAAATTATGACAAACGCCGCGCTTCCGAGGCCTTAATCAGCACGCCATGCCAAGGTCCGACCTTACGCGCCTCCGCCAAGTAAAGACCTGCCTAAGGGAGAGCAGTGAATTATGACTAGAGACAAGAAAGACATTGAAAGACGAAGAGCAAGACTGTGGACCCTATCAACACAACAAACAAATGCAGTCGCCAGCACAAAAAGTGGCAAACTTTCTTTTTTGTTTGAGGAGCCATTAGAATAACAATGACTTATTGGAGAAGTGCTCTAATTTCAGGTTTGTCGCGCTTTGATTGAAGCCTCCGTTTCGGTCCGAATCCCTTCTGTGCTGAGAGTAAGGTAAGATAGTCCTTATGAAAATGGCGCAGATCGCTGCTGACGCATAATTTATAATAACAATTGGGAGGAATCAGGGGATAACCGTTTCTTCTGACAGGCTACCTTCATAGGCCATCTGCCTAACCTCATGTTATTGTGACCGCTAACGATTAAGACAACGTCCAGAAGTGACGGCAATTTAAAGTCGCCGATCTTTATTTATTTCTCTTCCAATACTCTTTATGCATATTGCCGTGCAGTTGTTTTTCTCGCCTTCTTTCACAAGCTGTAGTCATGAAAATGCAATGCGTCAAGAGAGCAGGTCTCTCAGTACAAATGTTTTTAATTTGAATCAAACGCGGGATGCCTGTTAATAAAATTCATTCATTCATTCATTCATTTGTAGAAGTCTGTTTACGATTTAGGTTTTGAAGCTGGTTCATAAAGTCAAACTGACATTTAATCAGCAAACTAGTATTTTACGATTGCATAGTATTTAGTACTTCATTATAAGCGTCGTAAAGTCAAATATTCATTGCATGGGCCATATTAGATTTCTTTTTCCTTTTATTTATTTATTTATTTATTTTGAAGATAAATTTTTTGGAGTTGTTAACAGGGGGGTGGAAACTTGAACGATAATGATTGTTGTAGATCCAGCATTTATTAATTTCACCACGTAGAGAAAACTGATTTTCTACACTTTCTCAACGCGCATTAACCAGCTTGAGAAGTGTGGAAGAACACACGTCTACGTACATAAATACAAAAAAAAAAGCGCAAGAAAGTGACCAGTAGAAGTAATTAAAACGTTCAATATAAAATAATAAGCAATTAATTTGATAATAGAAAGGTTTCTTTACTTTCCAAGTGAGGCACATTGAATCATTAAAATTTACATTACAGCAAACAGGTAATAAATATGTTAAAGACTGAGAAGTATTGACTAAACGGAGAGTTTAGCTTCCCTCCAAGCTTCTTCAGGTCACATTGCGAACAAATAAAACGAAGCTTCAGTAATCAACGTTCATCATGCAATAAAGTAAAAACAAAAAGTTTTCTTTCTACAATTCATTTTTATAATCCTATCAGTATTTTCTGAGTAGCTTAACTTTTCGTGCAGATAATAAAACCAAAAAAATCCAAAACAATAAAAAGAAGGAAAGGCATTTTTATTATTCGTGCAATAAGCTCCCACAGTTAAGATTACACGTTTGGTCAAGACTGCTTTACAAATCTGCACCATGAACGGGTAGGCTGCCTTCACTACCCCGCGTGGTCGAGCACTCGAACTAAGTGGCTGGCGAGAGAGGACACGGGCATGTAAATTTCACGTTTCCAGGTCAATTTCACTGAGTCTTCCATTTTTTTCCCCGAGTTGCTGTGCAATTAGAATACGAGAACGCTGAAATGCTTGGAGCGAAATGAGTTGAAATATAGTCATCACCTGAATTCTAAAGACTGACATTTCAAACCCAGAAAGGTTACAGAATACGAGTCTCGGTCGATTTCGTCAGATGTGTTGTCTCCTGGGGGCTCTCTGACGAGGACAGGTATAGAGGAGCGACTTCCCCCGAGATGTAAACGCTAAGAGCAGACAATGCCGGCCTACAGGACCAGAATCGTTCTGGTCATTCAACAGACTCTTACATGGGCTGTGCTGCTCGTTAGGTGGCCGACAGTTCTCATTAGCGAGAAAGTCCCGTTTACATCACCCAGAGCTGGCACCCGTTTAATATTGTAATTAACGAGATGGCATGACTGTAAGGTCTGTATACCGCTGGAGGCATCAGCAAAGCCGTGATTTCTATCGGGGTTTCTATCTCGGCATCATATTAAATTAAGCCCTGTAAATCTAAGCTTCCAATAAACTAATTTGAAACGTTCATCACACACCCCCCTCACCTCACTCACTAATGGCGCAACCAGCCGATTTGTCATAAGGTATGGGGAAATATACGTGCCATAATTCTAAATATTTTGTAACTAGCTGAACTTCAATTAAAATAAAAGTTTTCAACAACTGTGCAGGATTTCTAGAACCTCATTTAAAACCTCACCTAAAATAAAACCACATGGGATTTTTTCTCCATTTATTGACTAAACTACAGAACACCCCTCCACCACCACCACCACCACCCGCTCTATGCATGATCATGGGGAGGTAACCCCTTGTGTGGCCAAGAGCACTCCGTAATAATATCTTGGATCATTAGACTTCTTCCTTGACTCTCCCTATCCGTCACAACGTATTGCAACAGCTTCTATTCGTTAAAAATTCTTTCCTGTTTCATAAAAATACTTTGTCGTAGTAACTGACTAGTTTAGTCAAGCACCCAGGAATCTGGTACAAGCACAACTTGCTTTTTTTTCTCAACTCTACTTACTCAAAGCTGATGAACATTCCACAAATTATGTCGGTGTAAATTTATTTATCAGCTCTAATAACACTTATTATGATGAAATGCTAAACAATACGGACTAGACATAAGCCGTTCTTAGGATCAACAGGTTAAGGTCTAAGACAAAACCCAGGAGAAATGATAAGATACCCGCTTTTATGATCCTGCAAACCTCTCCTGGGGAGATCATGACAAGGCTCTAAGCGATTACTAAGGTCAACTAGCAGACTTCAGACCAGTTGCTTGAGCTGATTTCTTCTAGAAAGGCCAACGCCTCTGCTCTTGGTTCTAGACCCTAACGCGCTTAGGTCTGCTTTGTGATATCTCTTACACTAGAATGCCCTCTTTAGAGGAATACTGGTAAATCACCCACCTGTCAATTGCACTGGGGAATCACCTACCTAACACATACACTGGCGAATCACCGATCTGTCACCTGCACTGGTGAATCATCTACCTGTCACCTACTTTGGTGAATCACCTACCTGTCACTTACACTGGTGAATCACCTATCTGTCACTTACAGTGGTGAATCGCCGACCTGTCAACTACACTGGTGAATCACCTACCTGTCCGAAATGAAGGGAATTCGGCTCTGGTTCACCTTGGTCCTTTCTGCATCACACTGTGATGAGCCTCAAGGTTCGCCGATCTTGAATTCTCGATAAAACCGCAGCCTTCATTAGTTTCCTAGTTCCTCCCTACTTTCGCTTCATCCTGACCTAGCACCTGCACCTCACGACGCAAGACCTATATTTAGAACATGTCGTTTCCCCCGACCCCCTTTTAGTCTGATCATGCATCAAAATAAAAACTGAAAAACACGACAAGGGGAAAAGAAAATGTCCTGCGATCCCTGACATGCGATCTCTACGCGTTCCCATCAGAGCTGGGAGAAAAATGATGTCATAAATATCAAATATTTGAACCTATCTAAAAGCACGGGTTTCAATCGGCCACTGCGCAGTCGCAAACATTGACAATGCTTTCAATCGGAGGCGCTAACCTTCGGATGACGGCGGCTGAATTATTTAGATTTTCGAACATTCATCGGAAAAGTAATTACCAAAAATTAAACGTCCGTGCCAGTGGCAACCCCTGCGCGCGGACGAAGGGTGGGGGTGGGGTGGGTGCGTGCATGGCTAGAACGCGGTGGCCTCCCCTTTCGACAACCGATAAGCGGGTGGTTTCCGTCAAACGGAGGCTTTTGTGCGGGCCACCCGAACGATAACAGTTGGCGAGCCGGGCCTGGGGTAAGAGCGAAAGCACGAGCGTGGCATTACGCTGGAAAGAGAAAGAAGACACGCCGCCTACTGTTTCATTAACGGACGCGGCCATCGACCTGCAGGCCCGTGCTGGCAAAACAAGGGAGTGGACCGCGATTTCACCACCACTAATTAAAGCTCGTCGATTGGCGACACGATTATTGTTGGGGGAGGGGGGTGTTGGTGGAAGAGGGGAGAAATAAGATGGGGGGGAGGGGAGGGGAGGGGAGATGGCGATCGTTCAGGTGGGACTACAGGTAATCGGTGTGCGAACAGTCTGTGCAACGAGAGCGCTTCCTTGCTCATGTCTGCGACAGCGTTTCAGAGCCTGGCGCCCTGGCTAATGCGCAGCAAGTTAGTTTAACTGCTTTGCGCACCCCGCACCCCACTTTGCTCAACGGGGTAGTGGGGGGGGGTCCCACTCGCAGGTTCGGCGTCCGCTAGATTGCATGGGGTGGGTGTTTTCTCGTCAAACCCCGTGTTTCGGGTTTCTTGTAAAACTGTCGCTGGACGTTTGCACGTTTGCAACGATCTGATTTATCACGTGACTAAGGGGGGGGGGCACCCTATGAGCTGTAAGGAGAAGAAAGTCTTGGCGGCTACCGGCAAGGCACTATTTTTCCCGTACTTAAAAAAATAAAAGTTCTCACATGAAGAAAAACAAAAATGAACGAACATCAGTCACACAGATAGACAAAAGGTACGAGAAAGACACTTTCTCTCAGCACACCTTCTCTCTCCGTGTGTGTGTGTGTGTGTGTGTGTGTGTGTGTGTGTGTGTGTGTGTGAGGGGGGGGGCGTGGGTAGGTGTGTGGGTGTGTGCGTGCTCTCTCTCTCTCTCTCTGTAGTTTCTTCATGCTTCTGCTCAGTGTGTGTCCTCCCTCTCTATTACAGATCTCAGCGCCGCGGGAGGAAGGGGGAATCTTTCACTTCAACAAAGGCGTATCAAACATCCACCGTATGACACGAAACTCACTAAATTCACGATACGAAATGTTGAAGTGTGCACGTGCAAATTACTTGTTTATTTGTTCAGATCATTTGGTGTCGTATAAAATGCTCTTGAAATTTCTCTGGACTCATTACGAGCATCGGAGTAATCGATCACATGGAAAAACCTTCACAACAGTGGCAGTGAAGGACAATAAGACCTTTGACTACAGTCCATCAGAAGACCCTGCTGTCTAAGCGTTAATTAGCGCGACGTTAACAACAGGGTCCACACCTGGCTGAGTCCTCATAAAGTTATGATCTCAGATAGTTGTGCTCCTGTAAAGCGCACCTTTCATATCGTCGGGCCCGTCAAACTGCATTCAATGGCGAGAGGAAAGCAACTGTGCTATCCTTTGAGTAGAAAATGGGGTGCCTAGGAGGAAGACTGTTTTATTAAATTATTAATTCTGCGCTCAGAAAACATCCAGTCGCATCCAGAAGACTCCACAATTAGGCCAAGAATCCCAGGTTACTAAGCAAATAATGATTTCATTCTTGTCTGTAGCTGAAGCTGATGAATCTTGGAAGAATCTGTAGACCTGTTTCTATGAAAACTGATTTAAATGGTTATATTTGGGAAAAGTCTGTGCGTTTCCTGACATTAACGTATCGCAGGATTTTACTAATTAGTAAGAGACAGTTATCCATGATTAAGCAGACTTTGGCAGACTAAAAGCTGTAAAATAACATTTACTTTCAACAAAAGCTTTGCACCCTACTGTAGCGATATCAGGACAATGAAATGGAAAACCTGATGTCTGAGTAATGTGTCATGAAATAAAAATAAAATTGTACGTGGCAGGAGTACAAACTCGAGTGAGATAGTGTCCTATCAGCGCTATGAAATAGACAATGGAAATTTTCTTCTTTACTTTACCCATGTGTCGGAATAAAGAGAGGAACAAAAAGGAAATGGACTTCTACCTGATTCTTTAACGCAACGATTGTTGGTTTCCTGGACGACATGAAGCTGCAAGGAAAATATTTATTAAACTTCCGCAGAACAAGTTTACGACAAAGTTTTAACCGTCAGGAAATTTTCTTTTTTTCAACTATTCTTTTGTGAATAACTAGTTGAAGAAATATCAGTAATGAAAAACAATGCCACCTGTGGCAAGAAAAAAGTTCAAATTTCCATTAATATTTAAATTAAATTTCATTGCCTGTTATTTATGTTGGTGTGACGCTCATTACCTTTCTATGTCTACCGCTCCACTCACAGACAGACAGACAGACAGACAGACAGACAGACAGAGTGAGTGAGTATGAAGGAGAGAGATGAAAGTAAAACCCAACATAAAAGTGCAGGAAAGAGTCTGCAGACAAATCCGGCCTGAAAAACGAATCCAAGAATTTCCACGACAGCCCGAGGATCTAAGCATCCCGCTAGCATCGGTGTCTGAAAAGAAGCTGAGAGAGAGACTGAGAAAGAGAGCGAGACAGAGATTACGAGATGTATGATGCCTGAGAGTTTCTGCCCGTCAACCAGACATTACACCTACGTGGAGGCGAAAGCATCGGCGCTTGTCGGGCGGAAGTGAGGCGACTGCCGAGAGGGTGGCAGCTCACCGTTGACTTTGGGGGCCTCAGCGAGCGGTCAAGAGCACCCCCCCACCACCACCACCACCATCCATCCATCAACCTCTCCACCAAGGTCGGCTCCAAGGCATCGACGATGAGAGAAAAGTGTGAGACCGCATGGACGCAGAGAGTGGATGGGGGGTGGGTGGGGAAAAGGGGTGCTAGGCAGGGGTATGGCCGCGTAATGTTGGTGGTGGTGGTGGATGGGTGTGGGGAGGAAAGGGGACGGGGGTGGTGGCCGGCGCCGGTAGCAGCCGAAGCACAAGAACGCACTTTCTCTCGTCGCGCTAAATTTCTCTCCCACGAAAAGACAACGGCCGGTGTTGACCAGGAGAGTTGACACAGCCTTCTGTCCGGAAACGGCGGGACAGGGTCGGCACTAGGCACACTTTGCTGAGCGTGCCCACTCGGCTCCGCGCCGCCACGCTGACACTTTCCCCAGCCACCACGACCGGGGGGACCCACGATGGCGCGCCCGGAGAACTTGCCCAGTCTCGTGACGCGCTTTTTTCTGCTTCGCTCACCCCTTACCTTGCGAGTAGCTGACAATGGAGCGACCTCTTCCGCTCTGGCCTTGAGAGATGGAGAGAGGGAGGGAGAATGAGAAAGAGAGAGAGAGAGAGAGAGAGGAGATATGGGGGAGAAGGGGAAGGAAAGTGCTTCAGACAGGCGGCATCATGAATGAACTTGCTACTCCTGATTCTTTGCTTAGCGTGACATGCACCAAAATATTCTCCCTCCCACTTCCCCCCACCCCAAAATAAATGTTCCCGACCCTTTTCTATCTTTCGCAGTCTTGCACGCATATTGGCACACGCGCGCGCGCACGCACTAGAACACACCTACAAACACACCTACATAACGAAATATTTAATGAGTTTTCATGAAAATAAACATTCTATATAGTACAAGGCCTGAAAAAACAGTACGCTAAGTGCTAATATGTACGCTCCGCGAGGTGTGTCTACACAGTCGTGCAAGAGTCAAGAAAAAAAAAAGAAAAAGAAACTGACAGATGTAAACATAATTAGCTAACGAGGAGTTAATTACCCGGACCAACTCAACTAAGAACAACTCTGTACAAACTTTACTTCTAATACTGTCTTATGTTTATAGTTCAAAGAGCACCTAAGAAGGCAGGTGAATAATTTTAACAACTTATAAACAAGAACGAATAAAGGAAGTGAAATGGACAACGAAAAATGAGCAAATGACTGAAAGAAAGAAAAGAATAATGGATTATAGTTTACAGACTGAATGCCGGTAAAACCATTCAGCCAAAAGTTCTACTTTTACTGCTGGTTACAGTTAATAGAGTGTCTTCTACTAATTCTAGTCTCGCGTGGAACACACACACACACACACACACACACACACACACACACGCACGCACACACACACACGCGCGCGCGCACACACACACACATATATATATATACATAGAGGAACACTTGCTGCACCTGACACTCACTCTTTTCCTGCTGTTTAGTTAAGACAAAGACACAGGTGTATATAAACCACATTCTAATAGCATAGGGCATTAGCACCGGAAACCACGAACACGGAGGAGAAAGACCGTTTCAGTAAAAGATCTACGTCCGCAGATTTTTGACAGAGGTTGGCTAACAGGAGACTCTTTCTTTCTGTTTTTCGTAAACTCAGAGCAGCACGAGTTTTTCAAGACAGAAATCGCTGGCGAAACGAAGTGAGCCGGCGGCAGCTTTGTTGGCCTTGGGAGCACACTTCTGTGACGTGACTTCCGCTCAGGGTTCAGGCCACGGTTAGAGTAATGTCCCTTGGAAGGAAATGGCATGTGCGGCATGGCAGTTCTGTGGTTTGCTGTTCGCGTGTCGGACCGTTCGTGACTGGCAGCTTGGAGTGGAGGTAATCCGAGCGGGTGGTGTTCGGTACTCTCCCCCCCTCCTCAACAGCCACCCACACCCTGCCCCTCAGTCCCGACCCACACACCTACCCAACTTTCACCTGTTCCAACCATTGGTAAACTGGTCATCATTAGAATCCCATCAAACAGTTTCTTCTTTATGTTGACATGGTTAAGGGCTCAATTACAAAGTTCTGTCCTACATTCACGACTGTGATGGTCGCAGTGGTTTTGAAGGTATTAAAAAAAAACAGTGCTTTAAAAAGTGTTAACTGCTAAATGCAGTCGTTCAATGTCTTCTCAAACAAATGGAACCAAGGCATGGGAGTATCCAAGTGTAATGAACACCTGAATCATCAATGGAAAAGAGATGGTTCTATGACACTAAATATCAAAGCTAACACATTACGGCTTTTACAGCAAAACGTTCTTTAAGCAAGCATAGCTTTTTTATTTTTTTAAATTTCACACTACCTAAAATCTGTGACAGCAAAAGACAAAGTAATTAGAGTGGATCGAGCGCACCGGAAATGGATCTTTGTCCTAATGTCTTTCAGTTCTTTTTCTGACAGAAAGCAACGTTCTTGAGTAAGCACTCTTTAAACTAACGGATGAGCATTAGGTAAAGTTACATGCGTTGAAAGTCAGGAGTGTGGTCGAAACACAGAATTTCTAAAAAAAAAAAGTTGTAAATTGGCTGGAGGACACACCAGTCTGATTAGCCAAGAAGACAGACGTTAACCCCTTCGGGTCTCACATTTGGTTTACCGTCTTCACCTCCTTCACGTTCACACCCTCACCCGCCCCAACCTTCCTGTGTCCACTGTACAAAGACGTCCACGCAAGGTCAGCGGTCGAGCCTCGCTTTCACGGCCGCCGTGGGCAAACACAGGGGAGGGAGAGTTAATAGGAGGGCAACTTCTTTCTCCAGCAATACTTGTAGCCTCCGCTAAATGTCTCACGAGACAGATATGGTGGGCGCCAGTTTAGTTTTCACCACATCTTATACTTCTTCGGGTAATCAAAGTAGAATTCTGAAAGCTTAGTTTTCTGGGTTTTTTTTTTAGTTTTTCGTGAAATTCATTTCCTGGGTAGTTTATACACACATTCTGAGTGATAACTGCTTGGTTTGAAAATATCCGTGATTAGGTAGTGGAGTAGGGGAAAAGATGTATTTGGAAACATTAGGAAATATTAGGTCCAATCTTGTTAAACCTTTTTAATTCGAGTTAATACGTCAGATTTTGTCACACCTTTTTAGTCTCACACACACACACACACACACACACACACACACACACACACACACACACACATATGCATCAGTGGTTATTGGATAATGAGACAGTACAACAGGTACCTTGGCACAGTGCTAGACAGCAAATTAGCCTTCCATGAAAACGTCGACATCGTTTATAGAAAAGCACATCAGTATCTGGTCTTGCTAAAGGAGGAAACAAGAATTTCGGTGTCTGCATGGCCTTGAGTCGGTATATCGCAGCCTGATCGAGAGCATTTCAAAATTCAACGGGCATGTGTGGTTCTGCGTTCTCTCTATCAAGGATAAAGCTTGTTTGATGAGGGTGGTTGAGACTGCGAGCAAGATCACTGGATTTTCCCAAAGACCATTAAATGACCTATACACCTGGAGAAAATTCTGCGCGACACACTCCAGGACCATCACACCTCCGTGGTGATCGGGGGGAAGCCACTCAGTAACCTCCAGTTTGCTGATGACATAGATCTCATGGCGGGCAGCAGCATAAGTTACAGGGTCTGACGGACAAACTCGCCACCAGTGCGAGTACGTGCGGGATGGAGATGAGCACGGAGAAAAACAAGGTCAAGGTAAACACCATCGGATCTAGCATGGCAGAGATTCAAGTGAATGGGGTACAACTGGAGGAGGTGCAGGTCTTCAAGTACCTTGGTCGACCATTTCCAAAAATGGTAGCTGTGCGTCAGAAATTCCTCTCAGAATCATAGCGGCAACAGCAGTGATGCCCAGACTAAACAAAATCTGGGACAGCAGAAGTATCAGCTTCTCCATCAGCTTCTCCACCTAATTCAGGCTTAATAATTATCTCGTTGTGCCAGTCATGCTGTAGGGGTGCAAAACGTGGACCTTGCTAACAGAACAAGAACGACGGATCCAGGCGTTCGAGATCAAATGCTTTAGGAGACTCCTCTGGATCTCATACAGAGAGCACAAGACGAACAACTTCGTACGCAAACTAGTCACTTGCCAGATGGGTCCCCAGAAGTCTCTGTTCGCTTCAGCCAAGCGGCAGAAGCTGAAGACGGTCCTCCAAGTTTACGCTGAAGGCGGTCGACACGGTGACAGAAGAAAGGTTGGGTGGAGGAGTAGACAGCCTGTTCACAGGGTAACATTCTCAGGCGAGATGAAAACCGGCCTCGCTGGCGTCAGCTCACCTCCATCAGAGCTCCCGTACCACTGGTAAACAAAAATTGCCTCGACGCCAGTTTTGGGATGAACTGAACATCAGCGCTGTGAGGGCGGCCATCAATATCACAGACATCTCTCATCCACAGATGCTACCCTCCTGGAAATAACTAGTCTCCATGAAAAGTGCTTTTGCCAAGTCCTCTTTCCATACCAAAAACAAAAACAAAAAAACCCACCTCAAACCATAGACGCCCCCACAAAACAAATCGGCGTTGGCTCTTGGGGACGAGCGACCGAACTCTCTTCTTTCTTAGACGCCGCCTGTAGGGGACAGACGTTACACACGCTGGCGCTGCCTCTAGGAAACGAGCCACCACAACTTCTTCCTATCTAGCTATCTTTGGCTAGCAAGTTAGTTTTTCTTAGGTATGTGGCTTCGAGCCGGTTACTAAGGCCAGATCTTCCATGATAACAAAATTTTGCCTACGACAGTTACAAAGAAAAAACATTGCTTATATATATATATAAATACAGCAGGAAATTCAAATGTTACAAAAATCCGAAGTACAAAAGAAATGTGATTTCCGCACCTTACTTGGAAGACGCAGGCTCCAGTGCCCAACATGCAGTGGTCTCGGCACTTGCCGTGTCTACTTGGGAAGAAGCGCTGGCCGGTGACAGTTAATTATAATATAAGAAATAAATTTATAATAAATAAATAATAGAATATCATTGTCTCCCATTCAGCAGGTGCGGCTCGGCCACCCGCGCTGTTAACCTCCTGTCACCCCTCTGTGACGTAGTGTGCCTTTGACAACCGTCGCTGGGTGGTTGAGTGTAAGTGTAATTGTGTGAGTATTTAAGGTGTGACCGTATTTTGTGTAGTTTATTACCTCGATGAACTCCGAACAAAATAAAATATCTGTCTCTGTCGTGGACAAAAGCAGACAATAAATACGCATTGTACTGTGTACACATGTACACAGTCGCTCATGCTTTATGTACACATGCGCGCACACACATGTACAATTGTATAGTCACGAAAATCGAAGGAAACAGACCAATGCATATATTAGTACTGTGTGGGACCTATTAATCTGTATCATTCATTTAAAAAAAACAGTCCACAATAACACTGTGCTTGTTCAGTTCTGTCATTTAAAAAAACATCGTATGCGAATCGCTTTACTGATTTTAATATTTTGATTCTGTATAGCATGGCCAAAAAGCAGGTAAAATCCGCAAACGTACGATCTGTCTACTTGTGGTAACTTGTGTTTCTGATTACTAGTGTTCTAACAAGATGTGGCATGTAAAGGCTGGTTATCGCACAAGGTAATGTCTTGCATTCTCATATCTCAGCTTCCTTAGAGACGACTTTTCCTACCATTTCGTCCCTGCGATTCTGTGTCGCCTCTATTATTTGTCCAGGTAAGCTGTTGGTCTCCTCCCTCACACCAGCTGTAAGGAAGTGACATCATTGCTGCAGTTCTCTGACAATGACAACTCAATATTTTCAGTTATCTGTATTCCGTCTCCAAATGTTTGCAAAACAAAAACACAGAGAGATAGAGCAAAGAGAGAAAGAGAGAGTGCGTGTGTGTGTGTGTGTGTGTGTGTGTGTGTGTGTGTGTGTGTGTGTGTGTGTGTGTGTGTGTGAAAATTCTTTAGTCACACAAACTGCAGGAAACAGATGTGTCCAAGCATCAGTGTTTAGTGGGACGTATCAAGTTAAGCCTTTATTAACAAAGTTATACATGTTATAGAGCCGGACGTCAACGCGTAGAACCAGTGCCCATTCTCGCACACCTGTATCTCTTCAAAAGAAACAAGAAAGAAATGAGGGGAGGGGGGATGGAGTGGAGTGAGCCGCGGGGTACGCTGCTGTACGACAAAAGCACCGGCGTAAGCGCCATGATCAAATATTGGCCGAGGATCGAACGCTAGGCGCGCTGTGGGGTCGGCTCCCACACTCGGTCTTGTGGTGGGGTAGACGGTCTTCCCCAGGCTGCTGCCCGCCCCTCCCGGACGCTTGGCGCCATTCCGTAACCAGAAAAATAAAAAACGTGTGGAGGGAAAGCCGACAATTTGAAAGAAGGAACAATACGAGGGGGAAGGGCAAGAGAAGGAGAGTTTGTCAAGTTTGAGCAAAAGGGAGTTTAAAGAAAGTCAAAAAAATGATTACGTCAGAGTAACAAACTAGGCTCTCAGTATGTCTTGCTTGTTAATTGCGGCGACGACGACAACGACGACGACGACGAAGATGATGATTGCCTGGTCCCTGTTATTCTCGAACTGTAGGGATCAGAATCTTGAGAGAAAACGATCAGCCGAAGAACCAGTGTTTACCACAACAAGTACTAAGCAGGGCTCTGGCAGACAATTGCTTCTTACCGCAGACAATATGCACCTGGGTCTTGCCCCCACCATGCTGGAAAGTGTGGCCAATTCTCTTCCCCCCGTCCAACCCTTTCATCCACTCCCTCCGACAACATCCTCAGCGCGGGCTACGGTCAAGCCTCAAATGCCACCTCCATCAACAAACATCATTTAAGTGGTCATCTGAAAGTGACCAATGGTCGCATGCTGTCCACCAGGTCTCGAAAACATTCTCAGCGCTCCTTACTGGGTGTCTGGGCAACCACCGACAAGTGTCCTTCACCAGAGTTCAGCGTCAACCCTGCTTTGGAGACCACGACAATAGCAAACAAGGATTTGCGTGTCGCGATTAAAAAAAAAATTCTCAAAAGAAAAGTGTAGGGTACTGTTAATTTGTCAGAAGTTACTGCAAAATCTCAAGTTTAAAATGTAAAACTTGTTATTCATTCACCATCATGATTCAAGTCCACAAATAGTATTGCGACTGTCTCAATAAAAATAAAGTGAGGGATCAGATTTGAAAAAAACCGCACAATTTGAATGAAATCCTTTGCTGACAAACCCTTTTGGGGGCAACACATTTCTGGAAAAAAAAAACTTTTTGATCCAACACTTGCCTTTGAAACCAACTTTATCCTGTTTCTGCCTCGGTTGTTTTCATTTTGAAGAACAAGTCTTGCAGAAAAAACAAAATTGAAATTCAAGAATCATTTCACCTCATACTCATTTGACGGATGGTGGTGGCAGCATCTGTGTTTGTTCGAATCTCCAGGTGGGAGGTGGTGGTGGTGGTGGAGGGGGGGGTTCAAGATGAATAAAAAAGACAAGCATGAATGTTGGAGACTTGTGTCAACAGTCCAGGAACCCTGCCACAAGGAGCCCATGACGAAAAACAGGAATTTGGGGTTAATGATCAGATTTGAAATTTAGATGACACAGACGGCAAAACTCGGCTGTTTTTCCAGGTGCAGCAGAGCGATGCTCAAACGCACTCCAGATAATCTGCAAGTACTGAATGGTCACGCGGCTCAATGGGTCGGATCTATTGGTTTGTGCTATTCTCTCCCCTCGCATTTACCTCATCTTCTTTTGTTTATGCGTCTTTGCATCAGTCGCGAGACAGTTAGTTAGTTGTTGTTTTATGCCAAGTCAGCAACTATGGCTATCTCATGGCAAAAACAATGTACATGACTATTCAAAGGTTGATATAAAGTAATTGTACAAGTCTATAGATTTCTCTTTTCTTAGTTTTACAAAATAACAGTTTTTTAAACATATAAGTTCTATCATATCAGGTGAAAAATCTGAATGGACTTTACATATGCCAAGATTGATTTGGAAGAGTGTTTGGCAAAAAGGTCATCAAGAGTCTGTGCTGTAAAATAGTTTTGACGAAATGTAGCGAGTTTTGAACAGGAGATGAGCAAATGTTCTATGGTTAGGGGGTCTTTACACCAAGGACAAAGTGGGGGGTTTTCTCCTGCAAGCAAAACTCTGTGAGTGATATATGAGTGACCAGCTTTTAGTCTATTTATAACCACTTTTTCTCGTCGGTTTAGAAATTCTTGTGTTATACAGTCTGCTAGTTTTGGAAAAATAGCATGAAGTTTGTTGTGCTTCATGGAGTCCCAATGAAGCTGCCAAAGTTGTGAGATATACAGTTTAACAGAAACGTTCCAATCTGAGGCAAATGTTGTATGGACCACAAGTGGTTGCTGAAGGGCCTTTTTTGCTGCCTCATCAGCTTTAATGTTTCCTGAAATATTTGCATGGCCAGGAACCCAAATAAAGATGATGTCAAAATTGTTATTCTGTAGTAATGATAGAAGTTCAAAGAATT
Source organism: Marisa cornuarietis (assembly GCA_004794655.1). Classification (NCBI taxonomy): domain Eukaryota; kingdom Metazoa; phylum Mollusca; class Gastropoda; order Architaenioglossa; family Ampullariidae; genus Marisa; species Marisa cornuarietis. Next base: position 6,103,692 of record SMMW01000001.1, read on the forward strand.
TAACCAGTAGTGGGTGATCTAAACATTGAGAGTGAAATAACTAAGAAGTTTTTCTCTTTAGATGTATGGATATACTGCAGCGCAAGTAGAAGGGCTTTTAACTCTGCAGAAAAAATGGAGCTATGACCTTCCAAGCGAGCTGTCAGTGGTGGTGTGGAAATGTCCATCGGCACTGCTGTAGCTGCTACAGTTTCTTTTTCAGTATTTTTGGATCCATCAGTGTATATGTGACAAAAGTCAGGATAGTCTGTGATTATTTCTCTGAAAAGCTGCTGATAGACTATGTCAGGGGTTTCACCTTTTTTTTTTGTTAGAGAGGTCAAAACGAATTTCAGGTGTGGGAAGTAGCCATGGTGGTGTTCTAGTCAGTGTAATTGGTGCTGTTTTTTGGGGGTCCATTCCCAATTTCTGAAGATGGGGATAAGCTCGTATGGGTAGAGACAAATTCTCAGGCCGTGATGGTGTACAGTGTCTAGCCTTTTTAGGTATGATGTCCTGGCTGATCCATAGACTATGCATCCATAATCCAATTTTGAACGCACTAGGGAACGATACAAACGGAGTAAAGTGATTTGGTCTGCACCCCAGTTTGTTATTTATCACTCTCAAGATATCTAGAGCCTTCAGGCAAGAAGCCTGAAGATGACGGATGTGGTTATGAAAAGAGAGTGTACGATCAAAAATAACACCCAAGAAATGGACCTCTTCCACTACCTTGAGTGCTGTTCCATTTACATGAATAGAAGGTTCAGGAAAAGGACCTCTTAGTTTTGTAAAGTGAATGCACACAGATTTTGAGGGAGAAAATTTGAAACCGTTTTCTAATACCCATTTTGAGATGTGGTTTACACATAACTGTAATTGTCTCTCCAGACCTGGTAGAAACTTTCCTCGTATACAAAGTGCAAAATCATCAACATATAGCGAGGCAGCCATATTTGTGGGAATAGACTTCAGGATGCCATCTATTTTAATACAGAACAATATAGGTGACAGGATACTTCCTTGAGGGACTCCCACCTGTTGTTCATGGGTGTCTGAAAAGGTATTTTGTATACGGACTCTAAACACACGACATGTTAGAAAGTTTTTGATGAAAATTGGTAGTCGGCCTCGAAAGCCTAGAGAAAATAGATCCAACAAAATACCTTGCCTCCACACTGTGTCATAGGCTCTTTCTAGGTCAAAGAATACTCCTATGACATGCTCTTTTTTAATAAAGGCGTCCCTTATAAACGTTTCAAATCTGACCATTTGATCTGTAGTACTAAAATTTTTCCGAAAACCACACTGAATGCTGGAAAGAAGATTTTGGGACTCTAACACCCAAATCAATCGTGAATTTACCATCTTTTCTAGTACCTTACAGCAACAGTTTGTTAAAGCAATTGGACGATAACTGTTTGGATCTGAGGGATCTTTTCCTGGTTTTGGTATAGGAACTATTATAGCCTCATGCCAAGCGGAAGGAAGGTTTCCTGTATTCCAAATATGGTTGAAAATCTGCAATAATGTCCTCAAAGATGATTCTGGGAGTTTGGTTATGATTTGGTATGAGATACTGTCTGGTCCTGGGGCCGAGTGGGAGCACTTTGAAAGTGCTTGTTTAAGTTCAGACATAGAGAAATTGGTGTTGTAGGATTCCAAGTTGTCTGATTGAAAGTTACATTTTGTTAGTTCTTTGCCTGCCTTCACTTGCTGAAAAGCTGTGGAATATTGTAGTGACGAGGTTGTCATTTCAAAAGTGGAGCTCAATTGGTTTGCAATTTCTCGATGATCAGTAAGCAAATTTTGTTCGGCTCTCAGGTGTCCAACTGCTCTATTGATATTTTTTCCTTTTAGTTTTTTGATAGCTGACCATACCTGTCGGGATGGAGTACGGTTTGTCAGTGAGGAAACAAAATGTTGCCAAGAGAGCCTTCTTTGTTGTTTACAGATGTGACGGGCCTGTGCTCGAAGGCGTTTGAAGTGTAGAACATTTTCGGGGGTGGGAGATCGAAAAACTGTTCTCTGTGCGTTTTTCCTTTTTTGTATTGCCTTTCGGCAATCCTCATTAAACCAGGGAACTTTGGGGAGCTTCCTGTGGTGGCTGTAACGAGGGATGCTTTTGTTCATGATCTCCAGTAGTGTTAAGGAGAAACTTTCCATTGGGTGACTTGTAGAGGTTGTGGAGTCTGTTTTATTTGAGACCTCATCTACAGGTGAGATAAATAGTTCTGTGGGAGACAGCATTGACTCACAGAGTGTTTTAAAAGAGTTCCAATTTGCCCGTGCTAAATTCCAGTGGTCTTCCTGTGTAACTTTATTGGTTGAGATAGAGGAAAGGATGATAGGGTAGTGGTCACTTCCACAAAGATCATCCCATACATGCCAGTTGAAGTCAACTGTGAGTGTGGGATCACATACTGAAAGGTCTATTGCAGTTGTAGATGCATTATGGGGTCGATAAAAAGTTGGACTACCATCATTCATCACACATAAGTCAATATCATTAAAAAGCCTGATAAAAGTTCACCACGTGAGTCACTGACATCCCCACCCCACAGGGGATGATGTCCATTAAAATCCCCCAAAAGGAGTACAGGGGAAGGAAGCTGTTGAAGAAGATCCTCCAGGTGTTGACGAGAAACGCTAATTGAAGGGGGGAGATATACACTACATACTGTGATGGTTTTCTTGAGGGATACTCTGGCTGCCACAGCTTGTAATGGGGTGGAAAGGGGGATGGGGCTGAAAAGAATATCTGAGTGAAGTAAAAGAGCTACTCCACCAGCGTGGGAAACACTTTCGGATGCCTTTCGGAGTATCTGAAAACCTTTGCAGGTAAAAATATCTGTGTCCTGCAAAAAGGTCTCTTGGATGGCAATCACTTTAGTATCTGTTTGATGCAAAACAACTTTCAGTTCTTCAAAATTTGCCCTAATTCCTCGGCAGTTCCACTGTAACAGATTTGTCATTTATAAATTAAGTATGAGATGACGACCTGGAATGTCGTGTACAGGATGTGTTTGTGCGACCTGGAGGTGAGGGTGAAGGAACCCTTCGTTCCTCCATGTCCATCAAGCTATCTGAAAGGGGTGCAAACCTATTTGAAGTAGGTGATGGAGGGTGTCGTCGTGTGCGGGTGCTGAATGTTTTTGACCCGGAGGGCCGGGAGGTTTGTGAGCGTTTACGAGGGGACTTTTGGGGAGTGGCGGTAATTGTGGTTTGGGACTTTGTTGGTGCAGTTTTTTGATGAGTACGTGTGGGTGCACGTGTTGTTGATCTGGTTGAGGTGTATGCTGGAATTGGTTGAGGTGTGGAAGGTTTGGGCTGCTGCGTTTGTTCTGTATGTGGGGGTGGCATGAGTGTGTGTGTGGGTTTGGGGGTTTCTGTGTGTATCCATGTGATGTCTGTTTGGCATGATGTAGATTTTACCGAGTGCCGGGAAACCACCCCTGCAAAAGAGGGGTTTCCGGCTGTTTGTGTTGAGACTTGAAGGTTTCCCAACACACGGCGACGTGCTTCTGGGTACGATATACCCTGCTCTGATTTTAGCCGCTGGATTTTATCTTCCTCCTTCCAACGAGGACAGTCTCGGGAGGAGGCTGGGTGACATCCAGCACAATTTGCACATTTGATTGTTCCCTGACAATCATTTGGGGAGTGAGATTCACTGCACTTTACACAGCGTGCTTCTGATCTACATGCAGATGATCCATGTCCATATCTTTGACACTTGAAACAACGTAAAGGTGAGGGGATAAACAGTGCCACCTTCACCCGAAGATAGCCAATGTTAATGGATGGTGGAAGGTTTGGAAAACAGAAGGTGAGGAAATATGTGTTTGTGGGAATCAACTTTCCATCTTTCTTAAGGGTTACCCTATGTACATGGGTTACACCCTGCTGAGACAATTCAGTACGTATGTCTACCTCTGACAATCCAGCAAGATCTCTACACCTGATTACTCCTCTGGATGAGTTTAGAGTTTTATGAGGTGTCACTTTAATGGGGCGGTCCACAAATTGTTTTCGCGAGACAGAGACAAAAGGATAGATAAGAGATGACGACAAAGATTATGGTGATGATGATGAAGACGACGATGATGTGTGTGTGTGTGTGTGTGTGTGTGTGTGTGTGTGTGTGTGTGTGTGTGTGTGTGTGTGTTCTAGCTCAGGATTTTCAATTTTGTAAACACTTCCAATGAGAGTTCAACTTATTCCTCTATGTAAAAATTGATAAGAATAAACCCTATTATCTACTTATCGTTATTTATAATGCGTTTTATATAACAGGTAAGACCAGGAAAGTGAAAAGTACACAAAGAAAAGTTAAGTTCAATTTCTAGAAAAACAGCGAGTGAAAAATATACGGTTTGTGAATATACAAAGATTCTCGCCGTAAGAAAACATAATAAAGTTTAAATAATTTACGTGCTACTCATAGGATAATTATTTACAATATACATATTAATTACATATGGGAGAGAGCGGATGCAAGACTTCAAGTCAGGCAGTTGCCTGTCTATTTTTCATGCCTTCCTTACTCCTACTCCACATTAACCATTAATCCTTCTCTGCCATCTCTTGGATGTGTTCTAGCTACACGGTCCTAGAGAACTTCCCGAAAGTGGTTCCCTCGAGAATTTCCCTAAACGCCAATGTTTGCAAATGCATGCTAGCTGACCAACCGATGGTCAGCAAAATCTACCCTACTGGCGGCAAGTGGTGCAGTTCCGGGAGTCTGTGATATTTGACAGCTTGCTTAACGCAGTCGGAGAGATGCAAGCAAGCGGGGGACAATCAGACACGACAAAACAGCAAATCTCCTACAGCCATTCTGCGCCATGACACGAAATTTGTTCCTGTCCCACTATTTCCGGTCACGGTGGAAGGATTTTCTGACGGCTGTCTTCAAACAAGAAAAGATATGCTGGAAAGCCGGGAATGGGTGAGTGCGAGGTCAATGGCTGAAGAACTTGACCGCAGCGTAGCAGAACAAAAGCCGTGTCATAATGGGCCAGCAAGAGGGATGCTAAACAATTAGTGGTCCACTGTTTATTTTTCTTCTGGACCGCGTAAGAAGAATGACTTCTCAAGCTCGGGTAGTGGGTGGCGGGTAGACTAGAAGACATTGAGTCTCAAATTGTGTTGTACTCTCCAACAGATATCGGTATCAAGGGCACATATTCACATCGGCAAGCTGCAAACTTTTCATTTTCAGGGGCCGTAGTTATGAACGAGGAGGCATATCAGTACTTCCGGGTTTCTGCGGTTTCTAAAAAATACATTTCACTGTAATCAATTTTATATTTTTGTTTATAAATGGATTTTGTTGAAGAATTCAAAAGGCTTACGTGCTCTGTATGTAATCACCGTGTAACATTCGTGCCCATTCAACAAAGGATCAATTAGGCAAGCAATAAAAAAGAAGATATATATATATATACACACACACAAAACGGGAAAACTGGTTTGTATATATTTCACATCTATTTTTTCTATGTCAGTTTTATTTAGAAAATCACAAAGCATGTCCAGTGTCTCAACAAACAGCATATGAGACATTTAATACAGAGTAAATGACAATAGTACCGCCATGCCGTGCGTCAAATATATTAGTTGTTCCCAGACATTAATGACACATTAAGCATGCATTTATTTCAGACAATCACTTTTATCATACAAGATTTGATAAAACAGTTGTATCAAACCACCATAAAGAAGTGTCATAGCTCAGCATTTGTTTCATTAAAAATATTTTTGACCGAAAAGAACGACGTCTAAATTTTTGGTCTGGGATAATTACACGAGACTGTGTTGTGTTTATGGTCTGGCAAAACAAAAAACAAACAAACAAACAAACAAAAACAATAAACAACCAAATAAATAAGTATAAAAACGGTTTAGCATGATATTCCAGCTGCACGTGCCAAAGCATTCAAATATAGGATAAAGTTAGAACAACAGTTTTTTGTGATTATCTTTCTACGACTTTGTCGTCTGCTTCGCTGTAACAAGTCTTCACGGCTGGAGCATGTCAAGCAGGTATGGGAGCTTTCTCTAAAAAAAAAAAAAAAACACACACAGCGAGAGACCTGGCATGTTACTTTATGATATATCACTGTTACCTGAAGCATTTCCCGTTAAGATTAATAAACTGGCGAAGGTTGCATTGAAAGAAAACGTTTGGTACGCGAGAAATGGCCGATGACAGCTTTCGCACGTACAGTAAGTAGTCCTGTAGCCGACGTCACACGCAGGATATCCGGTAAGGAAGTCCCGCAGGATTCTCGTTCTTGAATGGTGGCCTCTACGCACGTGGAAACGCATCGATTCAACCTGACTTTAGCACATAAAACACACTTTTAAGGACGGTCCTGTAATAATTTGTCTTTGTAAGTAAATGGCTCAAAGTTGACCATGACGGTGACTTATCTGTGTATTTCGCCGTTAAGACCGAGAAAAAGACGATTTTTGATAAGTGAAAGATAACAAACCAGTCTGTAAAGTTGTTTTTTTTGTAGAACAGATGATGATGATGATGATGATGATGATGATGATGATGATGATGATGATGATGATGATGATGATGATCCGTTGGCATTTGAAGCTAATTGCGGTACAGCTATATTTGCAAACATTTTGACAATAATTGTTTCGTATTAAGTACAGATATAATTCATGTAGGTGTGAGCCGTACGCACGACGGAGAGCTCTAAATCATTAGCTGACCAATATTTGTCTCTAACTCAAACATTTTCGATGTATGGGTATATAAGTAAATAAAAGGAAGTTTTTCTTTTCAATATCTGTGTATACTCCAAAATAATGTTTTTAGTTTTTATTTTTAAAATAAATTATTCAACATACTTTTTTTCTGACAGTACATATTGCTCACCTAGTCGTGCATATTTTAGACGATTGAGAATAACATAAAAATACGCCCGTGGGAGACATTCCATGAGATTAAAAATAATCTGCTTTACGCTCATTTAGACTGCTCACTGAGAACAACTTAAAGACACCGACGAACATCATACACCTTGAAGGGTCGCATAGGTCTATGCTGAATCTGCTATGCACTGGCAGTCTGATTATTGCCGAGAACACCTCTCATATTTCTATCGTGTTGTAACTATACTTTGTAACTTCATTTCCTTTTTCTTTGAACTGAAATCAGCTAATCTTTCGCCGAATCTCTTCAGGGCACACACTATAAACGTACGTGTGTGTGTGTGTGGGGGGGGGGAGAAATGACATATAGACGGAAATAAAATATGTATAAATAAATTTATATACACATATATGTGTGTGTGTGGGGGTGTTGGTATGTATGTGTGTACATATAAATATGTATGGTAAAATAATGCGTTCTCTCAACATTTGTGTCCACATCATTTCTTTCATCACCAAGACATACCGACACGTTGCCATGTTCTCTCGACTATCGCCCATAAGGATTGAGTCGGACATTGATATCACGCCGAGCTGTCTTCCTTGTCTTCATTTGCTACACCCCATACAGACTCATATTCTGGTCCGGGTATCTTTTGCTTAAAAGGCGACGAACAAAAGCTTCAGCATAGACAAGACAGCAAGTCAGCAGCCACGGACCACAGCCTGCTGGCTACTGCGCCATGACCAAACCCACACAGACACCTCACAAGTGTTGGGAAGACCCCAGGTGTACACGCGGGGGTGGCTGAGCGAGAACCAATGAGAACCAGTGCGACTCATCCCTTTTGAAGGTATGATCAATCTGCACTGCCATTATTTGCTGACCTCGTGATTTTTGACCCCAACTTTTCGCGCTTTGTTCTCCGTCCATCCACCTGTCACTCTCAAAATGGCCCACCCACGAAAAGCGGTCTTTTAGGCAAATTCCGTGTGGTGAATAACCAGTCTCTCTCTCTCTAGAGTCTAGACGCACGCATGCGCACAAGCCCGCACACACATCACCAGTGCACGTAAACTGTTCTCTTTTGTTGTGGTCGTCGAAGCAGATGTAGGAGCAGTGGAGAATGGGCTAACAAACAGCACAACAAGGACATATATATCTATAATCATTTCTGAGCAGCAAGTGTCACTTGCACGTGAGGCTGCTCGATAAAGTGGCAGCTGCTCTTCACGCATGACGATGTAACATACCTCTTTTGATCGGGTACTTTTCCGGTCTTGCCAAATTGTCCAGGCAAACAGAATCTACCTGTTTTAGTCTAACATGGGAAAGTTATAGACTAGCTACAAACAACTGTCCTTTTATACACAGCTCTCATTCTCTCTCTCACATTCTCTCTATCTCTGTGCGAGTTAGCCCCGTGCAAGCGGACCTACTGGGTGGGCATATATGTCGCCCCAGCACGTACTCGCAACCCTGCCATTTTCGTCAGCGAGCTCTTTCAAGCCCCCCCTCTCCCCCCCCCCACTTTATAAAGAGGCATTTGAAAGGTGTCTGGTCCTACCCAGCTCGCTTTAAATAACTTCCTCCTCACAAGCCGGCACCTCGCGGGGTCAGCTCGCAAAAGACCGACCGGAGAATGGGTACCGAGTCGGGCCTAGTACGTAGCTCTTCACGAAAACCTCTCGCTGCTTACCTGAATCGGGGTCCTAAGACCGCGGAGGAGAAGCACGAGCGAGTGCCAGTGAGTGCACAGTGTGATGAAGTGGTGCTGTGTTTTCCCTCTATTGTCCGGTCCCCGAGCCTCGACACGACCTGTACCAACGATACAGCGCCATACCTGTGTCAAATCTCGACGGTCGCAAGTGTTTGTTGGAGCCAAACTGGAAAAAAATGCTCTGCTAGTTCGGACCTTCTACAGAGAAGTTTGTTGCCACAAAAAATGGAAAAACGTAGGTATCTGATTACAGAGTCGAGCAGAGTTCTGGAAAGTAATTATTGTTTATTGGCTAATTCAAACCCAAGTCAAACGTCGAATCAAAACAGAAATAATTTTTTTTTAAACCGATGGTAGTGGAGATGAATTTCGATTTTTGCTGCACTCTTCCTTGTGGTCTCCAGAGTAAGCAGAGTGCAAGTAAAAAGCTAAAAGAAAAACTTAAGTATGTCATCGGAAATACACCAGAAAAGCCAAGGGTTAAGTAATAAGGTTGGGGAGGGGGTGGATAAGCACAAATGAACGACAACTGACATCGCAGGTGGGCGAAGGAGGCAGAGTGAAGATGGGGGAAAAAAGACAAAGCTCACGTTCATTGTACAGAGGTGGGTTTTTTTTTAAATCTTTGGTATTTAAATTTGCAGACTCCCTTATTAGCCGCGTCCTTCTACAGGCGAGCCCTATACTCAGTGAAGCAATGAACCTGTCGGCTCAGAAACAAACTTTCTAGTCAGCGTCAAGAAAAATTCTTAGTTCGCCAAATTTATTATTATATTATTGTGTTATATTTATTATTGTAATATTTATTATGATCTTCATGCGCTGGCGAAATACACTACTTGCGGCGACTTTTGACACAGCTGATACAACGGCAGGTTCCAAAACGTGGGCGCAAAGGTTGGAGAGGGGAGGGGGAGAGTGTGACTCGATATTATGATATCGCCATTTATCGCCGCTGCTGGTGCGGGCGGCTTCTGAAATGCACGCGCTGGCTGCTTTCAAGGAGTCCCAGCGCCGTTCACTGCCTTTCAATGTAGTTCAGCTGTGCTGCCTGCTACCGGCTAGGGACTATGCGTGTTGATGACGTAGTCAAGCTGACAGAAAAAAAAATTAAAACTCGTTCTAAAAATATTGCATATCAGGTACGGTGAATATTCGCAGGCAGTTTTGGGTGTGTTACAAAAAAAAAAAAAAATGTTAGTAGGGGTAGAAAATTGTAAGCCGTTGACGTTGTCTACAGTGCAGCATGTTGAAGGTGGAACCCAATATTCTCCTTTCAGCTCCGTTTGAGACAAGCACTCATTTGCTACTGCTGTTTTGACAGATAGAGTTTTTCAGTCGCTGGGTTTCGCGAACTTCGAACCCTACGCCTGCACCGAAGAAGAGCAGCTCTGACCACAGGGGGACATAAGCCACCCTTTTCTGTCTAACACACGAAGCTGAAGACGGGTGCACTCGTCTGATATTTTCCCGATGAGGTCAAGAAAAGTAACAAATTATGGAATGTGATCAAAAGGGGGAAAAAAAGCCAAAGCCATCAAAGCACGGTAAACCTCGCTCTCGCTGCTAGTCATGCTGCTACTCTTGTGATAGTAGAGGTAACCAAAGGGTCAGGACTTCAAATTGATGGAAATCGCACGCTCTGTTAGAGGAAACCGTCAAAGCTGGGAGGGGAAAAAAAAATACAAGGATGCAAACACCTCCGGAACAGGGAGCAATGGGACACACTAACGGGTCAGCCTTCTCCAAACGTTGCAGATTATTTTCAATTAGAAGCAAGCCGTCTCGACCTGCCCCTTTCCCACCCCAGCTCATTCTCGCTCCATCTTTTTCCTTTATTTCCGGGCGAGAAGAACGGTGGCCAGCGTAAAATACTGCGTCGTTTGAGGATTAAACAAAATACGAGACGTCCGCCAGCGACTAAACGAGGACTTAATCCGCGCCTCATATATGATCTGGTGGTGAGCACACAGGCCGTGTGTGAGAGCTGCGGCCCCATTCAAACATCACTTTACTTTCCTCTCGCACCCTCGCAGGCTCACGAGCAGCCACAAATGAGCTGCTCTGAGGACACTGATGACCTGCACAGGTAAACTGACTCTGTTAAGCTAGATGCATCGGAAAACAAGCCTCCCAATTCTCACGCCTTCAAAAAAGAGAGAGAGAAAAGAAGACACCTTGACCAAGTGCCCCATTGACGACAAGGCGATTCATTCAATGCTCCTTCGTCTGGTGGGTTTGACATGTTGCACATTTTCAGGTTAAAAAAACAAAAAAAGCTGGCACTACAAACTGATCTAATATAACAGAACAGGCTGCCTACACAACAGAGTAAGCCATTCACTGTTCGCTTCTTATGTGATGTTTGCTCCTTTGAAAAGGCCGTTTTTCTAATATTTCAATTTTGTTTTCTTATCGCTGGCTGTCGGACTCGATTTTGCGACCAGCACATAAACTGCAAGGTGCATGGGCCCCATGTTTGTCTCCCCTCACTTTTATTAATTATGTAGCTAACAATTTAGTTCAAAATATACGAGTGCCCCCTTAGAATCTCAATCAAAGGCCAGCACTGTAGAAGACGAATTTTCCCTCAAAAGGGATTAAATGTGTATATTAATGCAGAGGAGTTGTTAACATGTAAAAAACTAAATGCTTAAATGTATTAGCTGAACAATTTTCACGAAATGTAGGGGCTTTTTTAAAAAAAAAAGAGCTAAAAGTTGTTCTGTACCTTTGCAAAGTGAGTTGTTACAAGCCTCTGGGGGGAGGGGAACCTTTTTATGAGGGTGGTGCCAACTCCTCTTCCTCAATCCTCTGAGCAGTCAGGCACCCACTACACAGCTCGGGGGGCTAGGGAAAAAACGCTGTCGTGGGTCTCGAACCGACTAATGTGCGCGACTTTGGCCGAGGACACCTTTTAGTCTATTCATTATACAAGGCTGTCTGTTCCCCAACAAAAGGTAGAGAGAGCTCTCAGTGAAGATCTCCTGTTGTTTTTCTTTTATCAACCCGAGAAAGCATGCAGCGGCAGCCTGGACAGCTCAACCACCATCTTTGCGGATGGCACTATTAATTTCGTGTGCAGCAAATCGAAATGACTGGCTCTACAGAGCCTGACCTGCTGTAGAATATCAAGATTCTTACAAGAACGACTGTAAGCTCGGTCGACATGTTAATTTTTCTTTTAATATATAAGAGCTGGGTTAAGCTCTGATGTTTAAGTCCTTTCAAAATACTTCATGCAAAAGTAATCTTTGGAGGAAAAAAAAGCCCTTTAATCAGTTTCAAGGAGGACATCTTTCTCCTACGTATTAAATCAGTTTCAGTTGGCATGCGCTTCAGATCGGTCATACTTCGCACGCGCGTTTTTTCCCCCGGTTTTCTCTGGAAATGAATGTTAAGCAAACTGGAGGATGATATACTTTAGATCTACCTAAGAAATAATCGGAAAATGCAAGATCGGAGATAAGAGACAAGTGTTAAAATAGCTTCAAGTCCTTCTTCGTGCAAGGAAAAAATAGCGAGGGAACGCATTGAGAGTAAACTGAAACGTAAATATTTTGTAACAAACAAAAAACAAAAACAACAACAACAAAAAAATGATTTTGAAAGTAAATTGCTTGAAAAAATTAAGCCAGTCGAAACGCGTTGACCAATTGTGCGCGCATGCTTTTTTCTGCAATCTGGAAGTGCAATGCAATTCAAAAAATAAGGACCAACTCAAAACATTACACTTTCTTAAACAAAACTAGATAAAAGTTTATTACGTAAAGCTGGGAAATCCTGGAGGAAAAATGTTTTGCCAGGAAAAAGATCCCTTTGTATTTCAGCCGTTAAAAAAAATGACATGATTTTTTTTCCTGATTGCGAGCAACAGCCACACAACGAAAAATCAGCATCATCTTCCTGCTTGAGTCGTCTGCTTGCTCACCCTTCTTGCTCGCTTCTGAGTCTGCGCCTTGATGAATCGCTTCTATTCAGCGCATCACTTACCCCGCCGCCAACAGGGCGATCTACTCACGTCTTTCGTTTCTATATGCTTTACATAGCTACCCCCCCCCCCGTCTCTTTCTACTCATCACAACATGGCCACCACCTCCGACTTTAACCCATACTCTTCCGAACTGACGAGGCGGGCAGGTGCACGGGGTTAACGATGAGAAAGGGAGTGAAAGATGGATCGAGAAAATACAACGCTTAGTGTATTGGACAAAGATGATGACGAAACCTCATCGCTATGGTTTAATGCTGCTGCGTAAAAGCCCTTATCTGACAGAAAAGAAATGGAGGGGACGTGTGATAAATTATTCATCTGGTCACAGGGCGTCTGTTTCCTGTATTCTTCCAAGAGGGTCTTTCTTTATCGTGGCGATAATGATTGTAACGATTGTCCTGTCTTGTCTGCCTACCTGCCTGGGTCTGTTTCTCTTGGTCTTTTATAATTGCGTTAGTCTGGTTCGATCGTTTTCATCTATCAATCCCTCTTTCATCATTCACCCGTTCGTTCACACCCCTACCTGTTTACGCTCAGTCGGCTGGTTGGTTGGATTGATGGGCAGTTTGTGTTGGGTTGGGTTTGTTGGTATCACAATCTAGGTTCCATCTTCCGGCGGCTTCTAAGGACGTGGCATGCTAGGGACGTCGGCTAACGGACAAGCTCTGGCAACAAGGAAGGCCGTGGAAGTACTGTGGGTCGTGGGGGTACTGGCAGTGACGAAGTAAATTTGATTGGCACTGTGTACCACCAGGCGCACAAGACACTGCCCGGGCCTGGAGGTGGGAGGGAGAGCAAGGCCGCAAATTTGATCAGAGGTGGACCCAAACACTTTGTCGGTTCTCGCGGGTCCTCCAGGAATGTCGTCTGCTGCAGTCACGTTCCTGGCGTGAAAGGAATCGTTTTTCATGGCAAGAATTTCATTCACAGACTAGACACTCAATTCCCATCAGCTCAGCGGCATTTTTATTTGTTTTAATTAATGTCATTGTATTAGCCGAATGAAAAGCAATACTTCCTCTAAATTTTGTTTATCTGTTTAATATCTTATCGCGGAACTTTTACTTTGGTCATGGTTGATGCACTGCTTATTACGCCCATGTTAGTATTCTTCGAAGCAGAATTTTGACAGGAACACTTCGCTGCTAACGCCTGAGCAGCACACGATAAAGAAATGCGATAAGGTTTCTGTGTTTTTTTCCTTAAAGGGATAATGTTCAGTAAATGGACCGTGGCCAATAGATATTATACTTTTTTTAAATTTTTATTTATTTATTTTTTTTTTTAGTCTGGTCCCTCGAGATCAAAGATAAGCATTCTAAGCAACGCTGGGCACTAGAGTGTCTCTCCACAGTCAATAGATTATAGCTACTTCCTCGTTACCTTGTCTTCCACTCACAGGTACAACTAGCGTATAGCACTGTTGGAACCAGCAGTGAGCTGTGGAAGGGAGAGATTTGGGCGCCATTAGATTGAAAGGAACCTGCACATGCAATCAAAGCCTCGGCGCTATTTTGTCACTCGCTTGGAGAGTCAGTGAAGCGCATGTAATTTGTCTTTACAACTAAACCTCTTCCCCATACAAGCAAGTTTCGGAAATGGTAGAAACCACCAGCCCCGTGTCGATACAATTTTGGCGACCCACCCAGTTGCCCTTGGTGTCAAACAGATAAAAAAAACACATGTCTGCCAAATATCAAGCTTAGACCCTACTCATTTTTTTATGTTTTGTCATTTTTTTTTTGGATGCAGTGTACAGCAGGAGGACAAAATACCCCAGTGTGTCAAAAAACTGTTTAACCTGACTTCAGTGCTGTTTTATTATTGCTTGGCTTTACCAATACTACGAGATGATGACGTAGCATCGGTAACTGTGAGCAAGCACTCAAGCATGCAGAGAAATAACATAACACACACAACAGACTCGTGAGACTGCTTAATACCCGGGGTATCAAAGTCATGCTACACAACGAAACTAAATGCATCCTAAAGGTAGTGGAAAAAAAAAGAATGTAAAGAATTAATGTTTATTTGCTGGGGTAAAATCAAATTTTGCTTCGTGTTTTAGTGCGTGTATTTATCCCCTTTCGCTGGGAATCCGAAAGGCACCGGAAGTTGTCCAAAAACAAACAAACAAAAAAAAGCAAAGGAAAAAAAAAGGTACAAGCGTTTGCACGTCGTGTCATTCGTCGCGTCACGTGGCGTACGCAGCGCCACAGCCGTAGTGTCAACGAAACGGGTGACAACTTGGTGGTGAGAACGCACAGGCTCTAGGCCACGGGCATGTTTCAAAATATTTCCCACAAGCAGTTCGGCGCTGTTCATTGCCATCTCCATTAATAGCCGGTTGTAAGAACAGCCCCGATATTTTCCAAAAACAAAAACAAAAAAAAATAGATGAAAAACACAACAAGCCAAGATGCGATCCCGTTTTTGCATGCATCTCTCCTACACGTTCTGGGCATTCATTTTATTATCTTTATTATTTTGTATTTTCCTGTTGTTTTAGATTTTTTCTTCTCTTCTGTTTTTGCTGCGCAATTAGCATTCTTCTGAATGGAGACCTGCGCATTATAAATGGACATCATCATCATCATCATCATCATCATCATCATCATCATCATCATCATCATCATCATCATCATCATCATCTGTGTTCAACGGATGATAGCAGGAAGCTGGTGGTAGGGGAATAACGCAAAATAAGAAAAACTGACTTTCATTATTTAGGAGTTTCTTCATGTTAATTCTAAATAAATACGGGCGCCTTTCTTTAAAAAAAAACTACTTTTGTCACTTTGGCAGAATCTAACTGTAGAGAATTTCAGCATATACCTACCTATTCGTTTCCTCCTAATTTACATGTCGCCGACGCGCAAGTAAAACATTCATTCTGTAGTCGGATAGTGATTTGCAATGTGAATAAATTTTATTTCTTGTTAAGTTTCTTGAGATCTTTACTTTAGAGGGGTTTTTTTTAAAGCTCTGGGAAATGTGTGTGTGGGTGGGGAAGGTATCAATGGCATTCCTCCCGATCCCGGCATCCCTTAGTCTTCAGCAATGTAAAACACATTCCTTCCACTTGCCACATCTCACAGTATGAAGGATTGCGCGTAAAATCGTCGCCATTCAAGCGGCGAGAAAATTCAAATTAGCTGAGCACATAGAGTGTGGACTGGTTCTACACGGCCTGTCGGTGCTGTAAACTTGCACAAGACACCCGTTTGCATTCCCAGCGTGTCTGCGGCCTTCCTGGACTTGGCTCCGTCAACGACAATGTCCAGCATTAAAACACTTCGTCTTTATTCGCAGATCTTACTGTGCTTGCATGCCATTATTCTCTCTCTCTCTCTCTCACACACACACACACACACACACACACACACACACACACACACACACACACACACACACACACGAGTGCGCGAAATCTGAAAAATGCCAGCAAACAAAACTGCTGTAGGAGGCAGCAATGTATAGACCAGCTTTTTTTTTTTTAATTTCGCTTGAATTAATAGGATATATCATTATGTTTTATTCTCACGTACACACAGCCCACCTCCAGGCCATCCTGTGATATTATAGAAAATACCCCTTTTAAACATTTCGCGTTACTTTCATTTTTGGACATTGTGCGTTACTGTTTCGCTCTAGACCTTTGTTTTGTTTTGTGTTTATTTAGATTTTTGGGAGGTCTTTCACTCTGCACGGAGGCTTGTCCTCACTTCGATGTTTGATAAAGCGCTCATGCGATACTCAGCGTGTTCCTTTGAAAGTATTTGGCATTTGGAAATGTTCACAAAGCATTTCTTTTTGGCCGCTACTAAGCAACCCCCTCCCCCCAACCTCTTTATGAGGTGAAGGGGATGGAGGAAAGGATTACTGGTTTCAAAACGTCTGTTTTCACCTTTAAGCATAAGCAGCCTGAAAGGTGAATTAAAACCGAATCCTGTGTCTAAGCCTGACACACACAATACCTCATTACCAGATTATAACGGTTTATTGTTCTTAACGTTATGCGCGTTTCGGATACAGAAAGGTGTGGTACCTGTGACGCGAGCAATTGAATGGATTAGAAGGACACGATTTAAAAACAAACAAACACTGTTGTAATATTTAAGTAGAAGACATTTAAAATACTTCATGAGTGTCTATATAAACAAATGAAAATAATGTTAAATGCATGTTTAAAAATATAAAAGAACAGTATATGAGAAACATTACCTCCCGCTCATATCATTTATATCTTAGTTATGGTCATATCATTTATATGTAAGCTATGGTCATATCATTCTAGAACGACAGGGGAGGGAGGGGGTTACGACTTGCAAGCACATCACGATGAAAGAAGAGAAATGTATTGAAACAACACACAACACAAACGATGAAAGCTAAGCACAACTTTCAATCTTCCTGGATGTACCAGCCATTGGTACGCCATTCTTTTGATAAACACAGTGAAACAAGAATAAAAAAAATAAATGTATGTAGCTGAATTTGTTTTTAAATAGCTAATCGGACTATGGTTAAAAAAAAATGTCTGTGGTCAACGTAGTCAAATCTCGTATTTTCCACGTGACTCGGGCCATGATGTTAATCGACAGTGAGAGGCCACCCTCTTGCGTCCACTATTTACATTAACACAGTACATAGCGGTCCGTTGATACCACACAAACTATCGGCCTTTGCACTGTGCAGCTAACTGTTTCATGTACAATAATTACACTGCCAACGCCAAAACAAAAATGTTCATAAAAAGCTAGTCAGGACTCGATTTGAACTTTTGCGTGCATGTGCGCTCAAGAAAGCTTGGCAGTGTATGGTGTGAACAACAGGGGCTACTGTGTCGGGGTGGTCTGCTTTTACTTGTACAGCTGAAAACATTCGTCCGATTTTTATTTTTCAGTCGAAATTTTACCTGTTTTTCAGGTGCTAACAACGAGCTGCTGGTGGTGAAAAAAGGTGTACTGAAGTAACTGTGTGATTTTTATGCTGTGGTGTGCATCGTGGAAGACATCATATATGGGAATATTATATTTTTCAGGTGGTTTTGCAGGTGGCTTCCTATCCGTGTGTTAAACTGCTAGTGTGTAGTGTAGGTGGCAGTGAGCAGTGTAGCTGTTGGGTACAATTCAGTCTGCCTTCCGACACCCATGAATCAGGGTGAGGACATCCACACGTTCTTGTGAGAGATTTGTGACAGATTCTCTGTTCATTGGATGAAAACGTTTCAGGCCAGAGAATTTTTTTTTTTTTTTTTTTTTTTGAGGATTCTTCGGTTCTGGTTGTTCGCGCTCGCAACATATTTTCAGTGGGCGCTACAACGGAACAGATATTCAGTGAGCAGCAACGAAACATTTTCAGCAGACGAGCATGACAACAAAATGGATTTTCTTTGGGATTATCAACGACATAGTTTTCAGTGGGTATGGCGACGAAATATTCTCAATTGATATGACGACAGAAACAAATTTTCAGTGGCCATGAAAACAAAACGGCAGAAGGCGCAAAATAATGAACAAAGACACCTCTCTCTCTCTCTCTCTCTCTCTCACACACACACACACACACACATCCTATATCCTCTGCACAAACTGTACGGATGTAACTCGTAGCTAAAATTAGAATCCTGGAGCCGGGTGCAGTCACGTTAGCTGATGGCCTAACGTCAAGTACTCTCCTACGACGAGTTTTTTTTTTTTTTCTTCTTGGCTTCAGGTAGATATGAAAACAAGATGGTTCCATTTACTTTTATTAGAAGGCAAGTGTTGTATTCGGCTTCACACACACTTGCACTTCCCTGTTTTGCTCACAAATAACATTAAAAAAAGAAAGTTAAAAATAAAACACTGTTCATTCTTCGAATTCAGAAAAGTCATCACAAAGAAGACGTAATAGATTAAAGACAACCTCTACTGCTTTTCACGTTGAAGCATTTGTTGTTGTTTTTTCTAGCTTTTAAAGCTGCTTTTTTAAAATTAGTTTTTGAGGTGTAGATTAAATGAAGGATAACAGGTTAGGAAGTTTTATTGTTCTTTAAATAACTATTTATGCGGGCGTTTTAAAAGTTGTCTTTACTTGGTCTTCACTTCTTTAATGTGCAACACTTTCTGGTTCATTTCTCTAGTGAAATACACAGAGCTTTCAAGTTTTCATGGCACATTCCTTTTTCCTTATTTACCTAAACTTTTCTACCTTTCGGTATTTCGTCGATTTTCACCGTGTTCACAAAGACCATAGTTTCTTTTAAAATTAAAATTATGACGATTTTTTTCATTTCTTGTACATAAAAAGGGGGTTTAAAAGCGGTCTAAATCTCCTCAAACAGTTGAAACCCGACATTTAACAAACTTTGAGCTCACTTGTATCGCACCTGATCCGAATGAATCAGATGCACATAGGACCGGACAGTGAAAAGGAAATTAATGTCAGTGGGTTCTGTCTCACACAGATGATTAAGCCATCAGCATTGGTGTTTGCTCACGTGTTACGGACAAAAGATGAGGGAATTACGCTTTAAACCTGTTCATCTGACTAAGTATTGATGCACTAGGCGCACTACACACGGCTGGTTCGGACGAAGTTAATGCATGGCGCCTAAGTGCATGACAGTTGATTTTTAATATGTGACCCGGTCCTGTAGCTGCAACTTTCCTGAAATCAGTTCAGGTTGAACATCTCAAACAAGGAAAAAGCCCACCACATAATCGAAATAATAAATGCACTTAAATTCAAATGTATGGAACATTTTGTTTTCCCCACCGATAACCGATATTCTAGTATTCGAAGGTCTCGGATAATAGGCAGGAACTTTAGTTTTCTTATCCCAGATTTGTCCCATTTTTATTAGCTTTTCTTCGAAATAAGCAAAGAAAAACCGACTGGTGTGTTTCATATAAATATATTTTCCAATGTTCAAAGACTTTTTTTTTCTCGGAGGAGTACTACGAGCATAAAATGTAGTTTTACGGCGCCAGTCACGCTGAAAGTATGGTCTTTATTTATGGACATCCAATGTTTTGTGAAATACGTGTTGTGATTTACTCCTTTATTTTCCCGTGTCATTCAGAGTCAACCTTCAGCCCAGTGGTTAACTTTGCCAGCTCGCTGGTGGCCAAGTTCTCGTCTGTTATGCACGGCTAATGCAGGGAGTGATAATGGTTAGCTAAGAAGAAGAAAAAAAAAGCTATTTGTAGAACTTGCTATATCCAAGTTAGCACTGACCGAGAACGTTTAAAAAGACAAAGGACTTTTGCTTTAAGCGAGGTCTGTCTTCAGCAGGTTCGTTTTATCCACTTCTCAACACGTGATCCATCTCAACAACCAAGCCTGATGCTTGTGGTGACTGAGCGTGGATCACAGCGTACATCTGCAAAGTCCACAGCAGAACAACGAAGGAAAGGTTACAAACACAAATCTCTCAAACAGACGAGACCTCCAAGTGTAGGCAGAGGATTAGAAACAATGCGAGAAGCAGCAGCTAACCGCTGAACAGATGGATGTGCTTGTTGGTCCCCTTGATCCAGCTCGCCATGGCGCAATACACACCCTCTCCCACAATCATATTTTATGAATTCTGAGCAAAACAGTCGCTAGCATGTGTTGGTGCGGGCGCCTTGGAGTCGTTATCTCGAAAAGCCGTTCTTGAAATATTTATAATCAAAACCACAAAATCAAACCGTTGGGATAAAAGAACGTTGAGGCACAAATATGAGTGTGGTTGTGAAAACGAAATTATTAACAGAGGGACGGTTTTTTCAGTTTTTTTCAATCTCTATGACAGTAAGCCTAAGGCCTAAGCAATCCACACTTCAGGCTGAAAATAACCTGAGATGCTGAATCAGCTTTGGTTGTTGGCTAACCTAAGTAAACCAAACAAGGTATTTTCTGATAAATAACGTATTATTCCTTTACCGGTGAACCATCAAATGGTTCAAGAATGTCTACCCCCTCCCCGCCGCAAAAAATACCTACAATTTATTCGTTATGGTAAAAAAAAGTTTGCCGTTTTTGAGCGAAGACTCGTCAACTCTGGTCACTGAAAAACAAACAAAACAAAGCGCAAGTGATACATCATTAGTCTTAGACACTAATTATATAAGGAGCGTAACAGGGCGGCAGACGAAAAAAATGAAAGACAACATCCAAGAGTGGGCAGACCAGACTACCGAGAGACCTCAGAGGATGACAGAGAACCACTTATCTATAGTTGCAGATCAGTCCAGAAAAGCTAGAAAGATCGTTAGATTTGGGACAGATGCTGCTGCTGTTGATGGTGATAAAAAATTCTTCTGTTCATATCGGTCATGTTTTGATAGAGTAAATTCTAATGCTTCAGAGACCTTGATCAAATTGCAATTGGTTGTATTCAATGACCTTGAATGAATATTCTCTTTTTTCCCCAGAAGTACAAATTTAAAAAATACTAACATTGAAGATGCTTATGATGTATAATTAAATAAATCCCGTCAATTTCTATACGCAGGTCACAAATATAATGTCATATAAGTAAATATCATTATTTAAGAACTTAAGACTTACATCAAACGGTTACTCAAACTCTAATTGTAGACATAATGCCGCCTAATGACTAATAACAGCTCAGGATAACCAATAGCAAATGTGATGCAAAATAAGAACTTGGTAAACTCCTAATATTTCCTTATGTGTGATAATCTGTCAACAACTACAAAATAAAATTTTGTATACCATTTCCTTCTGTACTGCTTCAGCGACGTTGATGT
Organism: Marisa cornuarietis; assembly: GCA_004794655.1. Classification (NCBI taxonomy): domain Eukaryota; kingdom Metazoa; phylum Mollusca; class Gastropoda; order Architaenioglossa; family Ampullariidae; genus Marisa; species Marisa cornuarietis. The sequence continues at coordinate 6,125,030 of SMMW01000001.1, forward strand.
AGGATCATCATGTCTCGCTAATTGATAATATTAGTGATTATCAGATTACAAGACTGCGTGTTGTCATGACGAAGTCCGTGGTGGGCAGTCGATGGTCCAAGGGAAGTAAGTCAAGCTTTCACAAACTGGCAAGGGGGCGGTCGATAGCGCAGTGGTGGAAAACTCGCTTATTACTACCAATGCTGGAAGGTCCATAACTCGTTTCGGGATATACCCTCTCATGTAACTTGTGTTCCTTGGAAACAGAACCCAGCAGTTAATAAATTCCCGAGAATCCACAGGGTTTTTATAGGAATATTAAATGACCTATTTCAGCTGATCTTTAAGGGTTCCATCAATGAAAAATGATACATAAGCCCCAAACTGTTAAATGTAAACAATAATTTGCTGTCATGGTAACGCACACATTACTTCACATGAACATGGTCATGTGACCACCTCTATTTTTATATATATATATATGTTATATAAATGTCCCAATTTTATTGCAATTTGTAAACGTCTTTTAGGTTATCTAGCCTCTTTAAATGGTTACTCCTGATGATTAATCTTCTGAGCTTTCATAAGTAAACTAATCTTACCCCACAACTCAAAACTTGGTATCAGAAGGAACAATAATAAATACAAGCAACAGAGGTAAAAATTTTATTGATGTAATTATATAATACTGTAACAAAAACTTTATAACCTATGAAGCAAAGTTCAAACCAATAACTCACATGCACATAGTATCCATCGCATCTATAATAATCTGCTTCCTAAAGTTCACCAGCCAAATATATCCTATACTCTAGACATTCTACCTTTTGACATAGTTGATGGGTGGTTTTGTGCAAGCCTTGTTCATTCGACAGAGAAGATTTTGATGGTCAGCTAATGATGCCACTGGCTGTTGTAAAACAAAGTCACCTACTTTGACCTCATCTAAATTCTTCTCGGGGCATGTCTCATGAAAAGCTGACAACATTTGCAAATAAAGCAGACCGTAGAAGGCCTGTTGACTTTAACTACAAACGGCCAGTACAAATGTCAGGTATGCTGCTCACTCGTTCACTGTCCTCCTTTCCCAGCCAGACGCAGGTGATTATGGTGGCTTTGACCCTGAGGTCATGTAGAAATCACTTGGAAGCCAGGAAAGTTGTGACTGTTGTTTGCCATAAGGTCAGCCCTGTTTTCTTTTGGCCTAAATCATTCAGTTTGGTTCACACCTTCAGTTACAGCAAACATAATGCCATACGTACTCTCAATTGTTAAGGCATTCAACATAGTAAACACAAAGCTAAAAAAAAAAAATTACTATAATTTTGAAGTAAGAAATATTGCAGAAAAAGCTTCTTGTTGGTGTCCCATCAATAAAGAACACAATGCTGAAAGTAAGAACATTTTAAAGAATTATTTGTAATTTTTATTTGAAATGTAATTGTTTAATGTCTTTTTTTAGTTCTATTTCTTGTAGTGATCTAGACTTAAACTGAACTGAATGTTTGGTGACAGCAAGTTTTCTCTAAAAAATGTGGATCTCTGTAATCATACTATTTTCCAAGGAATCCATACTGAATGCATGCATTTTCAGCAACCTTTAATTCACATCAGTAATTTTGATATCAAACCAAAGCTGAGAAAGTCATGTTTGAAAATGATGCATTTTATTTCAAATAGCCATGGAGTAACAAAAAAAAAAAAAGTCTCTTAAAAATGAATCAAATGGCTTTTTCTTGTTCAAACAAATTTACAGTCCCAACTCATCTTGCCAACAGTGGATAACTAGGGGTAATTTGGGGAAGTCCATTCTTGTGGAAAATGGTGCAGTTGATAATGGGTAGCGAGATAATGAGTTGGGACTATATTTGCAGAAACAACTCTCATTTGCAGATTTGCCTGCAATCTGATACATGTTAAGTCTTCGTACTATTGAATTCAATTGCGGGACAAATTTCAGGCAATGAAGGTCAAAACACCTGTACATGTAGGGGTTCATGTGTCAAACAACAATCATTCTGTGAACATTTTTACACACAAGTCTGTGGAATATAATTTTTTGAAAACCCAAATACTCCCCCGCCCCCTCCTGGAGCTCATTTACTTCTATGTCACATCTCACAAACATAACTCTACCAATATTCCTGTTACATATATTTTATTTCACGATGAACATAACCACTTAACTGTTGACTCCTCTAGAGTTGATGCATCTGCAAAAAAGATGACTACTGGATCTGAGGGAGTGAGCTTCTTCCCGTAGATTTCTTGATAGCATGAACTACTACAAACTTGTTAAAACCTTTTGAGTCATTCAGGTAAGGCCATGAACATTAAAGACTTAAAAAAATATTTCAGTATTTTGCTTTCCATATAAAAAAAGAAAAATCATATCCTACAAGTATAAAAAAGTTATGCACTGATTAAAGGTTCAGGTTGCAAAACAAAGCAGAATAACAAATTGCATGATGTACTTGCCAAAATTTTAATTTAGCTTTAATGCTAAATGGCTTTTTCATGGTATAGGAAGTACTGTATCGAGCGAAACAAATACAGCAGCATGGTCATTCAATTCCAAAGATATGCTGCAAAAGCTCTAAAAATGTTTTGAGTTTTATATGTTCTTTTCATTTATAAAGCTGAAACTAAAACAAAGCTGGTTGTCATTTATTTGGATGGGCCATACAAATTTAAATAATTTATTTTTTGTGGCCCAACTTATTTTGACTGCATGAATTGTACGTTGTATGCAAAGACTGGTGATCTCGATTTTTGTTTCAATACTTTGCGTGCACATGCCCTTAATGCATTGGATCGTCTTTTTTTCAACCAGAAGGAAGGTTCAATTCAATCTTTCAGCTCCCAACAGCTATGACTATTCCACCATCATCTGTGCCATTGTAGAAGAAAAAGTTCTTATGAGGAGGATCCTTTTGAGAGACAGCCTGCAACAGCGACAAGAAAAGTCCAGCCAATAAGCCTTCTTACGACAGAAAATGTTTAAATCGTCATCTCCAATTAAGCTTATTTCTGAAAACAAATTTCACTGTTTCCCTATTACTGGGTTTTTGTGAGGTAAAGCATCACTGAGCTAGTCAACATTCATCCTCATAAGAAATGTCAAAAAACAAGCTGACAGCTGATTATCATGTGCAGCCTTCTCATGAAGTACTGGTAAAGAAATTGAATAGAGGAAATATACTTTTGTATAACTAGATACCTAACATGAGATGGCATATGACTGGCATGCAAAGTGCCCCACTGGTCAGATGAGCAACTCTCTGACAGCTATAAAGGTAAAGGCAAAGGCAATACAGCACTTTTCGGACGAACACTTCACCCAAACAGTGGGGAAGTCAGGAGGGGCTCAATACCGTGTCATCTGATAAGTCTCGAAGAAAGAGAATTTAGTCAAAATTTTATTTCTTCTTTGACTGTACCAGATGACATGACCACAGGAGAACATAGATCAGGTGGAGGGAAGTAAAAACAACCTACCTGTAATAGTCAGATGGTGGCCTGTTACACTACTGAGATTGGTCCCAACAGTGCCAAAGAAACAGCGTGAGTGGAAAAGTCTCTCAAATAGAACTAACCAAAAGTAGAAAGTTCAGTTCTGTTGAATGAGCTGTGATTGTTATCTGTTAAATTAGGACTTACCTTGATTATTTCTTGGCCAATGATACCTCCTACAATGGCGCATACAGGACTCAGCTGTCCAAAGCAAAACCTGAAATGATAAGACATCACTTCACATAAGTCAAAACCTACTCTTGGGTAAGTCCTGCAAAAATTACACAAATAAATAATATTTTTCTTTTTTTTAAATGAAACAGCAATTGATCTGTAACATCTTATTTAGATATTTAAAACAGACAAAACGATTCTTAAACAGGAACAGATAAAATATTTGAAACGAAATTGTTTTCTCACCATTGAGAGCTGTTTTTAGATATCACATCCAAGCTAGCACATGATCTTATAAAGCTTTCAATCACATTCCAGGTAGTTTATTTTTTAAAATGCCTAATTCCATATTCTGCATTGCTTAGGCTATTTAAAACTCTACCATGGATAGAACATACTTGGAAAAGTCTTCTGGGAACTTTCCTTCATCAACGCCAGTTTCAGAAATAGTGTTTTGACGAATTTTAGTAAGAACAGACTGGTCATTCTCAAATGATGAGGAGCTTGGATGTCTTTTCTGTTGTTCTATGAAATTTAGAAAAGCTGAAAAGTACGAAAAACATTTTTTAATAAATATTCTGAAAATAAACTAGGAGTTTTTCAAAATCAAGTTTCAATTTTAAGACTTCTAAAATGTTTAAGCAAAGGAAAAAAAACCTGCTGAAACACCAAAAGTTTCATTTTTAAAATCATCAATTTTACAGAACTACTAAAGCCACACCTACATTATCAGTATTTACCTCTTATCATGAAGTAGGTATTTGGAACTTGTCTGAGTTTCTTCTTGCCTTCTGTGTTTCCAGAATCAAATTTTATTTTCAGCACTGCATCAAGACTTGGAAACTCCATAACCTGCTCGTGAAATATGTGACTTCAAACTTCACATACAATCTGCACAATTTATTGTTACCTCACCAATAAACTTCTATGGCTTCAGGTAGAGAAATTTGCCCACTCTGCGCTCACTTTTGTGCCAACTGCATTAAACTTGGCATGGAACAATAAATCCACACAAAAGAGAAACGAAACAGTGGAAAAATAGTTAACACTAGCAAATATCACACTTAATACATATATCCATGCTTTCACATTCAAAAAATAATAATGAACCTTTTTAACAGTGATAGTCTCCAATTCCTCAGCTTTTACTTTCTTGGCCACTGGCTCCCCACCATCTTCATCTGTATCTGTCTTTGGTACTACTTTAGGTCTTGGTACGTCTCTGTAGGAAAAATGTCAACCAATTGCTATTTACTTCTTTTTCTATGAAGTAATAATTTAACTGAATACTGTTAGTTCTGCAAAATGTTTCTTCGTCTTTGAGCAGTGGTAAGTAGTCTGGACCCACATTTTCACACAAGGAATTTACTCATGAAGCCAGCATGGGCAAGATAAATGTAAATCCTTAACATGAACTGAATCAACATCTATAGTAACTAACAGATCTGACAAGGCAGCCTCTACAATTCTGGGTTTTAAAACATAAAATGACTTAAAGACAAGACTAGCTGAAACAGCCATTCCATGAGGGCAGCAATGTCTTAGGTGGCTAAAATCCTTACATATGAAAATACTACACCTGCTTTTGGACAGCTACCAGTTGTACTATTTTGTTCAATTTACATGATGTATTTCCTCAGAAATTCTTACCAAACACTATTTTTATTTAAGTCATGTATATGTGTGTGTGTTATCTGATAAAGAAGCAAAAAGCAAAAAGGCTCACTTTCAAGATATAAATGAAGCAAAAGAAGTGCCAGTATGCAGTAAGAAGAAGTAAACATGTTTAGTGCCAGATCTATTAAGTTTAGAGTATAGCCATTTTCCTTTCAAGGTAAACATCATCTACAGAATTAACAAAAAAATTCATTATGACCATAGCAGAAAACACTTTCCTGATAGTAGAAAAACAGATACAAGAAACATCCCTCTAAAGGCCTGAATTTTTATTATTGTTGGGCTCATCAAATGAAAGAGTGAACAGCACACAGAAGTTTGCACACTCACATTCACCTGTGAGATTGTAATTCAGCAAAATAAGACAGTCCATTTTCTGTCAACACCTATTTCAACTGCTGAAAATATCCAGTCCCATAGCTTGTGAAGTTCTTTCTTGAAGTGTTGACTGTCATTGTACATGTATTATATTTTGGTTTCTGGAACTTTTGCTCTTGCAACATTGTATTCAGTTAAGACCTGTCAGCACTGTGCCCCTGAATTTTTTTTTGTGTGTGAAGTGCCTTGAGCTTGCCCTTTGGGCTGGGATAAGGCACTAATCAAGAGAACTTGATTATTATTATTAAAAAAAAAATAGTTAAGAAAAGCACTGAAAGACACAAGAACAAAAAAGGAAGAAAATTCATACTCAGCATAATGGTGAGTTCCAAGATCGGCAAACATGAAGCCATAATATCCAAAAACATCTCCTGCATAAAATTTAACACCATGGGAACGACATATGGCATCAAGATGCATCAATGTTGAGACACCACAACCTGTAGCACAAATTACATCAAAAGAAGCAATGAAGCTATCATCTTTATCATTGATGCTCTCAGTGTCCACTGTTACATGCACCATTGGATTCAGTTGCTGAATACGCTCCAAAGAGGCTTGTGCTCTCTGTAATTACAAAACCAAGTTAATCACAAACTTTTCTTAAAATGTTAATAATGTTGTGAGTTATTAGAGTTTATAAATAATGCACAAGTGGGAAAAAATGAAGCAGTTTCTTATTATTATCCCAGCAGTTTATTATATACCATTTTTTTTTCTAGATTCTTCTATGAAAAGCAATGCAAGGGTAGGCAAACAACAATATATGAAGCTCATTAAATTCTAATATTTCCTGTAACAATATACATATTCGTTTCAATGGCAGTAATAAATTTTGAAATTTTTGGTGTGAAAGCAAAGATAACCAACTCACGTTTTGACCAATTTCTGAATGTGGAATCAAAAACTGTGACGCTGTGTCATCATCATCTGCCTGAAAAAAAAAGTGTTTTATTTCTTCTACTAAATATATTTATCGTCTGATTCTTTTTGTGCAAGATGTTAAAAATGTGTATACTTGACCAAAGAAGAAATGCTAATATTTAATCAAGGAGCTGCATTTACATTATAAGTAAACCTATTTGCTAAGACAGAACAGTACAACATTCTTCCAACAGTTCAATCACACTTAAAATCTAATATCATTTAAAACATAGCAACAAGTAAACAGTACAAAACAAGGATAAGCTGACCTCTGTGTTATCCAGCAAAGTGAGAGATTTGACACCAGCCAACACTATGTTCTTGGCAATCTCTGCACCCAGTCCCCTTAAGCCAATCAGTAGTAGACTTGCAGCTCGCAGTCTGTAACATTCCTTAAGTTAATCTAGGAAATGGCATTAATTACTGCTAATCATATTTTAAAATCAAAACAAAGAAACAAAAGAATACCGCCTCTCCACAATTCTGAACAACAAAAGTAAATACAATAGTTAATCTATTGAACTTTGTTTTATCAAGGACTAATCCAAGTTTTTAAGTCTTATCTATTTATGTCATGGGATTTTTATGGTTTTAAATTTTTCATTGAGCCGCTCTTTCAAAACATTTCTACAGTCTCTTCGATTGTGTTTTTGATTTATGATCGTTTTATACTATAGGTTTAAATAAATAAAAGATTTTCATTCTAGTCTGCCCATAAAATGATAAATGCATTCATTAGATTCAATTCATTCAAGTAGGCCTAATTCAAGCATCAATGCACAAGACTTACAATACGTATATACATGCATGCACGTTCAAATTAATTTTCTTTTATTACATTTGCTTAACTGAAAAAATATATAAATGTTATACCGTTTCTGTGCATCCAATCCCCAAAGACGAATCTGTCTGTCATACAATGCTGCCTCATCCTCTGTGATGTTTTCTTCTCTTGATTGTGTATCAGTTGTCATAATTCTGTTGAAGTCAGAAGTATATAAATATGTTTTGAATCTTATTTTAACGACTGAAATGGATTTTTTTTTTTAAAACGCGAGGTTTTTTGTGGCTTCTTTCTCTTGCGTGAGTTGAAACATGCGATTTTAAACAAAAGTGCCGGCAACTTATCCTTAATCTAACTTTTTTCAACGAGAGCAGTTAGAGTTAACTCTCGCTGCTACAACATCGTGGCGTCGACTTCCTCTGAGAGTGCAACATGCTGCTCGAAAACGATGCTGTATGTGTTGTTTAAGCTATGAATTAAACGCAAAAGTCTTTTCAATTTTACAAAAAAAAAACCCCATGAAAATCAGTTGTCCTTGCGACATAATATTTTTTTTCTTACTTTTCAGTTTCTTCTTGAGCTCACAAAACTCTTCCAGAAGGCGAAGTCAGCTGGATCCGTGATGCTGACCATGAAAAGATGTAAGCGAGTAATATACTAATAGATACTATGCTCGTTCCTGCATACATTGCGCACTACTTTCAATAATCGTTTCGTTAGGTTGGAAATGAAATTTAATTCTATTACCGTTTATGCTTTTGTTCTGAAGTATTGTTTGTAAAACAGAATACCTTATTCATGGTTCGTCACACTGTAAGTCTTGATAACAAGCTAATAAACTGTAGATTTGAATGAATGACACATTGCAGTTCTTATCATCTTAGAAATTTATGCGTTAAATTAAAAAAAAAACATTTTCTAGATTACCTTCTAGTTCGTTTTGTGTGCAGCAAATACTGTCTCACACCGAATACATGTGTAACTGAGCTAGTCATTCAGGTTCCAAAGTATCACCCAAAATGTCAGCTGGATTCCTTTTGAAATATCACACTTTTGTTTTCATAATCATTGTGTACTTCATTGAACAAGATTTCATTAGAGTTGCAGTGGCCTTTTAAATTAGTTATGCATATATGGTTTGAAGTTGATGAGTTGTCAAAGTATTAAAATTAGCACACCTATAATCTTGATAATCCTTATTGTAATGTCTTTTTATTTAATTCTTAAGGATGAAAATTACTTGTTTTGTTGATTTCATGTAGATGATGGGCGTACTAAGCCAAGACCCAGAGATGGTGTATTACAAGAACCTAATGAGTACAAGTGCCTCTTACGAGCAACACTTGGAAATAAAAAAATTAGTACTGTGGTAAGTTTGGAAACTGGTTGTAATTGTTATAATATTCACCATATGATTTCCAAATATTGTGGTTATCACATGTCCAAGTATTGATAGTACCAGCACGGGGCACTGCAACTGGTAGATTCTCACATTCATGCAACAACCAATATGATCACCATAACATTGACACAGTGAAGCAGTACAACAGTTCTCGTTCCCATCCCTGGTTCCTCTGTACTCAAAAGAAATCTTAGAACATTATGGTGCTCAAAACAAGATGTACATCTGCAAGTGCTTTTTATATATAAATAAACAATGGCTTGTCTAATGTGCCCGATTAATTCTCTGATGTTACCTTAGCTTAATGAAGCCTAAAAGCTCTACTAGATCCAAGCTTCCACCACCTGATGTAAATTCTGTAGTGTTATTACATTCAAGCATTTCTCACTAAACTTAATTGTTGCAGTTGATCATAACTTCATGTCTGGTTTAATGAGAGTTTGATAGTCTTTTTCCTGTGTGAAAGCCTTCATAGTCATGGCATATGGATTAACTTGGCAGGGTTTACTGAATTATTATAATTCCTATCACTCTGAAAGAGGTCTTTTCTCCAATGTTGAGGGCCCTTCCTACCCTGCACGATGATATAGTAGATGTTGCTGCATTGTCATGCTTCTGGTCCCTCAGAAAATACTCAGAGTAAAGAATCTGCAGCTTGTTGTCGATCTTCTGAGCTTGTCGGCATCATCTGTCCTGGCAATACGCAAATTCCATTGTACCTCAACATTGTATGCTCTTGATGTGTCCTTTCAGCCCAAAGACAAGATTTTGTCCTAGGTGACTGAGGCTAATGCAGGCATAGTGTGAACCCTGCAACAATACATGACTTCCTCAACAATAGCTTTCTCAACTGACTGCACTGCTGTTCTGGCACCAAGTGATATATGCAGATGTTGACAAAGCTCCCTTACAGTTGATGAATCCTCACCATAGTGAAGGGTCCCAGTCACCTGGTACAATGGAGTAAGAAATGCACTTCAGTGATGCCTTCCATTTTGGAGAATGGAGCAGCTCTTTGGCTCATGGTACTAAAGACTACTGTCATCTTCAGACAGCAGTAGTTCTTAAGTCTACTCGTGGACTCCACAACAATAGCTTATATAATCCCAACATTTCATTATTGCTGACTTCACTTTTTTTTTTAAATGTACATCAATGTTTGTTCTTCTAACTCTGAGCAGTAGTCCTAAGCTTCACACAAGCTGTCAATGGTATAGCATAATTGCCTTCATGCCATAGTCTCCAGGTCAAAGAAAGAAGCGCATTCTTGAGGATTGTATTGATATGCCTTAAATTGCTCCACAGTCACACACATGACATACATACTGTGTGATGTACGTCTCCAGTGGTTAAATACAACTCCTTACAATTCTGTAATGCATTCTATCCAACGACTACTCTGCATCCAAGTGACTAGTGATTAACCAGTGATTTCACCTCTTCATCATTGATGGTGAGCTCAACAAGTGTGAAGGATTAGTGTCAAGTTAAATGTGCAAATCCCATGACTTAGAACTATTATTTTGTTTGGCATGGACAGGATGCCACTTTGAGTTTTTAACAACATTGAAATTCAAATGTTATTGTTCTTAAAATGGTCTTCTTTCCACAGATAAACCATAAAGACGTGACAAAATTTCAAATGGTATGTGGTATAATTTTGTTTATTTTTCTTTAATAAGCTGCATGACATTTATGAATTCATTCACGTTATCAACAGCAGTCAAAGCAAACGAGAGGTTATGTTTGTATAGGGGTCTTTTTTTGGGTGAGGGGTGACTTTTCACACTGCAGAACAGCAAAGTGTCACTGTTAGCCAGCTATCATAAAATAATACAGTATGTACATTATCATAGTCGCTCATTCAAAATCACATGCTTTCACACTGACTTCGTCTACACTGATTCTTACAAAAGTTTTAAAATGTGAAGCTGTAAAAGGTTTGCGGGCATGTGAGAGAGAGAGAGAGAGCAGGGTAGACCACTTATATTTGATGTTTGTTGCAGGCATATGGAAACTTGCTGAAGGCCAATATTGATGGACTGAAGAAAAAGGACAAAAAAGCAGCACGGGGAAAGAAAAAAATCTAAAGCAACAGAATAGTACCTTTTATGAGCACAACATGTTGGCTTCCGTGTATTCCATGTTTTGTGTGCTGAAAAGCTATCTGACTTGTGACATAATTACTTTTCCTATTGACAGCTGTTGAGAGAAAGAGTACATTTTTTGCACGGACAGCTATGGAGAAAGAGTACCTGTACTGAAGACTTGTTATCAAGAAAAATCAATTGATAAGTGTTTTGCTAGAAATATGGATGTTCTTAATTTGTGTAAAGATCATACAGTTTGAGTGCATTTCCTGGCAATTTTCAGCAATAGAAATGTGCGCAGTGGAAATAACTCATCAAATCATGAAATTATATGATTTTACATTGTAAAAGATTGGCATTGATTTTAACCAAAGAAATATGTAAGAACCATCACATACAGTACAATAAAATTCACTTCAAAATTAATTTGTAATGACTGCAAAAAGACTGCCCTGTTCGAAGTTTCAGGTATTATCCTCATAGTCAAGACTGATTTTTCTGTTGAAGGAACTGAAAGAGGAATAAAACCAATGTAAAGCATTTGCTGTATAGTGTGCTTGAAGGCACTCATCCATTCTATCTTTAGCTCAAACAAACTTGGCTGGTTCTATTAGGAAAACTAGTGTGTAAGCCTGTATCTCCAGAACAGAATGTAGGTATTTACTCAGAATTTGTAACATAGCATCTTGCGCTGAGCTTTACAAAATCAATTGAAAATGAACCCCCACAAGACCTTTAATGAAACAGTCCAAATTTTTTTTTTAACAAAAGTTCACAACTCAACTAAGGTTAATCCTTGACTTACCTTTATAAGTTGTCAGCGAAGTTGTTGCCAATGGGTCTACAGTAGTAATGCTGCTGCAGAATGTATTTGCATTGTTAGGGCACTGGATCTCCCCCGAAAATCCAGGTATCTGCAGACATGCAACGTTTTGTGATCAATTATTCTAAGTGAAGTGAAGCTGAACTGACATGCTGTCACACTAGAAAAAACACGTGCAGTATTTTAATCATTTCAGTTTTAGATCTTCATTTAAAAACAAAATAGAACTTGCCTGTATTATACTGCCCCAGTTACAAATGATCCAGTCACTGCCATTCATCTGAATCTCAACAGAGCCATCAGATAAACAGCGATGCCTGTAGCATTGTCCTTTTTTTTCAATGGCCTGTTCCTGACATGATTTTTCATAAAACATGATTCAGTCATGGCTCTAACAATAACTAACCTCAAGACAGAATGTGTAGGTCATTTTTCTCAATTTTAACTAAAAATTGACTTGTGCGGTCTGCACAAACTGCCAAACAGTAGCAAGCAAGAAATGTCCAGTTTATCTCAGAAAAACCTCTAAACACATAACAGAGGTAAAGCTCTAAAAAAAAAATTGATTAACAGTATAACAATTCCTGGTAAAAGTTTGTATTTGCATTGAAATATGTGTAAATAAATACATGTATGACTTGTGCACACTGCACATGGATGCATGTTTTTCATATTTTATGTAAACAAAAAACTTAAATAGTTTTTACTGTTATTGCTACATCTGCAAAAAACGACTTGAAGTATAGACATGTGAATGCTGGACCAAAACAACTTACATTATTAAGTGGCACAAGAATCTGCAGAAAACTAAATACAATAAACTAAAACACATACAAGATGTACATCCATAAGTAAATGTCACTCAAAATGTATTGGCATAATGGAAGTACTCTAAGAATTAAATAATTATTTCATAATAAAGGATTGATTGGTTGGTTGTGTTTAACAACATGCCAGCACAAAATAAAGGAAAGAGATTAACAAAAGCTGCATATACAAATGGCCATTTAAGTCCAAGTATGATTTGTTCATCATAATTCTCAGATTTATGAGAAAAAACCCAAAATTTGCTAATTAATGTTAAAAAAATATCATTTGTTTCATTATAAATATAATAAATTTGCATTAACCAACCATCTTGGAAATGCTTGACAAAACACATCTACTTGAAGAAGAAAAGATTTCTAGATCTGAGGATTTGTCTGGCGTGTCTTCAACACATGATCCCTGAAAGATTGTAAAACATGTATGCATTATATTAAATGGAATTATATAATTTTATTGTGTACAATTTAACAATATCATTATCTTATAATGAATGGTTTGAAAAGAAATCATGAGTTGCCTTGTACAGCAACAAATTTAAAAAAAAACATGGCAGGATTATTATTAGTCTACAATAAATTTTACTTGTGTTATCCCACTATCATTTCTAACATAATGAGAAAATAAAGAAAAATACTTAGAATATTAAAAATATTTTTGAGCTACACATAAAAGAATGTATAAACACCTCACAATTAGGGTTTTATCTATGCATCACCCAAGCCTAAGAATTCAACTAATCACTGGCTCACTCAAATTCTATCCCCAGAACCTGAGGAGTGTGACTTCTAACGTGCATATGAAATGTGAAATAGAATTACAAGACAATACCTGAAAAAAAGCTGTATAAATTCCACACTTGTTGTTTGTTTTACTGCTGTCGCACACTGCCTTGTCATACTGCAGATAATGACAGCCACTTGAGCTACCGAGAGAGTAAAACATAAGGTATGCAAAGTTTCACCTGGCTGAAGATGGTTAACAGTAGGCCTTATAAAACAAAATACCTTAAAAGGTTTCTTCTTAAAATACCCTCTTTTTATATAAAATTAAAAAAATAAATGTGAATGACCATATTAATAAAACTTACTAAAGTTTCTTCTCATTTGCAAGATAAAGTTCTTTCTGTCAGTTTCCACCTCTTGAGTGCCTTAGGTTGTTCACAAGAAACTGTTGGTATACCCCACTAAATTACGCATATAAAAATAAACGATGTTTTGTTACTAAAGCTATGTTTGGGCAGTTTAACCTTAAGTAAAAGGAACTTTAAAACATTCTATATTGATGCAGTACCTGGCAGAAAATCCCACCTTCCTTCACTATTCCTCCAAACACATAGATACATGTGTGAACACACACACACAAACAAAAATTGCTTACTTGTCTGAACAAAAGTGCACAGAATCCTTCAGACACTCATCTTCTGACCCAAATGAACAACCAGCACCTTTATTAGTTTAAAATATTGTGTTAAAAGGTTATTGCAACATATACTGAAACTGTAAATATAATCATCTTATTAAAATCTGTGTAAATCCTTTATTCTGCACAACAGTTTTTTTTTCAAATATAATTCATTTAGCTGCACACTGCCTACCGTTGACTATGATTAAAAAAATGTTTCAATGCTGCCTTAAGTTTTACCTCTTCCCCATATCATATGATCTGCATGCTGGAAATCAACCTGATACCATCCTGTGTCTTGAAATACTGAAAGAGTGATTGGATCTAAAACAAGTTGTGACTGAAAACAAAAGAAAACATTTTCTGTGATTTAAATTCTTTTCAGCTTCCAGTTATACACGATGCAATATTCATAATTCATAAACTGAAGTAAGTATTTGTGTAAGCTTTGTATGATGAACTGAAATCAACTGACTCACTTAGTTCTTCCATCATTTTACTCTGAGAACTCAAAAGGGCGATTGGCTCTTCCTAACAAACATCTAATAAACTGATAAACAGATGATTTTATTTGTCTCTACAATGTCGTGGCATTCCCTGGACCATCTACTTTCTTCAGTTTTTTTATATTATTATTATTATTTCAGTATATATTTGTGCTTACCTGATCAATCAAGGCTGTCATTAGAGAAGTGTGCATTCTTCTCGAGTCCCAGTGTGATGCTACCTTTAACTTTAGACAGAACATAGAAATTTATATCCATTCTATTTATTTACATTTTATTTAATATCCTGCATATATATATAATAAGATTAAAAATACACTAAGATATAAATGAATGCAACTTAAAAAAATATGCACATTCATTTTCCATACTCAATATTTTACTCAGGTCATAAAATATTCTTCATTCCCCACTTTTTTTATACATAAAAACAAGTTTAATTATAAAGTTGGTCATTACTTTCTCAAAACACATTATCTGAAATTGGAGAACCTACAGATCCATAAGGGGTGGTTTCAAGTGGTGCACCAAATTCTGCTTCTGAAAAGCAGGCAAAGTGATGCTGAGTATAGTTCACCACGGTGTAGGTTACCAACCTCATCACACCATCCACTGAACGAACTGGGTCAGCATACACTTGACATGCTGTACCTGTTTATAACCCAACAATACTCAGAAACTCTTTATACAAAGGGAGCAAAGTTAACAGTACTGTTACACTATCCACTAAACAGTTATACAAAACATTTCAGTTACAGATGATTATCTCATTTTATGTTTTGTTTACATACTAGTAGTGTTTTTCAAACCCAAGTGCATACAAGTATGCATTTCCTCTTTGTCTGAAATGCATATTTCTTTTATGATAATGTGGATGACTTTTTTATTGCAGTGAAAAGATTTTACAATCAATAAAAAATAACTGAATTCAAGGCTAGGAATTTTTTAAAAACTGTGTAGAGGATTTTACAGGAGCAGATAACACACATCTTTACCTGTGCAGTGCTTATAATGACTGAATAGCTTATTTGAGAATCCTAAGACATGAAGTAGTTCATGTAAGGCAATCTGGAACAAACACAAAAAAGTTGTATGTAGTAATGATTGATGTTTGTACAAACTCTATATTTGACAGGATTAAAATATCAACACTAAGTCAAAATTATTTTTAAAAATCATTCGTGTATTACTGTTAGATATAAAATATATTATTTTGTATGTTAGTTGATAGGCATGCAGTTCTTACATATATTTTAATTTTCTTCATTTCCAAAGACATAACTTTTATTAGAATCAATAGTAGAAAAAAGCAATCTGCAACACAAAACATACAAAGTAAATAAAACAGTATTCAATAAGGATCAAATATAATCTGTCATGCATTTTTCATAATACTGAAAAACACTTTGGTGTGCCCTAGTAAACTCAGTTTTGATGCATGCTCACTTTTTTCTACATCCATTTACATGATTGCATGCGTATGCATGCACACACCCATGTACAAAAACAAAACTATATGCACATGCTTTAATCCCCATTTAAAGCATAATTTCATTTATGTATATAAATTAAAACTATACATATCATCGTCATTCCTTGTTACTCCTTGAGGAACATAGGGCCGCAAAACTATATATAATTTTTTTTTCCATGCATGAGTAAAAGTTACACGATGAGAGTCAGTGATTAGAGTACTTACTTGTTAGCAGGTCAGGTACATGCACGTCACTAAGGCAAGGACAGGTTCTGAAATTAAATTGGGCTTTTTTTTCTGTGCTCATGCTTCTACAATACAACATTTTACTTCTAAGCCAATAAGATTTTATGATCCAAGAAATATTTTATTGAAATAACTAAACACATATTTATGTTCCAAATGCCTGCAACTGTTGAGACTTTTATGAAACATGTCAGAATAGAAAAGGCTCAGAAAAACAAGGCACTTTGATAACTGTTTAGATGTTCTTTTAAAAACAGTATATTAGTAGACAAACTAATCTCATCAATTTACCTGGTAAAGGAAATGTTCTTTAGTCCAAAATTTTTTCAAAGCAAAGGGGCAAAAGTTAATCAGACCTGCTACAGGCCGACCAGAATGGTCTACTTGGCAGTGTGATGCATATGCTGTCACTGACTCATTCTAAAGGTTGAGAAGAAAAAAGAAACAAATTAAAAAAAAAACACTTAACAATAATTGTACTGATCTAATCATGTAAACACCAAAATTCTCATCTGAAGCAAAATTCTTTGCACTAACCGTTTGCATAAATCTAAAAAATCTTAAAGATCTGCCATGTGTTTGTTCTTTATAATTTTAACTTCTAATACACTTATAACAAATAAATTTTGATCACAGTGCACTGAAGGAAAACTAGAATTTATTCAAACAATTGCATGCACTGAAATTTCCCCACATTCTTTGCAAATGTGTTCACAATAATTGGGGGTTTAAAAAACAAACAAAAAGCACTGCATACTCACATATGCAAGGCATAGTTTTGTTGTCAAAGCAGTCACATAAAGGATAAGATCAGTGTTATTAACACCAGTGCCAAAGGGAAATACTTCTTCCAAAGGTTCATTGTAGGTTGCATTATATAAGCTCAGACCTTCAAGATGATCATCAGGAATCTAAGAACAATTTTTAAACCCTTCAGAGTAGTTTCATGTAAGGCTGCTCTCAAACTATTCATTTCAGTTTAATTTTTCCCTCTTATTACATATTTTTAATATAAGACAAATTGTTTTTTTTTCAATCTGCACAAAAAACATTCCAGGTACAAATTCTCTTTTAAGCCTTTTTAACTTGAATGGAAACAATATTGAGAATGCTTTTTAATTCTACTTAAACAAAATAATAAACCAAAACCAAATAGAATATTCTATGTAAATGAAAGATTTATGAGAAAATTATTATCCTGGACAAATCCAAAGTGATAAATAACTTTGAAGAAAAAAAACTATCCATAAGTTTATTTCCACTCATCTCCACATTTGATTATTTGAACTCATGCTAAGCAAACTGAGGTTTAAAAGCATGTGACTGTTTCCTTTACCTTTGCCTTCTCCCAACACTAAAAAAAACAAACCTATCTGCCTTATCTTCATTCACTTATTGTTCTGTTTTCTTATGTAACTGTTAATTTTCTGCATTTTTCTTACATGCTTCATAACTTTTTGCCATTGTGTTGTGCTTGGAGTTTCTACCTTGAGACAGCCATATTCTAAAATAGCCATATGTGTTATTGCCATGATGAAGATGATTAAAAATGCACTATGAATTATCCAACAGATCATTAGATCAAAGTATTGTTTTAAGTATAAAACTATTGAAATGTGACCATTACTTCAAATAACACTAACAGAATCTAAACACACACACATATATCATCGTTATCATCATCATCATCATCATCATCATCATCATCAATACATCATCATCATCATCATCAATATATCATCATTATCATCACATGGCATAACATAATCTCATCTACATAGTAACTTTATATAAAAAATAAAAGCTTTATTAGCAACATCAAATATCAATAAGAGGATATGTTATCTTTGTAGTTCTTACATTAAAACCTGTTCTTTTACCTGCAATATTTCTAGACATGACTCTCCTCTATAGCCTTTTTTCAATCTTGCACATCTGTTACAAAAAAGAATGTAAATTTACTTCATTAATTTTCCATGTTAAAAAAAAACGAAATGTGTTAATTAAGCAGCTAAAAATTCTTATTTAAACAAAATAAATACCAAATCAGCAAAATGCTTTCAGACTCAAGTGACACCAACTCAAACTTACACAGCATAATAACATTCTTCATAAAAAATAAACATCAGCTACTGCCTCAAACAACAGCCCTTTAGCTCACAGTCCACTGTAGCTGTCCCATGTAAATAATACTTAATGAGATAAAACACAGATGAAAATCTGAAACAAAACTAAATTTGAAATTTCAAGGATAAAATACAGATGCAACTTACTTCCCTTTGTTTATTCCTGATCTGATCACCACAGGGCAAGCCTCTACTCGTTTAAGCAATAACGATCCTTGTATGGGAACAACTGAAGGATAGGAAAAAAAATCTGAGACAGTTTTCCTGAGTCTGTATAAAGACATTCAATCAGAATCCAGATAACCAGTGCAATCCACAACATTTATAGTAACATTTAGGCATGACACTTTTACCATCTTTTCTTTTTAATTTTAAATATTTTCATAGTTACCTGATAACATTTTATCCATTCTGGCTACAGCCTTGGCAACAATGTTTTTCAGTCCAGCCTTCATGGTACTGTCAAGTTCATTGACTTGATGGTGTTCAATATGCACTCGAATAGGTTGGAAATGTGGTTTATTGCTGTCATCTTTAGCTCTTCTCTTGTTTTTTCCTCCTTCATTATATGCTGTACAAATGAAAGAGCTTTGACTCCTCTGCATCTTCTTTTTCACCTCCCCCCCCACCAAACTTCTAAATAAAAATGAAAAACACAGTAGGATTGACTTGAAATAATATTAACACCAAGATATACTCGTTAAAAATCCTGATAGTTTAGATCCTAACTTTATCCTACTTTGAAAATTTTTTCTGTCCTTGAAAATATAAAAACTTATGTTTACTACCATTGAGGTGCCAGCATTGGTGGGAGATTTCTCTTTCAAACTCTTGCAATTATGTTGACAGTATCACCTTAAGATGAACCACTTCGTTTCAAGTGAAGCTTATTCGAGTCAGTAATTGAAATGTATGTCGTCAGTGTAGTAACATTTGTTCTAACAAAATGTGATGCTGGTTTAAGGTTTTAGTGCATAGGTTCTCCCTCACTTGCGCGCTCTCTCTCTTTCTCTCTCACTGTCTTAGTCTCTATTTCCCCCTCCTTCCTTACTGCTTGAGGTGCTCATGGACCAGATCAAACAGCATCATGAAGTGCCACAGAGCCTTTCCCTAGAAAGGGGAGACAGTCACACATGCACAGCCATGCACAGAATCCCTTAAACAATGAAAGTGAAGTCACCGATGCACACATTCCTAAACACAATAACATTCTAGAGCTCATTGACAGATGGTCAGCACTTACTGCGGACCAGATCTAATGGCAGTAGTGGGTTAGGGAGATGGGATTCAATTGTTTCCAGAGGCGGGTAGGGGAGAATGGCCACTAAACAGCCTCTCTTTCTCAAATAAAGAACCCCTAAAATGAACCTGATGTCAAAATTTGCTCTTTATAATTATGTTGAAATTTGCTCAGCATAGCAGATATTTTTTATTATAAGCAACAAGTGACAAAACAGGTAACAAGAAACCTTGAAATGAACCTGTTTCACCAACAAATCAAACATACCCTATGATTTTTTTCTCTGTAGATAATGGACATATTTCTGCACAATTTGGTCACAACTAAACAAACAAGTGTAGATTTGTGTATCAACCAGAGCCACACACATCACCACAATGTATTTTAATTATAAGATACCAGTTTTGAGCATAACTTTTTGTCTACTTGAGGTATTGAAAAAAACAAAAATCACATTTTTACTTTTAAATAAAGTCTGTTTGAAACTTTAAATCTGCTCAAAGCAATAGCCACCTGGATACAGAATAGCTTTAGCAATAATATCATACCTTGCAGATGAAAACTGGAACTCACATGCGGAGCTGCAATAAGGTCATGGATGCATTTTGGATGAATTTCCATCACCAGTAGAAACAGTATCCAGAATCTACACAGCATCTTCATCTACAAGTGAAATATATTAAATGAAACTAGAGAAACTGACAGAGATGGTCATACATGTGTTTATCTGTATGCAGCTATGATGTGTGATCTTTTTTACTTTTGTTTTGGGCAAAGTTTGCAAAGCTGAGTCAATATAGTAATAATAGTAATAACTGACACTTATCATCTCGCCTTGTGGACTATTTAATGTCCCCTCTTAAAGTCACTTTTGTACGGGTCTGAGTTTCACATGCGTACTTCATCATCCATCTGTTACGGGTTTGATGGTTTAAGTGAAACTGAATTACCCAGAGTTCTTAAAGCTGTTCAAACTGCGTGCTTATTTAATGTTAATCGGAAACGAGTTCTAATTTACAGTAACTCTATGAAAAATAAAATTTGCGTTTAGTTGTAATACATCTGACAAAAACTTCACCTACTGAATTTCTAGTAAAATTAGTATTAAAGGATGAGGAGAAAATACATACAACGCATCCTTTCCTTCAATCTCTACACTCTTCTAGTAAATTAGTACTTTTAGTGCTTTCCACTAAATACTGATTGCCTTGTTAAGAACAGACACCATATTACATTGGCATATTCCAAATGTGGACGCACAAAGACTTTGTACAAATTCTTGTTCCTAACTTACTATGTAATGAACACCTCTCGATTTTCCATGATTATCATTCTCCGGATGTGCGAATCGAAAGAAACATCACAATCAAAACTAACTCCCAAGTCTTTCTCCTCATCATAAGCTTTTATTATCGGAACATCATCATCCATTCGGCAAAACTGAATGCGGTAGAAAACATCACGAGCGAGTGATACCCCAAGCATGAAAGCTCCCCGACTCGAGCTCTTTAATGTTGGAGTCAGAGACTTCTCTACAGGCACCTTTTCGGAGTTGACGCGCGAAACATCGAAACATTAAGGATTACCACTACATATCAGAAATGGCTGCAATATTAAATCTTATACTTAAAAAGGAGGTTTCCGCCGATATTTTGGTGAAGTGGCTGCAAAGTGAAACAGTTGATGTAAGTAAAAGGTTTAAAAAAAAATAAAGGAAATTAAAAAAAAGGATAATGAGATATAGCAGCTGTTCAACAGGCTGTAGTGGAAATCGACTTCTGAGGGGCAAAGCAGCGATGTCCAATCCATAAAACACTTGATAGGTAACATAAATTTCGACACACAGTGCATTAGGATGTTTAATATATTCAGTCAAACAAGGTTTTATCATAAACCAAACGGCATAACTTAATATATAGCATCACCACTTTTAGACAAGCCAGCATTCTAGCCTACCTTTTTCCCTGGGTCCACACGTCTAGCCAAAATCAAGTGTCACGCCCGACGAGAAGTCGCGTAAAAATCAGCATTTAATTTGGCGCATTATCGTATTCAAATGGGCAAGAAATAAAGTAAATCTTTTAAGTAACTTGTCATAATGAGGAGTAGCTCTTCATCTAATGCCCACTGTGTACACATATAACTTACTATCTAATATGTAGAAACTGAATAGTAAGTTGTGGGAGGGAGGGTCTTAGTGGTGTAAAATGTAAAGGATGGTGGGGACAAAAATGTTTCTGTCTGTGTACATTCACATAGATGTCAGTAAAAGAATGAGCTTTCAAGATGGGGAAAACCCATATTATGCCTTCAGTAACAGTGCATGAAATGTTTCTAGCCTGTTTCTTTGGTGCATGTTATTAACCTTAGAGTAAACATAGTAATGTCATAGGGGAGATTTAAAAGAATGGTTTAGAATTGTTTCAAGTACAGGTATAGAGACTTTCATGATGAATTACAAGAAATAACACCTTTCTTTCAGGCTTTATCTCTGTCAAAATTGGATGCCTACAAGAACATTCAACTGGAGTTCATTCCCTACTTTTTAAATCATGTGAGAGAAAACACTGCTCATCTTTTTGAAAATGGACTTTCCAGTGGTCAATCACCTGTAAAAAAGCTGTCTGCAAAGAAGCCCAAGTCCGCCTTGAGATCTATTAACCCATCTGCACGCCCTAGAAGAAGTAGATTATTTTCAAAGGATCAAAGTGAAAAAGAGGAGAAGAATGCAGCCTCAGAAATTAAGTTGAAAGATTTAGATGAAGGGAAACAGTGCATCCATGTTCAGCATTTGGCATGTGTAGAAAATAAAAGTGGTGCTGAAGCAAGACAGAATGATTTAAAGTCAGTTCTTTGTCCTAGGATTGACGACATGGTAGACCCACACCAATGTGCCTCAGATATTTTAAAGACAAGGGATTTTAAAGACAATATCTTAAATGACAATCTTCTCCAGGGCATTTCAGAGTCATCACATGATGCAGAAACTTCTAGTTCATTTGAAAGAAGTAGAAATCTTTCTTTGAATTCTTTTGCTGCTTCTGAATCTCAGTCACCTGAAGCAAACAGAATCAACACAGTCTCACCAGTTGCCAGGAACAGAAAAAAGAAAAGTCAGATTCAGGATGGACAGGCTTCACAGCAGATATCCCCACAGTTTCATTCCACCCCTCATAGATATAATAGAACAGGACACAAACAAAATTTGAGTTTAGGAGAGTTTTTTAGTTCGCCAGATTCATCCTACAGAAATGCAGAAACACAAAGGACATTAACTTTTACAGACTCATCACCTGAAGCTTCATGGTCTAGTACTAGAAAAAATGGAAGAAATAACATCAGCAAGAAAAATAGAGGTCTCATAATGGACAAACAGGCACAAAACCTTTCTCAGACACATCTAAATGATTTTTCTGTAAACAGTTTGCAAGATTTTCCACCATTAAATGTCAGGTAATGAACTGCTTTATTTAATTTTTAAAAATATTTTTAAGTGTCAAAAACACTTCTTGATACCTCACTAATCAAAAATTTACAACACATTTTTGTACTGACAGCATGCTGTTTGATTCTGGTTGGGCTTTTTGTTGTGATATCTGTTACTAAAATTAAAGCCTATCTTGATTGTGTGTGTGTGTGTGTGTGTGCTCACATGCTGTTCAGTGCATAGAGCTGCTTGTCAAGTGGGAGATGCACTTCGTAACTCATGAATCATTATGATGATATCTAAATTTTTTTTTTTTTTTTGGATAATTTTCAGTTGATTTTGATGTGCTGTTTTTTTCAGTTCACCTGATCCCATATCAGATAATTCAAGTGCTAACACATCAAAGATCAAGTCCACTAGTTCTACAGATGGTAAAAGTCCTTCATTGTCCAGTTCAGCAGCTAAAATAGATCAAGACTGTGAGCCAAAAGTGACACAGAGCTGGCCATCGTTGAGCTCATTAAAGACACAGAATCACCACAATAAAAGTCTCAAATGCACAAATCTAAAACAGCCACGACGGATCTCACCCATAACCATCAGCAGTGTCAGGACTAAGTCAGCAAACCCATTATTCTCAGAAGCACCTATTGAAGAACATGAGATAGTTGAACCTAAATTCCATGTGAGCACCCAATGTGCATCAGGGTTGCAAACCAACAAAGAGAAACAAAATGGATCAGATGTGATGGTCTCTGTTGGTATCATGAACCAGCAGCCTAGTCAGCTCAGAAGTGGTTCTCCTGAGAACCACAGGTAAGAAATTGCTCTGTAACATTAAAAACCTAATTATGAATTGGTGTTACAGTAATACAAATGATTTTATTAAAAGAGTCAAGAAATGGAAAGTTTTAAAATAACCCCCTTAGTATTTTCTTCATAGCCTAGCATAAAATGAATCAGTTATTTAGACAAGGTATCATTAAGTTGGAATGATGTAAAGGATAGTATTCAGCAGCTGTAAAAAATAGGGCATGACTGATCTTTTGTGTGTTCGAATAGGTCTGTGTATATATATCTTTGTCTCGGTCTATACAGAGACAAGTTTGTTATCTACATTTATCAGTTAGTGTGGAAACGCAGAAGTATTTAACACAAGCAGTCTAAAATAAGCAGTGGATTGATGGTTGGGGGGTGGGTGAATTTTGGGCCTTTATATCTTGTAGTGATGGAGAAGAGTACCAAATACTGACAAAATATTTTTTCTATCATTGCTTTGTCCTTTTCTTTACTGTTGGTGGCTGAAGTTTTGTATCATGCAAACAGAAGGTTTTTCTATTCTCATAGTTTGGGTCTTAATAATAGAAGCATTAACTGAGCAAACACTTGTCCTTTGAAAAAAGTGTTTTACACTTAGCTAGGTCTTTATAACCTTTCCATAACACCCCTGTCCAGATGCCCAGTAAGAAAGAATGTGACCACCAATACTGTCTTTCCAACTTGGATATGAATCAGCATGCCAGCTCTGGTCCATCTGATAGTGGTCAGATGCAGCTGAGACAGGACTTTAATTAAAAATATCTACTCATTCTAGGAACTGTAAATGCATGGGAAGGGATGACCATATATTCCAACCAAAAGTAGATTTTTGTTTTCCATTTTGCTAGAAAGTCAGTGGTGCTCTTGAGAATAGAAGATGAGGTTTATCCCACTGTTTCACCAAAAACAAGGCATTTCATTTTTTGCAGGTCAGCAAAGAATAAGTCACAGGTGAATGATGTGATAAGTTAAAGATGATGGCAACTTTGACTTAGCCAAACTCCTATGAATTTCATGAGTATCACAAAGTTAGAAACAAAAATAAAAGAAAACCAATCACAACCTTTTTATTATGTGCTTAAAAGGTGTGTATTAGCTATATATGGAAACAGATGCTTTTACATTTAATATTATCTTCTAGAGAAAATGCACTCTTAGTGATTTTTGAAGAACAATGTAATCAACACATTATTGAAAACAGACCTTCAACACAAAAAGCTATAGTAGTACCCTCTGATTTGCAGAGCTAATGTTCCTCCTAGTAAGGAAGGGGAAACACTCAGCAATCCCAGAACTCCCAGCAAACCTGCATCAGGCAAGTCCATTAGCATCATTCAGCTCATACAAGCAAACCTGCAAAAAGTAACTTATAGAGATTTCCTGGACCTTCTTGTGCACACCTACTCTGCTTGTCTTGATGGTAAGAACATACTAAACTATGCTGCTAATCAATTTTTAAAACTCAGTGCCTTTTGAATTGCGATATTTGGTGAAACTTTTGCTAGATGTTTGGCTAGTGACATCAACACTGACATGATCCTACGTAGGAGTCAACAATGCCTGTACCTCCTATGGAAACTCAAATCTTTCTCTGTCAGCTCTGTCATCCTCACTCAGTTCTATTAGTCCCTCATTGAAAGTCATCACTATTTCTTTCATCTCCTGGTTCCACAACCTCTCCCTATGGGAACAGGAATAGTCTTGTCTCCCTTGTTAATATCTGTTCTAAGATCACCGGAATCAGGCAGAGAGCTTGGCAGCTTTCTGTCATCAGCAAATCCTTAGGAAGGCATCCCATATCCTCTCTGATCATGTGTTGGCATGTGAGTTCTCACTCTTGCGGTCTGGCTGTAGGTACATGATGCCTGTATGCAAAACCAATTGCCACCGCAATTCATTCATTCCACATGCCATTCACCTGATCAGTTCTACTGCCCGTGAACTCGTACTAGCCTGAGGTGACCTAAGGTCACTACTCTATCCACTATATCTGCTGTTGCTAGGAATGTGTGTGTGTGCGTGTGCGAAAGAGAGAGAGAAATTATTTCAACAGTATACATTATCTCCTTTTATATCATGTATATGTCTGTATTATCTCCTTTTATATCATGTTTTTTGTATTATCTCTTTTATATCATGTATATATATGTATTATCTCTTTATGTCATGTATGTATTACTGCTAGTACAGGCACTGTTTGGAATTGCCTTTGGGGATAAATAAAGTGGTATTGTATTCCTTGCCTAAATACTTACTTCGTATTTTCATGAGGACCTTTGGTCTGGTCGTTCCTTTATTAGTTTTCTAGCACATTCACTTTATTTAATACAACATAATTAAGCAAAAATTTTTGTTCAGCAGAATAAACTGTCGAAATGTTTGTTTAATAAGTATTTAAAAAAAATATTTTTGTCCTCAAGCCCACCTGTTTCCTAACCTGGCAGCGGAATTGTTCTTTATAACTCAGTTGCTGACTGTTCAGGGATGTAAGGAAATCCAGGATGAACAGAATTTTGCTGGTAAATACATTTAAGTCATGTATGGTAGGCTGGCTGGTTCGTGTAGGAGCATACTTTATTTTATTTTAAAGCTTAATTTACAATCTAAATTAATTTTATAACAGAATTAATCTAGGACCTGCCTATGTCAACTGTTATGTCAAAAGTAATGACTGGGCAAGTGGTACTCTTTTTCCAATGAATAAATTTTATTTTTTTTAATGGATTGCTTTTAAAAAAAATGTTTGTTATCTCTGCATCTATCAGAATTTGAATGTGATAATATGCAAGTTAAAAAATTTTTTTATACATTTTTAGAGTTAAAGCTAAGCAGTTTCCCCCATTTTTTTCTGTGTTTGCTTTGATTTCCTGTATGAACAATCAAAGACAATGACTGAAACTGAAATTCAAATCAGCATGTCAAACAAGCTGTGCCACGAAGGTGTTTCCCTGCTGTTCTTGCTGGGCTGTAAGAAGGTAGTAGCCTCCCTTGCACTGCAAGCTCGACAGGGTTCAAGCTAAACTTACTTTCTAGCCAAACCCTTTGCTGTTAATGTAACAATTTGCAGCCATTTCATTTACCACTATGGTTACCTCTGCTGGCTAAAACACTAATCAGATCATCTGTCATTACCTTCACCCTGAAGGTATGGGTCAAAAAGAAGAAATTGTCGACATGGGTCCTTAGACCATAACCATTTACAAAAAATTATTTAATTACTAATAACATTACACATTAAATTACCAATACCAGATTTTTTGTCTTTACAAAAGATGTTGAACATAAAAACTACTTCTTGACCATACACAATGCAGTGTATTTTGCAACTGGCGTCATGAGACATCATGTACAGTAAGTTGTTTTGAATGTATTCTTATTTCAAAGGATATCATTACTTTCATTTGTAGTTTCAAGTCAGGTTTTAATTTTGATTGTTATGCCACAAAAGAGCATATGACTAACTTGCAGATATGGCAGACCACCCTTAAATTTATCTTTTTTCTGTACATGTATCTTTTACAATTAGCTTTATTATTATTATTATTTTATAGTAAGCATACATGTCACTGATATTCAGGAAGGTTGCTTGATCATGCTCTCACAATTTAGTATTTGATTTCCAGTAAACTAAACTTGTTTTTAACACATTAAAGCTGCATAAAATTCAAAGTTTATGATAAAATTTTAAGATTTAGATAGTTGCTGTAATCTTTCACTGTACAGAGAAGTGTTTGTAAGTTTATTTGTTTTGTTTTTTTGTTGTTGTTGACATTTTTATGAAGAATGTAGTATCACCAACTTCAGGGACGTTGTCTTGTTACAAGGTCAGATACATCTAGTCCAGATGTGTTATGTACATTTGATGAAAAAGCAGTGTTGTTGATTATTTTATTTATCGATTACAGGCTTTTGAGCAAACTTGACCAGACAACGCTGCGGTTGCTTTCGGAAAATCCCCGTGTGGCAGATTTTGCTCCTGATCTGCAGGATCGGCTAAAATCCTTTCTCGAATCAGCTTTAGAAAAAAGTGTAAGGTCATAATGTTTTGGTATAATGTATTGAATATTTCTTGCATTTTTCTACTTTCCATTTCTGTGTGCAACTCAAAAGTCAGTCTGAACTTACTTACTTACTTACTGCCCGTTATGCCTGTCGGCATGTAGGGCAGCGACAAAGGTCTTCCACTTTTGTCTGTCCTGGGCCAGCCTCCCCACAGTGCCCCAGCTGTGATTTAGGGTCTTCAGTTCTGCCTCTACAGTTCGCCGCCAGGTGTTCTTGGGCCGGCCTCGCTTGCGCTTTCCCTCTGGAGTCCAGTGTAAGGCAGTTTTAGTGATGGAGTTGCTCTTGCCTCTGATGACATGGCCAATCCAGCGCCATCCTTTCTTCATCAGGATGGTGGTCATACTCTCTTGCCCACACTGGGCAAGTAGCTCCTCGTTGGAGATTGTCCTTGGCCAGAAGATGCCCAGGATTCTTCTCAGGCTTTTGGTGTGGAAGACTGACAGTTTGTTGAGGTCGCTGTCAATCATTCGCCAGCACTCCGAGCCGTACAGAAGAGTGGACAGGACAAGGCTCTGGTAGAGTCTCAGCTTGGTATGAATGCTGTACTGGGTTGACTTCCAGATGTTGCTTAGGCTACAGAAGACTCCTCTGGCTTTGCTCAGTCTGCTCTGGATGTCGCGGTCTGCTCCTCCGTCCTGCTTGACCACGCTGCCCAAGTTTGTGAAGTTTTCAACCATCGGTAGGTCTTCTCCCTCTATGTTGATCGGTGTTGTATTGGTGGTGTTCAGGGTCATCACTTCTGTCTTTGTTCGGCTGATGTGCAGTCCGACCTGCTTCGCAAAGATGTTCAGGCGAGCCATCTTCTCCTGCATATGTCGATGGGTGTGTGACAGCAAGGCCAGGTCGTCGGCAAAGTCTAGGTCTTCTAAGTTCTTGGAGAGTGTCCATCTTATGCCCCTTGGTTCATCTTCAGTTGTGTGGCGCATTACCCAGTCAATGACAAGGTTAAAGAGTAGGGAAGACATCACGCAGCCTTGTCTCACTCCAGTCCCGACCTCAAAGCAGATGTCACTGTTACCAACGCAGCATGAAAAGTTCGTATAGAAGCTTTTGATCAGCAGCACAATTTCCATTGGTATTCCGTACACTCTCAGGATGCGCCAAAGGCTTTCTCTGTGGATGCTGTCAAATGCCTTCTGGAAATCCACGAAGTTAATGTAGAGCTGTCTCTGCCACTCTGTACACTGTTCAATGATGTTGCGTAGTGCAAATATCTGGTCGGTGCATCCCCTTCCTCTACGGAAACCAGCCTGTTCTTCTCTAAATTGTGCGTCCGTTGCCTCTGAGATTCGTCGAATGATGATCTTTGTCATGATCTTGCTCGGGACGGACAGGAGAGTTATTCCTCGCCAGTTGTTGCAGTCGCTAAGGGGTCCTTTCTTTGGGATTTTGACGATCACTCCTCTGGTCCAGTCACTTGGGACTTGTTTTCCTTCCCATACTGCGGTAAATAGGGGTTGCAGGATATTGGCTGCTAGTTCTGGGTCTGTTTTGAATAGTTCAGCGTTCAGATTGTCTTGGCCTGGTGCCTTTCTGTTCTTCAAGGACTTGATTGCTGTGATGATTTCCTGTTTCTCTGGTGGGGCGATGTTGACGTCTAGGTCCTCAGTGCCTTCTTGTATGTCGGCTTCTTCGGAAGGTGGTGGTCTGTTCAGAACCTCTTTGAAGTGTTCGGCCCAGCGTGCTTCTTGTTCTCACTCTGTCGTTAGTAGCTTCCCTTCCTTGTCCTTGACTGGGGCATCGTTGGTGCTGTGGAATTTGCCACTAATCGCTTTGGTGATCTTGTACAGCTTTCCTTGTTCTCCTTTTCTTGCTGCTTCTTCGGCCTCACTTGCCAGGTTGTTCAAGTAGGCACGCTTGTCTGTTCTTGCCGAACGCTTCACTTTCTGGTTCATTTCTCTGTACTGTAGTTTGAACTTCTCTTGCAGTCTTTCAGATCTGGTGCTAGCCACCTTCTTTTTAATGTCTCTTCTTTCCTCTGTTGCTTTCCATGTCTCTGGTGTTATCCACTCTTTCTTCTTAGTTTCTTTTAGTCCAAGACTAGTCTCGCTGCTTTTCTGATACACTGTTCTTACAAGGTCCCATCTCTGGTTTATTCTTTCTGTATCTACCTCGCAGATGTCTGTCATGTCTGCAAGTGCCTGAAATCTGTTTTTCACTTGAAGAATGAAGGCATTTTTTAGTTTGGCGTCCTGCAATCTTTCCACATCAAAGCGTCTGTGTGCTGCTGACTTGCGTCCTGTACTTCGCAGTTTCATTTTTATGTTTGCTACGACAAGGTGATGGTCACTCCCAACATCTCCTCCTCTTTTCACCCTGACGTCGAGTAGGGAACGTCTCCAGATGCCGTTGATCATTAGGTGGTCGATCTGGTTGTGGACGTTACGGTGAGGGAATAATGTTCCTCCAATCACCAGGTTGTACGTAGTGCATAGCTCCACTAGTCTCTCTCCGTTCTCATTCAAGCAGCCACAACCATGTCTGCCCATGACTCTCTCTACATGGGTGTTGTCGTTCCCAACTTTGGCATTCATGTCGCCCATCATAATTAACAGGTCATGGCGGGGTGCTGCACTTACTTCTGCTTGTAATTGGTCGTAAAAGGTGTCCTTCGCCTCATCATCGCTATCGTTGGTTGGTGCGTAGCACTGGATCAAGGTCATGTTGCCATGTCTCCCCTTCACTCTGGCCGTAATCAGTCTGCTGTTGATTGGTTTCCACTCTATCAGGCACTTTTCTGTTCCTTTCCTCAGGATGATGGCTATTCCCTCATGGTGTTGATTGTCTTCTCTGCCAGAATACAGCACTGTCTCTCCGGTCTGGGTCTTTACTCTTCCAGAACCTGTCCATCTGCTTTCGCTTACTCCTAGGATGTGCAAGTTGTAACGCCTCATCTCGGCCGTGATTTGTGCCAATTTACCAGTTTCGTACATGGTACGCACATTCCAGAAACCTATTCTGGTCTTGCATTTGGTGCTCAGGACTTCCATGTTCGTGCCAGTAGCTTCCTTTCGGCTTTCACTACTAGCAGTCATACAAGGATCTTGCGATACCTCTGGGAGCCCATCACACACAATAGTGGTAGCTTTCTTTGTCGCTGTTTCCGTAACGGTATTGTTTTTTACGGGACAGGGTTGTTAGCCCTGTGCCCAACCCCCAACCTGGAGGACCAGGGATCATGTTTCGTCTGGCATCTACCCTTTGACCTGCCCGGCTTGGGTAGCCCTGCCCGGTATAGCTCCCAGGGTCATCGATACACACAAGCCCCCTGACCGCGACAAGGTAATGATCCTCCGGGGGGGTCAGTCTGAAATGGTCTGGTTTTTATGTGAGAGTATGTGAGAATATAATATTGTTCATCAGGAGCATCTTGTACCAAGCAAAAAATAAAAACCCAAATGATAAACCTCAGCATGTGAACAACCAGCATGGCTATATTGCGTGGTCTTTGTCAAGATTTTGTAGATACATGACTGTTGTGCAGAATGTAGCCGACTAATTAACAGTGGAGATTGCATTACAGAGTACAAGCATGTCCTTCACCACAATACCAGGCGTGGCCTTTCAAGCAGAAACCGACAATCGAAGGAATTTCCCAAATGACAGAACATTTCACTTGTTTAAAAAACAAAGGTGAGAGAAATATGAATATGAGACAATAAAACCAACACTTGTTCAGACTATGAATTGCACTGTAAAGATTATAAAAAAAGACACAAGGAATAACATGATGAGATTAAAGAATCACATTCCCAGAGTTTTTTTTTTAAAGTTTTATGATAGTCTTTTAATTTTTTTTATAATGTTTTATGCTATCACATAAAGTGAAAATTTAGAGATGTTTAAGAAAATGTTGCTATGAAAAGCAGTACTCTTTTGTGTTTTAGAGGTAAGGGTTTTACCTCAAGTACACTGTTGGTATTGTAATTGATAGTAATTTTAGTAACACATAAAACAGTATAATGACATGGAGATATTTTCACAGGGATCTGTTTTATGAAGTGTTGAGGGAGTGGGAAGCACAGCAGTCAGTGCCAGGATGGAGTTTAGAATCACATCTGGGGAGCAAAATCAGGAGCTTGGTAGGAGCCAAGACAGAGCTGGCCAACTATTTACACCTGACCCGGCTATTTCTGTCACAGCTTACTTCTGTGCGTAGTACTTGTTTACTCATTTTATTTGTGTAAATTTAGTTTTTTTCTTAAATATAGTTTACTTTGGCTTTTTAGATATTCGTGATCTGTTGTTTTTTTAAAATTATTATTTGTGGCATAGTATCATTGTTGTACTTGGTGAATTTTAGTGATATCTTTCGAATATCACCAAAATACTAAATATAGTGATTATGGTCCTGTAGGTTGTTGCTTCTTTAGTTTTAAACGTGTTCTTAACTGATAACCATGAAAGTAACCACATTTATAAAAGTCTGCTTTTGTGCCATTAGAAATAATTATAATATCACTAGGACTATTGTAAATCAGGATAAATTAGATCAATAAGATTTTGGTGTTTTTCTTCTTTTAAGTTTACTTCTCAAAATCGAAAATATTTGCTCACTGAGGTGATATCTTTAAGGGCAACATTGGCACTCAGCAAAAATTGCTGGAAATAGAGCATAAAGTATAAAAAAAACATATTCTGGTAGTATTTTATAACAAAAGGCACAAGAAATATTAATGTATTTTTCTTAATCACACCTGGATTTGTTGAGAAAACAGGAAGTAATGAAAGGGTAGTATTTCTAAGTATAGCATTGTCTGCATGAGCTGAATTTGAAGAGGAAAGATGCAATCCTCACTAAAAGAAAACAGACCAAGATATAGTGTGCTGTTGCTGAATGTTCTCTTTGACACTCAGATGGGGTTCCTAAAAATAATGGCTACAAATACCAGTGGATTAACTTTCTCCTGAGATCAGTATAATTATTCAGATCTCTGTTCAAACATTCCATGTGTTTCTTTTTAAGGTCAGAGTTCCACTCCAACAAGTGAAAAACTAAACCTTTTAATGTCTTTTTTCATTATAGGCTGATATAATACAAGTGGCACTAAATTATGTTTTTTTGGGACGTAGAATGAAAATTTTGATTAAAAAATTAATGTTTTCATTCAAAGACAATAGGGTATTTTAAAAACGAAGACAGTATCTTAAGGCATATACCACAGTTCTTGGACTTTTTGTGAAATAGAGACAATAATATCAGGAGTGACTCATGGGTTTTGTGGTGTCTCAGTCAAACGTGGCACCTACTATAAAACTAAAGGAATGGAGGGAACAAAATTTTAAAATGTCAATAACAGCCACAAAATGCTCAAAACTAAATAAAGTCAGGCTGTCATCCTATAGCTTATCTATTTCTACACAAGGCTGCAAATGTTTTTATTTTGCTGTAGCACAATCCTGTCTTGAGATATTTATAATTATTATTAATACCATACTTTCAAAGCAAGACCATTTATTAAGGTGTGCAAAAACGGGCATGCATGGCTTCTTCTTCCACATACAGAACTGTTTCACTTAAACCACAAAATAGAAATTGCTTATTTATTTTAAATGTTTTCGTCAGGATATTAACAAAGGCTGACATTTATTTTGTGTTCATTGCATAACCAAATTTATTAATGTTAATATTTAACAGATGTGCAAAGGAGACCAGAACCTTAAGGCAAAGGAAGATTTTGAGACGATCACACTTTTGATTGAACTGAAGCAGACAAACCCAGAAAAATACATCAAGTGAGAAAAACAATTTCATGCATTGGAATTCCACAACACTGCTTGAAGTTTGTCCATAAAGCAGTGTTTTCTTGTGTTTCTGGTTTTTATTAATTTTGTTTCCACTTAAAGCATCAGAAGTCAAGGCTACAGTGCAATGAAGCCATAATTTCCAAAAAATAATACTATAACCGCACGCAAGTTCTAATAAGAAATGGAAATTTAAAAAAAAAAGAGCATATTCTTGGCAGTTGTAGTCAAAGAGGAGTAACCCAACTATGCGAGACCGCATTATCTTTTCTTGGTCATGGTTTACTTCCCTTTGAGTACTGTCCTGAACATTTATTTCAAACAAACAAATCGATATAACTTAAATTACACCTTTAGCCTAAAATATAAAATTGCGATTATTTATAATGTGTTCTTTGTGATTGGATTATTTTATTTATACTTTAGTAGCTTGTGTTATTCATGTTTTTTTCGCTTAAATGTTAACATTTTATTAGGAAAACCATTAATATACGAGAACATTCTCTAAGTGAGTAGTGGCGAGCCGCAATTCAGGTTATCGCTTCTCGGCCTTTTGGCTAAGATCAAAGTGTAGTATCTGTTCTTATCAGCTTAATATCTGATACGTCTTCCATAGGAGGACTTCGATATTAAACTGATTTTTGAAACATGACGGAGTGTTAGGGGCTTGCTCCACCTCTGTCACGGGTTGACCTGGTATTGCAGTACTTCCAGGCTCGGCCCACTCCCCCACAGGGGAGAAAATCTAATGAAATGTCAGTTGTACAAAGTTGTTTAAAGCGTTTACATTTAATACTTTGAATGTCTCACATGTAGACTTCAAGAGCGAATAAGTCAGCCGTCGACGTGTGGAGGACAGTGTTCTGTAACTTTTCCTGGCCATCAGCAGTTCTTTCGAGATTTTATTCTTATTGCCGCCAATCCAGTCTTGAACCATCATTTGTCCAGTCTACTTTCTGCACGCATAGCTGAAGTATGTCCAAAATATGTCGCCGTTTGTCCAGTTTTTTTTTTCTTTTTAACCATGCATTAAAATGAAGAACATTAAAATTATATCATAAAAGGTATACAACATGCTTGGTAATAATAACGTTATATAAATTATATATTTTTATTCTTTAATGTATCATTTTTTTCCAGTCTTCTTTTTACTGCCTGTTAAAAGATATCTTTCAAACCCTATTTACAGATAGAATACTGTATGCCATTTAAATATACCGAATAAGAGAAAATGATTTTCTGTAATGTAATAAACTAGCTTCTCATGAAGTGCAGATAAAAAAAGCTTTTTAAGTTTTAAAAAATCTATTTTTTTCTCACCAGCTGAATAGAACAGAGTTTGGTGAGGAAGTATCAGGTGGTCAGGCAAATCTGGTACCAGATGATATGGAGGTATTTTATTTTCCTATCATCTTTAATTTCCTTGACATCCCAAATATGAACGTTTTGATATGTGGTCATGCTGTAACTTTGTAAGAGAGAACCAAGTAGCACATGGTTTCTTTAATCCATTTAAAATATTAAGAAATATTTATCCGCAAATCTGTAAAAGTCTGCACTATAGAAATGTTCTTTGCTTCAGTCATTCTTTTAACAGTCTGTAAATTTGGCGTATTTGTCTTCTTGTCGATTAGAAGTGTTGTGTGGTGCTACATACCTGGGCTCATTAATTAACCTGTTTCATTAATATCACTATTGGTTTACTTTTTGCATGACAGTAAAATTAAGCTAGTGCTATAAGGTAATTAAAATAAATAAAAGTTTCAGTGTTGGAATTTGCAGTGGTTGTTATTGGGATTTTTTATTGTTATTTGTGGTACAAAATTTGCATCAAATTCCATTTTGTTCGTCTCATCCACTTTTTGATGGTAAACACTTGTGGGATTTTTAATTTGTTTTATTAATTAATAAGTTGTCAGCATGCTTTAATCGTTTGCTTGTTGCCAGATGGAATGTAAAACATTTTCATCAACTCTGCTGACTTTGAGGCTGCTTGCTCGATTCCTGGGATTTATCACCTTCTTGCCTTATCAGAGCCCTGATGGACTTCCTCAGCCTCTGTTGCTAGATTGCATCACAGTCAGAAATGTTGTAAGTTCTACCTAAATACACTGTGGGAGGAGTCAGACAGTCAGATGAAAATATGTCAGCAGTGTTTAGTCTTACTTGGCTAAACACCTTTCATTTTAAAAACATGTTGATACTGCATTCCACTAAATGAAACTGAGGTTTTCATTTATTTTTTAAGAAACATTTAGGAATATGTATAATTTCACAAATCTCACACATAAAATCAAGTTATTTACACTGTTGATTATCTAGCTATTTTTTCAAACTTTGAAGTATTAACCTACAAATTGTTAGCTCTTGGAACAGCTACAACTATCCACTACAAAGTTTCATGACATCAGTAAAAGGCTCCCCATTACAGTACTGCATCATCAATAAGTGCTTTGAATCTCTCATATGGTTCTAGCATCTGTGGAGATTAGTGCCTTCACAAATTTTAAACGTAGATCAATAAAAAAAATTGTTTAAAAAGATCACCAAGCATTTTTATGTCCGACTTATGACGTTAGTACCCTTCAAGCTTGTTTGGGTTTAGCCTTCAAATTGTAATAAACTATTTCACAGAGATCAGTTTATAACTGGTTCTAGCATAACAAGAGACTTAACACTCAGATTATTGAGTTCATGACCTTTGCCATTCTAGATGAGCCAGTTTCAAATTTTGGTTTATTATGCATCTTGTCAGTTTTTTTTTAAAACTCTGTTATACATGGGGTGTTGCAGGTACCTCTGCCTTTGGACTTGGGATGGTATATTCAAACTGCAGTTAAAAGTGGTCGACTGTCTTTTGTCATACCATGGGTGGTTGAATTTCTTGGTCAGATGGACACAGGAGCACATTTGCTTGAGAGTTTTCAGCATCTTTTTCATTTGCTACAGTCTATACTTCGGTAAATGAAGAGAGTGGTTAACCATAAACTGATTAAGGAAATATTTTCTCTTTAGCATCTATTATGTTAGGAAAACTGTCTTTTTTGTTTTCTTTCAACACCTATCATCCTCCACCAAGTTAAAAGACAGTAAGGTACCTGACATGTCAGTCATATCTCTCAGTTATAGTGGATGGCTGCGTGTCTCCACCAGTTTCTATTTTCTCAGGAGTCCCCCAAGGTTCTGTACTTGGTCCCATCCTTTTTATCATGTACATGAAGCCTACTACTCTAATTCAATCTCACTACATCTGATCAATCTTTTGCTGATGACAGCTGTATACTAGCTGTTCTTCTCAGGCACACACTGCTATCCAAAGCATCCAAGATTGTATTTCTGATATTATGATGACCCACAACAAGTTAAAACTAAATGACGAAAAGACAAAGGCTTTTATTTTTTTCAAAGAGGAGAACCAGCGTTTACCCTTCACTGCCTGTCTCTCTTCGGGTAGACGATGCCGATGTTCCTTTTGTTACTTCAACATGTAACTTAGGTTACATAATGTCTGCTGATAAGCATGGTTTGCACATCTGTCGTTCTGCATACTTTGAGCTCTGGAAGATCAGCTCCATTTGCCATACTCTGTCCATCTCAACCACCAAAATTCTCATCTGCTCATTTGTTCTGTCTAAACTAGACTACTGCAACTCTCTTCTTGCTGGCTGTCCGCAGTACCTCATTAATAAGCTTCAGAAGGTCCAGAACTCAGCTGCTTGTCTCGTTTTCCAGGCTCACAAATCACACCCCTTCACTCTCTCCATTACCTACCAGTTAAAGCTAGAATAGACTACAAACTCTCAACTCTATGCTATGGATTCTTTGAAGACTCCTCCCCCTACTGCTTTACTGAAATCTTGTCTGTCCACACTCCTGCCCGCAACTCCTCATGAGACTCGCACATTCTTTCCCTTCCTCCCTCCCACAAAGACAGTCACATACAGACAACGGACATTCTCCCACTGTGCTGCTAAGCAGTGGAACTCTTCCACATCACATTCACCACTCTGACTCAAAGGCTACATTCAAACACTCTCTGAAAACATATCTTTTCACAAAGTACTATCCTTGAATTACTATTCTTTACTCCCTTGAATTACTATCATGTAATGACTCCATCTCACACTGTTTACAGTACCCATATCCTATATACCTTCATCCATTGGTTTATGTTATATTATTATTATTATCTCCCATTCATTTCATTAACATTTCATTACCCCCCGGGTAACCTGCCGGTCCCAAGCCCGGATGAAGGAGGAGGGTTGGGCGTGGGGTTAGCAACCCCACCCTGTAAAACAACCCCTTGCTACAGAAACTACAACTACAACACTACCACAACGAGAGCCTGGACAGGAAGATCCCTCTTTGGAGGGGCCTATGACGCATGCTGGCGAAAGCCTTCGGGAAGTCAGCTCGCCGACCTATCTTCTTACGGCCAAGGCAAAAACCAGGATAGGGACCTGGAACATCAGAACCCTATACGAGAGAGGAAAATCAGCTCAGGTAGCACAGGAGATGAAGAACTATGGCATCAAGCTCCTTGGCCTGTGTGAGACCAGATGGAATGGTAGCGGTCAGACCAGACTCTCGTCAGGAGAGACTATCATCTACTCTGGACATGAAGACCCTGACCATGACCACTCACAAGGAGTAGCAGTACTGATGACACAGGAGGCTGCAAGGGCACTAATATCATGGGAACCAGTTTCGCCACGACTCTTGGCAGCTCGGTTCAACTCCAAAGGAAGAAAGATGACCATCATCCAGTGCTATACACCTACCAACGCAGCAAAAGAAGAGGAGAAGGAGGACTTTTACAACTCCCTACAAGCGCTGGTTGATCGTACTCCAAGACGAGACCTGAAGATCATCATGGGCGACATGAATGCCAAAGTTGGAGATGAAAACACGGATAAAGAACACATAATGGGAAAGCACGGTGTGGGCAACTGCAATGAGAATGGTGAGCTGTTCACAGACTTCTGCTTGTTTAATGACCTTGTAATCGGAGGCACAGTCTTTCCTCACAAAACCATCCACAAGACCACCTGGACTTCACCAGATGGAAAGACAGAAAACCAGATCGATCACATCACCATTAATCGACAGTTTAGAAGAAGTCTGCTGGATGTCAGGGTAAGGCGTGGTGCAGATGCAGCCTCAGACCACCACCTGCTTGTAGCAACTTTGAAGATAAAGCTGAGGTCCTTCCATGAGTCATCAGACAGACCACACCACAAATTCAACGTGCAGTTTCTTAGAGATCGCAGGAAGCAAGAAGAGTTCAACTGTGAAGTCAAAAACAGGTTTGAGGCACTGGAGGGACTCTTTGAAGAAACAGTGGCCAACCACTGAACAGGATTACAGGAGACCTGGAAGGCCGCCTGCAAACGGGTTCTGGGAAAGAAACAGAAACAACACAAGGAATGGCTGAGCATAGGGACCTGGAAAAAGATAGAGGAAAGGAAAGAGCTGAAGCAGAAGATCAGCCAGTGTCAAGACCAGCAGGAAAAAGAAGAGCTCAGAGCAAAGTACTGGGAGATGAACCGAGAAGTGAAGAAGAGTGCAAGAGGCGACAAGAGACAGTTCGCACACAGGATGACAGAAGAGGCAGAACAAGCAGCTGGGCAAAATAACATGAAAAGACTATACGAAATTACAAGAACTCTGTCAGGACGGAAAAACATCAATGCATGCAGGCCAGTAAAAAATAAAAATGGCAACGTCATTACTGGGGATGCAGAACAAAGATCTCGCTGGGCAGAACATTTTAAAGAAATACTGAACCGGCCACCACCAGCAACAATTTTGGACATTGCCCCAGTCACCGAGCAACTCCAGGTGAACACCAACCCACCAACCCACCAACCAAGGCAGAAATCATCAAAGCCATCAAGTCTCTGAAAACTGGTAAGGCGGCAGGCCCAGATGGCATTCCTGCAGAGGCACTCAAGGCGGATCCAACAGCCGCAGCAGAGATGCTACACCCCCTGCTGCAGAAAATTTGGACGCAGGAGCAAGTTCCAGCAGACTGGAAACTTGGCTATCTGGTAAAGCTACCCAAGAAAGGTGACCTTACCCAGTACAGCAA
Source organism: Marisa cornuarietis (assembly GCA_004794655.1). NCBI lineage: Eukaryota > Metazoa > Mollusca > Gastropoda > Architaenioglossa > Ampullariidae > Marisa > Marisa cornuarietis. Next base: position 6,164,742 of record SMMW01000001.1, read on the forward strand.
CTGGCGTGGGATTATGCTACTGTCCATTCCCAGCAAGGTGCTGACCAGAATCATGCTGGACAGACTGAAGAATGCCCTAGACAAGAGACTGCGGCAAGAACAGGCAGGCTTTCGGCAGGGTAGATCATGCACAGACCATATTGCTACACTGCGAATCATTATTGAACAGTCCATCGAATGGCAGTCCCCACTATACATGACATTTGTGGACTTTGAGAAGGCATTTGACTCTGTAGACAGAGAGACCATCTGGAAGTTGATGCAGCACTACGGATTTCCACCAAAGTTCATTGCCATCATCCAACAGCTGTATGAGGACTCGACATGCCAGGTGATCCACAATGGGAAGCTGACGGACCCCTTTGCAGTGAGGACTGGAGTAAGGCAAGGTTGCATGCTCTCGCCGACAATCTTCCTGATCGTCATAGACTGGATCATGAGAAGAACAACCTCTAACAGCAACACAGGCATTCAATGGACCTTTGCCATGCAACTTGAAGATCTCGACTTTGCAGACGACATCAGCCTGCTGTCCCACAAGCAACAACATGCACAGACAAAGCTCACTCGGCTCTCAGAAGAAGCAGCGACAACTGGCCTGACAATCAACATCAAGAAGACAGAGGTAATGCGGATCAACAACAAGCAAGAAGCCCCACTTCAACTACACGGGGAATGTATCACAGAGACTGACCGCTTCACCTACCTAGGCAGCATAGTCACCAAAGATGGAGGTGCTGATGAAGATGTAAGAAGCAGAACAAATAAAGCCAGGCAAGCATTCCACATCCTGCGACCCATCTGGAATTCCAAGGCACTATCTCAACATACCAAGATCCGCATCTTTCATACGAACGTAAAATCTGTCCTTCTATATGGGTCTGAGACATGGCGTGTAACAAACAACATCACCAGGAAGATTCAAACATTCATAAACAGATGTCTGCGGCACATTTTCAACATCAGATGGCCCGAGAGAATCTCCAATGCATACCTGTGGGAGAGAGCCAACCAGAAACCTGCCAGCCAAGACATCAAGAAGCGAAAGTGGGGCTGGATCGGCCACACCCTGCGAAAGCCGGCCGAAAATCTAACACGACAAGCTCTGGACTGGAACCCACAGGGGAGACGCAGGGTTGGGAGACCCAGACAGACGTGGAGAAGATCGGTCCACGGCGAGGCGGAGGCAGCTGGAATGACATGGACCCAACTGGGGAGGGAGGCCCAGAACCGGGTTCGCTGGCGTGGTGTAGTTGCAGCCCTATGCTCCACTGGGGGCGAAAAGGAATAAGAAGAAGAAGATTTCATTAACTCAGTCGTCCCCACTTCTGCAACAGCGGTCCAGTGGCGCAATGGCTAGCACCTGTCACCAATGCAGTGAAGATTGGCTGTCGTGGGTTCAGCTCTTTGTCTCGGGCACCCTGTTCTTTCTCTGCATGTGGCATCTGTTTACAGGGCTGGCTGCATTGGTGTGATATAGCCTTAGTTGCTGGCTTGGTGTAAAACACCAATCTCTCACACCCTCCCCACTTCTATGATGACAATCAGTAATCAAGACAACCTAATATCTTGAATGAGTTGTCTAACCTTTTTATTCACACACACACATGTATATAAACAGTGTTTTATGTGTAATTTTTGTTTTTAACTCTGCATTAATTTATGCTGTGTACCCAACTAATGGAGAGATGTTCTACTCTTCATAGGTTAGTCTGGCGACAAATGAAAGCGAGTGGATTCTCATACAGTGGTCTCTTGATTGTGACTTCTATTGGCTGGCTTTTTGATGTGAGTTTCTTTTTTTATCCATGTTCAGGCTATGACGAGTGAACAATCAATAATAAATTAAAGTTATTTATTATAATTAAAATTACTTGAATATAAATACCTGGGGTTTTAAGTGTTCTCAGAATGGCCTATAGTTTTGCTTTGATTTCAAAATTGTGGAAAAGTGTGGAATCCATCTTTTTGCACTCAAAACCACCAACAAATGTATGTCACAGCTTGCTTATTTGCCTGGACTACCAAGCAACACAGAGATGGATTTGTTTGTTCCATCTATAGACTGTGGCTCTGTTGTAAGTATATTGCTGACAATGTTTGAGGCTGTGTTTGTAATGTTTTGCAGCTCAAACTCCATGTTTTTTAATTATTTGTTTGAAGCATAGGTAGAACATCAGCACATTCTTGAGAAGCCATGTGACCGTGTGATGCAAACCTACAATTTTACATCACACAATGATGCATTAAAGAATTTGAGACTTCTTTTATAAAAAAAGATTAATATGGGAGCAAGTTGACATGGTGTGGTGTAATTTTGCCCGACACTGTCTAATTCAGGTGAGAATTCATGCATATTACATGACAAGGTAAACTAATGCATTTGGGCGTCGTTAATCCCATGCTAAGCAATCACCTTAGTTACTCAGCTGCTAAGGGCTTTTGGTCTAAACCATGAGGGGTGGGGGGAATTAAGATAGGCTAATTAACGTTTCCCTGGCATTCAGCAGAGACAAGACAGATGGTAGATTTGCAACAGATACTGACATCTTCTCCACCGAAGGTTAGCTGAATCAGTGCCTACACTGGTGGTCAAGCATAGCCAAGCTGGACTCTACGGACTTCCCAAGTGGTAACTACGGACGCTGAAACACTCCTGCCAAAGGGCAGGGCTGAACCGGTAACTATATTGGGGATTGACTATAGCAAGGCTTATCTTCAGAGTTGTGATCTACATCTGTGTTCCTTTTGGATTATAATGTTCTAATTCGTCAGTTCGGGTGGACTTCTTCTGAGCTATCATTCACCTGCCTTGGATATAATCCGTCGATCATCAGTTCAGCTGAACTTCGTCCTTGCTGATGGCTCACCTGCCCTTGATATAAAACGCCCGTCAACAGTTCGAGAGAACTTCTGTCTAGATGACTCCCATGCCTTTGATGTAACCTTGTGATGATCAGTTCTGATGGACTTCTGTGCTGGCAAAGTGAACTTCTGTGTGTTGGATACTAACTCACCTGACTGTTTGTGCAGGATTACCTGACTGTCGGAACTACAAAGCAGATAGGTGACATTGCCAGGGAGACCCTAACTTTCTAACAGATAGTAGACAGTTATCTATTTCTTTTCCATTTAATTTCTTCCTTTCTTTTAAAATATTTAATGTGGAATTGTTGACTGGGCCTTTTTGTGTGAAAAAGGAAGAATGCCGCAGGAGTAGCTACATTTAGATGTACATTCATAAGTGCACTCTTCACTCAAAACGTTTCAATGTTGTCATGTGAAGAATCAACCTTTTAGTGTTCTTGTTTGTTGTATTAGTTTTGAATTCATGAAAGACACTAGATCATTTTCCAATTTTGTTTAACAATTTTTACAATATTAAATGCAAGGGTTTTGCTTTATTTATTTTTATGATTGTTTACAGTTTTCAGGATATAAAAACAGGATTATTTTACATCCTGCATATTCATACTGCATTGCATTTAACATTTGTACCGTAATACATAAATCCTAATATAGTGATACCTTATTTTGTAGCAGCTAAGATAAACAACAGTCTTCCTAAAACAATGGTTAATGTAAATTTTTTCATTACAGGATGCTGTATGTATGGTTACGCAGGACCTTTTTTACTCCTGTTGTCCTTACTTAGGTAAGGTTTTTGATTAAAGAAAGCTTTAGCATTTCTGATCACATTAAAGGAAATGCTGAATGGTTATTTATTCTGATACATTCTTTTTTTTCCTCTGTGTTCACTCATGACTTTGTTTCATAAGTGTTATGGTACAAACAGCAGTTTGAGCTATTTGAAAAAATAGTATGAGTTTAAATAGAAAGTATGTCAGAGACATTTTAGTTATTTTGCAGCAAAAAATGAAAATACAGTGGAACCTCGATTATCTGCTTTTCAATTAACCGTGCATTTGGTTAAACGAGATCGCCTAAAAAAAAACAAAAAAACTGCTAGACATCACAGAAGCGTGTGTAAGACCTTTTTGGTCTTTCTAGGTGTGCGCCCATGTGTGATGACAGTACCTGACACGGACAAACCCACCCAGCATTTCAGTGTCCCTTGTAATCCTGAAGTCACCTCAATTGTTGAATTTCAGCGAATTGTCAATGATTTTCAAATTGTTGAATGTGCCGAAAAGGGGGATTCAATTGCTAAGCTTTCATTGGAATTTTAACATTTTTATAATTATTTTCGATTATCCGTGATTTTTGATTATCCAGATGATGGGCGCAGATCATTGAACCGGATAATCGAGGTTCCACTGTATGTTACTTTGATTTGTACTTAGTCCAGATTAAAGACACTTTTGTACTTATTTCCTTATGCTTTTTTCACACAGGTGACATTCGGTACCTTTTGTCTGAATTTTCTATTGGAACCAGGAGCAAAACCACAATACGAAAAATTACTTTGTCAGCAGTAGATACTGTACCTCCATCTGCTGAGAAAGAAACCTCAAAAAACTTACAGGTAATTAATATTGTTCTCTTTATTCTTGTATCATTTTCAGTTATTCCTCTTAACTGTAACATTATTAACAATGAAAGCACGTCACTGTCTCTGCTGTATGTGGCACATTTATAAGTGAAGTCAACGAAGTAACATGACTTTGTTATGTAAGCTTAGGAATAAGATTCTTCAGACAACTCTAAGTGTTTGATTTAGATATTATTTTGAAAATGTTGATTTATATTTTGTTTTATTGTAAGACTTTAAAAAAAAAAAAGATTAATGTTTTTGTAAATACCTGTTCAGGCTAGCCTGGAGGAAAACTTTTTTCATCTCCATCCGTCTTCATTACGGCGGACTGTGGAATTTGTTGCGGATCGAACAGCCTCCAATTTTATCAAACAAATGCGTGCTTCAGTTTTTCCAGAATCTCTTACTAACTGTAGAGAAGAAGCAAGAAATCTTGCATTCAGCTTGAGCAATAAATCAAATGGGAATCCCAAGGTTTGAGAAATAATTTTTCTTTTAGTTGTGTTCGTATCCAGAATTTGGTTGTTTGTGCAACTGACAGTCTTCTATCATTCTTTTAATTTTCTGGCTTACACAGCATGTTTAAATGGAATTCTTTTTCTCATGATGACTTTCCATAATGTACCAGAGTAGACAAAAGTATTTTTTAAATGGTTACATTCCTGAGTAATGAGAAGCATACCATTTTATAAAAAAATAAACTGTGGCAATACATTGTGAAAATGAGATGGCCTGCATAAAAATAATTAATATTCTAATGTTGAAATTTTGTGTCGAGCAGGAAAATGTACAGCAGGAGCTTAACTGTCTTGCTCAGAGTATTTGCCTGAGACAAAGAGATAAAATAATGGAGTTGCAAAAGAGGTTAGTACATAATAACAACAACACCCAGATATAGAAGGGCCCTAAAGTCTCTGAAATATTCTTACGTGTTCCAAATGTTAAATATCAACCTGTTACTCTTTTTTTGCCTGCATGTTAATGGGATTTAGAAGTAGTATAAGGATATTATTGTGAAATATTTCCAAGCAAACTTTGGAGTATTAAACATTGTACATGCGTACAGTTGGTCAACTGACATACAGAGAATGTGAAAATGGACTCCAAAAGAAAGCATTAAGCCAAGATTTTTCTATTCCTACATAGCAAGAGAATTAAGAGTTTCTAATTTCATAAAATCAAAGAACAGAAAAAGATGATTATTTTTTCAACTGTAGTCCTACATGAGTCCCAGTTCATCTTAAATGTTATATCCATTGTCTCTCAGTATGAATACATATGAACACACATTGTGCAAATTAGTGTCTGGATTTTGTTATTCCCATTTTTTTTTTTTTCAGTTTCTGTCAGCCACGCATCAGCACCTCCTTACAGCTATTGCTGTCTGAAGATGAGAGTGAAGTTGTCATCTCTTGTGCAACTGCCATTGCTTGTCGCATGTCCAAGATGAAAATTTTGCAGTGGCTTAAAACTTGTGTCACTGTTGGTGTGTATCATTTTGCATTTTTTTGTATTTATTGGTGTGATCTTTTCTCAGTTTACCTTGAGCAATAGAAAAAAAAGTAATCCTAATGACCCACATATCTACATTTCATGTTATGGGTAGGATGGCATAATTTTCAAGTAACATCATAAATATTATCTTAAAGTAGACCTTTTTCCAGCCATATATTCAAGAGAAGTCATGGATGAGTGGCTGCACCACAGAGAGAAAGCTTCACACAGCAGTGCAGTACAAACTAGAAAAAAAGGGGAGGAGCCTGGAGACAAGAGATGTGCCGTGGGCAGGCTCCCTCTTGTAGTCAACTGTCAGGGAGAAAACTGCTTATCTCTTTGTGACCTAACTGAGAAGCCAACAAACAAAGACTCCGAAAAGGATTGTAAGGACACTGTTCATGAAACCATGCTTCTGTCAAAAAGCGATGAAGCAAAGCCGACTGAATCAGGTTCAGTAAAAATGGTGTGTGATCTCCTTAGAGATGGGCAGGTGAGGAAGTTTGTGCTTTTTCATAAAGTGTTCTGTTTGAAGTAATACATCTTCCTGCTCATGACATTGAACAATAAGCCTAACATAAGTAGATGTGTGGGGTGGGCGGGATTTTGTGTTGATATGTTGTTCTGATTAGGCCTGGCCTAAAGTTTTTATTTATTTGAGTAAGATTTCATGCTAAATCTTTTATCCTCTACAATGTATCATATTTCTGTTTGTAGTGTACGCATGCATGCTACAGTCCTTTAATCTAGACTCTAGAACATAGATCTACTAGGTGCGCCCAAGTGATCAGACTAATTCTTTCAGCATTGCTGATGTGCTTAATCATGTTTTGCTGAAGATTTGGGGAACTTGTAAATTTCTTTCTGCCTGCACCCACAGTGTCATTTCTTTGACTATAGAAAGATTTAGAAGTTTTTTTTTAACTGTTCATGGTCATGAGTTCGTGAGGAGCTCTGTCTTCTACTTAACAACTTAAAAAGATGGTGAGAACTCCGTTGTTGTATATTACACTTGTTCTTGTCTTTCTGTCTTTAGTTTTAAAAAAATGTTTGAAGTTTGAGCATTGCTGATTTTCTTTTGTGGGTCCCACTAAACTGCTGCTCTCCCTTTGTACCATGTCTTTGTTTTCTGCGTTCAAGTCAGGTTTATGAACATCTTTCCTAGACCAGTTTCTCTCCTCTTTGCACTGTGTCTTTGTTTTCTGGTTTCAAGTTGGGCTTAAGAACACTTCTCCTAAACCAGTATTTCAGATATGTTGGATGCTGCTTTTTTTATACCTTCTCCCACAACATCCTGCATGCTTTGTTTTCTTTTTTTACTGTTCATTTACCTGTTTGCTTCTTTTTTTATTTGTTTTTGCTGCTGTACTGGTCTTGGAATGTTCAGTGCAAGGATCATAGGGTCATGCATGTTTTACAACTATTATTGTTGTTGTATTCTCAAATTCAGTTAAAATATGTCTTTTGAACATTCTGCCTCATTTGATTTTTTCCAGGATTTGTTGTGCCGTCTGTTAATTCGTGCTGAGCCTGTTAGTTCCAAGGACATTGTAACTCATCTGCATAGTATTCAAGCATCCCTCACAGTTTCAAAGGTGAGGCAAATAAGAACTTAACCAAACTTGCATTAAGCAAGCATTTGTTTCCATCCTAAATTTCTCTGTGATTCCACAGTTTCATTGAATACAGTCAGTTATGACTTACAAAACTAAAACTGAAAAAAAAGTATGCTGGTTCTACATTTTTTTGGGACATTTATGAAAACTTCTGGTCATATGGTGGATGAAATGGACCAAATACCCAAAAGAAAGTCACATTTTTACATATCTGTAATGGACTGGATGAATTATGCTCAAACTATAGCACAATCAGTTGTCAATTTGTTTAGCCCGACTTTTTAATGTTGGGAACAGTTTTCTTTGTACTTTTATTGCTCATACAGACACCAGGGCAGATAATTAGGTATGCTAAATTTAATTAAATTAATTAATATAATTAAAGTACCAAGCACAGTTCTTCCTTTAGTTCTCAGGCTGGTAACTAATTTCCAGTAACTCATTCTGTCAAACACAGTCTTCATTTATTTGAAATAAATTATACTGAATATACAGCTTATTTACAATAACTTAAATTTATTCTAAATAACTTACACTAAATATACAGTTTATTTATAATGACAGATTTACATAAACTTAATAATATTTCTGACTATACAAGTTCATTTACAATGACAAATTTACATAATTTGTTTGATAAAGCTCCCATACTTTTGTGGCTTTCTCCAATTGTGTTAAAATAGTGTATAGTTGTACCTTGGTCCTTGGCACTTGGAACTTTATTCTGATAATGAAAGTTCCAACAATGGGACCCATATTTCCATTATTCTTATGGGAATAATTCTTATCTTGTTCTGGCAAACCTGAATCCTGCACACCTATTAATCCTAAATAACATTTACACACTTTATAGCATTTGCTTTTCTATCAAAGAAATAGGTCAGAATATAAAAGAAGGCAAACAGCAGTTGTTTTATAATCAACCACTGAATAAAATACAAGTTCAAGCTGTTTAGAAAAATGCCCTTATTTAGTTGTGATGCTGCCTTCCTTGTGCTTTTGGATCTGCTCATGTATCTTGTTTATTCACAATTTGATTTTTAGATCTAATTTTGGGACCGTGTAGTTTCTAATAGCAAGACCTAGTGGTTCCAATAACAGGGTAAAGTATTAAAATCTATGATTTCTTACAGCAGAAATTAATAATATACCAGCAAGGTTTGATGGTATATACAAGATAAAAGTACTATATACTTTAACTCTCCTAAGTAATATTACTATGTACTTCAGAGAATAGAACACCCTTCATTCCAATAATTGCTTCAAATTCATGAAAATGATTAAAAACCAGCTTTTAAAAAACTAGTTTCATAGATAGAAAATTTATTTTATATGCATATTTATTGCATTAACATAATTGATATATGCATGGGCATATGTGCTCACAGCACACCTTCACACACACACACACACACATAATGACACTTGTATATAGGAATGTATACATGGCACATTACTGTTTTAGGCAAAGTAGCACTCAGTATTGATTTATACAAACATTCATGCAGTTTTATAGGTGAATGTTATAATTGAATGACAGACTTTCTCTATGCAAACATAAATTCTTTTACATGCTGTCACAGTATACATTTTCCACAGCATATTTGCTTCTGATATAGTTTTTTTAACACATTCATGAAAGAAATTGAATAGTAATTAACTTCAGTAAGAAAGTCTTGTCCATTTTGGATTCCAGGATCTGCCACCCCAGACAGGCCAGTGCCTAGCCTCAATGACAGCAGATATAGCACTGGCAGTCAGTAAGTTCAAAGTGTCTTACAATGATTCTATAACAAGTGCTTTGCAGTAGTTTTGAAATGTTGATTTTACATTTAAATATGCATTGAAGATATTTAGTGCAAAATATTTCATGCTGGTCTGCATTAAATCCATTTTTTCAGTTATAATGCGCATTAGAGTAACACTATGAACAGTTTTTTCAAGTTTTGACATTTAACGTTATCTATAATGATATATTTTCTACCCAGGCTTTTTTATTTAATGCAGTATGCAAGCAGCCTTCACAGTGGTCGCAAAGTATCTGTACCCAGTTCATAAGATTGTTCAAAGGTGTGCTGTGGAACCAGACTGACTTGTCTCGTTTATGCTCAGGCTTAGCAAAAGCTAAGCTTATGAGGGCTGCTGAGAAAAAGGTTTGCCTTTGCATTATTTTTTAGGCCTCCCATCATTTTATCATTATTTATTTCTCAGCTGTTAAAGGAAAATGAGATACTTTAGTTTAATATACCATACATAGTTTAAAACACTGGCTCCCACTATTGGCTATTGTTGTCATGTTATGGCTTTCAGTCAATGCTTGGTAACGCAAGAATGGTATAAAGAGTACAAAGAAGCTGCTATATTTTCTTGTCAGGTGATGCCATCCAACCTATTTGGCTGGTGGATTACTTTTAGTTTTGTAGCTATGGTCATCAAAACATTGACATCTTGGATCTGGAAATCGTGCCATATATACAGTTTTGACTATCAGTATAGGGAGGAAGACATGAGCAAAGCGGAGAAGACTGCCATGACATTGAATGCCTTTCTTGTTAAATGGTGTTGCTTACATCACAAATTAGGTTTTGTTTTCCTTTGTGAAAGAGTATGAACCAACATGCAGCTGTGTTTTAGGCACAACTGTGAGTAAATGGTTTATTTGAAACTTGGAATTTTGAATGGAAAAATACAGAACATCAGCATCTATCATTTAAACCCAATTTGCCATTTCCCTTGCCAGTTCCTTTAATGTCTTAGTTTAATAAATTGTTATATCATCAGATGGCCATGGAGCAGTTCCGAATGCTGTTGAATATGTTGGTAGAACACAAACTCCTGCAACCTGAACCCACTTCTTGTTTTACTTCACAATTGTCTTGATTTTGGTAGGTACTTAAAAATGTTCATAAAATATAACTTTTTAACCTTATTTGACTGCGCATCATGTAAAATTTTATGTTAGAGTAGATTGTCAAGATGGTGCTTTGGCAATGCACAGATTAAAAAAAAATAAAGCAAGGCTTCCTGAATTTTTTGTAAGTTTCTGAAGTTTCATGACCCTTAAAACATCACCTTGTTTTCTATTTCAGATTCTTGAGGATGAAAACTAGAAAAACAAAACTCTGCAAGAAACTTTTTCACAGAGCTAAATGCTGAATCAAGAAAGGTGAAGAAAAACCAAAAGGGAGGTGAAATAAAAGCAGCAAAACGCGATTGAATCTGATTCAAAACAAGGTCAAAGTTACAAAATATTACTTAGCAGCTGTACATGTAAGGACATATGAGCAGTGTAATCATCAGAGATTTTCCTTCTCTCATAAGTAGACAAAAAAGTCAGGCATAACATATCTTCACAGCGATGACGTTTTAGAAAAAAAGCCTTAAGAAATTTATGATTTTCCTTTAATTCAACGATACAAATTAAATTATACATCATTCATTTTAAACTTACAAATTAAACTGTACATAAAACATTTTAGACATAATCTTACCAAGTCAATGTGAAAGTGCAATAGAAAGTGTAGTTGTAAATTTTTGTGAAACTTTGTTTTTATTTCTTCCTTTTAGCTCTGGATACATTGTATTTGTTAACCCTCTGCTGAATATTTTTGAAAATCACCTGAGAAATATGACCCATGTTTTAAATGAGAATTAACAATTTTACATCAGTGAGGATATTATAGAACCCAGCCGAAAAGCAGAAGCTAGGCTCAGCTAAACTCGTTTTGATTATGCCGCCTGTTGTTTTTTTCGTCCCCAGCGTTTTCTCAGAAACTACTGCTATACATAGATGTGAAATAGCTGGTAAGATAGAAGACTTTGTATGAACATTTAACTTCCCACAATTTCATAATGTGTCATATTCTCCCATTTTGTTCCCAGCATTACTACATTTTATGATTTCACTCATAGTACCAAAAGTAAACTCTATTAGAGTCATAAATATACCACATGGCATGAACATTTACTACAGTCTTTCACTGCGATATATTCTACACATATCTGTTTTGATCAGGGCTGTTACTGTTGAGACTGATGCTAATGTTTACCATAATGTAAGCTTAAGCCATAAAGATGTGTGTGTGTGTGTGTATTGTGTGAAAGAAGAAACAAATATATGTGGAAAACTTCAACTTTGTTTCCTTTCTTGTTAGTGTACAGGCAACACATGCTAGCCACAGTGTATCTGAACATGAATACATTCACAACTTTTGTGATGTAAGCTTTTGTGATGTCAGACATTAAGCAGTTTTAAAAGATCATGCTACTTTTCTTGGATGCAAGGTGCAAATGTTGATAACTGGTCTGTTACGACAGCAGTGCTGTTAAGAGTACTTTTATATTATGTCTGCATCCACTTTCAGTCTAAATGTCCTGAAATTCTTTCGTAAAATGTTATAATGTTCAATACAGTTGTGATTGGTACTGGTGCCTCTACTAAATCATGATGAAAATGCATGAAGTACAATCATAAGGTAAAATCAGTTCAGAACTTGTAGTTATAGTATCCTTCAATGGCCCTCTCAGAAGCTACACGTTGCTGAGCCACCATCTTTTTCCCACTTCCACCTAAATAAGCAGCATTGCTTGAGTTGGATGCCCTGCAGAGCAGATCTGTTCTCCTCTCTTGCTCATGTGGAGCAGCATGATCCTACATAGACATGACATAGATATTGGCATAGACATGAGCTTACAGTCATCGCAAGTGGGCTACATTTACATTTATTTAGCATAGAGACATGAAAGCATATCACACAGTCACTCATTAGCAGCTGAATGTCTGTAAAATGAAATGATGGTTAGGAAATGAAAAACTATATTCAAGCAAAATGCAGGGAAGGAAATACCCACAGACAGATCAGGAAACAGAAAATTAAATACATATTTAAGCTGCAAATTTATTATCTCGTTTAATATGTCAAAAGTTCATGTACCAGGTCATGCTCCCAAACTGTTGCCTGAATATGATATACAAATAGCAACACTGATTTAGAAATTTTCTAGGTTTACTGCTGGTTATTGACCACTCAGGCTACTTTTGACAGCAACAAAGTCATATGATGGCGGCATACTACATCAATTACAATATTTCATGTAAATAAAAGCAGAAAAGGAAAACTGACCCAGTTGACAATATTGCCCTCAATTTCCTGATCCAAATCCAGACACATATCCTGAAAAGCAGACATTTCTTCCTTCTGGTTATCAGACTTCGCTCCTCGTTTGGCCAATCGCTTGACAGCTTTCCTTTAACATCATCAATAAAAATCAGGTATTAAATATGGGACTAAGAGTAGACTATTCAGGTGAATCTAAATTTGTTTTCATCCTAAAATAAAATCAGACGTGGAGAATTTTGATTGTTGTTTGGTCTGTAAAGCATTGCTCATTCTTTGCTTCTAACTTTTCAAAGGCTCAAGCTGCCATATTACAACATGGCAGATTATATCCAGTCATTTTTTTTCTATGTGGTCGGAAAGAAAGTGTGCCCTGTGTACTGAAAGAATGTCTTGATTTAAAAGTGTTAAATATTAATTCGATCAATGTACTGAATGCAGTGAATTAAAAAAATTAATGGATGCTTTTATTTGATAGAAAAACAAATAAGGGTTAGAGTTTGCTGTCTGTGTCTTCAGTGGATTTTCCTTTTTAAAAGTAAAATCAGCCTTTTTGAGAAATGAACACAGATGGTTCCCAACTATGTCTGTTGGTTGTATTTGATGATTGTGATTGTTGCCACAAAGGGAATGCAAACACAGGGACATTCACTCTAACCACACAAGACTTGCTGTCTGAAAATACAAGACGGTGGAATGTTAGAGTAAGAATGCCGAGTTGACAGCATAAGTTTAGTTGGAGAAAGAGCCTGTTTAACAATTTTGCCATGTTTATGTAGCTATCCATAGTAAGAAGCATTTTATTCTTATGAAAATGCAAAAAAAAACCCACTCTTCCTTCACTGCTTCTGCCCTGATAAATCATGTTCTCATTTGCTGCTGCTTGGATAGATGGGTCATTGACTTGGGCAAGCCTTGAACCCCTCATCTTACACTGCAAAGTTGTGCACTAACCACATACGTGGGATAATGTATAGTGGGTGCTTAAATGGGAAGAATCTCCATGTTCAAACAAAATGTTTCACTTACAAGCACAAGTCTCTTAGTGCATTTAAAAAGTAAACATCTTAAGAAGTAGAACAAGAAACAGACAAATTTCAAAAACTTAGTATTTAAAAAAAAAACTTTGCTATTGATCTTATAGAAAGAGTACTGTGGTATTGCTTGTTGCTATGGTGATTTGTTTCTTAATTTTGTTTGCAGAAAACGATGTGATGGGGGGAAGGGGTGCAAAATCTCACAGGTGTCGGTTGGCTTCCCTGACATTCCCTTGTTGTGCAAGAGCAGCTGTCTTCTTAACAGCTGCCATTCCCAGAACAGATACTTTGATTCCCTGCACAAAGGGGGGAAAAAACATACTTTTAGTCTGAAATAAAAAAAATTTGTTGTTATAGCATGAATAGCTACCTGTGCAAATCTACAGAAATAGCTGTTGTTAAAAAGGAAAAGTGTTGACTCCTTGAACAGTATTATTATTATTATTTTTCTTTTTTTTTTTGATGCTGTGTACAACATTCTTATGACCATAATGTGCTCTTGGCTGATAAAGCTAACAAGGGAAGCAACAATAAAAGCTAATCAAATCTACAAAATATCTGTCCCAAAGGAACTTCTTTACATTTATGTTGAAGAGTCTCATAAAATTCTCAGTAATTTGGGGTTGGATTTTTTTCTAATTTATGAAGCTTTTATGTGAATGAGGTTTCAGAACTCTAGAATGCAAGCTTACAAAGTTGTTTACATTTGTGTTTTTTTAAAAAACGAGTGGTTGGAGCGCTTACCCAAGTCAGCACAGCTGGAAAGACTGGGTACCTAACTCCAAAGAGGGTAGGCAAAGGTAAGGCATTGAGGGAAAGGAGATGGGCACCGCCCTCACATAAAGCTGGCCATGAGAACAGTGAGGTCTCTAACACCTCACTCCTTAACAAGCTGGCCTTTACCTTTTTCTTATGAAAGGACAAAGTTTACCTTCTCCATCTCTGTTCTGTTGGTCGTGGCCTTGTTGCTCTTGCTCATGATTCTGAGACACTTCATGCCATCTCTGCGAGTGTACGAGATCTGGGCCTGTGTACATGCAAAGATGGGAGTGGAATGTGTGCAACTATGAGAAAAAATTCTCATGTTTTTGAGCAAAATATTAAAATATCATTGCAGCAATGAAGAAACAAAATACTACTCTCATTCTTTGGACCTGAACTGGTACATAACTTGCTTTCTGATATATATATATATATAATGCTTAAAGTTTTATGCTTCCTTGAATTTTAGCATATATTACAGAAAGCATGGCCCTGATGTTGGCTAACAATACATTCCCGCTACTTATAAATTTTTTCTGCCAGCTTTTGATGATGATGTCCATTTATAATGTGCAAAAGAATGCTCATTGCGCAGCAAAAACAGAAGAGAAGAAAATAATAAAACAACAGGAAAGTAAAAAATAATAAAGACAGATGTGGTGCTTGGTTTTTGAAGTACATCTTTAAGTAAACAAATGAGTCTTCAGTCTTTTCCGAAACGTGGTTGCTGAGATGATGGTGGACAGTGACGATGGCAGAGCATTCCACAGCTTAGGGGCAGCGTTTTTGAAGGCCCTGGCTCCAGTGCACGTCTTGTTTGTCTTCCACTGCAAGGAGACAGAAGCGTGACTAGGAGCCAGAGCTTTTTCACTGGGAGCTTTTGAGGCTGCAGCTTACCTGAAAAGGCACCTCTTTAAGTGTCAGGTTTTTGCTGGGATCTTTGAGTTTGAAACGAAAGGTTAGGTTGGTGTCTTTCATCACATTCCCTATTTCTTTGGAGAGCCGGCTAATGTTCTGCACATACACGCAGGGCATTTGAAAATGAGATATTTGTGTGTCTACATCATATCGTTATTTGTAAAATGTAGAAAGCAGAATTGTCTATCTAAAGATCCATTTAGCTTGTTAATTTTTAGCTCCTTAAAATATTGAGAAATAGAACTATTTATAAATTTATTTCTTGCAAGTCTTTATTTACAAAAGCACATAGTCATACATGCACGAGTGTAGACAGACAATGCTCTGTCCCTTATTACTCAGCTGATTTGCTCATATAAGACACAAGTATATGAAGTATATCAGAATGAAGAATTGAACAGATGCAAAATTAAGTCATCAAAAACAAGTTACACACCTCTGGGTAGCCTGGCTCGTCAAAAACAAACTCTGGGTGTAGAAGGAATAGCACCGTGGCGCTGGTAGCCACCAAAGAATTCTGCATAATCTGACGAAGCTGTCTGACGATCTCAAGTGGATTTAACACATTCACAGTACCTCGGCTCTCCACTGCAGCCCTGCTGACATGAGGCAGTCCGACTGGTTCTCCCTCTACTGCCAGTATGTTAATGACTGATTTCTTGTCCTTAGCATATTTTCCAATCTATTCAGGAAAGATGCAGCAAGCTTTTTTATTTGCATACACTATCTACACTGCAGCTTAAGTAAACTAACAGATTGGCTAAAATAATTCCTTTCAATCTGTGAGATTATAAGAATTAAAACATCAAATTTTCTCTGATGTTGCACAGAAGGAAGAGCTATGACAATTGTAGCATGACAGTGTCCACAGAGGTGCCTGACTAGTATTGGTTTAATGATGCTGGGTTGATGTGTAAACAAAATTCCTTGCATCCATTTTATTACTTTATTAATCAGTTTCAGAGGTTCTCAAATGAAAGACATTTAAACTTCATCATGTTAACCCCAAGGAACAGAACATGCATGTGTTTGTCATGCAGTATGTAATACAGTTCGTATTACATTTGGTCTACAAACACACCTGTTGGTAGAATAAGGAGTCATGTGAACCAGACTGTAGGCTGCCAATCCCCACATTGGGCATGCCATCAGTGCAAAGAACTATCTCTGAGGAAGGCATGCCACTGATAAAACCAGCACAGATTGTCAGTGCAGGACCAAGTGCTGTACAACCGGCATGACGCATTCCTTTCACAGCTTCTTGCAAAGCTCTGTGAAGCAGAACAAAGTTTGCTTTTGTTTTTTTTTGTTTTGTTTTGTTTGTTTTTGACTGAAGCTGATGGTTTTACTTCATTAAAACTTCTTAACATCCTTTTCTTAGATACCAAAACACACATTCTGAGAGATGAAGTCTTCAAACTTTTGGACCTCTTTTTGTAATAGTCTCCATATACACCCTCTGTATGGTTGGGAATACAGTATTAGCTTGTAGTGATGTGCCTTAAAGACTATCAAAAGCAAGTGGCATATTTAACAGTCTTGACTAATGACTAATGAGGAAGACTTGCTCTCTTTTGTTTAAGAAAAGTATCCACACATAGCTGTAATCCCTTGCCATTTATCACCTATGCATATAAAGAACCAGCTAGTCTCGTGATCAATTTTGTGGTCAAAAAAAGCTGCAGAAAGTAGTTTCTGCTTCTTTGTGATAACTTACAAGTTCTTAGCACAAATAGTAAGGACTGCTGATGCCATTTCGTGCACCAACTTGACCTTACAGAGTGTCTTATTACTCTCAAGGTTTACTTTGACCTCTGTGAACAAGTTGTCATATAGCCATAAATGAGCTGGTAGGCTGAAATTTTCTGAAATACAAAGTTCTGAAATTTTCAGAGTACACTCACGTGTATGAGTTATTGAGTGTTGTCAGATGATAGTTTCTAGCAAGTTCTTTTCCAGCATCAATAAGGTCATCAAAACTTTTTCTCTCCAGTCCGCTGTAATGCTGGTTTGCGTGTGAAGTTGTTTCTCCACCACCATTCACATCTACTTCAGAACCAAAAGACATGAGCAGAACACGTCTTTCTGGCTGATCCACATGAAACTGCTCCAGCTGTCTGGGACGTGAAATAAAAGTTTGTAATCCCCACACATCACACTCCATGCACATATGCTATTTTTATTTTGCAATAATTCTCTGTCACTCTGCTTTCAATATGGAGAGCATGAAGTTTTATTGGTACACTATAAAAATGCAGCATGATATGTTATTATATATATATATGTGTGTGTTTAATTATATTTTAGTATTAGTGTGTGCATATATTTGTGTATTTTGTAAAGCACATAAATCATGCATTAACCCGCTGAGTCCATAGAGCTTACCTGGCAGAGCACGAAGAGCCACTATCGTGGCTCGTGCTTCACGATCGTGGCTCTGCAGTTTCACTATCGTCTTCAAAATCATAAAATTTTAAGCCCATGTTTTTGAACATAGAAATATTTTTATGATTGGCTATGAGGGTTAATGTGGGTTAGGATAAATCAGTTTAGTAATAGTAGCAGTAAGAAATGGCAGTTATGTCCATGCACACGGTTGGAAAAACATATAATAAACATAACTATGTGCATGAAAATTTTGAAATCAATTCAGTTTTAAAATATTTCTTCTGTTATATCTAGGCTGTGAAACATTCATTCCTAATCTTCTGGGTTGGTTTTTGCTTACTAGTTGACACACTGATCAGTGTCACTAATTCACTTGAGGCTCAATCACTGTTAATTCACAAAATTTGTTTACCAGAGAACTGATGGCTCAATTAGTATGTGTAAATTCATGCCACTGTTACCTCTGCACAGCTTCTTGGATACAGTGTAGCCTTGACACAGAGCTGGCTGCACTCTGACCTCTTGTTCTTTCTTGACGCCAAGCAGCTATAGAAACAATCATTTAAAAAAAAACATAGTCTTATGACTGGTTACATTTGAACTTTGTCCATGTTTTTTAAAGAATAAGTGACAGTACCAAATTTGTGAACAGTCCAATAAGAAATCATTATGTGTAGCAGTTTAGAGAACAGAACATAGAGGCAAAGGTATCTTAATTGGCTGTTTTCTTATCTGCATTTGGTATCTTTTGGCACATAAAAAAATTAACTTGATAGAATACTATACTAGCTATTATTCATATTTTCACTCTAAACGGTATTCCTTCTCTTTTGTGGATGTCATGATATTATCTGTAACATTGTCTCACCTTGGAATTCAGGTATTGAGCACTGCATGCCCATGGATGAACTAACATCCATACAGTACACAGTCACTCCTGTAGATATTTCATTTTTTGTTTCCTTAATGACACTTTCTCCTGTTGCTTCTTGATTTTGAGGAGCAGGTTCCAAAATGAAATCAAAGCAGTCTCCTTTGGGTATCTCCTCAGCTTCAACATTCAGATCTTTGTTCTCTGTGCCACAGAATTCACTATGAAGGAAAGATGAAAAATATGTAGTGAACTGTAGATACTGATTTTCTTAATTTAAAAAGTAGTTAGGAAAAATGATCCAAAAGATACGGCTAAAGGTTTACTTAAGCCAATTTTCCCCAAACTCCTTTTCATATATTTCACTTGGCTAAAAAAAAGGACTCACTATATAAATGAACCACCAAACTCGTTATAAGAAAATTTGAAGGTGACATCATATGTAATCTGTTATCAAAGTTGTGTCCAAAACTACATCCCCTACAAAAGGCACGGGGAAAAAAAGAGTCTCTTGAAACTTGCCATTTCCACATTTTCCTTTCCCCCTCAGCACCCTCTAGACATGCAGTGGCTGACAGAACCGCCTCACAGCTTTTGCACTTGATTGGATCTCCTGTGACCACATTTGGCTCACCCTCTAATGTACCCAATCCTAGCATCACCACATTGCCATCCATCTTTCTCTGATAATCTACTCTGGTTATTGGTTTTGTCTTCACGTCGTCCTCATTGCCTTCTCTTTCTAGGAGGGAATCAGCTGGTTGTAGGGAGTAATTCTGAGCACTATATTTTGAAGAACGACTCAAACTGGACAACAACCTCCGAATTCCACTCTTCTTTTTTTTTGGCTTTTCTTCTAAAAAATAAACAGAAAATCAGTGCAGCATAAAGCATTTTGTCTTAGTACTAGGCTTGCGGCAGCTTCTTTATGTCTA
Organism: Marisa cornuarietis; assembly: GCA_004794655.1. Classification (NCBI taxonomy): domain Eukaryota; kingdom Metazoa; phylum Mollusca; class Gastropoda; order Architaenioglossa; family Ampullariidae; genus Marisa; species Marisa cornuarietis. The sequence continues at coordinate 6,184,375 of SMMW01000001.1, forward strand.
AATTCTACTGAATCTTCAGTTATATCAGTTAAAGTAGAAACATACGCTTTACATGTGGGATAAAGGAAAACTGTATTTTATAATTCAATGAATATCACAAACTAAAGAGCTTGAGCTGTTAGTGTTTGAGACTGAAATTTTGTTCTTCGCTGTTCTTTTTGTTTTTCCTGAGGTGTTTTCACTGGACTTCACTTGAATGTATTTTGGGTCCTGCCTGCTGCTGGTGGCATTTCAATGGTTTCAGTTTCTTTTGACTGGGTGACCAGTGTCCACACAGATCAGCAGGCTTTCTTTTGGCCTTTGTTGATTCTGTGTGTGTGTAAGAGAAAGACAGCTGCTTCATCCTGCCAGATTACTCATACTGAATCTTTTGGATGTACTTTCTGAAGTCAGCATTTTCCAGGTGGGTGGCCTCTTGTCTGGTTATTTTGGCTTGGAGCAGCCAGTATGCTGATTGCATACATAAATTTGTATTGTCATCACATGACGACATCACTTCTTTTATGGAGTACAGATTTCAACCATTTAGGGCTGACATCTTGATCTGTTAAAAAGCAGCACCAGGTTCTGGGCATCCATTGTCCTTTCATGCCACATGACCGTCATACCTTAATTCTCCTTTTGTGTCATTCTCTTTCGTGAAGTGCACTGTGCTTGCCTCCCAGTGAGGAAATGCATTGTATATGGGCTCTTTTATTATTATATTTATAGCAAACTCTGAAATACCTGTATGTACTCATGCAAGTATATAAATTTGCACATGCTATAAAATTACTCATGCAAGCACACATGCACACATTTTAAACAACCATTCCAATATTGAGAACTCTGTGCGAGTTGTACCAGACTGTTGCCATCTGCTTTGTGCAGCTTTTTTGTCGGTGGTTTTGAGTTTCCTGTTCTTTTTTGCGGCAGGAGGCTGGCCAGCCACTCGGATCAGCTTTCGATAGGAGTCTTCTATTGTTGGGTCATATGCCTGCAGAAATGTGTCTGATGTGAAGCGCAGTGTAATGGAGGACTTGCCTACTCCTCCACTTCCCAGCATCACCACCTGAATACCAAGCAAATAACACACCACGTGAAGCACTGCAGGCCATATTTTTCTTTGCCTCTCTGCTTCATCTGTCTGGTTAAACTCTAACATTATACAGATATCAGCTCTCAGTCCTCAAGCAGAGAAGCGCACATCTTGGAAAGCAAGAAAAAGAGTTTGCTTGCTTTGAAATAAGTTGTCCTGTTAAAAGCTTCATAACTTTCAGGTGCTTTGTGTACAACATTCCCTTCACTACTGAAAACTCATCACACAGGTCAGACATCTCACCTTGTATTCGATGCCTGAGCGTGGCACCATCCTAATCAACTGATGGTAAAGTTCAGTGATGTTGTGGTTTGTCTTGGCAGAAGTCTCAATGAAGGGCACACCCAGCCTTTTAGCCAGCTCCTCACCCTCCGACTGTGTCACCACTCGCTCATCTGTCAGGTCTATTTTATTGGCACACAGCATCTAAATCAGACACGATAAAGCTATAGTTAGCTAAAAACAGTCAGCAGTAACACACTTAGGCATGAACTGTAGATATGAGAACATCTTCATGGCATACCCTTTATACTTCAGCAAACCAGTTACAATTTTCTTAACAATAATGCAGGACTACTACATGTGTAAATGGATCTTATACCATGTACAGGCCATCGGTCCTAATGCGCTTGAGCCAGCTGTGCATGGCTTCCGCCTCTTGGAAACTGCTTCTATCTATTACACTGTATACCATGATAAAAGCATCGCCTTCTCGAGTGTAGAATTCACGTAAGGCTGAATATTCTTCTTGTCCTGCTGTGTCGAAGATGTCCAAAATGCATGTCTGTTAAGGGAGCACAAAACAGCTTTATTAAAAGCAAGAGCTTGTGTAGCAGTTAGGTTCAAATAAAAGTATCAAAATCTCAACTAAACTCAGTGTTAGTTAAATATTAAACAGTGCTATTCATTTTTTGTTTTGGTCTTGTTTAGAAATTTACAAAAAGGTCTTACAAATTCTTGAAAACATTTCTCTTCACATTCAATTAAGTTCTTTTTATAATAATTGTTCATTTGAAAATCATTTATTATTCTGGATATTAAATTGACCTGCAGAGATTTTTAATTTTCTTTTTGTTACCAATAAGCACCTATAGTTGTTCCCCATTTGTCCATGTGAAGCGGAACAAGGCCTGTTGTAGGATTCTGCATTTTAGATTACCTTGTGATGTGGATTTGTGTATTGTTTTTTTTAGCACAAATCTTTCTGTTTGCTCCAGTTAAATTGCTCCTTGTGTGCACTGCTTTACAATCAACAAACATTTCACAGGTGCAAGCATAAAAATGATGACTACCTGTAACTGCCATGTATCATGAGGGAGAAAAAAAGTAACCATCAGTATTATTATTATTACCTCTCCATCATCAGTGCTGTCATCAGACTCTGACAGAACTGCATCATCTTCTTCTCTTATCTTGACTTTTTCTATTTCATTCTGGTCTTCTCCATAATTGAGGTACACACAATCGCTTCCAAAATCCATGACAGTTCACAGATACTCCTCTGCATACAGTAAAGTTTACATGTAAAGCGTCATGTAAATGAAGTGTTACAGTACATTGCAGAACTCTCACCACAACCAGTCTCTGCAGAATCCAAATATTGAATCTGGAGGGGGGAGAACAATTATAATGTAAAACGCTTGTAAACAGCGTTTCATTTTTTTGTAACTTTTTTTATGTAAGTTAAATGTATCATCAGAAATTATACACATTAAACAAAATCTGTGTAACAGTGTAATTTAACCCTGTGTCAACATTATATAAGTGTATGTTTGCAGCACTTTCTATATACTTTTATATTCTGGGTTTTTTTATACAAACTGTTAAGCTATATATGATGTATGTTGACGCCTTTCATACTGATAGTTGTGGGGGGTGGGACTGTTTGCGTGTGTGTGCTACCATGGGAAGTCTTGGCAGGTACTGTTAATTGGTTGGTAGGTCGCCAGGAAAATAACATTGAATTTTGTCAGCCACAGAGTACAGATAACAAAAGATCCGGGTGTTTGACTGTGTGGAATGCTCGGTTGAAACGGATAGTGATTTCAGTCATTCAGAGTCGGGTCGCCTCGGCTTGCAGCTGGCAGTGCTTGCCAACACCCATATTTCCTCGTCACGTAGGCGCACTACTGACAGTGAACACCCGTCGATCATGTTATATTTTGACTTCTGACAGCGACCACCACTGCAGTCTTCCTTATACGTACGTCTGCCAGTGAACTCGATCGCACAGCACGCGCCCCCTCAAAAAAAAAAAAAAAAGCCTACTGACATCTCTGTGTGTGACCCCCAGAAACATGTCTGACCTATTAATCGACGATTGATTTCACGCGGCTGCTCTGGTCATAACGCGTGTTATGCGTATATTTTATATGTAAACAAAATGTATGTCTGTATCATGGGCATACTTTAATTATATAGCTCCAACAACACCTATACATATCCTGGGCAAAGCAAAAGCCTTCTACCAGCTATAAGCACTGTCCAACGCAACCTTCCAAATGAATTAGTTTATCGTAGAACGTAGAAGAGAGTGAAGCGGGAAGAGATAAACACACGGATTTTACCTGAATTCAATCAACGGTTGTGCAGCGACGGCCACAGAATGACGCGTATAGTAACCAAATGTTGTGCGCAATAACGATTGATGGAGAATATTTGAAGCAGACGACAAATTCAAAAAGCGAACGTTCGATCGATTGTCGCTATCTCACCTTGCTTACAATTTTTTTTTTTCCTGGGAAGGTTTATCGAGATTGCGCCACCTTCCACTGCACTGACCGCCGTCGATCCTCGATCGCTCTTTATGTCAGTAAACTGGCTAAAAATAATCTTCAAGGACAGGAAAATCCCAAAGCTATGTTTATTCCTCACTGTCACCGCTCGAAGTTCAGACATGCAGGGTGTTAAAAATGCGATGGCAGCTTTTTTGTTTTTAGTCGACTACGCATAACTGCTATAGCGAGTATAAGCTCTTATATATATATATACTGTTTGTTTATCGTGACTTAACTGTTTGTTATATATATATATATATCGCATCTGACCACGGACATGTATTAGGCTCCGGCACGATGCGTATCACGTGGTACACAATTTAAGGGCCGTGGCTCAGCTGGCGGACAAACAAGCCTCCACGAGTCCACGCCATTGTGCGAAGTATTAGAAGCTGTCGGTATTGGCGGCATTTTCTCGACATTATAGTTGTCGTATAGGCAGAGTGTGGACATGCAAGCTTTGTCTAGATATAAAGCGAAAATAAATGCAATTGATGCTGGCCCATACGAACTGCCCGAGCACCGATTTTCGATCACAACGATCTGCCGTGCACCAGAAATGAAGACATTGTAGAGTACCTTGTTTTCGCGAAAAGTAGTTATACGATGAAAGAGTTTAATAAAACTTTCAAGTCTACACACGCTTACAACCAGGTGACATCGGGATTTGTTCACGATTTGAAGACATTCATCCTACAATGTTCTAAAAACACATAGTGATGGGAAAGGTTTATTTGACAACTTATTTCACTATAAGACATTATTTAGATATATCATTATGAAGACTTTTGTGACATTCTGTTTTTCGTTTGCACAAATGTGAGACAATTGAGTTTTTCAGTTAATTGTGAAATTCAAAAGTTGAATGTACTTAATGACAATGTCCCGATAGCACGAAATAACATACAAGAAAACATTAAGACTAAGGGGTTTCAATATTTTTTAAAACAAACTTGCTTACTTGCTAAGAAAAAGGACATTTTTGGAATAATTGGTATTAGTTAAACCACATATTCTGCAGGTTGTAGTGGACTTTTGTTCAAATAATGTCAATCCCTCAGAGTGGGTGTATTATTGTCATTATCATTTTGTAATCACACAACATTATCAGTTTAATGTCATTTTACAGGTGTACCACTCTCAACGCATGAATGACAAGCCTCTTGAACCATGGTTCATAGCTGATCCTGAGCACATTAGTATTAAATATAGTGTTTTTGGTTATTTAGTATATTTTATTTGTACATTGGCATTGTGTATGCATGTGCATGCTAGCATAGATACCAACTGATAATAAGAATGACTATTTTTTATGTTTCCTGAGCACAACATGCAAGGATTGTTTATTCAATATACATCTCACAAACCTTACAGACTTAAGACAAATTTATAATATCAAAATGACAAAGTAAGACATGGACATAGGATGCATGAAAACAGCATGGAAAACAAGAATGAAACATTTCATAAACATCACCTATGTTAAAGTAACAAAAATCAAGTCATAACTCAAAATCTAGATGGAATCATCACTGTAAGTTGATGCCAAATTGCAACGGGGCACTTGGCATTTCAAACTGCAAATTGCACAACACATCTAATTGTTATTATGAGTCCCTTTCCCCTCTACTTAATTCTCCATCAATGTCATTACTAATGACAGGAACTGCAGTTACCTCAACCCTGACAAAACAACAGAAGGACACAAATTAACTAGAGTACAGCAGACAAACACCACCTTGTCTAAAGCTGTCATACCATTTTCATCAAGACTTAATGATGGCAATGACAATGCGGAATCCAAAATAGTGTATTTCTGCCTCACTGTACCAATCACGCGCTCCACATAAATGCGAACATAAGCTAACTTCCTCGTTGATTCCACTTTAAATGAAGACAGTTGTTTCTTGCCCCTTGTAAAGGCTGGGGTTTTAACTTCTGCACACCTTAGCTCTGCACTTTCATGAATATAAAACCCTCCATCTGCCAAAACAAGGTCGCCTACCTGCAAATTATCCAAAAAACGTATCAGTTCTGTTGTATGTTTGTCACTTGTCCTGCCTCCCCATGCCTTGGAAATAAAAGTGATCATGCCCTGTGGTGCAATACCAATGAGAAATTTCATAGTGTTTCCATGTTTATAGTTAGAAAATCTCTGGTTGTGTGCTTGGAGATTTGATGATTTTTCTAATCTCACCTCAAAGCAATCAATGATTACAGTCACCTTTCTTTGAAAATTTTCTAGAAAGCTTTCTCTGTCAGGCCAAAAAACTACAAGCTTTAATTGCACAAATAAAACATCAAGAACAGTGTAAAACAGCCCAGCTGCTGTACGTTGGGAAATAAAAAACAAGTGTGATAACAAATCAAAAGGTAAATTCAGACCCAATCTCATTAGAGTTAAAACCTGCTGAAACTTTGACAGCATATTGTCTTTCACATTTTTTTCAACCATGTTTACAAGAGCTAAGAGCACAACCATATTTGGCAACCCTGTGTAAAACCTAACTCTGTCCAGGTTTTGGTGATAACAATTTTCGGTGTGCATCTCTTTTTCACAAATTTTCCTTTTCAATGTAGCATTTTCTGTTGTATACTGGTTAATGAGATCATTTAGTTGGCTAATATAATCCATCATGATATCTGTCTGTGTCTCTTTCTCTTCGTATTGCACCTCAATCCGCTGCTCAGTCTCCATCTCCTGTAAATTGGCCAAAGAATCTGCCATACATTTTCTTTTGATCCTCTGAGGCGTTGATATTATTCTGGATTTGTCTTTTTGGGCCAAATGAAAAATAAAAAGCACATTCACAATTACTGACCTGAGAGAAAGTGAATGGAGCAAACACGATGCCATGGTTTTGCAGTGCTTTCTGTAATCTCTTTCCTACGAATCTGACTCAGCCATTCTCGTCGCTGACTTGAAATAAAGTTTTTCTCTTCCTCGCTGGATTTTTTTTTACAACTGGAATTCGAAAAAAATCTTACATGTTTGTCTCGTTTGCTGCGATGACTGCAGCCAATGATACAGCAAAAATTCACCATTTTTATAGGTTCGAAACGTACAGACCCCGATCAAAACAACGCTGGGCATACGGCTTGTGGAGGCTAGTTGTCCGCCACGCATGTTTCGGTGACGTCACGCGCCGGAGCCTAGTCTGACGTAGTTCGTAGTCTGACGACTGCTCTGCTACAAACAATACAAAAGGGTGCTGCGTGAGTAGCTCCACTGGTTTCCTGACTGCAAAAATATACAAAAAATGACGGTTCTTTCTACTAAACTATCCCAGCTTTGACACCTGCTTACTCGTTTGGGCTCGTTTCGGTCTACACTTCATCTCGACCCCCCTCTCTCTACATTTTTTCTGATTTTGTTTCAACACAATCAATCAATCAATCAATCAATCAATCAATCAATCAATCCTCTTCGTGCTATTTGCACATAATTTAAGGCCTCAAACAGAGCCCGCCACTGATGTCGATCGGCTGAAACCACGATCATAACAACTGATTCTTATATATATATATATGTGGGTTGATTGCGCGTGTGTGTGACTTTACTGTGTGAGTGACACTTGATCTTTAGACTTGTTGATAAATTCTTCTCTAACTGACATCAGAGACAAAACAGTTAATTGTTACTTGACCCTAGACAACATCATGTCCCAGCAGTAATTATAGGTAGCTAACAAGAACGATCGAAGTTCGAGGGAGGGGCTATGTTTTACACCAAGTCAGCAGCCAATTAAAGCTACATCATAACAAAAGTTAAGGAGAAGAATAAATTTATTTGCCAGGTGATGTTGCACAAGGAACATGTCTCAATTATGGCTGCCACTTGCTCGACAAATACCGGGCAATCTTTTTCATACACTCGCAGACGCCACCACACGCAATAGTATATATGTACAATTAAGGAATAAAATGCAAAACAAAGAGAAAAATTCCTCCTCCTGCATCCACAAATAATAATAATAATAAGCGCAAGATTTGTATAGCGCATATATGCTGAGAGAATCGTGATTTTGCAATGAAGACGAGTAGAAATAAGTAGCAATTAATGAACGGAAAAGGGGAGAAGGGTGTGAACAAGGAGTAGCATACGGCATACACATACACACTCACATACGGTGCACACCCCTTCCACATACACCCGCCTCGTGCAGTTCGCCGGCATTCTTCAGGCAATCCAGTGAGCAGCAAAACAAAAAAAAAAGGGTTGGGGGGGGGAGTTACCCGTTAGATTTGTTCTATGACTCGACCTGTGGTGTGTAAAGGAGCATTTGCAACCTGGATTACAGTTTTTCAAATGAAATGTGCCCGCTGGGAGCAGCTTCTGGTTACATCTCTTTCTTATCAGATAACATTCTATGTTATGTTGGGTGCGCGCGCGTCCGTGTATGTCTGTGAGTCTTATTTCTGTAAAACGCCACGAGCCTGGCAATAGGACCAGGATGTAGTGCTAGATAACTTCACTGTATTATAATTATTATTATTATTATTATTCAGTGCATACGGGTTCTCACACATTTCAGTGAGGCTGCTACTTTGGCATAAAAGGGTGTTTTAGGGCAGGAAGTTCCGCCCTGGAAAGTCTATATCTGACTCTAGAGGGTATGCCACAAAAACCAGTGGCTGTGTATGTGTGATATGTCAGCCACAATATCTTACGTGCCCTGCACAAATGTGCTCGGCATAGATTGTGCCCGCAAAGGGTATAGAGGGTAGGTCACAGTCAATAGTTCTTCTAGCTGCATGTACGCATCCCCCACCCCCACTCGAGTCAGACTTTCTACTTCTGGGCGATGACGTACCAGACATCGATTGTGAACGTCAGTCAGCTGTAGATCACCGCCGGGTATAAATCAACCAAAATGTCCCTCTCAAGACCAAACATTTTCAGTCGGCGCAGAAAGTAAAGTCGTTGTTGGACCTTCTTGATGATAGACACCACATTGTTGTCCTAGCTGAGGTCGTACGAGGAATCGAAAATGGTCAACCTATGCCTCATCGTAGATAATGAGGCTCCACGGGTCGGGTTTCTTTTCCTGCGAAAGTAATTTAACTGCCATCTTTCTTTAGAAACAATCACACAATTAGTTATAGACTTTTCTTACTGCACCACGTCATTGGGTGATCCTCCTTCTGGCGGTACATAGAATCAGTGTTCGCGATGAGACCTTCCACCGTGGTGTCATCAGTAAACTTCATCATCCAAAAGGATCTGCGAAAGGAGATCGAGACCACAGCCTTACTCAGACCGCAAATTCAGCGCAAAGGCCTGTAGCCGCCATGGCAAATCGCTACTGGCTTCCGGTACAGGCAAAAAGCGTTGCCTTCCTAATGTCTTAGTGATGTAAGCACGAGAGTCACGGCTGGTTTTCTTTATTCCTACGTGTCGTATGAGTATAACTTTGACTTTTAAAAGTAGTCTATCAGTTAATGTGAAGAAGAAGGTTCGACTTTTTTTTTAGTATTTTCTAAAGTTACTATTTGTATAATGTAGACATGTAATCTTCAAAACAGTGTACAGTTCACTGGAACACGAGCATTGTCGTGATTTTGTATGTGAACTTTTGCAAAGCGTAGCTGGTAGCAGTCTGTGATCGAGACACTTGCTGGAAAAGAAAGTACAGGAGAGGGGACGCAACCGCGCATCAGAACAGGTGATCATCGACTCTTTAGAGGTCCATGTATACTGTGCAAAATTCTTCTTAACATTCATTTTTCTTGGTGATTCCAAGATTACGGCATGCACAGTAAATCTCCCCTTCAGCTCAGGGTTATTGCATTTCTTTCAGCACTTGATGGGTGCAGATAATATTGTTAAGTCGTTGAAGTTAATCCCAAACCATTACAGACACAGCTTTATTCCTCGTAACTAATTACTTGTTTAGGTCTCCTTCGTTAGAGTTTAATTTGTCCTTCAGATATTTGTTAGTTTTACATTTTTCATGAAAAACGTTAAATTTAGTGAGCAAGTAAAAGAAAAAGAAAAGCTACATATATTCATCTTATTTACACGGTGTATAAGGCGAAATGGCGAGTGGGAAAAATCAAGGGACGTAACCAAAATGCGGCAAAAAATATTTCGTCAGAAAGGAGTAGCCTCCCTTATGTATACAGCCTCGCTGACCTTTCCCTTCGCATTTCCATCTTGCTTTGCATGCATGACTTGATTTCTGTTCCTTTGTTTCATCTTATTTTACGTCCCTGTATCTTATTCGGTGAATCGAACAGTTTTAGGATCTTCGTTTCTCTAAATGAAAGAAACAGGATCCTTTAGATGTGAGTTTTGCAGATATTAATCCCCAAATTAATAAAAGGAGAATGGTTTATAAAAATGTATCGATAAGGAGCGACATAAAAAGGATATTAATAACCATAAAAAAGACCGAAATGTGTACTCGCAGTGAACCAAACTCGTTTACACTCATTTTACAGTCATAGCTGTGCCAGGAAGCCAGTCCCTATTTCGTGGTCATTACTAATGACAACAGCAGGTTCTGAATCATTGGCCTGATGACGACAGCAGACACCGATCACATCGATCATCAGTCAATTGATTTAGTCACCGCAGGCTTCGATGTGGGAGAGCGAGGTAGGGTATTAAGACCCAACACACACACACACACACTGAGAGGAGGGCTTCCAAGGTGCGTGTGGAGAAATGGTCAGGTGGGGGTGGGGGATGACAATAATTCACGTCTTTAGCCCTGGGCAGCTTTATGTATCGGACGAGCGCGGTTCCAAAGTAGCTGACTCATCTTGAGCTGTACAGGTGGCGCTATTGTATGAAGTAAGATCGTAACCTCTGTTCAAGACAAATGTCTGGGGAAGTGTTCGGAGCGGGAAGTGTTAAGATGGGCATCTCGCCAACACTTCGTATCTTTGCGTCTCTTCCCACGGTGTGCCGAACTTAGTATACCTTTCTGGCGAGCCTCCCAGTACTTGGCCAGTGTACTTTGTACGTCGTGGTAGCGAAGATCCCAGTGCGGAAGGGGGTTGGGGGATGGAGGAACTGGCGTTTTTCGCTGAACAAGCGGGTAAGGATTTATCACGGCAAGGCAGCCGGCCCTGTAAACAGCTGCCACATGCAGATAAATAACAGTTTTGCCAGACACGAGATGTGGACCCAGGACCGTCAATTCTCAATGTATGGGTAAAAAACGTACGTTGCATGACCGGACCGCCCGAAGCATCCCACTGCCTCGAGAACTTGGCCGCTGAGGTCGATGGGCAAGTAAAATGAAGCACGTCTAGCTAGTCCGATTATTTTCTTTTAAATTAAAATTCAGTCATTGGTGATCATAGAAAAAATACGTATGCAGCGTCAGGTATTTGAGCAGACGCCTTCAGCATCATCATGGCGGAGCACTGCGTGCCGATGAAGTCTTCTTGTAATTACTTCTTGTAACTAGGTGCGCCAAAGATACGCGCAGAAATGTGTCATGTTTGGTACTTCTTCTTATACTTTTTACATAGTACAGTTTAAATCGTTTTATTTTAGTAGTTTGACAGTTGATAAAAATGTACATGTAATTAGTATCTGTCACTCTATCTCATTCAAAGAATGACTTCTTAACAATTATTTTTGGGCAGTTGAAAATCCTATTTTACCTTCCTCTTTAGCATCTCTCACTCATCATTTAATTAATAAAGCAATGACATGTGTTTAAGAACATGGCGACAAACTTTAAAAGTAATTTGACTTTTGTGTTAAACTTTTTTCGTTTTTTGTTTTGTTTTGTTTTGTTTTTGCCCACTCTATGAAACCGTACTTCTCAGTAATTTATTTATTACAATCGTGCAAAGGTCGTGCGTTAAGTCATTTTCATCAAGACTTTGAAGGTTCTTACGCGCTGAACTTTAAGAATGCGCTCTACACCAAATGTGTATAATGTATAATGAATAGTATAATGATCAAATGTCCGCGTAATCACATTTTATAGAAAAAAATCTCTGAAATTAAAAGGTAATGTAGATACAGATGAAGCTAAAACTTGAGGTGTCCAATCGTCTGCTGCGAATTTTCACGACCTCGATCGTTAATCACATTTTCCTTTGGTCTATTAAGAAAATTTAAAGGAAATAAGGCTGAGAACTTGAAACTGAGGTTGCATGTATTTTGCTGACAAAGTTTCACGACAGTTAATTTGGTAATAAGCACATACTGACGTTGTTCAGATACTGCACACGTACAGCGCACAGCGCACATGTAAACCGGAAGAAGTCCAACCCTTTAATTGGGGTGAAGGTCACACGCATGCACAGTTTTCCAAAATCGTCCATAGATCTCGTATATTTGTGTGCTGTACCATGAATTCGCTCATTAGCGCAATAGATAAAACCCTATCTCTGTACCTCTGCAGTGAAAATTCTTCTGGTCCAGGGTTCAGATCCCCCCGACAGCCCATTATCCTCTCTATATGCGACTTTTTTTTTTCAAGAACTGGTCGTCAGGATTTTTTTCCAAGAACTCCAGTTTTTTTCTTCCGCGATAACCAATCAGATTTCCACTCTTACCTTTCGTACTGTGTTCTTCTGGCGAACTGAATCCATAACGGATTTTAAGAACAAACAAGCCAACAAACAAAACAACAAAAACAAAACTGTTAAGCTGTTACTGTGGGCGCTGGCCTGTGGTGGTGGACAGATCACGTACCACCGAGTGGCACCATGCCAGACACCGCCGCGTGGGACTACAGGAGCATCAACTCTTGGGCCCTGGAGGTCAAAGATTCATGCCTTGCTTGAAAAAATAAAAATCGTTATTCGTAGGCGCTGGTGTTTACTTCGGCTATTAGTCTGGCATGGCGTCTGGTGCCCCACGATGTGACAGTTTAGAGGACAGAGAGAGAGAGAGACGGTCGAAAGTTTTCACATAAGACATTCTGACGCATTTTCTTATCTATATGGAAAAATAAGCAACGGATAGAACATAATATCTATTTAATCTCTAGGCAACACATCACATTGGAAAATGATAAGTCTCAGTTTATGAGAAAATATCGTTTGACCTGATGGACTAGACGACCTGATCATAGTGAGCAAATCCAACCTCCCACACGTGTATTTCCACACGCGAGGGCCGGGACATGTAAATGACAGATGCCGAGCATTGTTCTATAGTCACGTACACCACTCTATCATACATCCTTGTGCAACAAAAGTTTCTTCCCTTAAAATGCAAATATACACAGCCGTGAGAGGGTCAAGTAGCAGCACAGTTCCACATTGAGTAATGAGCGTTGTTATTGTTCTCAATGATGCTTGTTGAGAGGCGTGTTATTAAAACAACAACAACAACAGCATTGCATCAAGAATCACTGCTGTAGCATCAAAATCGAACAACGATGAGATGATAAGGTACAATGAAATCAGGAGGTCATGACCTCTTGAGTTGCAGACAGAATGAGAATGAGATGATAACAGGGTACGGTCCTCTAACATGTATAGCTCACTGATAACGGACGGAATGTGAAGCAGAGGCCGTTGTGAAAGACGAGGGCGTTTCATTAGTTCAAGACACCGTTTTTTTTATCAAATACCTAAAAAAAAAAGAACTAGCTAAGGAATACTTTCAGCTTGGATCTTATGGCGCAAAACTATCCACCAATACTCCCTGAACCACTTTCTTGACCAAAGTACAATAGAGTGCCATCCATTGACGCAAAGGTTTTGGAAGAACAAGGCAATGCTGTGTCAACAAAAAAGGAAGTTAATGTTGGAAATATGATTGTAGGAAGACTAACAAGCAATAAATATTGGTTTTCATTTCAGACGGAAAATCTGTCAAGACTCATGTAAGGAACCGACTGTAATGATGTCTGCTGGTCCAGTAATATCAAGAATACAGATTCACTGCACAGCTCCGTCTCCTTAACACGGAAATACTATGATGTGGTGACGAGGTTCGCTCGGATACTAACCGATTGTTTGATCAATGTGAATTTTAGGGAGGGGTTGAAGGTGATCGCGTGAGAAATGACGTGTAGATTGCGACATACACAGTAAGTCATCCCTCCAGCCCAGGGTTATTGGATTTCTCACAGCACTTGAAGGATGTGGGGTGATATATCGCAAGTCATTACAAGTTCAATGGCAAGATCAGGCTAGGCTCAGACACTAGGAGTTTTTCGAAAACCGAAGTCATCCCCCCTCCTCTCTTCCCGACAAGCGTGTGCGTGAAGCTAACATATCTGTAAATCTCGGTCAGCGTTGTCTGTCCGTACTGGAGTGGGGTAGGTCATGATAGTCGCGTGTCCTGTACATACGACGCATCAGGCGATAGATGACATGGCGCACTTCACACTTGTTCCGGTTAGCGGAAGCTGACAGCTTTATCACACGATCCCTTCCTCTTAGCGTACACACAGTCTACTCACTCTAGTCAATTTTTTTGTGTGCGGACGGGGGGAGGGGGGTAGGGCGGGTTTGTGAAAGGGGTGAGCGGATGAGAACATTTACTGTGCGAAGTGAAAGTCGTTTACTACTACAAACTTCCCACCACCACTCCCACTTAATGTCTCCTGTCGTTGAACTACTGAATGAATGAATGTGTAGTGACAATGACTGGCGAGGCGTAGTTAGCAGGGTGTGACGTCATCAAACATGAGAAATCCTTCAGGGACCCACGGCCTGTCGCTCACCTGTGAGATCAATACAAGTTACCATTTTCGTTCTGTTCCATCCTTTTGCATCATGGCTAGTAGGAGATGTTTTTGGAAAGAGAAGCATGGTTGAATGGGAAGAACAGTATTAGCATGCCTCTTGCCTTGAACAGACAGGGAGAGGTAGCATGAGATGTTTTCGACTGGTAACAAAACAGTGATTCTTAAAATAAACTGAACAAATAAGTAGTCATGTTTTACATCACGACATAGTCACCTCAGGATGATAGTTTAGCATCTTGAAAACGCAGTTCAAATCTGGCCACCATCAAAGTAGGGCCATGACTATTGTCACCACGAGTCCCACGTAACAGACGGAGGACGTAGTAGTTTGTCACGGCGGGGCAAGAGTGGCCTCCAATCTATTGGTTTAAGGAGGAGCAGCTCACCAGCCGCAACAAATCCATCATCGACTTAGATCCGTATTTGTGTCCCTTGAAGCAGTCTGTGACCACTTAGTTAAGATTAGTCCCACTTTATTCAAACTGCACCCACGTTGAGTAACTTGTTTTCGAGGTAAACCTTGACTCCGACCATACGGTAGACAGCACGGAAGACTCCGGGACCACGGAAATTCTCTCAGTTCAATCCAATCACGGGATGCATTATAGTCTTGTCACACGATGACACAGGCGCAGTGACAGCCGTCGTCGCCGGAGTGGGTTCTGAGCACGGCGTCGATGGCGGCCTCCTTCAAGCGGATGATGCCCGCTTCTGTCAGGGCCGAGCACTCCACGTAGCAGTCGGCACCCATTCGGCCGGCGGCTACCAGCCCGTCCTTGGTGGACACGCACTGGGCGCTGGGCCTGCGCTGGGCGCATTTGGGGTCGTCGCGCAGGTCGATGTGGGTGCCCACCAGGATGAAGGGCACGTGTGGAGCGTGCACGCGCACCTCCCGAAGCCACGAGTCCATAGCGTGCTTGAGGGAGGCCGGCTGGACGACGGAGAAGCAGATCAGAAAGACATCGCAGTTGAGGTAGGCCAGCGTCCGTAGGCGGTCAAACTCTTCCTGCACCAAGAAAAAAAATCCCACTTTAAATAAAAGCCTTTGATCACTTGCATCAGCAAGAGAAACTTATGTAAACTGCACACCATCATTATTACTCACACCCAAATCTATAACGGCATCACACATAAGCTTGTGTGAAAACTGCGTCAACTACGTTTTCCCACAGAGGTAGTAAGTGATTTTATGATACACACATTAATGTGTGTGTGTGTGTGTGTGTGTGTGTGTGTGTGTGTGTGTGTGCGTGCGAGAGAGAGAGAGAGTTATATGTCAAATCAAGTTTTCCTTGGTGCGCAGGGGCTGAAACGGTGGGATGAGAATCGTGGATCTTGACGTCCAAGGTTCAGATCCGGCGTCAGGACCCACTATTCTCTCTGTTTGTGCCACATGTCTTTCTTTCAGGGCTGAACGTAATGGTACCCGGGTTCCCCCCATTCATCCACACTATTAATACCCCCCCCCCAAAAAAAAAAGGAAATAAAGTTGTTAAAAGTTATACGTTTTTCCAGACTCGATTAGAAACCTGACTGATTGTTACTGTACATTAAATTTAGCGCAATCTTAAGTAGACTACAATATGGACTCACCTGCCCCGCTGTATCGAAAATCCCCAGCACGTAAGATTTTCCGTCTATTGTTGTTGTCGCTGAAACATAATAAAGCACCATAAAGATAACAACCTCACCAAGCTTTCATAACGTTTAGGTTTGCGTTTGATCCCTATGGTAACTAAATACCTTTCTAGTGCCTGCCCTCCCACCCCGGTAGTTAGTGCCCCTCGCAGGAATGCCTAGTTTTAATACACACCATACACACCACGAGAACCTGATCACATTCCAAAGTGTCTGTTTTGAAAAGGCCGCAAGGTTTCAACCATTGGAACTAATGAGACAAATCTTTACAAGCATTCCTTTCCGGTTCCGATGACCTGCTTTGTGAGGAAGTGCAAGTACAGCACGTACAAAACGACCCCACCCATGCCTGAGGAGTGGAGGATGGAAGGGGAGAGAGAGAGAGAGCGAGAGAAACAGCAGATGGCGCCGACCTGAGATCCCAGAGTAAGACACCCCTCCCACCCTACCCCTTTACCCGTCCCCCCTTCCCGGCTGGAGGCTGCTAGCAGACAAGACAGAAGCGTGAGCCGCGGTGTGAACATTCTCCCGCCGTGACCCGGCCTAGCCTTGTGCCCCGCCGGCACCTCGCGAGAGGCGAGATGCCTTTTCCAGATGTGATCTTGCCAGCAGTTTCGCGCATGTCTTGCCAGATTCCGTCGACGTAGACTGCTTGCTCCCAGAGCACGCGTGGGTGCCAGGATCACGAGTGTTTTGCAAGTTCACAGAACAACGTTCAAAACTTCCGACATTTTGATCGATGGACAGAGGCACGGATGAACGAGTGAATGACTACATAAAACTACGTGTCCAAAGGCATGATTATTCGAGTTTCTTGAAGCGGAAGACTCTTCTGGCTTGTGTTTAGAGGCAGAAGTTTATCTGTGTGTGTGGGGGGGGGGGGGGTGAGAGGGATATTTCCTTTGGGGAGGGGGAGGAATAGTGTGTGTGCTTGTCTTGCTTTACTTTGAACCACAAAATTGATGGCACTTGCAAGGTCCATTTCACACACAGGCACATCGTTCGATACTTCTGTTAATTAGCTTAACATGCAGCGCGCGGTGATCCATGGGACAATCAGGCGTCATGACTGCATCGTCTGTACCAGCGGCTTTTGTCTCGACCGCACGGCGGCGATCGTGCGGTTACCATACCATGCATTTCCCACGTGTCTGCACTTGAGGCATGCACGTGCACAGACCCCTCAATCTGGTACCTTCCCCTGCTCCCCTCACCCCCTACACCCCGCTTCCATGGGCGTCATTCAGGACAAACTGTTCTCAGCGAAAAATGTGATGACCATACTTTAACAGACACACAATTAAACGCACTTCTGAAATGTGACGAACGCGCTTTCACAGATATTCGTGTTTAAAGTAAAACGTGCTCACGAGTGACTTTTCTATTTCTGCAGATGCAAAGATTCCCAGGAAAGTGACATCAAATATCAAAGGGCAGGCATGGTAGTAGAAAATCTTCCTTGGCCTGACGAATATAGACGAAGGAACTTCTTCAAACATACACACAGGTACACTCTCTCCCCTTTCCATACACATACCCACTCACACACCAGCCTGAAAAAGTATCGGACCGCGATTTGGTCCCTTCATGGAACTCGAACCCTGTTTGATCCGCAATGAAAAGTGAAAACGCGATTCATCTTAGTATTATTATGAAGTTAGACAGTGGGGAGGGATGGTGGAGGCTAGACTAGTCCCCTCGTCATGAGCCAACATGGGATTAAACACAGCTCTGCTCTTTTCCTGGGTTTTCTGGGGAATTTTCCTTAGGATACATCACTTCAAACTGAAATGTTACAGGGGGTGGAGGTAAGAGATCGAAGTGATGATTAACCCTGACAAGTTGTGTTTCAGTCTGAACTTTCCGGAAGAAAAAACAACGGAGCCGAACAGAAAGAAAAAGAAAAACCAAACAAAAAAATATATAAGTTCAGCCACAGGATGCAACAGCCGTGAAGATCTGTTATTGGCATCAAGCAACCAGCGAGCTGCCGACAACTGCGGCGACCCAGTGTGTGGGAAAGGATGCACTCAGAAAGAATTGGGAAGGCACTGGATACTGGGGTATCGCAAAGTTTAGCACCAGATACAGGTAGCCTGGCAATCTCACACGGCACCACCGACAGTAAATGCTTAGTTTTATATTTCAATGCCAGGAATGCACTGAAAAACTTATTAATTAATTTAGAATTGTTGCTGAACAAACGATGTCCACAAATGTATTACATGCGCACACGTACGTGTGTGTGTGTGTGTGTGTGTGTGTGTGTGTGTGTGTGTGTGTGTGTGTGTGTGTGTGGACAGAAAGTTATTGATAACAATTATTGATAATAATTTTATGCATTCTGTTTGTTAAGTTCAGCGCAGCAAGAAAATTGTTTCCCACCTAGTTCTGCTGGCACTCGTAACAGCCCAGACATTTTTATTTTGTATCGATGCTAAATGTTGCCAAGTGTAGAAGTGTCAGCAAAGAGGACTGAGTCAATGATAGGTAGTCAGCCCATTCAGAGAGGAAAAAAACTTGCCTACAGCTGGGATCCAACCCTGCGATCCGCGGTGTCTCAGTGACACTTTTCCGTGCAAGTCTAGTGGGCGGTTTTCCGCTGCACCGCCGGACCATTGGAACCCCCAGTGAGGGAGGGACAGGGAGTGCACAGAAAAATGCAGATCAAGCTAAAAGCGGGGGAAGGTAGAAAACGGCAAGAAAAAAAGACAAGAGAGGAGTGGCTGTGTATCGCGTGATGTTCCTGGTGAGCCCAGGCGGAAGTGGCATCTTCCTGCAGAACTACGCCGCACAATGGTGTTTCTCGTGCGGGGCATTGAATGAGTGGTTCCACTCTAGCGATTTGTTCGCGTCGTTGCCGACTCCATTCTACGTTTAACCTGCAGGTCGCACTCACAAAAGTTAAAAACTACTCAGAATAGTGCATGTGCCATGTCCCTCGAAGTCCCCGTCTGTGTGCGTGTGGTGGAATGTTAGAGAAAAAAAGACTCCTTTATATGTGAAGTTTAATACTTGCGTTACCGAATGCCTGTCAAAGAATGGGAAAAAGTCAGCACGAACGTTTTCTCTCTTTGTCTTCACAGAGATCTGCTTCACTCTGGTCGCCATGTATAAGACCAGGTCATCATAAGCTGTACCTACTTGTGCTAGTTGTGTAAGGTTGATTGTTTGTGTTTAGCGCCGTGTCAGTAACCAAGGCTATATCACGGCGAGAAAAGTAATTTTGCTTTAAAATGTTTAGGGGCTAGTTGTGCAAAGTGACAGACTGATAGCTAGGTGATCTGAGATCACATCCGAAAGTGTCATCAAAAGAAATCGACTGACAACTTGCCAAGTGGTTTAGTGTGAAACTCAACAACTGTTCCCTTGCAAATTATTCGTTTATAGGCAAAGACACAGATGGATTCTGCGTGCATACGACGTAACGGCACCAGAAAAAGGTAAACTGTAGACTTCAAATTGGTATAAAAGCTTAAACTGACCACAGACTGACAGACGAACAAATATCAAGACAGCGACGGCCATGACAGGCCACAGATGGAGAGACAGATCGATTGATTGGCAGACTGATTCATTTACGTTTTTCACACCTTGTAGGAGGTGGCAGCATTCTTTCAGTCAGTTTCACACTACCCATAATGTTCTCCACACTTGCCTTAATCGTATTCTTTCTTTTTTTAAAAATAAAAATCCTTATTTTCTGTGCTGCATGTCTCACAGGTCAAACCCAGCCCTCATCAATACGGAGGTTTGATAGCTGGAGCCAGGTGGAAAGTGTACATGCCTCAGCATAAATCGATGGGTTTAACAACCTGGCCAGCATTCCTAAGCGATTCAGTCATCACAATATGGCCTTCAGCCAGCCTCCATTGCTTATATTTCGGAAATTTATTATATATCCGTCCCGCAGAATCCACCCCCTGATGCACTAAGGTTCTTCCTCTATAATAGATGTGTACTCGACAGCAATAGCCTTCGAGTCAATATTTAGCCTTCCAATGACAAGTGCTGTTGTACTTCTATGTGTATTACAAGTCAAACCCTCGAAAATTAAATATATAATGAGCACTACAGCGAAGAGTAGAAATAAGGTTAGAGCATCTCTTTATAGCCACTCTGATTTTGTCGATATGATCGAGTTGCAGTCATTTTTTAAAAATCTGAATGACTAAAGTTTTGTGTCTCTTGTCTTCCAATGTAGATTTACAAAATTAGAAAAGATGGCCAAAGATTGTAGAGGTTGAGTAAGACTTCAAGACTTCTGTGTGTGTAGACAAGCTGAAGTAGTGTCTAGAGAAACACGTACAAGACAACCCTGCGTCTAGAGACTGCCCTGATCGGTCTAGAGAGCCATGATTCATGTCAAAATGAAGCGCGACTGGGTGGAAGCGAGAGGTGCCTTTGCTGGCACATTGTGGCTGGACAAGGGCTGTTAAGCCCATGAGTCAGAAGAGACTAAAGACAAAGAGTCCGGTTCCAGACTGACATCAGACAAAAGCCATCAAAGTCAGACAGCTATCTGCGAGCCAGTAAAGAGCGCACGACAAGAGAGAGAGAAAGGAAGCGAGCGAAAGTGTGTGAGAGAGAGAGAGAGTCCCACTGTGCTGTGCTACTTTTAGGGCACTGACACACATCAGTGGCACACATCTCCACGAGCCTAATTTTGCGGATTTTGCAATACATGGCGAGTCAGTCATCAAGGCGTTCACCAGTGGCTTAAATTTTGACAGCTCAGACGACTTGGCCTGCGAGAAGGCGATAGCTAATACAGCTGATCTTGCACATTAGCGCAAAGGAGGCCCGGAGCCAGAATGAAAGGAAAGGGAGGGAGTGTAGTCAGAGGACGAAAATAAAAGAAGAAGAAGAAAACAAGAGCGAGTACAACACGAAAGAGCACTCGACGTCTGACCTTGACGAAAAAAAAAAAAAGCAGACAGAAGCGATTACTCACCAGCGTAGTTGTCGAACATTGTCGGGCTGTAGTCGGACTGGAATCCGACAGCGGCAAGCCTTTTCGCCAGGCAAGTTTTGCCCACCATGGCGTCTCCCACCAAGATGCACTTGATGTTGCTTTTGTATGAGCTCTGATATCCACTGGACTTCTCTTCTTTGAACGAGTTCATTCTTCACTCAAGAAAGGCGCGCATGAAGCTTTCTTGCTGAACCGTAGCAGACGACTCCGTATCGTTTCTAGTGTGGTTTGTGTTTGAGTCGGCCGCGTGCTGCGTGCAGCCTTTATGCGGGGTGATGTCTCACGTGACCTCCCAAACAGCCAATCGGTAAAGCTCATACTGCGCCGTGTGACACTATGAGTGTGTGTGTGTTTTTTAAACCAGTGGAGTTTGAACACATATCACGCTGGCCTGGGATTAAAGATTAGCAACACGCTTCACATGACACACCAGCCACGTCTCACTTATCTGGAGTATAATGAGAGAAGAGGAGTGGTACGTGTGTCGAGGGGTTTGAGCTGGAAACCTTAATAAATGTAGACAATGTAGTTTATAAACCACTCCTCTTGTCACCCTGCGTTGGTAGATGACACGCGCAGTCATATGCACGATGAGACTACGTCACCTGGGAAATACCAGTAGCTCCTCTATGGAAGATCTTATTTGTGAAAATATAACGCTAAGCACTCGCAACATTGCATAGCACCGGTTTTGAAAATCACGATAAACGAGACAGAGATTCAACACACTCTTTATCAGAGAAATAAGCCTCTTACTTGTGAGTTGCAAGTAGAGAAGGACAAGAAACGGAAGGCTTTTATAAATTCTTCCTCCTCAGTACTGGTAAACATAAAGGAGGGACTATTAAGATAGCATCCCTTTACTGCTGACGACGCCTCTGACCTCATCGTGGTAATTCATAGTGGAAGCCAGGAGGCATCTGAGAAATGTGAATTCTTTCGGGATCGATACCAGGGGTTGGGGGAGGGCTAACGAAAAGCACGTGCATGCATGATCCGAGAGCGAAGTGCGTGTGCTGCCGCTGATGCTGGTACGGGGCCAGTCGTAGACAGATGAGGAAACTGCCCTGGTTATATACTTCACGGCTAATACTTTACAGTTGACAAGGCGTTCTGTGGATGCAATGAAAACATACACGCTTAAAAGAGTCATTGTCAGCTGCCTTGCAGTGTGAATAAAACAGATGATCAACTGAAACACAGGTAGTCATCACGCCTCAAAATCGAACGCACGTACGCAGGCGCGAGCACACACACACACACACACACACACACACACACTATTCGCATTCCGACTGCGTGACTGTCAGCGTCTGTCAGTTTATTTATTGAATGATGTTTGGTGTGAACGACGACCGACAACAGCTCAATTGGAGCAAAGACTTGTTTTCACGTGTCGGCCAAAGCTGTTTGATCGCGCGCTGATGTCTCCTCTCACATCCCACCCCCTCCCAACAAAGAGAGAGCTACAGAAAAAACGCTTTTAATTTGCGATAAGTCAGATATTCAGTAGGAAACAGAAACAGCCGAACTGGAGAACGTGTCTATCTTAAAATCTCTGGAAAATTCTAACGATATCATCGCCAAACATCTGGCCTGAAATACTTGCATACGAAGATGCTGCATCCCCTACCCAGCCTCAACGGACATCCTTTGCTGGCAAGCCGACCTGATCCTGTGAAGTGCCAGGAACAAACACACTTCCGATTAGCCTGAACATCATCGTGCTAACAGCGAGTGGAGTCTTGCCGCACTCTGGCGTTCACAAGGCCTTCATTGTCCAGCAGCGCCAGACACCGCTAGCCAGTCTGACAGGCTACTTGACCATGCCCAACAAGCCATCGCCATCAGCAGTAAGTCATAAAGCTAATGAGGGACTCTCGCTGACGTCGGCTCAAACGACAGACGACGACTGCACGTGACGTGCGGGCCACGTGCGGAAGCGGCTGCAGCTAGCAGATAACCTCTGACCTCTCCGCCTCATTTTATACTCGGCAGAAACACTCTGATGTAACTATTTGTTTACTATTGCTTGCACTCGACGTAAACAAGTCAGGAATGCAGCTACGAACAGTAATGACGACATACCATGCAGGTCTTCAGAGTTGTGTCTCTCTATGCTGAGTAATATGCAATGAACATTAAAAATAAGTCACTAGCTTTATTTGTATTTATGAAATGATCATTATGATCGCCCATGTGTGTATAAGAAAGAATATGTGTGCGTGTGCGTGCGTGCGTGCGTGTGTGTGTGTGTGTGTGTGTGTGTGTGTGTGTGTGTGTGTGAATAAAAGAGAAGACAGAGAAAAAGTGTGTAGGAGGGGGAGAGAAAACAGACACATAAAATACACACATCCACATATAAACACATACCAGACACAGAAAAATGTGCACCGTGCTACTAGACCAGTGTACCCCTGTTGACTACATGTAGAGCCAACAAGAAGATAACTATATGGTAAGTTTTCTGATAACAAAGAAGCCACGGTCTCGTTAATTTCATGCAGAGCTAGTTAAGAACAAAATTCGTCCGGTTGCACTGACTTGACAGGACACTGGCGACATCAGGCAATCGCCGACTTGTGTTTCCTGCTGATTTGGGAGCCCAGTAGTGTAGTGTTTCAAGCACTCGCATGTCACCACTGCAGTGCGAATTAAAAGGTCCTGTGTTCGGATTTCGTCTCGTAACACTCTCTGTGACATCCGTTCACAAGGCTGTCTTTCTCTGGGTATATAGGTTTCCTCCCCTTTCCATCATTTCTCTTCTTTTACATCGCGAAACCCCCTCGAGGTAGAAGCACTTTCCTGTCAAACCAACCAGCCAGCCAGCCAAACAACCAACCAACCAGTTCTCCTGCTGACCTGACGTGGGTAGTTTACAGACAGCATAACGAGTGTTGCTAATGTCGATCACTAATAACGTAAGCAATATAATTACACTGTAATGGAGTACACTGACAAAATACATTAGTAGTGTACGTTTCTAACTTACTGACAGAAATAGAACGAAAATGATAAGCTGGAAGGGACTGTCTTCAGTGAAACAAACACTTTGAGTTCCGAGACTCACATGGTCTTCCCTCAGGGCAGTCTTTTTTTAAGAATCGTGAAAGACAAAACGTGTTGTATTCACATCAGTTCCCTCACACTCTTCCCCCGAGCAACACCATCCACCATCTGAGAATTTCTGTTTCCTCATCTCTGTCACTAAACTTAAAACCTGTGTCCGCCGGTTATTATTTTTTCCACGGCAACGTCAGAAAATAGTCAGTGTAATAATAGCACAGTGAGTGAGTGAGTGAGTGAGTGAGTGAGTGAGTGAGTGAGTGAGTGAGTGAGTGAGTGAGTGAGTGAGTTAAGCTCATCATTTATAGCAGAGTGTAGCAGCAACGAGACAGGTATTGGCAATACGAATATAACAGTTGTACTGATACTTATCCTTCCCACGTGTCTTAGTGACTAAACACTGTTTTAACCTTCAGTTTGTCACATGTCTCTCTCTGTTTTTGTGCCGGCTGTTGTGACCTTACCACCTGGAGTATTGGCTTTATTTAAGTGAGTGTTACACGGAAACGCCATCCGTCGGGGCACTGTGAGTCTGCTAAGCAATTCTAAACTTTTCACAGATTTGCAGTGATCAGAAAGACAATGTTTGAGATGTGAAGGGCTATAGACATGAATGCAAAATGGAGATAGACGTCTCGAAAAATGCTGGTCCCCATCCCGCCAGGTAGAAGCTTGCACCTTGTAAGTAAGTAGGCGGAAGAAAGGTTGGGCAAGGAAGGTATGTACAGGGGGAAAGCAAACAAACGGTTTGGACAGAAAAAGGCTTGGCGGAGAGAGAAATGTTGCTGCTTTATAAGACGACGACGACCTTACATCCTGTTAAAAACTAGAGTTTTCACTTTTCTTTCGCTGATACCCCATACTCGTTTTCTCTCTCTCCGTCTTGTAACACTGTGTGTGTGTGTGTGTGTGTGTGTGTGCGTGCGTGCGTGCGTGCGTGCGTGCGTGCGTGCGTGCGTGTGCGAGAGTATGTTTTGCTATATTTATAAAACAGTTTGAAATTTGTCGTTGAAGAACTTTCAGAATTTCCAAAGGACCCACTCAGCGCAGCCCTAGTTGATGATGCTGCAGAAGGACGTAGGCCCGTGTTTGCCCGTGCTTTTTTCTGCTGCTCCTGTCCGCGCGACGCTGTGCAGCACGCTGCGTGAAGAACAATGGTTGGGCTAACGCGCGCCTGGCGTCGCCGCCACTTCACAGTCTCAGCCCCCACTCCACCCCACTGGCCTTGTCCGTCATAGACCACTGGCTGAGAGGTTCAAGAAAGAGCTTCATTAAGGTCTAAGTGCTGGCAGTGAGACATTCCTGTTAGAAAAAAGCAAGAAAAAAGGAAAGAAAGAATTATTATTCAATAAATGAAATAAACAGACAATGAAAGAGACAGAGAAGTATGGAAAGAAAGAATAAATGTAGATATGAACGAACAAATAGCAAACTAAACAAATAATAAAAAACAGTAAAAAATAATGAAGGAAGGAAAAAAATGAATGCATGAAGGAAAATTCTTAAAGGAAGAATGCATAAAAAACAAAAAGAAATAATTAAAGAAAGAAACAAGAAGGGAATAAAGATAAGAAGGAAACAAATTATGTATTATGAACGAGAAAAAGTAAAAATGAATAAATGTAGGAAGGAAACAACGAACAGGTGAAAGAAACGAACAACCAATGAAGGAAAGAGAAAGAAAAAAGAAACAAAGAAACAAACAAGGAAAGAAAGAACGAACGAAGAGTGAGATATAAAGAATAAGAGGAACCGAGTTAAAAATGTGTGCGGCGTTTAAATACTGAATACACAAAGGAACTTGTTATGCATCTAAAACGTGACCAGCACAGGGTACGTGCGTGTAAATGTGAGAAAAGATCTCTTTAAATCCAACTTTTACTATTTTATTCACTTCAGCCCAGGGTACTGTGTGGGAATGTAAGGAAAGTTCTCTTTTAATCAACGTTTGCAATTTTAATTACCCCTGCATGTTTGTCATGACGTGTCTGTGGGGAAGTAAATACACGGAGACATATTTTCCCAATATTTTGATCAACAATAACAACAAAACTAACAAAAACAGGCCTCTTGGTCACCACTTTTGAATCCATCCTAAATCGTTAACTTTTTGCTTAGTTATTATAAAATTACAAGCTCAAAAAACACCCCTTATTACTTCATTGATACATGTAGGTTTCACTATGGGTAAATCGGTTAAAATGCAGAATTTTATATCGAAGTATTATTGCTCTTTGAAAACTATTAGTCTGTGTTGCGCATGCATAATCACCCTTTAAGTGCGACTAAGCAACAATATTTTGTGAGACATCGGTGGTTATGAAAAAAAAGCTCATTCCCATGCAGATCGGTCACAATATCCTCAGCAAAGAAAAACAACGAGCAAGTTTCCCAGCGTTGTAATCTCCACTCATTGAACACTTGAGACGAGAACGAGACACATCGGAAGGGCTGGCTTCTGTGATAACCTTTGCGTCGAGTGCTGGGTATAATTAGACTCTAGAATGTCTTTTCCGTGGAGTCTGCAGTGTCTTGTTTACTTATGTCCAAGGCTGTGAACCTCTGAAACTGAGGAGACAGGAGGCGCCAAAAAAAGGGAGGGCTAGCTTTATTGTCTTCACATGTTTTCGCCCTGGAGCACTGGTCAAAGATCAAGTAATTTTACTAATTTTATTTTCTCTCACCGAGTCATTGAGGGCGTTAGGTCTCTGCTAGGCGTGAAACCCCAGCACTCCTTCATTTCTTGGGTTTTTTTTAAATTTATTTATTTCGAGTTTCATCGTATCAAGTATTCATGAATCATTTTCATACAATTGTTTTTGGTTAATTTTGAGGTATTAATTTTAGCAAACGTAATTTTTTTATTGACTTTTGTGGTACGGCCTGTAGCACTGCCCCTCTGCTTTAATATGATTTTTGAACAGGAATAATTGCCTTCTGTAAATTATCATCCTACACTTGCACTTCGCATACACTTTTGGCAGACAAGTATAAGCTGCCCATGTGCACTTTAAATTAATGCAATCTTTTAGGACTGGCACTGACTTCATAAGCACACCATCCAGTAAGCGTATCGTCAGCAGTTTACCGGTCTGCACAATCTTGTCACAGGTCCATGACGTCAGCTGCTTCTGAAGACCAATCACCTTTGTCTGTTGACGACGTCATCTAGCTTTGTGATAAAATGCTAACATCACTGGACAGTTTATTTTCTCCCCACCTTGCACAACAGTCTGGAATACACCAAAATCAAGATGGGGAGGGAAAGATAGATAAATACACAGATAGCCACATAGAATGATAAAGAGGTATGTAACGTTTCGCGGCTCAAACCCCATGTTATTTATTATTTGTTCAAAGCATAGGTAGAACAGCGGCACGTTCTCGGGGAAGCCACGTGACCGTGTGACGCAAACCTACATTTTGACATTACACTTCTTTTATTTAAAAAAATGATTCATGTGTGAGCAAGTGAACATGGTGTGATGTAAATTTGCCAAACGCTGTCTAATTCAGGTGAGAATCCACGCTGACTACACAGCAAGGTAATTAATGTATTTGGTCGGCATGGATCCAACTTAGTGGTAGTGTCGCTAAGCGATCACCATAGTTACTCAGCTGCTAAGGGCTGGATTGCTCTAAACCATGAGGAGGGGGGAATTAAGACAGGGTACGTAACGTTTCCCCCGGCATTCAGCGGAGATCTATCTCTCAGACAAAACAGACCTACACAGCTCCAGCGGAAGATTTGTAACGGACGCTGACATTTTCTCTACCGCAGGGTAGTGGGTGAATCAGTGCCTACACTGGGGGTCAAGCATAGCCAAGTGTCACAGAGGGGTGAGATGGAGGACTTAACAGTCAGTGCAGGGCGGGTGGCCGAGTCGCACCTGGCCTGACTAATAGGTGTTTTTGGTTTTTTTTTAAGATAGTGGAAAGAGAAAGGGGAAGACAATATAATTAACTGTCGGCGGGCCAGCGCTTCACTTCTCAGAGAGACACGGCAAGTGCCGAGACACTGCGTGTGGGGGAGTGAAGGCTGCGTCTTCCTAGAAAGGTGCGTTGTTACTTCTTTTTTTTTTTTTTTTAGTATTTTGAGTGTTTTTGAATTTTTTCTGTATTTTTTTAAAAAGAGATGTAAATATGTATTAGTAAGTTGTTTTGTTGTTGTTGTTGTTGTTATAGGCACAGTTAGCTGTGACGTAGTCATACTCTGGAGAATTCAACCAGGAGGTTGGGTGGCTTGTCCCGAGAGACAGCACCATTTTGAGAAGACGTCTGACCCCGAGAGGCAGCGTTTATGTTAAGAGGTTGGGTCGTTCGTCCCCAGAGACAGCGATGATCGAGTTTTGTGTTTAGCGTTTGTCCCCGAGCGGAAGCGTTTATGATTTGTGTGTGTGTGTGTGTGTGTGTGTGTGTGTGTGTGTGTGTGTGTGTGTGTGTGTGTGTGTGTGTGGAAGATATATTTTTTGTTATTATTTGAATCGTCAGATCCCCAGTGACTGGAACTTAAGAACATCATTCAGAGTGAACATCAAAAAGTGACTTTGTGCCGGAGTCTAAACTTTCTTTTAGAATATTTGCTAATTAGAGTCATTAATTTAATTAGTAATTTTTGAGATTATTAGTTTTGTTATAGTAACAATCTTATGATGTTTTAAGTCTTTTAATAGATTTTGTTAATATAATTAAATGTATACATGCCTGAAAAAGAGGCAGAGTTATTTGTGAAAGAACCCGCAAATGTCCAGGCGTTAAGTGAACGCAAGTGGCTGTGACACCAAGCTGGACTCCAAATTCAGAGGAAATCTCTGAGACACTACGGACCTCCACAGCGGTAACTACGGACGCTGAAACACTCGTACTTAAGGGCAGTGCTGACTCGGTAACTACGCTTGGGATTGACTATAGCAAGGCTGATCTTTAAAGTCGTGATCTACGGTTGTGTTCCTCCTGGATTATAATGTTCTAATTCGCCAGTTCCGGTGGACTTCTTCTGCGCTAATCTTTCACCTGCTTAGGATATAATCCACCGATCATTAGTTCGGCTGAACTTCGTCCGTGCTAACGGTTCACCTGCTTTGGATAGGATTCGCCGGTCATCAAGTCGGGTGAACTTCTATGCTGTCAGGTCACCTGACTTGGATGTAACCTTCTGATGAACCATTCCGGTGGACTTCTATACCGGCGATGTGAACTTTTGTGTTGGATACTAATTACCCGACCGTCGGAACGACAAAGCAGATAGGAGACATTGCCGGGGAGACCCTAACTTTCTGTCAGTTATTAGACAGTTCTCTATTTCTTTTCCATTTCATTTCTTCCTTTCTTAAATTATCATTAAATGTGGAATTGTTGGCCGGGCCTTTTTGTGTGAAAAAGGGAAAAAAGAGTGCCGCGAGCGTAGCTACATGTAGATGTACATTCACGCTTGCAAACATTCATAAATGCACTCTTCACCCAAAACTTTACAAGGTATATGTAGATAAAGAGAGAGCGAGAGAGAAAGAGGAATGGTGTAGATAGAAAGATGCCAAACATATTTTCGTTAGTGATGGTGACAGTGAGTCGACGTATTCGTAAACATTTTATCGTTTTCTTTTTATTTCTAACATCTCAAAATTTTTACCGGGACCGCACTTTTTTTCGTAAAAGTGGCAGTCAATGGAAATCAATGGGAATTAGGATTTTAAACCTGTTGCAATCGCAGGTCTGCCATTTACTGCTAATCACATTCAAGGTCATTTGACACTCATCTCTGCCTCACTTTTTGTAATTAGCTACAAAAAACAGGAAGTTGTGAAAACACAGGCAAGGATAGGCTAATTACAGTTAATGCCTATATCTTTTCCTCGGAAAAAAAATCACTTAAGAAATTTGAAGTGATCATTGAAATCTTGAAAAAAAGGGTCATCCAAGAGGTCAAGTGTTTTTTTGTTTGTTTTTTGTTTTGTTTTGCGGCAGTTAGACTTACGGAAGGGAGGAGGGGGAGCTGGTGAAGAAAATTCCGGCTACCAAAGGAGGAAGTAATGTACATTGTACAGTGACCCGACAAGAGTTATCCCAGTTATCGCAACACAGAAACGGAAACCAGCTCAAAAATAAGCACCTCTCCATCATTAGGTGTGAGCTTTCTTGCTCTCTCTCTCTCTCTCTCTCTCTCTCACACACACACAAACACACACACACACACACTCTCTGTCTCACTCACACATATACACACGCTCTCTCGCTCTCTCACGCACACACACACACACATGCACACTTTCGCTCTCTAACGCATACACTAATCCATTCTTTCTTTTACACGCACACACGCAAAAAACAATCGTCTTGTCTCGGTGTGTCACGGACACACACGTATACAAACATACACTCACACATCTACTTGGATAAAGAAAGAAAGGAAAAAAACAAACAAAAGCAAAAAGGACGAGGAAAAGAAAGTGAGAGACACGCGTATCAGACGTTGAAAGTCAAGTTGTGTGTGTTTTTTAAGAAGACCAGGCGGGTTTTTCCCCACATTGAATAGACTTGCACTGTAAGTACAGCCAGCCATGGAGACATACTGAAGGACTCGAAACTGCGGCAGCGACCGGCAAGTGCGGCTACTGAGTCTGGCGGAACCTGAAACCAAGTGTTGCTTCCTTGTCGCCAGCTGGATGGGGATGGCCAGCCGGCCGTTCGCCAGGTGTCCTTCGTCCAGCATCCCCCTCCACTACCCTTCCAACCAACATACTAGCTTTTTTTTTTTCATTCGTCTTCTGGCAACACACTGGAGGGCTGTCCCCTCACACCCCATCCCCAAAGCGCCAGCAGACCGTCTAGTCGCAGACCCGAGTACCCAACCCCTACCCCTTCATTCCCTCCCTCTCTGCCCGTCCACTTGAGACTTTCCTGTTCCACTTTTCGTAGCAAGGGTTACATTGGCCGGCCCCAACGCGCTTTGGCACACACGTTCTCCTGTTGCCACTTGAGCTCGCGCGGGGCGAACTCGCTCCCATACACCGACTTCAACCTCGCGGCCTCTCTGCTGGCGGCGACAACATGGCGGCGGAAGGTGGAGCCGGAGGTGTCGTCTGGGATGAAGCTGCAGAATCCCGGGTTAAGGTTGTGGTGGTAGGGGACGGGGCGGTGGGCAAGACATCCCTGCTGGTCAGCTACATCATGGACCGCTTTCCCACCGAGCACGTCCCCACGGTCTTCGCCAACTATGCCAGTGAGTCCAGACTCGGCTCTCCTCGGCTATCCTTGCCTGTCCACTGCTCTCAATAGTCTCTCACTAAACTGCACTTCACACGCTCTTGTCTCACGCTAGTGTGAAGTTTGTCATTAAATAGGAAGCGTTCATTGAGAATTTTGACAGTGTTAGTAGGCGGCATATTCGGTTAAGAGCGTACCTAATAGTAGGCAATGGGGCGTCGGGGGGTTATTGTTTTGTAACAGACCGGATGATGCCGTAGGCGACTTTTTTTCCTCATGACTTATGACGCTCTCGCGTTAGTTACTCAACGAACTGCTGTCCCCAAGGTCAAACGAAAAGGTTCTGAAATGATGAATGGCTGCCTCTTGACAGAAGGGAAACAACAGCGTTCTAAGCTGGGACACGATTTCCGCTTTCAACTGCTTACCTATTGGAGGTTTAAAGTATATTCTTTACGAACCTTTGTTAAAAGTATAATTGGTATTGTTCCTCTACAACTAAAAGTTTATGATCGTTGTTCGTACATCATTCCTTTACTGTAAAGGAAGGGCGGTGCAAGAGTTACTGTTCCTGTATCCAGGGACGGAAGCTCTAGACCCTCCAGAACTGAGCTGGTGTAGCAGTTAATGACGCCATCGATAGGGTGCTCCCACTTGAACCAGCGTAGTCTAAGACAATAGTTTGTGATGTAATGGCTTTATGAAAAACATGCTTGTTCGCTTCCTTGCCGTTTTGTTTACAGCCACGTCTGCTTACATATGGCTTTACTGCTGAAGCAACATAGGGCGTGGCTGTTTCCTGGGGACATCATCACGGCCTCTAGACTAGCAAAGCTTTCACTCTTCCAAGACCCACTCTTGTGCCTCTGCATGGTGACTGTCCACTGGAAAGCCTGAGCCAATATCCCACCCTACCCCCATAATAGTCTCTGCGAATCCAGAGAACATTTACGAAAAAATCTGGGTGCTAGTTGCACAACGTGTTTTAAAAACTTTTAAAACTGTTCTAAAGAAGGAAAATTAGGCTTTTTTTAAAAGTCGCTACTCAGCTATTTAGATACGTTGCACACAAAAAGTTGTGTGGACGAGAACGAAAGTCTAGGTTAAACATTTATCTCATTTAAAAGAATTTTAATTTTTAAAGTTCTTAAATTATGTTGTGCACTCTGCTTCTAAATAACTGATTACATAAATAGATTGAAAGGCCTATTGAAAGGCCTAAAACTATTCACAAATTAGAAATGTGTTGTGTAACTGGTCTCTGGAAAGTAGGACCCACTCAAATTCATCCATCAGAGACGGAGTGTATAATTGATGGGCATCGGAGATCCCTCAGAAGAGATTGGCCAACGCGACCCTGATTTATAGCTTATGTTCTGCGAAAAGCGAGGTACACCTGTTTGAAGGTCCGAACGTCAGTAGTTTTTTGGGGCTGCTTCAGTTTCCTTCCCCCTTCCTCTCACCCATAGTGCGAAATCATCTCAAAGTGGAAGCACTTTCCTACTAAATCAACCAACCAACTAAACAAAACCAAGGAAACCTTGCAAGCTGTGGAAAGGGCACAGCTTACGGGAAGGACGCACATAGACTTGACTTGGTTGCAATCTGTGCTTTAGAAACTATTGCAATTAAACGATTCTTCTGTAAATCGGAATCGTAAGGGGATATATTTCAGAAAGTCAGTATCTAGGTAGCGTGTTATTTTCAAAGAGAAGCAACACTTTTTAATGGAAGAATCGGATGGTGGTGACGTGATAGTAAATGTTGGAGTCAGTTTTAATTGTAAATATTTAAAATAATATAAATATATTTGTAATGCATTGCCAGCATGCGAAATGAAGCTAAGAATTATAGCAAACCTTTCTTCATTATTAATTCCATTTGTTTAAGTAATGTCGCCCAGATAGATACACTCTACTGTAAGTTAACACTTCTATACATGTATCAAGAGGCACTAAAAGGGATTGGAATAACAAATGATCAACATTATGGACTGACCACAAGATTTGATCTAAAAGAAAAC
Source organism: Marisa cornuarietis (assembly GCA_004794655.1). Taxonomy (NCBI): domain Eukaryota; kingdom Metazoa; phylum Mollusca; class Gastropoda; order Architaenioglossa; family Ampullariidae; genus Marisa; species Marisa cornuarietis. The sequence goes on from SMMW01000001.1 coordinate 6,217,811, forward strand.
GTTCGGGATACAAACTAAACAAAGCGCTGACATAAATTTGAGACCGTTGAAAGTTTAAAAAAAAGAATAATCAAACCTTGGGAAAATATTCGCAAGATCACTTAATTAGCTACTGGCATGCCATGGAGTTAGATCGATGTAATCAAGAAAAATAATAAAGCTACTGATAAGCTGAATGATATAGAAAGATATTTTTATTTCTTCATACGTCTATACTTTCGCTCCTATTGTTTTTTATTTCTCTGTTTCTCTTGCTCAGTTAGTAAGCTATTGTTTAATTTACTTGAGATTGCAACATAATTTTTATTGATCATTTATCACAGTAAACAATTTCACATCTGGTTTAAAAAAAACACTTTTAAAGTTTTGATGTGTGCATTTACACATTGAAACAAACTCTAGAGAACGTTAAGCAACGTAGAGTCCGTAGTCTGGCTCTTTACTCTGTCGTTAGCCTTTTCCTGAGGATAGCAAGTTGCTAGATTGCTGCTGGTGTTCTCTTTACCACGCGGCGTTCTGTGTAGCTGGTTTCAGAAATGTGCGAAGGAGGTTTCGATATCTCTGGAAAAATATTTGAAGAATCTAAGCTGAAATGAGATTTTTATGAGAATGAGCATTTAGCAACGAGACTTAAGAAAAAAAATAGCTCTTACATTTTTTTAAATTAGTTACATTTTTGTTATCTTTCTCCCATGTCAGAGCTAGAGAAAAACTAGCTATATATATCTATTGCATTACATCTCACAATACAAATAATGACAAATAATTATAGGAAGAAATATATTTTCCTATACTCTTTCCCAGAAAACAAGAACTACTCAGCTTTAAAACAAATTTCATAAACAACTAACCTTGTTTGTTGGTCTACATCCTGCGTGACACCCATGTCCGCCTTCTCGTGCTTAGCGCATTTTCTCGAAATTATTAAACAAATGGCAACATTGTCTAACTATTTATATTTTTCTCTCTCTCCCTCTCCACACACACACACACACACACACACACACACACACACACACACACACACACACACACACACACACACACACATTACGTACGTTTAGGTTTTTTTCGGAATTTATCTCCGTCGTTAAGTAACGGATAGCTGTAATTTTAAAATGGCCGACCAGACTCCGCAAGTACGAAGTGCTTCGTACACAAAAGTCGTTGATTTTATGTTCTCTGTACGCCTCAGGCACTTTTTCTCAAATGCCTCGATTCGCCTCTCAGTACTGGCAAACAACATCTGTAAAGCAGGATTGGTACTACCAGGAACTTACAGATTGTAATTCTTAATAAAGCTATGTTATGGCTATACCAGACCTTGTCCAGCCTAGCCGCTGGCGCTGTTGTTATCGGGATCATGATGCGGATATCTGTCGTGGAAATGCCATATTTGGGAGGGTGGCTCCCAAGTACTTAAAACTATTTGCCTCTTCGAGCCGTTCCTTGCTTATGTAGATCTCTGCTTTGTCAGTGACCATGACAGTACTTTTGCCAGTGCTGGTCTCCATTCCATATGTGTTCGAACTGTCTGCCAGTCTCTTGGTAAGGTCTTGCAGTTCTCTGCTAGTGCCTGCTATCACACTGATGCCATCTGCAATGCGCACGTTGAAAATTGGCCCGACACCAATGGAAATATAAGCGACGTGGTGGTCGCGGAGGGTTTTAGGCATCATATTCTCCGAAACACACGTTGAACCTCACGGGGGATAGGAGGTACCCTTGAAGGGCGCCTACTCTTGTGTAAAGGTAGGCTCCAATTAGGTTATCCAGCAGTACTGCGCTCCTTGAGCTATTACACAGCGCTTCGATGACTTGGACGAGAACATCTTTGATGTTGAATTTTTGCATCACGTGACACTCTTCCTAGACTCTGTCAAAAACCTTTTTAACTTTAGTGAATTTGTGAGAGAGGTTCCAGTCCCACTAATGCTGAAGATTCTTCTTTATCGGGATCCTCTATCAGGGAGTATCTATATCTAGAGGAGTATATTTAAAGTATCTATACGCCGGCCGCCTTTATTCCGCAAGTATCTATAACCCGCCGAACAAAGTCCGCGAGTATATATAAATAAAATCCGCAAATATGTATTGCATTGTGATCACCAGCGACGACCAAGGGCTGTCAAACCCAGAAAAACTGACGGAAGTCAAAACTGCTGGAAGGATGCAATGCATTCCCATGAAACTTTATAGCATTATATGCCCTGCAAGGGATAAAAGCAGATAAATTCTTGCCAGGAATTACTTTACTGTACAAAAAGAAGTGACAAGCGGAAACAGTGGAACTCTCTACCACATCACATTCGCCACTCAGCCTCCAAGGCTGCATTCAAACGCTCTCTTAAAACATATCTTTTTACAAAGTACTATTCCTGACTTGTACCTCATCTTTATGTTGTTCAGTGTCCCTGTGTGTACCTCACTGTCTTTTGGTTGTTATGTTTCTTTCTATCAAATTGTACTGCGCAGAGAGTGCGATCTATCTTATTCATGATTCTGCGCATTATAAGTTCGCATTATTATTAATATTAAACAAAAACTGGTAGGGTGATGATCTCCAATGCTTGTGTACGATGTCCTGTTTAACACTAGCTGTCGTCAATGCAACGAAACTGCTGCAGGAAGTAATAATTAAAGGATGTGATCGAAGAATCTGATTATGTTTGTAGCAGATACCAGGAAGAAATAATACTGGGAAGCTAAAGCTCAGCCAGCATATAAGAGACCAGTTTCGTTGTGAGGAACAATTTGTCCGACGCAGAACTAAACTCTGAACCAGACATACAAAAACAAGCGAATCTGTCTTAAAGGCCTTCGTAACTTGACATCGTTGTCACAAATGTGACGAAATCTGATAATTTCAGTATATGAATGTCAATGTAAAAAGTGTGACCAACGTTTGCTTGACTTAGAAGCGCCTTAAGAGACGAAACGGGTCATCAGCCATTGTGTAAAGTGCCAATGAGAAAATACGAAAGAGAAACCGGAAAATAAGTGGATCCCATACACAGTGAAATGGTATGGGCATTGCTCACTACCACTACCATCAGGACGATCCTGTATGGGATAGGCAAGGAGACGCACGACGGGGCAGACAGAAAAATAAATGGCCGTCATTTGTCGCAACCCTTTGAATAGCAGAGAGCTAAAATGATTAAAGCTGGCTGTAATGTCGTTAAGGGCTCTTACATCCATTCAATCAAGGCTAAAGGAGATGATGATGATGATGAAGATGATGATGAGGAGGAGGATAAAGAAGAAGAAGAAGAAGAAGACGACGACGACGACGACGACGATGATGATGATGATTTTTACGGGATCTACATAATTACAACCACATGTCAACAAACGAACACGTTCCTTGGCTTCTAGGTTGAGAGCGTATGAGTAAGCTTGTAAACAACTTTTCAGTTGAAAGTCTTTTTCCGTTCTGCTCCCATCATCAGTTCGTCTGGAACTGATCCGGGAAAAATCGCTTTCTGATTGGTAGGTAGTTGCTACTGCAAACGCTTGGTTGGTCAACGATCGCTGGCAATAGTCGGAACCCGTGATATCAAAGTCTCCGGATCCTGTATACATATCCGTGCAATATCTTTATCTGCAGTAACCACAACTTCCTTTGAGTTCCTGACGCACTGATAGTGAATCTGCCCGGTTCTTCTTCGAAATTTTATGGTGGTTTGCCCCTGATATTCTAGCTCTGTCTAAAAGAGTGAACGCCCTAATAGTAACTTCTTTTTCTGCAATTTATGTATTTAAAAAAATAATAAGCAAAGGTAATATTTAATATCAGGATATCAAAACTAAGTGCAGCTTCAAGCAAATGTACTTCTAGGTATTATGCGTACAAATACAAACTCGACCTTTCCTATCAAATACGCCACCAAGGATTTAAGTGTGCTCTTAAAGACATCTCTTTCAAGCATATTGTTCCATACTTAATGTACATATTCTTATATCAGATTGTTATCTTACTATTAACACATACTTCTCTGATGCCTGAATTGAGGGAAGTTTGTTTGATTTTTGTGACTTTCTTTCATCTAATTCTTTTTCAAATTGTTTAGCTGAATCAATTGTAATGGTACACACGCGGAGAGTGAACACTACAAAAGAATGTGACACTGTATGAAAACCTGGGTAGTATTGGTAGCAGGTAGCAGTAATGTTCTGTATGACCGCATTACGTAGCTACCATCCAGAATGTTCATAACAGATCACATAGCATCAGCATTCAGCGAAGTCTGCATATTCTTTACGATCACTCTACTTTTGTCTAGTAAGAATAGAGATGGATCAGCTTAAGGACGATTTCCTTTTAAATGTGGGGAAAATACTTGCTATGATATTCTGTGAGCACAATGGAGGCCCATGTCGTGCAAAAATTTGAATGATTTGAGAATTGTAAATGTAATTTATTGATCTACAGTTCTACACTGTCGCTGGCGTCGCTCCTGGCGTTTCCAGTCCTCTTTTTTCCCCCTTTTGTATCTTTTAGCTTCAGTTTGTCAGCTCATATAAGTAATACCAACGCTTTTCTGCTACTTTAAAACCTGCTCAGGTGTATTTAATAGTGTGTGTGTGTGTGTGTGTGTGTGTGTGTGTGTGTGTGTGTCTGTGTGTGTGTGTGTGTGTGTGTGTGTGTGTGTGTGTGTGTGCTTATATTGTGACAGAGGAGACGATGTTGCTTGGTGAGCATATCCATATGTGGCTGTGTGACACAGCTGGCCAGGTAAGCCGAGAGATAACTTAGTTACAAGTAAACATGAACAATGCTCACTCTTGTTTGTAATGCGTGATACATTGAAAACTATAGACATTTGGAACTAACAAAAACAGAAGAAGATTTTGAATGGAGGTATCACCACAATATGAGGCATCATAGGCAGCAATACAAAAATCGAGGACAGCGCAGGTTAGATCGTGTTTATTAAATATTGTTGTATTATATTTGGTATTTTCTGTAATATTGTGTAATTTATTGCTGAAGGGTTTACATTACTAAAAAGAATATAAACATCTGAAACTGCAAAACAGTTTCCTTGTTCTCATGTCAGCACACAATTTACAGTATTGTTTACTTAACTGCACTAAATGTGTCAGTTACCATTGATTATATGACGCAAATTATAAGTGCATCGGGCGCAAAAGGGCACCAGTATGTGGGTGGGCACGTGCGTGTGGGTATGCGTGCGTTCGTACGTTTGGGTCCGTGCATTCTTGCATATTTTTGTACGTACATGTTTGCAGACGTACGTACGTGTGTTTCTACACACATGTATTTGCGTGCGTACGTATTTTTGTACATATATTTGTGCAGGAGGAGTACGACAGGTTGCGGGTGATGGCCTATCCAGACACAGGCGTTTTCCTTGTGTGTTTTTCAATCGCCGACCCCTCCTCGTTTCACAGCGTGGCTGACAAGTGGTACCCGGAAGTTCACTTTCACTGTCCATCAGCACCATGTCTGCTCGTCTCCACTAAGGTATCCACCCACGACCCGCCTATGGCCTTGCCATGGAGCGTCATCAACAATTTCCTTGCTAAATAATGACCACGTTTGTCTGACCAGGGTTATGTCATGTGTGTACCTGCCGCTAACAGGACTAATGAGAGTGGGGGACAGAGGGGGTCTCGTGTACCCAGGCCCGCGGGTGTGAAGGGGACCCGGCCTTGGTCACGTTGCACGTTCTTTTTTTTAAGTAAATTTCCGAGGAAAGAAAACAAATACAGTAACAGGGCTGAAAATGCAAAATCATTTTTCCTTATTTATTGACTACTGACGTACGTGTACACAGCTGTAAAATGCTAATCTCGTGCAATGGTGTAGATCTTAGTTGTTTGCTGTCTATATTACTATACTAAAGGTTATGCAGACTTTGCTAGTCTAATTATAACTTGTAAGCATACTACTATATAATGGGAAAATAGTTCACGATTACAGTTAATGGTCAATGGAAGGAGCCCAGAAAAGTCCTTTGCCTCGGGGCCCGTGCTGGCTCTCCGCGGCCCTGCCCTCTAACAAATCTAATTTAGCTTTCGTTTGAATATTAAAGGCAGGGACTCTAATTTTCGACAGTGCACTAGCGCATATGCGCGTTTGTGAACCTTCAGGAGGTGCCAGTAACACGCCTTTTGATTTGTCTGTTAGCTTGACTTGCGGAGCAGCGAGATGGAGAGAAGCCGCCTGGCTAAAGACGGCCTGCAGATCGTGACTCAGGAGCAGGGGCAGCAACTCGCAGAGAGACTAGGCATGCAAGGATATATGGAGTGCTCGGCCCTGACACAAGAAGGCTTGTCGGAGGTGTTCGAATTTGCAGCACGATTAGCCCTGTCGTCGGATGTTACCAGTCGCCAGCGGACACAGAAGTCTTCGTCAGGTTTTAGTTTCAGACGGTGCCGAATACTGTAATGGCGCAAGACTCATACGTACAAAGGACACAGCAACAGACTTAATCTCAACCACAATGGCCGACACGCACAGAAAGGCTCGTTATGGCATCCGACACTTGCGCACGCGTGTGTGTATGTGTGCATGCGTGTTTATGAAGGTGCATTTGATGCCTACCCTGAAAGGTGTTCGCTCGAACCCTGTTTGTACAACTGATGCTCGACTAATGCTTTGAAAGGCGCTATATTATTATTACTATATATAAATGCGCTGTATCATCATCATCCACTGTTTCTCGTTTTTTTCTCTCGTCATCATCATCCATAACATCATCTTTCTCTTATCATGCTTGTGTAACACTTTACAATTCGATGAGAAACTTTTACATACATGTCTTTAAAATTTTTCATTTGGCCGGTCCTTAGAAAAAAACACGGAAAGTTTCAAAACAAAGTTTCTATCGCGTAATTTTTAATTTCACCTCATAAATGAATGGCCGCGCTTTGCATGTAATTTTTCCTAATGCCTTCGGGTTTTGTGATGGTGATAGAGACTGTGCCTGGTTATTTATTGGGATTATTCGCTTTCTTCTAGATGTTTGAATCTTTTCGGAATTAAATTTTTGCAAGAAACAGAAATACATGGCAGTGCTTGCAGGATTCGCTTATACAATGTTTAAAATTTAATAAACACACGATGTTTGTAACTGCATTTGCTAAGCTCAAGACTTTGTAATTTGTCGACCTGTTTTAAATGCGAACTCATCTTTATGTTTAAAACTCACTCTCAAACGTTCGCAAAATATGCGTGCTGGGCTATGATATTACATAATCTTTACATTAGATTACGAAACAAAAGCGAAATAATAATTCCATGAAATAAAAGAACGCAATATGACAACAGGAGTAGTGTGGCGACATAAAAGAAACATTTGCTATGGTATGAACAAAAAATAAACAAAACTACGATGCTGCACGTTCTTTTGAGAAAAAGAAACATTCTAAATACTAACAGAAAGACGCATTTACAATAAACGACTCCATAAAGCTGTGTACTAAAGTATATAGGTTATACCACAGTGCGCGATTTCTACTAATTTTCTTTTTAAGAAACAATACTGGCCCGCAGACAGGAAGTCTGAACCACACCAGACAGCACTAGTCATGAATCAATCTGTGCTGGCTGTGAGTCAGGCAGTCAAAGAAGAGGGGGAAGGTGTAATGAGGAGGAACGGGGTGGGAGGTGCGCAAGGGGGGGGGGCGAGATCATGCTCAAGTGACCGTCCGTTCCAAGGGCAGAAGACGAAAACAAAGCAGCTGATACGTGTTATCACCCCTTGCCACGGGGCCAGCTTGAGTTCTCCGTTAACAGCGAAAACCTTGTGTGATTAGAAACATGGAAAGTGGAGTCGGAATCTTCTATAGACTCATTACATACATGCTGTCTGGAGTGAGTGAAGGTAATCGTCTGGGGGTGGGGGTGGGAATCAGTCTATATTTTACTTTCTTGGTTTAACCATCGAGCTTTGTTAATAAGGCTTAAAACAAGTCAGATAATTCTTTCAAATGACTGAATATCTTTTTGCAGTTACTTTGGTTTCGACTGCATGCACTTACTCAAAGTAGTATAAATTGATTTAGACCAAAAAATAAATTCAAAGCCTAGCACAGATGCGCTCGCGAAACTGTTAGCCAGAAGAACTTAGCAAAGGTTACGCATTTCCCGCTAACACGGGAAAGAAAGAAAACTCCTGCAACTTTGTAGCATTTTGGAGCAAATGGTTGCCATGCTGTTCAAGTCTCGCCCACCCAGTATTTGTCCTTGACACCGTGAATCACTTCCAAAGTTAGTATATACTGCTATTAGTGTAAGCGGCCAGTACATTAACTTAACGAAAGTTAATGAAGCTCCCCGTTGCAAGCTGAAACTCTGAAAGCTGTCAGTAGTCGCTGGGAAACTCTGGTTAATCCTACGATCTACGGTTAGCTCTGGTTTATCAATAAAATCCGTCGCCACCTACACAAAGTATCCAAGTGCACCCCCGCACAGTTAGCAACAATGTTTATACTGCACTGCAATGCCATTGTTTATATTTATTCATTTATTTAACTTTGTGTAGTGAGTTTAAGACTTCTTTTCTGCGTCTTTATTTTAATCGCATTCACTATTTCTCCCTGTACACTGTCAAGTGAGAAATGAAAGATATTAGAAAATATATAGGTCATCAACAAATAGTGTTTTGAGACCATGCACACACAAACAACCTCTGTGCAAAAAAGATTTGACGCAGACGCAGTTTCGTCGAAACTCAATAGCAACCAGATTCGAAGTGCATCTCCAATATCCTTTTTCTAAAGCGGCTCGTGTTTATATATATATATACATGTGTATGTGTGTGCCTGATTGTGATGCCCTTCTCAATCATACGACATCATTGTCTCCTGCCCTTTGTATCTCGTAAAGAGCACTGAGCTCGCCTCCCTGTAAGGAAATGCGCTATATAATAATAATAAATGAAGATTTTGTATAGCGCACATTCACACTCATAGAGAGCATGCTCTTAGCGCTTAAAAACAAGGAAGAGACATGGACTAAATGATTAGAACACGAGTGGCGGAAGAATAAACGACATAACTGACAACAAACAGAAAACAAAGATGGAAAACACAAAAAGACACCAAGTAACAGAACATAGAAAATATAGGGATTTTGCAGAGAAAGATGATAGAAAATTAGCAAGAGCAGAAGGGGGGAGGGTAAGAAGGACGAGCATTGTGTGGACTGTGTTAGGAGTAATGCTCAAGGAAGAGGTGCGTTTTCAGTGCAGATTTATATAAATCCTAACACACACACACACACACACACACACACACACACACACACACACACACACACACACACACACACACATTACAAGGCGTGATTTGCTTGTGTAGGAAAGGGTGGCACGTGCTTATCTGTAAAAGTTCTCATGTTACAAACCGATCCCTGCGCGCGCGTTAGTTCTGGTGTGACTTGACCCACTTTTTCTTCGGGTTACATTTCGTATGCATTTAGAAATGTGCATATTTTCCCAGCGTTTTCAGTCCAGAAAGACAAAAGAAATGGTGCACTTCCTAGATGGGAAATAACGCGTACCAACAGTAACGACATGTTTTGTCTGCGCAATTAGTAATCACTGGATATTTTGGTAACAACAAAAATTGGTATGTTTTTGCCTATATATGGTAGTGTGTAATCGTGAGTTTCGGGAATGTTCTAAATACTCATAGGAAAATGCAGTTTATTTAGCAATTTTACTGAATCGTGATTTTGTATGAATATATAAACGAAATATATGCTTGAACTTAATATACTGTGAGAAAGTTTTTAAGGTGGGTTTTTAAAAATCAAACCTTTTCTGTCAACTATTTGTAATTGACTTTCTCAGTACACAATGTTTTTGGACGCCTTTGCACGGTGTAGTTTTGCCTGCGGGAGACAGACGACAGTGGATAAGAGTGAAGAGAAAAAGAAAACAAAAACAGAGTTCGGATAAACAGACAATGCAGACAAAACAAAGAAGCGACAGAATGAAAAAGACAATGAAACAGGAGAACGAGGGAAAGAGAAAAGAAATAGCATAGACAAGGGGTTTCTAATATAACGGACACGACTAGGACTTTTCTCTAGCGACTTGATATTCATCTGGGTTTAACAACGTACTTCGTAACTCCGTAAAATATTTAACATCTTTCGGTATAATGTCCACAGACATTTCACTCATTACAAAAGTGAAGAGCTGACACTTTCAGCAGTCAAGGCGAGCTGGAGACATGGAGACCTCAAGTGACAGTGCCTTCAACCATTCAAGCAGAAGATGGCGTCACGCCGGCGACATAAGCACGCAGAGAGACCAGCAACGGTTAGTGTGTGATAGTGAGACTGTGAGTGTGCGTACGTGTGTGTGTGAGAGAGAGAGAGAGAAAAAAAAGTGTGTATGAGTGCGCTCTTGCATACGTCTTCTTTCGTGCAGGTGCACGGGGGTTTAGTACATAAACACATTATATAAGGGTATTTTTTTTAGGTCTATTGTTGTTTACAACCACATTGAACAATAGACTATACAGGGATTAGGTCCCGATATGGCCATAGCAGGTTAAAAATATTGTGTCGGAAATGCATTTAATACACTTGAAGTACCCAACATCATAGACTAGACTTAATTAAACGTGTTTAAAACACACATTAGCCTACAGCTTTTCAAAATCATCTAACACAAAACGTACGTTCAATAACATATTCAATATCTCATGTAATTTATTGAGCATTGCCCTGAAAAATTTCAAAATTCTAAGTACGTTTTCTACCGAAAGGGCATAGCTTTCGTATTTTCGTAAAGTTGAAAAGTAATGTGGAAACATTTTAAGTCGGAGACCGATGTACTATGCTTTTCTTTCACGAAGAAGTCATGTTTGTATGGTTGGATGGATGGCTATGGTTGATTTCGGAGAGTTCTGTATGTGACCTTAACCCCAGATTACGTGTTTGACCTCTTCCGGTTTTGATGTGTGCAGCATCTGAGCAATTATTGTGCTTATTACGAAATAAACCGTCGCGGAAGCATTGTCAGCAAACTATATATTCAACCTCAAATGCCCTGCCTTGTTCCTCGAGAATTTTCTAAGCAGAGCAAACAAAAGTACTGCGACGAACGTGGACGCGAAAATTAGCAGCAGACGACAGGCGCCGCGAGTTTCAACGTCACGTGACACTTTGTCGCCATCAACATTTCATTTCGCTCTAAGACATCTTTATTCCACAAAATGTCAATAGGCAGATACCTGATCATTCTACTATTGAATATTCACACGACACAAATTGGTTAAGTTTATATTTCTTAAGCTCATCGCGGGAGAACCTTCAAAATCTTGAATTAATAAAAGTTCTCAACTTCGGTACGACTGTGTTGAATAAATGACTGAGAAGTGATGTTGCGTAGGAAGATTGTTACCAAGCATTTCAAATGCTGTCAATCAAGGCATTAATTCTTCGTTTCTAGCGGGGCGCTTTCCCCCCCCCCCCTTGTCATCTTTACGATTTGTTATCCCTATATTATTCGACAAATGTTCGCATACTTACTGGAGAACTTATTTTTGAATTTTCAATCATTTTGTGTGGAGTACGAATTACACAAAATTCCTCCTTTTTTGGCTTCAGTGTTAGCAAAAAGAAAAAGTCAATAGCGCTTTATACAAAATTAAATTTCTTTACAAATTTGTCGCTCCGTTCTAAAATACAATACATCCATGTTTTATTATTCAAAATGATGACGAAGAGATGTCAAAGAGGAAGATAAAATGTGTTTCACTCAAAACAACTTTTCGTGCAGTTTTTAAACTTCCGGGATATAATTAAAGATAAAGATATGTGCATTTTTCATACACTGTCAAGCTACTGAAATATGTAAAACGCATACGAAACGTTAGTACAATGTGACTTGCTCAAGTGAAGAAGGAACGGTTCAACTGCTCTCTCCTTGTCAAAGCTTCGTCCCTAGTGTCCGCGACGAGCAGCAGATCCCCCCTCACAACGACAGCGATGTCCAGGTCGAGGAAAGAGTGGGCGGCCTCCAACGTCTCGTCACATGTTGTCGCACGTGGCACCATTGCTTTATCCTCTCTTCACTCATCGCCGTTGGCGTGGGGTTTGCCGCAGGCTTTGCCCTGTATTATAGTGGTGCGTCGTCCAACGCCGTGGTGTGGGTCGGTATGTATGTTGATGTGTACATTCAGATTACCTGCTCACGTCCTTAACATCTTTTAAAGTTGTATTATTTCCGGTGACAAACTGAACGCAAATACCCAAACAAACAAACAAACAAAAAGCTGCAATTGTACATACTTAGTAACTGTTTGTTGATATAAAACATCTGAAGGACTGTACAAAATGTACAAAAGGAGGAGTTTAAGCTACGGCGCAGTAATTTGTACAAGCGAGCGCGCACACACACACACACACACACAATCTTCTTCACAGGTCTGTAAGAGGAAACATGTATACGCATTATCACTTCTGTAATCTGCGTACACACACTACCACACAAACATTGCCATCTCTATTCAAAGATCTGCAAATAGAAAAGGATATAGATATTAATGCTACATATAAATTCATCACTGGTTTGAACAGATATATGTGGAGCTTCAGTTAAGTGGCAATCATCTGAAAACACATCAATCAAACCTTACCTTCTTCATATGTCCGAAATGTAAAGTGTGATCTTAAGAGTAGCTTGTGCACAGACTGTCCACAAACAGTCTTTAAACAGTTTTGTTAGAGAAATTTGTACGTAGCTTTATTAATACTAAAAACACTCTGCACACACAAAACAAACACAACATAATTTTTTCACAGGTCTGCCAGGCGAATTGTGGATGCAGATGCTAAAGGCAGTCGTTCTCCCTCTTATCGTCAGCAGTATCATCACAGGTAAACAGGAAAATGAGAATGTGTCAAAACTTTTTTTTGCCGGTAATGTGTAGCGTACAGGGGGGTACGGCAGTAGGGTATTGTATTGTAGTTTTAAGTTCGACACACAGGTGTGCTTAGGTTTGACACTGCCACGCTGGAAATCACGAGAAATTGAAAGTCTCGGTTTTTACTTTATTTCACGTGTGATCCGAGCAGAGCTCACCATCTGTCGAGGTGGTTAGGGTGTCTTTTTTTTTTTTTTTTGTCGCTGTCACGCGAGGATCATGAGAAAATTGAGGTTTCGGATATTTTAGTATTTTATGTGCGGTGTGGGCTGAGCTCACCTTTTGGCGACGTAAACAAGGGTGGGTATATTAGACCCGACCATAGCAAGTGGGATAATTCTCGATTTGGCCAATCGATATTCCAGCGATCTTGGTGTGTTGCTGCTTGCTGTGTGCTGCTGCTAGCTGTGTGCTGTCACTGACGGGTGTTCAGTCTTCATTCAGGCCTACCAGGCGTCATAGTGTATGTCGATGTGAGGCGCTAGAGAGAGCGCTTTTTACTCACAAGAGTTGTCACCGTACTTACTCGATCGTATTCAAGCCGAGGGCTGTGGTTCTACTACCAGCACAGTACAGAAAGTACATTTGCTGAATTTGGAGGCAGGCGTCTGAGAAATTTCCTGACGTAGACTGAGGGACTACGCCGAGAGCGAGGAAGCCTGTGGGAAACTACGGGTTTTGACGGCTGGAGCTGACTATAGACGGCCTGTGGTTCGGCAAAGACGAGTGAAAGGGTGTCCGCGTATCTCCAAGGTGGGGAGGATCATCCAATACAGCGAGGCTGAATGACTGACTTGTGTGGTGCGATATCCTACAGACGATATCGGTACATTCCGGAGAACCACTGACGTGAGGCAGAGGCATGGGCTTCCGATGATTTTACACCGGACGAACAACCCAAACGAAGTAAGACCTTTCTTAATGTAGAGTGAAGCACCGGGTGACCTTCTTTTAAACCTCCAAGGTGGGAGGAATTGAGATGAAAAGTAACCAGAACTTTAAGAAGGCTACGTGGAGGGCTTTATGTTTGAACCTCAAGTTTAGAGTGTGTAGAATTTAAGCACGCACAAGAAGACAGTGTGGTTTATCCTTCCACAGGCGGTGATAAGGCCTAGGGTGTGCTACCCATTCTGACTCTGTTGTTAGATTAAGTATTTATGTGTATGTGCCGAGAGCCCTGAATTCCTAAGACATTTATTTATTTTTTGTATACCGGTTATATTTCTTGATTCAAAGACATTTGCTCATTGTGTATACCTATTCCTTACGTGAGCTTGTGCTGCGTATTAATATATTTAAGTGAGGTATTTTCTGCTAAGTCCAGCAGTGAGCGTATAATGTAATGATAATTATCATATTTCACTGTTTGTTGTCAAAGTACGGATTTTTTGCCTTGTTTAGAGCATTACTTTGTATATTTGTGTAATTTGTGACTGTTCAATTAGTATTTGTCTCACTGAGGGACGTTCTACACCAGAGTGGTCATTTGTTAATCGTGTTAACGAATGCGCGTGTCAGCGGGTGACTCGTAGTGACGTGTATGTGGGTGATCCATGACATAATGTCTGAAAACTTGTCAATCGAATGAGTAAACTCTTTACTGGAATATATTTACAGGACTTTTAGTTACTGTGTAGAAAACAATAGAACTCTCTCCCCTTCTAATTTCGCCACTTATCCACCATTAAACCTTAAATGCGAGCTGAAAACAGGCCTCTTTCTTGAGTATTACTCCTGACAACAGTCTACAGAGGGAGCAATCTTGCCAACCCCCAACCCCCACTTTTCCGTTTATTGCTGCTGACCTACTCGTCTTCCTCTGCTAAATCACGACGCTCTTAGCTCTTTTTACCTGATTCTTCCTTGCGTTTTCTGTATTTGTCTTTTATTGGTCATCAGTACTGTTGTTCATCCTTCCGTTTCTTCGTGTGTTGTCCATGTCTCGTTTTTGTCACAAGCGCTAAGAGCACGCTCCTTATGAGCGTGAGTATGCGCCATACAAATCATGCATTATTATTATTTGAGTGTAGATACAGAAAGTGATACGGGGGGAAAAGGAAATAGAATGAACTACTAAATACCTTTTTTCCCTTGTAGGTACAGCAGGGCTCAAGCCCAAGGACAACGGGAGGGTGACAGGTGTAGCCTTAAGCTACATCATCGCAACCAATGTCATCGGCGCAATCTTCGGCACAGTTTTCGCTGTGGCTATCAAACCAGGTAGAGGAGATATTATATTTTCAGTCTCCAGTCGTGACCAACTTTTCACGGTCATCACCTTCCGTTTGTGAGGATAGAAGCTGAGTACGAGAACGGAACAAGTGATGGCTGCCCTTAAAGGCCTAGTGGGATTCAAACCATTTTTCAGAATGACTGGCTTGGTCTCGGTAAAGACATTCTTGAGAAAAAAGCCTACAAACATCACTCTTTTTGACAACGTCAGTGTATCCACGCGTATTCCTGATGTCGGTGCTTTTGACCTCTTTCTGTAGATTTTGATGTTTGTAGGCGTGAATGTCAAGAATGGATATTATTCACAGATTATGGGAAATATCAAATCCAGACCAGTCATTTGAAAAACAAAAGTTACGCACTCTACTAAAATGTTAATTTGGGTATTTTCTTGTCCGCCAGGTGTCAGAGACACGGGCACTATTGACACGAGCACCAAGGTCGACACAGGTCACTTGGAAACCGCAGACCTCTTCGCCGACCTGATCAGGTTTGGCACTAACCCTCATTACAGTTCAAGTTTGCGCCTTAAAGGGAAATAGATCTCAAAAATATTTCTGCCACTAAAACAAGTAATGACAAGCGATACCTAAGCTGTGTAACGCTCTTGCCTTTTTAATACCGGCCACTTCTTTTTGTTTTACTTGGTTTGAAGAAAGTCTTCTGAAGAGTGCACTGTATGAAAACCACCGTCATTATAATGGTGGCTTACGTACTATTATGTAAAATGGTACAATCTTTTGAAATAAACGAACGTTCTAGACTTCTAGCTAGCTATAAGCTTGGTAAAATAAGAAAAGGAATTTTGTTTTAACTGCTACTGTTGTTTTTGAAGTTCCTTACTTCAGTAATTTTATTTAGTTTTTTTCCTTGGTTTATAATTTCGGTGAAAAATAATCTATTGGCAGAAATCTATTATCAAGAATTATATATTATTCTGATTGTTTACAAAGCAGATGTCCATACTGTTTTTTTTTCCAGGAATCTAGTTCCAGACAACGTGGTCACAGCATGTTTCGAGAAAATTCAGACCCGTTACAGATCCAAGAGCGTACAGCCGGGCTCAAACAGCTCACAGTACGAGAGGTACCTTGGTACCTCCAGCGGAACTAACGTTCTGGGTAAATGAAGATACTCGATCTTTTGTGGTCCCACTACTCTCGCCTCATCTGCACTCTTTGCCAGTATCTCTTGCTTCGGCAAATGAACTCTTTCCGCTGCTATTTTCTGAGTACGTATGTAACCAGGCTGTGCCACTCGCTTTCGTAGTTTTTCGGTCATGACGGATACCGATCAAACATACCGATCCTATCTTTTGACAGATCTGTCCATTAGAATCCACCAGGCACTCGAGTTGCGTCTCAGAAACAACGGGAGATCTCGCGTGATGTTACCATGCGTTCAAATTGTCGTCTGCTTACATTTAGATGTGAGGCTTCAAACATGAGGAGAGGCCAAAATCTTAAGATTAAACAACGAAGCTGATTGTAAATATACAAAAAGATGGCTATAAATGGTGCTGAAGAATAGCTCGTGTGTTGGAGGAAGGGGTGATTTTACGCCAAGGCGGCAACTACAGTTATATCACGGCAAGGCAGCCAGCCCTGTAAATAGATGCCAAATGCAGAGAAAGAACAGCGTGTCCGAGGCGAGAGCTGAACCCAGGACAGCCACCCTTCACTGTATTGGTGACAGACGTGTGTTGGAGGAAGATGGTGGGGGTTAGCTGAATGCACGATAGTCGCAGTTTGCACAAGCGATTAGAAATCAGTAGTTTTAGTGGAAATGAACATAATGTCCTCCGAAACTGTCGTCACGCGGCGAGGAATGTGAAATACATTTAAGAACTTGTACAACTTACTTCCAAGACAGTGTGCTGGCTTGCATAAGAAATAATGGGCATGTGATGAAGTAATGTTAGTGAAATCCTTTTCTAATATTTTGTTCTTTAAAAAAATGATTAACCCTCAACACTGCTGTTTCCTTGCGCATCCGCCATGCTGACTCCACGAAAGCAAATGACACCAATCAGTACAATCCTTTAAAAACGAAACCTACCCTTATGGAAATGGCGAGGAAAAAAGTAACCTCCCCTGCCCCCCCCCCCCACTGAATGTTGTATGTTCATCTTACGATCTTTGCCACTTCTTCTTTGGAAATGGTCTCATCACGTAGTCTTAACTGCTGACTTGTGTAAACGCGAACATTTAATATACAATCGACTGGGTAATAGTTCTACGGGCACTTCTGTCCCCTCGGTGTCATCTTACATTTTTTGTCAGTGGTGATTTTTTTTTAAAGGGTTGGTGATCATTTCAACATTTCTGGGCATGGCTGCAGCACAAATGGATGAAGTAGCCAGGCCGTTCCTCAAATTCTTTCAATCTACCGCTGAAGTTTTGGTCCGCCTGATTCAATGGATTGTCTGGTATGTGGTGGTTGTATCCATCAAGTGTAACAATCAAAGAACAATTAAGGAGTTAAGCGGTATAATTTGACCTGTTTTTAATCATTACCTCCCGACCTTCTCTTTTAATTCAATTCTGAGGTAAGATGAGAAAGCTATCACACATGCAAGAATATCTACATTTTGTTCAGCAAAATCTTTTAGCATATACGCAAGGACTGCAGCGTGCATGTGGTTGGGGTAAAGAGCTGAAAAGGGGGAAAACGAGTCATTAATACCTAAAAATAATAAAAGACAGAAAGGAAGAAAATGACGATAGATAATAAACGAGGACGAAAATGCGATCGGTGGAGTTGTCGTGACGTCATACACATGTGAATCGTTTTGAGCGTTTAAATGGCGTCACTAGTCAAAGAATTTGAAAATTGAGCTGGGCGTGTCCCTGTGCAGGATGACCCCTCTAGGTGCGGCCAGTCTGATCGCCAAGGCCGTGGGCGGCACTCAAGACGTGGAAGCCACCTTCAGAGGTCTGGGTTTCTTCGTGCTGGCCGAAACATCCGGGATCCTGACGCTGACCATCCTACTGTCCATCATCTACGTCATCTTCCTGCGCCAAAACCCGTTCCTTTTCGTGGCCAGCGCGTCGAGAGCGATCACCGCTGGTTTCGCTTCTGCAAGCTCGTGCGTGTAACTAGTCTCTAATCGTTACCTCCCTAACCCCGTCTTTTGCCCAAGCTTTTCCCCCTAGTTATGGATAATTTACTCCCTCTTTATGGCGAGTAGTGACGTGAGACTATATTACATTATACACCGGTAGATTTTATCAGCAGTCATAAAACCAGGCAGCAACTCCTTACACTGTATTTTTCCCACTAGTATTTTAATGTTTAAATTAACTCGATTTGTCACAATTATATAAATGTTAGAGACTACAATCGTATTCTTCTAGTCTATATTTTTTGTTAAATGACACTTCATGCGGTGGATATTTGCAAAGTGGGAAGGGTAACGGGGAGGGATCGTACGATGTTATGGTATACGTTGGCCGGCCTACAGCGCACGCCGTCTGTTGACAGCATTGTGGCCATGCCCGAGATCGTTCGCTGCGTGGAGGACCGCCACAAGGTTGACCCGCGCATCTCGCGCTTTGTAGTGCCATTGGCTGTCGCTCTCAACCGCGACGGCAGCGCGCTCTTCATCGCAATGACTTCCGTTTACGTGGCACAGCTGCACGGAGTGGCTCACGTTGGTACTGCCGTCATGGTCACGTGAGTGTTCTGGCAAGCGGTCTATTAATTGGGTCCACTACAAAAATGTCGCACTTTTTTTTATCCGCCCTAAGTCCGAATTTCTCACCGATGTTAGGTTATTGCGTTCATTAAATTAGAACAGAAAATCTTGTTGCTTCTGTCAGGATTCTCTCTGCGATTGGTTCTCTGGCGATCCCTGGAGTGCCCAGCGCCAGCATCGTGACCGTTCTTATGATCTGCGCCTCGCTGGACATCCAGCCTGCGAACGTCGGCATCATCATCGCCCTCGAGTGGTACTCGTAAGTAACCAACCCACGAGCACTAGCCACAGCCACACACACCAGTCCATGCAACACACCATCTTTTCAAGCAGAGGGTCAAGTTTGACCACGACCACTTAATTGGCTTTCGGATCTGACATGATACGTGTTGCACAGCGCCGAGGGTGTCGTCTGCTGCTGCCTACATTTGGAAAAGAGGTAGGCGAGATGACCTGCACCGTGTCCCATATCATGTTTCTTTATGTCGACAGGGATCGTCTGCGCGCTATCCCCAACATGCTGAGTCACTGCGTCTGTGTCGTGCTCACCTGGCAGTTCTGCAGATCTTCGCTCCTACCGGACGTCGACGAGGTTCGCCAGAGTAAAGCAGAAACTTCCAGAAACAGCAACAAGGAATCATTTTCCGAAACAAGCATTTAAAGCCTGGTAGCCGTCACCAAAGTTAACAGGTGATTCGTTTCACGAAGGAAGTCGGTGGCACCAGCGTAACGAACTACACACATTGTGACACCTTCACTGCCAGCAGTGAGAGACAAAACATCATGAGTTACTCTGACATTAATGGGTCACAAAATTTCACTTATGCTTCAATGTCATGTCAATTTATACCATTACGATATGGTCTTAATAACTGCTACAGAGGTAATTCTAGGATTTCACAAAGAGGGGCCGTCAGTGGAAAAAAAGGGGCCCTTCAAATGAAACTAGGGGTCCCTCGAAACAAACACATTTTCACTGCTTTTTCCGATAAATATTTAGTATACAACAAAATACTTTATTAATCACAAGAAATTGAAGATTAATCACATAGATATCTTTTTCTTCTATATCGATAAATTATCTTTCATCATCATTAGTGTTACCATAGCATCCTAAATTTGCAAACCAATTAGTCTGTTTCCATCTTATTGGGCTATGAGCTAATGTTTAGACACTTTTCATATGTCTCATTAGTTTAGGGGTTTAAATGTTTCTCCTCGAGGCAACTTCTACGAGAAGACTTTATTAGGTTTTGATGGCTGAAGCCCCCTCTCACAGCCTACATTGTGGTATAGCATAAGGAGGCACAGCTTTCCAAGAAACAGCAAATTGGGAAATGAATCCCTGTAAAAATCAAATAACAGTTTAAACAGCTTGTGGAATCTCTCCGATATGCATTCTGCGTTAGTTTCTTTGACCACAACCCATTCCTCTAAACATGCTGCTTTGTCAAGCAAGATTTTACTGAATTTGCTGCCCACTTGTGCTGGTTTTCCAAAGAAATCTGTTAAGATATTTAATTCTTTGTCTCCATAGGGTGTTCTGTCTTCTGCAGACAGGAAAAAGATGGGGTGCATGGAAAGAACTCAAAAATCCTGAGGCAACATCACCTGCATCTTTTGGGAACCTGTCATTAATGTTCTTGCACAGATTGTCGCAAAAAAGCAACCCTGATAGCTTCTATGTCCTGTGATGTATCAAGTTCGCAACACGTTATTTTTAAGTGTTATATAATACAGCCGGCATAAGTTCCGAAAAGGTCATGAGGACAGAAATAAATTATAATTGAAAATAGTTTGAAAATTGAAATCTTTCTGAAGAATTTCAGCCTCCAAAGAGTGCCTTTGGTCGGAAGTCTGAATGTTTCTGCAACGTCCTCGTTCGGTACTTAACACACCCGGGGTTGTACACGCGTTATTCTTATTGTTTTAGGCAACTTTACATCTCATGCCATCCTCCTCGTTCATTAGCCAAGGCCATTTCTTCAGCCATTCACACTGACAGGTTCTCTGGATGCGTGGTTTTTAGGTGCGGTCTCTGTCTCAATTTGTCTATTTCGTTGTCTACATATTCAGTTCCAACAATGTGTGCGGCACACTCTGACGAGTTTGTTTCTTTCTGTCCTTGTTGATTTCTACTTTCCAGGGCATCTTCTGCTGCTCTTGTCATGAACGAAAAGTCAGAGTTGACAGCCGCGTTCACTTCGTTATCAACTCGCTTGCTTCCGATACCCTTTGATCTCTCCCGTCCCAAATGTTTTCGCTGTGGCCTGTGGGCGCGAAATTTGGAGCAGGATGCAGATGGATAACAACTGGTCAGTTTGAAAGCTGTCCAGTCACTAGCATCGATTCTAGTGGATCGGTTTCAAACAGCAAGCAGAATGACAACAATTATTTTTGAAGTGCCGCATCGCGTGTTCAAAAACGCGCCAGCCACGATATTTTTGCGGGCGCATGGTCGCGCTGACTTTCAGACTATGCGCCCCTCAGCGAAATTTTGCGGGAATCCCGCAAGGCCGCAGCCTAGAATTACCTCTGCTGCTACATTTCTCGTTCATTGTCGGACATATCAAAGCCTCAACAATTGCTTTAAAAAAAAAAATGTTGACTGAATACATTGTAATAATGGCTAGAAACGAAATGTGAAATTCTCCGCAGGACGAAACGAGGTAGCAATGACATTAGCTCATAGCTCCTATTTTTTGATTTTCTGGAAATAATCATTTAGATACCAAATATGCGTTTAAGTTTTTCATTCAAGAAGAGTACCATGGAGTGGCTATTATACCGAACAAGTGCTTTTACATATAACGGTTTTCTTGGTGTAATCATAATTTTTTTTTAAAACTCATGTTTGACATAAAATAAATAATCCAGAAAATGTAATTGTAAATTGAGTAAATTGGTGATGAAGATGAAGTAGAGTTAAGGGGGATGCTCAATGTTAACTGAATAAACTGTGTTTCGCTGTGTCCTGGGCATGGGTGTGAAAGCTGGAGCTCAACCCTCTGACACATTTCACTTTCTCCAGTAGGTACCCATAGGCTGCTAGTGGACAGGTGTTTTTCAATCATTGATCTGAAAATAAAAAACTTAAAAAGCAGCAGGATAGGGTTGGTCTCTGCTTTCAACATGCGCTGCCCCAAACATGAAGAAATACTTTTCACCGGCTAGTCAGCAGGGCCTTTACAATTTATCTTTGTTTTTTTACTGTACTCCTTTACTTTACCTTTCATCAGTTATTGCACCATCTACCCAAACAGATAGTGAGCCAATTATTTGCGGCATAAAGACTTTGGAGACTTTCAATCTTGTCCAAAATGCAAATGTAACAAAAACTTACAAAATCTGGGGCTGCTAATGTTTCTGAAAAGGTAACACTAATAAGCACTAAAACATTTTTTTTTAAAAAGGACAGCCAGAGCTCTTAATCCTTTGGCAGATATTATATGAAACTGACATAACCAAGATTCAGAATCTAGTGATCATTTTACTGTGAGCATAAATTTTGTACTGACTTCTATCACAAACTGAAAAATATTGACAGCTTATTAGGTGTACTCTGAAACAATGAAAGAGCTAGGTACAACCCACTGGTCATAAGTGTAAATTCATGAACACACACACATACAAACTGTAACAGAACTTTCCTCTTTCAAGCAACATAACCTATTAATAAAACATCACATACATTCTCAAGAAATGTGACCAGTTGATCTGTAAAGTAAAACTACAGCGCACACAACTACTAGCACCTCTTAGGTGCAGAAGGTAGAGATCATACAAAATAAATAAATAATAAATGTGACTCAGGCCACACAAACTGGGCAATTGCACACTGTGTAATTAAGTCTGTGGGTTCTTGAGCATAAATCACTTAGAAACATTTTTGCTTGATGTGCTTGTGTTGACAATGGACGAGACTAGAAAATTAATTTTAATAAATATCTTCAACAGAGTGACCCATTACTTGCTGGTACACCCGGATCAAAGCTTCTGGAAGCAACACCCGCATGATATAATCCAGGCTCTAAACAGAAAAAATAAGTATCGATAAACAAAAAGAAACAAGAAACCACAGAATTCAATCTGGTTTTAAATACTTCAGACAGTTGTTCAAACTATTCAGATTCTTTAGCATCTCTTATTTCTCAACAAGCAAAGCACAAAATGAAAAATGTATACATTCAAAAATGATCACTTTAATTAAGCAATATGTGATGCATCTACAAGTTTCACAAGTCAAGGAAGTGTAAGCAAGAAGTCTTTAAAATCATTCACTTTGTTGTTGACTCACCGAATAAGATTTAACTATATAATACTTAAAAAAAAAAAACAGAAAATACTAAAAATAACTAAGGACACAACTGAGAGATGGAAAAAAAACCAGTAACTGCATCTGTTGGTGTGACATGTATGTGTATAGATAATGGCTGAAAGGTTGGTAGCTACAAATGACTCTACAGGACACCATGACGAAGAAAGAGCCCCAACCCTCTGTCACCACTGTGACAATACTACTGCAAAATGTGATTTTATAATAAAAGAACCAGTATATTTTATATCTCAAAAATGAATTTTTGTTGCCCACGGAAGAGTTGCACCAATGTTGCTGACAAGTGACATGTTCTTTAAAATACCCTTTGTACTTGCCTGATGGTCTGTTTTAGGGAACATAGTAAGAAGAGTATCCATGACAACATCCTCTTGTCCCTCCTTGAAATGTTCTAAATAAATCTGATCATCCAGCAGACCTGAGACCAATTGAAACAATTTCTTTTGAAAAGTCTTGCACTACATGTCAGTCATTTATCCATAACTAAAACGTTCAGCATGGATAGTGAATCAAACTCCTGATTCATGAACCACAGAAGTCAAGTTTGAAGTAAAGTTCACTGAACAATTGGCATAAAATGAGAGAGATTTGTGGATGGACTATTTGGTCAAGCATGCATGTGAAGTGCCTAAAATTAAAACAAGAAATGTGAAAAAAAAATCGAAAAATGCAAGCAAACAGCTGTGTGAAACCAACGGTGCCTACTTTGACCAAGAGATGTTCTTAAACCAAATAAACAACAAAAGTATTACTATCTCTTCATTTGGATACTAAATGACCAGCGCAGATAAACAGCAATGTTTAGTTTTCGGGTTCTAAATGGTGTTTGTTAATTTTTGACTATTGAATAAACAAGATATTTAATAAAATAGTTATGTTGTTATTTTTGTCCAGTCTAAAAATTATGCTCTGGCTTATACTGGCATAATAATCTCTGCCAACTTTGAAGAAACTGGGAGAAAGTTATTGGAAAGAGTTCTCTTGGATAAAATACCAGCTGGAAAAGTAGTCTGGATAAGCCTACCTGGAACCCATGAATGTGTCATTTTAGCCACTGAGGGTTTTGGATTTACCCAGCCTAGGTTACCTTCCCAGCTTTAGTTGTGAATACAACAGAATCTATATCACAGCAAAATTTTGCTAAATGTAATCAAGACTTATGAACTTACGCCTACATCTGCCACCTTCCATGTACTGTTCATGACGTCTGCTATAGTGGTCCCCTTGCTTCACAGCCTCAAGCTCAGTTCTCAGTCTTAGAACACAATTTTCAAGTTCAGGGTCGGGTATAGATAACAAACCACTGCAGACGTACAAACATACAATATCATATGTTTAATTGGTTTATTCAGGAAAAGAAACAGATGACCAAAGCATTCTTACCAATTAAAAAAAAACCTCCAGCAAATTTTGATGTTAATGAAAACTGAGCATTAAAGCTGAGAATCACAACTGTTTACCAAGATGTTAATGTTTAAAAAAATCAAAGTTAGTTAGACCTTACGTTATCTAGTAAGAATGGTTGATCAGTCAGATGATGAAATGCTTTACTGATTCAAAATCAAATCATGTCAAAATAAAAGTTTCACAATTAACAGTTCTAACCGACTTAAAGCTTGTTTGCAAAGATAGACTTTATGTGCTGACAATAATTTTTAAAAAAAACTTCAAAACTTAAGGAGAAAAGTTCTTACCTCTCTTTTTTTGAATCTGCAACACATGTAGAAAAGGGATCCAATCTCAATACATTCAAAGGTGAGAACTGGTCATTTGAAATGCTTCGCTTCCTACTCTCACTGCTTTTCTTTGCAACAGGATGCTCGACTTTGTGTGACTCTGTTTCTTGACAGCATTCTCTTGCTTTTATTTCTGGCTCAGCACAACTACTACATAATGAAGTATGAACTTCCAAGCTTTTTTCATTTTTTATTTGCTTTGGTGATCTGCTGCTGGAGCAGCTCCCATCCTTACTATCTGTTAATTTTATCACCTTGCTACAAGTTTGTTTCTGTGGAGACTGTACCTTCTCCACTGAGGCTTTCTCTTCCACGCAGGATGATAATGAAAATGAATTTGAAGTTTGAAGTGTAGATCGATCAACTAGATCCGGCAGCTCATCTTTCAGATGTTGTGATAACACATTCACAGACTTTGGTTTTACATAGTCTACATGCTGTGCTGATTTACGACAAACAGAAACACAACTTTTTATCATCTTCACTCTGAAACTTTTACTGAGACTCTGCAGATGTGATACTGGACTATTATTTGCCTTATGTTTTGAATGAAATTCTTTGATCCTTGAATACATTCCTCTTTTGGTCCTACCCCTGCAGTTTTTTCCTGAGTCAACCCTGTGAAGCTGTGAAGAGACAAACGTGTGACTTTTATGTTTTCCTGTGCTCATGAATACCAGACTATCAGCATCATGCCTGGGGAACTCATGAATCTCTTTTTCCCTGCATCCTGTGGTGCCAGTTGGCATTTGAGGCGACAATGAAGGATTGCAGCTTTCAGACTCAGAGGCAATGGTAACTGCACCTAAATTGATCTCTGATTCTGAAGGTGAGGTAACTGAAGACATAGCATCATCAGTCTCTCTCTGCATCTGGCATGACTTTCCATTTTCTTTTGGTGAATGACTGCACACAGGTGACCTTTTTGACTGGAGTGCTGAGGTGCGCTTTTTTAAACTAATGGTTCTTTTTGCTTTTTTATTCTTCTCATGCCTTTGTATTCTGACCAACAAAAAAAACAACACATTATTTATGTTTAAAAAAAATAAACTGTACCATCATGGTTTTATGTTGAAAAAGAAAAGATGAAGCATAAGAAAATCATAAAAATCTGTCTATGTAAAAATATTCATTCAGTTATACAATTTTGTTTCTGTGTGAAGAAAAGGATAATAATAGCCAAGGTGATATGCTTCATAAAACAAAATGATTGGTCAATTAAGCTCACATGTTTTTTAAAGAATTTTTCCAAATATTCCTTGACACTCCATGAGAGTGTCCAGACTTGCTTGCAGAGGAACAGTGATTAGTGTCTTGGTAACTACTTGTCAGCTGCAAAGCAGTCCTGTCAGGAAGTTTCTCAACCTCCGACATGTGTCTGCCCCTTTTTCTCTTCATGTTCATGAAATGATCTATTTGGTCAGACATGTCTCCCATGCTTTCCGCCAATGTTTCCACAAGGAATGCATCTCTCTCAGCTGAAGCCAAGTCAAGTACTTGTGTGTAGTCTTTGGTTTTGTTTACACTAGTGATGGAGCTCAAAGTATGTTTTCCTTCCACATTAGTAGAAGACACAGAAACTGGCCTGCTTTTGGGAGGTATTACATATGAGCATGGCTGAAAGTAGCTGCTGATGTCAGTATGGTCAGGTATGCTTCGGATATTCAGCAACTAAAGGAAAAAGAGGGGATACCCAAAACAAAGACCAATAACAAGGCACAACAATCTAGAGTACTGTGTAAAATATATAATACACAAAATTGTTTCTATGAAATGCTAATTAACAAATAAAAGCAAAGGATACATTTTTTCAGATAAAGTTTAATTTGGTATTCTTTATCACAATAAAAGCATACTATATCTTTACAGTCTGCTGTGATAATTCTTACAACAAATAGAAAAATCTGGAAATATTAAAAGTAGAGTTTATGAGGTAAAGACATTGAATCTTCTTACTTGGCTGAAAGCTAGGTTGGTCTGTGCACAATAAGAATGCTGCCTTGGACAAACATACACTACCAACTTAAAACGCTGTATGCGTGCACATTTGTAGGCTGCTCCTGGAGCTGCAAGTACAGTATTACATTATACTATTATATTATAAAGTATTATACCCCCCACATACATACATGAATGCACTACCAAGAATTAACACACTACTTTAACAAAACATCAGTTAGCTCCTGTGTTTTTCACGTGGAAAGTGAACAGTCACAGGATGTTTACACTGAATGCAAACATCTCTTTTTTTTCCACTGCAGATTCTACCTGCTCCCCTACTTTGGCCTAATACCAATGCCATCACAAGCAAGTGTATAAACACATGTGCGCAAGGTAAATTAGTAGAGATTTGCACCTACAGCACTACTTTTATTCCTTTCTTGACACATAATTAGAAATAGGCTAATCTAAGGATATTTGCTTTCATCTGCCAATGACAGGAAAGTAAACAACAGCACTGATATATGTTTCTAATTATGTCAAAAGGATAATTTCATAACTGTTGAAAAAACAAAAATTTCCTTACCACACAACATAAACGTTTCCCGCCACCAGCAAAATGTATAGCAATGACCACAAAGAAAAAGCTGAGATGCAATGAAAGAGAAAAAAAAAACCCAGAAGACAGGGCTGACATAATACAGAGTAGCAGTGGTAGTGTCTGAATCTGACTGTCTGGATGATGCTGATGACTGTGAAGATGTAAGCATGATATCCTGCACTTACTTTTGTTACTGTGTTTTGTCAGGAGTGTCTGTTGCTCTGGCTTTGGTTTCAACGTGTAACCCAGCCTTATGTCAGTCCCTTTAATGATAAAGGAGTAAAAATGACTGTTATATGCATGATCAAATGATTTTTTTTAAACTGAAAGAACATCCAACCCAGTCCTAGTCTATCCACCAACATAAGCCCTACAGCAAGTGTCATCAACATCCTTACATAAACAATAATGATGGTGATCTTATTTTGAAAGCTGCTGTTACAAAAATTGAGATTACGTGGAATGTGTTAATTATATTCACATATATTAAAACGGAAAGAAATTGAAAACACAAAAATTGTCATACCAACTAAACAGTCATGATGTTTCTTTTCCTGCTTGGCACCATGAATGATCTGATCAAATTGTGTAATGACTGGTTCCAGAAGCATATTCACCTCCTGGAAATGCACTATTCCTTTTAAATGGCCAGAAACAAGTTACTCAAAAGGATTAAGCTAAATTAAGACAGAAATAAAGAAATCTTATGGCACAATGACATTAATATACTCATGGGTATGCACTCAGTGAAAATCTACATAACAACAGTGATTGCATATAAAACTTGACTAAGTTTACATGTGATTTTAGTAGGTTATGTAAAAAAAAAACTTGTAAATTCTAATGGCAAATAGTTTCAATCAATCAATCCTCTTTGTGCTATTTGCACATAAGGCCTCAACCAGAGCCCGCCAGTGATGTCGATCGGCTGAAACCTGTTCCAGGTGACCCCATGTCCAGCCCTTTTCTTTCATCTCCCTTTCCACTGTTTTTCTCCAGGTTTCCTTTGGGTGGCCTTGTTTTCTTCGGCCGTCTGGAGTCCATCGTAGGGCGATTCTGAAGAGGTCTGCTGTCTGCTGGCGGAGCACATGTCCAATCCATCGCCAACCCCTTCGTTGAACCTGCGTGGTGATGGACTCGGTTTCGGTTCCTCGGTGGAGTTCTCTTCATTTCTGATGGTGTTTGGCCAAAAGACGTTAAGTATGTGCCTGAGGCATCTGTTTTGGAAGACGTCAAGCCTGTTACCGATGTTTTTGGTCATCTTCCATGATTCTGATCCGTAAAGGAGGGTGCCGATCACATTTGACTTGAAGATTCTCAGCTTGGTCTTCTGGCTGATATTTTTTGCCTTCCATGTGCTCCTGAGTGAGGCGAAGGTCTGGCTGGCTTTCGCCAGTCGGGCTTGAATCTCCACCTCTGCATCCCCAGTGTTTGACATCTTGGACCCAGCATAGGTAAAACTGTCAACTTCCTCAATCTCTTCTCCATTTAGTTTGATATTTTCTTGGACTCTGGCGTTCACTCATACTTTTCGTTTTCTTTGCGCTGACCTTCAAGCCAAGGTTTCCAGCTGTTTCTGAGAAGCCATTTGTTTTCTCCTTCATGTCTTGGTGGCGGTGTGACAACAGGGCAATGTCATCGGCAAAGTCCAAGTCTTCCAGCATTGTTGTTGCTGTCATAGTCATGGTCCATTTGATCCCTCTCCTCTCTCTGTCGGTGGAATTCTTCATGATCCAATCCATGGCCAGGATGAAGAGGAATGGCGACAGAATGCAGCCCTGCTTCACCCCAGTACTGACGTTGAAGGGGGCTGTGAGCTCCGTGTCACAGACCACCTGAGATTTGAAATCGCTGTACAGCATTGCAATGACCTGGACAAGTTTCACAGGACTCCATAATGCCTCAGGATCTTCCGTAAGGACTCGCGGTGGATGCTGTCAAAAGCCTTCTCCAGGTCGATGAAGTTGATGTACAGCGGTGTGTTCCACTCGTTGCTCTGCTCCAGAATCTGACGCCGAATGAAAATGAGTTCAGAGCAGGATCGCCCAGGGCGAAATCCTGCTTGCTGACGCCGGAGGTCTTTCTCAACGGATGCTGTCAGTCTTGACAAAACAATCTTGCTAAAGACCTTGCTAGTGAGAGAAAGAAGTGTTATACCCCTCCAGTTATTGCAGTCTCCAAGATCTCCTTTCTTGGGTAACTTGAAGATGAGCCCTGTCTTCCATGCATCGGGGATCTGTCCTGATTCCCAAACTTGCCTGAATATTTCAGTCAACATGGGAGCTGTCACATTCACATCTGCTTTCAACATCTCTGCTGTTATTCCATCTGCCCCTGGTGCTTTGCTGCTTTTCATTGCCTTGATTGCTGCTGTCACTTCTTCCAGGCTTGGCGGGTCTGTGCAGATGTCAAGGTCTGTATCTGCTGGCTGGATGTCTTCGAGCTGAAGGGAGTCTGGTCTGTTCAGAACTGACTCAAAATGTTCCCTCCAGCGCTGTAGTTTTTCTGCCTCTCCCTGGACAAAATTTCCGTTCATGTCTTTCACTGGCACTTCACTGTTTTTGAACCTATTGTTTAGCTGTTTATTGATTTTATACAGTGTCTTCAGGTCATTTTTTCCTGGTGCTTCTTCTGCTTCATATGCCAGTTTCTCTATGTAGTCCCTTTTGTCGGTTTTGGTCATCTTTTCCTCTTTGTTTATTTCTGTATATCTTTGTCTGTGTTGTTCCTTCAGATGTTCAGATCTGGTGTTGTTGATTTTCTGCTTGATTGACTTTCTCTCGTCTGTCTTTTTCCATATCTCTTCTCTGATCCACTGTTCTTTCTTTTTTCGTTGGAAGCCCAGTATTTTCTCTCCTGTTTCCTGTAAGACTCGATTGAAGTCCTCTAAGGTCATCTCCTGTTGGTGCCCTAGTGCTTGGAACCTGTTCTTTACTTCCACTACAAAGGCCTGTTTGGTGCCTGGGTCTTTCAGTCTGCCGGAGTCCACTCTCTGCTGACGTGCCTGTTTTCCTCATGATCAACGTAGCTTCAGAGAAACTGCAACTATCACAAGAGTGTGGTCACTGGCAATGTCTGCTCCTCTGTAGGCTCTGATATCTTGAAGTGAGCTCCTCCATCTTCGGTTGATGATGACATGGTCTATCTGGTTCTTTGTGATCCCGTCTGGTGATGTCCACGTTGTCTTGTGGATGTCTTTGTGTTGGAAGTGTGCCTCCAATCAGTACATTGTTTTCTTCACAAAAGTCTGCCAGTCTCTCTCCGTTGTCATTGATGGTTCCAATTCCATGCCTGCCCATGATATGCTTCCTGCAGATATTGTCACTTCCCACCTTGGCATCGAGATCGCCGGTGATGAGCAACATATCATGGGCTCGGACACTCTCCGTGGCTGCCTGGAGCTGATCGTAAATAGCATCCTTATCTTCTGCCTCGGAGTCTTCTGTTGGTGCATAGCAAACTAGCACTGTCAGCTTGGTGTACTTTGAATGGAATCTTGCTCTCAGAAGCCTGGGTCCATAAGGCTTCCATTCCAGCAGTGTCTTTTCAGTTTTCCTATTGAGGAGTAGTGCTACTCCTTCAGAATGTTGGTTGTCCTGATGCTTGTCTCCTTTTTCCGGTGCCGGTCCATCTGACCTCGCTGACTCCCAGGATGTCCAAGTTGTAATTGTCAAACTCCTTGACTAGTTGGGGCAACCTGCCAGTCTGATACAAGGTCTGGACGTTCCAGCACCCCACCCTCAACTTTCGCTTTGGCTTAAGTAAGTCCACCATTGGGGTGCCAGCTCCCTCTCGGGTTTGACTGTCGTCCGTCATAAGTCCAGTTCTCTGGTATGTTTCATTACCTTCGCCATCCGTAATGAGTGCTCTAGTGTTGGTTTCTGTAACCTGCTTTTTTTATATGGTGGGGTTGTTAGCCCTACCACAACCTAATTTACCTCTAGGTGAGGTGTCCACCTTAGTCGCCTCTTACGACATGCCTGGCTGGACAACAGGGACCCTATTCTTACAATGCTCGCTGGGCAAGCATACCCCGGGGTCCCACCGGGGGGCAAATAGGTTCATTATTGTTATAATTATGGACAAGACTTCATTGTCCGCAAAAGTCCTTATTCCAATGTACATAATGTTAATTTTTTTATGTCTGAGATTACAGCCTCCAAATCAAAGCTTGCTTTACTCTTCATTCACTTACAGTAAGTGTTATTTTGCAAAGAAGCTTCACTTGAAATAAATGTTTGCTTCTGCACATGCAAAATCTTCAGGAACCAATAACCGAAGTGCCATCATGTCTGTCACCAAAGGTAAATTGCCAAAATATGCATTAAAAGACAAAATGGAAGGAGAATTTTTCTATAAAAAAGTTTTTAAAAGATGGCAAACCATGACTACAAACTTTACTATTACCTTCATGTGAATATCTTGAAACCAGTTTCGAGAAACACCTGCAGCTGTATGCACTGCTGTGATAAAAGGATGTATTTCTAGTTGCACAACGTTGAACTTTGATAGCTACCCAACAAAAGAAGAGAAAACTAGGAGTCAGCAAATAATTTTACTATGCAGCACAGACTATTATAATAGTTATATTACTAACAATACATCAAAGGCAGTGGCTAGCATGCTAATGCTTCTATTTTTAATCATGTGTGGAAAGCCAGTTTATTAAATACAAACAAGCCAGCCTTATTGACAATCTTAGTAAAGTGACTGACAAAAAAAAAGATCTCTAATCTCTCAAGATGTGGTCAAGAATTTCATCTGAAGTTAGTGGGATATGCACATTTATTAACTGAGTTTGTACCATAAACAGTGCAGTAGTGAATGCTGATATATGGTTATAAATACTTTTCTTCACTTATTTAACTAAATTATGGTTTTGTGATGTACTTAATTTTTTCTTTTTATCAAAACTTCATGGCAGTTTATACCTTTATAACTAATATTTCAAACATCCACTTACTACCAAAATGAGTTCTGTTTTATTTAACTGTGGGTGATCTACTGAAAAGGCCAGCAGACAAAATACAAAAAAAAAAAAACTTAAAGTCGGTTATCATTCTGCAACTGGATGATCCTACACACCTTTTTACGTTTTCATCTACACTTGTTTACCATTTACACTATGTACCATAGATCATTACGGGCAGAAGAGCGATTTAAAAACTGAAAACAATGGGCAGCTGTAAATTCGTAAATCACTTTGCTTAAAGAGACTAAAGCCAGGAATAGTCATGCAATAGCTATAATACCGGCATTTCACAAGCTTCGCCAGTATCGCTTTCACTTAAACCACCTCATGCTTCAGTTTTTTATGATTTTATATATTTGGTTCTGTTCTTTAGTCAGTCCAAATACTTTCAGAAAGGCATCATCTGACTGTTGGGGAGCGGGGAACTTCTCAAACTATACCGTATGGAATGGGATAATTTAATTACTCTTAGCAAGAATAAACACATTTTATACT
Organism: Marisa cornuarietis; assembly: GCA_004794655.1. NCBI lineage: Eukaryota > Metazoa > Mollusca > Gastropoda > Architaenioglossa > Ampullariidae > Marisa > Marisa cornuarietis. Next base: position 6,250,736 of record SMMW01000001.1, read on the forward strand.
GTTATACCAATAATTTTATACACGATTACCCTTAAAAATTGTAGTTCCTTGGGTCCCATGGAATATCCAGCACCTCTTGCCATTATTGAGTAGTATCAACACTGATCTTTAAACAAGGAACTTTGTCAGCTCTTTGCGAAATGATTTGGCGCCCCACTCGTACCAAAACCCATCCAGATCACAGACTTGCCGGATCCCATGGTCAAACAGCAAAGATTTTACACATCTGTTTCAAATTAAGACACGTTTTCTTATTTAACATTTTAAAAAAGTTATATAATACTTTTAACAAATTATTAAAAAAATACTTCATTGTAAACAGAAGATGAAAATATGTTTGTTGAAACTGCTAGAGCGAGCAGACGATCATATCACGTGGGCCGAACAATGTCACATGATCTCTCAATATGGCGCTCACCTGCGTTCAACTAATGTTGATGGTGGGAATGTTGGTGACTGGGAGCATAAACACAATAAGCAAGAAAGCTCAGAATGATTGCAGGTAGTAGATAAATTTCACCATATTCCAACTGAATTTGCTTTAAATTTGTGTTAAGTAAAGCTCTACATAGTGAGGAAAGATTTGCATGTCTCTAGATCGAAAAAGGCTAGCTTGCTAAACTGGTGTGTTCAGCTGTGCTGTGTTGATGTTCCCAGGCGAATGTACGTGAGCGGAAGTGAATGGATAATAAATCTGAATGTAGATGCTGATGTCAGTGTGATCAAATATGCTTTGTTCGCTTAGCAGATAAATGGAAAAGAAGAGATAACAAGAGCAAAAACTATTAAAGCACAACGTACAGTCTATAGTGTACTGTGCAACGTACACTTTTGAGTTACTTTTTTTAGTGCATATCTGGTGCAAACACTTCAAACAGGTCATAAGAGCTATGTCTGTCAGGGTAAATGAAGTTGAAATTTTCAAAGGATATCGAAAGCTCTTTCATTGTAAGACTTAATTGTATCTTGCTTTTAGTTTTGCTTTTGTTTTCTCTCTAGTGCAAGGGGCTACTATATGTCAGGAAACAGCACTTCTGTTCACAGTTTTAATCATCCATGGTTTCAGACATGGATCATGTTTATTGGTATAGTATTTTTACAGTTCAGAATAATTGTTACTTTGACCACTTGCTTGCATTTGGGGTAGATACAAACCACAATAGACAATAGGTTGCATTTACATGCATTAGACTTTGAATATGCAGAATAACTAAGGATGATTACACACTTGAAGAGTTAAATTTTTTTTAACAAATGTGTATACATTTATTTATGTACAGTATAAACGCGTTCAAGAAAGTGTTTCTGCATATTTTGATTATAAGCAAAACACAGCACACCCTAGAGATTACAAAATGTATTTCTAACAATGCATGAAATGTTAAAGTTATTGAGTTTTGTTAAAAAATTAAGTTGCACAAGTATTTGGCTTTGTCTTTACAACACATTCTCAGCATTTTTAATAAAATATTTTGAAGTTACAACAACACCATCACTTTAAAATTAAACTTGGATTCTTTCCAGGGGAGTGTGCCTGTTTGGTTGGTCTGCTGTTGCATCAAAGACGTGAAAAGCAAAAGTTTTTAAAGGAGGTAAGTATACACTCATAAAATATATTTCTTGGTAGTATATGTTCATACACAGTCCATTTGAGACCCAAAATTTTTATCATCATCATCCATTCATCCCTCCCTCCCTTGAGCAGATAACCAGCTGATCAATAGAAAAACAGGTCTGCCAATTTCGGTTCTTGAGGGAACCTGACTAAATGAAGCAGCTGCTAGGGTGTCCCACCTATGACGATTGTGTACAAAATTGAACAGGTCCTGCATGGAGAGGCCGGTTTATTCTTTCACATTTGCCGTTCTGCTCTTTCTCTGTCTGCTTTGACAGCACCCTTGTTCCTTGATAGAAGACTGTTTTATATAAGGTGTCATGTTGTGTGGCATGGCCGATCCAGACTACCTTGTGCCATTTCACCATCATGAGCAGGGTTTCCTAGATTCCCCAGCAGTGAAGACTGTGTTTTGTATGAAATCTTGGGATTTATGTTCCTTGTTAGAGATTTGGAACAGTTTCCTTAGGCATTTGGTTTCAAATGCTTGGATTTGTCTTTCGGTCTCAGTAAGCAAGGGCCAAATCTCACAGCTGTACAAGAGTATGGTAATGATGAGGGTGGTGGCGGGTGGATGTGGCTTGTATCTCCTGCACTTGGTGGCAAATCTGACGCTGTTGTTGTGCAATATTCTGTCCTACATGGCCATTGCTGCTGTTGCTCATGAGGCCCTTATGCAAATGTCAGCTTCGCAGCTGCCATCTTTGTATGACAATTTCTTTATTTCAGTAGGCTCGTGCCCATAACCGATATTGGGGGAGTGGGTGTAGGGGGAATCAAAATGAAAGTACAAAATACATAAAGACAGTGTCCTTACTTCATCAAAAATACAACATCCATTAATGTGTTATTTAACAATATCAGTAATTTGCAAATTATTTGTTCTCTCTAATCTGCAGTGCTTTATACAGATAGTAGGCAACATTTTGGATTAATTTTAAACAGTTTCTTGCAAATAAAATAAATAAACGAAACTGAGAAGGGTTCTTATAGAAATTTTCAGGAATGTACAGCTGTTGTGGGCACACAAACACAAAATATAACTCAGTCTCTTCACAATTGCAATTGGGGCATTTTAATGAAGTAGTGGACAAATTGCTGTAGCGCTGCTTATGAAAATTTATGTTTGTAACTCCTAGCCTAAACCTTATTAGTGAATTTCTAATAGCAATATGTTTAATGTCAATTAAGTAAGTGCTTAACTTTAAAGAAGACTTAAATGAGCTTTAGAAGGAATATCGATCACTAATAGATACTTTGCTATGCCAGTCTTGCTCAAAACAGTCTATAAGTCTCAGGTTAAATTCTCTTAAGATTATTATTGTTATTATTGTGCATATTTAGCAACATATTTAACAATTTTTTTTGAAGTCTACTGGGGGTCAAATTTACAACTTTCAGCCAGTATGCAATACATCTCACATAAGCATTTACAAACAATGAGTATCTTCAACATTCACCGTAAATCATTCCATTTGGAGTTCTTAATGTCACATTCAAGAAACGTTTCATTGCAAATAAATGGACTCTCTTGATAATATTGTTGTCCGCACACAGACCCCACACCTCAGAACCATACAGAAGAATTGGCTGAATTTGTGAATAATTTGAAAAACAAAAAGGGATTACAATATTCAGGGTGCCGAAGAACTTTTATAATTCCAATTACTCCTCTGCCTTCCTTTGCTGCTAAGTTATTTAAGGCACGAGAAAACACACAAAGTGTTGACAAAATTATTTCTAGATATTTATAACTATTGACTGTTTCCAGTTTTGTACCAAGTCCAAATCACTGAAGAAACAAAGCTCAAGCTAAACACCACTTACAAAGACCATGTGCAGATCTATACTGACGAATCTCATGACCCAGAGACAAACACAACCGGATTAGGAGTGTATCAACCCGGTAACATCACCATCTCCAGCAAACTCCTAAAGCACACATCAATTTTCACAGCTGAGCTGACTGCCATACTGACAGCTCTTCAAACACTCCCTCCTAGAATGAAGGACACAATGCAATTACAATATTTATTAATTTGTGGTTCACTGTCAGCACTTCAGGCTTTAAAAAACCAATCCTCAAACAGACTAGACATAGTATACGACATACTGTCCATCATAAATAAAATAAACCAGGAACATGGAGACATTAATTAAGTTCCTTTGGGTTCCCTCCCATATAGGAATTAAAGGAAATGAAGAGGCAGATAAACTAGCTAAAATGGCAGTAAAACAAGAAGCAAACCCTTAAGTCACCACCCTAAATATCTCTATTTCACCAGCAGAGAGAAAAATAGCTATAAAACCAGCAATAAAAATAAGGTGGCAAGAGAAATACAAAAATGAAGGTAAAGGTACCAGGAGATTGATAGATGACCAGCCTAGCCACACCTTGATGTTCCTGAAGTCAAATAGGGCTGAACAAAGTAAAATAGCCAGAATGTAATATCTCTATTTCACCAGCAGAGAGAAAAATAGATATAAAACCAGCAATAAAAATAAGGTGGCAAGAGAAATACAAAAATGAAGGTAAAGGTACCAGGAGATTGATAGATGACCAGCCTAGCCACACCTTGATGTTCCTGAAGTCAAATAGGGCTGAACAAAGTAAAATAGCCAGAATGAGGTTAGATGGAGAATACCTAAGAAGATATAAAGACCCTCCTTCATGTCCCTGTGGGGATAGACTTAGCACCCCGCACGTACTGTTGGAATGTAGTGAAAACAAACCAGAGAGAGAAGAACTAAAACACTTCCTAGATAAATACAGACTGGGGATAAACCTTAGTAACTGCCTCAACCCACCTAACAAACTTTGGAATAGTATACTGTCACTAGTAGCAACAATAGTAACAAGCCACCCAAACTCCAGATTAATATAACACAGGCATAGGGGTAAAACAGGATAGCATAGCCTAATACATAGATAAAACCCAAAGAAGATAAAAAAAAATTAAAGTAGAGCAACACATATGGAATCTAATAAACCAACACAATACACCACCACGGCAGGACCCCTAAACACGGGTAGCAAACAGCAGCAGCAGGAAAAGAGGGCAGCAGCACTGTAACCACCTATGCAATCTTGGCGGACCAACAACAGATAAAGAGGGCACAAAGACAGTACACCACACATGCAGACTTGCAAAACCTAAACACCAACAAAAATAGAGGGCACATGCAAAAAGTAACACATCTGGCACCACAAAAACAGCAACACACCTCCCAAATCCCCCATACCCTCACCCTCCTCCCCAACACCCAGATCTCCCGAAGACCCCTTCCCCCAATAGTGCGAAATCACTGAAAGGTGGAAGCACTTTCCCTTACAAAATCAACAACAACAATAGTTTTGTACCATCGTAATACCATTCTTCTTTTCTAGCAACATGACCCCCGTTCCTGAAAATAACCACATTAGATTTCTTCATATTGACAACTAGGTCCAAGTGTTTTGCTGTTACATATAGAATATTTAACTGGTTTTGTAAGCCAATCACTGTATCAGAAAATATGGCAATAATCATCTGCAAATAAAAGCACCCAAGTACTGGAAGCTGGTTACCTCATTGAGCTGTACTACACTGATGCACATCTCTTGCTCTACTGTGCTCAGTGGTGTTGTCCATGACCAGGGCCGCCGAGAGCCAGCCTGGGCCCCGGGACAGACGACCTCTCCGGGCCCCTTGTGATTGTAATCGTAAATTATTTTCCCAGTATATAATGTATGTTTACAATTCGATTGTCAATATTTCATTCAGTAACGAAATATAAACTGCAAACATTAGGACAAGTGAACTATTATCTACATCACCACTTGAACATAAAGTTGTTTACACTTGAGTGGTTAGTAACTGAGGAAAAATTATGTAAAAGGATTAGACTTGTAGCACCCCGCTCCATTGAAAAAAAAAAACCCGAGTAAGGACTGTTACGTCAGGAGCGATGTCAAAACCTCGACAGATTAGAAAAAGGGCTAGAGCCTAAAGACAGTACAACAATCATGTCCAACAGCCTATTGCAGGTCTGCTAGATAGCTATTCGCCGTATATACAAGGACCGGTGTCGGGCATTACACAAACGCAACACTGTCCGCTCGAGTAATAGAGGTTCATGCAATACCGGGTGCACCCACTGCCTTCAAATTACACCAGTGGTGCTTTGCGGGCTTTTCGACTCGCAAAAAGTTCGATAATACAATCGAAATCGGTTGTTCTTGCGAGCCGAGACTCCACTGCCAGGAGTCCTAAGCTGCTTAACCGATCTTGGCACATCGTTGACCGCAGCAGGTGTAAAACAGGGAAAACAAAACAATGGTTGTTTACCTTTACTCCAAACTAGCCAGTCACGTCCTACAGTTTCGCCATTTTTCAATTTAATTTGAAGCAGCGAAACTGGAAATGAGCGTCCCGAAGAATTATCCGGAAAACATGCTGGTAAATTTGCGGGACCTCGTCGAATAGCTTCTTCAATATGATAGGCAGAAGTCGTTTCTGTCTCTAGTAGTCCGACATCAAAAAAGACGAGTCGATGTCGTCTCCGTTAGGAGAGTTTCCCTCGTCTTTGTGCCCTTCTGACAGTAGGACAAGTCATTATGTCATCTTTAATTACTGAACAAGCGAGTTCTGGTAGACAGTCGCTGTTTCCAGCTTCCTGATTAACATCAGTGGATTTTGCTGGTGCTTCGCCTGCTTGGCCAGTCATCACTGGGCTGATGACAGTTACTAGATGTAGCGGTCACTCTAGAGGTGAAGCCTACACTCTGTAGCGTTCTTTGACTGACGTGTAACTTTGCTTTTTTCTCGTGCTGCCCTTTCTTTTCTCTTTTGCGCTCCAGACTTGTGATGATACATGACAACTGAGGCGTTGTAAGAATTAGCAAGTAACTGGAACGAACAAAATTAAAATATTTTTATATCTGTATGTGAAGAATTATAACGGGGAAAGGGCTGGTCTAATCAGCCTGAGGGGGAAAGGAGAACTCAGTTGGCTCGTCTCATCCACTTTCGGCCTCTCACACCCAGTCACCCGCTAATTCTCACGTTCACACGCGTACACACTGGTAATCGCGTTCACCCGCGTGTGCAAACAAAACCGACACACAGTCGTACAACATATAAAACTATAATTAATCAGAAAAGGTAAGGTTAGGTTGAACACATAGACATCAGCTTATACAATACTACTCAATGCCTACGCAGTGGCCAATCAAAAGGCTGGTACAATATGCAAGTGTACAGCTTCTAAGATAACATATGGATATGGTATACATACCAGAGGACACAGTCCGCCCCTGACCAACGTCCGCAAAACTACTCTCAGACTGCTTCTCTGGTACAGCTCCTAGTCATGGTCACTTAGCCCCGCGCTGGAGAAGAGCAGTGTCCTCTGCTACCCGCTCTGTGTCCTCGAATACACCACATGCACGTTTACTTCCACAGCACCCTATCTCCTCGGGTGGTACGGATGGTTCGTTCTACCGCTGCTGCGTCCCACTGCACCAGGTACTGAACAACAGCGGTGCACAGTCGAACCGCGGTGATAATCCGTTGATTCAGCAGACGGTTCAAGCGGGTCCGGTGCCACAAACTCTTCTGGTCGCTGTCTCACGCCTCTCAATGCCGGCCTGTCGTCTGCTTCTCTCGTCGTCGGCGAACCCAATCTCTTGATTATCCAACACTCTCCTCTCTCTCTCTCTCTACAACCCAGACCACAAGTACCAGCAAGTAGTGATGTTGTACACAATGTACATTCTAACAGAACGGGCCCTCCTTTCTCAGACTTGCTGCATGTGCCTAACGATCACTCAGAGTGCGACGTCTCTGCTGAAATTTGAGGAAAGGCTTCGAACACAACTCTGTCCAACCCTAATGTTACTAAACCACGTGACCCATCTAAACCAATCTGCTTACTTCTGACCTATCAACCTTCGACTAAAATACTCAAGGTACCTACTCAAACCATCTTCTCACGGTCAGTCATCAAGAGAGCCATGATGTCGCGACACCTGTCTAGCTTCGTCGCTCAGCGCCGACGACCAGTCGGTAGCAAGGAAACAACCGTCATTGTCCTCTGCGAAGAATACTACTCTTTCAATTAACCTTTGGTTCTTGGCCTTCGGCCACGACCGGTCTTTCTTCTCAGAGCGGTCCCTTGTTGTGATAACGGCCGTCCCTCCTTCCGACCTAACCCCCTGCCCCTGCGCCAGGTCCATCCTACCATAAACGACCCTAGTCCCAAGCCCAACTAAAACTAGGGGCGACAACCACAATAAAACATACGGCCCCGTCCCCCAAGAACCAACCTTGGTATGGTATTGCCACAGGGTGGCCGACGCCGCGGTGGTCAGAGAAAGAACTGGCTTACGAACATCAAAGACTGGACTGGTCGTCCTGTACAGGACCTGCTGACTATCGCCCACAATAGACAAGAGTGGCGGCCCTGTCAGCTGCCGCGTCTATCTCTGTGATCCCCCCAACGCCAAGTGCCAGGCAAGGGACGACTGACTGACTGACTGATTGCCTGTATCACAGTAACTCAATAACTATCTTCGGATATCGACCATTTTGCTCTGGCCTTGAACACCGTCTCTACACTTAAATTATCTTTCTCATGCTAACATCCTCTTTATCATCCTCCTCCAGCTCCAAACTTCCCTTGACAACACTGTGATCAGTTTATAAGCCTATTTGCTGGTTTTTAAAATGTTTTTGCAATAATGTGTTCTATTTTGCTGGCTGCGATAGTATTACAGCATAATATAGTCTCATTGTATCAAGGATCTATTGTGTAGAGTTGTAGACTAATGTATTTGTTTGTTTGGTGATGGAGAAACGGTAACAGAAAGTCTCAGTGTTTAGTAACTACGAAAACAAAACAGCCTTGATATCTCTCGCTTACAGGCTGACTCACCAGAGGCGGGCCCCATCCTCTCGGTTCACAGAGTGGCCACACATCAGTAACATATCTACCTCTTCACTGTTAATTCCGATTTGCTTGCAGGGCCCGCCCGGCGCCCCCTCCCTCCCCCCCCCCCCATAGTGGCACATAAACCCAGCAATAGACGGTTCACACGCGATAAAATCTTTGGTGTCCGCGGCCTTCCGCCTCCAGGCTTGTCCAGCGAGAATATGATACCTCTGACTACTACCCCGAAATTGTATACTACAGACTTGAAACTCAACGTCTGCTTGGGTGTTCTGTCCTCAGACCTTTCTTTAAAAGAAAAAAAAAGGAGAAGAAAAAAAATCCACTGAGAAAGGCCGGGCCCCCTTCACAGCCGCGGGCCCGGGTACACCAGACCCCCCTGTCCCCCCCTCTCGTCAGGCCTGTCCATGACCTTACTCTTGTCCATGCTGATTTCCATCCTCGCCATGATAGCCTTAGTTGCTGGCATAGTGTACAACTTAACCAGCCTACCTGATTTCCATCCCAAATGCAGCCATGTTGCCCACCAGTCTGTTTATGAGGTCCTGGAACTCGTCCTTGCTGCCTTCGATCAGGTCAGTGTCACCTGCAAAGTGCAGGTTGCATAGGGGTCCCCTAGTGATGGACATGGAGTTGTGGTAGTTGTGGAGGGCTTCTCGCATGATATTCTCCAGAAAGGTGTAAGCAGCACAGGCAACAGAAGGCGGTCAACAGTGAACACCCGCTGCTGTTTGAAAAAGGTTTCCTACCTATCAATATCATTAACAACAATTATCAGTCAGAAAGAAGGATGTTTAGGCCAGAGACCTGACCCTATTCTCATAATATTGCAGCAATTGTAGATCAAGGAAATGAAAGGTGTCTAAATATTGCTTGCATGCTATTATTGAATTCATTGGACTTTTGATTGAAGACATTGTATACGTTGATACTAGAGTATTTATAATTTTGATTCATCCTGTGAGAGTAGGAATATAATTTTGGTTGTAAGTGTATGTTGATGTCATTTGTTGTTCACTCGCCTGACTGTTCATCTCTCCACCTGGAGTTTCCACACTTTATGTCTGGTGTATGTTTCAAACATGTTTGGAACATAGATGGGAGTTGCATACTGTTAGAAGGGTGGGCTTCATATTGTCCTGTCCAAAGTCGTTTGTCCAGGAAACTAATATAGCATGACCTGGGCAGCCAAAAAAGGTGAGTATTTTTTTGTTGTTGAAAGAATGTGCATGTGAGTGAGCATAGGTTAGCGACACCTGTCTATGACGTAAACAATAATTGAATTCATAAAGTGCAGCTCCCCATGTGGATATGAGCTTAATGAGCTGCACACGAAAGATTGGAAACAAACGACACTCAACATAAGCATCAGTAAACAGATTACAACAAGACAAAAACAAGTTAAGAAAAAAACTAAGTGATGGAGGAAGAACGAAGGAGTGGGCAGAACAGCCCTCTTGATGATCCAAGATATTTCTTAAAGAGATGGGTTTTGAGACTGGATTTGAAGGCTTTAAATGTAGACACAGTTTGAAAAGAAAAGGAAAGAGAATTCCAGACAGTGGGGCCTCAAAAAAAGGAAAAATAGCATATACCGAATTTTCCTTCTGAGAGGAGGGTAACACAACCAGACCAAAAAGACCGACATAACTTTCACAGTTTTGTAATGTTAAAATTATTCCAAAGTTTAGATGGGTAGTGAAGTGTACAGTACTAGAGTCATAATTTAGAATGCACTCTTTTTATGAGCATATCATCCAGTTGAGAAAGAGAAAGCCTTCAAATGGAGTTTGATATATTGGAATGAGGGTGGGTCCAGAAGAACGGGTTTTTTTTTCATATTTAACAGTGCTCATTCAATAATAAAATTAAAGACATCATTAACCCATTAATGCTGTGTTTTATGTATGTATATAGAGCAAATGGGCATCTCAGATTGGACAGGTTGCACCTACTCCTCCAGAGAATCCAAGGTACATTTTCTTTTCAGTCTGTGTCCTGAGTATGTATTTCCTAATGCCTGTTATAATCATTTAAATGTTTACTCTCTTGAGAGTTTAGTTTGCTCCCATCCACTGAAAATAATGATTGAACTGCTGTGTCCTTATATTGTTCTTAAAAGTGCCATGTCATTATTATTATTATTATTATTATAATACTTAAAACTGCTGTCGTTATACTTAACACTATTTTCTTTATTTTGCCTAAAACTGATGTGTCTTTAACATACTTAAAACTGCTGCAAAAAAAGTTACATGATAAATTTTAATTGATACCTTATTAGCCCTCATTCTGTCTTTACACCCATTGGCACAACTGCTGTGTCATCAGCCTTTTTGTTTCCTTCAGATTATTTCAATGGATTTTTATAATTCCCACTTTGTGTGACCTCGTTGGAACATCACTGGCAGGTAATATGTAACAAAAATCACTTGTTGTTTTGAATGTGAATGGTAGACAAATAGGTAGGGGAATTTTATATCAGAGGTTTTTATCTTGAAAACTATTTTCTCAGGCAATGAAAATAAACTCATTTTTCTATATTGGGAATTAATCGTTGCATGCCATTATTATTATATTCACCATGTATTTTTAACTAATCAGGGATAGGTTTGCTATATGTGGATGCATCAGTTTGGCAGATGCTAAGAGGGTCCATCATCATATTTGCTGGTGTTCTTTCTGTAAGTCAGATAACTTTAATTCTTTTTTATGGTGAGACCAGTTTACATTTTAATATTTACTCAGAATATACATGTTTTTAAATCCCCTTTTAGATAAATGTGCTATTGTTAAGCACAACATTATTTCTTTAAGAAAATGTAAAACAGTGTAATTTCTTTTCTTATCTGATTATTGCATGACATTTTCAAAAATGAAAGTCTAAAAAGAAATCATTTACATCTTTTATTTGTGATTTATTAACCTAAGTAATCATAGACAAAGGAAAATGTATATTTACGCTGTCATCTGTCACAGAAAATCTTCTTGAAACGTAAATTGTACCCTGTTCATTGGCTTGGTATGCTAGTAACCATGGGTGGTTTGATTCTGGTTGGCTGCTCCAGTGTATTCCAGTCAACACAAACCACTAGTGGATCAAAAACTCTTCTTGGTGAGTCTCTTGACAAGTGTGGTGTCCTAATGTTGAGAGCAAGGCCACTCACTTTAAAAAAATCTTTCTTGGTAGAACTTTAGGCTACACAATACATAATGTCTCAGTAAAATGATAAAAATTGTTTGCATTTAACTCCTCAAATTATTGGAGCAAAAGCACAAAGTCAATCAAAAACAAAAATTCTGTCTAGATTTGTAAAAACACCCTGGGTATTGCTTTTTCTAGGAGTGCAAAATTTGATTTTATAATTTTGAAATTTCATAGCATCACAGAGGTGTGGAAAATACTACTATTAAAAGACAGCATTTAGCAAGGTAGTGCTGAAACTATACAACATAACACCACTTCCTAAAAAAATTTCTTTTTGCCATCCCAGACTAAGAAATCACTTAGGTTCTGAATATTCACTGTACTATCAGTTCTCCAAATCATGAATTATGGCTGCTGTAGTGAAACAAAACTGTATATGCAAGCTATTGGATATATTGGATAAAAGCTTTTAGCCAGTGTTTTTTATATATATATATCATTATGATATAATATTGAATAAACTTAATGTACGTTAATAAACCTTTGATTTTATTACACAACAGGTATTTTATTAATTCTGGGAAGTCAGTTGGTCAGTGCCTCGCAGATGATCATTGAAGAACTGTTTCTAAAAAAGAAAAACTTCCATCCTTTGCAGGTAAGAGCATATTGCAACAAAATGGTGCCTAATTTTTTTATCATTCATCTTTTATTCAACTTTCATTTAACAGAGTTGATGTAAAAGCCTTTAATTTTGAGGAACTTTTTTCTTTGATAACGATGATATTTTCATGGTACAAATTTACTGATAACTATTGTTCTGATGACTAGGATTTATTTTTATGTTCATAACCACAGGTTGTTGGCATGGAGGGTACATTTGGCTTGCTGCTCATGACATTCGTGAGTAGTAGTTTAACTCGCCAGCCATGCCCCTTCAGAACAGGCCCTTCTTTCTGGACACATGAATTTTTATTTTCAAAAAATTAAATAAATAAATAAATAACTACATAATGTACAACTGTAGTTTTGTTTTTCTACATATTAGTAGAATTTAAATTTTCTTAACTAATTTAATTGTTTCAAGCTTATTTTCTTTTTAACATATATCCAGGAAGATAAGCAAATAGAATCCAAACAAAGAAAGTTGTCACGAAGTAGGCTACCAACCAAACTGGGTCCCATTACCATAAATCTTGCCAAAAATTCAGTTTTTATATTAAAAAATACATCTGGAATGATCCAAAAGGAATCTAAACACACAGATAAGTGTTACATATGCATAACGTTTGAGCACTTTTGTATGAAACCTCTGATCTCTGACTCGCCGTTTTCAAAAGGCAGTGACTAGATCTAGAAAATTTTGAATTACCACCAGGAAACAACAGATTAAACAATATCCCCAATCACATCCTTTAGTCTACCTATAAAAATTTGACCCCCAAAAATGACTAGCCTTCCTGACATGGGGGGGGGGAGGAGGTGGGCAATTAATATTTTCATAAGACTGCCTTATGGGATGATCTTAGTGCTCACACATGCTACGAAGCGAGTCCTTTGAGTTAAGCTTCATCTTTGACATTTCATACAGAGTGCAATACAGACAGAAGTCATTTGGTGGACTACTTCTCATGAAATGTCACTTAATGTTCAAATTTTTTCCATCCATATTTTCAACAATTTGTTTCCTCATCATATCCATTTAACGTGTATTCTTTCTTGTTAATTACCCACAGAACATGCATTTTTAGCAGTTTTTGTTTCCAAATACAGGTGGTTTTACCAGCAATGTACTTTATTCCTGGTGATGACCCTGGGGGAAGATATGAGAACAGCATTGATGCACTGTACCAGCTTGGTAACAGTCCCAAGCTTCTTATTTTTTGCATCCTCTACCTTGTATCCATTGCATTTTACAACTACTTTGGGCTTGCTGTCACAAAGTCCCTCACAGGTAAGTTAGATTTTTAGTTAAAAAATAAAGATTCTATGAACATTATTATAATGAATGACTTGTCATGATTTTAGCTTGTTTTCTTTTCCACGTTATCAATAAAAAGTGATTGTATTTTCCTTGCTAAATAAGGCAAATGTATAGATGTTTACACAAACACATTAAACATAGAACAGGTGAGACTGTCACCAGAAACGTTAGAAACACTAGTTAACTTAAAAGTCTAATTTTATTAAAATCTCCAGCTGTGCACAGGACACTGATTGATGCTTGCCGAACAATCCTGGTGTGGGCAGTTAGCCTTGTCATCTACTATGCTTTTGACAAGGTGGGGTTAATCGCTGCTGTTAGCATTTTAGCAGGACATATCTTCCTGTATCAGAATGAATGACTTGCAAGAGTGGATGTGTAGATATATATGCAAAGTCATAAATGTGTAGATGCTTATGCTTCATATACAGTTCGTACTTACAGATACAAACATCTTCATAGCTACAGCTCAATTGCATCGATTCATCCATATTGAATGAGTTACCTTTGTGAAACTTTACAAATATTTTTATGATCTTCGCAAAAGATTAAAAAAAAACAAATAAAACCTATTGAACTGCTTCTGCCTATACATAATATGAAAGGTTATTTTATAAATATACAAGACCTTATCAAAATATATAGACATTTAAAAAGGTTATTTTTATATCACATAATCATATTTGGATATTACATCGATAGGAATTCGGCGAAGACTTTGACAAGACTTACGGCATTTTGCAAGGTAACGTACAAGTTTATTCAAGATATTTCCAATTTAGGTTTAATTTTTTTTTTTTTTAAAAAAAGGTTAGACATTTCTGGTTTAGATACACAAGGCAGTCAGGCATCCAGTTTCACTGTCATTGCCCATCGAAATTTGCATGCATTATATGATGTATATGAAGATTCATGTGATTTAGAGGTGGACACACTTGAATAGCTAATGTTTGTTGTTAATACCCCTGTCTTCTGAAGCAGGAAAAAAGGTAACTGTCTAGTATTTGTGGCTTCAAACATTAGGAAGTTTGTAAAGGTTATAATGATGCAAATCACATTACTTTGTAAGGAGTATATGGAACACTGCAGAGCAAATAAACCTTTGTTTTGTAATGTGATTTGTTTCCTGATACCAGTAATCTTTACAGCTTTTTGCTTTTATTTGGTAGTTGATGGCTTTTCATTCCTTGTGATTGGGACCATGTTATACAACCAAGTGATGACTTTTCCTTGGATTCCTTGGTGTAATCCTCCCCCTTCTGTAGAAGTTGTGGCCATCATTAATGAAGATCATGGAGATGGTGGTAAGAGAAGTGTTAGTGTCAAGAAAGCAGCAAATATACAGGACCTCGAAGAGTCATACAAATCTGATATTGATGAGTGTAGCACTCTTTTGACAATACCCCAAACAGAAAGGCAGCGGCAAGCATACACTTGAGAAATCCAAAGAGTTTTGTGAAATGCTGAGGTAATCTACAAAATTTGATGAACCTAGATTTAGGGCCAAGGAAGAAATGAGAGACAAGGAACAAATTAACTTTTATAGGACATAATTTTTCAGATGTTGCATATTTACTATTGCATATACATTTAAAAGTACTTGCTATGAATATTCTAAGTGTTAATCCCTTTTCAAAATGCATCATCATCATGCCTTTCCCTTGCATAATTTGTTTGGTGTTGATGCCTATGTTTGTCCACTGTCCAAAAAAAAAATGAAGCCAGTTTTACATTTTATTGTACTCCTTTGCAATTTATGTCTTCTTTAGTAACTGTGAATGAGAAATTACATTTTACGTCTATTATTAATCAAAATTTTAAACAGTGAACTACTTTTTCTGTACAGAACAGGTATTTTAGATGTTTCAGAAAAATGTGCCAAAAGTACCATACATTTATCTCTCTCTTAAACTGCTGCTGTGTCAATATTTGTGAATGAAAGCAAAAGAAGAATGTCAGCATGGTTCATCTCACAAACAATTTGGTCCGAAAAAATCTTTTAGAAGTTATTTGGTGATTGCACTGTCAAGAGCTAGGTAATCATGTGGTTTGTCCTCAACTTCAAAATGAAAATAAGACATTCAATAACGGATCAGATTTGATTTTAGGAGAGCTGGTGGAGGGTACCTTTTCTGACTGTTTTTGTGATAGAAACTAAATCGCTTCAGAATAATTAAAGAAAGGTATTCAATAAAAACATACATTTTATTTATGAGACATAATGATACCATGAAGAAGGATCACAACTGATGAACAGATAATTTTACAATGTACATACACACCAGCTAAAAGGTAACCGAAGAATATTTATAACCTCCATAGGAAGAAAAAACAACTTTACAGACCCTGTTTGTACAAATGTGAAGTTTGGTTTTCCATGCCTTAGTAATTGTTTAGAAAGTTTCCAAAGAATTTATAATACAGATAATAGTGATATTTATCAGATACTTTGTGAAAAATAACCTTTCCCTATTCAGTCACTGAAAAAGTATTTGAAGGGGAAAAAAAGGAAGCAATTTGAAGCAATGCTGATCTGTAATTCACAGCGTGAACCTTTATTAATACTATTTTTCACAAACTAAAGATGAATGTCACACTAACAGTACCACAACAATGATAAACATTTCTACATCAGATACCAGTAATCACAATCTGATATTTCACCGTTCTAATTGTAAATTCTGATATATGTTAAGAACAACCATTCAGTAATGTTTTGAAAAAGATAACCTACACTGGTATTCATTAAAATACACATGCAATCTGAGGTGAAATTCTTATCATTGTCTAAGCATAATACCCACCAGACAACTACAAAAATTTCATTGCTCTTCGTCATTTCTGATCCCCCACCACCAACTCTTTGAAGCTTACTTGATTTGAAAGTATTTCCCATAAAACCCCTCTCTAAAGTAACTGCTCCATTTCTCTTTATAAGGGTTGGGAAGTAAAAGGGACAAGTGCATGCAAAAAAAATAATTCTGAAAAACAATCATGCTTTCAAGGCAATTTTCAATGGAAATTGTAATGTATTTAGAAACACAGGTTAACAGGATGACAAACTGGAAAAACAATGGATTGTGTTGCTTTCAAAATCCTGCTTGCATTACCATTTACAAAAATATAATCTATAAACATTCTCAAGTGCAAAATGTACTGAACTCATTTTTTTATACAAATGTAAAATGAATTCAGGCCAGCACCACCATCTAAAACCTCTCAATCACGCACATACACACACATATATATTTGCAACCAAGAAAAGCAAGTAAAATATGAAGTCATACATAATATCAACTGCATATTAATAGTTCCACACTAATTGCACAAATGCCCACTAATAAAACTAAAAGGTTATAAAGCCATGACTAATTCTCCTCAATCCATCTGGGATGACTGAATGATTGTCTGGCAGGATACCCTCTCAGATTAAAGCCGGCAACATCATCTTAAAGGCCACGTAAACAGTGTATCAGACAAGCTCCCAGTCTCCTTCCTCGCTACCCACACTTATGCTGCGCTGTGAAATAGGATCTGAGGAATCTTGGCGTCGAAACAGAAAACGTGTGCTGCACTTGACAAGCTGACCTGATGTGTTGATAGCCCACAGCATGTCATCTGCAGATGCTGTAGAAGTAAAACACAGCTGTCAAAGTACCAGACAATAGAGTGACTGGGTCATCACCCTGTACATCTTTTGATAATGATGTGCTCATGATCAACTGCATTAACATTACCTCTGCATTCCTCTTATCCTCATCCCCAGCCCCCAACACAAGCCCCATACGCAGATACCTGAGATTTTTATGAACATTCCAGGAGTTTTCTTCCAGTAGTTTCCAGAAATATTGTCCCTGGTGATTCCAAAGCGGTAAAACATTTCTCCATTGGTATTCAGTGCCCACACTCCTGAGTTTGTCAGAGTCAAATCCATTGCCTGAATTCCTTGTTAAAATCACAAAGGAGACATATCACAAAGGAGACATAATAAGACATGCTAATCATCAAGATTAAGGCTTGATTACAAACAATGGGTAAAATGTCAAGTCCTACAATTTCTGAGCATTTAGAATGTGCTAAAATTTCAGCACAATAAGCTCTAATGATTTAGAACATACTGGGATCTCACATCCCTCTGAATGGTTTAAAAGCAAAAACAGCTCTGGACTACCAGTGGCTATGACTGGGAGGTGTACGTGTGGCTCCATGTACCTCATCACTGTTGTTAAGAAAGCACCAACCTGGAACATGAACCCACTCAGCACCTAGAGGCAAGTTTTCTGTGATTCCAAGTCTCACGTATATTAAGCGCCGGTTGTCAATGGCCCACACCTGAAAGTAGTAATGTAACACTTGTAAAAAAAAAAAAAAAAATGGGGTTACATTTAACATTTTTGGGTTTCTTACATCTGTGTATTTCTGTTCCAGAGAGTGCACATAAATAGGAGTACATAAAAACATTATTTTGTAGGGGGTTTTAGTTGTTGATTGCTAGGGTAATTCAATATGCCATCCTGATCCATTTTTTTTAAACTTCCAATTGTACAACTCCTTACCATCCAGTCAACAGGTCCACAGTATACTTTTGTAAAGATAACTTCTGAAAATGTGTCAATAGGAAGCCAAACAGGATTCAAGTGCCCTGGCCTGGCAGCACTGACGCCAATACGGTGAAAGACCTGCCCTTCAGAGTCCACGCTCCACACAAATGAGGAATTGCAGCTGAGATGTACCAGACATGCATTTCCTAACACAAAAAATTCCATTATCTTCAATACACATTTAAAATGTTTAACAAAACATTATGTTTTAAAATCACATCAGTAAGGTCATATTTTACACAAATATTTTAAGAGTGTGTGGATAAATTCAAGCTCACCAAGCTGTGTAAGATCTAAAGGAAGCCACTCTGTGCCATGCGGACAGTGAGGCCCAACACCTGAGCGCACAAAAACTTCTCCACCAGCTGTCAGTCCCCATACACTCAGTTCACTGACTGCCATTGACACAAACTCCCTTGATGGAATAAGTATGGCATCTCGGCTGTTTGATGACATGGCATACAGTTCTCCATTAACCTGCTGTGCCCAGACCAGACCTAAAACCAGATGTAAGATGCAGCACAGATGAAACTATGGTCGTTGTTCTAAGTGGCAAGACTGTACTGTCAGTTTTATTCCATATTATTCATATATAATTTTACATTAAACATTTTCCCATGTATTTTCTAATGATTTTTTTCCATATGCTAAAAGAACAGTAACTTTCAATAAACTGAAAAAATTGTTCCACAGATGCTTTAATTACCTTAAAGGGGAGCCAAAAACACAAATACCTGAGCTTTAAGAAAACAATAACAAAGTCCTTATATAAAAAAAATTCTGCTGCTTTTAAAATGGAAATCACAATCACAGATCTTATTCAGCTATACAGAGTTCCTATGAATTTAAGATGGCTGAAAAAAACAGGTAAGAAAGTAAAACTGAATTAAGTGGCTTAATGACAGTCTAGCTGGTTGATAGAAGATAGGACTAACCGTTATGTCAGAATGCATCCTATCTGCTTACTGTTAAAGTACTCAAAACAATGGAAAGTTCTTGGCTTATACCAAGAACTGCAATTAATCATATTTGTAAACAAGATTTTCTGAAACCTATTAAAATTTCTGACTTCTTTAAACAACAGTAATTTGATGTGCACAATGACTGAACAGTATAAAAATGTGTGTGGGAAAGAGAAACAGCAAGAAAATTAAAAGATAAATTGAATAAATTTGTAAGACATATTTGATGCCTACTGATACAGAAACCAAAGCAGAAATCAAGCTGAGAGAGGGAACATCCATTGGGATGTGAAATGTACGCACGTTACACCAGTGGGGAAAAGTGCAACAACTCACCCACAAGCTAAAACGGCACTGGTGGGACATTGGGGGACTGGCAGAGGTCAGATGGACAGGATTTGGAGAAACAGCAACGGACGACGGTCACAAACTGTGGTACAGTGGGGAAGACGCCAGGCATGAGTACGGCATGGGCTTCCTCGTACACAGGGAGGTGGCCGGAGCCGTCATCAGCTGTCCACCCGTATCCAGCCGGCTGATCTCCATGCGTGTCTCAGCTAAGCCCCACAATGTCACCATTGTCCAAGTATACTCTCCAACTTCCAAACATGGAGACAATCTAGTGGAAGAGTTCTACCAACAACTGGACAAGGTTGTGAAGGCAGTTCCAAAAAAGGACATCCTTGTGCTTGGAGACTGGAATGCCAAGGTCGGACCAGACGCCTACCACCAATGGGCAGGAACGGTGGGGAAATTTGGCCTTGGCAAAACCAACCAAAGGGGCATCAGACTCCTAGAGTTTGCGCAGAGCCAGAGACTCACCTTAGCCAACACCTTACATCCCCACAAGAAATCAAGGACGGCCACGTGCACTCACCAGACGGATTGGTCCATAATCAGATCGACTATATCCTACTGCCAAGCCACTTCAAATCCAGCATCAACAAGGACAAGACATGGACGTACCCAGGTGCTGACATAGGCAGCAACCATGACCTTGTTCTAACAAACCTGAAGCTGAGGCTGAAAGTGAAGCGACTCTCAAACACCCCCCAAGTTCGCTTTGATTTGGAGAAGCTGCAAGGCCCAAACGTTGCAGAAATCTTCAAGGCCACGGTGGAGGAAAAATTTGCATGCTGAACCTGGTGGACTGTGATGTAGACACCCTCACTGAAAACATCAAAGAGGTACTACTGTCGACAGCCCAGGAGGTTCTAGGGCAACATAGGAATAAGAAACAGCCATGGGTCACGAACATCATCCTAGACCTCTGTGACCAAAGGAAGGCCTTGAAAAGAGAAAAGAAAAGCAAATCAGAAGCAGCCACCAAATACAAAGAAGTAAACTGTGCCATTAAGAAAGGGATGAAGGCAGCTAGGGAGAACTGGATTGAGAATCAGTGCCGAGACATAGAGAATGGAATGGCACAAGGTGACAGCAAAAAGGCCTTAACTTCTTAAGACCCTCACTATGACGGATCAGCAGAAGATCTCAGTCATCGAAGACAGCAATGGTCACCTTCTCACAGAAGGCAATGCTGTACTCAACCGATGGACGGAGTACTGCAAGGACCTGTACAACTACCAGCTGAAGACCGACGCCAATATTCTCCAAAACAACCAGGCTAGAGACGGTGAACCTGCAGACCTACCAGTCAGTCCTATGGGAAGAGGTCGAAAGAGCTGTACTTGAAGGAGGAAAGTCACCAGGTGTTGATAACGTACCAGCTGGGCTGCTTAAGCAGGATGGAGAAGGAACTACAAAGGCCCTAACTGTCCTGTGCCAAAGAGTCTGGGAACGCAAGGAATGTCCCAGAGAATGGACGCAGTCACTAATCATACCCCTCCCAAAGAAAGGAAATAGCAAACAGTGCCAGAAGTACAGAACTACAGCATAAGCCTTATCAGTCACCCAAGCAAAGTCATGCTGAAGGTCATACAGAACCGCATCAGAACCACCACAGAAGAGCTGCTAGCAGAAGAACAGGCTGGCTTCAGACCACGTAGAAGCAAAGTTGAGCAGATCTTCAACTGTCGCCTCCTTATAGTAAAGCATCTTCAGCATCAGCGAGACCTTTACTACAACTTCATTGACTTTAAAAAGGCATTTGACAGAGTCTGGCATGAGGGGCTATGGTATGTGATGCGGAAATTCAACATTCACAACACTGGCAGCAGTCAACACCAAACAGAGAGAGAGAATGAGCAACAGCTCGGGTTATTCGGACGCTGAAAGTCTGTATTTCTCGTGGTTTTGAAAAACTGCAACTTTAGCACGAGAAAAGCAGACTTTAACGTCCGAATAATCCCAACTGTCGCTCACTCTCTCTCTCTTTGTTTGGTGTTGACGGCTGCCAATGTTGTGAATGGTGCACTACTGTGACGTAGTACACTGTTAATGGTGCTCGGTGATCGCAGGTGTGAATCGCGTACTTTGCTAGCGGATAATTAATTAACGGATGGGTTTTGGAGGCTAAAATTTACAATTTAGGTTTATATCTACCAATATCTGCAAAAAACGCAAACCATTCAGGTTGGTCTTTAATATATTCTTGGAGAACATCATGCTGGTAGCTCTTCACTTCCATTTCAATTGGTGGAAGACCAATCTGTAACCTACGCTTTGCAGATGACATAGATTTGTTAGCAGGTACTAACAAAGAACTGTAAGACCTTACCAACAGACTGACAGACAGCTTAAATGCATATGGAATAGAGACCAGCACTGAAAAGAGGAAAGTTATGATCAATGGCAACGGCAAAGCAGAGATCTATATGAACGGGGTACAGCTGAAAGAGGTAAGCAGCTTCAAATACTTGGGAGCCACCCTCTCCATGGACAGCAGCTCCACGCTAGATATCTGCGTCAGGATCCCAACAGCAACAGCAGCAATGGGTAGGCTAGATAGGATCTGGCATAGCCACAAGATAAGGTTCACTACCAAGTACAAGCTGTACAAATCCCTGGTAGTGCCGATCCTGCTCTACGGATGCGACATGTAGATTCTGCTCCCCGAAACAGAAAGGAGAATCCATGCATTTGAGAACAAGTGCCTGAGGAGGCTGCTCTGGATATCATACAAAGAACATAAAGCCATCGCCTTTGTACAAATCAAGATTGCGACACTCGTAGGACACCAGGAACCTCTACTATCAAGAGTCAAGCAACGTAAGCTGGTCTTCTTTGGCCATGTGACCCGGCACGATACCTTGTCGAAGACTATCCTTCAAGGCACCTTGGAGGGTGGCGATGCGGCGGTGGCCAGAGAAAGAACTGGCTTACAAACGTCAAAGACTGGAATGGTCATCCTGTACAGGACCTGCTCACTATTGCCCACAATAGGCAAGAGTGGCAGGCCCTGTCAGCTGCTGGGTCTATCCATGTTCTCCCCCCAACGCCAGGTGCCAGGCAAGGGACGACTGACTGACTGGCTGATTGATGTGTGTTTGCATGACTTCATGTATGTAAGCGCCTTGAGTCTGCCTTTGTTGGTGGGTAAAGGAGCTCTATAAATAAACATGGCAGATTTCAAGCATGACATTATGACAACACACCCCACTGCACATGTGCGATGCTAGCCTGCACTTGTCGCCACACTGTTGCCACTGCCATTTGTTTGGGTTGAGCTGGTGACCAGCAATAACCTGAAATACACAAAGATGAAGGTAATAACTCAGTCACATGCACATTGCTAGGGCAGCAAGAAGTTCATCCTGTCTCAGTGTCTTTCCAATATAAATATTTACATCTCAATACAGCATAAAATGGACTAAATAAGACAATCATTTCAAAATTGTTTGTAAATAAGTTACAAAAAGAACATCATTAAGAGTGACAAGGCAGTCTTCTTTATTTTGTGAGTAAAGAATATATGTGTCTATCTTTAACGACTTGAATACATACCCTGCACACTACCACGACAGACATGCAGTGAGTTCTGGTAGTTTAGTGATACCCAGAGGCCCTGAACACCTGCCACAATTAAGCCCCCACGGTTGCTACTAATTATGTGTGATAACTTCTGGGGGTCAAACTTGCGAGCTATTGATCGTATCATGTCCAAAGTGGTGGGATCCTGGATGAAGTATTTACTCAAAGGAACCTACAACACACCAACATAAATATAAGTATAGTTTTAAAGTACATGCTTTGTAAGCAGTCAAAAACTGCCATAATAAACTATATATTTTCTTTTGATTAATCATCACCCCATGCACAATATGCATCATCCAAATACATTTTTACTCAAAGATTTCAAAAGGCAAACAATATAGTACATATGAAGATGGAACAGCTGCACACTGGTAACATGTTTGACACCAACATGGACTGTGGATGTCTCTAGTTTGACACCACCCACCACTAGAATTGTGAATGTCTTTAGTCTGACATCACGACAATAAGGATTGTGGATGTCTCTAGTCTGCAATTTGTCTGTGACAGCTCAGATGACTGAGCACCTCTCTACAACCTGGGACTAGCTGCTAGTCTTGATAGGCATGCTCCTATTGTCATCTGCTGCTCACTGACTGCCCCTCTGCTTCATGGCTCACCCTGAGGTAAAAATTGCAAAGAAAGCAAAGTGTCATGCTGAAAAATGGTGGAGAAATACAGGCCTCACGGTTCACCAAAAAGTTTTCTGCGACACAGGTTGATCACAAAGTGCTGGATCATTTCTGCAAAGATTTAATACACAAATGAGAAGCTAAAACAATGCTCATTAAGTAGGGATTTGCTTCGGATTGTGGGACAAATGTAAGGCAAGCACAAAAGTGTTTACACTTTGCCTACAAGAGTTGCTGTAGGACAGCTGCCTGATATGCTCTGCAAATACTTTCTAGAAAAAAATCTATACCTCTAGAGTGGGGCTGGACCAAAAGTCTCTCTGGAATGTCTTTAATGGAGCTTGTGCCTGCCACCGAGTCCTAGTTCAGAGAGATCATCATAAAGTCTCCAAAGAAATCCTGCTCTCTCGACCCCATTTTGACTCATTTCCTGGATGGGTGCCTTGACGATTCAAACCACTCCATGCTGCCCTCACCCTGCTTTTGAACGAGCCCAGCCTTGATCTTAATTTCCTCAAAAACTATCACCTTGTTTCCATATTCGCTTTTCTGTGCAAATTACTTGAAAGGGTGTCCTGGTCCAGCTCCTGAACCCGTTCTCCTGTTTGAACTATTTCAGTCTACCTATCATCAGAACCCTTTCAATCAGTCTATCGTCGGAATCATTTGACTGAGACTGCATCGTTGCGAATAGTGAATGACTTACTATCTGCCTGCAACGTGGATCGCATGGACTGTCAGTTTGTTTGTAGTCTTTCATGTGGGGAAATACGCTTTACAAATCCAATTATTATTATTATGGTGGGTTCTGATTTGCCTCTGGCACATTTGATCTTATCTGGATGTGGCAAATGTTTCTATGGCTGAAAAAGCTTACTGTGGTATAGCCTTAGCTGCTTACATGCTAGCAATGTGGAAGAGAAATGCTATTATTTTTATTTTTGCCATTGCATTGACTGCTGACTAGGGATAATTACACTACCATCAAGTAAGCATGTGAACATTGCTAACCACACATGCAACAATATTTAATGTTGCAGTTTTCTGTTATTTCTTGTGTCAGAAGGGCAACATCAGCACCACCCCTTTTCCAGCTTGTCCAAACTGCTTTGTTGGGGGTTTTGTCAATGATATAGACTATGGACAGTTGAGCCCCTTACCTGCCACCAATTTCCACTGCCTGCTGGATTACTAGGGGTAACCTGGTCTGTAAACCAGATCTGCCCTAGAACATCCACAGCCCAACCTATGCCCTCATTGTCAATGCTGGCATTGTAGAAGAAGAAAGGTTCCATTTCTCTGGAACATAAATGCAAAACACAGATTAACAAACTGCTTTTCTAAATCAATAACACAAGTTGTATAAACCAAGGAAACATAAAACTTCAATATTATCCTTACCCTGTCTAGAATGGACATGCATTGAATGCAGGCATGCATTGAAGGAGGATAAATAATAGCAAATATAAAGCTCTTCTCTTCAGTTCTTTCCAAAGACTTGTCAGAATAATGTGTAAATAGTAATTAGTAACATCATATTACACTGTACAAAATGACTTGAGTACTGAGCAGACACATAATAAAGTTATGACATTTTTATGAAAGAAAACATTGTGAAGAAAAAAAACAAAGTTATTTTCATCTCAACTATGTCATTAAAATAAACACCGTTTCTTGCAGAGTCCTCGACACTTTTTAGTTACAGTAAACTATTTATTAACAATACTTTATTGTTATCCACAGGACAACTTTCCTCTTTAAGCTTTCACAGGACCTATCTAACTAGTGATATAATGAGCTAATAGATCAAGACTGGAAAGTTTACAAAAATAATTATCTCTTCCTTTTTTATCGCTGAGGTGTTAAGAGATGAGAACAATTAATATTGTTTGCTATCATTCATACCGTTTGCAGAACATACATTTCAAATGGTAAGAACTAAAACTGCCCACTATCGAGATAATGAGTTAAACAGCTTCAGATTCAAGTTCCCACACAATGCAAACAAAGGTCAACATGAATTCGTTTTCTGTTTTCGCTGAAGCAGTTGATATTCAAAACATCTACAGCTAACCTTTTCACAACCAGCCAGTCTGTGCCCTGTGGGGTATCATCTGTGATGCCCATGCGCACCATCAAAGTCAAAGATTCAGTAATGGCCCACACCACACCATATCGAGCAATAATATGTTTTACAGCTTGTGGGATCTCAACACTCAGTGACCGAAAGCACGGGCGTTCTTTCGAAAGACTCCGTTGCATCATCACTTCTCCATTTGTCTTGATATACCTGCAACATTTTTTTTGTTCAAGCATTTGTACATGAACATACTTCTATGCATCTCACCCCCATTCTACACATGCATGCAAACACATGAGAAAATGTCTCCTCTCAAATAATTGTATGACAAATATCTCACTATATAACAATGCTAAAAATATGATGTAATGAGTTGTGGTAGGTCTCATATTGTTTCGTGTCTGGTGTCCTGTGTCTGAAGTCTTGTGAGCGTCCTTTGTTTGTCATTTGGAAAAGAAAAAGACATCATAAGAAAGCAGTTTCTTTAATGCTTCTGCCAACTTCTTCATAGCTCTAAGTGACATTCCTCCAAATTTTACCTCTTCAACTTCTATTCAACTGCAAATCTCTTTATTGTCATCTTCATCTGTGAGGGCTGTCTGGGCGTTAAATGTTTGTAATACTTAATGCGTATGCGGGGTAAGTGTACATTGGACCTATTACGGAATACGGAATGATTTGGGAAACTATAGGAGATGTCACCCTTTTCAGAGCAGTCGAACTCCAAGTATTAGAGCTTTTTATTCTGCCACTTTTGCCAGCTACTGCCTTTCCAGAAATTATTCTCAGCATTTCCATAAACGAAAAGATGTCGTCTGTTTCAGTACTTATTCTTTAACTTTTAACAGCTTAGTATAGCTAAGAGAGTATGTCTGGGTGGCTGAGAAAGAAACTCAAATGTTAATAAAAAACAAGTAAGCAAACAATTTTAAAAGGCAGTCTAAAGTCTCACAGTTTGGCCCTCTCAAGGGCATGACTTACCATGCACAATGGTCATCTACAGATATGAAAGCAACATCCCGAACTGCTTCCACCCACTTCAGCCCCTCTGGCCGACGATGGGTGATCTTGGTGCCAGCAAATACCCTGCCTCGATGCAAACGCCAAACAATATGGCCTGAAGGAGACACAGCAATCTGATTTGCTGAGTCTCCAACTTTTCGCCAGACAACTCCTTTCATTCCTCCTATGGCGGAGTAATACAGATTGTCACTTTTATCTGTAAACCAAATATGTGTTCCCGACAATGCCAGGCTGTAAATGTTGGCTGAAGCTGTGAATTCTGACCAGTTGTTGGCAAGCCGATACAGGGTTGCCTCTGATATGTTTTTGTCACTCTCTGTTGTAGTGCTGGGAATTACCTGGTCAGTTTCTGTTGATTCTGGTGCCAGATTTGGTGAAGGCTCACTTGGAAAAAAATCTGGTAAATCAACTGATTCAGATGGTGTATATGGGTTGAACAGTGAGTAAAAGTCATCAGCAGAATCCTCTCGTGGAGCACGAAAAGAATACGATTTTTTCTTCATGTCCATCAGGGTCCTCTCTGCAGCTTCCAGCAGGTCTTCATGTGTTGCAGTGTATTCTGGGGGTTTTGTCACTGATTTGACATCAGATTCTTCATCAGGAAGCTGAAGATTTGTTGGTCGGCATGTCCCTTCAGAACTGATATTTTTACCACCATCAACAACGCTGTCATCTTTAAGACTTTCTTCATCTTTAGCATTATTCATAGTCTCTTGGTCAGGTGCAATACTTGCTTCTCCAATTTGAAGACTTTGAGAGGCCAGTTCATCTAACATTACTAATTCAGAACTGTTACTAACTGGCACTGCATCACTTGCAGTCATTTCTAATTTTTTATCACATGTTATGGACAAATCATGCTCTTCTTTACTTTTTAAAAGTCTGTCTATGCTGCTCAAAGCTTCATCAGCTCTGCGAATGATTTCTGTGATTTCACTAGGGTTGCCCGTACATGCACTGCGGCCTGATCCATCTTCAGTGATAGTTACGCTTGATTCTTCTGATAACTGACTGCTATATGATGCCTGACTTGCTGTGTCTGCATCCTTATCAAGGCTTTTCACTGCAGAGATATGAATGTAAAAAATATTAAACTAAAGCAGTTAATTCTAAATTTCTCCTCTTCAGTCTTTTGGAAAGTATAAGACATAAATGTGATGTTACTCAAATAACCACAATATTAGCCCCTTTCTAGCTCTCACAAAAAATAGGGTACATCTTATACACAGATAGCATCAAGATTTCACATCATGAAGAACTGTAAACCACATGAAAGAAAATTTAATCATGTGAAAAAAATGTGCTCAAAGGGTCTGAAAATAATTTAGCACCATAAGTAAAAGTTTAGATTGGAGGTCTCATCACAAAAGACATTTGTAATAAACATGACATAACAAAGCTGATAACTTGTCAAGTACTGCACGTTTCTTTGCAACTGATTTATACAACCCCAAATAATTACAACTAAGGGATTGTAAAACCCCTTGGATTCTCAGGCATGGGAAACACTAACCATTACAAGTAATTTTCAAGGCAGTACCTAAATAATCTTAAAATTAAGCTGTGAATATTAAATGTTTTGATATTATAATTTCCACTACTGCAACTTCTGTGGAAAACTGGCTTTTACTAGAAAGTACAAAACATTTAAAACTTTTATTTCAGAAAATTTTTAAATACATATAAGCCTCAAACCTTTTAATTTCTTCTTCTTGATCTTCTTTTTGTTGCTTTTATGACTGAAAACGATGTCATCATTAGCCTTCCACTGTTCAGCTGACAAGACAATACGCTCAGCTATTGGCACAGCATGTTCAAAACCTACGCATGAAAGCAGCAAACAGCAGGCAATAAACTAAACTGATGTAAATGCTTGTGTCATTATAGAGTAATTAACTGAAAATTCCAATAGCTTTCATAAAAAAAAAAGAAAAAAGAGACGGACCCATAAAAAAATAAAATAAAATAAAGATGATAAAGCAGCAATACTGTCTTTTTGTCTTGGGCACTTTTTTGTCTAACTGTGGAACCTTGTTCTCCGTTTGTTTTTTTCCCTGGGAGACTGCAATGTGTTGACAGTTGTAATTTGCAATTAATTTTTCTGTTTTTTTCCCACAATGTATAGTGAGTATATTTATAGTTGAACATTATTATTTTTTTTTTAATCAGTCATCTCACTTATGAATATGTTTTCGTGTGACAGATGGTCTTATTTCAATTACCACTCATGGTATCATTCAATAATAATAATAATACATTAACTTATACTATTATTGTCTGAATGAATCCATTGCTATTTAATATCATAAACTCTGCAAGGCACTTGAAGAATTCCTTTTTAGGACATCAATTTTTAAAAAAGACATTTAATTCTGAATTATTATATTTAGACCTGTTTCAATTAAAAACGAATGAAGGGACACTTTTGTCCCCAATTTTTTCTTAAGTATTAACCAAAGGACAACACTTGCCATACCTGTTTCACTTTTCCCCACTTGTTCCTTACTGTTCTCGGCCTTTGAAACACATATCTTGATGTCAGTTCCAGATGGTGGTGTGCTAGTTCTTTCATCTGGACAACTGTCACCAAGTTCATCTCCAAATACTGACAAAGCACTATGGGCACTATCAGGGGACTTAATATCTTCTGAAGCCTTTGATTCCAATCCTCCAGTAAATACTCTCACAGCCAAATCTGGGGAATCAAGTGAGACTATAGGTGGTAAATCTGGGGATGAGTCTACAGCTCCAGAACACTGTAAAGCTGTCGATTGCACCACTTTAGATAAGGCACTTTCTGTTTTCTCTGCATGCTCAGCGTTTTTGGGATGTCTCTGTTCTTGTATAAGATTCTCTAGTTTCTTTAGTGGGTTAAAAACGTTCTTCTTAAAAAAATTCTTTGGTGAGCTGTTCTCTTCCTTTCTGATTTGTTTCTGAGTTTCTGCAGGTCCTCGTGTGGCTGAGATTTGTAACTGTGCAGATATTTCTGAGGTGACAGGGTTGGAGAGAGGAAGATCAAATGGTATTGTTGATGGTATTGCTGAAATGATTAATTACAAATTATAATTACATTAAATTTTAAAGAACAAAAATAGAAGTGACATAATTTGAATAAAAAACATTCTATTTCACCAGATATGTTGATTCTGGTTTTAACATCACAATTAGACGTTACTTCATTTTTTAAAGCATGACTAATACAATCCATGGTATGCTTTGCAAGATTGTGAAGATGTACACAAGACCAGAACAATACTGTTTCTCCATCAATTTTTATAAACTGTGACTTCAACATTAAACTCATGCATTTATGTATGGGTGAACATATGCACATGCTTGTTCATGATGCTAAACATAGCAGCATGTGTCTAAAAATCAAATCAATTATAATCACCTCTGATAATTTCTGGATCTTCCGCGATGCGAATCACTTCATCATCTGCATGTCGCCTCAATACAAATATCTCGTTCTTATTGATAGCAATATCTACAATACCACCAAGTCTGTTTTGTCCTGCCACAACACAATTTTTCTCTGGATCTAAAATAAATAACATCATAGGATTGAATGTGACAACTTGTTTTTCTCTATATATGTAAATCCTTCCAAATTGGAAATCTTGCGTTAAGGCTGCTCCAACAGCCTTGCTTGGTTGCAAAAGTGGAATTTCCTTCATGCCAGCACTGATTTTCTCTCTAAATATAAATGTATTGCAGACAGTGCCGTGGATATCTGAAAGCCAAATACGGCATCCAGGCCTGACCGCATACAATTTAGCATCATCTGTCTTGCAAAGGCCTGGGATGAAACACGCACCAAAACTGCCTTGCCTTGAATGTAACAAAAATGGAATAAAAATCTATAAATAACTGAAATTTTCACAACCAGTTAAACCTATAAATCCACCTCTTCCTTCAAAAAGACATTAGACAAAAGAAAAAAGATTTAATCCCCTGCCATATTATTTATTAACTTGCTGTAATCACACCTGATTTAAGGTCTGTAAGTAAACACACAGCTACAGATGTTAAATATTAAACTTAAAAAGGTGATCTGCATAAAGTATTTAGAAACATTCCTGTAAAACAATTTTTAAATACATAAATATTTTAAACTTTATACAGGTTTTTTATAAGCAATGTCATAATTCATCAAATCTTACACTTTCCTGTCCTGCTGTCCAATCTGCACCAACTGGCAGTTAGTGTCTAGACGACACACAAATGACCGAGATCGAGTGGATACCACAAGCACTTTGTGGTCATAATGAAGCTGAACAATCTCTGTTGTAGGCTCTACCAGCAGTACTACAGATTTGCACTGACCCTAATGCAAAAAGCATACAGCACTGACAGAATGCAGCAGGTGACATTTGGGTAAGAAGTATATTTATCACAAATATTGTTATGGTTTAGCTAGGGTTCCTCATCCTCAACAATGAGTCAAGGGGCAGGGAAAAGCTCCAAATGTGGTTAGACTGAGACAAGTGTCAAGTTCAGGTTTCATGTAACTGAAAGTGAACCCTGATTCAATTATACACATTAGTGACTCTAATAAACAGGGTAAGTAAGGCCCCAGACTTAACAATTATATATATATATTTCACACTGTGACAAAAGTTTGCCTCTGGCATAGAGTCGGACTTAAATTGCTTACATCTTTATTTTTATTTTATTGAACCTGAAACTACATCAAAGGTTTCATGAGCTATGCATGATAATACTGGCTTTCTGTGTGTTGTTTTTTTCCATGTTTTGTGTGTTTGAATGCGTGAAAAGGGTAACCACCAAAGAAAAAAAATGGCAGGTTGAAAGTGGGTCATATATTCTAGTCACACTACAAAGTTTCAAACATTCAGGATGCACTAAAACTTAACCAACAAACTTCTACAATTTCCACAAAAAAGTATTTGCTAACATATTCCTGCAAAAAATTAATGTGATCTGAATTTATACTGATGGGCGTCATGGTAATTTGTCCTAAAATCGCAGAAACTTTGATCACCGTGATATCTGCTTTTGTCTAGAAGACAATGGAAGTCATGTGTAAAAAATAGTTGTCCAAATGCTAATTTCATTAAATATCTACTAAGTATCTCAGAAACACGAACAGATTTACTGCAATATATAAATTTTGTTTGAAACTGAAAGACTTTGTCTGATCGTGATGGCCGTTAGATTTCATAGAAACTCTATTCTGTGTCCACTTTTTACATGCATAAGAAGAGAAAATACAAAGAAGTGAATTGTGCCATTAAGAAAGGGATGAAGGCAGCTAGAGAGAGCTGGATCGAGAAGCAGTGCCAGGACATAGAGGTTGGAATGGCACGAGGTGACAGCAAAAAGGCCTACCAACTTCTAAAGACCCTCACTAAGACAGACCAGCAAAAGATCTCAGTCATCGAAGACAGCAATGGTCACCTTCTCACAGAAGGCAATGCTGTACTCAACCGATGGACAGAATACTGCAAGAACCTGTACAATTACCAGCTGAAGACCGACGCCAACATTCTCCAAAACAACCAGACTAGAGACAGTGAACCTGCAGACATACCAGTCCTACGGGAAGAGGTCGAAAAAGCTGTACATAGTCTGAAGGGAGGAAAGTCACCAGGCGTTGATAATGTACCAGCTGAGCTGCTCAAGCAGGGTGGGGAAGCAACTACAAAAGCCCTAACTGTTCTGTGCCAAAGAGTCTGGGAGTGCAAGGAATGGCCCAGAGAATGGACGCAGTCACTAATCATTCCCCTCCCAAAGAAAGGAAACAGCAAACAGTGTCAGAACTACAGAACAATAAGCCTTATCAGTCACCCAAGTAAAGTCATGCTGAAGGTCATACAGAACCGCATCAGAACCACCGCAGAAGAGCTGCTAGCAGAAGAACAGGCTGGCTTCAGACCACGCAGAAGCACAGTTGAGCAGATCTTCAACTGTCGTCTTCTTATAGAAAAGCATCTGCAGCATCAGCGGGACCTTTACCACAACTTCATTGACTTTAAGAAGGCATTTGACAGAGTCTGGCGAGGGGCTATGGCATGTGATGCGGAAATTCAACATTGAAGAAGGGCTTGTCCAAGTCGTTGAAGCGTTGTATAACAGCTCAACGAGTACAGTTTTGCTTAACAACCAAATAGGAGCTTACTTTCGTACCACAGTAGGGGTACGTCAAGGATGTCCCCTATCACCCGTGTTGTTTAATATATTCTTGGAGAGCATCATGCTTGAAGCTCTTCATGACCACCATACCTCCATTTCAATCGGTGGAAGACCAATCTGCAACCTACGCTTTGCAGATGATATAGATCTGTTAGCAGGTACAAACAAGGAACTGCAAGACCTCACCAACAGACTGACAGACAGCTCAAACGCATATGGAATGGAGACAAGCACAGAAAAGAGCAAAGTTATGATCAATGGCAACGGCAAAGCAGAGATCTATATGAACGGGTTACAGCTCGAAGAGGTAAGCAGCTTC
Source organism: Marisa cornuarietis (assembly GCA_004794655.1). Classification (NCBI taxonomy): domain Eukaryota; kingdom Metazoa; phylum Mollusca; class Gastropoda; order Architaenioglossa; family Ampullariidae; genus Marisa; species Marisa cornuarietis. The sequence continues at coordinate 6,284,119 of SMMW01000001.1, forward strand.
AAGTACTTGGGAGCCACTCTCTCCAAGGACGGCAGCTCCACGCAAGATATCCGCATCAGGATCGCAACAGCAACAGCAGCAATGGCTAGGTTAGATAGGATCTGGCATAGCCACAAGATAAGGTTCACTACCAAGTACAGGCTATACAAATCCCTGGTAGTGCCGATCCTGCTCTACGGATGCGACACGTGGACTCTACTCGCCGAAACAGAAAGGAGAATCCAGGCATTCGAGCACAAGTGTCTGAGGAGGCTGCTCCGGATCTCATACAAAGAACACAAAACCAACGACTTTGTAAGAAACAAGATTGCCACACTGGTAGGACACCAGGAACCTCTACTATCAACAGTCAAGCGACGTAAGCTGGTCTTCTTTGGCCATGTAACCCGGCACGACACCTTGTCGAAGACTATCCTTCAAGGCACCTTGGAGGGTAGCCGACGCCGCGGTGGTCAGAGAAAGAACTGGCTTACGAATGTCAAAGACTGGACTGGTCGTCCTGTACAGGACCTGTTTACTATTGCCCAAAACAGGCAAGAGTGGCGGGCCCTATCAGCTGCCGCGTCTATCCATGTGCTCCCCCCAACGCCAGGTGCCAGGCAAGGGACGACTGACTGACTGACTGACTGACTGATGCATAAGAATCAGAAAAGCAGTTTTCTTTTAAACTACATTTATTGACACTTCATGCCACATACTTTCTATAAATATATTATACACACACACAAAATTTGGAACTAATTTTATGACCCATTTTAGGAGTCGAACTTTAGTCACAGTGTTATGTACAAAAAGTAAAAATATGCCATTTTATGTGGAGGTTAATTTGTCTCAACAGCCATGCACAGTACCCCTGAAAACTATCACAAAATACCATTAAAAACATGAAAGGTCTACACACCTGATAGAAATCCACTTCTGTGCAGACAACATTGCCAGTCTTATCACCACTAAATAATTTCATCCCATTAGTGCTCCACTCCACACAGGTCACATAATGACGATGAACTGACTGCACCTCAAATTTCTGAAGCTAAAAAGTTATATATATATATATAAATAAAAAATACTTAAAATATCCAAAGGAAATTTCTGTCAGTGGTAATTTTTGTGATAATGAACTATTAAATATATATTTTTTAAAAGCCTTACCGACTGACAACTGATTTTACAGAAATTTCCTTCTATGTATACTTTTTTTAAGTGAAGCAAATAACTGGGCATGGAAAAGATGAGAAGATGCAGTTATGACCCAGTGAATGGTATAATTTGACAATTTGTCACTTTAATCAGAAGATGTATGGCTTAATCAGAAACCTGTTTGATGCAAAGACTGGTGCCATAGATTCAAGGACCCAGGAGCTATACTGTGATGACTTAAGCACCTGGATCTTATGCATCATTGTTCTTAACATCATCTTTTCACCTTTCCATTGTACCACATCTGCTTTTTAATCTACCATGAACAAATTAAAGCTAATATGACCAAAAAGTACTTTTTTAATAACACTTCAAATTTAAAACTGAGAAAAGTATTATATAACAACCTGTTTCTTAAAGACAGATATGTAGCCAGGAATGAGAAAGATACAGACAGCCCCTGAAGCCATGCCTACAGCTAGCTGGTGGTCCACTCCATGATGCAGTTGTATGCAGGTTATCACATCACTTGAGGTCTGCAAAAGTAAAAACATTTTACTTTGAATGACTGGTAGCGAAAATTCAAATTAAACTTTGTAATTTAGACAGAACAAACACTAAATGATAAAGTACTTTAAATGTTTGGAAAACATCAAATAATCATTTTTTTTCAAAAATAAAGCCATATGCTGATAAAAAATATATGGAAAATCATACTAAAAAGTAATATCACACCAAGCTACATTTACTAAAGTACTGTTAAAAATTAGATAAAAAGTTAAAAGTAGTTAAAAACTTCACAAGGTTTTACCATAGTTTTATTTTATGTTATTTTTCTTTTAGGTTTATCTTAGTTTATCACTTTTTATTTTACTAAGTTCATCACAACAATTTTGTCATTAAAGGAGTACATTTTATCACATAGTTTTTACTTACTTCTGACTTCAGTCTCTGTACCGAGTGATCTTTGCGATTGTACAAAAAAGTCAGGCCAATGTTGGTTCCAAGTGCAATATAACTATCATCTGCATCTATGCAGGTAAGAATAAGATCACACTGCATCAGCAACCCATGCTGAGCTTTCTTAGGAATTTGTGACAGAAGTAAATCCAATCTGGTATGTTGTTGGGGAATTTTCATGTCTGATTCCATCCTAACATCTTCATCCTTTATAGTTTCAATATTTGATACATCCTGAACATTTGTCTGGCTCTGTAATGCTTCAGAATGAAATGGCTCCCTGTCAGTTGTGCTTCTTGTTACTTCTTTTGATTTATTTGCTGCCATAGCTGATGACAACAAAGTAGCCATTCCATCACTTTTTAAAAAGATTCTTGAAACATCTGAAGTAAAAAAAAAATCAAACACTGCATGAAGATCTTTTAAAATTCTCAGCTATATGTGTAAGTAATACATAACTTCTGAAGCAGTACAATACAGTGTAGAAGTATTACAAATATTCACCCCAAAACAAATTCTGACTGCAGCTAATAATCATGACAACAACAAACTGTACATATGCTTCATCAATTCATCTAACAATAGTAATTATATAGCACAATTTATATAGTTTATATATTATATAGCAGAATCATGCTCGCATAGGAGCATGCACTTGGCACTTGATACAAAAACTAGGTTAATCTGTAGTACATGAAGGAACAGAAAGATGGGCAACAATGAGAATGAAGTATGAAAGACAGTAAAGAAACATATAGTAGACAGTAATAACAAAATGTAATAAAAAATGAGATATTAGGCTAATCAAGAGGTATCAAATGGAAAAGAGTGATGGGGGAGACAGATTAATAGTGGACTGTTTAAATGGCTGTTTTAGTTATTTAAGAAAAAAATCAATATCAGTCACTTTGCTTTTGCAAAAAACAAAAATGCATTAATTGCAAGCCTTCTTATTTTAATGAAAAAAACTAACAATTTTTGGACATTTGATTTAGATACTACAATCAAGTGATATGGATGTATCTTTACTTCCTCCTAACACGAAACTCGCTGAGCCATACTCTTTTACCCAGCTGTCAACATCTACCCATCGTCGGTACAGAGCACCAGCATGGGGTGTCGCAGGCTACTTTTTGGTGTGACGTGAAATTGTCCCCTCCCACACCCTACACACATACAACCTTTTTTTCTTGAAAGTGAAGTTGTCGGGATAACGGAAAGGCGACAGGCAGTACTGAAAAAGTGCGCAATTAGGGAAAGCCTGTTTCATGGTTAGTTATCACTCTCAGATTTACTTAAAGGTCTAATAAGTAACTCTGACGTCGGTATAATGACTCATGTCATCATGTAAACAATACAGATTATTTTTTCAATATAGATTTGTACTAGAAAACACATATACAGCTTATAACGGGTCTAAATTATTTATTTTTAACGGTATTATTCATAAACTATCCATGAGTTTACAGTACAGGTCGGCATGTATCAGTGATTTAATAGGAACACTGTCGGGTCATGCGTCGTCTGCAACGAAAACAGAAGGTTGACAGAATATGAGAAAGCAGAACGAATGTACAAACATCTGACGCAGCATTAATGTATCTCTAGAACAAAATTTGAAAAGACGTACACCTTCTCCTAGATCAAATTCGAAATTATGTGAAGTGCAATAAAATGCATCTCATTTTATCAATATGTCATTCAAGAAAACACGATAACGAAACATTCATGTCATTCAACTTACGCCATCTTTCTTCGCTATAAAGTGCACTTACCGGAAGTATTCCTACGAGGATCGAAAGCAAGAAGTGAAAGCAATCCTCTGCTTTTGGCTGGCGGTTTAATATTTCCATCTCGTTTTTCAGACAATTCGTTTCATTCAGTTGCCTTCTACGTAAACCCATTCCATCACTGGGGGCTATGTTAGCTGGAAGAAGTGAACTTCGGAACTGGACCTTGTGATAACGGGGACCTGTAGATACGAACTGTAGTAAAATTATCGGTAGTTTAATAATGTACCTCCAAAGGTTTTAACATATTTGCCTTTGGCAGAACCACTGATCTCTTCGGGTTTCAGACGAGTGGGCAGTAGGAATAAGTTCAACTGTGCACTACAACTTTTTGTCATGCTCATCAGTTTAAAATTATGCAGATGGGGAGCCGGTTGAGTCGATCGCGAGCCATACTCGACTCACTTTGGATACACTTTCTGCCATTGCAGGAAAACTCATAAATCATGTCTGTTTTCATGAACATTTGCATTTAGCTTTGTCCCCGTCGACTACTCTGTTTTGAAAATACTTATGTTCTGAAGGCGTAGGGCACATTACAATTAATGTCAGTACGTGTTTCTTGGAAGAATTGGCTTTTGCATTTTGATATGTGGTTCTGCGCATTTTCCATCATTACTTTTTGTAACTGGTGACAGACATATGTCTTGCACGTATCTCTTGACAGAAAATGTATTTGACAGACAAAATGATGAGAGAACAAGAACATATTATTTTCTTTGGCTGAAGCTGCATTATTCAACTGTTGTATGGTTGGTTTTTTTTATCCTGATCGAGCTACAGTCCCAAATCATTATCTTGCCACCATCCACCCAACATAAATATTTAGCAAGAAGCTGTGGTGGCACTGTAACAAAGGCAAGTGATTAAAAACTAGGGGAGAGGGGTAACTTTGTGAGAAACCCATTCTGCTACAAATATAGTTTGCAAAGATGGCAAGGTGATGGGTAGTGAGACAAAAAGCTGAAACTGTAGTTTGTATATGTGTGTGTATCGTGCTGCGAGCTCTCAGCCGACCAGCACAAGACACTGTGGATTTGATGACATCTGTATTGATTCTAACAAAAAGCAATATGGCTACCCGCCATCTCGAACATCACCAAAATCTACATACAGCCCTGGATGTCCCTACCGGGATAACTCTTATCATCACATCTCCCCTCCCTTGAGATTCTTCAACTGATGGGGAGAATCTTTACTCTTTAATCAATGTTCAAAACAATTATCAGTCTTTATAACGCGCATGCAGGGTGATTATTCTGCTGCTATGAGTCATTCTAGGTGCAGAGCTGCTACTGGGATGGGAATCTCCTGGATCTGGAGTAGCACCATGTTTGGCTTCTGTAGCAGGACCACCTTTACTAGATGTCGATTATGGACATTGACTAGGATCACTAACATGAAGTGCTGTCTCTGGTTCACCTGTCACTGGGACTTGGGAAGTATACAGGGAAAAGTCATTTTGGACAGGACTGGGTTTGGAATTGGACTGCTCCGGTTCGAAGTTTCTTGACCTTCTGAGATGACGTCTGTTGCCTCTTGGAGTTTGTACAATATATGACCTTGGAGCACACTGCTGTAGAATGACTGCTGGACTTCCCCAGTGCTTCTCACCATCTAGCTTCTGCAATACTGTGTCGCCTGGACGAAGTTCGTCAAGCGGTCGTGCTCCATGACGCTTGTCAAAACAGTTCTTGTAAGAATGCTTTGCTTTTGCATCGCTCGCTGCTTTATCAAATGTCTTTGACTCAAGGTTATCAGGCTATGTAGGTAATGTAGTTCTCAGTTTTCTTCCACAGGCTAAGTCTGCTGGACTATATCTTGTAACAGGAATTGTTGTGTTTCTGTATATCAATAGAGCTAATTCAGATTCATCTTGCTGCAGAATCTTTTTGGCAATTTGAACTGCTCTTTCAGCCTCTCCATTAGCTTGTGGAAAGTGTGGACTTGTTGTAACATGTTGAAATCCCCACTTTACTGCAAATTCCTGGAACTCCCTAGATGTGAATTGCCTTCCATTGTCTGTAACAAGAATCTCTGGGATTCCTTGGCATGCAAACATGCTCTTCAGAAGTTTGATAACTTCTGCTGATGTACTAATCTTAATGTGCGCAAGATCAATAAAGTGCGAATAATAATCTACAAACACAAGGTATGATTGTACTTTGAATTCCAGCAAATCTGCTGCACACTTCTGGAATACACGCTGTGGTAATTCTGTCAGTATCAAAGGTTCCTTGTTCTGTGTATATTTCTTCTTCTGGCAATGTCTGCATTCTTCAACAATCCTTTTAATCTTGCCATTGATACCTGGCCACCAAACTGCTGCTTTTGCTCTATCTCGTCATTTAGTGATTCCTTGATGACCTTCATATATCCTCTTCAGGATATCATCATGAAGTGGTGCTGGCACAACAATTCGTGTTCCTCTGACAAGCTTCTTCCCTGGCACATACTCTGCGGTGATGGTGAATCTCATGAGGCGCATCAACATGCGTTGGCATCTCTTGTAAGTCACAATTGTTGATTGGTGGCACAATAGGTTCGTGATCAGTCTGTAATCGAACATTGTCAAAAATGCGTTCTGCGTCGTTGCCCATAGTGACTGTAGATCAAAGCACTGAGCTGAACTGCTTCATCGTCTTTGTCTAGTTTTGATGCACATCTGCAACGCTGAAATCGTTGCTTCCACGCAGGACACAAATTTGGCTGAGAAAAATTAATTTGTTCTGGCGCTCTAAACGGAGCCATTCAGCAGCTTGCTTGATTCTCTGTTATGTGTATAACCATGAACGTTGATCTACTGATCCGACTTCTGACACCATGTCTCGTGCTGCGAGCTCTCAGCCGACCAACACAAGACACTGTGGATTTGATGACAAATTTGCAATGAGCATTCCTTCGAATGGATACCTGCGCAATATAAATCGACATCATCATCATCATCATCATCATCATCATCATCATCATCATCATCTGTATTTGATTCTAACAAAAAGCAATATGGCTACCCGCCATCTCGAACATCACCAAAATCTACATACAGCCCCGGATGTCTCAACCGGGATAACTCTTATCATCACAGTGTATGTGTATCACATTTCTGTTCCCCATTGTTACACTTTGTTTTTGGTACACGCCCATAAGACTCCTTTAAAAACGGTCTTGTTGAAAAACATGCATGACAAGTAGCCACAAGATTTGTTTCCTGTGTGCCATAGCTGAAGGTCATATTGCTAGTGGTTTAGATTGTAAGTGGTTCAATATATGTTTAGGGATTGCTTGTGAAAGTCAGAACCCATCTCTGTCTACTTATCTTAACTCATTAAAGTGAAGGGTTTCTTCCTCAGCCACAAAGTAGATGAATGTTTTCAACAATAAGGGGTCAAATAAACTGCAACAGGTTATTATAGGGTATCTTATTTTTCAGACCTTGTATCCTTCAGTGAGTAGGCAAAACTTTCACTCAACAGTGTTAGTATGTTTGTATTCACACAAAGTGGCAAACTTAAAAATACTTGAAAAATAGTTTCATTTATTGGAATTGGAAGTGAATATAAAATCTGTGAGATTAATGGTCTGGCAGATAACTTCCCTGTGAAAGCAGCATAATTTTAAACTATAATTTGACATATTATCAAATATTTAAAGAATAATAAGTTACCTTTGGTACTGAATGTAAAAGTCTGCCTCCTTTTTGTAACACTTACAGCATAATGATGTATGCTATAATTTGCTGTTACTATAGCCTATTTAATATCTGATAATTGGTAATTTTTGTAGTACCATATATTTCCATTACTATCTCACATATTTTTCTTCTTCGTGATTTACTTTTTTTCTTATGGCATGAGAGGGAGAGAGAAATGATTTGTATACATTGCTATAAAGTGTAAATATATTTTAGACTGACATTGTTGTCAATGATCCAGGACAATCTTAGTGTGGTAAATAGGACACAATAAGCCTGGAAGTTGATCGTCAGATGCTTGAGTTGAACGTCTTAGGGGTGAAGATGTAGGGATTATGTGAGTTTTTTTTAAACTCAAGGGCATGATGGCCCTGTCACATACGGCTCAGCAGACATAACACTGACCCCCAAAAATCTGACTTTAAAAAACATGAATATAATATTAGGGAAGAAATAATCAAGAAACAAAATTGCTCAACTATTAATAAAACACATAACAGTAATCCAGCCCTCTCCGCAGTAAAAGTATTTGATTACAAAGTTGACAAGTCGCTTCTGAAGCTTCCGCCGAAGAGAAAAAAACCTGGACAGAAAAATGCACTACTTTAAAATCTGACAATCACTTTAAGACATTATATTACTATTCTCATCCCAAACTTATATATAAAAATTAAAATAAATTAGCACTGGAAAAAACGATCGTGTATTTCTCCCGTAGTCAAGGACATGTGCATGAAGCAACAAAAATCCCGCGCTCTCTTTCTCTTTTCTCTCAATCTTAATCTTCAATATTTGTATGAGTGGAGCCCCTCATTGACGCCGTTACATCAAAGAACAAGCGGCCGTCATGAGACGCTCACACCAACGCTCGTGCTTGCGCCCGCGCCCACGCCCACGAACACACCCACGCACTCACACACAAAACACTTGCTATCCGCCCACGCTTTTCGTTCTCATTCAAGCAATATTTTAAAAAAATAGCAATTTTGTGGAAGACCCCTTGTTGGATAGATTAGAGAAATGTTTCGGTACATACTATGGACTAAAAAGTTTCTTTCGTCAGTTGTAATTATTTACAAAACCAGCTTTTGACAGCTACACTTACAGTCATGCCAGTCTTGTTTATAGTATCTTTAAGAACAATCAACATAGGAAATGTCCTTTCTTGATGCCGTAAGATGTATATTACATATATACTGAGACAAAGGCATCATGCTACCTGCCCAACGCCGAGAAAGTTACTTTGTGGGTTTGGATTCAAATGTTTGGTGGAAAGATGGCAGATTCATAAAAATGAATGTCCACCGGGCGTTGTACCCATTTTATTGCAGTTGGAACTGCGAATAGCCTGAAAGTTGAATAATCTTTACACCCTGGTCAGTGGCGTAGGAAGATGCTCGGTTGTTGGGGGTGGGGAGGGGCAAGCTGTATGCTGACAGTGAACTGTGAACAATGTGCGCACTCGCACATTACGAGAAAAAGGAGTGAGTGTAGCCATCCACTCATACATACCCGTGTACACGGTGGTACTGGTAGCATCAGAACATCTGCTGCTGCAACACTTAACAAGAAACAAAACTCACTGAAAAAAATGACTCACCCGGTTATCGCAATCACAAGAAATTATGTAAAGTTCAGATTAAAATAAACTTTATAATCATATTAATCACATTCGAGGTTTGAAAGCCAGTGTACCAAAAACCTTGTCTTCTTTGTTTAATGTCTTTGTTTTTGTAGTAAAGTATTGCTTTTCTTTCCTTTCTTTAGATCAAGGGTCAGATGTAAAACAACCATAACGTTTGCTTATTCTGTTACCCTCCTAAATAAAAATGTGTAATTTTTCTCTCCCCCCTCTCGCTCTCTCTCTTTCTCGGTTTCTCTTCCTTTCTTTCACTTTGTGAAGAATCGCATTTCAAGCATTGGGCTGAGACGGGGGTAGGCAAACATATTTTTCCCCCTCAAAATCTTTTTGGAAGGGGCGGCTGCTCCCCCCCCCTTGTCCCGCTCCCCCCACCCCGGTTCCCACGTCACTGCTGCTCTCTTTGCGCTGTACATGGCTCAATATGCTCCAACACAAGACGACCAACACATTGAATTAGATCTTTTGGTTCAATACTTTTGACAATGCTTGGCCATTATTCATGCTATTAAATCATTGTCTAGCTTATACATAATCTATCCCACTGCCTGTCTAGATCAGAAATTTGGCAATTATATGAAACACTCATGTCCTTTGACAAATACAATCTTTATACCTGATTTTGCCGAAATTGTTTTCTTTTAGCTCTTTAAGAAAGCAATTACCTCTATTTTCTGTAGAAGATCTCTGAGGGTCAATAAAAAATAAATATGAAAAACTCTCCTGCTGCCTCTTCTTCTGAACGCGTAACACCTTATATAAATATTGCCACTTTTTATTGCTGTTTGAAAGACACATAGAATAACTCCTTTCCATGAAGCTCCTTGTCACTTTATGTCTATGGTTCTGATGAAAAAAAAACCCCTTCAATTTCATATCTTTACGCCAGAAATATTTTTTCAGCATACAATCGAACACATGATTAAACTACACAAATTTGACATAATGCATTTTACACTTTGTAAAAGGGAAAAATACTTTAAAACCCTGACTGGTACGGCCAGGGGAAATTCGACTGTCTAATTAAAACAAAGCATAGCGATGGCCATCACAGGGTGTTGACGCGATGTAATTTCTACCCAGTACTCTGAATGTGAAGAAATTCAAGCAAGAGCAGGTAAACGACGGGAACAACTATGACTCTGAATCTCTTAATATAACCAAATGCCTAGTCATCAAATACGAGCTAAGTGACGCGCATAAATGGAGTAAAGAGATTTCTATTTTCCATATCTGCTGTCTAGCAAAACAAGGGAACGGGGTGTGCGGAATCAGCGGCGGGAAGCGGATGGCCGAGTGGTTAGAGCGCTGGCGTCCGAACCGAGAGAGCGCTGGTTCAATTCCCGATAAGCGCAGCAAACTTCCCCCAGTCGACCCAGCTGACGGGAGTGGGTACCTGACTCCATAGAGGGTTGGGGAAGGTAAGACTGTGAGGGAGAGGAGATTGGCACCACCCTCATGTAAAAGCTGGCCCCGAGAAAAGTGGGGTCTCTAACACCTCACTCCCCAACGACCTGGAAAGGTTATGTCGTTATGAGATGACCTTTACCTTTTTAATCAGCGGCGAAAGAAGATCCTGTTGAGCTTGATTCTAGTTTGTGAGGGACATGAGAGGTGTAGCATAGGTGGAAGCGTTCAAAAGCGACCTTGAAATACCAATACTTTTATCGTTTCTTTACATATTCAGTCGAGCGGACAGCGGGGCGCAAGCTCATCGCTTCTGGAACTAAGCCAGCGGCGTCTCACTCTGAAGACCGTGTCAGACTGGAGAGTTTGACTGGGGTGGTTCATCTGTCCAAAGGTCACCCAGGTGTCCGAAGGCGAGCTCAGCAAGGACGGAAACCTCGCGTAAAGCAAAAAAGCAACATTTCACTTGATTTTGATTTTCAGTACGAATACAGATCGTGAAAGCGCGACCTATCGATACTTTTGACTTCAGGAGTTTTAAGTAAGAGGTGCGAGAAAAGTTATCACAGGAATAACTGGTTTGTGGCAGACAGGCGTTCATAGCAACGTTGCGTTTTGATCCTTCGATATCAGCTCGTCCTATCATTGCTAATCAGAAATTCGCAAAGCGTTGGATTGTCTGGTTTAGACCGTCAGAAGACAAGTTAGTTTTACCCTACTGATGGCTACTGTTGTTGCAGCCGTAGTTCTGCTCAGTACGAAAGGAACCGCATGTTCAGACATTTGGTTTGCGTTCTATACCATCTGACGGATTATGACTAAACTCTTCTGTCAGAATCCCGCCCGAATATGTAGCAATATTTTCCGTGCCTCTGCGTTCTGGACGTTCTGGTGGTAAAGCCACAGGAAGGGGTCATTAGCCGCTCGCGCCGATAAGTGCGCGATGGGGACCAGAAAAATAGTTACCCCACTCGATGAGGAGCTGCCAAATCATTTGTAAACGAACTAGTTCCTATGGGCTGTTGTGCTAAATAGAGCAGCCACCTCACTGCGATCTATTGAGACTCAGCCTTGGACCAGGAGATTGGTCCATTTTTGCAGACGGGCTAATCTCCTCCTGCTGCTGTCAAGCAGAAAGGTGGCGACCCCCCCCCCCCAGCCTTTGGTTATTATTACTTTGTTCCCCCACGCGTTGTCCACGTGAGGGTCAGGTGACAATCACTGCACACGTCCGTGGTGTCACGGTGGCAATACGTGGACTGTCTGGGAAGAATAATAGCAAATTTTTCACGTTTCCAAAATATTTGACAAACAGGTGGGGAAAAGAAAGGTATGGTTACCTATGCCTACGTAGGTTGCGCAGGTGTGGTGGGGGAGACAGTTTTAAACACTAGGGTCCGGTCTGGTGACACTAACGGCCAAATGTCCACGCCTCTGGAAATAGGCAATTAATTGAGAGAGAAGAATATATAGATATATATGAATAACAGTGGGCAAAGGTCTGGCCGGTGACGTATACGTAACGTAGACTGCAAAGGGACAGTAGCCAAATATTTGATTTTTAATGCTTGCTTGTAAGAGGAGGGTCTGGTCCGATGAAAATAATAGGAAAAATCAGTGGTTTGTTTGGGGGGAGAGGGATGGACTCCATGGTGACAAAGTAGGACGTTCGCACTCGCACATTAAGAAACAAAACAAAGGAGGGTGCGTGAGTACAGCAACAAAATAACAATCACATATCTGTTAATAAACTCCCTTGCAGTTTCATGCAGATTTTTTCAGATCGACCCTTTCTATAAACATATTAAGCGTCACGAAACTTCTTAGATATGTTTCTACTCGTTTTAAGAAAGAAAAACTGCGTTCTGCATCTGCCTTGGTAAATGGAATAGTAAGATACAGTGTTAAAAGCGTATGTCTCCTTTAGCATTTTTCTCATGGTCTCTGACTGCTACTGATTGAGATAAACTATCTCAGACGATTGACTAAGACTTAGATTTGTCTGGGCTCAGGATAACAACACCTGGCAGGAATGAGATCTGTGTCTTCAGTCTACTATAGTCAATGTGAAAGTTATAGACACTGGCGATATTTCTAGGAATCTCCGTGCTTTTAGCTAGTGCTGCCTCAAAAAATCTGTCTCGGAACGTTAAAACTGTCTTGATGAAACCTTCTATGGATACTTTCAATTTTGTGATCAAAGGTTTCAAAGTACTGTTGTCTTAGTGTCACAGGCTGCAATATCTGTGTTCCTATGTTCATTTGATCGTTTCAGAGTCCACTCACCCACCCACCTAAGGCAAACACCCATTACTAACAATGAAAAAAATGTTTCTTATTCATTAGTCGAAATTCCGAGTCAAAGAAACATCAAACCCCATCTTTGTATATATATATATATATATGGTAATTTCCTCTCTTTAATTTTTCCCTTATTTTAATTCTAATGTTTTGTAGTAGTGTTTCAGTTTCCTTTCCTTAGAACGAGGGCTAGATTTAAAACAAGCATAACTTTTGGTTATGTACCCTTGTAAAAAAGGGTTGTCTTTTGACACACACACACACACACACACGTCGTGTTGGTGACGGAGAAGCTTCGTTACATTACGTAACCAAATGTCTTGCGGTAGTCGCTAGCGTTAATAATGTCATGGATTGCCGAGCAGTCCGGAATGGTAAAGCAGCCACTTTTGTTTTGGCGACTTATCTGGCGAATTAAAACATATTTAAAACAGATTTAAAACCCTCGCTCTTTATTTAAATCATGTCATGTTGTTAACTTCGCCCAAAGGATACATTAAACCACAGAACAAAATAAGCTTTCCTTTCTTTTCCTCTTCCACGTTCAAGCCTGTAGCTACGTCTTATTATTCTCTCTCACTCACTCTCTCTCACACACGCACGCACATATTTATGTAGACTAACTGCAGAGTTCGGTTTCAGGTGAGCAGTGCGGTCGCCTGGACGGGCTTTGTCTCTAAAGATGTCTTCTGAGAAGGTGTTGCTAATTGCGCTGCTTGTGACTTTGGTGGCAATGGCGGGAAAAGACTGCGAGGATTTATGGTGATTGTAGTGGGAGTATCTAGTGACAACTCATTTATAGTAACTATAAATCTGCCTCTTTATATGCGTGCATTTGTGTGTGCGTGCGTGCGCGCGCGTGCAGGTTTAACATCCATTTACCTTGTTTTTCACACAGCTAAAATTAAATTCACACAAAAGAAATAAAAGCCAAAATTATTAATCCCTACCATAGTTTTGGCATGTGATTTTTCATCAAGAGTTGTGTACGAGTAACTGACATTTGAAAGTCTCTGCAGGAAACGAACCTTTCAACAGAAAACAGACTAGAACCCTGGCCGTATATGTTTTAAGCTGGGAAAAGAATTTATTTACCTTTATCCATAGCTTACGAAATTACAGAACAGACTATTCACGAAACTGAAAACTTGTGTTAAAAGTGAGGTGAATGAAGCCGCCACGTTGGTAATTTTCTCAGCCTATCTTCTTATTTGAAGGGTGAATCAGTACTATTTTAAGTAGTAATAAAAAAATAACAGAATAGAGGCGACACTTGCTTTTACGAAAGGTAGAATACTCGAGCCATTTTGTCGTAAGAGATGCTGTGTCGTATTCTCAAGAGCATCTATGAAACTTCACAACTGTTTCTCGAAAGACGCAGAAAGACAACAAAATTGTAAATAGTCTATACCAGCATCCGGAAGCGCTGAAGCAAACGTTCAGTTAATTTATCGTCCGACAGTAAATGGTTCGACCAGGAGAAAGGAGGTAAGGGTAGATGAAAGCAATTAGCGAAGCATAACCCTAGGGGTAGGCGGAACCGCGTGTACCCCTCACCTTCCTCTCTTAGGTCGAACCATTATTTCCCGCCCTAAGATAGACGTTCGGCCTTTTTGTGGCAGTCAGAACAGAACGGAATCAAAGAGGGGTTGCTTTCTTTAAATGGTGTCTTGAAAAGCTTTGGACGACAGGAGGAAAAACAAGGGATCAAAAACAAACACAAAAAGTACTTGCGTGCTCCGACCGACGTCGACTGCCTAAAACGAAATTTTGATTCAATTTTGGTCAAAAGCGGGTCATGCAACAAGCCGTGTAGCTGTGTGCAATTTTTTTGTTTTGTTTTGTTTTTTAACAAGGACGAGATAAAACTCAGTGCAAGATATTATTTCCCCTAAACAGGGCAAATCACCCCTTCTCAAGATGGACTGCCACAAACCACCATGCACAGAGGTCATGCTCGTGACGTCATGTTTGTACACATTCGCCTAATTAGCATATTCTCTTGGCTAAGACTTTTGTGTATCCATCACAATCCTGAAGGCAATGTTGCTATCCTAATTCTGTACATGGTGGTGGTTCTACTAGTGCATCTCAAAAATGGAAAGTGGGGGTAATTTATCCACATTTGGGGAAATAGAATCTTGCGCTGAGCTTCAATCGGTTATGATAACAAAATTGCGCCCCACTAGACCTTTAAGCCAGCATAAGAACTATAAAGGAAGGCAGCTGCACAGGAATAGGACACAATCGACATAGCAAAAAGTAAGGGGAAAATGAAGTACTGAATAAATGGGAAAAAATAGAAGGAAAGACTTAGAACAATTGACTGAAAGTTTCACACTTAGTGCAGATTGCACTCAGTACTAGGTTTACTCTAGCACATGTAGCACTATAGCATCAGCACAAGGGGTCAGGAATGGATCACAAGACAAGGTAAAGAGTTAACAGACAAAAAAGCTTGTTGATCCCATGCGTTCCCCGTGGGTGGCAAACATACGATATTCATATTTCATCGTTTTTTTCACTGGGACATGCGGAGGAAGAAAAGTGTGTCTGTAAAAAGCGTTGCATACGTCAACGACTCCCGCTCTAGGCCCGCTTACATGACAGGCACTTACGTCAACGACGACGTGGATGACTGTCGGTTTAATTTATTATTTATTTAAGTTATTCTGTGAGCAAAACCTGCACATAGTTGTCCGCTGCTCCTGTTTACCAGCTCTTTTAACATTACAGAATATTTGGTTTACTGAAATAACACCGAAAGAAAAAAATGCTTTAAAAAAACTTTTCCCAGACGCTGGTGGGAAGAGACATATTTTAAAACCTATTGCTAAGCTATTGTTGTACATGTTTGCACATTTCTTTACCGCTTTTTCATGTCTGCCATCTTTTCTTTAAAATATCCAGCATCATTATCTTTTACCTAGTTCCATTCTTCCGACCGCCTGTGCCTCTGGCAAAGTTTCTAGGCAACACGACACATTGTGTACCTGTTGTTCATTGTTTTTCATTTTCCCGGCGATCATTTTGACCTGTCCAACCCCGGTTGGTACGTGCTGACTGTTGTTCTCATTTCTACAGGCATGGTGATCGTTGCGGTCAGCTTTGTTTCGGACTTCATTCCAAATCACTATATCTGTATTAAGACATATCTCAACACATTAAAACACATTCATACATGTAAATGGATGTTCTGTTTTTCGCCACAGGAAAGTACAAAGGAACGAAACACTTTTAGTCTAGAATGCCGCTGGGCCTACTGAGAGTGTTAGAAAGGTTAGATTTATCATATCGAGAAATGTTTTCCTTTACCTCTGCTAAATGGCTTTCCAGAAAACGATGTATTGCAGCTTACCTATTAAAAATGACCTGCTGCTACGAAATATTGTATAAAATGTTCTTAGTAGCTGACTACAGTACGAATTTCTGTGCTTCAGGCATCAAATCAAGGTTGGTAATAACGTGTGGGTGGGTAGGCTAAAATAGGATTGTGTGAAAGAAAGAAATAAGCGTGGAACGAAGGAAGACAAGGAAGCTGTGAAAACGGGAAATAAGAGGAAAAGGGTGCATAAAGTCGATTCTCTACCTCTTCCACACACACACACACACACACACACACACACACACACACACATATATATATATATACACACAATGTGGTGTATAATGCATGCAGCAGTGATAACATTAGGGCGTGCTTAGCATAGACTATATCTAAACACTGGGCGCCGTGCGTGTCTTCGCTTCGTCACACACACTGGAGATCGCCTAACTGGCTTGAGGGGACTGTCCTCTGTCTTTTCGTCCCGCCTGATGCCTTGTTCTGCCACTGGACGTCTGGACCTGATGCCCCCTTTTATGTGATCGCTGACTTTTTTCTTTTGACCGAAGACATCTGTGTCGATGCAAAGCCACAAGCTTCCATTTGACTTACCTTGATATGTATCTGTGTGTGTGTGTGAGAGAGAGAGAGGGTGGCAATTGGTGTTTTATGCCGAGCCAGCAACTAAGGCTATATCACGGCAAGGCAGCCAGCACTGTAAAAGGATGCCCACATGCAGAAGTGAGAAAGAGAGAAAGTGAAGGAGAGGTATGGCATCTTCACTCTGCCATATTAATCCTCTCAAATCTATTGGGTGTACTATTCCGGAGTCTAACTTTTCCGGTAATGTGGGGTTTGCCTGTCTGGTGTAGGTGTGAACTACAAACAACACGGTCTGTATACAAAATTTTTTTCTAACATGTTTCTTTTGTGTCGGTTTGGAGCAAATACGTAACTTTCTAATGAAGTCACTTGATGACATCCCTGCCTTTTATGCGAAATAGATGCCAGCCATTTAATTAAATGACATTTAAAAAAAAAACACCACCAGCGATGGCGTATACCGGGTGCTAATTCAAGATTCAAGGGACACTGCGTTCATCGAAGGGGTTAGGTTGTGTGTGTGTGTGTGCATGAGTGAGAGAGAGAGAGGGGGGGTAAAGGTCACGTGAACACCTCGTCCGGGCATTTGATTGGCGTTACCTAGGTGTTGACGCTACTGGAACACATTACTGTTACTGGAGGCGTACAATAAATGCGCGGAAATGAAGTTTGCGCTCACACTGCTCGTGCAACAGTTCTTCTGTTCTCTAATTCAAAAGGGTAATGTGAACAGTATGTGATGAAAGCGTCTGTCGCACAGAAAGAGGACATAATTTGACACAAGAGCAGTACGGTAGGTTAGTTACATGTCTCTTACCCCTCTCCTTCTTTGGCATGCACATTTCATAGCGCACTGTAGTTCTAGTTGATAAGATTATTTGATAACACTATCATATTCATATTTAGTCGTTTGGACATCTTGATAATAACATCTCTCTAGCTGGCTATCACTGTTGCTGAGCTCTTGCTATTCAAGAGCTCATGTTGCAAGCGTTTATTGAGCAGAACTCACGAATTTTTGACAGTTTATGGTGTTGCTGTTATAAACCGTTACAGTCTGTTTTTGGTTTTTACGACGACAGAACAGATTTTAACTGTTAAGACTCGTGCAGCTTTCCACCAAAGAGCACTGCTGTCCTCTACACAATTTGATGATGATGATGATGATGATGATGATGATGATGATGATGATGATGATGATGATGATGATGATGATGATGATGATGATGACGTTTCTTAATGGAAAAATGGTAACTCAATGAAAAGCATCTTATTTCCGAACTTATAAAACATTGTTCAGACCCCGCGGACACTACTTCATGATGATGATGATGATGATCATGACGACGTTTCCTAATGGCAAAATGGTAACTCAATGAAAAGCATCTTATTTCCGAACTTATAAAACATTGTTCAGACCCCGCGGACACTACTTCATGCTTCTTTACCAAAAGGAATCTTTGGCACCGCCTGATAACTACGGCTCAAGGAGTAGAACATCATCTGCGAGGTCTGGACATCGCTTTACGAATTCTGAATCAAGATGCTTGTCCTCGAGTTCCCCATGTTGCACCAGGGCAACTTGTTCTTGCTTCACAACTATACCCCCTGCACATCACATGTTATAGTTTGCCTGTAATAAATTCCCTGCTGCTACGAGTTCTCAAAGGTCACGTATTTTTATGCAATTCAGTGCTGTGGATGCCAAGTTCTCGGCCATCGACGTCTATGGAAGACATATCTCTGTCACACCCATCACCGATGTGTTTTACGCTCGCCCTTGTCATTTACTGACTTTACGTCGTCGTCACGAGAGCAATCAATCAAATACTGAAGCTGCCAAACTCGGGTTTTTTTCTGTCCTCCCCTCTCCCAGCCTACATAGTGCACCATTCTCCGCCGGGCTGGACTGTCTCAAACGTGATGTGCTTACATCTTCACATCGCTGCCTCCAAAACTGTCCCTCCAGTTTAATTTGCGAGGTAGTGATGGTGTTGCACAGCATCTCGCTACGTCAAGGTACTCCACTAACGTAGGCTCCCCAAATTTAGGAGTTATCCCTCTAAGCTGGTTAACTTCTGGCGGCTGGGCTCATACTACACCTTGAGATCCGTAACATGCAGCCACACTGGCCAACTGATGAATCCTAGACAAACATTTAAAAAAAAGTGATAAACAAAGTTTGTTAACAACTCCTTGTCATTGCTTATCTCACCCTCTTAAGATTTCTTCATTAATTGCTCATCGGGGGAGGTAGAGAAAAGCGAAAAAGATAGATGGGATGTTAATGAATGGAGAGGACTCGACAAACTGACTTGCGAACACTTATAAATGAGCACATCTGCTTATGCAGTGCTCTAGTGTGCGCACACCTCTGTAGGGGTTTAGAGCACATGTTTTGCTAACTTAAATCTTTCAACGGGCAAAATATACGCCTGTTTCACAGCCGACTGACACAGAGTAGTGATTAATGCTCGGCTTTTATTCTCTCAACACCAGTTTCCAAAAAGTGTTTGGTCTATTCAGCAAATGGTCTTGAACTGACGTTTGCGCCCATGTGAGTTAACAATCAGTGATTCAACTTAAACAATCAGTGATTCAACTAAAACTTGAATGTCCAAGAAACGTCTGTCTGCCAATAATCCAGCGAATCGTGGGAAATACATGAAATTCGTGTGAGGTATCACACTGAAAGGTGACAGTATTTGCATGTGTGATTGCCTTCAGTATCCACTTCTTACGGTGCTGGTGGGCGG
This sequence comes from Marisa cornuarietis, assembly GCA_004794655.1. NCBI lineage: Eukaryota > Metazoa > Mollusca > Gastropoda > Architaenioglossa > Ampullariidae > Marisa > Marisa cornuarietis. The sequence goes on from SMMW01000001.1 coordinate 6,303,731, forward strand.
GCAGGGAATGTCTTTGAACGTTATCCTTGTCCTAAGCTGGCCTTAACAGCAGCTACCTGTAATTTATGGGGGAGTGAGCGGAACAACAGCAAAACGAATCGGGACCTGTATCTAATTCTTCAGGCAGAAGGGATCCATGTCTTCGGTGCACTTGACACTAACCCATTCTTCGCCACTTGTCAAGGCTCGGTGCGAAGCGAGACTGTCCTTGAGAGTTAAGAAAGGTAACGTGCGAGAAAATACATCAAGGCACCACGAGTGACGTGCGATAAAATACATCAAGACGCCACGAGTGAGCCCGCCACATCACTGATGCTATGCTTGCCTCTTTCATCCTCTGCCACTCACACTCTCATATACTGGTTTACAAGACTGTGTGGGCTTGTGGGCTTAGGACAACTAGTTGCTTGTGAGGCAGTCAACATACTGTGTTTGTGATAAAAAGAAAATCTCAGTATGAACATGAATGTGTCAAACTCTTACAGTTATCCAACATTTTTTTTAATCGTCGTAAAAGACACTTTTTTTGCCCTTAATAATCAATACCAGGCCAGCCCGATGGCGCAACGGTTATCAATACCGTGACGATTGGCTGCCCTGGGTTCAGATCTCGTCTCGAGCACGCTCTTCTTTCTATCTGCATGTGACATCTGTTTACAGGGCCGACTGGTTTGCCGTAATATAGCATTACTTGCTGGCTCGCCGTAAAACACCAATTCCCACTGATTATTTCTTAAATAGTTTTTAATGAAAGATGATAACTGATCAGAACTCTGAGAACTGCCCCTTGTTGTCGTGACTGAGTATGTATTGCCTGGCGAAGACTCCAATTTCCTTGAGACTTTTCAAATCACCTCTGATTCTGAGATCAAGTTCAACATCATTAGGTTTGACTCGGATACTTTAACATGAAATGCACGCAAACCTGAAGTAAGAAACGATAAAAAAAAAAAACTGCCGACGAGGCTCTGCCAAGTCTTAAACTGTAAAATTATAATTTGCCAAATAATATGAAATACGCTTTTCTCAACATAAAAAACTTCAGATGGCGAGTTTTTTGCTCAACTAATACATTCCAGTTAGTACATCTTCGGCCAGTTCCTCAGACTAAAATCTAAATGACTTTAACAGCTGACTGGCAGGATGTCACCAGTCACACTATAGTTTGTCTGAACAGATGAAAGAAATCACAGAGAAATCATCAAGATCCGGTTCATGTTCTGTATACCAGCACATTTCATACCTAATTTGCCTCGTTCATACGATACAGAGTCAAAATTTAAAATACTTTTTAATTATTTTACGTTTGTTGCTTTGCTGCTTGGTACAACCAAAAGGAGAAGAAATTTGGAAAAAAAGAGAAAAAAATATTTTGAAGAGGAAAATTTCACAGTTAACAAAAGATTTCTGAAACCACGAATATCAAACGCTACATAAACCTACATTTGCAATGTTTTCTCTTACAGTTGTCGAAAAAAACATTCTGACAAACTTTTGAGGTGGTCACAATTCAGTATTTGCGTGACGTTTACACAAAGTTTGTGAGGCTATGCACTGTATAAATGGTTTTAAAGAATTCAGAAATCATCGCATTTAATGTTCTCGGGGGGATAATTCTGTTTTCAGGTAATTTTGATGCGCGTGCGAGCTTCGTTAGACACAAATTTAGAGCTGTTATCACTATGGTGGACCCCAATGTGTCAGCTACTGTCAAAACCTCTCTTACTGTTCGTACGTTACAGATGTTTACAAGGTAATGATGTATATCTTTTCCCGAGCACCTGTAGAGATAACAACAACAATAGGTTATTTCCGACCTGACGTAGCATGATTGGCAAAATCTGTATTTAGTAAATAGGAAAATACGGGATCATGTCACGCGTAGGAGTGATTCACGCTATCTGTCCTAAGTGAGTTCTATATATGTAGCACAGACACAAAAACTCTAACATAGGTGGCAGATGTCATTCTCTCTCTCTCTCTCACACACACACACATAGAGGCGAAACCGCACATACACACACAGGCACGCACACCTTCCTCACTCCATAGACACTCCCACCTATACACTCCCATATACGCACACACTTTCTCACGTACGCATACGCAAACACACATTCGCCCATACACACGCGCGCGCACTCACACGCACACATATCCATATATACATATGTATATGCGCATAATCGCATGTACACGCACACCACAACACGCTACTTACCACAATGGCATTGATTTTTTTTTTAACAAGTTGCAAATAAACATAAAGCAGAACGTAAACATAATGAAGGCCATCGAAAAAGTTTTTTTTCCACTTGACTGCCTCCAAAGCATACCTCTAAACACCCAAGACGTTGATGGGCCAAGGGTCAAGGGTATGTGTGTACATCTTCGAGCACATGCCAGAAAAGAAGCAAGAACTGGAGCACGCTTTCCTCGTCATATTATCTGTCTCAGTATAACACCACCGACAAATTCTAAAGCGAGTAACCAGTTTATAAGACTAGTATTGTCATGAACTTTTGTTCTTGACCACAAAGTACATTATGTCCCAAGAACTTTTTAAAAGTTCGGCACCATATCACCATAGCGTCAAACTGTGGACTTAATTGCTATGTGTTGAAATAAGGACATTTCAAAGATTATAGCTGCATGAAGACACAGCAGTTTGTTCTGCTATGTAAGTCTCTCTTCAACCCACGGCATCCATGTTGACCTACCGCACCTTCATTACAATTTCCCCCACCCCACCACTACCAGGGTTGATAGGTGGATAAAAAAAAGAATATTTCACGTCAAGACAAAATTAATGTGGCAAGAAGTGTGAAATTAAATTAAAAAAGGAAAAACAAACAAACAAAAAAATTTTAAAGAAACTGCTAGCTCTGTGTGTAAGTTTCACTTTACTTTCGGTTTGTGCCGTTCACTCTCATTAATGATATGTTAGTCGTCATTCTGTCGCTAAATGCTAGCCATCACTTGAATTCCCATGTTACTATTTCTTCCGAATATAGCGATTTTATGTAATATTTTTGTAGAGTTATGGCTGGATCATGTGACCACAGGTTTGAGACAAATGCATAGCGTAGCAGAACCTAACTGTGGCAATAATGTTATGTGTGGCGTGCAGGAACACGGAATGTAAACATAAACTGTATGGTGTTGTTTTGAACCAACTGAACAAGATTCAGGGTCATGCATAATGCCGAATCTGTTTACCAACGTCTACAATGTCTATAAATAGTTACAAAACCAAAAGAAAAAATGTTTAAAAATGGTATTGACAAAACATGAACCACACCTCATATGGGGCTGACTTAAGGTGTATGCGTACTCATTTAGTGACAGGTTTTCTACACTTTGCCGCTGTCATTTGCAGCAAGACAATTCTTTGAAACGGTGCTGCTTACAATAGTAAACAGGAACGTGTGGCATAGATAATGCAGTGTACCAGAAAAAGGTGTTCTTGTTTTTTCGTATTGGCTGGTGACATGTGTTTTAATTTTGGCCTGAATTTCAGATATCTCCCTTCTAGGCTCTTTGTTTCATCCCAGTCTCGCTAAAAAGACGCTAAATTATTAATTTCCTTTCACTTCCTGTCTTTTGCCTTTTTCTCTTCCCTGCTGATGAAGGAGTTCAAGTTTTGCTGCTGTATAATGCGTTTCTGTCGCAAAAAATATTACAGGACTTGATTAATTCTAATAAAAATAGTTTATTATGAATAATAATCACGAAAAATATGGACAATTATGAAAAAAACTAAGCAATAGTTTTCTAATCGGGCAATAGAAATAAAAGTGCCTCTTTCAACCCTGCAAAAGTACAGATGCACAAAGAAAGCCTCTCTTTTTCTCATTTTATCAACAGATTTACATCATGCCACTAAGTTTTGGAAGTAATATTTGGAATTTCTTCCCAGGTTTCGATGCATGCTGTTTTGAATCTTCAGTGATCTTAAACTGGTGCACAGCCTTACACATTTTGCATATTCTCATTTTAGCCTGAAAGTATGATGGATTAGATTCTTTGATTCAACATCGATATTTTGTTCTTCCACCCGTTTCAGTGTATCCCCATAGAGGTATAAAGGCATTATATTGTTCAGGAGCCGAATCAAAAAAGCCAGACTTGCATCCCTGTGACCCATCTGGAACTCCAAGACATTATTTCTGTACAACATGGTTAGTGGACTGCACCGGATGATCAATTCAGATATTCCAATGAAGAAATAAAACACGAAGATGATGCGGTGATGTGACACAATAACACACAATGTGGCGATAGCCAGTTTCTCTTAAGAAGAATATAGTAAGAATATCAAGCCTGGTGTAGATCAGCGTGAGGAATACGATGTAGAAGTCATCTTCAACCAGATAGCAAAAGGAAGATCACCGCAATCAACGACGTCAGACAAACAAACACTGAGAGCTCCATGTCACGAAAGAACGTGGAATGTGGGAAGGGAAGACAGTCCGTTAATCAAGGGGCGTATAGCGCCCGCTCTGGTTCCCGTAACCCAACTCTTTAGTACCTGCGGACGCTGGTCAGCCCAGGTGAGGGAGGGTGTAGCGCCAGCTCTGGTTCCCGTAACCCAACTCTTTAGTACCCGCGGACGCTGGTCAGCCCAGGTGAGGGAGGGTGTAGCGCCTCTCTGATTTCGGCAAGTCCACTCCTTGGCAATTGTTAATCGGACGAGGGTTGTGAATTCAGGTAGGGATAGATTCCACAGGCTGGGCAGGGGACTGTCATTGTCTCGCACTAGCGGTGATGCATGATTGGCTGTATTTAAGTGGACAAATGAATTATGAGCGTGGTTGTGAGTGTGACTGACCAATCGTGTGCCACGCTATTGTCGAAACCGGCAATTTAACTTTGTGTGGAACCCAGAATCGGGGCTTCGCCACCAAACTCTCGAAGTGATCGCATCAACGCGAGAGAGAAAGACTTTGAGTAAAGTCAGCTAGTACCTGTCTACGACCATCAGGCACGAGACGTGGTAAAAGGGACTTGTAAAGAGGTGTGCAGCCCACTCTTAAAACAGAGTGTCAAGGAGAGTAACCACTATCCCTGCAGTCGCCGTGCAACTCTCGGCAGGGGGGATAAGTTACTCTGGTCACAAGCTAGGCGCTGGTCTCATCGGTGGAAGCGTCAGGCCTACTGGTGACAGGGAAGGGAGTGCACACCCGTGCAAGGGGACGGTACGCGTGAGCGCTCGTTCCAACTCCTTTCAAGTCGTCGAGTGCGAGGTTCCAGACAGCGAAGACAACGGCCAACCGGCCACCGTCTCTTCTGCGTCGTGGTGCCAGACAGAGCCACTCAAGACAACGGCCAACCGGCCACCATCTCTTCGGCGTCGTGGTGCCAGAGAGAGCCACTCAAGACAACGAAGACAACGGCCAGGCGGCCACCGTCTCTTCTGCGTCGTGGGGCCAGGGAGAGCCGCCCGAGACAAGGAGGACAAAGGCTAATCAATCGCCATCCCCTCTACGTTGCATCGGGAGGGCCCCCCGTGTAACAAAGACAATCGTTCATACCAACGGACCATTCTATTCCACGCGGCAACAGCAAGGCTAAGTGGCGTATGAATGTGTGATGTATAGAGCGAGTGAATGTGTACGGGAACGAGTGAAGAGAATGATGTGTATGTAGTTAAAGATAGGGTTTCTATGACTCACTAGTTATTTGGATCAGCAATAGGAAGTTAGAATTAACGGGACGCCTTAGACTATTAGCCAGGATACAGAATTTACATTTCTTACATTGTTTATTATCAACATATTGGTGTAACTCTCGGCAGTCTTTATTATTAATAATTAACGTGTTCCACTAAATTGCGTTGTGTTTGTTTATTGGGGGTGTGCGCTGGGGGCTCGAGTCAAGTGTGATGTTTCTTGTTAATTAGCAATTTAGTGGAAGTGCATCGCGCACAAGTTATGTCGGCGTGGATGACGGAGTCGTCGAGAGTGTAGTTAAGGTTTTAACTACGAGTCTCCGTCTATCACACGTACCTAACGCCCCTTAGGTTACGACACTCCACCATTCAGCCTGTTAGACGAGGAGACATCACTCTCAATCAGATTAATAAATACAGTGAATTTATATAGCGCCATATCCCAGTACTATGGACAGCCTTATGGCGCTTTACCAAAAAGAACAAAAACAAAAAACCCCACCACACAGACATACCGACTGACATAACATAACAAAACATGCAACATAGTTGTCCAGAGAATTCCAGATAATATGCATGATTTGCATCTTCAATAGCAACGTAAAGTTAGTCCTTCTGTATGGATCCGAGACATGGCGTGTGACAAGCATCATCGCCAACAGGATTCAGACATTCATCAACAGATGTCTGCGCCAATTCCTTAAGACCAGGTATCCCGAAAATGCAGACCTGCGAGAGAGAACCAACCAAAAACCTGTCAGCCAAGAAGCGCAAGTGGGGCTGGACTGGCCACACCCTGCAAAACCCGGCTGACAACGTAACAAATCCTGGACTGGAACCCACTGACGAAGCGCAGGGTTGGGAGACCCAGACAAACATGGAGGAGATCGGTCCATGGTTAGGCGGAGGCAGCCGGGATGACATGGATCCATCTGAAGAGGTCCGAACCAGAACGCCTGACGTGCTGTGGTTGCGGCCAGGATTAAGAAAATATTGTTGAAGGGTGCAAACTTCCAGGTGATATCACTCATAAGTGGCAATAAACAACGAAGAAGAGGGGCTGATATTTTTCAGAGTCCTTTCTGAAAAACATCTCAGTCTTATAATTAAAGCTATTGTAGAATGATGAACATTCGGTTGTAAAGTCTTTTGTATGTCAAAACGTAGATTAACACCATTGCCTCTTTGCACCCAGTGGCTGTTGGACGTTCTGAGAAGTGCGTTAATGGCTTTCTCGCTTGAATCGTATTCATTCCTTCGCTAAATATCATATCTTTCAAGGCCTGTTTAATCTTTTTGTTTCCATTGTCTAAAAAGTTCTTTATTTTTAACGTGGTTACATTTGATAAATAGTAACCGAATTATTGATGACTGAGATAGAGTGATGTCTCCTCGCCTAACTGTCTGGAGGAAGCAGAGCTCTGTGGTATTTTTTGTCTTCCTCGTGTTGGACTTGTGATTTTGTGCGCTTTTGATGGGCCTGCCATCGTGCGTTTGGAATGTGGTGGCTTTTCCGTTTCGTTGGCTTCGGTTCCTTTTCAACATGCAGACTTCATGTTTAGAGCAGTTGTGTGGGCTTCATGTACGCTTGACCATTGTTCAACAGTGAACTTTAGCGTGTGCTGGGGGTCATTCGTCGTTCCAGTGAGACTTGTGCCGTCTGTTGGATATTGCATTTACTATGGAGTGTATTCCGGCTTGTATGACATGTTTGATAATTGGGCTGCGGACTGTGTTAGTGCTGTATGTGGACCCTGCCCTGTGACGTGGAGGACACGGTCCGTTAAACATCGACATTTTGTCGTCACCTTATTTTGACGTCACATCACCTTCTGTCATTTGTGAAGCGCCTTGAGCTGTCCACAGGCCAGGGTAAGGCGCTATACAAGCCAACGTTTATTATTATTATTTTATTATTATTACAAGCATTAAAAATCCTAGACTTCCGTCTCCTAAAGCCTTAATATTCATTCTCAGAATATTACCTGACTGCTTCAAATCTCATGCAGTATTTAAAAAAATTGAAAGATACGAGCGCCATCACGTACCACGATGTTCATTTTATGTACTGTTAAAAATATGAATAATATAGTGGAGTGTTTTGGCCACGTAGTAAAAAATTATTGGCAACAGACTGTACTAGTTACTATGCCATTCTACTTATTATGTCGTACTTCTATACTAGTTACGATGCTGAAGTTTCTCTTCCTCCATATTTAAGGTTCCCGGATGTTTGTGACTCTCTGTACATGCAGACAGCTTTGTATTGCTCATGTCTTCCATTCGGAAATCCCTGCATTGCGCAAGCATGCACACAACTATTCCTTTTACCTAGGCACGCACCTCCTATCCCTATCCTCCCCCAAAAAACATTGTGCTAATGCAAAGACAACGTTTATGGTCAACAAATCAACATCCGCCTTGTTGGCTTTATAGGGTAACATATGACAATGATGTTCTAGGAGGCCGCATGATCAAGACATCCTGTTGTGGCCAGAGTTTCAGACAGAGTATTCGGAGCGAAGTCAGAACCTATCTACTGAGTCCGGTTTGGCTCATGCCAACTCATCCATTCCGACTAACAGGTCAGGAAATAGTGGTGACTCAATGGTCACAAGCGGGCACTGACCATCCCGTAGCCGTGCCTGATCGGCCAGCATCAAAGGATCCGTCATCGTTCGTTCTTTGCACCACCCCCCTCTTCTCTGCCATCCTGTACACCCAATGATCCTCGCGTCAGAGAAGCTCCGGTTTCCCCCACTCACTTCGTGTCCAGCTGAGTGACATGCCCTCCTCAGACCCCGCCACACGTGTGTCGTGTTTATCGTCTGTCGCCCTCAGTGACCGCCGAGTCGCACCGCAGCACGAGGCTGCACGAGGTTCTCTCTCCTCCCTCTCTACTACCTGCAACACAAACAATTTCTCTGCACACTGCCCTCCGCCGCTGCTCGTTACAAAAAGTGGAAGTGCACACGACTTTTCTTACGCGAGCGAGGGTGTAACGCCAATGGAAAGCCGACCCTTCCTTTTAAGCCACAAGGACGCATATTTTGTTGCTCATCTCGTGCACTACCTACATGCAGGCTTTTGAGAGGCAGCTTTCGGACTCACATTGTGTTTATTAAGCTCCTCTCGGCGTGGCCTGCAGATACACGAGCACACGAAATTTCCCTCGCGGCTTTGTCTCAACCTGGATCCTGCAGGTGCGACACAGGGAACTGTTCTGACTCACGCTGTGTATGGAGCCCCTTCATCACAAGCCTGTCATCAGTGGCCGCTATTTTAACGCGTCTTTGTAGTCATCGGTCCATTTTCGTACTCTGATCAGACTTCATGAGGTTCTGATAAATTTCATCGGAACCCATACCTATGTGTATTGCAGGGCTGAGCAAGACTGCCCGCGTTGAAGTTCTACCTGTTGCTTGAGTGTGCTAAAATTTAAAAAAAAACCTGGGCAAAGCAGGATATTTGATTAATTTGCGGAATGAGAAAATCGGCCTAGCTGACCCAGCAGGGACAAAAAAACTAGGTGTGTTTTCACGACAAACAAACCGCTCTCTTATACTTTTTCCTGCACTAACAAGTCAGTGTTGTCTTTCACCAGAAAGCAAACATGGAGAATCCGGCCTACAGTGGACACGGAGATGAAAGCAACGTTCCTGTAAGTATCTCTGCCGCTTTCATGTTTAACATAAGAAGAATAACGATAATACTGTTTGCAAATCGCCCACTCTTGCAACAGCATTTCAAGGAGCGCGCTTACTAGTACTCATGCACGCACGCGCAAACACGCCCAAACACATACATATACTTATGTGTGTACACACATACATTATGCACTTAAAATACGAAAATACATAGATAAAACAAAATTACGAAAATGTTTACATTTGTGAGAGATGTATTTTTCCCCTTCCTTTTTCGAATAACTGCCTTAAAATAAAAAATATCGTATAGATTCCTTAAGACCAGCCAGCCCGCGCAAATAACAGGAGGTGTCGTTTGCTCGATTCTGGGCGCTCTTGCTTTTAAAACATGTAGACACGACTGAACAAAAGGACAGTGGTAGGGGTTTTTTTTCGAAATGCAAAATGAAGCCAGTAACGAAGGCAGACAGTCGTGACATTAGCTCTTTGTTTCATTTCTCCCCCTTTCTTCACGAGTTTTCATGTCCATGCACCTCTGTGCTTTACCCTACAGTACATCCGTCAACGTCAAATTCCCTTAGACATTTTAACTTAGCATGAGCAGGGGTTAGAATTTACATTAAAGCCTCGAAAGTTGTGCAGAAAGGGATTGGAAAATTTATACCTTAACTGATGATTACGTGATTTAGAAGTCTTACAAAATTACCCCGAATTTTCCGAGGTCATAATTTGCAGACGCTATTCTCAATATATAAGCCAACATGTACCACAGAAATGTTCACTTTATTTCGGAGCCTCAGTTTAGTGGTAGAGGTAATCTAAAACTGCTAAGGTGAGAAGAAACATGAAAATAAGGAAGTGGGCAAGTGTGCAATTTATACAATTGCTTAAAAATTTTACAGTTTTCTCAATGTTTCACCCTCAGACGAAGAAGACAGGAAAACGGAAAAGAGTCACAGCTGTCTGTCAGTTCTCTTGTTTATGTGCATGATAAATTGCTGGCCTGCTTCTTTTCATCCGTCCTTCTTGCTTATCTCTCCCCCGCTCCTAGAGTTCCTGATCCTTGCGAAGGATCTGATTTGTTGTCTGTGACTAACCCTGTGAAGGTTCTGTCGTCAACAGGTGGTGACGATAGAGAACGGGATACCTTGTTCGATGCCAGAGGAAGACAAACAAGAAGAGGACCCATGGAAGGTCACCAGTCTAAAAATGGACTACGTCCCTTGGAAATGTAAGCACCAGCACGCCTTCCGCTTCATTCTGTCAATCGTACTGACGGTAGCCTTGACCCGGGCTTTTCGCCGGCCTGTTTTTGATGACCTAGTAAATATCACCACACCTGTCTGGTTACGTTGGAGAAGGGGGAGGTAACTTTCAAAAAAACTGTTGACCTTCTGCGCACTCTTATTTTGCTTCTTGAGAACTCAGAAGTCTATTTTCGTATACCCCCGCAATCCAGACACTTGAATCTCGTCACACTTTAAACATAAACAGCTCCAGTTTCACATACTTAAACTAATTAAAGTTTGTGTGTTTGAACCTCTTTTCGTGGAGAGCTAACCGTCTTTACCTGCATGACATAAATATACTTTCACGACCAAGTAAACAGGTGCAAAGGGGATGAGGGTGGAGGTGGATGCCGACATTCAGCAAATAAAAAGAAAACCGGAAGAAGGTACAACCGCCTAGGAACGTGACAGCAACTAGTCATTAAAGAGCAAATGACTTTTGTATCCTTTAGTCCTCTCTGACCCCCTTTAACTGATTCTTTCAGGAACTGTGATATCTATGATATAGCTTTTGCTACATTTTGCAAAGTATATTAATATATTATATATAACATATATTTTATTACTTTGTTCTATTATATATTGTCATGGACACTGGTGGTGTTGCACTCACACACACACACACACAGTCACTCGCGCGTTCTTACAAACTACAAAACATAAACAACTGGCTATAGGCTGTCCAAACACAAACATATAACTTCTGGGCCCAAGACAAATATTAACACGCACACATGCACTACTCAAAGTCCTAGGGGTCACGGCCGCCTAAACAGCACGAAGCAAAAAATATATCAGCACGTGAACACCTGAACTATGGTAAATGTTTTAGATAAGGGGAGAAAACTACGACCTATTGACATGTGCTATTTTCATGTTCATGTCGCGGTACACACGTCCGTGAGATACATAGCATATATTAATTCAAAGTATTTCTGCAGCCCTAACAGCATGGGATAAACTCAAACGGACCATCGGCTATTTCATCAAAGCTCTCCTCGTTCTCGGATTTCTCTACCTCTTTATCTGCTCCCTAGATTTCCTGAGCTCCGCATTCAGACTTCTAGGAGGTAAGTGAAATTACAACATGAAATCTTTGCACCGATTTTTTTTTTGTCTTGATCAGAACAGTTGACCATACGGGGCCTTAACTTGTGCCTCTGGCGTCTGAGCATCCCATCTCTCATTGTTCTGGCCCGTCTATTCTACTTGCCCACTAAATGAAAACAGAAAGTCATAGAATACGCCTACGATATCAAAATTTTCTGGCAGAGGAGACGATTCTGTTGCAGGAAAGAAGGCTGGCGAGGTCTTCCAGCAGTCGGACATTCTGACCAATCCGGTGGCCGGGCTGATGATGGGCGTGCTGGTAACGGTGCTGGTCCAGAGTTCTTCGACGTCCACCTCCATCGTCATCAGCATGGTCGCCGCTAACAGTAGGAGCTGTTGTGTTATCTTTGCTGACAGCAATTGGAGCTTTTTCATTAAATTACATAAATGCCACCTTTAATTTTTATCATCGCTAATATGAGGATACCTTCACGAATAAATAGTGCAGACCTGTGACAATCATTAGCAGTGGCGTAGGAACTAGGGAGGCAAGGGGTGCAGCCGTTTCTTGGTTTTTCTTTTTATTTAAAAAAAAAGTCGCTTTTTAAATCGTGCTTATGACCAAGCAGCAGCCATCCTCTCATTCTTTCTCTTCCAATATTTTATCGTTTAACATACATACATAGAAGTGGGATGGATCTAAAACTTCTACGCCGTCCACTACAATATTGAGTGCCTTCCGTGTAACATGAAAATAGAATATATGCCTCTTTAGTAGAAAATTCTTAATTACCCGCATGTCCTCTCTCTCTGTTTTTTTTCGCGTGCAGTCCTCACCATCAAGACAGCCATACCTATCGTGATGGGTGCCAACATCGGCACCTCCATCACAAACACCATTGTCAGTCTGGGGCAGATCACGGACGAGGGCGACTTCCGCCGAGCTTTCGCCGGGGCTACTATCCACGATATGTTTAACTGGCTGACTGTACTCGTGCTTTTGCCCATCGAAATCATCACAGGTATATAGATAACGTGGGCAGTTGATTGATCCGTATTATCTTCTTCAGACAAAAAGTTCTCTTCTTTTTTTTACGTTTTGTTACTTAGAAGTTTTGGGTTTTTGTCCTTCTCCTTTTCTTTTGCACACACATGCGCGCGCACAGAGAGACAGAGATAGAAGAAAAGAGACTAAAACACATAAATTGTCAATGCTTATTTAGTCAAGTTCATTAATTATGGTCCTTCTCACCCCTACTGATAGGATCTGCTTTGCATAAACAGTAGTAATTAATAATAAGGACTGGTGATCACTTTAATGACGCCCGACGTTCCTTCGCTCTGGCTGCAAAATGAACCAATTTTTGGTGTGTTTTTTCATCACAAATAATTGATGTAACAATTATCCAAAACACTACGTTTTCGTAAGCGAAAACCAAAAGCATAAAATAGCTTACTGTGTTTCAGGGTATCTTTACAGACTAAGTGAAGCCATCGTAGACTCCATGAATCTGAAAGAGACTCTGGATGTTGATAAGGACCTTCTGAAGGTCATTACAAAGCCACTCACAGAGCTCATCATCCAGGTAACAGGACGATTTTATAATTTAAGACCATCTTTTGTTCTCCATCGACGTTGTAAGAAATTTTAATACACTGAATTCAATTTATCTGTGAGAACTTAAATATTGCATTGTATAAAATCTATAGCATACTTTTAAAAAAACATAATTTTATTAATAAAGCTTCTCTATTGTACAGCAATGCCAACTTTAAATAATTTGGCTCGGTTCAAGGTCAGCAGCAGCGGCATCACGAAGATCGCTACCGGTGCCAAGGCAGCGGATGAGACCCTCATGAAACTGTGCTGCGATGAAACCAAGCCTGCTGACTGCTGCTCCACAACGCTGAGAGATCTCCAAAAATTTGGCAGCTACGACACGAAGACCAACTTCACGAAACTCAGAAAGGCCAACGTGTGCAAGTCAGTGAGCAGGTGCGTGATGAAGCAGTACACAGACGAGACATTGCCGGAGGCGTGCTTCAGCAAACCCTGGACGTACAAGTCTCACAAGACGCCCGTCACCCTCACGAGACCGGACTGTTACAAGATGTCCATGACGAGCAGCGCCGATCAGACAGGTTAAGACTGGAAGGACACGGTGGACTAAGTAATCAGAAGTGGTCGAGTAACCAGGCTTGCCGTGTGTGGTGACATGTAAAACGTTCTTTTAGTTTTGCTGTTCAGCCAAAACTTATTTCAGTCTTCATTCTGTGGCTACAACTTTATTTTCGCAAGCCCTTGCACGGGTCACGCTTCGCTAAGCCTCATCAAAGGCTGTAAAGAGAACGGTCTTCAGATACATTTTTTTGTCTTGAGATGTTCGAGGATCATTTAACGACCGACCTTCTAACCCTAGGTCATAAGACCTTTTTATTACAATTACGCTGCTAGCATTAGCTCGATCCCAAATAATGCTAACCCACTGGTATGCATACATAATTCTTCAAAATCGTCCATATAGGCAGCAGGTAGCCGACGAGAAGCATACGTGCCTGTTCCGTCATGTACTCGTATGTGTCCTGTCTATCTCGTAACGGACGTATTTTGCTTGTCTCTCAAAATTTACGTTATTGTGATTATTCACCTAACATAAATTTGCTACGTAAAATGCTCATAGATTTACTGAAATCTACGTTTACCTTGGTGGTCAGAATGAAATGATTTTGCGAGGGCCGGACGTTCCCCACCTGGGTAGCACAAATTAAGGTACACCGTTTTGTTCAAACTCGCACACGTATAAACCTACAGTAAATTAATTCAAACGGTTTAAAGAGCATTTTTAACGTACGTTCTTAAGATACTCGGGCAAGTAATCAATTCACGCATTAAAACAAACCATAAAAGAGTGCCAGAAGTGATAGCTGAACAAATCAAAACTGTAACTGAAGTTAAACAATGCAGAAATGAACTGTTACTAACTCATTCGTTCCTGACAAGACGATTTCTCTCGAATGTACAAGTAATCTCTAGCGGTCTTTCTAAATATTTTTGGACGAATAGTTTCACCGCAGTCGCGTCATTTCTTGTTTTGTATAATATTTGGTAACATGTTTCCATCGGTTCAGTTTGGCAGTATCAGAGCGTAACCAGATAAACTTCCATAGGGCCCATTCTTGTGCACACTCTGCGTAGATAATATATAATGCGTAGCAAAGCAAGCTTATGGCTAGCTTTCCTCCTCAACTAGTTGAGGAGACTAGTTGAGGAGATGATTGTTTCCGATGGTGATGCTACAACTCACGACCTGCTTTCTCCAGGGCTCCCCATCCCCTCTCACTCACTCCTCTCAACAATACCTTCCCCCACTCTTTTTCCTCAAAATCCTTGTTTACGTCATTCACACGCATTCAAGCCCATTAAGCTGACATCATTCCTGTCCATTCGTTCTAACACAGCTGACGTAATCTGTGCACAGCTGACGTCATTCGTGTCCATTCGTTCTGACAGCTGGTGTCTACGCCAGTCTCTACCAAAAGCTCCAAATCTTTTGCTTGATCTATGAGTTTGCTGCACATAAAGATTTGTTTGTCTCGTGTCTTTGTTTAGCTTTAGATCTAAAAAAAAAGTTGTCAAAAGTCGATAGGCTTACATTTATCTTGTGGCGGCAAGTTGAGCAGGCTTGTAAACCTGGGGAAGCGATGAAATTTAGTGGTGGTGGAATGGTATGAAGATTTTTGGACCGGTCACTCTGTCTTTGCAGAGTGTGAAATAGCTTCTTCCCTAATATTTAAGAACTCTGCAGCGGGATGCTCGCCTAGAGATTTTTTCCCAGAAAACGGAGATAGCGTCATAAAGTTTACCAGTTCTAAGAGATGGAACTCAACTCAGAAACGTTCACGAAAAGAAGTCTTAAACTATATATGATTCCCAACCCATCAACCCCCCCAAAATCCCACCTCTGAGAAAAACAAACAGAATATGCAAATACTTCAAAATTTCATGAGAAGGAAGCAATACAATTCAGATAGTTCTTACCACACTGTTTGCATTCTTTACTGGACATCAATGTAAGAATGGGCAACCAAGAGCCGTCTCAGACATGCCACTCAACATACTAAATTTTCTACTTTTTTCACAAACAAATCATGAAACAATGGAATGCTTAAAAAAGTATTTTACGGAGAAATATTCATGGCAAAAATAAATTGAGCGAGGGTTTGTTCCCTTATTTTGTTATCCATTCTCACACGACACACTGTATTCCAGAGCAACTCGACTCTTCCGATCCCATATGCACAACAATACTGTGCTCGGAGTAAATTAGTCGCAAAATGTCGTAGATGAATGGGAAAGGATTCCATAAATCTTCGACTATGAACAAATCATGTTTCTAGTTACATCATACACGCAACGTATCAACACTGCAAAGCACAGACTTGTCAAAAAACCTCTTAGCATCCCTAACAGCCATTGCGAATCCTTTTCATTTTCCAGAGTGCTGTGAGGCAAAGGTTTTAGCTTCGGCGTTTTATCAAGAAAGAAGAAACGCAACTGACGGAGAACGAGCTTCGCTGTGCAGTAACATTCAAACCTGTTTTGCCAACGCCTCCTGCACCAACTCTTGGACAACGGTAACAGAAAACAGAACCATTACAGGACAAGAGTTCTCCTGCAAAACATGGACCACCCAAGTGGAGAGATCTTGCAACACGCAATGTGAGTCCGTTTCCTTGTTGCAGTCAAACAGAAAATGTCTGTAATGTTTCACTTTCTATCGTGACACAACCCTCATCTTAATTACAGATCAAGCATTTTAATTTAGTTAGGTTAGTGAATTGTTTGAACCGTCTGTGATCACAGTTTGATTCTGTGTTTGAAGGCGAATTCTTGTTCCGGCCGCTACACGACACTTTGAGTGACGAGGCTATTGGGGGCATTCTTCTGGTGCTCTCCTTGTTCTTGCTGTGCCTGTGCCTGGTCCTCATCGTCAAGCTGCTGCACTCGCTTCTTCAAGGTCCTATGGCCATGGCCATCAAGAAGTTCGTCAACGCCGACTTTCCCGGCTACTGTGGGTACTTCACGGGTTACCTGGCCTTACTGCTGGGCGCCGGCTTCACCATCCTCGTACAAAGCAGCTCCATCTTCACCTCCACTCTTACCCCACTGGTCGGCATTGGCGTCATCGAGTTAGAGCGCATGTACCCGCTGACCCTGGGCTCCAACATCGGCACTACCATGACGGGTATCCTGGCCGCTCTCGCCCAGGATGTCGACTCCATCCCCAGGTCGCTGAAAGTGGCCTTTTGTCATCTTTTCTTCAACATCTCCGGCATCATCATCTTTTACCCAATTCCATTCTTCCGACCGCCTATACCATTGGCAAAATTTCTTGGCAACACGACGGCCAGATACCGTTGGTTCTCCATTGTGTACCTGTTGTTCATGTTTTTCATCTTCCCGGCGGCCATTTTTGCCTTGTCCATTCCGGGCTGGTACGTGCTGGCTGCAGTGCTCATTCCCATCGCTGCCCTCATCATCTTCGTCTGCATCATAAAGTTCATCCAGAGGAAGCGCCTTAGTTGTCTGCCTCCTGTCCTGCAGAACTGGAAGTTCTTGCCTAAGCCACTGAGATCGTTAGAACCCTATGACCGGGCCATGAAAAAGCTTTGCTTTTGTGATCGTTTCCAGGAGAAAGAAGAGCTGCAAGGAATACCTTTGAAAGACAGTGGGGCTAACAACTCAACTCGCTTATAAAATGATCACCATGACTTAAAAATAACTCATATGCAAACGATGATTTCGATCAAATTTGAAGATTGCTGGTTTCCTTTTTCATAAACTACAACTGAAGAAAACTTACATCGACAAATGTAAAAGGAGATTAAAAGGCATTGATTGTGACACGGTTTCAATGCGACAGCTTAACTTTAGTCATCTCACACTTGTTTTCTTAAATTCTGGTATTTTCGACCTTAATCGTGCCCTTTTTCAAAGTGAATGTATTGAGTAGAATATGGGTTTTTTTTCTTATTGTGTCAGTCTTAAGCGCATGTGCAGGAGTACAACTCATTACTTTTAGTACATTATAACAAATGCATTAACATCGACATTAATTTATTTCCAGTAATCTTAGCGTAGTAACTAAAGCCATAGCACTTCAACAATATTGCACCAACAGTAATTATAGCCAGCTTCTGAAAAATTGCATGCAATTGTTTCTGCATAAAACTTGCTAAAGGTTTACTTAAAACGGTCAAGGAAGAATCTCTTGAAAACAATCTAAGACAATGCTGCATAGATATATCCTTACCACTTTCAAGACCTTTACTTATAAGTTAGCTTCCTTAATATTTTATCTCTGTGAACCATCCCATGCCATGGTTGACCATTTTCATCTAGTGAAAGTATGGCATGTAAACATTGATTACTCTAAACTACCTTTGTATTAGGTATCCATTACAGAGCATATTTCAATTGATTTTTCTCCACTTTTGCTTTGTAAAGTTATTACTTTGCACATAATTTTTAAATCTTTTTCATGTTTGTTCCCAAGCATAGACATTAAAAACTTTAGGTAGTGATAGTGTCAATAGTAAGACATTAAACTATGCATGCCCACATTGTGAGTAAATATGTGGGTGTGAGACAGTGTGTGCGTGAGTGTATGTGCGTGCGTGTATGTGTGTATGCATGCGCATTTGTTTTCTGCTATTTATCACAAGTGACGTTTATTCAGGGTGGAATGCTGCTATATATATATATATATGTTACATTCACTTTAATACCCATTATAGTGATAACAGATGTAGTTCTAAATCCTGTTTATGAATAGTGAAAGGTATTTTAATAATCAGAAACTTTAAAGTTAGTCTTACAATCAGTAAACATTTTTAACATCTATAAGAATATATTTTATGTCACATTGATCAACATAATTATTTGTGAATAAAATGTGAGATCTTAGTAAATAAAAAGTTTAAACCATTAGCATTTGTGTGAATGTGTGCACTAAAAAGGGTAAAATAATTTTTTTCCTTAGGTCTCGGGATTTTCTTCAATAAATTTTTAACTTAAAATATAAAAGTGTGAGGGGACCAGGAGTGTTTCAATTTCCACGAATGCCCCTCACACTTTTACATTTTAAGTTATATATGTATTAAAGAAAATCCTGAGACCTAAGGAAAAAATAGTTTACCCATTTTAGTACATTTCAAATAAAAGTGTGTTTAAACACTTTTTTAAAAACTTATTTTATTGTAAACTTTTTAGTTTTTTTTTTACAATTTTGTTATCGATTTTTTCTTTCGTTTTACTTTGTGACTTGATTCTTGTTTCATAGGCCAAATTAGGGGAGATAACCTATAGTTTACTAGTCTTACAGCAGCTGTTACCTATCTCCCCTAATTCAGCCTGTAAGCTCTCCTACAAAATTAAAATTTTGTTACAAAATTATTTTTCTACCGCTACAATTGAATATTTTAATTGTCACCGCAATGAAAGAAGCATCTAAAGAGAATATCAACTTTAGAAAAACAGTAAAAGAGAGCCGGATATCCTTGGAAACATGGAAAACAATTGAGCAGAGGAAAGAGATAAAACAACAGCTGCTCCACATAAAGTCTCCACATCTAAAAGAGAAGGTGGTGAGAGAATCTTCCTTAAAAGTGAAGTGGAGCGCTAGAAAAGAAAAAAAGAAAGTTTATAGAAAACCTACCTATAAGAGCAGAAGAAACTGCAAAAAGATAAGACATGAACATAGTTTATAAGATCACAAGAAAGCTAACAAAAAGTAGAAGTGGCAGTCAAGACCTACCTTTGAAAACGCAAGATGGGAACATAGTCACTGAAGAAAGTAAGAAAGTAGAAAGATTAAAGGAGCACTTCAAGCAACTGCTCAGCCAATATACCAGAAAGTGAAGAAGACTTGGACATAACCCTGAACCCCATCAATATGACTGAAGTAAAGGAAGCCATCCAAAATCAGAAATGGCAAAGCCCCAGAACATGAAGGTCTTTGCTCTGAAATGTTAAAACTGGAGGTAGAAGAAATACCAAAGCTGCTCTGCAAGATATTTAAAGAGATATTAAACAAACACCAAAAGAATGGAAGAAGGGTGTAATCTTCAAACTGCCCATGGGTGACTTAGGGGACTGCAACAATTGGCAAGGTATAACAAGCAAAATCTTCAGTCAAATCATTTTGAAAAGGCTCACCACTATTCTTGATATCATCAGACAAGAACAAGCAGGTCATGCAGTGATCAAATCTTCACCTTATGACAGATTATAGAACAAAGCAACCAACGGAACAGCACTCTCTATGCCATGTTCACGAACTTTGAGAAAGCATTTGACAGCAGACACTGTGAGTCATTACGAAAAATCATACCACAGAAAATAGTAAATGAAAAGTAATATGTACAGATTTTTATTGCCATGTGGTTTGTAGCAACATCAAGCTAAGAGACAATTTCAACATCACTACTGGTGTCAAACGAGGATGCATTTTCTCACCGTTCCTATTTATACTGGCTTATGAAACAAACAATAGACAAAAAATGAGGAATCTACTAGACACTTACGTCGGTACTGGAAGACTTAGATTATGCTGATGACATTTTAATGCTATCTTAAATCTACCCAACACAACGGTGCTCATGAAAAGATCAACAATCTGACCAAAACTGGTGAAAGAAATTTGGAAGTCTACAGCTGTAAAGAGGAATACAAAATTAAAAATCTACAGAGGCAATGTCCTTTCGGTCTGACTCTACGAAAGTGAATGCTGGAAGATATCAGCAAAATTCAGGCAGAAAATAAAGACCTTCCAAACCAAATGTCTGAGGAAAATTTTCAAGATATTCTGGACAAACATAATTACTAATGAAGAAATCCTTACAAGAGCCATCTGCACAAATATGATAACCATAATCCAAAAAAAGATGGAAATGGCTAAGGCATGTGTGCAGAATGAAACTAGGGACACCACCCAAAACAGCCCTTCACTGGACAGCTGAAG
Organism: Marisa cornuarietis; assembly: GCA_004794655.1. Lineage (NCBI taxonomy): Eukaryota > Metazoa > Mollusca > Gastropoda > Architaenioglossa > Ampullariidae > Marisa > Marisa cornuarietis. The sequence goes on from SMMW01000001.1 coordinate 6,324,411, forward strand.
ACAAAAGGAAACGTGGTCCGCCAAAAGAAACATGGCGAAGGTCAGTAGGGAGAAAACTAAAGGGTCAGAAACTGTCCTTGAACAACATGGCTAAACTTGTTGAACAACATAGCTAAACTTGCAGCTGACAGACAAAAATGAAGGTCTCTAGTGGATTAAAACAAAGACCAGATACATTAATATACCTGGATTCTGAAACTGAAAAGGTTTATGACAAAATGCATGGATACATCTATATTAACACATAAACTCATGCATTGACTGTCTCACTCACTTATTCATCATTTTAAAATGAAATGACACTTAATAATCAGCATCTATGTAAGTTCATCAATACACTGATACAGATACATTTTTATAGAATAAGTCTTACTTGTATGCATGGATTAATAAACCACTTAAAATTTATTAATGTATGAGAGAACAACCTGAATGATTACATATGAAGATGTACTTAAGAACAATTCTAACAAGAAAGAAGCCTAATGAATGATGGAAAAAAGAAGAAAAACTATGTTCTTTGAAGCAGCTTATATTTACAAAAGATGAAAACAAAAACAAGCACTAAAAGATAACACACACGTCAGCAAGCTGAAGAACCTCTTCAATATCTGCTCAGAGGCTGAACTCCACATCCACTGAATAAACAAGGCTAGTGCCTACCATGCTGTCCACACTCGACAGCACCAGTGTGCCAGGCTTAATCACATTTTGAACTAGGGTCTAGACAGAAGGTTCGACAAGACAGAGGCAGTTTCATGCAGGAAAGCTACAAATTTCATTAACACCTAGACTCTGATGCATAACATGCCCATTCACTGTAGATTACACATAGGCACTAAAAGTCAAGGCATGAGTATTACAAACTAATGTGCTGACTAGAAAAAACAGTTTTTATCACAAGCATTTGAAGTCTTAAAGGTTAAGTATGAAAATAATATATCCAATAAAAATTACCCATGTTGACATCATTTCCTCCCAACCCCCAAGCTCTTTTTGCGAACACTAACACACACAAGACATGCATTCAAACACAAATATCCTCACATACATATTTATACAAACACACACTTGTATCTGTTCTGTATTTGTAGTATAATCATTGTCTTTATGACTGGCTACAACCTAAAATGCTTCTTGTACTTGTTCAGGGAAGTTACTATGTATCATGTCAGATTCATTCAAGCAGTTTGAAATGATGACACTAATGGTAAAATTTATCTACACGTGAATATTTCAGAAGTTGTTTATGGCCATTTACTGTGAAGACCATCATGCTTTTCAATTCACCACTTTAGTTTCTATCCACAAAAACTTACAAATCTTGGGAAAAAATATTATAGAATATAGTTTTTAAATCTATTTAGGAAAAAATTTCCCATGTTCACTTAGCTTTTTGTTGCTGACGAAGGTGTTTGGATACATATTAACAGTTCCAATGAGTGCAACTCTTTATCTTGTGTGTAAAGGTTTAGTTTTCCCTCTATAATATTATATGTCTTTTCTACCACATTCTTACAGTTTCTTTTTGCCATCACCATGGCGTATTTTAACTTGTATCCGAAAGAGAACATGCTAGATTTAAATTATAAATATGCCTAAAACATTAACAATGTAAACCAACTACGGCAACCTGCCAGCATGAGAAATCTTGGTAAAAGATGATATATCAAGCCAAGGACTATATTACAAAATCCACCTGAGTAAAAATAACGAGTTTGTAAGAAATAATAATAAATGTACATAGGTATAGCACTTAACCACAACATTAGGGTTATGCTCAAAGTGCTAATTATTTACATGAACAATATGAATGGTAGAACTTGTACAGTAAATGAACACAATGAAAGATACAGATGATATAGAACAATAGCCAGGCAGAAATTTGTGGCCTAAAACTCCAGATATTTTTTGAACAAATGTGTTGTAAGGTCACTCTATTGTCTGCAAATTGCAGAAATGTAATAATTCATTAAAAAATAAAGATTCACAATTTATTTCACTCAAAGATTAAAAAATGAATAGATAAAAAAAACAGTATTGAAAGATGCAAAAATTTGTTTAAAAAATGTTTAATTCTGATGTATATGTTTGGAAAATTATCATATAAATCTTGTGAAAAAGAGACCCTTGTGAGCTTATTACCTTCCCTTTACTTTCATGAATAAATGGTATCTGTCTTTCTATCCACATTCTCTAAAATAATGCTTAGAATGCATTACATGCCCATAGGCACCACGACATACACAGTAAGTGCACATCACATCATGCAAATTGATTGAGAGGTTAATCTACATGGGTCTAATGTATGATATGGGACAATGGCCAAAGTCCAGCACTAGACGAAAAGCACTGTGCCACTGATGAAAAACTATAAGATACTAAATAAATGTTACACATTTTCCCTAACGCCTGCTTTGTACCCTACAGTTTTCTGTCAGCGACATTGCACTTGTTGCATAGTCTTGGACTTAGCCATTGTTCATCCTTCATACATTAGGCCCTAATGTTTCAGATTTTGCTGAAATGCCAACATACTAAAAAATCACATCTCTCTCCAAGCATGCAATATCAAAATAAACATACACACAAATGCATCCTAAACAAAATATTAATTTTGATCTATAACTTTTTACCATCAGTAATAAAGAAGGAAAAAAAACTTATGAATTTTTATATGCACATATCTGTCCTTGCTTATATTAGAAATTGCAGCAAACTGATTTGCATACAGAAAAAACAGAAAACAAAGCATCAAACCAAAATTTCAAAAATATTTAAAAATAGAGATGATTCTTAAAGTGTTATACGCAATGTGCATATAATCTGAAAAGGGTGGTGTTCTTTTTTTAAGGCTTTTTAAGCAAGTTTTAAACAACCTGAAAATGGTGATGATTTCTAAAGTTTCCTTTCAACTTGTACAGGCCAGAGAATTCTAGATATCCTCTTTGGAATGTTGAATGGTAACAGGATTTTCCATGCCAAGGATTAAAATGTAGGATCAGTTGAACTTCTTTTTGGTAGCTGTAAACCGTTCCATATACTGTAAAATAAAAGACATATCTTTATTCTCTATCAACATACAATCATTGCCATATCTTCCTCATCAAGAATGATACATAAAGGCAAATTATAAGCTCAGAAATATGTCTGAAACAGAGGAATGCTTATCTCTTTTTGAAGTTTTAAATGAACTGATGATGATGATGATGTCCATTTATAATGCGCAGGTATCCATTCATAAAAGTTATTTCATTATGAAAAACTACTCACAGCTTCATAACCTTCCACATTATGGAATGTTTTCATGTCAAAAACATTGCCTTCAACAGTAAAGAGAGAGATCTGTGAATCTCTCATGATGCGAGGTGTAAATGCAGTCACTTCCAGACAGTTCTCTTCCAGCCGTAGAACTTTAAGACGTGGGCAATCAGCTAAACTTTCTGGCAACCGTGATACCTGCATGTATTTGCAATTCACATAACTGTCTAAATGTTTTGCTGTGCTTTAAATTCAAATGTTCATTCATGTTATTATGATTAAAAAATAAAGCTACTGCCTTTTCTTTTCTCCTTCTGTCCTTTTCCTTTCTCTCTCTCTCTCTCTCACACACACAGAGGCATAGTGTAGCATTTTTTATCATCATCTTCATACTCTTGAATAAGCATATGCATGTTTGATACAATATAATCTGTAGAAACTAAAGCATACATGGTAATAAAACACATTGTGAGAATTTAGATATGTCAGTATGAACATATCATAAATAGAATAAAACTAAGCAAAGTTGAAGAAAGGACTCAGTTCAAGTATACTTCACACTTCTGTAAATAAATGCAACCTGAAATCTACGATACACCCATAGTTCAGATTTTCCAGAAATGTGAAAAGTACTGTCCTCGCTGTTTTTCTGAAAATGTAAGGCATTGTTTTAAAGTAAAATGAATGTTACTGCTAATGAACTCTTAAAAAAACCCTATTTTCACATTAGACACTTCACTTTTTAGAGTACTTAAATTGTTTTTAGAAAATGGCAAAAATTGATACTAATGGGTGTAATAATGCATAAATCCTACAAACCATATTCATTTATGAAACTATTTATTGTGTTCCACAATGTGTTATATAAAAGGATTTTAATAATAGCATATTTAAACAAAGATAACCTGGTTCTGGTTGAGATTGAGCTCTACAGCTTGAAGTCCTCCAATGTTTCCAGGCAGTTCCATTATTGCATTACTTGAGAGATCAACTACATCAAGGTTTCGCAGGTTGCACAGCTCCAGAGGGAAGGCTCCAAACCTGTTTCCACTGAGATTCAATGTCTTAAGGTTTGTGATGTTTGCTATTGATCGAGGTACTGATGTTAGAAGATTATGGTCTGCATTCAACACCTCTAATTTCTTCAAGTTTCCAATGTCTACTGGCAAGGATGCTGTGAAATATGCACAGAAAACATTCTTTAAAAAATATGTATGGTCAAGTCAAATTGGATCCTCAAGAATACTTACTTTCATTGATCTTAACAGAAACTTTTTCCAAAACATTCACAAATGATTTATCTCCCCAAAAAATGTGTCTAGTGTCAACAGAAATTCAAACAAGAACAATTACTGACTGATAAAAGTAAATCATTATTTAAAAGTGCTAGCAATGTAAAATTAACAAACTATGATTAATTTTGGATGATTCTAGAATCAAACACATGCTTTTTTCAATTTAACTATGGTTTTAAAGTACAACTTTTTTATTCCTCAATTATGATTCTAAATTGTCTACTAACTTGTTCAGAAACATGAAATGCGGTAGGGAAATAACATTCAGAAAAGTGATTGCATGAACCAGGAGTTCACAAAGCAACTACAGTGGAACCTCGGTTCTCGAACGACTCGCAATTCGAACAAATCGGAGTCCGAACAAAAAATTCGAGAAATTCTTGCTTCGTAGTTCGAACAAAAATCGGAGTTCGAACGTCGGTACGACACGTGAGTGCATACGCGAGGGTGGGATGCTGAGCGGCGTACGGGTGTAGAGCGCTCTCTTCGTGACCAACTGTTGTCGTGTGCGGACGTGCTGCGTTTTGCTCTCGCATTTTATATAGGTGCACGAAGTGTTTTAGCCCCTAATCATGCCTCCAAAGAAAGTCAGTGCAAGCAGCAAAGCTGCTACAAGTGAAAAAAGAAAAGTAGTGCGTACAACTATTGCATTTAAGAAAGAAATAATAGCAAAATATGAAAAAGGTGTGCGAGTGTCTGATCTGGCTAGGGAATACAGCATGGCGAAATCTACGATCAGTACGATACTAAAGAATAAGGAGGCTGTGAAATCTAGTGAAGTGGCAATGGGAGTGAGTGCTATAAGCAAGCAAAGGCCGCAAGTTTTGGAAGAGGTTGAAAAACTTTTGATGATTTTCATAAATGAAACACAGTTAGCGGGAGATAGTGTTAATGAAGAGATGATTTGTGAGAAAGCACTAGAAGTGTACAGTTATTTGTTAAAGAAAGACCCGTCGCTTATTGTTGAAGGATTTGATTTCAAGGCTAGCATTGGATGGTTTGAAAAGTTCAGGAGGAGAAGTGGCATCCACAACGTGGTTCGACATGGGGAGGCAGCAAGTTCGGACAAGACTGCAGCGGAAAAATTCAAGATCAACTTTGCCAGTTTCGTTAAACAAGAAAATTATCTTCCCCAGCAGATTTTCAACTGTGATGAAACCGGTCTTTTTTGGAAAAAAATGCCACGGAGGACATACATTACACGCGAGGAGAAGTCCATGCCAGGTCACAAGCCAATGAAAGATCGCTTCACGCTTTTACTGTGTGGCAATGCAAGCGGGGATTGTAAAATCAAGCCTCTACTTATTTATCATTCGGAGAATCCGAGGGCATTTAAGACCAACAACATAATGAAAAGCAAATTGCCTGTTATGTGGAGGACAAACTCCAAGGCTTGGCTAACGAGGCAATTTTGCACCGAGTGGGTGCACGAAGTTTTTGGCCCGGAAGTAAAAAAATATTTGGAGGAGAAGAATTTGCCACTACGCTGCCTTTTGTTGATGGATAATGCCCCTGCACATCCTCCAGGTTTGGAGGACGACTTGATGGAGGAATTTGATTTTATCAAAATTAAGTTTCTGCCTCCAAATACCACCCCGTTACTCCAACCCATGGACCAGCAAGTTATTGCCAACTTCAAGAAGCTCTACACGAAATATCTCTTCCAAAGGTGTTTTGAAGTCACGAATGACACTGAACTGACCCTGCGCGATTTTTGGAAGCACCATTTCAACATCGTGCACTGCATCAACATCGTCGATAAAGCATGGAACGCTGTGACCTATCGGACGATGAATTCTGCTTGGAGGAAGTTATGGCCCGAGTGTGTCACCGAGCGAGAATTCGAAGGTTTCGGTGTTGCAGGAACCAGCATGAGTGCTCCTGTTGAGGAGGAGGAGGAGGAACCCGACCTCGTTGATGACATTGTGTCTGTGGGCAAGAGCTTGGGCTTGGAGATAGACAACGACGACGTGGAGGAACTCCTGGACGAACATCAAGCCGAGCTTACCACAGAAGAACTCCTCCACCTTCAGAATGAGCAGAAGAAAAAGTTGGAGGAGGAGATGTCCTCTGAGGAGGAAGAAGCAAGAAAGGATGCCCCGACATCTGAGATTAAACAAATGTGTAGCAAATGGGCCGAGTTACAGAATTTCGTCGAACTCCACCACCCCGATAAAGCTGCAGCCACCAGAGTCATCAATGACTTTAACGACACTGTCATGAACCACTTCCGAAAAGTGCTAAAAAGAAGGCAGAAGCAAGTGACATTGGATAAATATTTTAAGAGAAAAGAACATCCTGTAGCCGAGTCATCCGTAGCAAAGAGATCTGAACGTGAGATCACCCCTCAGTAAAAAATCCTATTCATAATTCTTTTCTTTATCCTTTTTTTTATTTTTACACGTTCATGTTAGCGTAATCTTTCGTACGGAAGATTACGATAACGCGAACGTACGGTTAGCCTGGGTTACATTTATGTTTATGTTATTTGTGTCTTTGCCATTTTGCTTAACATTTTCTGAGATATACATTGCTTTTTATGTGTTGTCAGCATTTTAATGTGCAATTTCATGCATAAAATAATGTAAGAAAGGTTAAAAAATGTAAAGGGTGTTGGAACGGATTAAAACGATTTACATTATTTGTAATGGGAAAAATGGTTTCGGTGTTCGAACAAATCGCTTTTCGAACAGGTTTCTGGAACGGATTATGGTCGAGAACCGAGGTTCCACTGTATATGATTTTATTTTCTTTTGACGTTTATAGTCTTTTTTCCAACTTAAAAAAAGTCTTTGTGCAATATAGATTTGTATCTAAAAACTGAAAATTACTACAATGAAAAAAAAAACACAAATACTCTTACTGATTCTGTTATGTGAAACCGACAGGTTCCTCAAACTGGTAAACTGGACAATCCAAGGTGGGAGTTCTGGAATTTTGTTGAAAGAAAGGTCAAGTGTGCGAAGAGTATTTTTCAGTCTCTGAAGATCTTCAGGTACCTGAAAAATCATCATTTGTTATTTAACATAAATGTATTACAAAATTAACAAGATCTAAGCACCCATAAATATTTTGACTACGCACATGCATCTTACTGATGATGTTATCTTTTTTTTTATTTTTGCCCCCTTCTTCGTACAATTGGTCTCTTAAATGATAGCATTTTATTCTCCTTTGTAACTCTTTTAATACACTTATCCGGTAGATTTTATGTTTTAAAATACTACTTTAAAAAAAATTGAGAGTTCATTCCCTAGACTATAAAAATTAAAGATGTGTAACATAACAGTCATATGTCACGATAAAGGATTTTGATAAGCTTGCACAAAGATATTCTGCAGCAATGTGCTACAGAAATTATGCATTAGTATATTTTTATGACACTAGTAGTATTTTTAGGGAGTGGCTCTTCTGAGCCTAGGCCTCTTTCATGATCTTTTACATGCATAAAACAACACAAGAAATTTTTTTGTATATTTGTATGGTAATAGTAAAATTCTTGCCCTCAGAGTTTCTGGTATGACATATCTATAATGTACTTAAAAATTTGTGCTTATTAATATTATCCACGCAATTAATAATCTTATAGGTCAGAATTAAATCACCCTGTAGTCTACTACCCTTAAGTGAATGAAGCTTTAAATATTTTAATCTTTCTATACCGTATATATCTTGTCTTTGCATATGAATGGTAATCTTGTTGTTTGCCCTTTCTAATAATACTGTTTTTAAAACAATGGGCATCAAACTATATTTGCACACTCCAGAATCAGGTGAACAAATGCCCTGTATAATTTTAAATATATACATTTTTCCAAATATTTAAATGGTTGATCTTCTAGTAATTCCAATGATTTAATTCAATTTCCCTGTGAATTTAAGTAGCAAAGGATAGCTTTTTATCAGATATGACAACCAAGTCTTTTTCTTCATTTTACTTATTTATTTTATATAAGCCATCAAAGTATAAGATGTACACATCTTGTATCCTCATTCTTGACTTGTTTTACCAACATTGCATTTAACGCATTAAACTGTAATTTACAAAAGTCAAACCAATGTTATACTTTGAGAATATCAAGTTGTGATGCATCGCATTGTTATAAACTTAGTATCACAAGCGAATAATTTACATATACTCGAAAGCTTCTCTAATAAATGTAGCACCGTAAATTGGAGATTCCCGCTTAAAACAAATGTTTTATTTGACTTTTTGTACCAGTTAAAATACTGCGATTCCATATCGGTAAATCACTTCCTAGTTCCAGATATTGCTGGAATCGTTGATACTCTTTCATGTGGTACCATAAAGAATGCCATTCTAGTGAATTTCTACAAATTTAAGTATACCATATCTACGTTATGCCCTTTATCTGCCGTTGACGTCGTCTATGAAGTCTTCTAATAATAGTGAGAAAGAAGTTTTTTCCTGCAACCATGTTGAAAATCAAATAACAACACCATTTCGCCAAATTAAAGTTCATCGCTGAGTCCGAAGAGCCAATTTACTGGCGTACCCGGCAGAGACCGAAGAGTCATTCTGATCCACGATTGTGATTCTCTCTTTGCACGATGGGCCCTACCAGCACAGCACGATGAGCCACGACGTGCTCCACGATCGTGGCTCTGCAGTTTCACCATCGTCTTCAAAATAATAAATTTTAAGCCCATGTTTTTGAACACATAAATATTTTATGACGGGCTAAGAGGGAATTGCGAACACTAATTTCACCGACATAACTTATCTTCAACAACGGAACAAATACTGTTTATTTTATATATTGGACAAACCTCCTTCAAATTAAGTTTGCACAACTGACACGCCCCTGTTTTTTGTGCTGTCTCAAGGTGCTGTTTGGTGTTCGAGTTGCCCATTCTCAGGCTAATTTTAATATTTTATATCATTCTGATGACTTCACTGTTAATGACAAATGTTTTGATCGTCTGCCGGAAGAGGTCTAGGAGTAGGCTCCCTTACTGGCCCGTGTGTACATTACATCTTTGGAAGAAAGTAGTAGAATCTAACACTACAAAGTTTTTTATGACCCCATATACTTGTGTTTTTATTACAACCCGATACCCAAACTGTATAATTTTGGTGATTTATAAGTAGGGAAACAACCAAAAAATAAAACTACTGTGCCTCCTTGAACGCACTGAAATAAAAACAAGAAGCAGACGATCAGATGAGATGGCGTCAAATATCAAGCCACCGCGGCTGATATTGTTGACAGGGCCACCAGGTAATCGAATGAAGTATTTTATATTTAATATGATGCAGCATGTATCAAAATATTGAAAACAATCAGAAGAGAACAATGTTAAATAATTTTTTAAAAACTGTAACTAATGTTTTAACATCTTATATAATTCTTATTTTCCAAACTTATTTTTTTTATACCTGAATATCGCTTGAATCATTACGCATTACCCATTTGTATTATATTAATTTTTAACAAGATTAAATGTTATAGCTTTATAAATTTAGTAGTTTTTTTATTAATGCAGGAGTCGGCAAAACCACGTTAGTGCAAAAAATATGTGCAGCCCTCAAAGAAAATCACATCTTAGTTCAAGGTTTCTACACTGAAGAAGTGAGGAGTGGTGGCAGAAGGACTGGGTTTGATGTTGTCACGCTGTCTGGAAATAGGGGTCCTTTGGCAAGAGTAAGGTAAGACCAGCAAATATAATGAATGCCTCTTTACAAATGGTTTATTAAAGAGCTATTTTATAACGCTGCAAAACAGAAACAGTATTTTGAAGTGAGTTCAGAAAAAATATATATATACAGGCATATATCATGTAACAATGTTCTGAAAAATGCAATTAAATAAATTCATTAGTGTGCAAACATCAGTGAGTGCATGTGTATGCAGTCCATTTTTTACCAAAAAGTTATCAAGCACGTAACTGTTTTCATCAAACACACTTTGAAGAAAACAGTTATATATGTGCTGCAAACATAGAACAGTTATATAAACTCAATAACTTCTCTTAAGAAGAATATAGTATATCCTATTTTTTTTAGATTTACGTTTAAGATTTCATCCATGAACAAGATCTTTTCTAGACGTGTGCAGTGAATAAAATGCCCCATTAGGTTTTGAAACTTTTAACAAAATTGTTGGTGTCATCCCTTTGTTAGTAGTGGAGGCCAGCCACAAGAAACTCAGCGGCATGAACCCAGAGTAGGACAGTACAATGTCAAGTTGCAGGCATTTGAACAGACTGCTCTTCCTGTGTTAAAATTCCCAGTATGTTTCCTTTTATTATTTTAGTGCATACAGCTAGTTCTTGCTTCCTTTAACCAGTTTTATGTCTTATTTTCAGTTCTAATTACGGTGGCTAATGTTTTTTTCTCTTGGATAAATTTATGTTTTTTTCTGTTGGGTATATTTTTTCATCATAATGCCTAGTAACTTACCTTGTTTTATATTTTGCTGTGTACTCGTCAAATGATAGACTCGGAGTGTAGCGACTGTATGTGGTGACGATGATGATGCGCATGGTCCTTGCGAGGTCTTTTTTTTCATTTCGGATGTTTGTGACTGTTAGCACTAGCCGACAAGATGGCGCATCATGGCGGACAGATCCTCTCTCAGGGCTGGTCCGGGCTTCACTTCTCCCGTGAGCTCTTGCTTCATCTTCGCTCCTCTCCCTCTGTTATCCGGAGTTTTCCTGCGCCACAACTCGACATTCCACTGCTCTCTCCACCTCGTAGATCAAACATTCATCCTAAGGCAAATGTTTCCAACGCATTACAGTGTATTGCAGATGTAACTCACAATCTAGACTCAGTTTGTCCTGATGCTCCTAAATTTATTTTAGGAGATTTCAGTCAGTGACCTAACATCGGTTCTTAAGACCTATCACCAGTATGTGACATGTCCTACTACCCTGGGTAAGACCACACTTGACCTCGTCTATGGAACTGTGCCACATGCTAACAGATCTCTACCCCTGCCCAGTCTAGGTGCATCATATCATCTGAGGGTGCATCTTGTACCCGTTTATAAACCTGTGTTCAGACGGGTGCGCCAAACAATTCATTCCACCAAATGCTGGACTGCAGACAACACTGCAAGCTTACAGGGCTGTTTTGAGTGTACCAACTGGGATGTCTTTTTAGACGCATGTCCTAATCTGGACGACCTTTTGTGTAGATTGCACAATTCCATCAAAACAGTTTGTGCTTTATCCTTACAACAAACCCTGGGTGACCAAGAGCCTAAAAGCAGTGCTTAATAAAAAGAAACGTGTTCTTCATGGGTTCTGCCCAAGACAAGAAACTGGTACATGGAGAACTCCATAATGCTATCCGTCAGGCCAAGGTGAATTATAAGACTAACATAGAGTTTGGTACAAGTAACATCCGAGCAGCTTGGCAGGGACTCAAGAACATGGCCAATGTTGAAGATTGGCTTAAGGAGTCAAAAGCCAAAATCTTGATCATCCCGGGCGTTGACAGTACGGGCTTACCTAATGCTCTTGATGCTTTCTTTGCTCATTTTGAGACTCATGACTTCTCAAAGAAAATTAAAGATTTGCTCAGTTCTCTTAACCCTGTCAAGAGGGTTGAGGTTTGTGAAGAATAAGTTGTGGAGCTGTTTCAGCGAGTAAACATTCACAAGGCTTCAGGTCTGGATGGTATTTGCGGCAGAACATTACGTTTCTGCGAGCACCAGCTTGGAGGCATTTTCCAACACCTTTTTCAGCACTCTATGGATTCACTCTCCATCCCAGCTGCTTGGAAATTGTCTACCATTGTCCCAGTTCTGAAGAAAGCTTCAGCTCAGCACATCAATGACTTTAGACTTTAGCCTTAACATCATTGGTCATGAAAGTATTTGAGACAATCATCAAAGCATTGGTTCTAAAATCTACTAACAATTGTCAAACCCTTGCAATTTGCATACCAGTCCAAACGAAGCATTGATGATGCTAAACTGTTCATCCTCCACACTTTACTCAAACACCTGGAGAATCCACAAGCCCACGCAGGACTGCTGTTTACTGACTTCTCATCGGCCTTTAACACCATTCAACCACATCCTAGCTAGAAGACTCCTCAACCAGTTTTCCTTTGATCATCAGCTTGTATCATGGATCATTCACTTTTGGGTTGACAAGCAGTAACGAGTACTGGTCAGTGGCACTTTTTCTGACTCAATCACAACGTGCACCGGCTCACCTCAAGGCTGTGTTTTATCCCCGCTTCTGTTTATTCTGTATACCAACAGTTGTCGCAGTAACCATGAGGGTCAATATCTTGTCAAATTCTCTGATGACACTGCACTGCTGTCTCTCCTTAGCGGGCCAGTAGATACCCACGGTGTAGCTTTGGAAGAATTCATTGCCTGGTGCGATGATAATTTCTTAGACCTTAATGTAAGACCAAAGAGATGGTCTTTGATTTTTGTCGGAATTCTCCACCAAGTCCCGTAAGTATCATCCACGACAAGGAGGTGGAAATTGTTCCTGCTTTTAAATACCTGGGCACCGTCTTCGATAGGTGACTTTGCTGGGATGTCAACACTCAGACTGTCGTGAACAAGGCTCAACAGTGCCTCTTCCTTCTCCGGAAGCTGACGTCTTTCTCTGTCTCCCACCAATATCTTCAGCTCTTTTATAGATCGCACATAGAGAGCGTGCTGTCCTTCTCATTTATCTGTTTCTACAACAGTTTATCAGTGAAAGACAAGTGCAGCCTACATCGTGTGGTATCCACCTGCTCCAAAGTCATTGTGACAGCCCAGAGTGCTCTTCAGACTCTGTATAACAGGCAGACACTTCTGAAAGTGTCTGCAATCCTTCGTGATGACAGGCATGTCCTGTCAAGAGAATTTGTCCCGCTCCCATCGTGCCGCCGATTTTGTGTACCTGCATGCAGGACCAATTGACTGTGGCTGTCATTCGTTGTTTCGGCCGTGCGACTTTTGAATGGTGCTGTGCGAATGAATGAAACATGAATGTGGATGTCTGTTTTTTGCATACAAATGTGTACGATTTTGTTGTTGTTGTTGTTATGGAGCTGCCATGGAATTGCCCTTCGGGACAAATAAAGTATTATCTTATCTTAGAATATATTCAAAGCTGTGAACCACTTGTTTTTATCTTTTCATCTCATCAGAGTTCAGCAAGTGAAAAACCAGTACTGGTCATTGATGAGATTGGTAAAATGGAGATGTTCAGTGATACTTTTACACAAACAGTTCGGACATTAATTGCTAGACAGGATGCTACCGTTCTAGCCACCATTCCAATAGCAAAAGGTCAACCATTACCACTTGTGGAAGAGCTTCGTGCCAAGAAGGATGCTTATATTTTCACAGTAAGATTTATCATAAAAAATTTTTATGCTTCTGTGATCATACTGTTTTTATTGTATGATTGTAGCACTTCTAAAAACAGAAACAGAAGTCTTCAAAAAATAAAAGAAGATAGAGCTTAATACATTCATTCATCCCTTGACTGGGACTGGTCAATAGGAGGAGCACATGGATAAATGTGTCAGCTGACAAGGCCCACCACTAACGTCTGTCTTGGGCAATATAATGAGCATGTCCTGCACAGGATAACCAGTCCACTCTTTCACATTTGTAAGCCAGTTCTTCCTTTGGCCACTGTGGTGTTGACCACCTTCCAACATACCCTGAAGGACAGACTTTAACAAGGGGTCATGCCAGGTCACGACTCTTGCCTGTCGCAGGTAAGGGATCCTAGTGTCCTACGAGTGTGGTGACCATGCTTTGTACAAAGTCATTGGCTTAATGTTCTCTGTACAATATACGGAGCAGCAATCTCATGCACTTTTCCTCAAGTACGTGGATTACCCTCTTCAAATTGACAAGCAGGGTCCATGTTTCACACCTGTAAAGCAGGATCGGTACTACGAGGGACTTACACAGATTGTACTTGATTGTAAACATGATGTTATGCACTTATGCCTCCACCAGACCCTGTTCACTACTGCTGTTTTGATCCTGATGCAATATCTGTCATGAAGATGCTGTCCTTGGAAAGGGTGGCTCTCAAGTACTTAAAGCTGCTTACCTCTTCAAGCCATATTCTGTTCATGCTGATATCTGCTTGGCCATCATAAGTACTGGTCTTCATTCCATGAGTTTAAGATGTCAGTCTGTAAGGCCTTGCAGTTTTCTGTTAGCGTATTTGGCTTTCCACCAAGTGTGAGGGCTTCATGCCTGATGTTCTCCTTAAAAATATTGAACAGCACAGGCAATAGGGTTCACCCTTGACAGATTCTTGCTACTGTAGTAGACATAAGTACACATTAACTTCAAAAAAGCAACATCTCAATACATATAAAATGTGTAAAGAGGACTTTTGACAGTGTGCTGATATCGGAATCTTAGGGAATTGATGTTTGAAAACATGTAAGTCTGATGAAAGCATATTTTGGCGTATTTCATTTCTGCTTTCTTCTCAGAATTTATATACACGTATGTTCTGAATTTGCAGATTTCTAAGGAAAATCGCAATTCCATTTTATCAGAGATTGCTGCAGCTGTCCAGTTATCAATAAAAACATAACAACCTTTGAAATTGGTGTTGCTAAAATATCCATTAATAGAAATAATTCATTTAAATGCATGGGGCAAGAGCCTTAACATGTTTGTGATGCATAGTCTCATATTAATAAACAAATCCATGCCACCAGACAGTTAATTTATTTCCACACGGCATTTTCAGTAGCAGTGTCAAATTTTATATCTAACCAGCAGAAAATATTGTTCCCATCAATGCTAACACCAAAGGAAAGTACCTAGTTCAACTAAGAACTGGCTCAAGATACAGTGCTAGACCAGATAATTTCTTGCCCTTGTGTAAACTGTCTGATCTAGCGTTCACTTCTTTTTCCTTGTGTAAAATTAAAACAAATTAGCAGGTGGATTATTAATTTCTGTATATTTTAGTTTTAGAAAGAGAACCATCAGCTATGAAGATTGTTCTGGAATTTTTTTCAGATAATGTATCATTTCAATACTGTTTTATTTTAGAATTTGCCTGCTGCTTATGTGCATGCATGGTATAGACATTGCAAGTCATCCTAGAGAAATTGTGGTGTAGCAGTTAATAGAGAATATGTGGTGACAAGCAAAAGGCACTGACTATGTAGAAGGAAAAGAGAGCCTTCAGTTATCATCACTTAAACTCTGGAAATTTAGAGGTCTGAAAATAAGCTGTGTCTGTTTAACAATAGAGCCAAAAGTTTAGTTACAGGTAATGTGTACTGACAGGTGGATTAAAGGATAACAGCATATGTCCTTAAATGACCTCCGTTTTCATAGGTAATAACTTGAGCAGATTTTTAAGCAAGTCTGCAAGTATTCCTGCATGGAAAGAAAACATGCACACACACACTTTCCAGAGAAACAACAAAACACATTTAATGGTTTTAATATCTTTGAAAAAAGGATAGGCTATACGTGTCTGAAGTAAAATCATTCAACATATTTGGAGGATGGGAAACAGACGATTGCATTTTGCATATTAAACACATCCCTAGGTAATGGTCATAAATGAAGCATCAACATCTCACTTTAGCTTCTTAAATACTATGTAAACTGTATATCACTTAAAACATGATCCATTCAAACAAACAAAAAAAAGAGAATACTGCATTTAGTGAAAGGGGTTTCAAATTCAGTAGCCACCTTAGACATCAATGTATTGCTTTTTATTCTTGGCAGTTTCCTTACATTCACAACAAACTGATACATGCTCCAGATTTGTTATAGTGCACACTGATTTCATTCATGGACTGTACAAATCAGAAATCAACAAGTAGCTCTCAAGCTCTATGAAGTGTTTACAAAAAATATATATATATATTTTACAACACATTTTCTCTTTCCATATTCCTTTCATTATTCTGGGAATGTAGCACCTACAAAGAAAGATCATAAAAATTCTTATTATCAGCAGTTGAAATATTAGCATAAGCAATATAACTTTGGTCCCACTACTGTTGACAAAGTTGCTTAAAATTTGTTTTATCTTCATTTGTAAGTCTTAAACAAGATTTAACAGTTTGACTTTAACAAAAGTTTTTGTTTGAAGTTAAAATGAAATGATTTTTTGTTTTCACTTCTCTTGTCATGAGCCATTCCTTTTTTACTGTTCAGTCACCCAGCCCAGCCCACACAAAGGATAGTTCTGGATCTTTCAGTACAAAACAGAAAGCAGTACAAGCATTTTGTGAAAATAGGTAAAATTCCTTTACATAATGTTCACATTAGTGCCATAGAAGCAGCGGACTGTGTTGGTAACTGATGCGACTATGGCATGAGGAAAGTAAAACCAAGCCAAACCTGCTCCTGCATGAATGATTAGGTACCAAAAACTGCTTTATGGACAGCAGTCTCTCAGTCACTGGCCTGCAAGTCACAAACTTCACAAGAGTAACCTTCTGCTTCTAAAGTGAGTTACGGAACCTGCCTTTGTATAATAATAGGAATACAGAACTGAACTAAAAGAAAAACTTGCATTTTTTTTTCTTTTTAAAGGGTATACTGTTAAACTGCCCATAAAGCATGTTTTGTCTGCATTATCTCCCTTAAGATTTGACAAGAAGAATTCTTTTTTAAAAATATACATGAGATCTCCCAAATGCTTTGGAAGTGAGGGGAAAATTCCAAATAGGGAATGGGTTGGTATAAAGACCTGCACATGCCGAAGAGACTGATGTGGGTTTTGAGAGTTCTGCCTGTCCCATTCACCTGTATGTCAAATATGTATCACTAAAAATGCAATTTGTCTAATTTTAACTTCACCAAGTCACCACTGAACAAATTATTACCTAAGTTGTAATGCTTCGGAATCAGCTATTTTTGTCATCAAGGCATGCATGTTTATTTGCCTCCTTTTAGGTTGAAAATAATTATTTTATTTTAAACATATATACATTTCTGACTTCTTTTTCTGGATGTGTAACTACTGTACACACCAACAATCTTGCCCAAGTTTATAGCATGTATCACAGAATCATCAGTATCCGTTGTATGGTTGCCAAGAAATATTATTTATGATAAAAACAAAAGCAGCTTTTTAAGCTGGATAAAACAGAATCAGCTCGATGTGTTTGTTTAAAATGGGATCTAGCATGACCAACTGCAGGTGAAATCTTCACTCATCACAAAACAAAGCGTACTCAAAAACACAAAACGCACATTTCAAATATATCTCATAATATATTTAGTCTCTACGTCTGCTTCATTGAAGGTGTCTGCACGCACACACATACTCAAATACATCCTCACACAAATTTCAAGTACGCACAAAAATAACAACTGTCAGACAACAGAAGAACCTAAAATAACCCAAATAATGGACTTGCATAGGCCATGGGTTTAACTTTTGGATGAGGCTGCAAAAAAAGGGAAAAGCCCAATAAAAAAGATAGTCCAAATTATGGTCATATAATATAGATCCATCACTAAATTAGTACAGACTTTTCTTTGCTATTAATATTATTTAACATCAAGTAATTATAAGGTACCAAGACACTGTGACATACTGTTTTATGTATGACTTGTGCAAGATTTTGAAATAATAAACAACTGAAACTCACCACTGCATCATATGTAGTGAATTTTGGTTTAAGGTCTGTGCCTCCTCTCAGTGTAATGAAGGCTCCTTTGTTATGCATGGTATCACTAAATGATATATAAAAAAGACCGAATAGCATGTTCTAATCACAAAGATTAGTGGAGTAATAGATTTTAAAAAATTAATTAAAGTGAAATATATGACTATATTCAGAGTTGATGACAAGTTACCATAATATAGCACTGTCCTTGGTTTGTGAAGTGTATAGTGAATTTTAAATTTTAATCACTTATATTTTTGAAGAAATAAAACTTTTAGAATTTAGGATCAGGACATAGATCATAAACTCCACCTGGAAACACCCCCTCCCCCCAAAAGCCTGCTGGTCCAAAGCTCAGAAAAAGGACGGTTGGTTGTGGGGTTAGCAACCCCACCCCATAAAACAACCCCTGCTACAGAAACTTAAACTACATAAGGTTGCAGCCCTATGCTCCACTTGGGGCAAACAGGACTAAGAAGACATGGATCATAACAGATACATATGGCGCTTACCAGTAATTGGGTGCAGAAAAGACGGTAACACATTTTCCATCATGAGAAACTTCATAGCCTTGATCTTTGACTTCATGGCTGCGTATGATGTAGTCCAGTTTATTGCGTTGAAGAAATGCTTGTGTTACATTTGGACCAAACTGTATACCTACACCACGCTTACTTGGAGATCTTCCTGTTACAGTCTGTGGGTCAGACCATAAGAGGTCACACATGATACCTGAGAAGACAAAATAATAACACCTTACACAAATTTTAATAGATCAGGGGCCAGTTGCACATAATTCTAAACCTTTAAACTGTTCTAAAGAAGCAAAATCTCTTCTTTGTCATTTTGATGCATAGCACAAGAACATACACTAAATTGTACTGACAGGACAAAAAGTCAGACTTAAACAACTTTATCTAACTTAAAGCAGTTAAAGTTTTAAAAATTCTAAAATTGTGTGCACTTTAAACTCATTAACTAAATAGATTTGACCAAAAAAATGTTTACAATTAGAAATGTGTTGTGCAACTGGCCCCAGGAGTACATGAAAAAAAATGAAATCCAGTTCATACCAACACCTAATGTTGAACCCAACTTGAATGACTGATGCATATTTGATTACACGCAGAACTACATGCATTTATCTATATATGAATATTTTTATTTGTCTGGACTGTTTTATTATTATTAGTGCCTACATAGATTCCTACAACATTAATCCCATCAGAAAATAATTACTAATTCAGGACACGAACTTTACTAAACTCCTTAATTAAGAACAAATACACACTAGCTATGATCTCCAAAGACATTGATGCACAGTGGCATAAAAGCCAAATGCAATGCAAAAAAGATATTACACAATTTTCAACAATAAATGCTTTAAATATAACATGTTTGGCCACAATTGTTTTATTCTGAATGGTCTACAGTCAGTATACATTTGCATAAACCAACCATACTGTGGGTTTTTTCAAATTGACAAACTTAAATTTTGAAACTACATTAAATTTAATAAGACAAATAATTATAGGATATAAAAAATAGCATCATTTTTAAGTTGCCGTAAAGCATACCCAGTTTTAAAAAGTAAGGGCCATCTTACGACCTTTCTATCATTAGGGTCTTAGGACCAGCTTTTTTATGGGCCATCCCCATCTTTTCTCCCTCACTCCTTTCTTTCCCATACTTGTAAGGGGTTAGGTACCCCTCCATCAACATGAACTCAAGTCACCTAGAGTCTGATGCTTTTAACCACTTGGCAGTCTGCTTTCCCATAATCCTAATATTTGAAAACTGATACCTGATTCAGGTGGCTGTCTATTCCTGCTCACTTTGGCAATGTCATCTAGAGTTACACTGTCATCATCAAACAGTCCTCCATGCATGACCTGAAACAAAAGCATGTTCATGCACCCCAATCAAAAAAAAAAAAATCCCAATGTTTCCTGAGGAACCAGAAATGTACTATTTTTAAACATAACAGGTAATAATCATCTATGCCTCATGAGGTCAACCATATGAAAAAATCTACATTTAAGAAGTTTTTCCCTAAAAAGTGAAAAAGAATGTTCGTTACAAATATTGTGAACTTCTGTTTTGAGTAAACTGAATAAAACTACATGGCATACACCATCATCATCATTAGCTGTCAGATAACACTTTAACTCATTTAGCTGGTGACAATTTACTGCATAACTTTGACTGCTACTATGTTAATAAGGAGTGACCAAAGGATGCATGAGGACAATTGTCACACACAGGGCCCAGTGTGTTCACAAAGGACAGTGCTTTACAGATTTGCATGCTTTATAACACTCATTTGCTACCCAATAACTCAATAACACAATAACTCACCAGAATTTTGTTGTTAATACAATGAGCTAATGGTAACCAGTTAAAAACTTCTGTAAAGAGCTGGCACATTTGGGCAGAAAATCTGTACTGCTAAGGAAAACAAATACTATGAGCTCATTCCCACTAAAATCTTCCACTAGTCTTTTACTTTAATACCACAAGCTCGAACAATTTAAAAGAATCCAGATTTGATTTTTTCCATTTAGTCATATCATTTTTCAAATTTAAACAATTTTTTCATGCCACAAGAAAAGGAAATGATTTTTTAAATTGTCTCCACCTGGTTGGAACTTCTTTAATTCTTAAGTTCACTTTCTGTAAGTTTTTCCACCTACTATATCATGTATTGTTGTGACCATTTTTGTAGTTCATAATTTGCTGAAAGAAAACGTGTGTGCAAATGAATGAATGACAAAAAACTAATTATAATTGGCATTAAATTACTGATTCCAATGCTCCAATTATAATTACAGTTATATAAAGGATTTCAACAATCAAAAGGATACTTGGACCTGACTTCTCCTTCAAAACCATACATCTGGTTCATATTTTCACTTTCATGATTGCCTGGTAGGAAAACAACACTGGCTTATGCATCACAGTTTTGTATCTTTTCAAAAGTAACTTTTCTTTAATTAAAAAAAGAATGTTCTTTCCTTCTTGATGACAGTATAATAGATTTTCAATTTAACATCAAATCAAGTGAAATTACAGAACTTTTGCAACATACATGAAATGGTTACTCTTTATAACAAATTATACATGGTGGCCCCTTCCCCAGTTCTAAGTAAGAAAGAAAAAAAGGTAATTAGACGCATCAAGCACTTTAGCAATTTAAAAGTGCACCATGACAGATTACGCTTAAAACAAACAGCTAAAAATCACTTTTATGAACCTTACCTCTTGCCATGAAAAAGTGGTTTGGGTACAGAAGCTTGAAACTAAACAGCGTAAAGATGCACTCAACAGAGAATGATCCTCTGTCAACAAAGTCTCCATTAAACAGCTTGGTGATAGTTAAGAAATAAACAGCATTTCAGAATTTAAGTGCTAATTCGAAAGGAAGCTGGTCAAGAGAGCCAGTTCATATATGTGTATATATGCATTTCAAACTTTAGATAAGGAAACAAATTGAAATAACTTGAAAGATAAAAAAATGTGACTGTTGCTTTCTTGCTAATGCATGATTTTTAAACAAAAAGATAATTCTTTGCAAATAGTAACTGTGTATAACTGTGTATGAGAACCTTCTCCAAAGCTTTAAGCAAAAATGCACAAACTATTTTAACCAGAAGAAATCAACCTGCAATACTGAAACCACTAGTAAATTCAAGTTTAACATGCTGTTAATCCAGAGACAACAAGTTTGATGCTAGCATAAAAGTAAACAAGCTTATTTAAAGAAAAGGATACATATGGGTTTGTTTCTGAAGGTAGACCATTAAGCTCAAAAATGTTGAGAAGATCATAGAACTGTCCATGAATATCTCCGCATACTGTGAACTTCTCTCCCTGAAAAGCAAAGAATTTGAACTTGCATACATTATACACATACGATATTGTTACATTTCTCATTTTATTTTTAATTGTATTGAAATTTTTTAATCAGTTAAAATATTTTATTAATATTTTTATTTGCACATCTTATCTCAATCAATATGGACAAATCAATGCAAGTGAGCTGATCTATGAAGACCTTCACATCTGCAGGTGCATAATACATCACTATTCATCAGGAAGAGTTAAATTATTATTTAAAAAAATACAGTAAAACTGTCTCCAAGAAACTCTCCATATGAAAAAAAACCCCATGGTCTATGATTTGACATAATACATACAATAGCATTTAATCTCCTTCCCTTTAATCTTAGTGTTACTCAAGCTCAGAATTTTATGTAGAAACCATTAACCCAACTGGTACTTGGTTTAACGCTGCATCTGAAGTTAATATATGTTTAGATAAAAGTCCAAGCCCAACTAATGCTTGGTTTAACTGTTTTCACATAAAATTTCAAGTCTGAGTAACCTTTGGTGATGTCAAAAAATCAGACAATCCTGTCAGACTTACATCTTTCACAGTGATGTGCACAAGAGATGGCTGTTCCTCAAAAGTCTTCTTCACATCTAAAAGAATCTGTTCAAATTAAAGCAAAAAAACATTTAAAAGTATATTCTTGCTTGATATTTACACTATTTGCATAGAAAAGCCTCATTAAATTATGTAAATGGATATAGTTTATAAACATGTTAACAAAAATCATTATTGTTACTTTGCTGTTGGAGGTACTATTAATCATGCAAAGTGGAGTGTGACCTTTGATTTTCCCAACTTCCCAATTACATTGTCAGTTTTGATTTGCTTAATGGAAGTTAATACAAAATTCTTTATGTAACTTCATTGGAAGCAAGCTTTTTGGCAATCAAAATGTGCTAAACATTTCACACATGCTAAACATCAAACAATAAATTTGCTGTATAGAATTCAAGCACACATTCATGAGTCAAAAAATAAAGGAAAGAAACTCATATGAATAAAAATCAAACATTCTAACTTCCAGCATCCTCCCCAAAAGTAGCCATTATATCATTCATTACATATTATTTCCAATGATGCATATTAACATTACACAGATACACATTTTTGTAAAATAGTAATGCACAAGTCAAATGTCTTAAGGAAATGTAGGAAATTACTATCTTTTGATACAAACCTTATATGCATACTTTCTGTGCAATGTCTTCTGGTCTTTGAAAGTCTGCATCAGATCTTTGACAAATGCCAATGTCACCTTACCATCTTCAAGCTGTGGTCCCTTGTAGTCATCCTCTATTGCTGTTCAAAAGAAAGCGGCTGTGGATTTTCTTTAAACTTGAGTTAAGCAGTTTCACCGTTAAGACTTAAATGTTTAACTCAATGATTGTTTTAATATAAGACATAAAGTCGGTCTTACTGGTGACACCCTATACACCAGTGGTTTTCAAACTTTTCCAGACGAGTATCTCTTTCAAAAATTCGAATTGACCAAGTACCATCTCTGAACCCTACATACAGCCCCTGTAAAATATATATACACATTCTTTTATTTTGGCGCATGGTGCTCGCGTACCACCCTTCATACCTTTGAGTACCACAGTTTGAAAACCTGCTATACACGGTTTAAAGATACAGAACTGTTGAACACTTGCAGAAATTTAAATCAACTTAAGACAACCATATTGAGAATTTTAAGATCCAGAGACAGATGATACTAAAGAAACTGTCATTGTACATAAAAAAGCACCTTTGATGCCAATAAAAGTTTTGTTAAGCAATATACCATCTAGCAAGATTATAAACATTTACTGGGTAATAACACTTCCAGCTCTCAAGCCACTTATAATAAACTTTCACTCTTTCAGCCAATACACACTGCCCAAAAAAGGTAAAGGTCTTTTACCCATCACATCCAAGTTTATCTGGTCTGCAACAGATTTCTGACTTTCATCTGTTGCAATAGCTCGTTCAAATGCAATTCTTCTTACAACTTTTTTGCACTCATTGTATCGAGCCTGAGCATCTTTGTCTGATGGTCGAACATTTACCACCTGCAAAATGTTGACAACAGCTGTTACCATAAAAAAAAATAACTGAAACAGTTGTTCAGTGTGGGATGGAAAAACATAAATACAAAACAAATATTGTTTAGAGTGTTGGTAAAATTTGATCAATTTATTTGTGATTAACTGCATCATACCATGTAAGATTTCCTTTAACATTCAAATTCTTGTGTGCTTGCAATAAGCTCTACATTCATCTCTTTAGGCACATCTTATTCTGAGTGTACATATTTTTAAAAAATATTAAACAGAATGCTTAGTTTCAAAAAAGCATTACTAAAGTATGTGGTAAAAAGTTTTATGTGTAATCCACCTAAAAGTCTTGACTGGATGATGACTTACATATTCAAAGTCCTTTAAAGCTTCTTTGAATTTTCCCAGGGCCATTTTTGCTGATGCTCGCCTGTAATATGCCTGAAAAAAGGCATTCCAAACCGATGCAAAGAATACAACAAAAATGGAAAAAGTCAACCTCTTTATAAAACATAATGAATATAAGGTAAACAAAATGTCTTTTCAAAAGGAACACTTAATGGGACAAGCATTTTCTCACAGTGCTTCTTTCCTTATCACTCCATTTAAATTTAAAAAAAAAGCATAGCTTTTTTGTGAGAACTTCTCACAAAAATAATACCACAAATGACCCTAGTGGGTTCCAACTATGCTTAAAAAAATTAATAAAATTCTTAAATTCCAGCCTGGTCTGCAATTATAGACATTTCAGTGTTTCTTTAAAAAAAATTTTTTTATCTGTCTATGCATAAAAAGTTCGCACCTCACTGGACTATGGTGACAGGGAGCAGCACTAAAATTAGAGCAATGGCTTCCAAACCCAAAGACGTGTACATCGATAGCCACATGCTACAGCATACGTCTCCCAATTAACCAGTTTTGGAGTGGGCACCTAACAGCCCTCACAAAATGGTGGCCCCAAGCTATAAGTGCGGGCTCTAACACCTCACTCCTCTATGACTCCAAAGTCATGGAACTACCTTTACCTTTTTATCTTGTCTCCTTAAATAAAGTGTGAGTAAATCAAGGAGATTATTCTTGGCCCTTATAATTATTTTACATGATACTGTTCAGCAATGTGGGCACACTTAAGCTGTTGGTTCAATAAAGGTTTTTGGTTTGGGTTTTGGCAGGGGTAATGGTGAGAGAAGTCTTTGACAAGGCTTAAAAACATAGCTCAATTTTAACAATGTTTCAACCTTACATCAAAAGTGACTATGCACTAAACCAGGGATTTTACTATTTAATACTGCTTTTGTGTAAAATGACACTCACCAAAAGTTGCATGTTGATAGCCTGAGCCAGCATGTTAAAATGTCTTCTACATCTTGCCATGAATATTAAATGATCTAATTTTCAGATATCAAGAAATGTCCTTAACTCTCTATTAAAAAACCGTTTTATGCTGTTTCTTGGAATGATGCTGCCTTTATCTGTGTTCCAGTAGTTTATTGCATGCTCTGGTTCTAGTTGCAGATCACCTACATAGCTAGGGTACTATTTATAAGAAATAATTTACCTTGATGTAAGTTTTGTCCAGACTTATTGCCTTATCTGCATCAGCAAGAGCGTACCCAAAGCATTCAGTTCGAAGATATGCAAAACTGCGATTGCCATAGTATGCAGCAACACCTGAATTTCGTTCAATTGCATCCGAGTAAAACTTGATAGCTTGATCATACTCCTCATCTAAAAAAGAACAATAAAATATGAAGTGAATAAAATTCTCTACAATAATGCAGTTAATTTTTTTCTGTACATATTTATATAAACAGATCCTACGTTATTATTCACACAAGACACCATTTTCAACCAGGTTCAGCTTTTAAAATTATAGTTATAAATGAATTACTTGTAAATCTCTCAAGACTTATGATATCGTATATCAACGTGTCACCTTGGCAGCGCTATACAGCAAAATTATATATTACTGAATTGCCTCTATTGGCTTTGCTGAGTCCGATTGATCGTTAGACGTTTCTGACCACAATTCTACGGAATGGCCGGCCTAATACCAAAAAAATCCACGACCTCTAACTGGTACAAAGACAAAAACATCTTTTATACTTTTGAAGTGTTCATTTGCTCTTTCCTTCAGCTCTTCTGCTATCTTCTTATCTTCGTCAGAAACTGTAAATGGTTCGCAGAGCTTTCCATTTTCTCCATCAAGAACTACACTCTCACCACACGTTGCCGCCATGCTTGTTTCCAAGCTAAGCGCTGATGGGGGGAAGTAAGCCAAGTGTGTTACGATGTTCTCGAATTTACTTCCCTTCAGCCAGAATGAAGAATATTCTCGGTTTCAAGTCTTCTCACCTCTGTCTCACCACTAGACATATATACACATGCGTGTTTAATTAAGGGCAAACAACAGAACCATAACGCCTCCGTTGAACAAACATAATACGCGTGATGGTTTTGATCGAAATAATTCGACTGTTTTAACCAAAACCTGAAAGGAAATACGAACTGGCATAAATCTACAATGTTGTGCGCAATTTGACGGGACTGAAATATCTAGACATTATCAGTTTCCTCGAATTAATAATTCACATCAAACGATGATTGATCACACTTTTAATGCGACTACAATCTTATTATATGTGACGTATTGATTATTATTGTACATTATAATCACTACAAAATGAACATTTGAGGGGTACCTGCATCCACGACCTTCTCGCAGTTTCCATCCAGTTTTCCCGACTGATCGAGTAGGAGCGATCAAATCGAAGACGTATTTCACACGCAGATGATGTTTCGGACGCCGTTCAGAAGAACTTAAACGAGATAGCGCTCGTTTAGAAAGATGTAGACAGATTAAAAACAACAACAATTAAACAACGAACGGTGATCAGCTGTAATTGCAGTTGTAGCACATATTATAGATATTTATCGAAAGTTTGGAATACTCATCGTATAACTCGGGTATAGCCGGTGTCGCGATATTGAAATCGTACGAGTAGGCGCTGTACGATCAGCGATTACCCTAAAACCCTTCGATCTTTGCTATAGTGCATTATGCTTCAAGTAATATAACAGCTCTCTTCATCACTTCGTTTTCTCTCACTCACTCACTCACTCAAACCCACGTACTCCTTCGATCACATTTACACTCATTTTCTCTCTCTCTCTCTCTCTCTCACACACACACACACACACACAACACGTTGATTTCTCCTCCTAATTCTTCATCTGTGATTTACTATCGCTTCCTTTGTATGCGGTGCGAAGTATAGTGTCCCTTCCCTAACTGGACAGGTTGACAGCTTATTGTCGGCAACGCTTGATCGCTTGCTTCCCTCCCTCATTGTCTCCATCTCTTTCGCTGTCACATGTGCCCTGTAAAATGTGCACTGCGTAGTAGAATTATGTCGCAATTAACTTTAATCGCATAGCAAAAGTTATTTCTTCGCCATCTCAGAACGGAGAAAATAAACATGCGCCGGGATAAAATAGCACCAATCAAGATACCGTTGCACAAGCAGCTATATATATATAAAGTGTAGAATAAATTTTTAATCACTTAATCGAGTGTTTTCAAGATAATAAGACAATGCATGGCTGTAGGCTTATCTAAAATGGTTCCGAACAACAGCAGTCTTGGAGAGATAAAGACATGGGAGTGTGTGTGTGTGTTGGTTGGGAGGGGAGCGGGGTTGACAAGTAGTGGAGACGAGAAGATAATAGTGACCACGTTCATGGCTCCTTTGGTGGTCTTGCTCTTTGCGGGGTTGCAGCTTCTGCTGGTGTCGCAATGGCGTCCTGGCACGTCTTCAGCTTTAGCCTACTCCATCTTCTGTTCTCCTAAACTCTGGGAAGGGCGCTTATGGACGTTGCAGATGAAGCAAACTGATCAGGGTACCGACTTATGGGAGGTACTGTAACGTTCTAAAATGTATGCATTCTGTATGTATGTGTTCCAGGGTGACTGACATGTTAAGGAATAGACATATTACAGGAATTCAGTTGCTGTTTCTAAAAAGACACACACACAAACTCAAAAACAATGTTTCACGTTTCAACCAGAGTGTCGCTGACATCAGTGTGGATGTCATTGGACAGAGGCTGGCGTCTCGTGAAACCGGAACGAGATTTGGACAAGAGTACAACATCTCTTACCTGTACTATTTTCCCGCGGTGAGCACTACGCGAGAACACTATGACCATCTCTTCTGTTATCTTCACTGTCATTCTCTTGCAGTTTAGATGGTGTGACAAGGGTGGGTGGGCTAGTAGTCAGCAAGATTAACTAACATCTGTACATGTGCTTGTACGCGTGGGCGATAGTGGTAGCTAGAGGCAAAAGAACAGAGACAGAAGATGGATGTCAGAAGAAGACATACAACGATGCAAAAATAATGTCAGAACGGGAGGGTATATAGGGCACAAAGGGCGACAACGTTTCAAGTGTTGCAAACTCTGTCACAGGAAAGGTAGTATAATATGTCTGAAATCTCGGACCGTAAAAAAGCAACGCAAGGCTGAATGGACAAATCTGGGCATACATTGCCCTTTTATTCCACAAGACGATCACATCCATATTTTTCCATTTTGTCTTCGCTGTACTCTCTTGTAAAGCTCGCTGCCCAGTGAGGAAATGCACGATATAAGTGCTCTATATTATTACTATTATATACCGTGTTTCCCCGAAAATAAGCCCTGGAATGATTGCTCAGAAGGCTGGTGATATAAGCCCTACCCCAAATATAAACCCTAGTTAAGATCGTCAGCCACACACGGCGGAAGTATTGAATCATAAAGAAATTATACTAATATATACATAAATATTATTATTACATGAAAGCTTAAAATAGATGATAATATAAAATATAACGGACAATGATTCAATGGGAAATGGAATATCAAGAAATTCAGGCCGGAATTTAGGGTTTGGAGAGCTATGACGATGTTTCAGAAGACGACATGCCTGTATTAGAATAAATGTAGATTTTTGTCCTTGACAATTAAGACATCCTCTGAAACTAAGCCCTAATACCTCTTTTGGAGCAAAAACTAATATAAGACCCAGTCTTTTTTTGGGGGAAATACGGTATATGGTCGTACAAAGCGATTTAGTTCTGTAAGAAATGGTGATTGTCACAGGTGTTCCAAGCACTAGAAGCTGACTGAAACATGTACTTATAACGTGGTCAATCGCCGAAAGGTTTATTTCAATGACTATGCTGAGTAATTTCATAAACATTTTAATGGGGTAATTTATTATGACGTTTTGTTTCTCGCCTATCACGTGTAGCGCAAGAAGACTTAAATTATAGTTACAGATCGTTGTTGCTGTTACTGGTAAATTTGACGCCGTGACAGTTTTTCTGAGTTGTGTTCTAACGCACAGTGTGTCCTCTGACCACAGAGAACTCTCTACGTGATAACGGATGGAACGTGTCAGTCCTATGGGCTGGAGGGCAACGTGACAGTCAAGTGCATTAATTTTCCTGGTGGGTCAGGTGTGGTGTCTAATACATGCAATTGTTACATAAGGTAATGTGTAAGTACTGACAGCCTGTTCAGCGAATGAACAGCCCCCGGACAACGCCGGGCAATCTTGGTAATATAGGAATAGATGGATAAAATTAACTGTGTTGTACACGTTACTTTAGAATGAGGGTGTAGCGGAATAAGCAAACGTGAACTGATGCTGCATATTGGTCAGCTGTACTGCATGCTCCTCTCCTTCTCTCTCTCTCTCTCTCTCTCACACACACACACACACACACACACACACACACACACACACACACACACACACACACACACACACACACACACACACATACAGAATTAGCCACATTGGATCATTAAACAGATGCAAACCTTAATGAACGTCAAAAACTTTGCGTCTTGTATACACGCAGGCCAGCCAGATGTTTAATATTAACTTTCAGTAACAACGGTACAAGTTTAAGAAATTATTTTAAAGTGTTTTTGTTGCGTCTTGCAGACCAGTACATCGTAGAGTACTTGAAGGAGTATATGGGTGACGACTATACAAATGGCGTGTTCGCTGCCGGAGTGAGAGCCATTCAGGATGGTGTTGGTCACTTCTACAGTGTCGACCCAGAGGGGGGCATTCCGCTCTTAGAGGAAACACATGGTGTCATAGATGAAAGTACTGTGCTTGTGATATCTTTACTTTCTCCAGTTCTCCTAATCCTCATAAAGTGTGTCTGTTTCTCTCTCTCTCTCTAACACACACACACACACAGAGAGAGAGGAAAATAGTGTTAGATTTGATCCTTTACCGTTGATAAGAAGAGAGAGAAAGAGAGAGAGAGAGAGTGTGTGTGTGTGTGTGTGTGTGTGTGTGTGTGTGTGTGTGTGTGTGTGTGTGTGTGTGTGTGTGTGTGTGTGTCCGCGTACATGCTTACGTGTTCTTGGAAATTAGCATATTTTTGTCTAAGTGTACATTTTCAACTCTTCTTGCACATTCTGCATCTTTATCCCTGATGTTTATTTCTCAGTACCTACATACACAGCCACAAACTACTACGACATCACTCTGGGAATTAAAGATCCCACAGTGTTCACACCGCCAGAGATCTGCCTGCAGTCTCCGGTAAGCACGTTTTACAGTGAGAACAAGCATATATATATATACTTTAGCAACACGTGCGAGCTATTTTTACTCTGCAACAATTTTCTTCTATTCTCTTTCTAACTGCACCGCTTGAATTTACCTGATGTGTTCTCGGCATGTTTTGTGTTCTTCCACCTCAAATGCTACAGTTTATTGAAGTGACTGAATTATCTACGGCTTCTCCCCCTCTCCCACTCTCCCGTACCCCCCACCCTTCATAAGAAAGACCAAGTTTTTCGGGCAAATGGGAAAAAAATGCTGTTATGTCTTACCAGGTCAGTCGAGCTTTATTCTCTTCTCACTATTTTTTTTTATTCATTAAAAAACTCCATATCATCGAGCTGTGATTTTGTGCGGATTGATTATGTTCGCAGGTTCGGCGACTGGGAGGAGGAGATGAAATTCCAGTTGCATCTCTGGTCTTGTTCTCTGTGTGATTAACTTCACACCAACGACTGACACAGTTGGAGAGAATGGAGCAGTGAAGCTCATGCTCCTGTTACTCTGCATGGAACCACTTGAAAATTAAACAAAAAAGTTGTAACCTGAATCATGGTGCTTACTTTCTGCCTGCTGAATCTCATCATCCATCTCACAATGAACGCTCCCTGTGTGTGTATGTGTGCGTGAGAGAGAGAGAGAGAGAGTGAGAGAAAGAAAGAGAGAGAGTGAGAGAGTGGAAGAGAGACATCTTTTCTCAATAGTGTGCACTATGTGTGCAATGACCTGTAGCAATACAGTCATCGACAGCAGAAATGAACGGGTCTGACTACATCTTCATTCTGATCGTTGGTGGGCTTATATGACTCGATCAGATCAAATGAAACAAAGTCCACAGTACCAGTCCACAGTTTCATTTTGTCAACCCTGGTCTCAAATGTCAATGTCTCAATCAAGAGAGGTTTAGGAAAGACACTGCGATCGAAACTAGGCTAATAATTTTGTTGACGATTTTTTATTTTGTCTAATGGTCCGACTAGTTTGGGCCATCTCATTGATGT
Source organism: Marisa cornuarietis (assembly GCA_004794655.1). NCBI lineage: Eukaryota > Metazoa > Mollusca > Gastropoda > Architaenioglossa > Ampullariidae > Marisa > Marisa cornuarietis. The sequence goes on from SMMW01000001.1 coordinate 6,356,139, forward strand.
TAAGCAAATCCTGCCAGATCGCGATAAAGCGTCTTAACTAGGAAGGAGATATTAAACTTAGTCACAGAGATGAATACCTCCGTGGACCAGTTGAATATAGTTGTCAAAAGTGAGCTTTCAGGGATGGCTGAGTTCCACCATAATCGCCTCAATTAGAAACCAACAGAAGGACCTGGAACATAGACATAGTAATACCTGGAACATTTAGTTTACTAAAAAGTCAAAAAGTCTCAGGGAGACACTAACGGCATCGGCACACGTTTCATGTTAGAAAGATGCGCTGTAACCGTAACTGTAACATGCTGCTACCAAGGGGCTTTAAGGTAATCGGAGTCTCTCTGCGGGATTGGGGAACATATCAACGTTGAATCGTTGAATCTGCCTGTAGTGCCTACTGAGACTAAATAAATAATGTGTCTGAGGAGATAGCAGATTTCACACACACACACACACACACACACACAGTGTTCTTTTGGGGTTGTCTTTCCGGTGAAGGTGGATTGTCAGAGCAAAAAAGCTCTTCGCTTAAGGCAAGTCCTCCCAAAGATACATCTTGACTTCGCGTTACACCATCCACGGATTGTTGTTGTCTGACTCTGTAACAGGCGCGGTTAAAAGCAGCTGAAAAAAACAACCCGGTGCCGTGACCTTTAAGTAGCAACAGAGCTAAACGCGGCCAGGATTATGCAGCTAAGCACGCGCATCCCGGCTTTGCTTATCAAAGAGGAATGCGCGTGTGACGGCCAAATTCCTCCAGATCGTTGTAACCCCGGTCTGGATGATAAACGCGTGCACCGTACGGGGTGGTATGGCGGGGTGGTGGTAAGGAGAACGGTTGGACGAAAGGATGTTCAATGCCAGACGCCGACGTGAGTCAGCTCGCATTTCCCGCCGAGAACTCATTTCGTGGGCCCCTTTACCTGAGAGAGATTGTGCTAAAAAGCCAAGATATGTGCGTCAAGAACTGCTTTTCTCGTAACTCTTAAGAAAGCCCTTTTTTTTCCCCTCGTGTGTTGTCAGCTGTTTCTGACTCGCTAACTACTTTGACTGTGTAGATGATGAACTCAGAAAGTTGTCGGTGGGTGGATGAGGGCGAAATGAGTTGGTGCGGGTAGGGGGAAATAAGTCGAGTAGCGAAAGCAAGAGAGTGGCCGCGCCGTGTAGGCTGCTGCTTCTGCTGCCGAGGAAGCGAGGCATATTAACCTCCGGTGTAGTGCGGCAGCGTATCCCGTGAATGAGACTGAGTGGTCGAAACAGCCGGCCGGCGCCTCAGTTCGCAAAGGTCATCTGTCGCGGTGACCTTTAGCCCGAGAGGGAAGTGTGTCACCCTCGAACTCCTCTAGCCCACTTCCGGAGGGGAGACAATAATTGGGGTTTGGTTCACCTTTTGGTGATCGCGTAGACACGCTTTTTATACTCGCAGCCTCAACCTCTGGTGGTAGCGGAAAATCAATTCATTCAAAGGGCAACAGCCGACACTTTGGCTCAGGGTTCCCCCGTCTCCCTCAACACGGAGTCGTCCTTTGAATGGAGTAGGCAACGAGACTGCATTGGCCGGCGTCGTTACTTATATTCGTTTCTGTGCTTGTGTTGTGCTCATAAGGCCACTGAAGACTATTGGCAGAGCATCGAGGTCGGGGGGACTCGAAGGGTCAAGTTTGAACAAGAGACGTTAGTTCGGTATCACTAGCCGTCGGTGCGTGTGTGGGCATAGCAAGTGGAAATTCCACGGTGAGTAGGGGAGTGGCTTGTTTGTGCGCGTGAGCTACGAGCCAGCAATGGTCACGTTCGCAGTGCTCTAAATGATCGCGAAACCTAGCTGAGAACTTGCTGGCCGTGGGGCCTACCTAGCTGTGGATCTTACTACAACAGGAATTAAGGACGTTTGTATTATAAAAAGAAAAACTCTTGACGTGCTTTGTCAATCACCCAAGAAATCATGACTTACTGAAAGATCTGACGAATTTCTTTCCTCTTCGGTTTCCTGAAAGACATCGCCATTGCTGCAGGTGATCAAACAAAATTGGAAGTGCTCGGTACGTATACGTCACTAATTGAAGTTTCCGTTTTTTCGCAGTTAAGGAATTCCTTGATTTAAAAAAAAATAGCACGAGCAGCTTGTTTTGAGAATAAGATTGGACCAGGTAAAGTTTCGATGATCAAGCTGTGTTGCTGGTGAGAGTTCAGAACTACAAAAAAGGGGGGAAATGACGCCAACTAAGGCGATTTTTATGAAGTTAATTTTCCTGCTCTTACACGCCGGAACGGGAGCTCAGAGTGACGCGCCCATGCACGCAGGCGTTAGCGAGTGCGGGTCAAAGTTCACCGACCCCGCCTCAAGGGCGCTGCTAGCCGACATCGTGCTGCAAGGCACTATCGAAAGCCTCCGCCAGGCGTCGCTGCTGTCACCGCTGCTGTACAAGGCCAACGTCACAGTGCACAAGGTCTACAAAGGTCAGGGCCTGCTAAGGTCACGTGATGATCCGGTGCGCGTGGACGTGGAGCGCTTTGGACTGGAAGAGAACAAGGCCGAGTGTATTGCCAAAGGTTCTCGCGGACTCACCTTTCTTTTCTTCGCCAAAATCCAAGACAGTCTACCTTCATCAGCAGCGAGTCCATTTGAAAGAACGCTTTCAGACGTACCTTTACTGATTAACACGGCACTGCCCGTGGAGCCGGATCTGGACATCTTGCGGCAGGTGAAACGGGTGCTGTGCACGGGCTGTGGCGCAGCGCCAGTTATCAAAGTGCTGCACTGCCAGAACTGTGCCGTCAAGCCCTCCATGACCCGCAAGATGGCTGGCGACGACATCAAGATGGTGACAGAGGGCAAGAGCCTGAGCCTGCGCTGCGTGGCCAGGGGAAGCCCCAGGCCTAATTACGCCTGGTTCAAGGACGGTGTGCTTTTAAGGCCTTCGTCGTCACCAGCCGAGGATTCCTCCGTTGTCACCGCGGCCAGCCGGCTGTCCATCCACACCACCAGCCGCTACTCGTTGCTGGGCATCAAGAGGCTGACGCCAGACGATGGAGGTTTGTATCGATGTGTGGCGTCTAACGCGGCAGGAGATGCCGAGCAGCAAGTACAGGTCAAAGTGCAGGACAGGCCATCCTCCGCCGCCCAGGCTGCGGACGTAGACCCTTGTGCGGTCAATCCTTGTCACAACGGAGGGAGGTGCGCTGTCGAAGGGCCATACCGCGGCCGCATGATCTGCATCTGCACGCCGGCCTTCACCGGACGCAGATGCCAGCTTCCACGACGTCGACTACAGCCTGACAGGGAGCCGGGAGTCGAAGGCACGAATGATCGATCTTCTGAGGAGGATGACGTTGAACTAAGACGCACATTCTCCACTGCTGAATCCAGCGATCGCTCCGTGGAGACATTTGCAAGAGGTATTCTTCTTCTCTTTACTATTATTATTATTATTATCATCGACACCATTAATTGGGCTCGTGGTGTATTTAATCTATTGTTATTAGTGTAGCATGTTCTAGGCATTACTTTGTTGATGTGCGTGATGTAATGCTGCGATTTGCAAGATTTTAACTCCGCCATAACGGCGAACATCAAGATATAAAAAAATCTGCAATTGTAATGTTGACGCCATTGTCAGTGTTATTTGGGACGAAGCATGATTAGACTGTGAGAGGTTACGATCACTGTCTGTGTCTGTCTGTCTTTCTGGCTGGCTGGCTCTTTCGGTCCTTTAAAAACGTTTAGGTTAATACTCCCACGTTACTATCCACAGATCATTTATAGTTATGTGATCTGTCCATCTGTTTGTGTGTCTGTGTATCTGTGTCAAAAAAGTATTTATTCCACGTCTTTCACGAAAACGAATAAACAGCAGCACTAGTATGCTGTCTAAAGGACTAGAAGATGCAATTCGTTTTCTAATGAATAGATAAAGCTCAGTGCTATATACTATTACATATCTGGATAAATACGCTCCTTTAATTATCGAGATTCATGTCTACAAAAAAAATTGTGATGCCACGTTTGTACACCAATACGCCTATATTAACATATGAACCCAGCTCTCCTGCCTAGCTAAACAGGGACGTAACGTAAACGTATTCTTCTACTAACCTGGCATATGTGTATCGACCTTTGTGTGCACTCTGGTGTTTTTCAAGCGTTTATCTCGAGAATGAAGGGACAGATATTCACTCAGATTGGGAGGGGGGAAGTATCTTGCACTCAATTTTACACAATCGTTTAAAAAAAATGCACCCCGCCAGTCCTTTAAGGTCGTAAATTCACGTAACGTTTCTCTTCCCAGAAAATCAAGATGAGGACGATTCCAGAAATGATAAGCTTGACGACTCTACAAGCAGCGCCCCTCCAGACAGTCGTGCAGCTACATTCTCCTGGAACCCACATGAAGCCTCCACCACCACTACCAGCACTACTACCCCCACCACCACCACTACCACCCCCACCACTGCCGCCACCACTCTGCCTATCACCTCAGCTGCTGACCCCTTGTCTCAGAAAAAGTTGAGGAAGCACAAGGACTACGCTGTTGGCAGTTCCAGGCACCATTACGGTGCAGACCCTGGCGCTGGAGAAGACGCAAAGACGTCCAAAGTGGTCATACCGCAGCTGAAAGTGTCAGAATGTCCGGAAACCGACTACTGCCTAAATAACGGGCGCTGCAAGCTTGTGGTCAAACTTCAGCGCCGATTCTGCGAGTGTCAGACAGGCTTCGCAGGCAGAAGATGCGAAATACCTGTCTTGTAAAGTTTGATTTACTTTACTACTGACGTCTTCTCCTGCCTTCTGTACAATTTTTTATACGATGATTCGCAGAATGTTTGCAGAATATTTAAAGAAAACTGTTTAAGTTGATCGTATAAAAGAGAAATATAACAGTATTTTATTTCATTCTGATCATAACTCCAATTAAAAAAGAAAAATAAACAAAACTGGTGTACGAATCCGACACATAAAAGAAGGAAACATAACAGTTTGTAAGTTTGGTTGAGTGTTGCTGTTTTTTTTATATCTAAAACTACCGCGTTTACTCAGAACAACAACAGCAAAAAGGTGAATGCACGAAGCCGGTACGTATAAGTTTGTAATCACTTGTAAGTTTATCTAGCTAGCGATGTTCTTGATATCTAAGACGGCGTTTCTTAACCAAACCTGTATTAAGTTTCTGCCCAGACTGCAGACGTCGACCCGACGAAAGCTAAAGCCATTGCAGTCAGTGGTGGACGAGTCCCAGACACTTTCACAGACGAGCTTCTCGGGTCTGTCGGCAGCTGTGTGTATATTAGACCAGACTTGTTTCAGGAAAAAACAAAACAAAGCCCACATTCTTATTCCTGGTCAAGAGAAGCACACAGATATTCCAGGAACTTCTATTGGAGCAGCCTGTTTTTCATGTATGAATACAGGAGTGTGTTGTTCAGAAATTGTGCATACAGATCTAACTGGCTCTGTTGACTTTATTTGTTCGAGAACAAAAGGAAACAAAATTATAAGAGACGGTGTGTGTGTGTGTGTGCGCGCGCGCGCGCACGCGAGTCGGTGAATGGAGTGTGAAGTGTTTTGCGTAGTTGTTATTGGGTTGTTTCGCGTCATTTTTTGCTCTGTATTTGCATTTGTGCTAAGCACACGCACGCATGCGCAGAATACACACACACGCACGCGCGCGCGCGCACATGCACGCACATCCCCCAAGCTGTATTGATTTTCTATTACCGTAATCGCCCGTGATCAGCGCGTTGCCATTCCACAGCGCTTTGACCTTTGCCATCCTCTTGGAGGGGTGGGTGGAGGGGACGACATAGCCTCATGGCTGATTTGCTGGAGGTCCAGTGTTCGAAGCTCTTCCGGGCCTGTACCTCGAAAACTACTCCTCTTTCTCGCCCAACACATGGGTAGTATACCGCAGACCCGTCACTGACTACATTATTGCAGGAAAGACAATTTGGACTACGTATCATATCAGGGGAGATAAGAGAAGGAAGAAGGTTGAGGATAGGGTCAGCCTTCCTCGTGCACGTGCTCTGCAGCTCACTGCCCCTATGGTGACTGGGCGATGGGAACCTTCACCTCACCATCAGCCATTATGTGGAAGAGGAAATACCATAAAATGGTAGTCCAAAATTGCTGTTAACTATGGATGGATAAGGTTTGAAGCTTTTTTGTTTAATGCGAGCTTACCACACACAGAACACCGAAAGAAGATGGGCCTCTGTTGCCATCTCATAATCTCAAGTTAAGTAGATCTAAATTTCCTACGAATGCCAAGTCAAACCCAAAGCTTCACTTACTTTAAAATTACACGTAACAAACACCTGGCGTTTCGGGTACACTGATATGAAAGTAAAATGTCAAAAGACGAGAATGGAAAAGATCAAACAAATGTGTACGTTTCAGATGTACCATGAAAACTGGAGAATCCACCGAGTCACGTTGTTTGACGTTCCGATATGGCCAAGGCTGCGTAATCTTTTACTTCTTTTCTAAGAGACTTCAAACTGGAGGATATTCTTTGGGCTTCTATACTGCACGCCATACAGTTCTGATAGTTTGAACCACAATTTGCATTTGAAACAATGCCCTGTGTATTTAACGAAGCTACAAACCCGTGTTGTAAGACCGTTAGTAATACATTATCGGGGTGTGTGTATGTGTGAAGGTTATAGGGATACTCTTAACGAAATTAAACGTGTTGCATGAAGCTGTTAATATTAGCAGCGGCGTTTACTCTCACTAACGACGACGGCCCACTGGCCATATGGCACACACATTATTGTTCTGTGACATAGAAAGCATACCTGGGTATCTTAGCAACATCTGGCACTGTTATATATTTAGCTGCAGGGTACGCTACTAGAAAATGCTGTCGAATAAAAACATATGCCGATGGAAACGTCCTGAACCTGTATTTCTTTTCAACTGACTTGTTACTATTATTATAAGATAATGTTGCAGGAGTACAACAACTATTGAAGTAAGAGGGAGGGAGAGACTGAGAGAAAGTGTGTGTGTGAGAGAGAGAGAGAGAGAGAGGTAAGTAAGGAAGATGGAGAGAGTTAACGAGAATGAAAAAAGTCAAGCCTCCAGCGGTATGAACTACTCTCCTTTTTCTGCCTTATGTGCCACGTACGTGTGCATAATATAAGCAGGGAGTTGTACACGGCACTGAGTATAGTGACCCGAATCGATTCGACGAACTAATTTGCTAGAAGGAAATAATTATGTTAACTAGAAGCTGCTGATACCTGTAGATAATGTTGACTTCGCCCATAGAGTTCGGCGGATACATGATCCGATGAGCTAGGTCAGCGAAAGTTGCAGACGACCATGAAACGTGCTGGGGCTAAACGTGTCTGCCGATTGGAGAATGTATTTATAGAAGACCCGAGACACAGACTCTCTGAGGATGGCTTAAATAACATGCTAATCGAAGTTACCTACTGAGGTCTGGTGCACAGCTCGATGCTGACACACAGTCATCTAAAATGCTTGTAAATCAGTTTCGCTGACTTCCAGACACAGTTGGGGTCACTTGCATGACACATTTCTAATTTTAAACACTTTTAGGCTTTAACTCTTTTTAGAAAGGCACAACACATTTTGATAACTTTTTAAAAGATAAGGGGCCAGTTGCACAACACATTTCTAATTTTAAACACTTTTAGGCCTTAACTCTTTTTAGATAATTAGTTTAAAGTGTACACCACAATTTTAGAATTTTTAAAACAAAACTGTTTTAAGTAAGATAAAGTTGTTTAAGTCTGACTTTCCGTCCTGTCAGTACAATTTTTTGTATGTTTTTTTGCAATGCATCAAAATGGCTAAGAACAGTAGAACAGTTTTAACGTTTAGAAACGTGTTGTGCAACTGGCCCAAGAAAACCAGATTTTCGTTTCCGTCAGCACATTTTTGTGTAGGGCGTCTAAATGGCGTATGAGCGATTTTTGAAGAATAAACAGTTTCTACATTTCCTTCTTTAAAACAGTTTTAAGGTGTAGAAACATGTTGTGCAACTAGCCCCTGGAGTCACTTTAGCCAGGTTCACCGGGCTCAAGTAAGAAAGCAGGCATGCCTGGCAGTGCTGCTGTATAAAAATAGATTTTATCGACTTCTACACTTTTACCTATAGTGACACACCGTCTACGCGTTATTCATCAGCACTGCAACACAAGGTATTATGGGGGAAAGGAGGTTTGCATTATATAAATGCAGTGAATAGATGCGAACATCTCTTTTCTTTTGCAATGCCAGACCAAACACAGTGCGGACTGGATGCATCTAATTTTACTATCTTGCTTCAGTGGCTCGTCTCATTCTTCTACCACGGACCGTGCATTAATCCTATATTATAGGCATATTATACAGTCTCTATGTCTATATTATAATATAGGCATGCTATATGTATATTATATAGTCCTTGCTCTTAACACGCCCACTACACGTCACATGGCGAAAAATATTATATACACGCTAATCTTTAACCCATTCTGTTCTCCCCATATACCCCTGCAGATACCTACCAGTTCGTGAATCTGTTACTCATCTGGGTATTTTTCAACTGTTGTGGCACTATATAAGGATATACGACAATGGATAGGTGCTAACGTGCATATGGGGCGCCAAGAAAACTTTCTCTAACTACAGAGAGATTTCTCTAAGTACAGAAAGCTTTCTGTAGCTACAGAATGGAATTGTATATATATATAATTAATTGGCTAGCAACTTCTAAGTATAATATAAATGAAATAATTTGGTTTTACCGAGTTTTTCGCTCTCTAGCTAGAGAATGCATTCTGTAGTTACAGATCGCATTCTGTGCGTACAGAACTCATTCTCTACTTATAGAATGCATTCTGTAGTTACAGAATGCATTCTCTAGCTAGAGAGAGAAAGTAGAGAAAATTCCCCTCTTGGCGCCCCATATGAGCAGGAGGAGAGCCGAGAGCGAAGTAGCTCAGTGCCTCCCAGGGGTACATCTACCCAAGGGCGGTTACAGGGAGGCAACTCCATGCCATCGTGTTTGATGAAGGATTACTTCGCTGTGACACTTCGTTTATGCACAAAGGCTTTTTTGTCTAGAGGTACCATAAGCACCGTGGTATCTGGTTATTTGAGATCTAAACGTGCATACCCTTTCCATTAAAAAATGTATCTTTACATTTTACACAAATAAAGTTATGAAAAGATTATAAATCTGAATTGTGTGTATAGCATTTCAGCCTTATGTAAGTTTAGTCTTAATTTCTTAAACTTTAAGTCAGTATATAAGTTAAAACAGATTTACAAAATAATAATTTCTGCTATTCAGTGAACGACTAATTTTTTTTTTTTTAAATTACGGCAATGTGTGGCCGGAGACGTATTCTAGAGACTTCGTCATAATTTAGCGTTCTATGTGGTTTTCATTTAAAAGTCAATATTAATCTAATTATTTATCTGATATTCACAGAGACTGTTTAATCCTATCTAGAACTGCGGCTTTGTAATGAAACTGCCAAGAAAAAAGTAGTTTTTCTCCTTTTATTTAGCAACAAGAAAACACTTCGCAGCGGCAGTAATTGTCAGCCTCTAGATAGTTCAGTAACCTCCCTTTAGTCAATTGTGCGCATGTCCACGATTACGTCAACGGATCCGAACGGCCATGTTAATGTAAATCAGCAGGAATAATAAAGGCGAGGTAACGTTTGTTGGAGCCAGTGACACAGTTCTTTTCCTACACCCATCTTGTGCACAATGGCAGATAGCGAAAATTACGTAGAAGGTAATACTTTCCATCATGAGGATTTTGAAACAGTGGAACCGCTTAGTGCGCATCAGTCAGAAAATGGCCAGGAGATACCAGAGCAAGACGAAGAAGTCACCACTACAAATTCTCTTGGCGGTGAGGAACCAGCAGAGGAGGATCGCTATGCTCCTGGTGCGTCAGACGCAGACCCTGTTGATCATTCCTCGAATCTCATCTCATGGGGGGATGAAGAATCTTTGTCCTCGCAGCCGTCTGCTACAGTGTCCGAGTCGCAAGACTCAGCGTTTGGTGGCGTAGGTGATTTTTCCATGGGCACTGTAGCCTCAGAAGCTTTGCAGTCTGAATTTTCGTCACGTCCCCATCCCCCAGAGGCCGAGCAGGACATATACCCCACCCCTTCCCAAGAGAGGGGAGATGTTACTAGCACTGAACCTTTTTCTGTGTTGGAAGCGATACAAGAAACAAAAGCCGAAGGTAAATTCCAGAGCGTAATTTTTAACTAGATATCCCCCAAATGCCATCTTGTCACTGATGCAATAAAATGGCGAGTACGCTTCATAGCACCTATTTTCTTTAGCCAATAGATGCCAGCATCGAAATTTCTATTATGCTGACTGCATGAAGAAGTCTTGTATTTAAAATAAATGTGCGCTTCCTTATTGCATCTGCTTTGTATAAACTTGTAAAGAACGCTGACAACGTAATGAAATTGTTAATGAAAAAATCAAATAAAGAAAATTTAATGTGAAATGTTGGATTATCAATAGCAGTATTTTTTTTGTCTATCGAAGCAGCTGCTATTTAACAGATGTACCCTTGGCACTGATAGTAAGACATGGCACTGTGGCAGATGGTTTGAAAATTCAGCATATTTCATTTTTTGGTGGCAAATGTTTGATAGATTGTATCATAGTGAGTAATGCAAGGTAGAGATTGTTTGCCATTTAGATATGTTTTAAATGGTGATCCTAGCTCATTGTCTTGCTCGAGTGTTGCTTCACTTTGATCCAGCTTTGCAGAGTTGCTTTTATTTCTTTTAGTTTTATTTAGCATTTTATTCAGTTTCATTGGAATGCATTTTCTTTTACTTTTTGCTTTTCTTCTGCTTTCAGTAGTAAGATTTTTTTCTATACTTAACACATATATTTCAGATTCTACCATTTAGGTTTTCATTGCTTAATATAGATAAAACCCATGCTCACACATTTCCCTTTTCAGAGTGCTTGCATTACCAAAACATTGACATCTGTGTTCTTAGTACACATTATTTAGGGTATCTAACACACTGTGGTGAGTTTCTGTTAATTTTATTGTTCATGTATTTAAACGAAACCTTCAGTTTTAGTTTTGAAAGATGCATAAGATTCTTTCATTTAGCATATTAATAATTACTGATTAACATTTCTGTCATACAACAGATGTCACCAAAGATGCCTTACAGGGGTTTATAACTCAAACTGTATCTGGATGGGTGATAAACAGCATTGTTAACTATCACTAGCAGGCCACATTTTTCATGGCCTAGCTACATTTTCAGCCACAGTTAGGTTTTTTTCTAAGTGAGCTTACATAACATTTATTCTGCATCTCAGAAAGCAGTGGCATTTATTTCCATTTTTAGATTGTGAGTAAACCAGGATTAGATATTGATGAACAGTAGTAAACTTAAATACGGTCACTGACAGTGTCAGTCTGACAGGATTGTTACATTTCTTTTCTTCTGTACAAATTATAACATCTAACACATTTTAGCTTCTTGCTAACATGTTGCTCAGTATCACCATGGCAAAGACCTCTTAGTGTAACATTTCATTTTTTTCCTAATGACGCATCAGGAGCATAAGGATATCCTCCAATTCCTTTTTTTAAATTTGTTTTTGCATGCTTCTTTTATAGTTACGTGTATAAAGCTTGCATGATATATGCCTGCAGCTTTGATGCTCAGAAGTATGAACTTTGAAGCAGCATGTGACTGGTATGTATTGGATGTGAACTTTTGACCTGTTTTCAAAAATGAATGACATAAGTAAGTTGTTGCCTATGCATTGTTTCAAGTTTTGATTGTGCTGACAATGGGATGGGGAGAGCACAGAACTGAGGAAGACCTTGGATATAGGGCTGTAATTAAAAATAGATATAGATGAAGGCAGATTTTTTTTTTTTTATACAGAACTGACTTTACCTGAACAGAACTGACCTTATTTGTACTTTTAATACGTCCGATGACTATAAAATAAGCATTGTTTTGACTTTAAATAAAAACACTTAAATGAATCTAATGATAATTTTCCTTCCTGAAACCCTTCTGTTGTTTAAAAAATCACTAATGGTTAACTTTTAGTTTTGTTACTAAAAGTGTTGGTCATAAATAATAAATTGAGTACATTGATGGTGGGTTTCATTGAAGATATTTTTTTTTATAAATGTTGCTGTTTTATTGACTTGTTGAACAAAATAAAAGGGAAGGATTGGGTAGCTAGGCTTAAAGCTGCAAAGATTAATCATATAGTAGTGCTAATATTAGGTGCATTGCTGTACTTGGTACTTTGAAAAAACATTTTAAGAGTGCATAAGATGTTTTGAGTAATATGCTTTGATCTATAAAATAACTTTGGGACTGATTGGCCTTTGCTCTCACTTATCATGGAAGAAATATCTGCATGTCAGGGCACGATGTAAACGTCCTTATTGCCTAACAGTAATTCTCTGTTTGACTGTGTGAAAATGTAATTATTTAATTAAATTAATTTTAATATGTAGAGTTCCAAATATTTATTAAGATATTTATTGTATCATCATTTGCTAGTTTCCTTTGTCAGGATTAGGCACAATCTTAGTTAAAATTTATAGCGATGTTATTCAAATTAAACAAACTTTCAACATATGAAAACAGAATTGGTTATATCAGCAGGAGCTGATCTGTATATTTACAGTGATACACATTTTATCGGCTGCTTGATTATATTCACTGAAGACTGCAGTAATATTCTCAGTACATTTGGGCTGCTCTGTACAAAGTTAAATAGAATTGAGTCTGCTATTTTCCTTGCCCAGAAAAGGCCTTGACCTTTTCAACCTCAGGTGTATGTTTCACCTTACCGGGAATAGCCTGCAGGCAAACAAATTGTTTTATTTAAAGATTTGTGGCCACTGTCCTCCAACAGTGATATGGAGAGTATTTCTCAGTGTATATTCAGAGAGAATAAATTTACATTAATGCTTAAAAGTTTTCAGCCATTTGCTGTCATAGTCTCCATTGCACCATTTATTCACTTCTGATGACTTATTCACACCCTTGTTGTAGCACAATGCTTGTGCAATAAAATTAAAAATGACCTCTAGCAGAAATGAATCTGTTCTGCATTGTTATTTAACTATTGGGTGATTTTAATGCCATCAAGCAGAAGAACAGTTAGGTTGTTTCCTCATGTTAGTAGTGACATCCAGCCATTGATGAATAATATACTAAAATCAAACGCTTGTGCTAAAACCTATTGGAATTTTAAGTGTAGCCAAATGTAACATTAATAGTTTAATGTCTTGCCAAGTTTGTGTGGACATTTGTGATAAGAATGTTTCAGGGAAAGAAGACAAAAGAGTACACATGTTTTGAAGTCATAGGATCTTTATAAGAGCCAGATTTCTACGTACACAAATAATGTTTTGCTGGGGAATGCCACAGCTTTGAAAAGTCCTAGAAATTGTTTCTAAGCAGACGTCTTTCTTAAGTTTATTACATTTCCACTTAACGTTTCATGCTATAGTGTAAGATGATAAAATCTTCTTGAAAAAGTTTAAGTTAGTGTTAGCTTCTGGTCTCCAGCTTTTAGAAAATGTGTATCACCGCAAATATTTATTGGAAACAGGAACTATTTATGTATATAGTGTATATAGATCAGTAGATTGCTAGTGTTTGATTTTCATTGAAATACATGGCTGGTTGGCAAGAAATATAACATTTACATTGGTAGTTTTGTTCTTAAATCACCAGAAACATTTTGTTCATTTGCGTTATGTTTAAGGTCACCTGATTTGAATCAGTAGCTTTTGGCCCTGTTGCTGTCTGTCTACATGACCATTTTTTAAAATGTTAACTTCTTCAGTTAAGTTGAAACATGAAATTATAATATGATCGTAGTGTTATAAAAATACAATTTAAGGAATTAAAAATCTATATGCTCATGCTTAAAAATGTAGAACTGTATTTTTTTTTTTTACTTGCAGGAACATGGCTGAAAAATGTGGATCCAAGAGGTGAGTTGAAAGAAAATAAAGCAAATTATCCATGCCTTATAATACTTTTGAAGAAACATCTTGGCTGTGTTATAAATATATATTTGGTCTTTTTCACTCTCTATAATTATTTATAGTTTTAACATTATAAAGTTCACTGAAAATTTGCAAAGAAGTAAGAACAAAAATACTTTGCACTTGTCCTCTTATCCTCCCATATTTTTAAATTGACACTTTGCACAAGTTGCTGTCCAACTACTGGAGGCCCAGCAATGTCTCTCCATTGAAATCTCTCTCCCTGATTATCAATACCTGACTTTAAAAGTTAAAGATGGCTTAGCATAACAATGGAGAATATATTTAGTGTCATTATTTTAGTCCAAAATGTTGGGTAGATTCTGTAAGTTATATACAGACTTACAACTGACAGTTATGGGTGATTTATTTTGTTTTTATGTTGTTTAATTAAGTAATTTATGTGACATTTGATGCACAGCTTTGCAGATTGATTCCTCTTATTTTATCTCAAGCCTAATTATTTAATTTTGAAGTAGTTTTTGGTATAATAATTTGGAAACATCTCTAGTTTAATTTGGGCTGTTGCATTTGTATATATGAGGAGAAAGGGGCATTGTCCATTATTGTACTGATCTGGACACCAAAGAACAATTTTGTTTTTTCAGTCAAAGTGGAAATCTAGGAATGGGTTACTATAACTGGTCATAGAGTGTTTTCTCTTAAGGTTACATGCTTCAGTTTTAATGCCACCAAGTCTCCCCACTCCTCAACTCAACAAAATGCTTCAGCTGGCCAAATTACATGTGTAATAAAAGTTGCTATTCAAAAGTGTTTAAATTTTTGTAAGCTGGGCAGATTGCTCAACAAATAATATTAATAATAGGAAGATTCAAGTAGCACATTTCTCCACTATAAAGAAGACTCAGTGCGCTTTACACAAAGAAAAATAACATCAAAATATAGAGTCAAAGCACATAGATTGTATGTGTGCCATTTGCAACGAGAGAAATGTAAACACAAAATACAGATTTAAATTAACTTTACAAGAAACTAATAATAATAATAATGAGTTAGCTTGTATAGTGGGGCATCCTGGCCAAAACAAGGCACACTGTGGTTAAGGAGCACAAAAAAAAAAAGATGAAAATCCTGCAGCTCTTAAATTTGAATCTTCATTTAAGCATGACAAATTTTAGACGAGAGTTGTAAAATTAAAAGCATTGGGCCCATTCAGTTAGGAAGACTTTATGGTGAAACTTTGCAAACTTCTCAGAAATTATAGCAACCCTAGGGTCTAATTGGACATATTATTCATAATTAAGTATTTTATAGCTTAGGTGTTTTTCAGGATAATCTTTAATGAAACATTTGATTTGATTTTGGGGAACATGATAGTAAAATTTTCTGATTTCAGCTTAATGGTGTTTACTAGTTTTTAGGAGGTGATGATCTACATTTAATGTCAGCTTTAAGTTGTTATGAAATTTAACATTCTGAACCATTATTATTAAATGAAAGAAAACAAGCTTAATAGCTTATAGGAATAACATTACATAAAAGATGTATAAGCATGAATTTTGATTGATTTTAGAGATGTATGTGAAAAATTAAAATTATGTAAAACGAACATACATACACAGGGAGTATTGATGGTGAGAAAGATTGTGTGAGAGACACAGAGGACCACTGAATTTCTTTTTAAAACATTTTAAATCCATGCAAGTACAGTTTTTATCATTTTGTTTTTATTTTGGGACATCTCCTAATTTCTAACAGCACCTACCCTTGAACAAGACCTCACATTGTGTAAGTTACTGTTTCCGTTTGTTCTGTTGTGGCATGGAAAACTATAAAGACCTAAGCTGCCCATTTAACACTTCCAGAACATAGGTTGCATGGGAACTGCAGCATCTCACTGTGCATTTTGGTTACAAAGAGGTGGTGTGTTTATGACTTATGTGTACATAAAACTACTGATCCATTGCTTCTGAAAAACTGGTGTATGCCTCAACCTTCAGATGGAGGACTTGACCCTTTAACTGCTGCTGTTCCAAAGAGTCTGTGATTGGATACTAGAATACTGTAGACTGTGAACTTGGTTTAGTGGTCCCTTTTGATTTTTGTATGTTTAGATTTAATGAGTAGTTTACTGTATCCTTTCATTTAATGTTTACCTGTAAAGTAACTTAAGATGACTGGGCATATCGTAAAGTGCGCCATTGTACCTCTATAACTGCATTTTCCCATGAACGGTATTCAGCTGTTTCATTTTTTTGCCATGGAGTGTTATGGCCCATTAATTAGTTCTGACCTATGGGGAAATTTAAGTTGAGAATGCTGCTGCATGCGTATTTAACACTAGAGCCATAAATTAGACAGGATAAAACGTTTATCTTCTGCTTGACATGATACTTGCATATGGATAGGGGTTGCTTTCTAATCAAAACCTGTAAAATGTCATCTGCGTTAAATGCTTGTTACTTTGCCTGCATCAAGTCAGCTAATGTCACAAAGTCTGGCCAGGCTTTTCTTGCAGGTTTTGGTAGTGTGTATTTTTAGCCAGTTGGTGAACCAGTTACATATGGTACTATGTGTTTAAGGTGCCTTCTAGTTTGTGTGTGTGTACGCAGATTGGCACAAACAGTGTGTCTCAGGCTGGCTTTGAAAACCGCCTGCGATATTGATATATCAGTGTTCATTTTTTAAGCCTTCTTGCTTGTCAGTCTTCGTATGACTTTTGTTCCGTTTTCCAATTGTTATTATTCTGGTCCATGTTTTAGAATTGAATTTTTAGGTAGTTTGATTCCTTAACCACCATCATAGAATGTTCATGTTGTTGTCGATCTCCACAAATGAAAACGTTTTGTTTTATAATGTTAATGGTATCATTTTATACTATTTTAGATGTTTATAGTATGATAATCCAAAAGAATATAACTTTCTTTTCAAAGGAGTTAGCTTTTTTAGACTAGTACTGTAAATTTCACTAGATTCCTTATTTCTGAAATGTGAAAATGACAGGATATAGAGCATTTTTGGGTTGCATATAATTTACATTGTTACTAATGCATGTAGTAGCACTAATAATACGCATTAATGTGAAGGGTTCCCCCTACACATATAGTTACACAGCATATCTTATAGGTAATTTGTTTCTGAAAGCTCTAGTTATATAAGAAAGAGAGGAAGGTAGTCATTATGACTGAAGCGTGCAACAAATAGACCAATGATGAGCATCTGCCAGTGGAAGCTTTGAAGCAGCTGTACCAGGTGTGATCACATACCTGCTTGCAGTTTGTTACCTAAAAGAAAAGAGAAATTGCCCACATTCCATCCATCAGTTTATTTTAAATCTTTAATTCTGAGTCTATATTCACAACCATTGACCATGGACAATGTTGAAAATCCATTAATAAACCAGTTCTCTGGGTAATGCTAAATCATCATTTTCTATAGATATAGATTGCTGGAGTTTTCATGGGGCTAGATATCTGTTTTAGCAATAGTAGATAAGACAGCATTATGTCATGGTCAACTGACTACAGTTGGTTCTTGTGCAGAGGATTTTTCAGCTTTACGTAATCCAGCAGTTGTGGAAGACAACAACAGTGAGTCCAGCATTATGGATTGGATTTGTTACTGTTCATCAAGCTTGTTGTGCAACAAGATTGCATTTTATTTTTCATTTCAGAATCTGAAATCTTGGTCTATTACAAATGATAGATGTGTTTAAATTTATTGCATTTGTACCTGGTTCAGACCGGTGATAGTGCAGATGACATACACCACAAGTACATTTAATCAGGCAAAAAATGCAGTTGCTTTTCTTCGTAGTTTTTTTTGTATTTTTAATTTAGCTTTTACCACGTACAGGGAATTGGAAAAAAGTTGAAATTGTGACACTATCTAGAACAAAATACTAGCTTGCTAGTGAAATGTTCTTTTGGCTATCCCATAACATCAGATGGCAAATTACAGGCCAGTGTTACATTCTTAAGTTGTCACTTTAAGTAATAATAAGAAAATCCTAGTGTGTTTTTATTTTTTTTAATATTGTATACAATAGACAGCAAATATCTCCACCATTGAGACCACCAAAATTAGTATTACTAGTGTGTTCAGCCAGCAAGCTACATGATGCTATTTATACAGGGGGAACCCTTGAGCATAAATTTAGATATAGGTGGCTTTTTTCTTTTTTGCATGATTTGTTAATATTTATCTTTTGGCATGTCATCAATTTTAGTAGTTGAAACAACAATTTTCTCTTTAACTAAATCTGATTGATAGTGTAATTTTTGGTGCTTATGAGCTTTCTGTGAACAGTCTTCTGTACAGAATGTAAAAAAATAGCAGTATGACAGATACATCGATTTTGATTTGAAGTACATCCTTGAGCATATCCTCTGACATTGCCAAGTCTCTGCCGCAGAATGCATAGCTGCATCTTGAATAACTATACAGTATTATGCATTACAGAAATGTGAATATTCATGTTTGAGGATAGAACTGGCATGTTTGTTTACAGTGAATTTGGAATTTCAGGACTTCCAGCAGTTTATTACTGTGTGTCTTAACATGCATGGAGTTGCCATTTATTAGGAATAAAGTTACGTCCCTTCCCTCCCACCTCTCCCCCAACTGTTCTGATGTTTTGCTATGAGGAAACATATTCTTACATTGTCAGTTGTAGAGCAGTCTCTGTATGTGGGGTTTGTGACCCTCTAGTTACCACTATGCATTGTCTCAAAATTAGACCGTTGGGGTATGTGGATGCCAAAACATGATAGCCCAGTCTTGCTTTGTCAGTACTACTATTGCTTGGAATTTACCACTGCACAGCATTTTGGATTAGGTCCCAAGATGAAAATCATTTTTCTTTTCACTTCCTGTACAGAATTATTGCTGTAGTTCTCATTACTGATGAAACTTGCTGCCATGAACTTATTTAAAATTTCTTGTTAGCTTACACAATTGAGGGTGGATGGGTGGGACGTTTGCTTAGATAACTTACCAGTTACGTCAGTTGCCATTTACTAGTTTAGCATGAATGCATGAATTTAAAAGCATGTGTAGTGAAGATTTGTTTGCTTGCTGCCATTGTAGTTTGCATGAACACACACAAATGCATGTACAGACTGAAGAAACATTTGGGAAGTGGGAAAAAATGTTAAATATGATGTTTTGCAGACTAGTAATGCTACAAAGTTGGTTGGAAGAACAGGTGGCTTGGTGTTCAGCTCTTGTCTTGGGCACGCTGTTCTTTCTCTGCATGTGTCATCTGTTTACAGGGCTGGCTGCCTTGCCGTGATATAGCCTTAGTTGCTGGCGCGGCATAAAACACCAATCCCAACCTACATAGGTTGGGAGAACAGCTCCAGCCCCAATTCATATTGCCTTAAAGATAATTATCTGCCACCATCTGAATGTTGGCTTCTTTTTGCATTTTCTCCTACTTTGCACTGCCTTACTGACAAGGTGATGTAGAGCACACAGCTCAGGGTGCTTTTGTCTGGGGTTCACAAATTTTCTCAAGTTTAGATTTGTCATTGCTGCCTTCTCTCTGTTGCTGCAATTTTCAGTTAACTTTCAACCCAAGGCATATACACTTTGCAAGTTTCATTCATTTAGAATAATCTGCAAACAAGTTACAAAAATAAAGATTTATCCAGTTGCAGGAAATGGATTTACTGCTATTTTGTTTGCATGTTGAGAGACATGGAGTATTTTTTGTGCACGAAACTAGATTATTAATGGTGGACTGATGATTTGCTTAGTCAGTCTGACCTGGCTGCTCTTCTCAGGATGGTGCATTTTATATTTGTAGCTAGTTTCTGAGCCTTTGTGATAAGGCACATATCAGAAGATTTAATTAAATCTTTTAATCACTTTGCAGTTCTTAAGAATTTTGTAACATTTGGCACCTATATAAGACTAAAAATAAATGTCGTGTTTGAAACTGTGCATAGCTTAATTGTACAGGGAAAAGTATTGTAAAGGCATGTGAACTGGCTTAATGGAGGTAATAACCATGGCAGATTCTAGGGCATGACCTTGCCATATACTGCTGAAGAAAGTGTAGACCAGGGTGGTGTATTGTAAGCAGTGTGTCTCTGTATATGGCAGCAGCGTGTAGCAGGAATTACTGTGATAGCATAATATTTGGCACTCCTTAGTGTTTGTGATATTGCTGATTAGAAATCAGTTGTCTACTGTTGTACATATTTTGGATAATACATTCCTGAAATGAGACAAGATTTCAAAGTAACAAAAGCTAATTTTTTTTATTACTGCTAAAACTGAAAATAAAAACCAGTAACTAACCACAGCACAGCACAGTTATTTTGTAGAAGTTATCTGAAACAGCTTTTCAAGGGAGTGCTAACTCCCCTCTCCTTTCCAATCACCTGCTTCATTTCTGTCATGGTAGTGCTGCTACTAGAATTTGAATCAGGAAGGAGCCTTAATAGAGTTCATTCAGCTATGTTAAAATGCATGTTCATTTATCGTCCTGTTAATATACATTAACAAAAGCAGAGAACTTGAAACTTTGTGATGTGCTACATCTGGTATATTGTATATATTGTAGACTATAAAAAAGCAGAACTAATTTTTTTTTTAAAGAATTGAGTACATTCTATGATTAGCCAAAGTGACAGCTAAAAATGTTTTACAGCATAAACTGAAAATTTTGATTGATGTTTTAATATGAAGATATAGGACCAGATTTTGCTTTTTATCCAGTGTAATGCTGATAGGGAAAAGCAGTGAAGCATTGAAACACAAAAACACAGTTCCCTTACCCTTTTCTTATCCCAGCCTGCTCAGCATGAAGCTATACTGTGATGAAGTTCTCCCTATAAATTAAGTGATAAGGTTGTCGTACAGTTCACACATCCTTTACCAAGTTTCTAAACTCACTGCTGGTGAAAACACTGATTCAGAGGTTAGTTGGGTGCATCTTTGTAGAAAGACACTGTTGTCTTTCTGTTACTTTCAATCTGTACATAAGTGACCCCAAAGTTCACCTTTGAAGTTACTACTTTCCCTTATATGTTCTTGCTGCTTTCATTTTAATTTCAGTTTTCTTATTGGATCTTCCACAGTAATTATAAGCTGTCATTTTTTCTTACAATTTTCTGTGTAGTCACTCATATTTTTAATAGAATACTGAGTAGATCATTTTTGTTGTTGCGATAAATTGGTTTATTACTTTAAAAATGCAGTTGACCCATAACAGGGAAACAGTTCAGTCCTGTTGGAGAACAACATCAAGAAAGCAGTATTCTTATAATCATGGGCTGTGATTAAACCACTGTCATTTCTGTCTTAAATTGTTAAGTCATATTATTTTTTTCATGTACGTCTTTGTGTGCAAATCTATGGCATGTCTTCCTTCTGGCCATGCTGCTTTCCAGATTATGTCCATTTTGTCCTAATTGTTATGTACACTGTAATACAATTTTTGGTTGTCTCTGTACTTCCTTAGGGTGAGATAAGATCAAATTATTATAAGGTAGAGGATAGAGATTGTGTTTGGTGGAAGGGGGCAAGGTAGACAGGATGGGATGGGGGGGAATGTTCATGTTCTGAGATGTATATGTTCAAAACATCAAACTGTGCTAAAATATGTATTACTATTACTCCTTTGTAGGAGTGTAATATAGTTTTTTTTTAAATTTCTGTTACAGCAGAGATATTTTTCCAATGAATTGCTCGATGTGCAGTGAAGTTTTTTTTTTTTTAATGTTTCTTGCTATATAGTCTACATCAGCTTTGTTGTCTTTGTGTCAAGTTTTATTCATGACAAGCAGATTGTTTGCAGGACAAGTCTGAATTATAGGGCTTAATAGAGTTCATATATGTTTACCTGGTTCTGCATTGAGACATTGTACAAAACTTTTAAATGATTATTTTCATTTTGGTTTATTACTTTGCAGTGCTTGATTTAATCTATTGGAGAGATGTGCGAAAAACAGGAGTGGTATTTGGGTCCATGCTTCTTGTGCTGCTGTCACTGGCATTCTTCTCCTTGCTTAGCGTACTGGCATATCTGTCTCTAGCCATCCTTACAGTCACACTCAGCTTCCGTGTTTACAAAAACATCATGGCTGCTGTTCAGAAGACTAGTGATGGACATCCTTTCAAGTGAGTAGTATCATCAAGGAAGGGTTAAGGTTTGGTGGAGGGAACAGATTTGATAATACTTCTCCAGAAATGAGCACGCTTGAGAGATGATGTTTTACAGGCATGCTTACCTTTGACACATCACCTTTTTATTAGTAGAATTGATATGTTCTTGGCATTGAGAGAGAACTTCCATTCCAGACAATACCTGGATCTTGACATCACTCTGAAAGAAGAGAAGGTGTCTAGAGTTACTCATACTGTGCTGCAGCACATCAACAGAAGTCTGCTGGAGTTACGTCGCCTTTTCCTTATTGAAGACCTTATTGACTCCATTAAGGTCAGACTTTTCAGTCTAGTTATTGTGAATTAAAGACGATTTACCAATACTTAGAAATGAGCTTTTCTTAACAAAATGCTCCTGGCTTAATAGCGGCATTCCAGCACAAGAGAGGAGAGAAATAGGACATACAGCTTTGCTGTATTCGTTAAAGAATTTAGATCAGTAATGTGGAATTGTTGATTGATCTGGATGGTTTCATTTCAGTTCGGACTCTTGCTGTGGGTTCTTACCTATGTTGGTGCTTGGTTCAATGGAATGACACTAATTATTTTGCGTGAGTATTTGTTTCTTATGGTGAAGTTTGGTTTAAAAAAATCTTAAGGGCATTCTGCTTTAATTTGTGTTGTCACTTTAAGCATGTCTCTGGAAAAAAAGAGAAATATTGTGAAGCACTTTGAGCTTGACCAAAGGGCAGAATAAGGTGCTATACAAGCAAACTTTTATTATGAATTATTATTATTTTCCTGATGCAATCTAACCCTTATTCTCTGGGGTCGTTACTGTTAAATCTGCAGTGATCACCCTTTACTGCCAGAATGCAGCAAAGCATTGTTCTTTGTTCTACATCTTTGTGCCTATTTCGCGATCTTGTTCACTGAGTTTGCCTCTAGCTAAGCTGTTGCCCTGTATAAATTCTCACTTATTTTTATTTGATTTCATTTCGTTTGCAGTTGTTGTGGCCATTTTTACCTTGCCGAAGGTATATGAAACCTACAAGGTAAGCTGATTGTTAGACTATTCAAAAACACTAAAGAAAGTCCGCTTACTTAATTGGATGTCTTTATTGAATAGCTGTTTTCAAGTTTCATAACATTATAAAATCAGCTATGTCATCTGCAATCCATGCTAGACACAGCATGAAAATTTAAAATCAAAGATTTACATGATATTTCTTTTGTTTTTATGTTTTGCACTTGATTGAAAGTGCAAAAAATGTTTAGGTCACAAAAGCCATTGCCTTAGAAACAATCCAAGATGACACCCAAATAATTTTTAAAAAGGCTATAACTTATTTTGTTATTTAGCAAAATATTTTTTGAAATTGTTAACTGAAGGAAAGACCTACATTTTAATGTCTGCAGATAAGTAGCAACAACATTGTTTTTGATAAAAAAATATTTGTATAATGCTTTGTTTACATTAAAGAAATGATTTAAGATATTGCAACTACTGAACTACAAATTTTTTTTTAATCAAGCTGACATCGAAATGTTTAGATACATTTAAAGACAGGCAATCAAATTTTAGAGCTGTATTTCCTGTCAGTATAAAGTTACAAGGTTTTGAAGTGACTAAACCATAACAAAAACAAGAAATTGAGAAAACTAGCAACATTAAAAGTTTAGTAATTCTGTTTCATCAAAGCCTGTCATCTAATTTATGTGTTTAATGGAAAATATGACCATCTTTTAATGTTTTCCTATGTATAACTTCAACATAACTCACAAAATTTAGCATTTGTTTCACTTTTAAAAAAGTAAACATGGATGCTGTTGTGTGTTGACTGGGCTGTGAAAAAAATAGCCATTAAATAAATAGTGTCTGCAAAGATTTTGCTACAGTTATACGCTCAGTGTTCACCAGCTTCATAAATATTGCCATCTCTGGTCTCTTTATGTCTAACATTTAGCCAACATTGTCTTGCATCTAGCGCTTTGCGAGCAATAGCAAAAGTGCCATCATAAGCAGCAAAGACTCAGTGATTGTCAGTTGACAAACACTTAGTGTCAGTTGACAGTAGGGAATATTGACCTGCAGCTCTTAGTCAAGTAAATAAATTCCTCCCTTAAAAATACAAACTGCACAAGGAACTGAACCATTAGCCATTTTCCTGTGTACTAGGATCATTTTATGAATTCCTATGTGGTCAACCAGGTTGAAGAAGGGGTTAAGTGGTTTCTTATTTTCTGCCTAAGATTTTTGTTAAAATCACCAGCTGTCTGGCACTTTAGAGCACGGACAATAGTGTGATCTGCTGACACTGAGTGTTACAGATGTGTCCAGATGGTATTTTTATCAATGTTTGGAATATCACCAGAAATTCTGTAATTTGTCACGTTTGACTTGAGTAAAGTGACCCAAACCACACCTCCATCCAGCCTTTGTTCTTTAGACAGTTTGTGTAGCGCTGTGGCCAGACATTTGAGTGCATTCTGGTTTCTCCTTTTCCCTACTAGTAATCACTGTATTGGTTCGACAAATTACATGCAGCAGAGTCACCATTAAAAGGCATTTCCATATACATAAATTCAAATCTACAGACTTTTTAATACAAAATGTTGGCCAATTCCAACTCCATATCTTTAATTGACAAAAATTCCATTAAAAAATTTTTTTTTTGCTGCTGTGGCCTTAGAATACAGTCATCATTTTCCTCCTTTTGTGTGTGCCATTATGTGAAGAAATGAGCATCTGATAGGCACAGTGAACATTTCACATGTAGTGTGAATGTTTTAGGAAAGATCCTGTAACTCGCTTTGAGTTTTGGTTGACATCTCTTTGCATCTGAAAGCCATGCACGACTGGATTGTAGGGCACCCAAAAACTTCCAGGGCAAATTTGTGTGACCTGTAGCTTGGCCAAGGTCAATAGTGGTAAATTCTGATTAGTTATATTCAGAGTTTGTGTATACATTGTCCAGAGTAGGAATTTTCCAACTTTGTCTGGTCTAGATAGGAGGAGGAATCTGCATGTAGAAATTTCCATAGGGCTTGTTCATTTTTTCATTTGAAAGGCAATGAATGCTTTTTCTGCTGGTCTTTTTTGAAAGACTGACTGTGTTGCTATGGCCCAAACATCCTCTATTTTTGTTAATTCTGAGCACTACCAGAACAAATATAAAATCAGTCACTGTCTTTAGTGACAGAATATACATGATTCTGCATGGTTTTATGAAAAAAGCACTTAAATAAGTGATTTGAGGACATATTAAGCATCTGTAAAATGCCATAGTCTCAAAAATGGCTAAAATTTACAATTTTTGTCAAGTTTTAGGGCTGTGTCTTGCTGAAAGATAAAGTCTCAAACATGAGGTGTGAAGCAGAAGTGCTGCATGAATTACTGTGTAATGAGGGAAAAAGGGTATTAGTGAATTATAATGAGAACATGGTCATTTTCAGTGTATCACTATCAGAAAAAACACATTCACTCTTGTCATATGCTTTCATAATGACTTCAAGGAGAACATTGTCACTTTAAAATTACATTTTCTAGATTGATTAGTAATATTTTTCCTAAAAGAATGCCTTGTATTATGTCACGTTCATTTTCTGTCAGATAGTAAGTAAGGCATGATCTGCTTACTAACCCTTTGCTTGACCTCACAATTGCTGTGGTCTGATTTACCATGCATTGAACTACTATATGTTAATGAGGTATTTGCCTTTAATAAAGAAATAATTCAAGGGACGTAAGAGATATCTTGAAGCCCAAAACTATATTTGTTGGAAGCTGGTTCCCTCTATGGCTGGATTAGAATGCAGAATATCTAGTCTTGAGTTAAGGTTAACTTGCAAAATGTTATTTTTCTCTGTTTTTCAGTTTGAGATAAACCATTAAATATGATAAAATTCTTTAAAAATTGACTGAACAGCTTTTTTTGATGCAGTTTATATTTTAGTGAGGTGGGGTATAACATGGATTGCACCACATAAATGGTTGTCAACTGCATCTGCACAGTAATAAAAAGATCCGTACCATATTTTGCAGATATAATAATAATAAATGAAGATTTGTATAGCGCATATTCACACTCATAGAGAGCATGCTCTTAGCGCTTAAAAACAAGGAAGAGACATGGACTAAATGGATAGAACACAAGGGGCGTAAGAATAAACGACAGTACTGACGACAAACAGAAAACAAAGATGGAAAACACAAAAAGACACCAAGTAACAGAACATAGAAAATATAGCGATTCTGCAAAGAAAGATGGTAGAAAATTAGCAAGAGCAGAAGGGGGGAGGGTAAGAAGGATGAGCATTGTGTGGACTATGTTAGGAGTAATGCTCAAGGAAGAGGTGCGTTTTCAGTGCAGATTTGAAGGATTCAATTGTAGGAAGGTGGCGGATATGGAAAGGGAGAGAGTTCCATTGTTTTGCTGCACAGTAACCAAAAATCCTGTGACCATTTGTTATTGTTCTGGTGACAGGAACAGTGAGGATACGGTCATCAGACGAAGAGCGTAGTTGTCTGGCCGGAACGTTAAGGAATGAGAAGTTCAGAGAAATAATCAGGACAGGAGCCTGCAAAGAAATGAAAACACAGCACAGACAGTTTGTACTGGATGGGAGAACGGACGGGTAGCCAGTGTAGAAAACGAAGGAGAGGAGTGACATGGTCCCTTTTCGTGGCTCTAAGCACCAGACGTGCAGCAGAGTTCTGTACTTTCTGGAATCTCCGAATGAGGGATGAGGGGCAGCCTGCCAGCAAGGAGTTGCTGTAGTCAAGTAGAGAAAGAACAAATGCACAGACAAGAGTGCTGGTAGCGCGTGTAGAGAGAAAGTGACTGATGGCACTGATCTTACGGAGCTCATAATAGGCAGACCGACAGACAGCTGCTACATGTCTGTCGAGTGTCATGTCATCAGTGACAATAAATCCCAGATTCCTAACGGATGACGTGAAGGTGATGTTGCTGTCGCCCACCTTGATGTGACTGGGCAGACTGACGAGGGAAGGTTGATGCCTTCTTCTATGGCACAAGAGGGCTTCCGTTTTATCATCGTTTAGTTTAAGCTTGATTTTTACCATCCAGCCCTTTAGGTTGCTAATACAAGCTTCTAGAGAGCTAATAGCAGAGTGAGACTCAGCTGGTGGAGTAGAACATTAAAGCTGCGTGTCATCAGCATAGGATTGATGAGAAACCTGGTGAGACTGGATGCACGATGAAAGTGGTTTAGCGTACAGGATGAACAGAAATGGGCCAGGTACTGAGCCTTGGGGAACACCATAGAGAAGTGGAGCAGGGTGAGATGTTTGACCGTCAACTACCACAGTCTGGGTCCTATCAGTGAGATAGGAGTTGAACCATGAGAGGGCAGGTCCAGAAATTCCGTAGAGGGTGTGGAATCTATGAAGGAGCAGAGAGTGGTCTATTGTGTCGAATGCAGCAGACAGGTCCAATAGATTTAAGGGAGAAACAGTTTCCATCACCTTTACAGGTCTGATTTGAGGTTCAGTTTAAAAAAAAATACAATGTCAAGCAAGTGGTGTGAACAAAATATGCCCCACCCCACTGAAATGTGAATTACATCAAAAAAGCTCTGTTCTGCAGCCACCTAGTTTAAATTTCTATAAAGAAGGATGGCCCGTGTTTCTTCAGTCAGAAATTGTCTTGCAAGTTTTATGCTTACCTTAAATGGATAGCCAAAGGGAGCCATGGCATAACATGGTGAGGTCTAAAGTGGATGGGCGGTTCCAGTATGAAAAGACAATTTACAGGCTTTCATCGTTATTTCAAACATTAGAAATCTCATAGCAAAGTTTGATGAGGGTCTGTCTTTTTGACATGTTAGTTGGGCTGACAAGAAGTAATATTTTTTTCCATTTGTTGGGCTGACAAGAAATGACAAATAACTATTTTTTCCGTTTGTGTAAGTTTCAAACGTACGAGAAATTTTCATCTGTTCATAAAGTTTGCTTTCAAGTTGAGTGGTTAAGATTAGGATAGTGAGTTCTTACTATTTCATGGTTAGTTCTTTAGAAGTCAAGTTTTGTAGAATTTTGTGATGCAATTTTTAGTGTTTTTTTTATTTATGTGTACAGTAAGAGATTTTTTTTTTATCCCCTTCAGGTCCAGATTGACAATTATGTCAACATGGCAAGGAACCAGCTGAACACTGTCCTTGCTCAGTAAGTGATTTAAGAGTGAATCTTTTTATTACATTGAATACACACACACACATGCACAAGAGTTTTGTGTTCACCTACAAACATAGAACTGTGTATATATGTGTAGGGGAATGGGCTCAGTACATAAATGTCCCATTTTCCCCCCAAAAAAATTTTTTAAATGCCCCCCTCAGAAATGTTGGGCAGTCCAGTGGCGCAACAGTTAGCGCCTGTCACCAATACAGTGAAGGTTGGCTGTCTAGGTCAGCTCTTGTCTTGGGCATGCTGTTCTTTCTCTGCACGTGGCATCTGTTTACAGGGCTGGCTGCATTGCCATGATATAGCTTTCGTTGCTGGCTCGGTATAAAATGACAATACCACCACTCCCACCTCAGAAATGTTGTTTATAGCAGTCAGAACATCAGTCTTTGCTTGATCTGTGTGAAGTAATGGGGAAATTAAATCCTTTCTTGAATATCTGACTGTTTACATAGACTGTATTTATCGAAATACAGATGCCACCCTATTGAGCTATGTTCCAAAAAATAAAATACATTTGTAATGTGAATTCCGTAAGTCATTATTTTGCCATTTTAATAAAATATAATGAAAGTTTATTACCTTTCAAATTGTTGCTATAAATTTGAGTTGATAAATGAGAAGAGGATGGGAAGTTATGTGGGGGTACTGGGGGAGAAGGTCGACACATTGTCTGCTCGTGCATATTTTTGCCGGCCTGAAAATATCCAAGTCATCTCTAGTACCAATCAGATTGTGACACAACCAACGAGCGTGTTGCCAAATTGACACTGAGGGTAGGAGCCATTGGTATGTAGAGGTTGGAGGCATTGCTCTGCATGGGTTGTTGCAAGGCAGAAGGTGCACAACTCAAAATTTGAACTTGTGGAAGTATTGCAAGAAATAATTTTAACTTCATGGCGTCTGTTCATATGTCCAAATGTTTGAAAGTTGGGTGGCAACTGTACATTGTCATACTCTTGTATAATGCATTGTTTGAATTTACAAAAACTGACAAACTATGGGGTGTGATATGGCTTGATTGATCAATTGCAGCTTGGGATATTTAAAATATTAATTGAAAATGCATAACCATAATTCTCCAGAGAGACAGTTTTAGTCAAACTTTTAGTTGCGTAATATGTTGCATGAATATGCATCACTGACATTTTTTTCTTGTGCACTCAGATTACATGTCCTTACAGGTTCTAGACATTGTTGTGCTTATTAACTCTAATTTTTCTTGAATGGGAGTAATTTTGTTAAGTGTATGAGCCATATTATATGTGCATTATCGACATAATTTCTGTTTTAAAGCTGTGCTTTACACTTGCGATACCATCAAAATTTCTGTGCTCTAAAGATATGTTCACTCTGTGTGTGTGTGTGTGTGTGTTCCAGAGTGCAAAGCAAAGTGCCATTCCTGAAGAAAAAAGCCAAGGCTCAGTAGACAAATTTGGTTCACTGGGTCACAGTCCCCAATTTCAGCTTCTCGTCAACCTTTTCGTTGCTGCTGTGCACCAAGTGAAGATTGGCTAATGCTTAAAATTCTGGAGCTGCCGACAGCACTGGCTGTTTATGTACATGCAAGCACTAGGACGTTTGGGCTTACTGAAAAAACTGGATTAGTGACAAGAATTGCAGACAAAATTAGGTTCTATTTGTGCATGAGACTTTTTTAAATCACCATTTTTTTCTTTTGGTAATGAGAATCATACGTTGAGATTTCTGTTTTGTTGATTTGACTGTACAGTTTGTTCGTCTGTAGTTAAAGGTTTGTCTTTCAAACTGTATACAAAAATATAGTCCATTTTATTTATATCTTTTGTTAAATAGTTTGAACAGCCACTGGTACTTGATACCATTTTTTTATTGGGAAGGGAAGGAAGATGATGAGTTTTTAAACTCATCTTAAATGAGGAAGAGAAATTTTGGATTTTTTTTTTTTTTTTTAGTCTTATGTATATGCCTTTATTCTAAGGTCACAAATAGAAATCAAGGTATCAGCAGGGCTAAGGGTTTCTAGGTAGAACCAACTGTTGATGGCAAGGCTGCATGTCCTTTTAAGATTTGGTGATGGGCAGGGTTGAGCTTTTGTTTTTGATTACTATTTGTGTGGTATCTAGCATTAATATTGTTTATCACACAATTAAATGGAGAGGTATTTCACTTGGTTTTCTTTGTTCCACCTTGGCCTTAAGGTCGTGCAAATGATTTTCTGCAAGTGCTGTGCTCTTCATACTTGTGAGGTTTTTTAAAAAGTACCCACAGTGCATTCTTTCTAAAATACTTGGTCGGATATTACAGAAATGTGCTTTTCTAAGTGTTGTCTAAGCATGGTTTTGCATAGTTCTACTCAGATTCGTAGGACTGGGGGCATCGGTTGTTGTGAAAAAGGGTGTTCAGAATTGAAGGGCTGCATTGAAACATTTTGTCAGCAGTGGTTACCTGATTGGATAATTGCCTGCACAACTTCAACATTGTGGAAAGTAGCCACACAGAGCATTTAAAGCCACTTTCGCTACTAATACACACAGAATCTACATTTGATTGCATGCTCATGGCTCCAAAAAGGTCTCGGGATAGTAACAAATACATGCTTGCATAAGGAACTGGATTTTTCACCAGGTGTTTGCATGACCAGCTTGGTGTTTGTAAAGCGTGTGCTTGTATCCCTCAAGGAAACAAGTAGACTCTGAAGAGAGCACCTTCCTATTTTTGCCTATTTGCACTGATAGTGAAAAAAATACTTCATGTATAAGAAGTCTCTTATACATTATAATTTTTATGTGATGTACTTGTTTACTTTTTTGTTTTTAAGGAAGAGAGTGGTAAGAAATATCATCTGCTCATGCATTTATGACACCTTTTACCTCATTTTTTTCATAGTGCTGTGCTTTTCTTTGTATGATAAAATTAGATTTTCCAGTGCTGACATTTTTGCATAGCTGATAAGATTTCGTTCCATTTTACTGTGATGCAAACTAAATAGCTTTCTATAAAAATGTTATCATGGCATACTCTTGCTTCACAGTTTTAAGTTCATACATAAATATTTTTTTCATCTTTTGTCTTTTCAAGTATCAAGTGTTATGTTTTACATTTCTAGCTCAAATCAAAGCCTTACATAACCAAGTCATTAAACTTTTTTTAAAGAAAAATTCTTCTTTGTAAAATGATGTAAACATTTGCACCATTAAATATTCTCCTGTGTTCCTTTGGGGTGTTTCTTAAAACAAAAATAACATTGAGGTCATGGTTTGAAATAAGTGTTCGATAATAACTTAAATACCTCCCTTGCTCCAATCAATGATCTGAAAACAGCATAAAATTACATTGTGACATCCCAGTCAAAAGCCAGTATCTTTATCATCAGTATAAGCAAAACATCAGTATAAGAGCTGTTTAATAGAAATTAAATGTGTGTTAGGGAAAAACATTGTCATTTATGTATTACCCAGAAATGTTCATGAAATGTCGACGCTGCTCCCTAATAAACATATTTTAAAAGTTACATGAGTTTTAAAGCCTTAAGAGTCATGTATGCACCTGTGGAAGTGTACTTAAAATAATTTTTGGGGGGGCGGTGGGGAGGGGTGTTAGTGGATGATTGGAGACATCTTTAAAATGTGTACAGTGGGAGAAATATCTCATGAAGGATGTGGCAGTGAAATTTGGAGTGTATAATTTTTCTGTATTTTAAACATTGTAAATTATTGACTGTACTAAGCAGTTAGTTGTGTGTGCATGCATCTGACTTTGCAAAAAAATGTTCAGCAAGTTTGCTTGACATGCCCTCACATTAGTGCAGTATAGACAAAATCATTTGTGCTCTAGCTGCCTATTCATTTGACATGCTCATTGCTGGTTTGGTTGCAGCATGAATGAGCTCATAGTGCCTTGTTTGAACATTTCCTTCAGCTGATCTTACTTTTGTCTCACACCACTTATATTTGTCACCTTTAGATGGCTCAGGTCATGTCTGTAATGTACTATTTGTGAGCAAGTTTGTTTAATACTTGGCCATATTTGCATTGTTATGCTTGGCAACAAAATGGTGTAATGATGATCTCAGAAGGAAAGAGATAAGAGTGCTCGAAATTTTATGAAGTCTTGATTGTTCATGTCTCTTTATACCTAGCCATCTTTGCCAGTATGAGTTTGTTCTGTGTATCAGGTGTAAAAATTACATTCTGAACTATTTCAGCTTATGATTGCAGAGTGTATGTAAAATGATACTGCTGCAGGAAAATAACTGACCATTGACTGGGAAATTTTTGTCAGATATTCCAAATTCAAGAAATGTGGTCATCGTTTAACAATATTTTATCTTGTATGTTAAAACATTAGGGTACTGCTGCCAGAATACTCATCCCTATATAAACACTTAATCAGGTTTAGCATCTGTATTGCATAGCATTCTAAATAATAGAACAAAATGCAGATAGATAAGGCTCATTTTCTTAAGTATATGCAGCTTCCCTTATATAAAGTGGATATGCTTTATGACCTGTCAGCATGTGCTTTTATCTTTGTGTCACTGATTGTCACCTGTTTTCAAAAATCATCGTTAAAAACCCATGGCATATAGAGATTTTATGTCAGCTGATTTATGAGACAACCTTAATGAGCCTTTTTTTCAGTTAAAGCATGCATTCAATGTCAAGGAGTTTATGAAAATCAAGAAACCAACACAAGCAGAAAGTTGTACTTCAGCTGTGTCACAATGTCCACCAGCACTACCACTAACCCCCACCCATAAAAAAGTAAATCTGTCATAGACTGTGTGTTTTGTACTAAGGTGTAGCATGTCAGTGCTTTTCTCATGTTTTATAAAATTTTGCTGCTGTCCATCAGTGCTGTGCTATTTTCATCAAGGATTGTGTCAGTGTTCTTTTGTTTTCTTTGTATTTTTTTTCTTTGTTGGCATATGTCAATAAATGTGACATAAATCTAAAATCTTTGCTTATGCTTTTCTCATTGTATTAAAGCAATTGCCAGCAGAGATTGGATCTGGCTTCCTTGAATGTTTTCTCAGGGAACATAATAACTTTTATTTGTGAAGTGACAGGTGGATAATTTGTTGCTTATAAAATTAACGTTAATTTGTATTTCTGCCCAAAACACTTTGCATTGAACAATTTAATCTTACCTTCTCCAGCAGGTGGCTGCACACCTTTCTAAATTTGCAGACATGAAAATTACGTCCATTGACAATTATCTAACTCAATTATTTCCATCTTACATTAATAATAAAGAAATTGTTGAATGAAGATATGACCTATCCTGAGTGGTGGAGTGACGTCCCTTCGTCTAGCTAGCGAGGACTAGCTCTCTTATCGTTTTGTCTCCATAGATCTACGTCGACTTTCGGTGTCTCCTACTCATCTGTGATGTTTGTTGCGCCGTTTGCGTCTCTTATGGATTGTTCTTCAATGCCTATGCGGCGACGTTTCTTCCAATCGACATTTTCATCCATTAACGGCTTCTTTGTCCTGTTCTTCGTTTTGGCATATTGCTTTGGGTTTTTGACTTTCCAGGATTATGAACGTCCTCCACTGACACCTTTAACTTTTCCCGGCATTGTGAACCATGCCGTTTTTCATTTTCTGATTTACGAACAGGTACTTTGCTACATGTTGTGTAGCTTAGACTTTGGGTCTATGCGCTTTAAAGATGTCGTGTGGTGATAGATGTATTTCGTGTCATCCTGCATCTTGCTACATCTGTGTTTCTGGAGTGCTGTCGGGTTCGCTTCCTTAGTGCCAGAGTTGTGCTCTGTTCTCAACCGTGTTGACCTAAAACTTCAAATGAAATATTCCGAAGAATCTTTCTTTTTACTGGATTCAATTTGAAATTCAAGAAATCGCTTATACTGATCCTCCTTTTGCGAAGGACAGCCAAGAAAGTCCGGTGCTAAAGGGGTAGGAAGTTAGCGCTCGCATTGAACAAGGGTTATGGATCATGTACGCAGTTCTTAATTCCTGTCGCCACGGCATTTGCACCTGGCGCAAATTCTTGAGATGTACGCAGAGAAGTGTCAAAAATTCGTCTGATTGGTGACATTTTCCTCTCTCTCTTTCTACAAATCATCGACAAATAAAACTTACACGTGGTTTTTGAACAAAACCGTCATGAAGCAGAAGAACAAAGAAAGGACAAGCAGAGAATACTATATATATAGTGAAAAAGCGCATCGATTACAAAGTGCTTTGGATTGCTCAGTCCTGCATGTTCAAAACTGCTCAATCCTATGCCGTCTTGTCGCCTGCGCTCTGGCTCCCCCAGTCACGCTTCTGTCTCCCTGCAATGGAAGACACAAACAAAAAGCGCACTAGAGCCAGGGCCTTCACAAACGGTGCGCCTAAGCTGTGGAATGCTCTGCCATCGTCACTGTTCGCCATCCCCTCAGCAACCACTTTTCGGAAAAGAGTAGACTGAAGACTCATTTATTTACCTAAGACCACGGACCTTCATCTAAGACGGACTTCAACAACCAAGCACCACTTCTGTCCTCATTATTTTTTTACTTTCCCGTTGTT
This sequence comes from Marisa cornuarietis, assembly GCA_004794655.1. Taxonomy (NCBI): domain Eukaryota; kingdom Metazoa; phylum Mollusca; class Gastropoda; order Architaenioglossa; family Ampullariidae; genus Marisa; species Marisa cornuarietis. Next base: position 6,390,992 of record SMMW01000001.1, read on the forward strand.
TATTTTTTTCTTCTCTTCTGTTTTTGCTGCGCAATGAGCAGTCTTCTGAATGGATACCTGCGCATTATAAATGGACATCATCGTCATCAACATAAATTGCATCATCATTTTGTGCTCTCGTCTGCTACGACACCACGAAACGTGTTGTGATCTAAAAATAACTAATGCGCATGCGCTGATGAAGGCGATGCATTAGCCTACCGTAAATAGGGCTCAAGCCATGTGTGCACACGTGTGGTGTAAACCTAACGTAGACAAGGAAGAAGTGTAGTGCGTGCTGCGTTGTAGCCTTGCGCACGCGTCGAAAAACAGCGAGCCAAGTGGAAACTAGTTCCCGTCATGACAACCGTGACCGAAATTAAGGCGGGACAGGATATCTGGTCATCGCTATACGTGCTGCCTGTGTCAGTGTGTCGTATCATGGATGTATCTGAGTAATGCACATTCATGAGTGTGTTAACTGGTGGTAAGAGTTGTTTCGTTTCATTTTAACTCTTTGAGAAGCATATACTGTCGGCTACTAGTCAAAATCTGAGGGTAGTGCTTGCTGCATTAAATTATTTCCTACTAATAAACTAACTATTTATACTTTGTAATACAGCGTTTTGCAAACCACCCCCACCACCCCGGTCACGATCGCTTCCGCATATTTTTTTGACAATTTGCTTGTAATGCCTATCGAGGAAGGACCCACTAAATTAGCTTCAAATTATCGAGGATTATTAATATCAAAATAAAATATAAATATAAAAAATAATATTTTGCTCCCAAACCTCGAACTCAGAGAGAAGCAGTGGGCTCAGAAACACTGATACAAGAATTTGTTTTTAAATGATCAACGATATTAACACAGATGTTTATTGATTTCGCGCATGGTGTGTGTGTTTTGTACGTCTAGCAGAAACCACACATTTGCCTATAAAACTGACAAACCGTTAACAGTGCACCAGGCCAAAAAAGCAGAGGGCTTACTCGTCCGAAAAAAAATTAAAGACTGACCCTTATCGCTCTATCTGGTGTACACACGAGTTTTTGTTTTGCTCTTGTGCAAAGCGTTTCTCGCTGAGTCAAGTTCCCACCATCCTTAGAGAGCCCGTGACCGCACGACGCGAAGACTGATAACCCATTCCTTTCAGATCTACTTGACAGGTCGTAAAACAGCGCGCGGAAAGGTTGGCATCCATGCAGCAAGTTATCAGCTGAAACAACGTACTATACCACCCAACAGCTGCTGCACTATAACAGAACTGCCCCATCCGTCCTGGAGAAATGTCAGGTGTTTGTTTTCAGTTTTGTCTTTCACATCAACCTTCCGGGTGTTAATGTCGTCTGCTGCGTTATCTGTCGTAGTGTCGCCGAGCGCTCTCCAGGCAGGGTGTGTTGAATCCGTGTGATGCAGTTTAAATGTAACGTTTGGTCTCGCCAGCGTTTTCTATGTGTAGCAAGATACAAGCTTGTTTAGTCTCGGGAATTTTGTTTGAGGCTCCAAGTCTCTGCAAAACACACACACTTCCTCCAAATTCGCTGGAGTCCAGAGGTCGAAAAAGCGACCCGCTGGCACCAACAGCACCTGAAAGAGAAGAGCTACATGTTCTTTTTCTTCATAACAGGTGGAGTATGTACACCGTCTTGCAGGTGTGTGTATTTGTGTGAAGAGGGGAGGGGAGGCTTTTCTGTTATGTTATCCTGTTTTCTTTTCGATTTAATTTTACATTTGTTCTAATTCTCTGTGGTACTTGGCTGCAGACACCTCATCCATTCTTTAGGATGAAGATATGAATACATGGTACGGCACAAAATGTGGACGAAACAATGTTACAAATGTCGCAAGTAGTCTCAGAGCTCTGCCGGTGGGTGAGCCAGTAGGAAGCAGACCCGTCTAACAAAGCCTTTCTGCACTGGTGTGTGTCTCTCGAGATCGGGCTTTTTTGAGGCCTTAGAGGCATGTGATGTCATCACCGGAAGGTTAATTCATTGGGCAACACAACAGGATTGTGACCTGTTGTGAACTGATGTGGTTCAGGATCTCCATGTCCCTTCTTTGGGGAAAGCGGGTAGCCGAGTGGTTAGAGGACTGGCGACTGAACCCGAAGGCGCTATTTCGATACCGAGTGGCCACAGCGAACTTCCTCCAGTCGACTGAGTTGCCAGGAATGGGTACATGACTCTTTAGAGGGTCGAGGAAAGTAAGGGAGAAGAGATAGAGCACCCATCTCACAGAATGCTGGACGAGAAAAGTGTGGTCGTTTACATATCTAACATCCCTAACGATCGAAGGATTAGGGGACGGCCTTTCACTTCGTGAAGTAAAGCAAACCTTGGAGCTTTTCAACAGAATCTGCTAAATTCTGCCCTTATTACCTCATAGTTTTGCCTTGGTGACTTCACTGAGGCCGATCAAGGCAATATGCCCTGCCCTTTGTGCGCTATAAAAATAACCAAGAGATTAGTGGTATGCGAAAGTTTTATGAAAGTTCCCACCTACGCTTGCCCATCAGAACCTCTAGATAACACCTTGTGATCCTGTCCTGTTTTAGGGTTGAAGAACATGGCACGCGCACGCGCGCGCACACACACACACTTTCCTGAAAGATCCAGAAGCAAAATTCACGCCAGCAGGTTGCCGTTGTCTTAGCACCTGCCGGATTCCATTGTCATGTAGCTCCCTTAATAACACTGAACTTTGGGGTTTTTTTTTTTTTAAGAACCACAGCGATATTTTTCTGTGTCGCAGAAGGGTTCCTTCGCCGCATTAACCTAATTGCTAGTGCAGTAATGTCGGTGAAATGCACTGCGTCGTTCTTATACTGACGCCGGTGAGACGAACTGGGGGGGGGGGTCTGGCGTCTTGCTGACGTCATGTCACTAACTGCGTTGTTAGTAGACTGACCACGGACACGCACAGCGGCTTTTGGGAGGGGAGGCATATTGGCGTCGTCAGCTTCATGGTCAGTACCCTCCAATAATGAGGAAGTACACTGCAAGCTCTTGGAGTATTATGTCAGGCCAGCCGATTTATCTTCTTCGTACTGTTGCGAGTCGGAAATGCATAGTCTTGACATAGTGGTCACAATATTCTACTTAACCAGAGACCTCACGGCGTCATTCACGTATTTGTTCTTTTTTGTAAGTTAGGGTCGCTCTGGGTCGTTAGCAGCTGCTCGAAGCTTTAATTTGGGAACTCATTGAGAAACCACAATAACTCGACTTTTCGAGCATCATGGCATGGTATAAGATACAACTATTGTTATCAGTTCGCAGGCTCCCAGGCAATCCCAGGATAACCATCTGCCGAGTTACGTGATACATTATTACGAGCGAAGTCCGAATTACAGACAAGCGTAAATCTGTAAAGAATGTGGAGGCAAGTCTTGTTACCCTAGTCTTATTGTGTTTGAAATGTCTTATGCGCACTACAAGGTCAAATAAAAGACTAGTTCATGCTAAAAGCCGTACTCGTATGTTTCTACTTATGTACACAGTTGATGTCCTCAGGAGCTCGGAGACATAGTTTTGAAAAGAAACCCAAAGCTCTGATACAGTGGCATTACGTTCAGGAAAAAGTCGCGGTGTGGCATGATGCTTGTCATGCTTAGTTTTATTGTTCCGGTCAGAATTTCTTCTGTCACTCTCTCACACGCGAACAGCTAACATAAACCAAAGATTATTGTACCCACCCACCTCCACCTTCCCAGCCACATGTCGGTGTCGTCGATATAGTCACCTTCCTCCTTCTCATCATCATCATCGTTGGAGGGTGGGGGGAGTGGATATTCCTGTCTTCACATAGTGTATACGATTCGCTGTCCTAACGTTTCGTCATGCCTAATTTGTTATGGATATAATTGTTATCTGTTAAGAATGATTTCCTTAAGAAACATGTCCGTCAATTAAAGGTGTCAGCGTCATCGCTCTTTTGCGAAGGTTACTTTTTCTTCAGGATAAATAAAATTATCTTCCATACAAACACACCCTTAAAACGCAGTTTTGAAACTGTCACATATGATAACATTATAATGTAGGTAAACGTGTTTATTTAACTAAGCAGATTCTTCTGTAACCCGCTAAATAAAAAGCAGAGCTGTGTCAAAAAAAAAAAAAAAGATAAACACGGAAAAATACTGGAAATTGTTCTTCAAGGCTACATGTATTCCCGTTTACTGACTGTTTGTTTTCCTACTTTAAATAATGTGGAAAGTTTCCGCCCTCCGGGGGATCGCCACGTGTATCCAGCGTGAAAGCAGCCCGACCTCACGTACGCAATAAGTCGGCATCAACAGACTGCTCCGTTATACTTTGTAGCCTTATCAATCGTCCACACACCGAGACGTGCGCAGAAACGCAGAAGCCCTCGCAAAACTGCGCGTTCACAAATTTCACTAAATCTTAAAGGGCAGGACAGATGTGTGTGTATGTGTGTTTCGGTCTTATTTAACTAAATCTCAAAGGGCAGGAAAAATATTTGTGTGTGTGTGTGTGCTCAACGAATTTGCACATGGCCTCGGACTACAATATCTTTGTGCGCAAATACAATCGTAACGGCTTCATACTTTTTTTTTCTTTTTTTTTGCGCAGATAACTATGCTCCCACCCCTTAGTGTCTATATTTTTTCTTGCATTAGTTGTTTTGTGTTTGTTACATAGAGCTTACGCTAATGTTGCCATTAGCTTTTGAGTTAAAGATGTAGCTCGAGGCCGCTTGTCTCCGGCATTCATCATTCACGATTATTCAGACCAGAGTTACCTTCTGTTGTTTCCTGACAGGCCTTCAGATGATGTGGGCCTAAAGAAGCATACAATGTTGATGTGTTGGCTGCGACGTCTCGACATCACGCTGAGACCTATAAAACTGTCTCACCATGTCGGTTGCTGACAGCAGGCTCAGGGTCGGACAGCAGGCTGACTGTGCAGCGACTGTGTGAATGTGTACGCGCGCGCGCGCGCGCGTGACGCATGATTCTATGGTCTGGCGTAGTAGTCTCAAAGGTTTAGTCTACACGTCCGCATAAAAGGCGCGCCTGCAGACGCGAAGAATGCGACATGCACTGCGTGCAGGAGGAAGAGGCCTGCAAGTGTGGGTAAGAGACAGCTGAAAAGTCACGTAGTCGACTGAACCTCCTCGTGACCATTTGGTCACTGAAGGTCACCGGAAACGGCGGCTGACAGTCTACCACTCTACCACTCTACCCGCTTTCAGTCGTCCCTAGACCTTTTTCGATCGATCGTTCGCGCGCGTGCGTGCGTGCGTGTTCATCGTTTCCCTAGGGATTACTAATGGCTTAACTTTTAGAGACTGGAGTTTAATGTCGGAAGAGTTTGAAGACCTGTCGGATTTAACAAAATACCCGTTGTTCTGTCCCCATGCTACCTGATATAATTCTGTTACTTTAAAGAGAAAATACCGGATTTTGCACCTCAGAATTACGTATATTGTAAATGCAGCAGTTTATGAAGAGGTCAGACGAAAATATTTCTACAGGATTGTGGAAGGACTGATACATTGGGGAAATATAATATTTTTACAGTTCTTTTGATATCGCTGTAGAATTCGTGATAAGTAGTCGACTAAGGATTTCGTATCGTGAATTGTAGAGCTGTATCACGAATTGTGTATGCCCTTATCGCAAGTTCCTTTCTTGGCACCTGAGACAGCTGTGCTTATTCAGTCTGCAAATGTACTGTATAGTGCAACTACTTGAAGCCCTCTGATGTTCACTTGGTTGGACACTTGGCATTATTCGGCGTTTTGAAATTTTTGTAAAGAATCGCGGCAGAGATTTGAATGTTGATGCCAAGGCTACCCCGATGGTTAGAAAATGATTGTCCAAGATCGCGGGGTGCGATTACAGTGAAATGGTCATGAGCCAGAGTTCAGTCACCGCGGTTTGAGAAGCGACCTGCTATCATTTACGGTGGAAACCTGAAAAGTCGATACATTATTCTAAAACTTTCTCTTGGAGCGCTGGAGGTACGGTCGCCATTGTTGTGTTTGTGTGTGTGTGTGGCAGGAATATTGAAGTCGTGGGGGTCGAAATACTGTGGCGCGGCACAAATTTCGGATTCGTAAGAGGGGAGCTGGTGTCGTGGAAGCTGCGGTTGGCGGTGGGTATATTTCACCCCACGAACGTCTATTGACCCGCTGTTCAACCCTCTCACGCAGCACCTGACCCGCTTTCTGCCACATCTCGCCGCACACCTTGCTAACGCACAGCCGGCTGCTGCTGCTGTGCTGCATGGTGCTGCGTAGTGCGGGGGACAGGAGAGGTAGGCCCAGACCGTCCTAATGCGGACGACGTGTCGCCTTGTTGCTACCGCGATCCTGTGGGACCCGATAATGACGTCATAGAGCGGCCGTTCGTCGCTTGCTGTCCCTCATCGAAGACCCGAACTGCCCGGCGTTAGTGATGTACTGCACTTACAATTGCTGCTAGGTGCAAGGCGTTGTTCCTCTCAGACCAGGTTAATCTGTACTCTCCTTGACATGTTTCGTTCTTGAAAATGAAGTTGTCGTTACAACAGCGTTAGAGGATTCTATAACTTATTTGTGGGCGTTTCAAAACAAAAGTTAAAACACTTCAGTGGAGGATGATTACTAATCTTTTATACTGTCCTGATTAAGCATGTGAAGCTTTTAAGACATAGTCGACTGTTAAAACAAAAGCAGACTTTGCTTCTCTCTTGTTTAAAAAAAAAAAGTAAATGCTTAAATATGTTGACAGCGAGAAACCGATAACAAGCTGGCTTTGATGCCAGAAACGCACTTATGCTATATGTAAAAATGTGTTGTATGAATCTCCAAACAAGCTAATAATATCCAACCAGCGACTGTCGTTAACATTCCTGACGTTAGACTAGTTGATACAGTGCGCCTTTCGTTGTGACTAGGTAGCACTAATTATGCTGGCAGTAGATTTGAGAGTTTCTAAGGGTCTCTAGGTTATTGCTTCTTAGTACACATTATCTCTCAATTGCACTATTGCATTATATATATATATATATATCACAACAAACCCTACATATCCCCCACAATACTCCCAATATATAACCCATCCTACAAAACGCCGTCTCATCACGTGTGAGTGTGTTTGTGTATCCCTTTTATTTCATTTTCATCACTTTTACATACGGTGCTTTCAAAATACACACACACACACACACACACAAGGAGAGATGCAATGTGGAAGCTGCATGTGTGCGAGCAGAGTATACTCTTCATATCACCTCAATGGCAGTATATATATCCTAGCCCGCCGCTGCTACTTTAATAAATAACTCGTCTTCTGTGACTGATGACAACTGTCCTTTCAAAGTCCGAGGTTCAGAATTTGAGAGAAGGGCGCAGTGGCTCAGCCGCTTGCTCTCTCGGTTTAATGTAGATTGCTGTTACGCACGCACCCACAAAGCACAAAACAGTAATGCCGGGTAAATGAGGTGAGAGAGGTATCATTTAATGGCCCGAAAGCAAGAAACACTTTTACATTTGTCTCTCGGTCCGAACAGTAATGAACAATAGCTATTTTCGTTCAAGAAGGTCAAAGGTTCATGGGTTACTAGCCTGGCGTTGCAGCCTTCGTTCATGACACCGGGGTTACGGCATAGATGACGTCAGCGTTATTGCACGTCTGTAACTTGATTCGTCGTTAAAAATGGGTTCGAAGCCCTGTATTCCAGGCTGATGTTTAACTTCACTTAGATGTATTCTGAGCGAAAGAACGCCGCCACCTTTTTGGATTGGGTTTGTTTTTTGTTTTTCGAGGTGTCGAAGTTCCAGACTAAACTTCCTGTTGCCGGATTTTGCGGGTGGGTAGGTGGATAAGAAGTCCTCTTAGCAAGATACGCTTGCCAGAAACATCATGCGAATGGAGCAAAAGCTAAAGACTGTGTTAAGAAAGAGTGCCTACCGTGTCAAGACACAAAACAAAATAGTTCAGTCCGCCTGTTGGGAGATGTCGGCATTAACTTAGCACGGCTCCACCAGAGACCGATGTCAATGAGTCCGTGAGACCTATCTAAATAATTCGCTGTCTTTCGGTGCGTCCATGATTAGTGTCTTTTATGTCTACAGGGCTATGAATGCGCATAATGGCAAACGCGGTTTTGTAGCAGTTATGCAATAAATGTTTTAATTTTTTTTTACATAAAAGGATAATTCTTTTCATCGCAACTTTGTGTGCCATTATAAATGAGATTTCTTAATCCCATATTAGTCGTGAGTAGAGGGCTTTTTTCAAAATACGTTTATGCAAAAAAATGATAAAAGAAATATAAGAATTAAAATAGATTCCTACTAAACTAGTAATCGTCATTGTCATCTTCAATTTGCCATCGATGATGGTCAAACTCCCTTGACTGGCACACTTGTTCAGTTGATGCTGCGAACCTGACGGCTATTCCCGTTTTGAAAAGTGATCAGTCTCACAACAAACACCTCTATGACCAGAATTTCTATCCAGGTTCAGGAACAAAAGGTCGCTTAAATCTGATCTATATTCTGGCACATTCATAATTTGCCCATATGCGCTTTCTCAACTACTACTTCTCCAGATAAGTTACATTTTTAGATCTTCCAGATCTGTCATTTACGTGGTGATTAACACTGTGCTTGTGCATCAGTTGTTTTGTATACTTCACGATTTCTATTCATAAGTGCCTGGGTATAAATAATTACATGATGATTTACTACGCGACTGAGCGATCCGCAACAGCTATCGGTGGTCAAAAAAAGCAGGCAGACAGAATTTTAAAAAAAAAAACCAAACCCACTGACTAGCTAATTGCTGCTGTCGCGGGTCCGTGGTGAGTGAATCTGTCATTGTTGGAGACGTGGTTGTGACCACAACGCCACCTGTGGTTGGTTGCCTACCTGCTGTCATAATTCTTTACGTGAATCTGCTCTCGTTGGTGGATAAGAGTGACTACAGTGACTAAAGGGGCGAGATTCCAGGGCACTCTTGTAGCCGCGGGCGCTATTTACGCCAGACTTGTCACAGGTGCGCGCGGCGCTCGTGACACACTTCTTATCGCTCGAGGGTCGGGGGTTGGGGTAGGGGAACGATCTCTCCAAATATGGTGCGTACGCGACGAAACCGGGACAGAGTTGTAGTGTTTTTAACGTGGCCGAGCTACCTACCCGAGGTCGTCACCGTGACGATTTGTGCGTGACGTAATTGGTCAGCCTCCCCCAAGCTCCGCAAGCCAGTACACTAAAAGCGGAAATACTGGTCAGTGGAGTACACTGTTGGACGGTCAAAACCTCGTCCAGCGTCATGACTACCTCATAAAGCTTGATTAGAGGAGAACGAGAAAGAACAGAAGGAAAAGGCTGTTGATTTGTAAAGTTTTAAAAAAGCTTGATAGAGGAGACTTAGGAGGAAGAGAAAGCAAAGGAAAAACAGTAAGCATCCTCAATAATTGTCGTCGTAATAATAATAACTGCAGTATCAATCCTTTGAGACTCATGGCATTACAGTTATTTTAATTTTGTGTTAACTGAAATCTTTGAAAATGTTAAAGGACAAGCTGACATTTTTTCTTTATGATCGGGTGAAGTTCATTTTAAAATAATAATTCCAAAAATATGAATACATAATTATGCTGAATTTTAAAGATATAAGCCTTCAATAAGCGGCATTTTCACCTGCCACTAGGAAAATAAGAATAAATTACTCTTCTGTACTCAACGAGCTCTTACGCGCCAGGAGTATTTGTAACAGCGAGTGTGGATGTTTTTAAGCCAAATGAAGAAACATCGCTTATGTTGTCGTTTTCAAGAGGTAATTTTTTTCGCCCAGAAAATAAAACGGCTGATTTTGGAATACAACCCTATAGATTTGAACTTTACTGAGAAGCTTTGTATGAAGTTGAAAAAATAATTAAATGGTCCAAACTGAATTCGTTCAACAGACTGCGAAGTCATTCTTCTCCATATAAAAAATTAATGGGTAACAATCACAAACATTACAGTCTACGTTGTATTATTAGGCCTACTGATTGTCTTTTACTAAGTGGCCACATTTGAGTTAATTTTCTCATGTGTAATGTATTACTGTTAATAAAATCTAAACACATTTCAAATGTGTTTGTCTAAGATAAACTCCTGTAATTTTTTTATTTGATTGCCAATTTCAAGCAATGCAGTTTTATTTTATACTTACAACTGGCTGCTGAAAAGGACTTTTTTACAATTAAAAATAAAATGTTAGTTTGAAACATGTTTATCGATGTAAATACTTATTTCTTCCTCATTTAGCTGCATGCAAAATTTACTATTTACTTACTGATGCTCGCACGTGTTCCCATTTAAGCTCTTTATACGTTTATCACCCTCATTTATTTTTTAAAGCTGTTTCGAACACGCAGATCAATGGTGTCCTCACACTGTCAGTTGTTTTTAGCATTATGCTGGATAAAGATACGACTGATGATGCTGTGTTTGTGACTGTCACATGATGTTACTTGTTGACCAGACGGTGTAGAAACTGTCGATGTTGCATATCTGGTGCTTGGTCTACCACCAGTCGTAGTTGGTTTTAACATCTCGTGCTTTTGTATAGTAAGCACTGCTGTAGGAAGAAGATTTCTTCGTTTTACTGAAAGTCCAAAACTTGCTTGTACTGTATAAGTGACTGGATAACAATCGGTTTTGAAATGTTTTGAGCAAATTCTTGTGTGCGGTGTAGGGACGCAGTTCGCATGGCACGTTTGAATAAAGCAAAGATCTGTATATACACATCTCTGTACAAAGTCAATCCACTGGCGTTTGGTGCCAATATCTTTAGAATTTCCTTAATGAGTAGGCCTACAAAATAACTCCATCTGAGTGTCGAAGAGAACCTTCAGCAATAGCACAATGTGTCCTGGTCAGTTTTCTTTTACTGAGGATTGCATCTTTTCAAATCGAATTCAGCTCGTGCAGATGACGCTAATTTTAGAAATACTTCCTTTTCGTCACCTCCCGTTTTCTCGAAAAATAGATGTGTGCTTAAGAGCAAAATATACAGGGAGATATAAAATCTCTCAGTCCTCTTTGTCATAAAATACAATCGGAATATGTTTTTGTGATACTTTACGCTATGTTTCCAGTGATTGTTGCTGAGCAATAGGATTAGCCGTTAAAGTCTTTAAAATGCCAGTTATTTTTTTCACCTGGTCGTCCTGCTGTTTCTTTTGCTGTTCAATGGTGATAAGCAGTGGCGGAAACTTCAGTAGATCTAGGCCTGACGAGACCGGGGGACAGGGGTGTCTGGTGCACTCGGGCCTGCGGCTATGAAGGAAGCCCGGCCTTGGTCATGGGATTTGTTTCCTTTTCGTTCTCTTTTAAAGAAAGGTTGAAAGGTTGACGTAACATGCCTTCCTCACTCTTTGTGGAGCGGAGTAACGTAAGTTTTCCTCATTTACTAACCACTCAGGTATAAACAACTCGATGTTCAAGTAGTGATGTAGATCCTAGTGCACTTGTCCTAATCTTCCTAATGTTTGCAGTCTATATTACCTTACTAAATGAAATGTTGACAATAAAATTGTAAGCATATTATTATAATATAGTGGGAAAATAATTTACGATTACTATTACAAGGGGCCTGGAGAGGTCGTTTGCCCCGGGGACCCGTATTGGCTCCCCACGACCCTGAGCAGATCCATTCTTTCGAAGTGAGTTTTGCTTTTCGAAACAGCAGGTCTGATCACAGATAACGTAAAAGTGTGTGCTGTCAAATATTGGCTACCTCGTGTGAGATCAGCGGATGTGGACATGAAATCTCTCTATCTTCGTATCAACTTTTCGGCCCCTAAAACTGAACTCTGGTTGCCGCCCCCTCAAGCAAGCGCGCGCGCTCTCGCTTTCTATGGCGGCTCGCTGCGTGCGCGGTGTGTGTCGGCTGCTCGCGGGCCAGCGCCCTCTAGCAGAGCGCTAGCGAAACAGCACGTCACGGCGAAAAACATGGCGTCCAGAGACCACTGTGTCGTCCGGAAACCTGTGTCGGGAAACACGGTATCTGCCAAGACCGCCGGCAACCAGGCCTCGAAGGTAAAGTAAACGGACAGGCCAACTTTTCGGGCAGAGGGCTGTAGGGTTAGGTGGCCACGGTGGGCCTTGATTCTTGCACATGCAGCGCAAATACCAAGACAGTCATACGGCGTGTTGGTACTCGCGGGTATTGATCGCAAGTTTACGGTCCCCTCCCACCTGAAGTGCACATGCCGCTTTGGTCACTTCGCCGTTCCGTTCATGTCTAGTGGCCATCCATATGTGCCAGGAGCTTAAATCCATCCATTTTCAAGCGAAGGCCAGCGACCGATTAATGTTTACTAAAGGTGCTGGTTCAAGATCGAGTGGTGTATAGGCCCACCCTCTCTATCCACACGCACGCACACACAAAAAAACAGGTAGACATGTAGAACGTGTACACGATATATAACTGATGAGCATTGTTGTGGTCAGACTACTCGGCGTCATTGGGATTGATGGATTTGTTCCGTAAGGTGGCTGCACATCGACAGAAACTTGGAGTATGGATGTAAAAATGTAATCATGTTGCTGGAAGACGTATACACACTGCGCCCATATGCTTCGTTGTCGAGCAGAATTTAGAGATGGAGGTTGTCAGGTTAAGGTTCCCACTTCTTAGTTGCTAATCGTGTTATTAGAGTCTGCTGGACAAATCATTCTAATGAGCCCTCCGGCACACTGTCAGTACCCCTCGGTCACCCCCGCGCTTGGACACAGGTTGACCAGCATAGTCAGCAGTGATGCGGGCTGCTTAGACTGCGTCAATCTGTGTTACAAGCACATTGCAGTGGAAGTCGCCATGTACCTCCGATCAACAAGGCCTTCACGACAGACTGATGCAAATTTATTTAAAATTTAAATTACAGAGAAAGAGAATACAGCGAGAGGTAAAGAATAGGTAGGCAGAGTATAAAGACAGGAAGAAATTCAGAGAAATTTTATAGTGGTAAAAATAATGTAGTTCCTAACCACCGTATTGAACAAGTTTTGTTTGTAGAAAATTTAGAAATAAAAGAAGAAAATGAACACTGTAGAAATATCATAGATAAAATGAAACATAAAAGTGAGTAGGAAGCTATGTTGTACATAGAAAGCGCACTTATGACATGTAACCAAATTCCTGAGGTTTTGATGGTATGTTCTTAGCAAGACAAATAATGGATCTGTTACCCACAAATACTGTATGGTTCTACAAATCGGTGTTCAGGTTTCTGCGTCTTCTATTTTCGGTACCCCTCCCACCCTTCATTCACAGCAGCGACAACAGCAGCGCTGGCACGCAGTCCCTGCTGTCGTGTCGTCTACAGCACGCCTTCCCCAACCCCTCCTCCTTCCCCCCCGCCCCAGTTTCCCAGCCCCGCATCTGTCTCAGAATCTTGATGCGCGTGCCAGAGACACCATGTGTGCATAATCACCGAGTTGGAGCTGTCTCACTATCAGTTCGGCGCGGTCATTTCTTCTTCCATCGAAGAGCGCTACGTTGGTAGTGCGCATGCACCGTGAACATCAGCAGGAGTTTGCGACACGGCATGTGGGTGGCATGTTACACACGTAATGTTTCCTTCCAGCGTGTCGGTACTACGAGGCTGGTGACAGGTAGGCTAAACAGAATTACGGAGATACAGAAACAGATTACGTTATCGCTATGATTAGCTGCTGACCGATACTTTGTGTGTGAGCGCGTGCGCGCGTGGTCGCTAAACTCGCTTTCACAGCTGGGATTCTTTTTCCTTATATATTTTCTTTGTATATTACTTGCAGTTTTTTGCTTTAAAATCTGAATAATCTTGATTTGCATAATAGTAAGGAAAGCTGTTCAGCCTTTTTTTTTTAAATATCACCATCTGAAGAGCGGCTAAATGGACACCTCAGACACTGGCAAGCTGTATCTTCACAGCCTGGCGAGCACTTTCATCCCCAGCCAAGTGAAAAGTGTGCATGCAATACCTGTTCTGCTGGCAGTACACGCAGAGCTCAGACACGTACTCGTTCACTTTGCTGGAAATGTATACATGTATATCCGTGACTTTTATTTGGTGTAGAGCTTAGTCGTGACACCATCATCGTGACGCCATGTTGAAAACGGTCCTTGTTTTCTTGAAACTACAGCTGAGACGTGCGATGTGACTTTTGAATATATTTGACCCGAACAAAAGCCAGTGTAATAATTGTAGCTTCTTTTCATAGCTATATTCAAACTAACACTGAGCCCATTTTTCCTGGATCCTACCCACTGCCCACTGTAGAACAGATCTGAGTCGTGGACACTGTAGATCTGTCATGCATCGTAGTGCGCTAAACATTTTCAGTCTTGCGTGACTGTTAAGAAATGTTGTGCATTCTGAATGGTTCTTATTTTGTAAAGCAGTTTTCATTTTTCCGACTCAAGAGTTCTCAAGAGCAACCATATATAATTAGTCAACGCGTTTCGTTTGGCTCATTTTTCTCAGCCATTTAATCTAGATGCAAAAAATAAATTATTTTCTTTCTGTTTATCTGAATCCATGGTCAAGTTATTTCTTACGTGTATCTGTTTGTTACCGGTTGCAATTTTTTTTTAAAGTCGGGTGCGAAGTACGACCGATTAGCGTAGCTGCTGAAACTGATTCCGTATACACGAAAATGATGGCCTCCTTCAGACTGGATAAAAGTATTTGTTGGTGTTTTCCTTATTGCCGTGGGAGTCAAATGCGTGAGTGGCAAGAATGAATCCTTTCTGTTTTACGTAAATTGTCCTTTGTTAATCTCGCTGCTTGAATTATCTAAACTAAACAGTTTTATTTTAAATTGTCCTTTGATAGTATCGCTGCTTAAACCATTTGAATTAAAAAGTCTGCAGATTGTGGCAATACGAAGAATCGACAACCACATTGTCGTCGTGGGAATTTATTTTGAATATATCCAAGGAAAGAAAAAGATCTCTTCGCTCAAAAAAGCTTCGATGTTCTTGATCAGGATGCAGACCTACATAACGTGGCACAGGTTCTACCAACAACAGCTCCACTCACATTCAGTCCCGTAGGTTAACAGAAAAGGGACTCAAGTAGTTGTTTTGTGACCAGCACGAGTTACAACAACTAGACATACAATTTACATGGCTAGTCCGAATGTTATCGAAGGAAGCTAGTATAGTAAAGCATAGTAGGCGAAGCCTAACCATGTCGGGGTTATGCACGTGTTTTCCAGAATGCTGAGCTAGTCACGACAACAGACGCTAGAGGGCTACAAGGCTCTTTTCTGTGAGAGACTCTTTTTCATATTCTATTCAGCACTCTTTATTGTTATTGTTAGATTAGGACGCTCCCTCCCATCCAGTCCTGCCGTTTGTGAAACGTTTTTATAATCATATCACAAAAATAACGTGTCCTTTATGTTGTTTGCTCTGGACTTTTATAAAGAACTTGTGAATCATGGCATCCATTTCATTTGATAATCTGTCGGCACTCATACTTCTTTTGTAGCCGTTCTCATGTACACCATGTTTACTTTCTTACTGTGTGTGTGTTCGACATCTTTGCTAGTTCTCTTAGCTCACGCGGATAAGCAGGAAACTGTAAAGAAGGAAATTAAGTTATATAGCCTTGGGTTTTGGCGGCTACAAATTTCCTTTTGAGGTCATGCCTCAGTAGCCATTGTGTGTGTGAGAGAGAGAGAGAGAAACAAACACGCTAACTATAGGTGTACTGTATACTGTTAAAGCGCACTGAGCTCCCTTGTGTGTGTGGTTGCGGCAGTCACACCAATTTTCTCGGCATGTTTTGTGGGATCGCCTCAGAACAATGAACAAGAAATGAAAAATATCGTACCCCATGAGCCAGTTGGGTGAAAATGCCCGCGTCTTTGGTCACACAAAGTGAAATCAAACAGTTGTCACCTGTGCTATTAAATGAACCATCGTAAGGGACTTTTCGATCCTATATTATCTTCGCTTATTCGCAGTACATGTTTTGACATGATTAAAATGGTTTGATTAGTAAATGTAGCCTAGGCATATAACCGCGGGGGGCAGGGCGACAGACCCATGTGTCTTCCGACGCTGGCGTGGTATTTTAATAGCACTAATTCCCAATGGGCTCACTGTTGGCAGCTGCACAGTACCTCCCTAGTGCGTTTCGAAATACCTTCACGCATCGCGTACTCTGCAGACAGTAAATATTTGGCAACTAGTGTTTGACTTGCTTTCATCGTGTTTGATAGCAGGATAAATAAGAACGCGGCTAGAGCATAATTTACGATCGGTAATTGTTGTTGAGTCTAGACGATATGGAATTCCTTTGACAGCTGTATTCGCATTTTTATGTGTTTATACATCATCATCCGACCGATGTCCAGAAATCGAAAAATTGTGCAGCACAATATCTGTCTTGTCGCGTGTCCTATCATGACACTACGCAAGTGAGCAGAAATTGCTGCTCAAAATGCATAAAATGCGATCCCCCCCCCCCACACACACACACTTCTCGAGTTATGTGATTCCAGCACTTCGGATCCCAGCACTCTCCTATTGCTTCTTCCGTCTGTCTGCGTAGTGGCTGTTGTAGTAACATGCAAAGTAACATGAATCGGTCGCGGATTGCCTGGAAACGCACAGAAGCGCTTGCCCATGCTTATTCAAGCATGCGTCAAACGAGAAAAGTTTCGGAAAAGGTTTCCCATTTCCTGTCCCATTTACATGTCTATGGGTGGCCATGGATGCAGGGTGCTCAAGACTTCTAGTTATGTTGCTGATAGTTCGCTGCCTGATCGTGTCTGCTTCGAGTATTGTGCGTGTGAATGCTAGGGGTTTGAATATCTTCGTTTGGGCCTCTAGCGCCTTTCACGATACATTAGAAGGCAGCTTTCTGCACCATGATGGGAGAGAACACTGTAAATCGCCGGATAGGGAAGGTAAAATACCGACAGAGATTACGCCTGGCCTGTACATTATGTTCGTTTACCCATTCTTGGATATCCACTTATTCCCTTTGTAACCAAATGGCGTTTAAAGCAGACCTTCCGTCCTTACTGCCAAAATTTCATTTCTGTTTCCAGAAAAACAAAAGCTACAAGTCAGCTCACAGCATTGGGTCACGCAAAGCTACGGAAAAGGTGATTACCTATAACGAGACGCTACCCTTCTTCCCGGAGATGGTGCAGCAGTTCTGGTCTGGCAAGAACAGCATGGATGGCAAGAAAAGGTCCGCCAATAAAAAGCGTCACGCCGCCAGCCCCGCGTCTGACGCGGTCAATGAGAAGAGAGCGAAGAGGGACGTGAAGGCCCAGGTCGTGACGGCCAAGAAGGTCGTCAAGCCCGCGACAGACGCGACAAAAGCAGGCTGTCTGCTGCTGATGATCGCGGGGAAAAAGAACGAGAACTCTGTCCCAGAAAGCAATGCCCTAAAAAACGATGGGAACAGGAGGACTGGTAATTCTGCAAAAGACGGTGCGAGGAAAAGTGCTGGTGTCAGTGACAGGAAGGAAAAGGATTTGCCTGGCAAGGACAAGAGAACACAAGCTGATGTGGGCAACAGAAACAAACTGGGGCCAGACAAGAAGAGCGGGAAAGAGGATAAGTCCGGCGTTTCAAAGAAGACGAAGAAGCCTCGCAAGGAGAAAGAAATTCCGAGTTTGAAATCGTTTCTCAAGCCGAAGAGGGAAGCCAGCTTGTTTGCCAGCGCCATGGTGAACATCATGTTTGAGAAACTTCCATCGCCGAAGAAGGACAGCAGCGGAGGTGGCAGGAGCAAGAGACCCTCGCCCAAGGCGCTCGTCCAGATGCCAAAAAGCTCACACAGGAACGATGCAGACGAGAAAAACTGCTTGGCCAACAAGGTCAAGAAAAAAGAGACGAACTCGAAGAAGCTCCCTCTGTCGGTCAAATTTGGCGTGCCTAAGAGCAAAAAGGCGGGTGGGAGGAAGGCAAGCTGCTGCGAAGCAGAGAAGGTGGTTAAGAGAAAGGCCAAGACTAGGATGGCGAGTCTCAACGCCCGGGCACTAATTGCAGCGGAGCGCGAGAGCCTGAAGCTGGCCCTGGAGCGCGCGGCGCGCACCGATCGCTACTGCGTGTCGTGGAAGCACAAGTCGCCGGCCGAGCGGAGCGCTGGCGTTCACACGGAGACGGCTCGCTGGGTGGAGGGTCGAGGCGACACGTGCTGCATGGACGCGACCATGACCCCGGTGCCTGGCGTCTGCGTTGCCAGCAAGAAAGACCTTTCCGCCTCCACCAACCCGGTTGGTCCGGGCTCGTCGCCGGTGCCGGCCCTTCACGTAACGGAGGTGACTAACGCCATGGGCGCCGTGCACCTCGGCCTGGCGCCTGGCGCGCGCGAGAAGGAGGTGGCGGAGGACCGGCCGTCCAGCGTGGTGGACGTTGTGGGCGCCCACACACCCAGCAAGGCTCCTGTTCTCAGTGCCTCCTCCTGCCTGAGCAACTACGGCGGTCTCTTTCCGCACAGCGCACCCTGCCTGTCGCCCTGCCCCGGCTACTCGTACTCGCACACGGAGGGCTACGTCACCACGTCCGGCTACCAGTCGTTTACCCTCAGCGGCATCGGCACCCTGGGGGTACCTGTTGTCACTCCCACCTACCGCACCAGCGCCTTCAGTGTTCCTTATAACGCTTCGCTGCCCTACGGTGAGTAGTAATCGTCCGTCAGTTTTCTCTCTTTGTGTGTGTAGTGGGGCGCGCGCGCTTCTGCCTGCGTCTTTGTGATTCCGCCCTCTGTGTGCGCCGACGTTCATATCCTTGTGTACGTTCCCTGTCTTCCCACTGCTTCCCAAAGTACACGTTTGTCATCCGGAATAAACTGTGTAGCACAACCATCTGCAATGTTTATCTTAGCTTAGCAGGTTCTGTGTTGTTCACGTAGAACAAAGAGATGGAAAATCCCACTGTATTTTTATCCACATGGTACAGGTAAAGCGTGTTCACAAGCACATTCACCAGTACACACCCCCCATTCCTTATTTATTTGCTAAAAACTGCCTTTGTTACCGAGACTTTTGCCGACCTGTCTGTCTGCCGAAGAATTTCGTCTTTAAAAAAAAAAATGAAGATCAGTATTGATCCTACGTCACGTGTCCTTCCCGTATAGGCTGAGAGTAACCTGATTAGGCAGCACATTGTACAGCGTTCTCTGGCCCCATGCAAATGTTTTCATTTTCTTACCAGCCACTTGTTGATCATGGTGTTCGGGATTGCTTTGTTTGTATTTTTTACAAGCTGAACGCTTGTAAGAACCTGGATGATTTTTCTGTCTAAAACTTCGGTTGTTTTGGGAAGTTCTGTGATATTGTCGACTTCTTTCCATCCCTTATTATGTCACGTGATTAATATTTATGTGATTGCGATTTTTCCCCTGTTACGCAACAGCTGTCTCACACGTTTAACAGTTCACGAAATGTTTACTAGGAGCTATATGATAATGTCGGGCCTTTGTTCTAAAGCTTGTTTTGTCAGTAAACAATAGCTTTCTTTTCGTTGAAAATAAAGGGTAACGTTCTGTGGAGTTCATTGAAGCTATAAGTGGCTTAGTGTTTCTGGGGAACGGCACGTGAGGACGGAAACATGTCGTTTTGTGTTCCTCGGCTGATTATGTTCCTAACGAATCAAATGAACTAAAGAACCTCCTTACAGATTGTAAAATAATGAATGAATGAGTGAAAAGAACGTCTTTGTTATCTGACAGACTCACACCGATACATACACATATTTATAGAAACAAAATACCCTGAACCATCACCAGCTTCTGTTTGTGACTCACTACTTCGTAATGGTCAGTTATGGGTTCTTTTAGATTGTTTGCTGCCAGTTTGACGACAAATTCCAGTTCTAGTGCATTTCTCGCGATGCCAGTTTGTTCTTATTTCTGGGCATCCGCCGGGCGATTTCAGTTTCCTTTCTCTCTCTCTCTTCCCGTCATCATTTTCGCCCACGTAAGTGCGGTAAGTGCCAGCACGCAGGTCAGACGGTGCACGGCGAAGAAACTAAGGAGGTACCAGGGCAAAGTTGTTTTCCTCGAGAGCCATCACGTCTTCCCAGTCAGGCTGGACCTCGAGCAGGGTAGCTGAGGGACCGGCTGGCCGGATGGTTTCTGGCCCTCTCATTCATTCTCTTCCCCTTTTTGCATTTTTTTTGCTGGCTGCGTTGGCCACCATGCTTTAAGGCATCTTGCGCGATGCCGTCTGCAGGTGCACGCCGCCTGGTTGAGCCTTTTCCTAGTCGTGTCTGTGCATCAGGTGTGCTAGGGCCGTGATCTGTGCATCTGTGAGTTCCGCTTTAATGGCGGACTCGTGGCGCTTGATGGAAGTTTTTCCAAGCGTCTAGCACGTGCATCGCTTACAAAAAAAAAAAAAAAAAAATCAAAGCGCATCTCATGACCCTCCTACCTTCAAATGACAATCGGATGCGAAGTTTTCTGGAAGCGATTTACCTGTACTGACGTCTTTTCGTAGAATAGAATTAGCTTGAACCTTGTCACTTGTGAAAAATCGCAATCTTCTTGTTTTGCTGCTCATGCTTTTGCTTAAAAATGCAGGTGTACCGCAGTAGTGCCACCGATGTTTCCTGCAGCAGTGCGCATACCTCCACCTGCTATAGGTTTCTGTGATTGTAAACGCGGTGTCTTGCAAATCCGAGAATAATTGGTGCGACTGAGGGCTTCACTCTCACCATAAAGTGTAAGGCATTTCTGGAATTTTCCGGGAAGCATTTCTGCCTCGCTTTGAAGTAAGACTTTATTGGAATTTGGTGGCCAACTGTCGATTTCTGCTCGGGCTGTTCCTCGTGACTTTTCTATTTTGGCCACTCGCAGACATTTTAGCTTTCAGAAAAAAACAACAACAAAAGCGAAGAAAAAAATACATTTAAAGTTAAAATTTGTGTTTGCTGAAGATAATTTAAAGAGTAGAAATAGGATTTGCTAATGTTATAACATTTTTCACTTTGGTATTAAATACAGTGATCCCTAACCTACCGCGTGCGTTACGTTCCAGAGACCCCCGCGATAGGTGAAAGTCCGTGAAGTAGCGGCGTTATATTTATTTTATTATTAATAAATATCTCCTTATAAACCCTTCCTACACTCCTAGATATCTTTCCACTCTCTTATTAACAATATCACGTTGGCAAACTTGCGCAAGCGTTAATGGCGTACAATACTGCGTTTCCATTGTGCACAATACAGAATTCATCCGCTGATGAAATACCTGAACTGGTATGTACAGCCTGTACATAGTGTATTTTATTTCGATTTAATATTCTTTTAATATGTTTGAATTAACATTTTTATGTTATTTAATATTGTAAATTTTTTAGGCAAAAATAATTAAAATAAAAAATATTATATAAATACCTATACACCGCAAAATCCCGCGATATAGCGAAAACACCGCGATACAGATTTAGATATATATATTTTTTTAAACCGTGACACAGCGAAGCCGCAATAAGTGAACCGCGATATAGCGAGGGACAACTGTATACAAAAGTGTTATATGGGGCTAAGGTTGGGGAGGCGAACGTTCTGAGGCTGATATGTGCCACGATTTCTTTGTCCGTCCTGTTGCACTTTAGATACAAGAAAATTGTACGTTGTCACCTCACCGATCACCAACTTCAAACAAAGAGTTGACGGCGTTCTCGTCCTTCTCCCTGACTTTCTGTTTGTTTCGATGATGTACCGCTGTCGTCACGCCCTTTGTCAGTTTTTGCTTAGAGAAAATGATCGGGCCTGAACACTAGCATCCACAGAGAACAAAGACCTTTCTCCACTTTTATTTGGCAAAGTTTAAAATGTTTTGTTTGCAGTTATGTTTTTTTTAACCGTTCTAGACGATTTTTTTAAACCTTGTGTTTGCACTGAATGTTCGAACCTAGAGACTGCAACAAAACAAAATCAACTTTCAGAACATACGAATTCATCCTTTGTCTTTCCTGTCGGCTTCAGTAGCGTCTTACGCCGTTGTGTAACGCCGACGAATTAACCAATTATCTCTGGGTGTTTTCCTTGTCTTTGTTACTCCCTATGAAACAAGAAGGGAGGGAACACCCGCTATTCTATTTTACAGCCGTACAGTGGTCGCCGTTACCGATGCTGTTCGCCCACGGTAATTGCTAGTTTCAGGTAAAGCCTTTTCCTCCGCCATACTGCATTGATATTTTCTTCGATTGTGCGCCGGCCTTCTACCTCACGCAGCGTCAACCCTGCGTTTACAACTCGCATCACTCCTTCTGGCGCGCTAACCACTGTCCTGCAAGTCCCATTATGTCCCTACAAAGTTTCTAAATATACTTTCGAGTTAATTAGTTTTTCATTCCCTGTGTTACAGTCTTTCAATATGGGTATGCTTTTTTTCTCGCGATGTTTTTCCCGACAACGAAATGCATTTTATTAGTTCGGTGCAATATAGGGCGTGGATTGATTGATTGATTGAGAAACCTATCATGTAACTCACACTGTCTAGCTGTCGAGATAAACATCTAAGCAGCAGGTCGAATTATCAAGATAGAAAAATTATGGGCAAGAAACTGGCAGTTTGGGAGTTTTCCTAATGTCCCCATTCCCGGTGCCCAGAGATGGTCTTTAGATATTATATCACGAGATTTTAGCCAGATTTATCATTCAGCTATGTAAATGGGTGGATCCGCTTTCAATCGATTATGAGATACATATTTCAAATATAACAAAATATTAGCCAGACAAAAGATCGTTCGTCAATGAAAGAACAAAACTGTTTTTTACATAAGAAGGGAAGATAATCACAATGCTTACACAGTTCTTAGAATATATAACGCAGATGTGTTTGTGCACTTGCACGCTTACTCCTGTGGAAACCTGTGTAGAGGAGTGCTCACGACTCTGCTGCCTGTTTCCTCATTATACATGCAGATTTTAGGATGCTGCCGTAGGATGTCTGTAGTGGTGTACTTATTAAATCTTTTTGAAGTCTTTTTCTGTACAGCTAACGCCGTTCTAAACAGATATCTTACATTCTGCTTCTATACAAACTTTGCTAAATCTGGCCAAACGTTTGTCCGTGCTAATTAGCTGAGAACTGCCTTTAAAAGTGTATGATATTGAGCGCAGTTCACATTTTCCTTGTAGACCTGACAGCAGACCGGAAGTGTTCTGTCCTCGACTTGGGGTGAAGGTCACATGCCTGCATAATTCTCCGAAATCGTCCATATTGGCCGCGGGCAGCCGACGAGAAGCACACGAGTCTGTCCCGTCATGTACTTGTATGTGTCCTGTCTATCCCGTCATGGACACTCCTTGCCTGTCCCTCAAAAATTATATTATTACTATTCACTTAGTAAACGTTTATGTTGTTATGAAAAAAGTTTATAGATTTACTGAAATGTGTGGTTCCTTTGGCGAGCAAATGATTTCGCAGACCATATACATCCCGGCGGTCGGACGTTCCCCACCTCTACCGTATAGCAACTGGCGGAATGTGGCGGGTCCCGTGTTGGGGTCTGAAGGCCGCAGATGCAGGCGATTATTAATCGAATGCATTCCATGAGGAAGCGGCTGAGTCGTAGTGGGTAGTTCAGCAGTGAGACCTACAGCTTCGCGGAACATGTCTAGTTCCTTCGTGAAAGTGCTTAAAAAAATGTCTTCTACAGCTGCTTCCGGGGATGTAGTAACGTTGAAACCGAGACGTTGAAACAAGGTTACAACTGTGTGGCAAACCTTTATCACGATTGTCACAATAAATAGAATTAATACATTAACAAATTTTTAATTGAAATCAAGAAATGAGCTCGTCATTTTTTATTTATTTATTTTTTTGGGGTGAGAAATGAGTCTTTTCATCATTAGTCTTTCAGCCGTGGTCGCCCTTGGAGCACTCGGATACTTTTATCACCAATTCTCGCCATTTGGCGCAGATTACTGCCTTCCTCTGGGATATGCTGAATGGCAGGCCTGTGTATTCTTAGATGTCGTCTAGTCAGTTTTTTTCCTTTGCCTTTTATGTATCTTTTGCTATCTTTTTTTTTACTGTTGCAAGATGATCTTGAGGTATGACCAGTTTGCGTCTTTTAATTTCTGGCCAGGATGTGTTGAAAGAGCCGAAGGACAAAAGGAAAGGTTGACGCGATGATTTGCTGTCCCCCGGAGGTGACGGAGTGATCCATTTATGCCTACAGGCAGACATGACCCTCCCTTATTAGTAGATGGATGCATGCTATTTTTATCGCAGCGCTGACCTCTTGTCCACCCAAAGACTCGATAGTGAGTAATGTTGTTGGTGACTGAAATGACGGGCCGTGTTAATGAGCTCGTAGGGTGTATTTTGTTTCCTAATGCCTGCGTAGAGCTCAGCGCACGATATTAGTTCCCCAGTTACTTCATCCGTTCTGTTCTCGACTGCACCTCTACAAACACCACCACGCACGAAGAGAGGTCAGAATCATGATGTCACGTTTCTCCACACGTTTCGCTTATTAACGTATACACCCATCGACTGAGACTTTGACAGGGTAAACGTATCAATGTACAGCCCTGACGTATGTGTTGTTAACCTTAACAACAGATCGACACGTGACTTAGTTTTATCGTTGTTCTGGAGACGCGGCAACTCAGGGTCACGAGTATGTAGCTTGTGGCGTGTAATAGAAATGTCACTTCTTTAATGGCTTTAAAAAATCAAAGAGTGCCACTTAGTAAAAATAATAAAAGTACAGTGAACTTAAAATAGCTTCATATCGCGGTCCTATGGGCAGGTTCATGGCGCTTCACAGTAAAAAGACACACGCAACAAACATAGAAATATGAGATGAAGATATGACGCTGCTGCCAGCGTGCACAATTCATCTGAAAAACTAATTCAGGCTGCAAATGCTCCTTTCCATACCACAGGTCCAGTCACAGAACGGGTCTAATAGGTAGAAGCTCCCCCAACCCAACTTTTTTTTTTTTTTTTGCTGCTCATTGGGTTGCCTGCAGAATGCCTATTAGAAAAACCAAAATGAGTTCACAAGCCCGTCAGAAGAAAAGCAGTTCAAATCCAGCGGTAAAGTAGTTTCAAGACATTTAACTGTTTATCACCTTTCATGAGTCGCAAAACCAAACGCATTAGTTTTAGTGAAAACGACTGTCGAAACACTGCGATAACCATCAGCAGAAAGTGATATAACGGAAGATAGACGTGTCCTGCAAGAACACGAACTCAATTAAATAACAGTCAAAAATATCAAATGCAGTAGTGTGGTATCTTTTCACGGATTGAGATGTGCAAGGGGTACTGATCTTAAAGTTCGTAGTTCACATCTACAAAGTCATTCGTACTCTGTGATGAAAGGAGATCAACGTATAACTGGAAATAGTTATTGTCCAAAGATCAAGTCGACCTATGTGCTAGGTACTACATGCTCACGAAGCGTAGAGGATATTTCTGGAATCAGACTAGTTGTAACGCAAGTATTTCTCATAAAATGTCTTTGACTTAACAAAAAAGTTTCTTTGGTTTAACTTGCTATTAGCAGTCTCTGACGATTCCGTTATTGGAAATTATCCAGTCCTCTCGACTCGGCTGTGACAGTTTGCATTTTACGAGTCACAAGACTCCTGGGTTCTTGAAGGTGCGGTATTACCGGCAATAAAAGTCGAAGGCATTTTACGCTGCCGATGAAAATTTTGAACGACCTTAACAAACAAACAAACAGTGGATTGACTCCTATCTTGCTTATAGATCTCAGAGAGTGATTGTCGGCTCTCCGAGCTCTGAGGCTGTTCCTCTGGTGTGTGGTATGCCACAGGGATCCGTTCTGAGTCTTTTATTATTTTCGGTATTAACTTCACAGCTGGGACGTGTAATTGAATGTTTTCAGATGGGACGTCAGTTCTTTGCTGACGACACAGATACTCAACAGTTTTTCCCCCTGACTCAGCAGTGGCTAGGATTGCGCTTCAACAACTTGAATCTTGTTGTGTTGCGGTGAAGGTCTGGATGACCAGGAATCGTCTTAAACTCAGCGACGACAAGACAGAAGCGTTACTGTGCGGCCCCAGGGCCAGACGGGAGCAGATCGACATTAGTGATGTGCAGGTCGGTGACGCCTCCATAGCCTTTGCTGACTGTGTACGGGACTTAGGGCTCTTTATTGATGCAGAGCTCTCCATGCGCAACCATGTTAGTTCTGTTGTGTCAAAATGCTACTACTTTTTAAGGACTTTAGGTAGATTACGGCCCATGCTGACTCAGGCTGCTGCCAACTCACTTGCTCTGGCTACCATCATATCGAGATTAGACTACTGTAATAGTGCATTTTTGGGTAGACCTGCTACGACAGCTACGCAGTTAGATCGACTCCAAAGAGTTCAAAACACAGCCGCCAGGATTCTCACCCGTCAAAGTCGTCCACTGAGCACATCACCCCTATATTACAGAGCATTCACTGGCTCCCAGTGAACAAGCGTCTTGATGACAAAGTGCTTTCGATTGCTCAGTCCTGCATGTTCAAAACTGCTCCTGACTATTTGCAAGAGTTAGTTCCTCCTTACCAGCCGTCACGTGGTCTGCGCTCTGGCTCCCAGTCCCGCTTCTGTCTCCCTGCAGTTGAAGACACAAACAAGAAGCGCACTGGAGCCAGGGCCTTCAAAAACGCTGCACTTAAGCTGTGGAATGCTCTGCCATCGTCACTGTCAACCGTCACCTCAGCAACAACGATTCGGAAAAGACTTAAGACTCATTTGTTTACTTAAGACGGACTTCCTATTGTTTTATTATTTTTTTCTTCTCTTCTGTTTTTTTCTGCGCAATAAGCATTCTTTTGAATGGATACCTGCGCATTATAAATAGACATCATCATTAACGCTTAAAATATTTTCATACAAGATTGAGACCTCCTTGCCTTTTTTTGGCAGAGTTTCGATAAAAGTACCTTCAGCCTCCAGATTAGATGACCTTTTTGCCGACGTCATCCTCAAGGGTAGGTGACCTTTATACTAAGGTCACCCTACGGGGTGGGTGACCTTTTACACTGACGTGAGGCTATCCTTTCTTTTGACATACCGTTCCCACGAAACATAGGTGGACGTGGTCTGTCATTTCTGAGCTTTGCTCGAGCCTTTGTTGTACAGATTATCGTTACAGATCAGAGCATCCTTTTAAATTTGTTTTTGTGAGGGATAAAATGTTCAGAGATTCCTGTTCACTGTTTTCCTCTCTTCCACTCCAATTCCATTCTGCACTGCCCCGCACCACCACCATACCCACCCACCCGCTTTTTTTTTTTTTTTTTAAGAAAAGAAGGGAGCATTTAAGTAAGATCCACTAGCCTATCATTCTGTTTGTGTCTAATGTTAGTGTTGTTTCGCAGGTGATAAAAACATGAAAAAATTAACATACGAAAGTGATGTGTCTTATATAACGCCGTTGAGACCGACTGCTGGAAATAATTGTCTTGTCAGGAATGTGTGTTACAAAAAGGGGAAACTGAAATGAAAAACAAAAAAGGCGACCATCTCAATTGGCGGCTTGATTTGGTATAAATGCGATACACGCCCCACTCGTAGAGAGAGGGACAGAAACCTCGTGATTGATAGTGGTCGCCCTCCCCAGATCATGTGGTTGATACGGTTATGGGTCTCTTAAGACCACGTGATCGATACGTTGCTGCGGCGTGAAATGGCGTCACGGGGCCGGATTCACATTTGCTTTAGCTGAATGATGAGTTCGAAAAACTAATGTTCACAGAGCAACAAAGGAACGTGCTTGGCCTACGAACTGTCAGCCTTCGATCATTTGGGTGACTGCTGACATGAATGAAAACCAGTCTAGCATCGACCCATGCAGCAATAAACCAACATCGACAGTGAGATAAACCAGTCGATAAGTTCGATTATGGTTTATGCCTGTCGACATCCAGGTTATTCTGAATTTTTTCCTCCATGTCAAGCATACAGAAAGTGACGCTTGCCGAAGATCTCAGATTTTACATCCCATTATAGCAAACGACTTGCGTGTTTTTCCATCCTCTGCAGACTCTGCGTGCTAATTTTGACATTCTCCGTATAAAGTACCATAGCTTTTAATAAAAGTAAATGAACTGGCCAGTTTTCCAGAGACCGGAGTGGAAAAAAAATCAGCTGTGATATAATGTTTGCTCTGAATCTGTTGCTGCTGTTACCTGATCAGGAGACGGCGATAACCCGATCGCATCGACCACTTTAGACTGATCATGAAGGGGTTGGCCACAGCTAAAGACACATATGTACGCGCGTCTCATCCTCATACTGCGTGCAACACTGTACTGTACAATGCTGTGTGTCCGTTTTATATACAGATCCTTGCTCCACACCTGTCGTCCATTGCAACTGTATTGCGTCTACCTGTGTTGCGTTTAATTTCTACCAACATTGCGCAGTCACGAGATCATTTACTAGCCATTTAATGTCGCGCGTCCCAGTAACAGAACTTAAAATTACATGGGATTGCAATGTTGACCCAGAACATACGAGAAACTCACCTGGTAGCCTTGTAGTAGTGTCTCATTGTCGCAAAAAAGGATGAAAAAGAAGGCAGGAGATTGAGGTGGTAGAGCCCTCGCATATCTCAGGGTCAGCTTCCGTGAGACCGGTGTCCGTCTCCTCACCCTCTCTGTCTTATCTTCCCGATTCTCTGCAGTCAGGTACCCGCTCTTCCAGTATCGGATATCATGGGCGCCTTCAGGCTCGGATGTCGCTGCTTTAATCACAATCGGCTCCTGTTGTCGGAGACTTGAGGATGGCGTAGAAGGCTGCAGTGTGGGTGGGGCTTCTTAGTCTTGAAACAGGTGAACTAGTTATGAACCCAAGTGTTCATTAAGAAATAATTCAGGTGACCGCTGGGTCGCCAGCGGAAGCAGGTATGTGTAGTTGTTTAGAGGATATATAATTATATATATCAGGACACAAGCCGCCGCAATATCGGATTCGGTTTGCAGACACTAACCTCCTGGAGCCCTTCCCCCGACTCTGATCCCAGTCCTTGGTCGATGCTCTGTTTTGTGTTTTGTGTCAGTTCTCTGACTTGCAGCTGTTGGCTGTAGCTACAGTCTTGATCAACAATTTTGCCTGTGAATAACACACGTGATTAGAAGAGCAGGGAGGAGAGAGAGTTATCACCAGGGATCTTAGTCCAGTGAAGATCATTTGATTTAGACAGTGTTCATTGTGTGTGTGTGGGTTGGGGGAGAGAACCTGTGCAAAGTCATTTTTCACCCTCCTTGCCACCCAGCACACCCACATGTTTTTTGCCTGCCTGTGGCAAATCTTTCCACCATTATAATTTTTCGTCAGTTTATTTAGGGAACATGCACTTGTCTACAACCATTTCCTCCAGCCTGCTTTATCAATGCTGTTGGCAGGTTCTGCTGCTCTCTCGCTTGGTTTGTGTTCATCATTAATATGTACATTATTCACATTAAAAGGAACAGTTTATTGCAGTGATGTAAGCATGATTTGGTTGTGTGCTCTCATTTGATTGGAATAAAGTGTTGCTGATTGCTTTTTGCATTTCAATTCATATAAAAATAATCACATTTATATAACATTTTTCTCCAGCATTAGCTGGACTCAAAATGCGCAAGCACACCTTTTAGGGCAGGCATCAAATACACCTTCATGAACATGCCTACACAGAAACATGCATGCACAATGCACAGCAAAATATAAATAAAGTTGATTGAGAGTGTGCTATAGATGTTCTATAGAATGTCATATGGGATGAAAGATATATAGTGAGAAGTTGCTCCCAGAGGGCACAAGTTATTTGAAAAACTGTAATCCTAGCAGCAAATGCTCTGATCCACACCACAGTTTCAATCATTGAACAGATCTAATAAGTATAAGTCTTTTTTGTTTGTTTGTTTGTTTTGCTGTTCATAGGGTTGTCTGCGTGTCAGTAAGAAAGTGAGGAAATAAAAACAAGACATTAGTGAAAGACACTCCCAAGACCACCCCAAGTTGAAGGAGTCATCTAACATGTCAGTTGACAGGGTATTTTATATTTGAGGGAATTCATTCCTTCTAGTCTTGATGAGGATTATGTTTTATGCAGGAGAAAAGTGTAATTTGTTTTTGTCCAGTGGGATGTACTGACTAACAAAAATTTGCTAACCTTTGTTCTCTAAATTCTTTATAGTCGCTCAAACTTTTTCCACTTTGTCACTAAAACTGAAGCGTTTGGTTTTGTGATGCATGAATGAGAACAAACAGTTGAACGTTTTCAACCTACTTCATCACTGGATTTGCACTGCTTCTATTCTCATGGTTTGTGAACTCATTTTGGGTTTTTAAATAGGCCTTCTGTAGGCAGCCCAATAGCAGCAAAAAAAAAAAAAAAAAAGGCTTCTACCTATTAAATCTGTTCTATGATGGGACCTGTGATGTAAAAAGGAGCATTAACAGCCTGGATTACAGTTTTTCAAATCAATTGTGCACACTGGGGGCAGCTTTTTGCTGTGTATCTTTTATCATATGGCATTCTATGTTTGTTGTGTGCATCTGTGTATGTCTTTTTTCTCTAAATCACTATGAGCCTGCCCATAGGACTGGGATATGGTGCTATGTAATAATAATAATGTGAACATTACATTAATGTGCAGCATCACGACCATGATAAATCGCACTTAGAAATGTTTGTATTTGTCTGAGTTCAAGGTATATGAACAGTTTGGCATTTTTGTTTGTCTGCAATCACTCATACACTCTTGCTGTCTAGTCCCTGCACAGTCTGAAGAAGGATGAGCACAATTCTTCATCAGAGATTCAGATTGAATGCATCCGTCCAAGGATTCCTCACTGAGTTGTTTTGTGACCTTTTTACGGGAATCACATTGTTGCAGGCTATTACCCTGGAGGCTACTACCAGCCAGCAGCAACAGGCCCTCTACTGCCACAACCTATTGCCCAGACATGTCTTCTGGCACATCACATCCCTGTCAGAGTGCCACATGCCCAGGTGAAGGTGCTCATCCATAATCCAGACACCCCTCACGACCTAGCAGCCTTCTCAGAACGCACTTTCACCGGCAAATCTAGTGACTCTAACAACAACAGCAGCAGTGTCAACAATGACATTGGCAATGTTAGCAATAAAAACAATGGCAGTGTTCGAGGAAACCCAGCCTCAAAATGTTCTGGAACTGTTGTGAATGTCATAACCAGTGGTAGTAGCAACAGTAAGAAAAGGACTTCTGCTGACAATAGCAAGTCAAAAAATGTGATTGTTAAGAAGAATGCAGAAAGCAGAGTGGAACTGAAGAACAGAGATGTTGAGAAAGCATGCAAGAGAAAATATGAGAAGCGCAAAGCCAAGGTCACCAAGACTGAGGTTGAGGTGAGAGAGGAAAAGGAGGTGAAAAAGGAAGAGCCTGAAGTACCCGACCATGGGTGGAGCTGGATTGGTGAGCCAGAAGTAAAGAAGATCCCCAGCGTGGTATGTGTTCATGATGAGTGGAAGAAAGTGTGGGACCCTTTCATTTTTCGTTTAAATAGGGTTTTTTTGTGGATGAAAGGGTAGTGGGAGAGAGGTTTACAATGCACTGCAGTCATTTTGTTTCTTTTGAAGTGTGTGAAAGTGGCTAAATGTTATGTTGTATTTAACCCTCTTGGTTCGAGATAAAAATGAACATTACAATGACTGGTTTATAACTGAAGACTGCGAAGACGACAGGGGTGAAGTTTGTTTTTTTATTATTGGTGCTCTGAGATAAACATTAGACCAAGAAACCTATACATTTTTGGAAAAGAGAAAAGTTGAACTTTGCAATAAAAAGTAATGAAAATTGCCTTGCCCATGCTACCCGGCAAAGCCACGATCGTGGCCTTTCAAACCAAGAGAGTTAATGCTGTTTAATGAAAACTCTAGAAGCACTGTAAGATGCCTCTGGTTGGTTTGCAATGTGATTTTGTTTGCTTAAAATTCTCTTTCGTTTTGATTGCTATATTTGCTCCTTGAATGTACTGACCTTTCAGAATGTAGACATGCCACCACTTGAGCGTCGCTGCTACCAGACCATCAAGCATATGGATGGCGATGTTATAAATTCACGGGACTGCGTTCTGCTACGTTCAGGTTCCCGCAAATCAGATGTACCTTATGTTGCAAAGGTGGCAGCTTTTTGGGAAAATCCTGAATCAGGTGAGATTTCCTAATTTTGTTTTTTTTCCCTTGTTTTCTTTATTAAGGGAATGAATGTGAACAATTAGGAAAATTATTAACATGCTTTTATCAGTATCCAGTTTCATGTCATGTGCAAATGGCTGCTCATGGTTTGGGGTTGACAAAGATTATTATAAAGACATCTGCTGATTAAACATGGTATCGTTTCTGTTGTTAGGAGAAATGATGATGAGCTTGCTGTGGTACTACCAGCCAGAGCACACTGAGGCAGGGCGTCAGGCACATGACCTTGAAAGTGAAGTTTTTGCATCTCGTCACTGGGATGAAAACAGCGTGGCATGCATAGATGACAAGTGCTATGTGCTCACCTATGATCAATACTGCCGGTAGGTGAAACTGTTTCATGCATCATAGCCCAGTTGCACAACATGTTTCTAAACCTTAAAACTGTTCTAAGAAAGCAAAATCTCTTCCTTGCCATTTTGATGCATTGCACAAGAACATACTAAAAATTGTACTGACAGGACGGAAAGTCAGACTTAAACAACTTTATCTTACTTAAAGCAGTTTTAGTAATTAACCTTTATGTTGATATATCAAATTTGGTTTGATTGTGTGTGTGTGTGTGTGAGAGAGAGAGAGAGGGAATGAGTGAACATATATGACTGTTGGAGAAGAGTCAGGTATGTTAATGTTTACATTTCATTATACAGTTTTAAAATCTGCTGTACAAGCTTTGTTTCCTTGCATGTCTGTCTTTACAGTTACCAAGGAGAAATGCGACGACATGAAGACAATGCATTGCTACGTTCTAAGGTTGTACCAGCCATGGAGATGCCTAAAGGCAACCAGTACAACCGAGAGCTCCCAGACCATGATGTAGATCCAGAAAATGTATTTATATGCCGCAAAGTCTACGACTTCCGCCAAAAGCGCATTCTGAAAAATCCTTCTTAAAACATTTTTGAAAGGGGTTTATGTGAAAGTTTTGGACTATTGGGATATAGGAATGGACAAAATTCAGTTAAAATTTATGAAAGGTATGATTAATTCTAAGCCAAGATGAAGATCTTTTTTGTAAACAAAAGTCTTAATGCTGCTTAGGCAATAACCTGACTTGTCCATTAGGGTGTAGTGATGTCGGTGATTTTGAGGCACATTTCAGGTTCTGTGCTATTCACTATCCTGATTTAAAATATGAAAAAGATTTTACTCTGTGATAAGCAGAACACCTTATTACCACAAGAAAGGTCCTTCAGTCAGAATTTTGATCTGCTATATTTACTTGAAATGTTTTTTTACTTAAAATCATTATTTTCTGTGTGACCTATAGTTTTTTTTTAAATTTCTGTAATGGATACTTCTTAGTTGTGGATATTTGTTGACGGTATGATATTATACTATTACAATTCAGCGAGCGACTTCAGCTGTTGGTCTAAATACTTTGCTATGTAAACAAGATTAGAGATCATTATGTCTTTGCTACATCAGCTTACCTTGTAAAACGTTCAAGCTGTATCTAGTTCCTTCTGGAACCTTATGCTTATCTGTGTGTGTAGTACGTCTTCTGTGACAGTGGGGGTCGTATTTGTGATATAGTCATTCTGGTGAATAATGATACAGTCATACTAGTGAATAGTAATACAATGAGATATAAAGTAACTGAATAGGACAGTGAGATACACCTATAGGAACAAATAGACTAGTAAGGCAAGGAGACTCTAAAGTCAGTAAATTTCATGGAAACGCTAGATCAGTTGTTGCCTGCCAGTGTGAGGGCCTTGGTCCATGCAAATGTGACAGAGATATGAAAGTACCACTGCAAGAGCGTCAGTTTTTAATGAACCAGAGAACCACGCGGAAAATGCAAATTGGTACAATTGATAGGTGACAGCAGTTATGAAAAGAAAACAAGCAAGGGAAGATTGGATGAAAGAAAGAGAAGATAAAGAAGGAAGATGGCAAGTGAGGACATAGTTTCACCTGCGGAAGTGTTTGCAGTAGTGCAAGCAGAGTCAGAGTCGGCTTCCTGCAGTACCAGTGTAAAAGAGGCTGATGCTGCTAATGGTGATGGGCGATAGCGATGATGGTAATGATGACAATGATGATGACTGGACTGATACTTTCCAACAACAGGACAGAAATATGGTAGCAATACCAACCATTGCTTTGGAAGCAGACCAATACGGAGTATCCAATAGGGCAGCTGCGGCCATCAGCACAGCAGCATTGGTGGACTATGGCATTTTTAGCTTGAAAGACCAGATCAGTACTGTCAATCATCACAAAGCATGGACGGCTGGACAATAGTTGAGAAGGGCTATCAGGGCAACTCCTATAAACAATGAAGAGGAAATCATGGCAGTATTTTTTTTGATGGGCGAAAAGACATGACACTGATGAGAGAGACAAGTGGTATAGTATAAAGACAGTGTAATGATTGGTGAATCTGAAGCTTTCTATCTACCATTTCACACTGGAACGAAGCACAGTTTCTGCTATTTCTGATAGCATCCACAGTATAATTGAAGAAAGGGGAATTACAGACAAGATCATGGCAGATCATAGTATAAAGACAGTGTAATGATTGGTAAACCTGGAGCTTTCTATCTACCATTTCACACTGGAACGAAGCACAGGTTCTGCTATTTCTGATAGCATCCACAGTATAATTGAAGAAAAGGGAATTACAGACAAGATCGTGGCAGCTGGAGCCAACAGCACAGCTGTGAACACTGGGCACCACGGCGGGGCAATACATCTGAGCTTCACACTTGTCACTCTTTGCAGTAGTTTATTTGCTTTTTATATTTGAATGAGCGTCCATTCCACAAGCTCTGCAAACACTCACTGGTCCAGCTGAAGGACCCACACAGGGGAAAGGACCAATTGGAAATGCATTAGCTAATTGTGCATCATTGCCACTTTCTGCAGTAGGATTTCTACTCATTACCGATGGTGATCCTCTTCCAGAAATCCACGTAGTAATGACCAAACCTACCTGTACAAAATGATCACAGCTATTAGAAGTGGAAGCATCAGTACTGCAAGAAAAGCCTGGGCCCATGTTGATGGCCAAATGGCTCATAACTGCTAGCAGGATATGTCGACTTATGTGGCAACAGTGCAACCAAGTAACAAACTGTATTTCCCGACACACTTCATTGTCTGCTGCTATGTACCTGCACAATGCTAGTCCTTCTTAACCCCGCCCCCTTCCCTCTTGCTACTTTACCCATCTTTCTCGCAGAATCACTATATTTCTCTGTTTCTGTTACTTGATGCCTTTTGTTTTCTGTTTCGTCAGTACTTTCGTTTTCTTTCATCCCCTTTGTTCTGTATCTACTTAGTCCACATCTCTTCCCCGTTTTAAGCGCTAAGAGCATGCTCTCTATGAGTGTGAATATGTGCTATAAAAATCTTCACTATTATTATTATTATGGTTTAGCATCAAGTGTTGCCCAAGATGCACTGGCAAACTGAAGCACTTGCTTCCATACATTAAGCAACAGAGTTTGTTATCATCAATCTGCAGGAATATAGCATGGCTCGTAGTGCAATGCAACGCATACTGAGCCCATCAGGAAAATGTTCTTCCGTTGATGCTTGGAGATGACGATGAAATCAATAGGAAGGTAGCAGTGGACATTGTTATGTCATTTCTCTCTCTCAATACTAATATCCAAATCAGGTTCAACGTATATACAAACATTTATTAAGACACAAGTTTCTCTCACTGCTCTACGGCTCGGCTTGTCTCTCACTCCCTCACTGTTCAACATCTAACTCCTAACTGTCCCTTGTCCTCCCTGTCTCTCTATTATGACTTAATTCAGATGGGGTCAGAGGTCATCTGTCTAGACTATAAATAGCAGTGACCCTAGGATATGACAGATCTAATAAAGACCATTTGCCAAGCAGCTGGTGGGTCTCAACAGCAAGTCAGAGAATGTTGACTTCCCAAACTAAAGGAGAATGCTTAAACATCACAAGACTTACTGCCATCAATGGAGAAACTCGCATTGGAACCACCTCTCACAAAGCACCTATCAGAGGAAGAACTCCAACAGCTTGTCGCTCAGCCCTTCATCAGTCGGATACTTTGCCACTCTCAAGGATCTGAACGCTGTCAGGACAGTGAGTGAGGCATCCAAATCAGTCTATGCGACTCTATGGGATGGATGCAAGAGATGGTTACATTTGAGCTGTCATCAAGTCAAGAGTCTTTATGTCATTTCAGATTAAACAAGATTTTTGCTTACTGCATGATTAGAAACGAAAACAGGTGCCTGTACTGTTTATGTTGTCTTACAGTGTAGTTATTATCAGAAATGGATCTTTTCTTGCAGTTATTAAATGTAGAACTTTTGACAACAAAGGGAAACAGGTAAAAAAAAAACATGATTTGTGCATGTTTTGGGGCAAAAAAATGTGTTCTGCTTATTGCAGATTTCTTTGCTCTACATTTTTTAACTTAGCATAGCTGGTTGTACAAAACCTCAAATGTGCCCGTTGATCTGTTACAATTCATTGGATGATGCATTGACACTACACCCTATTGTCCATTCCTGGAGTTTGACTTCGCTGGCAAGTCAAAATCTCTTTTTTGTGGGTCTAAAAGAAAAGGCTGAATGATTTTTTAAAATTATTTTTCATTGTACAAATGTTTTTCACATCTGTCAGTCTTACATTGACATACGCTGTATCTAGAGTTTTTGTTGGGGGTGGGAGTGGTTATAGAGAGTATTGGGTATGTACTACATGGTTTTCTTTTTATTTGGTGTTGATTTGCATTAACTCACCTAAAACATGTGTCCTGCACAGCCTTAAAGAGTATCAGCTATGCCCTCCTTTGATGTTAAATGCTTAGCCTTATTTATTATAGTTTTGGAATCTTAAGTGTTTTCTTATGAAATCATTTTAAGCAGTTTTTCCATATTGGGCCTGCCAGAAGAAGGTGTATAGTAAAACTCCACATTTTTGTATTTTGTTCTTACGATGCTCGGCTTTGAGATTTGCCCAATTTTTGCAAATTGTAAATGAGTAACAGCATTAATTAATTTATGTATATGAATATGTAATTTGTTTTTTGAGTGCTCTTGGATGCTCAAGCACTTATTCTAATTGGATACATTTATAACAAATTTTCGACATCTTCTGTAAAAAGATTTAAATTAAGGATTCTTCTTTCAAAACATATCTGTAAGACATGAACATTGAGGTAATGAAATTAGCGTGCATGGGATATTTATTTAAACCATCTTGAATGTCTTTCATGGATGCATGACCAATGACAAGTAACAAATCTTAAAGAGTAGTACATGCTACAATGTTTCCTTATTCAGGTTTTAAAGATAAAGAAATCATGGCTTAAAAATGTTAATCATCAACTGAAAAATTGTAATTATTTTGTTGTTTGTTCCACTAAACATTAAACATATAGATTGATGGCTGAAAGGAAATACTTTTATAGTTTTTCCCCTTTAAAATAACTGAAGAGGAAAAAAGATAATTGAAACATATTACAAAAGAAATAGGTTTAATTCTACAGCAATGTTGTGTTACAGCTAGCCATAAATGATTAGTAATACTTGCTTGCCTTGGAATTGTGTGTTGTTGATATTTATATACTGTGTTCTGTGAACATTTATTTGTCACTCAGAGTCATGTTTGTGGATCTTAAACTCTGTGGCTGGGCTGGACGGCAATTTATATTTCCTCTTCCATGGAAATGTTTACAGGGCAGGTCATGCTCAAAACTTTATGATAACTGCATGGAAAGGAGATATCGTTGACACAGCCCTGCATGAAATAAGTGTAATAAGATCTGACTTGCACATACAAACTATAAACTGAACAGCAGAAGGAGCATTTTGTATTGTATCAATGCAATAAAAATAATGTTGGCAACATAACAAGTCATATTATATTGGTGTTGCTAACAAAAAACACTCATGGGGGGTGGGGGAATGTAGAGATGTAGGAAATTTGCTTGTTGTGTTTGAGTAAATGTTATGTGCTTCTATCTTTTTTTTAATTAATCCATCAAATCAAGCTAGGCCTTGTGATAAAAAACAAATGGAGATGAAGAACTCCTTTAAAATCAGATGACAATTTGTGCTTGAGATCTTGGAAAAGCCCAGTAATGGGGATGCATAATAAACAGCGCATTTTCCTTAGACTAGATGTACATTGCTGTGGAACTTTTTTGAGGGGTGGGGGGAATTGGTGGGGGCGGGATTGGGACACTGTTGCAAACAAAAAAAAATATCCACAACACAAATGTCCTGACGGAGAGTTTTAGAGCTGAAGATTGTAATCAACCTAGAAGAGTGAAGTCATATTTTATACTACTTATTTGCCTTACCTAAAACCTATCATGTTGAGATTTTCATTCTGCTGACCACCCTGAAGTGTGATATGTTTGTCCATCAGATAGTGAATGTGATCTATCAAATTTTTAAGGACAGAATTATGAAGAAAAGTTGTTGGAATTTTTATATGAATTACAAGCAGCTGGCAATAAGTGGTGTATTTGTAAATAGAGTGAATCCATGTGAAGTAAGATTGAAAGGTTAAATGAATCTGCAGCACATATGAATGCATGTTTTTTCTTCCTTTGTTGAATAGTTACAAAAACCCTCCACTAATCTTTAATCTTTATTTATGCACCATTCATTTACCACACCTGGCCCCATGCTGTTTTTCTCAGGGTGTGTTCGTAAATATCCATATGAAAGATACTCTCATAATCTCATCTTTCTGGGGTTTACCATTACTCTGGCAGCATTTCCTTAAGTCCAAGACTATATCTTTTTGTCATATAAAGTTTTAGCCATCCTGCTTTCTCACATGCAAAGGTGCCATGCATGATAAGAAACCTGGAAGCTGTTTAACATGAAAGGCAATTGATGTATGCTAATTTCAAAAGTTCAAAGTGTTCAGGCACTTCAGTATAGTCAAATTTGATCTGAAATTCCCCTATATGCTAGTGCCTTACTCATTTCAGAGAGCACTTCTAATATCTTGGTAAACTTGTAAAGATCAATTTCTTTAATAACATTTTTGATAGTTAAAAACGAGTATCAAGATTTTTTAAAAGTGAAAAAGAGAGTTTGTATGTTAGGTGGTATAACTTTTTTTCTTTTTATTTGGTCACATTGATTGCACTTTGATCACATCAGAAATTGAAGGAATAAGTTGCTGGGCTTTCCATTTCCAGTTATAAATACACTTGTCTTCTCACATTCAGACAAGAGTAGTGTAAAACTGGCTTTTTGATTAAATGATGTTTTTAACCCAGTCAGCAATAAGAATACAGCCCTGTAGACCAATGCTACATCCAGAGAGATCTGACACATGGCCAGTAATCATTACCATCTTAGTGACATTTGTTTGAGCATGCTTTACCACTGCTGGATTGTCTCAGAACTGTGGAAGCTAGATTTAGGTCTCTTTAATCAGGATATAGAGGCTAGACAGTATTTCAGACCATTGAATATTGAAAGCAAAAAGTATATTCTGAAAAAAAATGTTTATAACTGTCACCATCCGGACTACTTGACATAAAGCAAAATCACAGCATACATAAGCAGTGTGTGTGTCTGCACGCATGTGCAAGCAGACACATGCGCATGCCCTTGAATGTGCTTGTGTGTGCCTTCACCAGCATAGGGGTGGGGGGACAGGTGCATGCCTTTGGATGTGCAGAAATGTTCACGTGTACAGACCCTTTTTTCTTCAGAGCTTTTTGTAATGCTTCATCCATTTTGGGAGTATGAGCTCTGAACTGCAGGAGAAAAGAAACTTGGTAAGAGTGTTGGGACATGTTTTTGAGAGTGTATTAACACTGCGTCACTGTGTGTTAAGCATGTAGAAAGCTGATAATGTTGATGATCAACAGCATCAAGTTTTGGCCTATTGAAGTCTTGAGGCAAATAGATTATGATTCCTGCATTATGATTTCCACACAAACAGATAATTCAGCTGTCCCCTCCCTTACACTATCAAGGTCCCACAGGCTGTGCTAAAGGTGACAACTGTCTCCCAGGGAGTGCTGGCATAAATAAATATGTTGTTGGCATGGAATCATGAAATCATCCCTTCAAACCATTGAATTTCATCTGATAATGCAAATCTACCCTATTATTACAACCTTTTTTTGGCTTAACACAAATAATCATGGATTGGATAAAACACATCCAAGGTGACATTTTTCGTGCCCTAAACTAACCAGAAATGCCTCTCTTGTTTTTTGTCACCAACATAATGCTGTATACTGAGATAATGACTCTTTGCACTAGTTGTGCATTATAATTATGCTTTTGTGTAATAGTATGGTAAACTATGCATTCTTGTTTAGATCTGTACTCTGTATTTTATAAATTTGTACTGCTTTTTTCCTTTTAGTTTAATTTTCCCAATTAAAAAATTTAAAATATTCCATGTATGGGCCTAATTTTTTTTTAAATTTTTATATGCAGGGACATACTATAAAATTTAAAGTTCTGTCAAAATGTCCACCTATGTTCATTTTGCTCTTTCTTAGCAATTTTGTGATTATTATTTTTGCTATGAAAACGTGGCAAGTAAATATTGCCAGATGTGAAATGTCTGAAACCTTCCAAATTTGATACTTCTGTAATATTTTTGCTTCAGATTTCTCCCTGTTGCATTTTCTTTAGAAATCAACTCAATACAGTTTGTGGCTACAAAGCAACATCAATCAGCAATCATAATAGGGGATAATAAATGGAAGCATTCTACTTATGGGTGATTTTTTTCACTAATGTCATTATCATTATCTGTACTGTCCCATTTTTAGAATTTAGATAGGTTGAAAGTTTGCAACTGTAGTGTCTAATATTATATGATTTTTTTTCTTGAGATAAAACAAGATTTTTAGCCACAAACATTGCTTCTAATGTTTACAATCATATTTTACTGTATCCATTGATAATATGCACTGTGAAAAACTGTTTTTGAAAGATAAATAGGAGGCAGTGTTAATCTACTGACAATAATTTTGAAAATCAGTCCAGTATAACGAACCAAATTTAGAAAACTGATTTTTGACTACGTGTGTGTGTGTGTGTGTGATTCATGGAGCATCTTGCCTTTCAATACTTAGCCTGTTCTTTAAAGAATTCATTTATATATGAGATGGCTATGCAAACAGGTTACCTATAGCCCTCAAAGTCTGAGGAAGAATACTTGTATATAAGTCATACACCACAAAAACAGAAAATATCAGTGTAACCTTCAAGATACCTTCTATACTGACATCATTATTTAAGCTGCATGGGGAACAGTTTATGAGAGAACTTAAAACGACAGGTTCAGCATGGTAATTATGTGCATGCTTGCTAAAGCTATTGATTACAAATAGGGCAGAATGGAAGTGAGCATTATATTTTCAAAATCATTAACATCTGAAGAAGTTGGCAGTAGTAAAGATCAACATGGAGCAGAGTAGACCATCAGTTAACATGTTCAGTTTCTGTAATTGGCCTGTTTTCATACTTTTCAGCATATAACTGCTTGACTGAAGAATGTTGTGAGGTTTGAAAGCAGCATGTGCGTGCTAGTGACCTTTCTGGCTCAGTGGAGAGTGTGTTACCATTTTATGTTCTGGGTAATAAACTGTCTGGGTTATTTAATGAGCATTTGATGTTGTTTATTGTTAACTGCAACCTGTGAGAATGTTTGTTATGGTGGTTAACAATAAGCAGATTTATATAACGCATTTCTCACACTATAAAGCAGACTCAGTCAATGTGCTTTACATTCCCTTGCAAGTTGATCTCAGCTGGGACTTACTGAAAAGTCTATGCTACAATTTGGATACTTCCAATGTAACAAAATGATTTCCTATTTTTAAAAATTAGATGACGGTATAGACTGTACAAAAATTTAATATTAGTAAATAAAAGAAAATGGCAGTGTTTTTTTTTATTAAAAAATAAAGTTAAAAATGTCATCTAGAAAGCTAACATACAAAACAACAAAACAAACTCAAAAGCGGTTCTTGGGAAACTTAGTGGGTGTATTTTTTTTAATAATGAGGGTGAAGATCAGTACAAGATATTTCTCACAGAGTGAATACCCTCCGCCTCATCTGTTCTTGAGATGCATACCATATAAACATCAGCTTGTTCAGAAAGAGGT
Organism: Marisa cornuarietis; assembly: GCA_004794655.1. Classification (NCBI taxonomy): domain Eukaryota; kingdom Metazoa; phylum Mollusca; class Gastropoda; order Architaenioglossa; family Ampullariidae; genus Marisa; species Marisa cornuarietis. Next base: position 6,433,257 of record SMMW01000001.1, read on the forward strand.
CAAACTAATTATGTCAGGTTTGTACCCTGATGTGCCTAATTAATATATGATCCGAGCTGAGCTCTCCAACTGGCATCTTTCTGTGCATGTTTTGAGTATCTTGAGAACATTAGGTGTGCTCATGATGCCATAACACTAGGTAATCAACCGGAGAAAAAGCAGATTAAAATTCGGTTTAGTTGTAGTTTATTCCATGCTACTATTCCGGGAGAATAGGGTTGCAGCAACACCTCTCCAGCAGAACCAGTTTTGGGCAGCACCCCGCTTCCGTCAGCTGGGCCCATGTAGTTCCAGCATCCTTTGCCCCGCTCTCTTCTGATCTTCTCCAAGTCAGCTTGGGTTCCAGTCAAGTACCTCCCTGGCTATGGTGTCAGCTGGTTTGCACAGGGTGTGTCATATTCAGTCCCACCTGCATTTCTTGATGTCTTGGCTAATGGGATTTTGGTTGTTTTTTTTCTCCACAGGCTGATATTGAATAATTTTTCGTGCCATCTAATGCCCAGGATATAGCATTGGCATCGGTTGGTAAAGGTTTGGAGTTTTTTGTTGATGGTACTTGTCACTGTCCAGGTTTCAGAACTATGTACAGTAGGAATACCTTCAGATTGGTGCTGAAGATATGGGTCTTGCTGCAGATAGTGCTCGGGAGTTCCAGATTGGTTGTTGAAATCATGCCTGGCCTTGTTCGTGCGGCTTTTGGTGCCATCGTCTGCTCCACCGTCCTTGCTGACAATGCTCCCCAGATATGTGAAGTGGTCTGTTTCCAGTATGTTCTCTCCTTAAAGTTGAATTGGGAGCTCCTCCTGATTCTCATCGCGTCTTCTTTCTGTTGACTTTTAGTCCAGTCTTTTCCGCTTCCTCTGATAGCCTACTCAGTTTGGTTTGTTTAGTAGGAAAGTGCTTCCGCCTTGAGATGATTTCCCAGTACTGGGAGAGAGGGATTTTGGTTTGTGCATGCTATTGCCGATGACAAAAGAGACTGAGAAATTAGGGTTAGAGGTTTTGGTTTTTATGGTGTACATATCATATCGTCCATAACAACCTATGTCAATGCGTTGTGAACCCTCCTAAAGTTGTTCCTAGAAGAAGAGTATTCACCCAGTCTTTGGGAAATAGTAGGCCTATCTTGCGCACAGACAGTAACGGCCTTAGCAGTACGTGGGGCCCCGCGAGGCCCTGTCATGCGGGGCTCCCGGGGGCTGAGAGCCGTAAGTGTAGCCTATATACCGCACCACGGGGCCTGGCGCGGTTGCCCCAGTTGTCACCCCAAAAGGTCGCCTCTACACAGAGATTTACCTGGTCATCATAAATAATGCGCCCAACTAGAAAACGCTCGATCGTCTCCCTTTGACCATACACCACGGACATTCATCTGGGTCCGTGGATACACCGAGGAGTTCTACGGTCGACAACTCAGGTAAGAGTGTTATGAGTAGTGTTTCCTTGGGGGGAAGATGGCAATATCGTTATAATTAGACTCTTTGCTCCTCTGTATAGTAGGACTACTTTAAAGTCCAGTCATCATTTTTGTTGAGGCATTGCTTTTCATAGCCTAGACACAATGAAGTAAAGCGCCTTTGAGCTATTCATTCGCCATGTCTGGCGAAATCGTTCATCTTAACGTGGGAGGAACGCGGTAAGTAACGGATCTCTTGTTCAACTTCTGTTTACTTTTATGATAATGTATTGCCATAAAACCATGACTATTGTTGTGTGATATAATAAACGATGACAGAAAGCATTGTGTGTATTAAGTTATAGTAGAAGAGCTCCTTTTTAAGGAATAGAAATTTGTTGCACCAGGTTTTCAACGTCTCGCCAGACGCTTACTTGGATACCAGATTCCTTCTTCACAAGGTGAGTTTGTGTAAGCAAGTATTGTTTTTGTTGTTGTTGTTGTTGTTTTTAGGACAGCAGGATAGATTTCATTTTGTTTAATCATATCCACTTTTCAGATAGTGCTTGTCTGAGAAATATATATCCTTAGGTGTAGAGCATATCTCATTGCTAGCAATTTGTGCTCAACTTTTGCAAAACGATTTGTAAGATTTCGCTTAGCATTTTGTGTTATTGCTAGCTTTTAACATCTCCACACTAACTGTGTTGTTTTATTTTTATATTCTAGTTTGTTGAGTGGACGTATCTCTTCACACAGAGATGAAACAGGAGCGGTATGTTACTTGTGGTGCATTAGTAATCTGTTCCTACATATCATGAAAACTGTATCTTTTATCTTTTAGTTTTATTTTTCAAAACACTGGGAAGGGCTGAAAAAAACTACTAACATATTTTCCTCTTCCCTGTGAAATTTTTCCTGTCCAAGAAAGTGATAAAGTAACTAACCAGACAGACTTGTTTTACATGGCTAACAATTGTTTAAAAGTGCTGGCATTACACACTGACCCAAACAAGCAATCCCACCTCAGTAGTACTTCATACGGTAATCAGTAAGTGCTCCATTTGTTCTCTAGAAGCAATGCTCTGTCACATAATTACATATAAAAATGCAGATTTAGAGTTACACTTTTTCAAGGACCACCTTTTAATTTTCTGCTCATGAAATGCTTACAAACCTGCATCACTTTTTTGTAGCAATTATATTTGGTCTCGTATAACTATGACAGTTGTCTTTCTCTCATTTTCAGTTTGTTTCTTCAGACCTGTAAACCTTAGTACATTTCCAGAAATGAAGATCCTAAATGAAATTCACAACCACATAGTGTTCTGCACTTTGATTAAACCAGCATTAGTAATTTTGCCATTTGAAAAAAAAATGATATGGGCAGTGTAGATCCATATTATTATCATCTTAATAGAGGGGAATCTAGTTTATCATTAACATTTGTTTTATTTTGTTATAAACATGTTAGGAAAATTAAACAATTTTGACTTGTATCCACATGCATCAGCAACATTTGTATAATTTTTACTTACCTGTCTCCTTAAACTGGCTGTCCAGCCCTCATTTACCCTGAATTATTTTGCAGATATTTATTGACAGAGATCCAAAACTATTTTCAATTGTGCTAAGTTTTCTCAGAACCAAAGAAGTTCACTTAAAGTAAGTATAATTTTTCTTTATCCAATTGAAGAAATTTGTGTTTTTAAAATGATGCGAATAACAGCATATTATTTTAGAAATCTAAGGTCAGTTTAGGAGAAGAAATTATTGTGCTTAGTGGAATGAGACAACTATACTATCAAATGAATATTAAGGGTGAAACTGATAAGTTTAAATACTTAATAATTAATAGAATAGTGATGGATGTTTTTAAGTTTTTAAAAAAGTTTAGCGTAGAAGCAGCATTAGTAACATAGCTGTACAGCTTCATGGCCAGAGCAAGAAATGCTATGGGTTGAGTAAAATTTGCTAAGTGTGACTGCATGGTCAAGGTTTCAGAAATGGCATGTCGCGGTCTGTTTTTAGGGATGTGGACTTGTCAGCATTGCATCATGAGGCAGAGTTCTATGGAATCACACCTCTGAGTATGTTTATTATTTGTGGTCTGTATGCGTCTGTGTGTGTGCATATGTGAGTAGGAAGCTTGAGTGTGGATGTGATCTGCAGTTTCTGTTGTTCACTTGACAAAACTTTAAAACAAAAGCAAATAGTTTATCTACCTAATTATTTTTATCTAGACGAATGTTGATTAATTTTTCTCATCATATTAGTTCCTGAAAATATGTAAGAGACTTGTTTTCTTGTATCTAGCATAAGAGGCTTATTACCTTGTGTCTAGTGCGCCGCTTATCCCTTTGTGAAGACTTGGATGTAGCATCCTGTGGTGATGTCCTCTTTCATGGCTGCTTCCATCCACCTGGTATGTTTTTCATTTATTTCATGATTAATCAGTGGATATGTTCAAATCATAAAAATCATGAAGATTTTTTATGCTGAGCTGTCATCCTACGCTTCATGTGCAGTAAAGGCAGGGCTTACACTGTGGAGCTCAAAGAAACAGGCTTTACACCAGCTAGCCTGATACTTTTAACAAGAGTTCTGTCAATTGAGCAATATTCCTTCTGCAAAAGTTATGCCACTGTGTCAAAGATTGAGAGCTGAGCTTCTGTACTAATGCCATAATTTTCAGCTACTTTTAGAAACAGAACATGTCATTGATTTGTCAAATATTCCATAATTGCCAAGGATGCAGACAGCATCTGTGCTGATAGTGTTTACCTTCTTCTAAACATGAGTGGCTACACTACAACACTAACAGGGCAGGCAATGAGCTCTTTGCCTTTGTGACAACTCTCATTATTATTATTATTATTATATGTGTGTGCGCATGTGCTTTGATTTCATAAAGCTTATTGAGTCTGCCTTTGATGGTGGTGTAAAGTGCTTTAAATCAAAATCTTTATTATTAGCATTAAAGTAACATGATGTGCAGGCATTAAGTGCCGAGCTATAAACATGATGATTTTGATGTGGCATCTACTGAATGGTAAAGGTGTTGGTTTTGTGAAAGATGTGTACTAAAAATTGTAAATGACCATGAAATTTGTTTGTTTCTTTAGATTCCTACTTTCTTTAGATTTGGATGTATTATTTGTAAGTACTCATAATTAATAAACACAAGAAATAAAGGCAAAAAAAAGTAAATCTCATGCAGAATAAAAGGTTTATATATTTATCGGATTGCTTTAGCACTTCCACACCCACCAGTCATGGAAAAGCGTCATTCGTCAGTCAGCTTAGAATTGGCTGCCAGGAGTGCATGTGAAGGGCCCAGGTACTTTTCATTATGATGTTGTTTTTTTTCTTTATGCATCTTGTGCCGACTCAAGTTATATATTGTCAATTGCTGATAGGCTGTATATTAAAGATTTTTATCATTTATGTGGCAGAATTATTTAAAAAATTTTCAGTTGACTGCTCAGTAGAATCATCCATCCATCCATCCATCCATCTGTCAATCGTTATCATCATCAATCCTACTCGTCCTCTCCCCCTCCTCACTGAGTTTATTAATTCTTGCAAAATTTACTGTACAGGAGTCAGGCAGAGCCCAGGATGGGACATTCTCGTCAGAGTTCAGTGGATATTCATTCTCGCAGTCATTCTCGCAACTCCTCTGCGGATCTTCGTTACACACAACAGCTAGCTGTTGATCATTGCAAGATAATGGTTGGAAAGCAGGAAGTTATTGTGAACCAAGGTGTGATTTTCTATGAAGAAAAACTGGTGCATTTTTATTTGTGTGATTAGTTTGCAGTGCCATTGAATGGAACGAGTCTTCAGATGACATTTATTTATTGGAAATAAGAGGTGCGCATGTGTGCGTACGTGTGTGTGTGCGCGCTTGGTGTGCCCACTTTGTTGGGGAAAATTAGTTCATAATTGCTTGTTCTATAATTTGGTTGCAAGTTGTGTCCCTTTCATTCGTGAAGGCCTTGAAAAGCTGAACTTTTTAGTCATGGCAGGAAAAAATGGGTTAGACCCAGGTGGGGGAGGCAGGACACACACTGCTGAGTACTACACATGGTCAGTCTTCGCAAATTATGGCTATCCAACCCGAAAAATTTATTGGGTAGGGTCATAGGCCTTGCTGACTGTCCAGTGCGTTTTTCTTGCCCAGTCAGTTCTTGTTGTTGGGGTTGAGGATGAGAAGGCTCTGTGATAAACCAAACAGCCAACTGATGTTTTAAATGCAACGTACCTGTGTGGTTCAGTGTACACTGCTGTATATGCTGTAATATTATTATTATTTGATTTTCCAATTCTTATGTATACTTTCTTACCCTCTAAATCTTAGACTAAGTGGCCAATATCCAGCTAATGAATTTAAAGTCCTTTCTACTAGAACACTTTCTGCACTTTTGTGGCAGTTATTCTACGAGTACTTCTACCTATACACACTCCCTGACAGGAAACCGTTTCTCCTCAGCTTTCTTTTCGCCCAGTTATGTTCTCAACTTGATTTCAAGTCCTGGTCGGGTGAGAAGGATGCCTTGGGCATTCTTTTCTTCTGGACAGAAAAAGTTTGGCCTTTAAGACCAATTCGCCTGTCTCAGTTAATGAGAACTTTTACATGTAGAATGGAAATAAACACTGTGTTGCAGGATCTTTAATTTGTGCTGTCTACATCAAAACACCTAAAGAGGGATGTATCTTAAATATCAGAAGTACTCAAGTTGTACCCACATTATCTCACTATAACAAATCTGTTTCGATTCTATCTTACTGTGACTTCTGTCTGTGGTAGGTGTAGTTCAGGTGACTATCTTACTAAGATCAGGATTAGTGTTGTATACCGAGAGTGCATGCAGGGAGAGAGTCCAATATTTAATATTGACTGTTGCAGCTCCCTATGTGGATCCTTTGCGTGTCACCATGTTGAAGGGTCATCACAACTGGATATGTGTGGCGTACCCACACTTTGTATGTTGCTACAGGTTAGTCTTAGCTTGTATCTAGCAGATTTTTATATCAAGAAGCTTGTGTTTTCTTCTCTTTAACATCATCTATGCCATATTCTTTGCTCAGTTTACAGTTTTTTACGCTTCACAATGCACACATAGAGATGATGGAGATGATGGTGCCAGGTGGTGATAATGACTTCTTGTTACTGTTTGCTAACAGAATGAAAGACTCAACAGGCTGGCACTTGATATGGACTAGTGAGTATTTATGGAACATAGTGGAGCGGGTTGCCATCAATGCTAAAGTCTTGAACTCCATGCAAGACAACACTCACAAAATGGTGGCGGTGGCCGCTGCAAATGTCGTGCGACTGTGGTCCATCACTGATGATGGAGAGAGCAGGGAAATAGGTAAGAATTCAAGACTTTCTTATAGTTCATGTCTTAAGAGCAACATTTTTGCATGAATGCACTTTAAAATAAAACAGTAAAAATAGTAATATCTAAAAGTGCTAAAATTGTATGCCGTTAAAAAAAATAGTCATGCTATAGGCTTAGACAAGGAATAATAATTGCAGAATAGAGAAATATTAATAATAAAAGCATCTTTACTTGCAACGCTTCTTATGGATTTATAGTATATGCATGCAAAATAAACTTTAGTCTGGACATTTTCTAACACAAACACAAGTGGCATCTGATAGCTGTCATATAAAAACTTTAAATTGTCATCTGAGAGAAGAGGATATCCTGGTATTTTCAACTAACTGCTTAATCTTATTTATAGTTTGTGTGCATAAAATTGATCAGTCAGTTTGGAGGGTATTCAGCCAAGTTAGAGTGCTTGCATGTGGGGCTTTAAAAGATCTTACTCTGCACAGGCCCTGATGCAATAAGTACAGACCTATGTTGCAGGTGTCTTCAGCTTAAATGTCTCTGTAGACTCTTTATTCTTCATTGGGAGTCAGCTTGTAGCACTCAGTCAGACAGGCAAAGTTGGCGTGTGGCACTCCATGACACAACACTGGCAGGTTATTATTTATTTCCCCATGCTCCTTTCTAAAATTAATCATTCATAGAGATAACTGTAAGAAGAACGGTTTATTAAGCTTTGCGGTACTTACAGTAGCTGAGAAGTCTCAACCATGAAAACTTATTACTGCAGTTATTGATGAGCTGTTTTGCATGACCAGCAGAATGCATACCTGCCTACTTCGGTATGTGTAGGTCACATAAAAGGCATCCTGTTGTATATTTTTGATAATTTTGATGTCCTCTTTTTGTTCAGTTATTGGACGGTGATATTGATATTTATTATCTTCTGAGACAGATTCAAGATGTTGTTCCTGTTACAAGCCATGATACAGCTGGTTCCTTCCTTCTGCTAGGCTGCACCAATGGCTCCATCTACTACATAGGTAAAAATAAGTTAATTGAAAGAGTTTTCTTTGTACTTCTATAAACACCTTGCATAAGGGATATCAGGCATGTCTTTAGTGATAATATTTTTGCATAATTATGTGCCCATTTTTGTTGAAAAGATTTTGTATAGTCAGTTTTAGACAATTAGAAAAGGCGGATAGGTTCTGTATAAACTGAACTTTACATAAGAATAAGAAAGGCATCTGTGTATCTGCTCATGTAGATATATGTTTAGGTATATATTTAGATATTTTTATGTGCATAGACTTGCATACACATTCAAACGCAAAATGCACAAATATACTACCAACATATTTTTTGAGAGAAATATCTCAACAGACATGCAGAAATTCCCTCTCCGCATGAAGGACAACGATTTGCTTGTGACCGAGCTTTACCGAGACCCTGCAAATGACATGGTGACAGCACTCAGTGTCTATCTGACACCTAGAACAAGTAAATACAAATCTATACAATTGTCTTTTTTTCCACATCGTGTGTGTGTGTGTGGGAGAGGGAGAAAGAGGCTGGCTGGGTAGTGGATATGGTGTGCAACAGAGAGATTTGTGTGTAGGTACTTTCCTCATAAAATTCATATATAAAAAACATGAAGTCTGGTTGTGTTCATCGTTTGTTTCGATCAGTGTCTTCTACGGGACTGAGTGGTAACTGGATTGAGATAGCTTATGGCACAAGCTCAGGCACAGTGCGTGTCATAGTGCAGCATCCTGAAACAGTTGGGCATGGACCACAACTTTTCCAGACTTTCACTGTCCATCGTAGTCCTGTCACCAAAGTCATGCTGTCTGAGAAACACCTTGTGTCAGGTGGGGAAGCAAGGAGTGAGACAAAACTTTGGGCTCTAGTAAAATCCTTAAAGCATCAAAGGCATGCCAAAGTTTGGGGTTCTAATATAATTCTTTTAACATTGTCTCAAGTCCCACAGGCACTTCTTTAAAACATTTCATATAATTGCTTAGGGAAACTGGTGCATATATCTGATATAAAGCATCATAAAAGAAAAAAATTTTTATCCATGCTTTAAGCTTCTGAGAGTTGTTTCATAATTTAAATGACTTGAAAATTAATTTTGATTTCTCAAGTACATAGGTCATGAGACATTTCTAACTTTTGTTTTTAATATCATACAGGCATATTGTTTGGCCATTTTAAGTTTTTGAAGGAGCAGAGATCCAATGGTAGCTTAGCTGATTTTTTACATTTATGTGATCTGCTTCTGTTTGCAGTCTGCTCTGAATACAATCATGTACGAACCTGGAGTGTGACACGTTTCCGTGGCATGATTTCCACTCAGCCTGGATCTACACCTCTGGCATCTTTTAAAATCATGTCCCTCGAAGACTTAGATCCACACGTCGGCTATATGGCTGGCAATGATTTTGGTATGACATTTCAAAAGTTGTAATTTGTTTACCAAAAGTCTTAAAGATGGTTGCTGTCTTGGAACTATCACCACATGATCAGCTCCAAACCACACAATCAGCTTCAGTGTCTTTTAATCTAAAGGATCTATCTATAGAGAGAAAATTTTGCGGCATGAAAATAACCTTCAGAAAAAATAGAGCAGTTAAACCATGTGATATGAAAGTATTTGTAATGTGGGCATGATTTACACAGTATTGTCAGCAAATGCCCTGGCTGTGCTTATTAAGCATGAGCTGCAGGTCCCTTCATTATTTCTTTATTTAAACATCTGCTGCAGGTCCTTTCGGAGAGCAGGATGACACACAGGTGTTTGTGCAAAAGGTTGTGCCAGAGACTGACAGGCTTTTTGTCAGACTCTCATCTTCTGGGCAGAGGTTTCTCAAATGTTGAATTATCATCTCATTGATTACTGTTTAATTAGTAATCTTTCAGACTTTCCCTTCTAACTGAAATAAAATATTATTGTTAAAGAAGAGAAACATTTTTGTGTTTGTAATACGATATAAAGGGGTACTAGTGTTAATGCATGTGAAATTCAAGCATTAGTTATGGACATTTCTGCACTCACTTGACGGGTTCGTCTTATCCCCCCATCTTCCCCATTCCAGGGTGTGCGTCATCAAGTCAGTTGACAACAGTACCATTAGTGCATTCTGTGTCCATGAATGTGAGGGTTCTACTCGCATGGGATCTCGCCCAAGGCGTTATCTCTTTACAGGACATTCAAATGGGAGTATTCAGGTAATGGTTTTCATACAATTTTGTGAAAAATGGTACTTCATTACAAACTTTTGTAGAGACTAATAAAGCAAGATATTGCTGTACATGAATCAGAGTCTCTTGAATACTGCAGTAGAATTAAATCTAAAATTTTGTTCCTGTTTCAGATGTGGGACTTGACTACAGCTCTTGATCTGATGAACAAAACATCTGAGAAGTCATGTAAGCCTTCATATTTGAGGAATCTGTTTTATTTATTTATTAATCTTAGGATAAACCTGACAGATGAAAAGAAATGGCCATTTTCTGGATAGGCTTGCAGGCAGCCGTCATATAAATGAGTGAAATATGCATAGTGAAGAAGGAAAAGTTAAAGGGAGAAGTCTTGATGGGGATGCTAGCATATCATTTTCTTTTCTTTTTTTTTACTATTTATTTAACAAGCACAATATAAATACATCACATTACCCATTTCAAATCCATTTTCATTCAAGACACATTCATTCAGTATAGAAGGGGGGAAAAGAGTAGAGAGGAAAGGTGTGGAGAAAGAGCGAAAGAAAGAACTAGTGAAAGAAAGAATTAGAACATCCCAGCTTCCACTAACTGTGCTTATATAAATAATTGTTGATATGGTTTCCACATTACTTCAAATAGGTCTAATTTATTATTTAAAATAGTATGGTATCTTTCTGTATTATATCTTTATTTTACAATCTTCAAAGAAAACATGTATAGAGGGTATATCATTTTTTTCCATTTGCATACATAAATGTAATATTTTGCTAGGAAGATGATTAGGTCTCTTTGTCCGTACAAATGTCCTGTACACCAGATAAAATCAATTTTTCAGAAAAATTAAAATTTCTTAGTGTTGTACATTTACTAATCATAACTGAATGTAGATCTCCCCAGAAAACGCTAACAAGTTGACATTGCCATAACAGATGACTTATTGTTTCTTCATCGATAAGACATATAGCACATCTGGGGGAATTAACAATCTTTCTTATAAAGAGGAACCTGTTGGTTGGCAAAGTTCTATGGAGAATTCTTAACTGAAACCATTTTAGTTGGTTATCAGTTGTTGTCTTATGGCATTTGTTAAATACAAGTTTCCTTGGTATGTTTTCAAAGGTAGAGTCCCATTTCACAATTCCATTAGTGACTAGGCAAACAGAATTTCCAAGCATCAGTTGTACCGATTTATTTCCCTAACAAATTATCAATAAAGCAGAGAGAGAGAGAGAGCTGATATACACAGTTGAAAGTTACTACACTTCTGTGAACCTAATTGTAAATTACCAAGGCAAGAACTGTATCAGAGTAGCCTGATGTGCATTACTTAGAAACTAATATTATTGCTGTTTTTTTGTAGGTGATGATGGGGGTCCTACAGCAACAGAGCTTATGCGCCTGTTGGATCAGTGTGACCTCAGTTCTTCAAGGTGCTCTACTCCCTGCATTAGTCCCTCACCTTCACTGTTAATTGGCCCAGGCCTTCTTCCTCTGGGAGCTCGACTAAGAAGTGGTCTTCTGCAGTCATCACTGCAAAGTGGTGTGTTAGGTTTGAGTCCTGATTGTGGAAGTGAAGAACAGTCAATACCAGATGAGGTGAGATTGCTGATTTTGAATTTTAATAGTGACTGTTGAATAACGTTATCATTCATATGCGAAGGCTTTTTGGCTGACTTTGCAAAATTGTTTTGCTTTTGGATTTTTTGAAAGAAAGTCTATGATGCTGCTACAACGTTGTGAATGAGCTATTCTGTCAGCTAAATCAGTCCATTAATTCTTTGTGACAATATGTGATCAATCCCTAACAGGTGGAAAATCCTGAAAACGGACATAGAAGACTGCTAGCATCAGATCCAGAGGAGGGTCAGAATAATGGTGAAATCCACGGAGCAGCGTCGGATGAGGGTGCTGCTTCTTTTAAAACTGGAAAGAATTTTAGAGTCAGTGGCGATGGGGATGGAGGAAGTTGTGGTAGTGCAAAGAAAGGCGATAAGAGCAGTTACTGGGTGTAGAATGTAAAATAAAATCATTTTTTAGAAAATGTTTGTTGAATGGGCTTATGAAGAAAAAAAAATACTGAAAAAGTTATTATTGGCTCAGGCCACATGGCCTCAAAGAAAAAAGTACTAGAAAGTGCCTGACAGGTTATTCACATGTTCTTTCCACTTTAATTTTTTTTCTTTACTCCAGCGCCAGCATTAGTAGCTTCAGGCTGTTTGGTAAATGCAGACAGTGAAAGAAAGACATTAGATATTACCTCTGAGCAAGAGCTAAAAAAGGGGTAACAAAACCAAAGTGTTTCGATTCCAGTATTAACATGAGTTAGTGACTGAATAAGTTATGAGAAGTCCATTGTACAAAAACATAATGTAGTAGCAGTAGAAACAGAAACAGTATTGAGACTATAAACTAGCCTTAGGAACTGAAGCTAAATTATCATACTTTATAATAAAATCCATAATAATATTGTAGATGTGTGTTTCAGCCAGTTCACTTTGCATGTTTGGTAAAAAAAATTAGATTGAAATAGCAAATAGAAATGATGATGATGATGATTACTGAGAAAGTTGGTGCTTAAAGGGAAACAGGGTACGGCCATTAAATTTGGTCTAAAATGGAAATGAGCTGCCCATATTGATGCCAGAGACTTTTCTTGTTAACTGTCTTACTGTAACCACTAGTCAACTTTTCTAAATTTGAAATGTCATTGGTGCTTCTTTGATTTTGACATCAGCATTAAGTCAGAATGTGCCACTGCCAGTTGCTTACATAAATGTACCTATAATAATCATCATAATAGTAACACATGAAGATTAGGGGCTTGCCATTTCTTGTTTGGTTGTTATTTCTACTTGCTGTTTGTTGTCCACAAAATTTAAATGTATATCACGATCATTCCCTTTTCATTTCAGTATCTCTTAAATTCTTCGACCTGTGATATATTCAAGTTGCTGATTCTGCTGGAAATAGCCATTCTTTTTTAACTGGTGGCTTATCTTTAGGACCTTGACAAAAGACTTATATCCTATCACAATTATTGATTTTCATGCTTGTGCAATGACCTCAAACAATAAAACAATTTAATTTAGAAAGTTTCTATCCTTTTTCTTAAGGGTATGTTGATGCCATTTTTGTGGTAATCAACAGCTTTAAGCATGGACACCCTGCCTCACTCTGTTACTAGAGAAATGTACCTTGTAATTTATAGCAGAGTGCCATAAGCAACAGCCATAGTGTGAATATTTTTCTCAGGTAACTGAGAAAGAGATTGTACACAGTGATCTGTGTATATAGATGTTGCACATATTGTATATTTATATGCATAACAGCTTAAAAACATAATTATTGGACTGATACTTCTGCTGTACAGAACTGTGGTAATTAGGAGTAGATCTTTTTCCTCTGTTACAAAACTCATTACTGTGTTACAAAACTCTGTGAGAATAAAAGTGCAAACTGGAAAACACTGTTCGTGGATACTATGTTTAAAAGTACATGGAAACCTGGGCCATGTTAAGTTTTAGACAGTGAGGGGGGAGGGGGGAAGAATTGGTGTTTTATACTGAGCCAGCAACTAAGGCCTTATCATGCTAAGTCGGCTACCCGTGTAAATGGATGCCACACGAAGAGAAAGAACAGTGTGCCCAAGAAAACTGTAAAACAGAAAATGAATCTGTTCGGAGATAAATCGTAACTTCAATGTGATGGAAGTACTGTATCCTCACCATATCTTCTTCACACTCAAAATATCAAGGCCAGTGATGAGATCTCTTTATATGCAAAATATATCAAAATAAAGTATTAGTCTAAGTACAAAAAAAAACCCAAAACACACTACTGTCAGTGAAACTATCTTTTTTTAATATTACTCTTCAGCTTTTCACGCTTGAAATTTAAAAGCCAGTGTCTTTATTTTGGATGAATTTGTTTTTCTTGATAATTTGGCACCTTCATATGCTTTTTATCTGTCGGTGAAGTTGAACATATTGCCAAATTTTCCAGCTGCACCCTGTTGGAACTGTCGCATCATACCCTGAAGACCTTGCATGCCACCTGCACATAAAAAACAACCCAAACACATCAGCTAAGACAATAGGTACAGGCAAACAGAATGATCAGCGTAAGATCTTCCTGAAGCCTCACAGTACAGACAACCTACTCTTTTTCCCTCTCCAGGTTCATTTTTGACTCACTGAATGGAAATGGCTACAACAGCAAAGTGATGCATACCCATCTGCTGTAGAACTCGTGGATCCATCATCTTGGCCATCTGTTGATTGAGTTTCATCATCTGGGCGGGGTTGACATTCTTGCTCATGTCTCCTCCTGAACATGCATGCATCATGATATTTACAGACTGTGAAGAACTTGTAAGCATATCTAAGATTTAAATCGTTTTTGAAAGGCTTAGCCATAAGAAGTCCTGAGAGTCTTACCCTTGAAAAGCCCCTTGATGCCTCCCATCTTTTTCACCATCTGGGCAAACTTTTTGTACTGTGTCAGCAGTTCATTCACTTCTCTCACAGACACTCCTGCTCCACGAGCAACACGCTGCACTCGCCCAGGGTTCCTTGAAAACAGTTTTTCTCCATCTAAACTGTCTAGCTCTGGAAAACAGAATTATATTAGGGTTATTTGCATTAGGTATGTCCTGCTCTCCTTCCATAAAATAACCTACCCATCCCCTCAAATCGCTAGTATGACCCCTGCACCAAAAACAAACTTTGATAAGCCCTGAGGGTTTATATATAAGTCAGAAATCAGTATCCAATATATGTTATTAAAAAAACAAAAAAACGAAAAATTATGTGGATGTGCTGTTGGAATATACCTTGGTCATTCATGCTGTCCATGATGGTCATGAGCTTCTTAAGCCGTGCCATGGATTCTTGCTCTGTACCTTTAGTCATGAAGTCAGAGCTAAAGCCTGGAATCATGCCCTGTAACAAAAGCACAGATGTAACAAAAAATGAGTGCACAGGGAGGTTAAAAACATAAACAGGAATCTTAAAAAAAAATACAGTTTAATGGAGGGGAAATTTTTTTTTTTGAACATGTATATAAACATATGCGCACACAAATATGAACGCACATGTGCACTTCACTGTAAAGGCATGTATAACACACACACACATAAAGGGAGATAATTATACTCTAGGGTAAGTATGTGCAAGGGAGATAACCAGCAACTACTCGCGCTTTTAGGATTAAACAAAATGATAAATTGATAATCATTTTTAAAACTGGGCAGCTGGATCTCTTCGCTAGAGTACGTACCATGATTTGGCTGAACGGGCCCATCTTCATAATATTCTGGAACTGCTCATACATATCTCTCAAAGTGAACTGTCCTGTAAGAATAAGCAAAGATGTGAGCCAGCGCTGCTAACTTCACAACCCCGTCTCTTTCTTTCTCCATTCTCTTAAAAATGACTCTTCATCTCCCTCCCTCTCTCTTAATCCCACCACAATCATTCATTAATGAGATATAAACAACAGTAGCACCGTTTTAGACGTTCACCCGTTGCTACTGCTGATCCAGTGACTGAGAACCCGGGTTCTGGAAGTAGCCTACTATGTTAAGTTAATTCGAACACCCGCGTTTACGAAAAGAATATAAATGAAAGATTACACGAGAACACTTCACATACTCCTTCCCGTCAGAATTTGACCAAAATGCCACGAATAGTCTAAAGATCTAGAAATAAGTTTTGTTTTATTATCATGTATAGCTTATAAACCATAACAATGCCTTGCATAAAAAAGACTTGCTATATATTAGATCTCTGTAACTGCCCACATCACAGGGTGTCGCTGGGAAACTTGCACTGTAGGCCACATACGGGAACCACCATGTTTCTCTATGTCTACGGGAAAGTCCCCAGACCCAGGGCAGAAAGTGTCCATCACGCAGTTGATGCACCCCGTTCCTAGCTTCTAGTACGTGCGGTGAAGCCTTTCATGGCGGAGCAAGAAGTGAACGGGTGTTTGTCACAGCACAGTTATGCAAGTGACACCCACGCTGGTGTTAACTCAATGGGGCTCAATCCTCAGTGACACCCTTAGTTTTTTTTCTGCTTCCTTCCCCCTCCATACATTTTTTATTCATTAGGCCATCATGCATCATAATCTTTTTTTGTCTGTCTTTCAAATAAAATGAACAGTAGGTGTGCAACATGCTAGTACATTTCGAAAAACATATTCCTTTCTACTGAGCAAGTAGAAACCAAAGGTCATATAAATACAAGGCAGATATAAAGTACATACAGATAGGATACATTATGCTTGACACAATCAATTCAAGATTACATTAAGCCAAACAATGCAATGAAATCATTACAGGTATGTACAAACAGTAGTATATTTTAGATCAAAATGCAAAACCCCTCACCATGCTTGAGTTTTTTCATCAGTTCTTCATTGTCATCCAGTTTCAGTTCATTCACTTTATCAATCAAGCCTTCAATATCACCCATGCCTGGAATATATTTGTTTACAGAAAAAATTATTTTAACAGTCATCAACAAAAAAGAGCGCACTCATCGCTCATGCAGGCCTGCAGTCATTCACAGGTACACGCACCTATGTGCACACACACACATATGCTCAAAACAAATTCATAATTAACTTACATTCTACAAGAATTTTTCTAAAACTTAAGATTTTATTTAGTTCAGTAGATGTTTCTTTGGATAGATAACAATACTGAAACCTACCTAAAAGTTTGCTCACGAATGGTTGAACTTTAAATGGTTCAAAATCATCTATATGTTCTCCTGTGCCAATGAAGATGACAGGACTTTTTGTGGCCGCCACACTAAAGAAAAAAAAATTCATCAGATGACAGCAGATTAAAGATTCAGCCATGGAAAGTCCACAAATCATTCACTGTCAAAAATTATACAAATAGACATGCATGAAAATGCTCTCAAATGTATGAAAATGAGAACAGCCTTGCAAACTCTGAAGCCCCTTTGGATAAGTGCTTCACTTGCACCATGAATCTTGAATGTGACCAAAATAAATGCACCAAAAGTGACACTCACGCACTCAGAGCTCCACCACCTTTTGCATGCCCATCCAGCTTTGTGATGATGACTGAGGCCACATCTACCTTCTCTTTGAAAGCTCTGGCCTGGCACACAAAAGCACACCTATATGTGATGATCTTGTCATACTCTAAATCTGTTCACCTGAAAGTAGGGTTTTTGTGTGTGTGTGTGTGTGTGTGTGAGACAAAAGAAGTGATAGAGAGGGGTAAAGTGAAAGAAAGAGGGTAAAAAAGTAGAAAAAAGGAAGAAACAAAAGAAAGAAGGAAAAGTCAAATATGCTACAAACACTTCAGTTCACTTCTAAATAAAGTACAAGCATAAAACACTCTACATAAGTACAGGTAGTCGTCGGGTTACGACGTTGATCCGTTCTTACGCGGTGTCGTAAACCGAATTTCGACGTAAGTCGGATCATACGTTCATACAGTACTGTACCATAATAAAAGGAGACTCGTTTTCTTCATGTAACCGGGTACAGTGTACAGTACAGTACTGGACTCTATGACTTCTGCTGCACGTGGAATGAGGCGTACGTACAGTTCGACTTATGACGCTAAACCTCGTAAGTCGGAATGAGCATCGTATAAAGCGTCATATAAAGCGTCGTAACCACGAAACGATGTAACTCGAGACTGTCGTAACCCGAGGACTACCTGTATTAAGTATTCATAATAGTCACAGCAGTATTCACCTGCAGGAAAAAAACAAAACAACATACACATACTTCTAGATATAAATTGTGCAGTATTTTATATGCTACAGATGGTGGAAAACAATAAGTATGGATCCCCCCTTTTTTTTGCCCCTATCAAAAAGAAAATGAAGCAGAAGAAACACACAACCTAATTCTCTTAGTGCATGATGTTCATAATGCATTAGTAGAAACTGACCTGTGACTCACAGGCCTGACCAATTGTGGCATCCATAACAAAAATAACATTATCGGGACTCTGAAGACAAGAAGGAATAATTAAACAGTACATTAACACAAGGCCAAACTGCAAACTGTTCCAAAGATACAGAAATTAACATTTAATATATTAACATATTTAATATATGATATTTAATATGCATAATAAAGGATAACAATCTAATTTTACAGAAATAGTTACTATTCAATTATACAGCACTTAAAAAAACAAAGTCACAAAGTATCATCATAGAGCATTATATAGGTTGTAATCTAATTGACAGTGTGCAGAAATAATGCCTTTTGACACTTGTTGCTGGCCATTCAAACAGAAAATCTTTTCAAAAGGCTTACTGAAATGTTACATTTATGTTTGCATTTGCTTAAAATCTCATCTTTTATAAGCAACTAAACAACTGATGTACAAACACTGATTAAAGTTTTCTGAAGTCTAATAAAACATTTATTACAGTCGGACCTTGCTAAGTCGAACTCAAAGGGACCCGAAAAAAATTCGACTTACGGAGTTTTTGAGTTAGGGAAAATGGCATAATAGGCGCAAGTTAATCAAGGACCATGTTTTTCCGGCTTAATTACTGTATTATAACCATTTATTATACAGTATTATTGTTTTGTACAGATGCATGTACTGCCATTTCCGTGGCACGTACCGCACGGGAAAAACCACACGAACTCTATTCAGTGCTCGTCCCGATAAGAGACTGACAAAGTGTAGAAAATGTATTTTTCACAGTAAGTTTGCGTGTGAACTACCAACGGTCCACTGGTCAAGTTACCACCGCCACCGCCTGAAAGGATTGTCAAGGCGGGTGGCCATAAATCTTGACCAGTGATGCGCAGCCCACCGACTTGAAGCGGCCATGGGAAAAGTCTAGTGTCGGCCAGTTCCCCTGAATCGGTCAACTTCAAAGCATGGACTGGTGTGAGAGTCAGTTAGTTGTCCACTGCGCAACAGAGCACGCAACGAACCTTTTACACAAAGATGAAAGGACAATGAGATAAAAGTGTCTTTCTTGAGACAGTTTGGAACAGTTTGAGACATAGTTGCGTCTGGTTGGTGATGACTCAAAATTCAACTAATGGAGGTTGGAAGCCAAAAAATCTTCAAGTTAAGGAAATCTAAAATATACATTGTTCTTATGGAATTTGGCCGAGAACTAACAATTAATTCGATATAGAGAGGTTTTCAACTTAGGGAAGGTCGACTTAGCGAGGTCCGACTGTATGAGAAGCAAATAAAACAGGGAAATGAAACTTACAATAGACTGTTCCACTTGCAACATCTCTTCAAAGAGGGAATCCTCTTGCTTGTGCCGACCGCTTGTGTCTACAATGATGATCTCAAAGTTTTCCTTTTTGAATTTTTCCACACCCTCCTGGGCAATTACTGCTGGGTCAGCCTCCACATAACTTTCATGAACAGAAAAATGGCTCATCTGTAAATCATCTTGCAGTGTAAATCCTATTTTTACGCTGTTGCAGCCATGTCAAGACAGTCTTCAAATAATGCATTTTGTGGTCCGTTAATTCTACCGGTCTGTGGTCAAAGCAATGGTGAATGAAGAACAAGAAGGAAGCATACTCTGATGTGTCCATTATACAATAGCTGTGCATGCTGTTTACCTCCTGCTCTCTCCCTTCACACACACACGAATCATTGACTGCAGTATGACTGCAATACAGTCCTCATAATGATCAAGTTCCATTCTTACAACTCAGTCACTAGATGAATAAGGTTAGTGAGGAGCTATCCTTCCCAGTTTCAGGTATAAGGTACTGTTAACTAGGTTGGGCCACCCATCTTTAAATATTGTTCTATGGTCGTTTTAATTGCTTCACTGGTATGATCTTCATTTTCATCTCAAGATCAATACATCATTTAGACTCAAAGTTGGAATTTAAAGGTTCAACAAATTCTTATCTGTTTCAAATATATGCTGCTTGATTTTTGCCTCATAAACTCTTATGCATCACAGCAGTTTCTAACACTTCTCGTTAGTCAAAAGTCTTCCATACTTGATTTTCTTTACTTTATTCTTAATTTCTGTGCACCTTTTCAACTTGTTTTGCGCACCGTAGTATGTCCTTGTTAGCTAGTGTTGTAAATAGTTCATTTTTGTTGTGTTTTTATTATTTGTGGGTCAGCACAGTAAGTGAAACTTGTTTTGGCTGTGATGAGGAGTACAAATACTTAGTTAATTTAATGTCAATAAAAGTAGATCTACTAAAAAGTCATCTATTTGGTACCCATCTTAAAACTCTGAACGTGTTTTACAATATTGGTGTTGTATACCAAGTTACTTTAAAAATTAAGTTTGGTGGGGGGGTGGGGAGGGAAGGGAGCTGGAATTCTTCAGTCAGCTTTACTCGTTTACCTTCCATAGAAAGGGATCCTGGCTTTTGTTGCATTTTGTTTCAGCTGATCAAAAGCTCCAGCTCTGAAGGTATCAGCACAAATGAGACATGTTTTCCATCCTTTACGCTGATAATAGTATGCCAGCTGAAACATACACATTTTACAGTCTACAGATGTTTAACTTAGGAAGTTTATTTCCACCTGCATTTACACTCTATAATAAAAAAAAATTGAAATTCAGGAATGCTTAAATTGCTTTTCACATTCACTCAAAATAGAGGGGTTGGTGGAACTAAAAAACAAAATTGAAGTTTTGTTTATGTTGGTATTAATGCATTTTTAAGGTAAAATTAAGTTGGATTATGCAATAACAGGTTTACCTTTTTAACAAACATTAATAAAACCGAAAAAATGTGCTGCAAAAATGTTGACATGCCACCAAATAAATCTCATCAAGTGCATTAGAGTGAGGGTGTGTATCTACGGAACTGACATGAAAGGATAATTCTAAAGAATAAACCTTGGTGCATGTTGTTGTTTTTCCACTGCCTTGAAGACCAACAAACATGATGACATTGTTGCGTCCCTTGGTAGGCTGCCATGCTTTCACACCTGGATCAATCAACTGGTGGCATTCGAATAGTAAAATTAATGAGTAAATATGAAATGAAAGAAAAATAAAATGGAAAAACTTGGCAGAAACTGTAAAAACTTTCAGGTTTAAAAAAAAAAGAAAGAAAAAGAAAAAACGATGAAGATCACTGACTACTTTTGGTAGCTTTTAGAATTTTTAACAAATATTCATCTAGCCCTGGACTATAACTCCAGGTGCATAACATGAGTTTAAAAAGAGTATTTTGACAGAAAATGAAACAAGCACCCACTTTCACTAGTTCTTTGAATACTGCTGACTGAATCATTCTACGTTTGTTGAGTCCTCCAGCCATTTCATCAAAGTCAATCACGGATCTGAAAACAAGTTTGGAACTATTTCATGAGTCTTAACTATTCAGTCTAAGATTTTATAAGATACAATTGAATTTCAAAATACACCATGAAAGCTTATTTTTCAAGACTACTTTTTTATATCAGTACTAAGTAAAGGCAATAATTAAAATTAAATGAGAAGAAATTTCATATGGCGGGGGGCAAGGGGGGGGGGCTGATTCCTCTAAATTAGTGCTGTAAGCTACAAAGCTGAAAAACAAAGTAACCCATCATAAAAACCCTTCCACAAACAAAATATACAGTATTCTGATTGTGATTTAAGCTTCTATAAAAATATCATGATAACTTTCAGCTTCTTTTCGAAGTACAGCTTTACCGACGTATCAAAGATGGTGAATAAAGCGCTTTATAAATCAACTTTATTTATATTTTGCTGAGCAGCATGTATGCAATTTGTGTTGTCATAAATGCCAGTCCTAAAAAGATGTGCTTCCGTGCTTGCATGTGTGTAAAGCGCTTTGAGCCCAGCTGATCCTCGAGAAAGGTGATGTTTAAATGTGCTTATTATTATTATTCTGATTTAATGAGCAGCTTATTACAGATGGTGAAGCAGATATAAGTGTTTGAAAGCTATTTTTTCCTAAAGGCTATGCAGTAAAATAATGAAAGTGTATGGAATAAGAAATCCATATCAACAACACTCTTACAAGCAAATACATTACCTTACGTTTTCTCTCAGCTGTTTGACAAGCCGAATATTAACATCAGCCTCCAATAGTGCTGCACATATTTCTTTTAGCATGCCATTTAGTACCTGTTACGTGAAAAAGCCAACTTAAGGGTCACTGAACTTTCATTTTAACAAATCTATTCTCAGTGGCAAGTAACATTATCACCAGAAAGCTCTTTAGGATGAAGAAAGAGCTGTTCAATCAAAACGTGTACAGGTATCTCTGTATATCTGATAATATTCTGAGATAATATGGTGAATTGCCATGAAAATTTCAAAGCTAATTTAACATCAAACTGTGTTCTGGTGATGTTTAATTTTCATTAAAATTTGTGGTACAAACTCTGTTATGCAAGAAATATATTCTTTGAATTAAGGCAGAAGTCTCTTGCATTATGTTTATTAGGAATAGAAATAACAAAATTTAAAACAACACAATACCTCTTCGTTGATAATTGTTGCATTGCTGAGTGACTTCAATGCAGATGTAATTTTTCTCCCCAAATCTGCTAGAACCATCTTGGCTCTTTATTCTGTCTAAAACAACACAGATAATACTTTGGATTCAGAAAAAAGGCACTTAGATTAAAAAAGCTAGTAATCATTTTAGCATTAATAAATATAACTTGATCCGTGCAATTAATGTTTTATCATGATACCTACTTTCTTGATGAAATTAGATTCAGACTATTCAGATGTTTATCACTACATGATCATGGTAGGGGTTCCCATCATGTAGAAACACACATAAATCATCTAAGAGCGCTTCAAATCATATAAATAAAATTTGAATGTAACATACAAAATGTGGAGTTAGGAGTCTGAAAGCATACAAATTTACATAAGGTCTCATCATGAAAGACATTTTATCATATGATATTTTTTCATTGTTATCAAAATATCAGTGGTACAGCATAAAAACATAGAATCATAGACATGGTTAACAGCTTTTTAACATATATATATATATAGGTACACTGATGTATACCTTTTTTTACAACTGGTCAATAAACCATCCTCAAACTTCCCACAATATGTTTATAGCACGGATTTGATCAATGTCCGTGGTTTATACAGAGGTCTGAAAACTCCCATCGATTTTAACTGAAGGTCTGAACCCCCCACCCCCCAAAAAAAATTTAACTGAGAGTTTGTTAACTATTTGCTTTTTATTAATGGTAAAAACTGATGACTTAGTACTGATGTAATTCAATACTTAAATTTACTAAGACTAAATTTCCATCGTCACATCACGGATAGTCACCACAGATGCCTAGGTAGTCAATGTGCATTGTAGTTGGATACACTAAATCAACATCGCTTACTGGTGATACCCGTCACTAACACGACTGCTATGAGTGCAAGTATCACGAAGTAGTCTTTATTGTTGTGTTTGGGATGAGACATATGACACCTTAATAACATGTTTATCCTCAAAATGTATACAATGTTGAAACTTACCAAGTCCAGTAATATGAAAAAAAGACAACAAGTGAACTGATTATTACAAGGATTAAATATATAGGCGTTTTCTTTTACAGTTCTACTTTCAGGTTCGTCGCTTGGGATTTGCACAGCTTACGTCATCGAGGGAAGAAGGTATTGGGTTCCCTCCCTTACAGAGGCTGAAAGGGACTCATTTAAAATATTTCTTTAACGTGATGTAAATAAGTTTTTAAAGCATAAATAATATTTGGCAGAACTTATGGTTACAGGAATTTGCTGAAAAATAAGTGCAGTAATCTGACGTCATATAGATGATATGTCCAGAACCAAATGTAATCAGTTTTGAGGTTTAAGTACTGATTTCCAACGCAACAATTTCCAAAGATAACGTTAGCCTGGCTTAACTCTTTTAATAAGAAGGTAATTGGAAAATTAAAGAAACTGGTTGAAATGCAGCATAAGTCTCCTTTTACCATAGAGAATTTATAATTTATTGTAATGAATCGACAAAAAATCCCCTAGATCGCAACCCGTTTTGTGTGCCAGTGGCCGGGGATTTAATAAATGTGTGTAGTGAAAAATGAAAGTGGCAAACAGTTGTTTGCTTGTTAATAACCAACAAACTATTTAGTTAGTTGATAGTTTTCTGGGTAGTAACTAGAAAACTACTGAGTGAATTAATGTCTATTAAGCTAACAAATTCAAACAGAATAAGGTTTAGAAATATAAAGTTATGTTCCATGTTGCTGAGATGTTTGCAAATTTGATGGTTAGTTACATCAAATTCAGTATAGCCAACACTGTCATGATCACTAACCATAGACAGCATGTGTAAGCATTATTTTCATAGCATGAAATTTTAATTTGTAAGAGATATTTAAAGCTCGTGGCAAATTTAACATGTTAGGTTCTTGCAACTTTCTAGTAGGTTCACAACATACAAAATAATTTAAATATATTTTTGCATGTTGTTTAGAATTTTTAGCTGTATCAGGAGAGGAAAATGTCAAAATTTGTTTGCAAAATTTTTGCAGCTCGTTCACTGGCATCATCAGTTTGTAACAAAGACTTATAGGACAATTGTATCTGCAAAATTCTCAAAATGAGACGCCTGTATAATTTGCTGAAATATGCAGTGCGCTTCATTTTCTTCTTCATAAGCAACTTATATGGTTTTTTCGGCTATGTGATGTGGTCGATTCTACTATTACCATTACGGATAATGGTCTCAGATGTCTACTGGAAGATAGAATCAGTTCTCTTCAAGGGGTTACAAGCATTGGTAGTGACATGGCTTCACTCAGGTGGATATGGAGGTAAAGAAACTTTTGAAATAAATGATACGTTTTATAAAGTTTTTCTTTTTTAAATTCCAATGCCAAATAGACTGCTTTGCTTTCTATAGTGTGCTGCTGATCTGCACAGCGTTGGGTAAAGTGTTCTTGTAACATTTCATCATATTAATGGCACCACTGCTTTGTTTTAGCATGCTTGAATTAATCATTAGTGAAAAAAGTAATGATCACTTTTTGTCTATACAATACAATACCACTTTATTTATCCACAAGGGCAATTCCATGGCAATTCTATGGAGAGTTTTATTGGCTTACTGAGAATTATAGTGGAGTATGAGGCATTTGGCATATTTCTTCTATGTTTTACTTTAGAATATTTTGTGAGTCTTTAACTGATTCATTTATTCTAAGTTTATTACTTTAATAATCTTAATAAACTTGGGAAATAGTGACTCATATACACATTATTTGTAATTAGCCATGAAATATTAAAAAAAATAACTTCTTGAAAATCATAAGGAAAAATACAATAGAAATGGATTGTATAACCTAATGGTCTTAAAAATAGTAATTTAAGCTCTTAGAACTTCAAAGAAACTTTCCTTTATCAAAGTTTATAATAAGTAAAATTATTTATTGTTTAAGTTATATTGTCTAGCCAAAGTAAAAGCTGAATCTTAAGTAGTAATTTCATTTTCTTTTGTAATGGAGTTGTTGAGGTGGGAGATGACTTGAGTGCAGTTGAGGATAGCGAGGCTGTGCTTATTTGCAACCACCAGTCTACGGCAGACACACCCCTTATCATGATCGTGCTATGGCCAAAGGGTATGTGCTCCGGAAAGGTCATGTGGATAATGGATCACATTTTTCGCTTCACCCACTTTGGCTTGATGTCAACAATCCGCAATGACTTCTTCATTCGTCAGGTCAGCTTATCAGTCACAAAGATTGATGAGTTACAAGTTTTCTGGCTGATGATGATTATTATTATTATTTTGTTTTTTGCATACATAATATTCAGTGAGAAAGATTTTTTTCCCAAGACCACAAAGTGTGGAAATACGAAAGAGATCTTAATTGTTGGCCTTCTCTGAATAGGTTCTATTACTGCATTTTGAACATCTTATTCGCCTCTTTTTAAACTTTTTTGGTAGTATCAAGTCACACACTGTCTTCATGTTCGTGTGTGTGTGTGTTTGTAGAGGGGGATGGTGCATGTGTTTTGAGGGGCAGGAGGGGGAGTGAAGTAATACACTTTCGACTTGAAAGCCAATATCCTTATTCAGACAAGTTTTCTGCACATTTATTTGATTTTTGATACAACTAAATATATTCAGTTCATGGGTTTAATTTATTTTGCATCAGAATCATTAGGGTTGGGTCAAACTTTATAGACATTTTTTTCTGAAGATAACAATTCACTTATAAAAAAAGTAGGTTTATTTTCGTTGGAATGGGTGGTAGAGAGAGCAGTAACTTCTGTCTATGTACTGTTTGGAAAACATACTTGGGTTTTGGCTTTTAAACAGATTTCTGTTCATCATCTTGAATTTTTTTTCATTTCATATTCTTCATTTCATCATATATGTAGTGATGTACCATTCTGGATTGATTAAGTAGCTGTTGGCTGTTGAAGGCTGTTGCATTGCTAACAAATTATCATTAAAGAAACTTTAAAAAAGGGCTTGTCTAAAGGAAAATTTAGATGACTCATAACAGTTTACAGCTTTGCCAAGTTTAATATTAATTTTAATTTGCAGATACTACTAGGTCTCTGAAATGGTGCATTAAAGCTATGTTTATATATATATATATATCCTATGATCTGTACAAGAAGGAATGAAAATAATGAAGTGAGTTTGGCTTTTCTTTCTTGTTGTGGATTATGTACAGGGTAAGGAAACACGAAGCCAACAAGGAGTACTGCTTGAAGAACATCTCAAACAGCATTATTCATCTTCTAAGAGGAAGTGGATAATTTTATTCCCTGAGGGAGGATTTCTGCGGAAAAGAAGAGAAGCAAGCCAAGAGTGAGTGGTTAAGGACAGCAAGATGATTAATCTTACAGTATATTTTAATGAAGTTTGTAAAATTTTGTCTTTTAAGTGTGAATAACATTATATCATGTATTTTTTCTGCAATGGAATTTAAAAACAAATAGTGTTACAAAGCCTCTTGGCAACATCTGTAAATATCATCTTTAGTCTGAAGTTGAGATGACACTTAATTCAAGGACATGAAACATTAGACACAAATCTTGCTTCTTAACTTCACAGGTACGCACGAAAAAATGGCTACCCAGTGCTGCAACATGTAACATTACCACGAATTGGAGCCCTAAAATCTATTCTGAATACCCTTGGAGATGGGCAGTCTCCTGACAGTGAGCATGGGGGCATGCAGAATGGTTTGTAACATTCTCTTCAAATGTTTCTATTTCTTAATGGATATGTGTATTTAAATTTTTGGGTTGGATAATAAAGGCTGCATTGAATGAGTCATTAATTATAGGACTTTATATTTTTTAAAATTTAAATACTGGACTTTTGGTTTCATTGCTTATTGCTTTTATTAATATCCAAGGAATAATTATGACTTAAAGTTTTTAATTCATTGCTTATAATTTTTGTTAGGGAATTTTATGTTTGAAATACAATTTTTATCTTGCTGCAATCTAGAATTGATAAAAAATTATAATTTATATATTTCCCTAGCTACATTACAGCATGTGCTGTAAAGCAGTTTTTTCACAGTTTAGCTGAATTTTTCACTGACATGCATGAAACCCTGCTTATATTTATTTCTCAAAGGGATAAACAAGTCTCAGGAGAAACTGAAGTGGGTGGTTGATATGACAATCGGGTACAGGAATGGAAACGCACTAGACATGCTAGGAATGTGTGTTGGTTATCTTGAACCTCAGAACATCCATGTACACTTCCGTGCATACCCAGTGTCACAGATTCCACGGGACAGTGAAGACCTTCTTCAGTGGCTTTATGCTCGGTATGAAGAAAAGGAGAAACTTCTGGATCATTTCTACAAGCATGGGATTTTTCCACCTGATTTTACAGGTGGAGTTTTGCCATTAAAAAGGGCATCACAACTTGTATTTGACTTAGGAGCTGTGATCTTGTTCCATCTCTTTTTCATTGTTTCTGCATATCTTCAGTACACTTTTGTACTAAAACCGTTATTTGGTCTTTTATTTTGATGTTGCATATTAGGAGTTATCACTGATCTCGCAGAAGGATGATATTTTTTATTTAATGAAAAATATACGAAAAAAATGTGAAATTATATTTTAAACTGGTCAGTAACATGCAAATTCTGCATACAGTAATCTCAGTTGTTTTTTTTCTTCTGGCATTGCCTTGCCTTGTTGATAAATAATTTTTTTTTGTACTATACGTTTGCATGATAATTACTCTTAGTTCTTAAGTTCCCACAGTAAGTTTTTGTATTTTGAGTCATAGTTACACAACAGATTTTGAAAAAATTACATTAATGCCTAGGTTTGGGTGGTTGTATGTATGTGTTTGTAAAAGAGAGTGATATATATATATATATACACACACATAGAGGAATGTTGCTTTGTGTAATTGATTTCATTAACACTTTTCAGTCATTTTAAGGCAGAACATCAGATACAATAATATCAGTTTGCTGAGTTTTAACATAAAAGCTTTTGCATTTTTCTGTTATAACAATTGTATTTTGTTAGGCTTCTGTGTTTATCAATATATTTTTACTTTTGTAAAACTTTTATGTTATCTTTTCATTTTTAAATAATTTTAAAGAAATTTTTATGCTTTAGCACCCTTAGCAGCAAAAACTGTGTATCTGAAGTACATGATTGTTAAATATACATTTGAAAACTAGTTGAGGTCAAAACACTTTGACTAAAAAGAAAACAAGAAATAGATAGAAGGAAGACAAGAAAAGGTGAGCTTACAAATATTACAAAGGGATTTCTTAAGGTACAGGTATGTAAAGTACATCCATAGAGATGACTTTTCAAGACATTACTTATTAAGTTACAAAATCCATTTACATCATGGTATATAAATATAAGGAAACTTATATACATAGCTTGCTATTGTTCAATTTGCTTTATAATTCATAATATTACATAGTTAGATCTGAAAAGCAATATCATTTGGTTCTCACTTCTTTTTTGTATTTGGCCCACTCAACTGAAACGCATTGTCCCTCCACATTTTCCAGAAACCCACATTTTTCTTCTTTCAAAACGTTTTGAAATCCTGTTTTTTTCTCATCATAGGTCTGACCTTTCTGTGCTTGTTAGGGTGGGCTGTATATACATTCTTGTATTTATTTATTTGTCATGTACATATCTTCTTATTTTATATGTGTGTGCGTGTCCATGTACATGTGCATGAACATGCATGCTTGAATTGCTCTTTAAATATAACTGCTTTTGCAAGAGTAAATGCAACTTGGCAAGAATTTTATTACTTATTACTCAAAAAACTGCTTAATGTAAAGGAATTAAAATTACTTCTTTTGTCAGGTCAATCTATCTTTCAATTCACACATATTTCGATTAAATTCTACACTTACTTCTTGGAAAAAAATTTTTTTTAACCGCCAGTCCATGTGCCATTTATTCAGTGCCTACAGACATTCTGACTTTTGGACTAAAAACAAGTGCAGTGAAAAAAATAAAAATGTAATGTTTGAAATCACCTTCAGTCTACAGTTTACCAGTTTATATTCATTGAGTTAAAGTAAACTTGTTAAATCTCTATTTGACCCCAGTGCATTTTCCATTTTAAGACTATAGAAAGTTTCCACCTTCATTTTTGTTGTTGCTGTTGTATTGGGCAAAAAGGAAAAAAAGTCAGTTCTATAACAAAAATGCCATGAACAGACAATGTTCTTCTTCCTGTTGACTGGACACACCAATCTCAGCAGCTATATCAAGAGGACTGGTACAAAAGCCTTGTCCCTGTGTCCATGTGGAGAAGAGGACCAAACACTACAACATTTTCTGCAGTCCTGCCCTCTTCTGCAACAAGAACAGCACCTCGTAGTTGTCAAGGGATGAGCTGCTGACTTACACCAGACAGCAGAGTTCACTGCCTACACAAAACAGGATAAAAAAGACAAGTCATTTATTCATCCTTTGCCTGCTACCGATTAATGAATGGTTATTCTGGTCATTGGACAGAACAGTTCAATAGACGCAGTGTCTGACAAAGCTCACCACTTAGGGCAGTGGTAAGCAGGCCTTGCATGAAATGATCAGTCCATTCTACCACATTTGCAAGCCAGTTCTTTTTCTGTCCACCTCAGAATCAACCCAAGGTATTGTGAAGAATGGTCTTGGAGTGTCATGTAGGCCACATGGCTGGACCAGACATGCTTGTGAACACATGATTTTTGCAAGAATAGGTTTCTAGTGTTGCATGAGGGTAGCAGACATGCTCCATAAACTCATTGGTTTTGTATTCCATATAGGATATTCAGAGCAGCCTCCTCAGGCACTTGTTTTCGAATGCCTTCATTCTTCTTTCTTGTGTGAGCAAGCAGAATTTACTTACATCTGCACAGTAGGATGGAAACTTCTACAGTCAGTACTTAGCAGTAGACATGATGGTGTTGTCATGTGAGATCCTGTCCAGCCTGGCCATTACTGCTGTTATTGCAATCCAAATGCGGATATACTCAATTCATGCAGATCTCGTCTTTGTTGTTGCCATGACTTTGCTTTTGTCAATGCTGGTTTGCATTCACACTGTCAGCCTGTTGGTGAAGTCTTGCAGTTTTTGTGCCCACCATCAGAACAGCACAGGTTGCACAGGAGCCTCTCAAGTCGATAAAGAAAGTGGAAGATCCTCACTGGTGTTGTAGATGTTTTTATATTATAATGCAGCAGTTAAAGATCTTTTCAACTCTGCTCCTTCCGGGTCTGAAACCAAGTTTTTTTTCTGCTAGCAGTTCCTTAGCAGTGGTGTTAATGTGGTTCTGGATTGTTTTCAGCATTGGTTTGCTTGGGTGGTTGATTAGGACACAATCAGTCAAACAAAAAAGAACAAATTTACTTATGATTGTTGTGAGAGCTGCAGCATTTAAACTAACAAAAATGTAGCCACTGCCCTTCAGATGTCTGTCTTTTGCCTACCACAATTCAGAAAACAAACCTGACACTTGCTGTGGTCATGTATAATATTTGACATCTAATATCACTGCTGCTGAAATGATCTTAAACTTATTGGAATGCTCAAATATGAA
Source organism: Marisa cornuarietis (assembly GCA_004794655.1). NCBI lineage: Eukaryota > Metazoa > Mollusca > Gastropoda > Architaenioglossa > Ampullariidae > Marisa > Marisa cornuarietis. The sequence goes on from SMMW01000001.1 coordinate 6,464,245, forward strand.
ATAAACACAAGAGTTTTCTCACAGCTGTTTGGTGGCTTTTATTTTGATTGCTTCCTTCCTGTCTCTTTCTGATGTGTGCACACATGGATGATAGAGACGTTCATTTGACAGAAACCTGGCCATAGAATCACAGAGTGAGTGAAACTTTACAACCATGCTTTAGTTGTTTTATGCAAAACCTGACTGCTGTATTGATGTATCAAGAGAATATTATTGTGTATGTCTTGTTCTTGGTATAATTTACAAATGAGTGAAAAAGTTTCTTAAGTCATTTTGCTCATTTTTGTGGTTGAGTAGTATAAGGTGCAGTTGCATAAATTTTTGTTATTGACCTCATTTTGCTAAGAACTGATAATTGTGCAATTAGTAATGCTTTTGTAGATGCTTTGAGTTCTGTTATTTTATATGTGGTTGCATATGTGGACAGATTGCCAGTGTTTAGATCAGTCTTGAGTGCAGCTGGTTTGTTGTCTTTAAAACTTTTGAAGAACACTCAGGAAAGTCCATTTCATTCTTATGATTTTTTTTCTTCAGGTTTTGAAAATCACTAATGTGCTGTGTGCCTCTGAAGTTTATCAGCAAAAAATTAAGAAAAATAGAGGGAAGAAGACTTCTTGTACAGATATTATTTGCCTTTTGAGCTGAAATGCATTCCTTAAAATTAACTCCAAATAAGAGTTCTCATCAACTAAATACAGGAAATTATACATTTAATATGAGAAATGTGTAGGGTCTAAATACTTATCAGATGTCATAAAGCTATGATAAAGTAAATACTAGACTAACCGTAAATAATAAGCAGTTACCAGTATCATACCTCTACTCCTTTCCCCATTTTTGTAATATGGCTGGTTGTCATGCAGGTGATTAGCAAAGTAATTTTATCTAAGGTCACAAAATCACTTAAGGATGATTAGCCAGAATATTATATGTTATGAACTGCTGAAACTGAGCATTTTGACTGATACATCTTGAGCAGAAGCAGCAAAAAATCACAGCAAAATTTATAAAAAAAAGTTTATATTTTCCTTATCCTTTTAACTTTAGGTTGCTGACTTTGGTTATTATGGAAGAAAATGGTTGTGATAATTATGGAAGACTTAAGCCAATTGAATTGTAGCATTGAAATCTTGTAAAATTGCCCTAGAACCAGTCCATTGCAGTTTTAACAGCAAACAATGCATTTTCAGAATGTAATTATAACTATTTTTCTGGAGATGTGTTCCTGCAACAATATGGCATTGTTGATACATAGAATTGCTTTTTCCATAATAAATGTGTACTCAGTTGAAGGTTATGGGAATTGTTTGTGAATGAGGCAAGGAGAACTGTTGGCTGTTGACTGGGTGGTGTTTTTTAAAGTCCCTGCTGAATTTGGTATCAATGCAAAACATTTCAAAGAATGAAAATGTTCACAAACATTTTGCTTTATGACACCAATTGGTGCAAGTAGAAGAAATGATTTTTCATGCTTTAAACAAGTTGCTGCTGTGCCTTTCAGTAGAAAAAAAGAACGGAGTGAATTTTAACAGAAGTCCTTGTCTTTATCTTGGCAAACATTTGAGACTGGTTAGCAAGTTGCTATGGGCAGTAAGAGATGAATACCTTCACCTAGAAATTCTTTATATTTTCTGACACTCCTCTACCTTCTCACTACATAACTTCATCTTTATTTTATTCTTTAACCCTGAAGATTCCCAGTCTAATTCATTTGGACACAAATGGAAATGCTTTTTTTAAAATTATGCCTTATACAATGTTTATTAACAAGTATACTGTATTTAGTGTCATCTGTGTTCTTCTAAAGTACTTGTGGAATAAGCGCTAGAATTTTCTCAGAGTCAAAGCAATAGTGGTCCATGAATTAAAATCAGGCAGCAAATTTTATTTAACTGCTCAGCTGTATCAGGAAAATTCTTTCCTGTACACCATTTTGTTTTGATTCAACAACAAACCCCTTAAGACCGAAAAAAAAACCCTAACATATTTTGGGTGTTAATTTGTTGTGGTAGTCTTTTGCATGTCTTAAATATTAGAATACAAATGTGTTGTGTCAATGTGTTTAATAATGTTCTGATATCAACAGTTGTCTCAATTTCCAGATATTTAATGTAATGGCATTACAAATTCTATTTACATAAAATTCCTTGATCTTGTCCATTTTTTTTCACTTAACTTTTTTTTTTAAATGGTGGAGGGCACTGCTGTTGTTTGGTCTGAACAGGACATATGATTTTTCACAATTAAGAACTTGCTGTAACCTTACATGCAGAGATGTGTGCAAAACTGTGCCTTCGTCATTACAGTGTGATAATAAATATGTACCGGTGCTTTTTAAGAACCTTGTTTGTGACACGCAAGTTATACCTACTTTTCTTGTCATAGATGTAATTTCAAAATTCAGCATCATTTTTATTTTAAAAACTTTAAAAAAGTCAATTTTTATGACAAGGTTTTAACAGATGTAATTGTTCCATAATAGGTGCAATTATTCCATCAGTCTCAATTAAGTTGCAGCAGACAGCACACTAAAGCCTTACATGTTGCATTACTTTGCAAATTTTTGTGTGATTATGTTCAGACCATCAGGAGTCAGGAAAACAGCTTTTGTGCATTTTATTCGAGTCTTATAAACCTGCATTAAGAACATCATATCTTTTCTGTGAGCACTACTCCTAAATGCAGTCCACTTACTACTGCTAACCTGTTTTCTTTTATATGTCTTGGCTAGTCTGTCCCTTATTCCTGTGTTGATTTTTTTTAAAAGCTGTCTCTTCCATTGTTACTGTTACCTCTGTGTCTTTTGTACTTGTCATTATTGCCCATCTTCGCGTTCCTTCATGTACTGCACATTGACCTAGGTTTTTTGGACAAGCGTTATGTGCATGCCCCTATATGAGTGTTATTCTACCCTATATAAAATGTACATTTTTTTATCATTACCATTATTGTAGACTGATGATAAATCCACATATGCATACCCCACACATATCCCAGTGATTTAACAAACGGTGGAGATTATGTGCTCATTATTCCGTATTCTAGTTCTTGTACCTTTGTACTTATCCAGGCTAATATGGTTTTTATATTAGTCTTTAATAGTTTCAGGTACAAATGGTTTGATTCTTTTTTTATCTTTGTTTAGGCTGTGAAACTAAGACCAGAATGTAGAAATGTATTTATTGATTTCTTATGTGGTTGTTGCTAAATTACTAACATTTTTGTTTCTAATCTGATTTCTATATAACAAATAATATTGTTATTTTTCTATTACAAATAACTGTTATTCTCCTAAAAGATATTAGTATGAATTAGTGTAATAAGCAGCTTTTTTGCCTTGGGTGTACGAGCATTTTTTTAATTCTTATCTAAGGATATAAAATTTGATTGAGCTTCAAGTTGAAGTGCTAAGGACAGAGATTAGCCATTTAATCTTACTACCACATTGAGAGCCTCTGAATGAAATTATGTCACAGAATCATGTATAAGCATTTTTGTGGTTTAAAAATTTGCCATTTTTTAAAATAAAAAGTCTTACTGCTTTGCATGAGAAATATAAAATAAGGTTTCTCCGAAACCGCCATGGTCGATTAATTATTTTTTAATTACAAGCTGATTCATTATAATTTCTATGGGAGGAAGCCCTGGGCTTAAGTTGCATCCGAGGTCTTGAAAATGTCTTCAGTCACTGAATCATAATCGTCAATTTGCCACTTTTTGAACTTAGTTTCAAGACCTCAGATGCACACCTGCCAACGACAATTTTCAGAAGTTGAAAACCTCGGCTTACCGACCTCAGTGACTTGAGACCTCTTAAGGCCTCTCATGCCTCGATAAAAGATGGTGAGTGGGGGGGGGGGGAGAACATAAACTACTTTCATCGGCTCATTTTTGTTAGGTATTCCTTGCTCGTAGAGAATACAATGAGCTCACTGTAATGAGGTGTTTGGGGTGAACTAGAAAATTCTGGCTTCAGTGCATTAGTTTTGGAGAATTTTGAAAATGATATTAGAGGTTGTGTACATATGGGTATTATACTTCTATTTTCACATTCATGCAGTGTTTAGTCAGCATTTTAGAACTTCTTTATTCAAGTTCTTGCACTGATCAAGTTATCTTCCTTTGTTCAACATGATTACATTTTTTTAATTTGGGATTAATAAAACTTTAAACAGTGAGAGTCTTGAGTCACAAGTTGTGAGATGTACTTTATGTTTTGATGTTCGTTATTCTGTTGGTGAGAAACCGAAGTCAATCAGTCGTCACACAAACCACAGACTTGTATTACGTCCGTGCACAAACCTTGCGTGATGTCTTAGAAAACACTGGTTTGACGCTCGTCACCTCATATCTTTCCAAACATCTATCTCCAGACACGCCAAAGAAGATAGAACAATTTTATTGTCTTTGGGCACATTTAGCTCACACGAAGGCAGCAGAAAGACGGAAATGAAGCCAAGTCTTCCTGTTCCGACGCACATGCGCTGTAGCAATATGATGGCGGACGGAGATTTTGCGTTCGATCCCGGTAATGAATTTTTTTTGTAAGAAGCTGTTGCTTTCCTTTAGACTTTCAATGTTTTAATCATCCATACACTCACCAAGATTTTTCCCTAAGAGGGATTGCAGCAAAAGCTTGAACGTGCGACACGAACACGTTCAGAGTCGTAACATGGTAATGAAAAAGCTGCTAAAACATTTGCTTCTTCTTGTAAGAAACATAATTTTGATTACTTGAATCGAGATTGGGATGCCAAGCATTTAATGAATTATGAAAACCATTCAAGTGCAAGACGAAAAAAGCAAGATGATAATGAGAAATCGTGAGATGTGTGTTAGGGTGGTTATAATTTAATCTATAAGTCTGCGTAGTGTACCTGTAGGTTACCTACTAACTAGCACTGCTTGGTAAATGTATATGTTCCACAAAACAGTTACAATTGTGAATGATTGAACACATGGGAGTATAACTCAACGACATACTATAATTCACTTTTCAGATCGTAACTATGATGAAGAAATCATGTCGATGCAGAGGGAGATTGAAAAAGAAGTGAGTTGCTAGACTAAGAATCAATATTGTTTACGCGGGCATTAGATTTAGTAAACTTCGTATGCATTGTGTATGATTAATACATCTACACACGCGAGGATGCACAGCTTTAGCAATTCAAATGACGAACAGGGCATTGAGACAAGAAGTTCCAGACCATCAGTTGGCAGGAGGCCTATTCAGCCTAACTGGGAGTGGACAATGCTATTTTACTAGCAAGCTGTTTTAAGGTTTACAAGAGGGCAAAACTAGTAACTTAGAAATTCAGCCCCAAAATTTAAAGTTTTGTACTTTTGTAGGGCCTTAGTAAAAATAAGAGACTTGAAGTTTTGTTAGTAACTAAAGGCATCAAATGCTTCATGAAATATTTATTATGAATATGTTCTTAACGTTTTTCGTGCATCTGGCTTACTGCTGTTTGTGTGGATGCATGTGGATGTGCTACAAAGCAATAAGTGCACAGCATTGCTCTGGCAGAGGAAAATTACTATGTTGGAATATCCTTATATCACAAATCATTTAACGCACACTGCTTTTCATTGTGATAAATTATTATAAGTTATTCTGGCAAGAAAGTTTTTATTTAATAAAAGAAACATAATAAATCTGCAATTTGAAAATTGACATACCCAATTCACATTATATTACTTGATAATAAAAATGTATGTGACCTTGTAAATGGCATGACAAATTTCTTGCAGATCTCAGATACGCAAGATCTTATAGGTCCTCTGCAGTCATTGGAATCACTTGTAGAAGAATATACTCAGGAAGACCAAGTCTACAGACAAAAATTGTCCGTGAGTAATTTTGGTTCTCTCTTTTGTTGTATATTGTGTTATTAAATATGATAATAGTAACTATTCATAATATCAAAGAATGTTTAGGATGTAGAGAATGGGAATTAAAAATATATTTGGCATTATTCCCTGCAATTTTTCAGTTTTACAATGTTGTTTGCCCATGCATGTCTCCATATATGTTTTGCTGTTTTTCCCCAGGATCTTGGATCCAGATACACACATATTCGAAAGATCCGTGGAGATGGAAATTGCTTTTTCCGTGGATTTGGCTTTTCATATTTGGAATCGCTGTTAAAAAACGATATTGAATATGAAAGGTAGACATTTTATTTTCCTGATTGATTAGGGAGGAGAATTTTAAAAAATTAGTTTTGATTTAGCTGCCTGCATTGTATTTCCTATGTAGAACGAAGTCTGTCTTCAGGTTTTTTAGAGGGTCAGCTTTTAGGTCCATATTAGACAGCATCAGTCATCGTTTTTTTAATCAGTTCGAAATAATGTCAATGAAAGAAATATATAGCATTAAGCTTGCATAAAAGGATAATTTCATGTGTGTGTGTGTGTGTGTGATGCTATGGCTGTTTGAAAGCAAAAGATGTCTTTGGTGACTCACTTTTAATATTCATTTTTTTAATGGTTATTTTAGCCATAGATATACTGACTTGAACTAAGAGGATCAAAAGAGAGATGAAAATCAGCCTAACAAATTTAGAATGTATACATTATTTATTTCCACTAGGATCACAGCTTTTGTCTTTGTCTTATACACAAGCAGATGCACACAAACATGCATATTAGTGCGTATATGCACATAATGTGCAGATGTTTCAAGTGTATATGCACATAATGTATATTTAGTGTGTATTTACAGCATTAATGATATATGCAAATATACTGGAGAATTCTTTTTTTGTTTTATAATAGAAATCCTGGATAGGGTTCCCGGTCGATTTGACTAGGGTCGTTTCGACTAAGGTCGATTTGACTAGGGTCAGTTCGACTAACGGTCGTTTCGACTAGGGTCAGTTCGACTAAGGTCACTGCTGTTCACTTGTTGATATTCTATTCAGGATGTGCTGACATGATACTTTTTGTGTTAAGTTTTAACATGCTTTTGAGTAAATCTGCCAGAAACATGGTTCTTTCTGTAATAAAGGGTCATAATTATTGAAATTTATGTTTTTTTGCTATTAGTCAAGTTTTTAAAAATGAGAGAGAGGAGCAATAGATGTTGGGGTGAGAGGGGCGTTCTTTCTTCATATGAGAAAGTCTTTTGGCATAGTGCTGGTTAAAATCGTTTTATTTCAGTAGTTTGACAGTTGCCAAAAATTACAGCTGATAGAAATATGTATATCTTTATCTGTATAATTGTATACCACTCTAATAATGACTTTTAAAAATTGTTTTTGGTTGATATGGAACATGTTTTGCCTTCCTCTTTAACACCACTTCCTCATCACTTTATTAGCACTTGTTACAAATAAAATGAGGATTTGGTGTCCTGGGTTCAGATCATATCTTGGGCATGCTGCACTTTGCATTTGGCATCTGCTTACCTGGCTGCATTGCCATGACATGACATTAGTTGCCAACACAGCGTAAAACACCAATTCCTCCCCTCCATTCTCCTCATCACTTCGAATAGCAAAGCATGGATATAATTTATTTTAGAATGGGTCAACACATTTTAAAAGGAGTTTTGTGTCAAGCTATTTTGATTTATATATATATATATTGGTCAGCTCTGATATATTTTTGTGCAATTCGTATTGCATACAAAAATGATTCAAAATCAAGTTTTTCAATTCCTTATTTTATTTTCTGGCTCACCAGCAAATATGCATAAAGCAAACAATTTGTCAACTAGGGTTAACTGTGACACAAATTTAAGAAATAATGGGAATAAAATGCACAAAAAAGCCACTACTGCCTTGATTGACAAAAAGATTTGAAACTTTGGTAACACTCTTGCTATGAAACAGTACTTCTCAGTAATTTATTTAACACGTTTGTACTGAAGGCGCATGCTACTCATCAAGACTTTAAACGTTCTCAGTGCTGAACATCAGGAATGTGAAATAAACCAATTTTAGTTACTTGAATGTACAGACCTTCATTCACAAGGTCCATGCTGAATGTTGAACAGTAGAATGATGAAGTATCTACACATTGACATTTTGTAGAGTAAAGGTATATGAAAATTGAAGACCATAATAACCAGGTTGCAGTTGAATCAAACAAACACATATGAGAAGATATTGTGTTCTTACAAAAAAAAAAATATATGAATGTTATAGAAATCCAAATGAGCTTGTCCCATATTGTTTGTTTGCTCTTATGAGTACAATATTTTATTAACAGATTTAAAAAGATTGCAGCTCAGAGCAAAGATGAATTGGTCACACTTGGATTTCCACAATTTACTATTGAGGATTTTCATGACACAGTATGTATATATTTCTAAGTATCAGGCTGTTCTTGACCTAGTATTTAATAAACTCATTTTGCTTGGATTTGTCCTCATAAGGTCCAGACCAAGTTTCTTTGAAAAGCTTATTGGCAAATGGGAAGTCTCTGGAATAAGAAACAGAAATACAGCCTTTTATTTTTTAAGCGAACTATGCAGAGGTGTTTCAACAGCTGATATATGTCAGATCCGTTAACTTAATAACAGTGTCTAGACCTCTTCAGAGTCTTCCTTACCTACATTTTCTGGTTGATGTACATATAAAAATAACCTCAGATTTTGTAATCTGGATTGAGTTACGGATGGAGTGTCAAGATTTTAAGTATTAAGGTAATTTCTAACTCATAATTTTTTGTTTCAGTTTATGGAAGTGGTGAAGATGGTGGAAAAGAAGTGTTCTGTAGAAGAGCTTCTGCGTTCCTTCAATGATCAAGGACTGTCAGACTACTTTGTCGTATACCTTAGGTACTTTTTTGCATATTGTTGCTTTCATTAAAAACTTGTATGGCAATAAGAATAGGCCATTGATCCTTGCAGAAATTTGTACACCGCCAGAGTTTGTCAGTTATGAAAGTCATGTAAATATCCATCACCCATTTATTCAAAATAACATAATAATAAACCTGTTATTTATCAGGTATTAAATAATATCAAACGGTAATGTTTATGTTTGCATGTGTTTGTGGTTGATTAAAGAAGAAACATCGAAGAGCAAGAAATAATAAAAATGATTATGCTTCAAGTAAACAAAATATTCTGTGTACCCATAGAACCTATCAAGCATTAATATTTACTGAAAAAATACCTTTAAAAATTAGAAGTCTTTTGCATATTTATCACAAGCTGCTTGTTCATTCTCACAGTGGTCACTAAAACTGCAATTTCTGTTGGAGTCTTTCTTTCAAAGGGATTTTGTGGGTATGTGCACACATGTGCCTGAGACAGGGAAAATTGAAGGACATAGTGGTGTACAGTATCCAGCATAAAAATGCTTTAACATAAAGTTGCTGAAATAGTGCCTATTGACTGTATTTCTTATTCAGGTACTGTACTGATCATTGATATTTTCCTTGACATTTTGATTATATGATTGTATTTTGGATGAATAGGCATGATTCATTTTTAATGTGATCTTTTTTCTGTCACTTAGATTAGTGGTATCTGGACATCTGCAAAAGGAAAATGAATTTTTTGCCAGTTTCATTGAAGGAGGTCGGAGTGTTAAGGAATTCTGCAACCAGGTATTGTATCATGTTCATTGTATACCATATGCAGCTTGATTTTTGCATGTGAACAGGGTCTTACTGTGACAAAATATGTTAGATGGCAGTGGCATCTCTTCTTTCAAGTGATTCTTAGAAATGTCTTGGATGATGTTTAAGTATTTGATGTATGTTTTATATGGGTGTGTATAGGAATCAGTAAAGGAGACTTCACCTATAACTTGACATATTAGAAACGTCTTGTGTGGTTAGAGACAGATGGGTGGGTCGGTGGGTCATGGCTGTGGTGCTAAGAGGTGTGTGGTTGGTGTGCACAGGAAGTGGAGCCCATGGGGAAGGAAAGTGACCACATCCATATCATTGCACTTGCTTCAGCATTTGGTACTGGTGTACTCATTGAGTACATGGATCGAGGTGGTGACACATGCAATACTCACATTTTTCCCGATGGAGCTGTACCATCTGTTCATCTGTTGTACCGGCCTGGTCATTACGATATTCTCTACAATGTGCGGTGAAAGTATGCAGCTTGAAACATTCATTAATATGCTTGTATGCATGCCATGGGGTATGTTGTTGACATCAGGCACTATGGCAACTACATCTTCCAAGGCACCTTCAACAGTCAAAAGTTCTTCATTGTTCTCTGTTGATTTGACTAGCATGAATATTTAGTTTTACACACTGCTAGCTGCAGTGTTCTAAGCTACTGACAATTGTGCCAAGAGTAGCTTGGGGAAACAAATTTGTTTCCTTATGGTAGGTTTTTGTCAGTCCAAGTTTGTGATGCAGTGTTTGAAATTTGTGTTGCTTTTCTGAAATGTTTACTCCCATAAATGAAATTTGTGATCAGGGTTATTATTGGACTACAAGAACCATTATTACTGATCATCAGGGACTTTAAAAATGCATTATAGACCACATAAAGGAAACGGTGCAAGTTTAAAGAAGGTTTAATAAATTGCAATCTGGCAGCTGGATACCCAAAACAGTAGACACAGCAGTGCAGTCAGGGATATCTTTAGACAAGTATTCACAGCAATTTATGACAGTTATGGGGCAGCATAGTCATTCTTCCTGTCTTATTGTTGCTTTATTTTGTGTTGTGGCTCTTGTACCTTTACTTTAGGCATTAATACCTAGGCTATCCACAAAATTTAAATGTTTTGTTGAACTATGTCAGATTTCAACTGCATTATGTAAAAAAAACATTGTATATTTCAGCATATCAGATTTTGCAAAAATGTTTACAAAGAATTTAGGAGCTCATGAAACTGTTAGCAGAGTATTATATTTGAGTGAACTGTGTCTTATATTTCATTTTTCATAAATTGTCAGTGATCTATTACATTGTGTTCCAAAATTTAACACAAATATCACATGTATGGCCACCAACAGCTGCAGAGAAGAGTCTGTTATCTGCTTTATACTTGCCTTTTTGGAGTTTATTACATTATGAAAACATTCTTCTGTTATATAATGTACGGAAACGTAGTTTTTAAACAGACTGAAAATAATTTTTGATCTATGTCATATCTTTCTCCTGAGGATAAAAGTGACTTAAAAATGTGTCATAAAATCATTATTTTACCTCATTTAATGTCATGATTGAAACTGAAAAGGTACAGTTTTTGGGTCCTGTGAAAAGTACCAGTGGTAGGCCTATACTTCTGTGCACTAAACTAATTCACTCTTTCTCCACATGTTCTTCTCAAGCATTCCAAAGACTCTTTGTGCATCAAGATAAGATTATATTTTGCCCACAAGTCACGATAGCTTTCTAGGCTGGCTATCAATAAAATTTACAGCTTTTTTCTGATCTCACCATTTTAAAGATGAGAGCAATCCCAGTCTAATTCCTTACGAGTGTAAGTATGCACTATGCAAGTCACACATTTATTATTTATTTATTATTATAAATCTAGAGAGAAAATTGAAGGTTGTGCATTCTTGTACAGCAGCATTAACTGCACCATAGAAAGATAAAGTTCTCATCTTGTAAGAATTCATGACCTGTTTGACCACAAATGAGAGGTCTTTTGAAAAAAATTATTTTACGAATGGGAAATTGGAGTCCAGTGTTGTTAAAGGGTGCAGTTTATTTCCATTCCAGACACTCATCATGAGAGGATGTACTACTTGTTTCATCACAGCTAAGCCCAGATCTTCACCATGTTTTGTAATAAGAACAATATAAGAATAAAAACTGCAATTTATGAAGGGAAAAGATAAAGCAAGAGATTTGGATTATGAGGGTTAAAAGTTCTTAATACACTTTAATCCATTCAAAGGTGTCAAACATATAAAGGATCTTGTCTGTCCTGGCAGCTATGATTGTTGGTAGGGGTAGGGGGGATGAATTGTGAATCTCTTCATTGGATTGTTGGCTCCTGAGGTACTTGCCGCATTTTCTTCCTTCAAATGAACAAATTTTCAGACACCTGTATATTTCTTGTTTGACACCGCCAGTCATGAAACTGGCATATCTGTATCACAACAGCTATTCTGTAGTGCACGACAAATTGATGTTAACAAACACATACACACACATGCAAATTTAGTTTGGTAATGAAAGTGAACTTCAAGATTGGGTCATGGATATTACTGCCTTCCCACTAATGCATTCTTGTGAATGGACATTAAGAAGACATTAAAGATTCATATGTAGCTGTGGGAAAAGAAGAGGCAATAGCAATGTCCATTTGATTAAGCACCTTTTTTCTTATTTTTAAACTGGTTAGCATCAGTTGAAAACTACCAGTATAAGCCATAGCCTGTTATTGTTCAAAGTTACCTTGTAAAACTAAAGTTGCCTTAGATTATTTCTTAGAGCAAGAACTTAAGTTACTCTGTTGATGTAGGTGGATTTTTTTCATGTGTCCGTGAAGATGATGTATAATTATTTCTTCGGCATGTATGGTTCAATGTTTTTTCTGATGCTGTTCTCTAAAGCACTTCTATCTTACATGTTACCTTGTGCATGTATGTGTGGTTGTTTATGTGTATGAGTATGCATGGTATGTTTTTGTACACCACTGTATCTACAAATTCACTTGTGTTTAAATGAATGAATGAAGCTTCAACGTTTTGGAAAAACCAGCTTGTTTGAGAAACAATAGAATGATGGCTCAGTGCAGTTCTACAGTATTACCTGTCATGTTATAGATGTTTGATGCTTTTAGGTGCTTTGTGTGATGTTAAAATATGCAACTGATATGCAGTCATGTCTCTTTCTTATATAAGTTACATGTTTCAACAGTCATCTCATTTATTGTTTACGTATTTGAATACATGTAGTTTATCATAAGACAGGAGATAATGCATTGTGTGTTGGGGTGGCAAAATGCATTCGTGCATATGTAGGGTGGAGGAATGTAGAAAACTGCCAGTTGATTTGCCTGTGATGGTGAACTGGCAGAATCTGGCAGAATAAAATCTGTAAAGAAAGTGAATTTCTTGACTTCAAAGCCTTACTTAAGTTTTTTTTTTAATTTTTAAAACTAAGTTTGTGTATTTGAGACATACATCACTTCTGCTGTGAAGAATAATTTTGCAGATTGAGACAGTAGTTACCATGTTTCTTTACTGGATAATACCCCTGTTTTGCAAAAGCATAAAGCTCTTGACAGTATTGGAGGGGTAGAAACTCTGCTAATACAATTTGAACTGGATTAAAACAGAACCATGGAAATTTGTTCTTTCAAGTAATTCTTTATCTATAATTTTCTACTGCTCATAGTTTCTAGTCATAAAAAAAACTTTTTTGATATTCTGACCGTGTACGTTTTGTTTAGTTTAACCTACAATAGGACTTAATTGTCTTTTGAGATAATGCACAGAAAACGTTTTGACAACTGCAAAGGGAACTAATTGGTGATAGCTGATTAAGGATGAAGGGGATTGTGTGCCCCTCTCGGGACGAACTTGCATTACACCTCCGTGCTCTCGGTGACTGCAAGAGCTTGACAATTACATTCTCACTCTTCTCTATTAGACTGACAATCATTTTTATTATTAGTGTGCAAGAGACACCTAAAACTGATATATGTATGATAATACTATCGATGATAAAAATTATGGCTGCAGAACCCCCCCCCCACACACACACACAGTAAGACATCACACACAGTGCGAACATGGCCACGTTTCCTCCTCGTCAGCTACAGAAGCAAATCGAACAGAGCGGTCAGCCAGGTTCCAACTCTGCGACTGCAGAGGCAAAGCAAACAGAACGAGGTTTCCCTTTCTGTGGTTGCAGACAGGGCCAAGTCGGTTTTGAAGAGAAATCCAACACCGCCTAATCTTTCTTCTGGTAACTGCCGGAGCGAAGAGAAAATTACTGTGTTTTGAACTCCATTTGCAAGACGACTTCACTCAGTGCCCGAGTGTCAGATGACCAGCCAGACTCGAGGTTTGGCACACATTACACAAGAGCACAGCTGATGCGACTGTCGCTGACACATAAGATCGGTTTTCTAATCGAATGACGGTCGATGCTGGTAGAGGCAGACATCAGCCGAGTTCTCTTGTGTGGTAGGTGTGGATGGTTAAGTAGCTGCTATGTATTTGACATTGAAATGGCTGCACCCACTCAACTGCCCGTAAAGAAAGAAGGGACCGAATCCTCCAAGATTCCGGAGACTTGCTGCTGGGTTTGACTTAGGCACAGTGTTAAGTAAAAACGAATTTAGAAAGTTCATATTAGGAACATGAAATTTAAACATTTGATTTTATATAAGTATGTACAACCTAGATCAAGAAATGTATCATCGTGAAAACTGTAATGAAATTCGTCTACTATATAATCACTGTCGCACTTCTTGTGATCTCTTCTTGTAAACATTTATTAAGCTGTGGAGTGCTCTGCCATCATCACTCTCCACCATCACCTCAGCAACCACGTTTCGGAAAAGACTGAAGACTCATTTGTTTACTTAAGACAGACTTAAACAACCTAGCACCATTTCTGTCTTTATTGTTTTTTACTTTCCTGTTGTTTTATTTTTTTCTTCTCTTCTGTTTTTGCTGCGCAATGAGCATTCTTTTGAATGGATACCTGCGCAATATAAATCGACATCATCATCAGTAAAGCTAGAGTACAGGTTTCCGTTATGTAATAAGTTGATTAAAATTTTGTTTAAAGATAATAATTTGCCATGATCGTTTTCGCATTAACCAGATTAGGCAAAAATCCTTTTCCTTTAAGCGCGATGTTGAACAAATAGCACACAGGACCGAGTTGATTTTTTCAGTCGCTATAGTAATTTATAAAACCTCTTTTGTAATTTTACAAACAGATCTGTTACTGTTGGAGCTCATTATCCACCACGTAAACGAAAACTAAGCGATCTGTCCAGTTCAGTCAAAGATGCCAGTTTGTAAATCTTGTGGTATTGATAGGCCTAGTGCTTACCTCTTGTCAGTAATGTACACAGACCCAGGAGTTCTATCGTAGATGTATTTTTTATTGCATTAAACATATTATTGCCGTTTAGCTTTGGACCACGGTAATAAACATTGTGCATTATTTCAAATTTCTTACTATTGCAAAATGTGGTGTCTTTAATTTTCCTATACAAAATACGTTTTTGTTTTAAGGTTAATTGACAAAGCCCCGGTAAAACAGTATTTTTAAAGCTAATCCATCTGTGGGTTACCTGGGTTTTCAAGCAGATGGCAGCAGACACAATTATTGACCTTTTTACGGCACTTGTCAAGCAGAAAACAAAAATTAAGGTTTCTTCCGTTAAACTGCTAATATATTCATGCAGAAATGCAGATGGCATTGTGGACGAGCACGAGATTTTTTATGATCAGAGGATTTTTCGGAGTCGAGTTATCTTGTTCATTGTATAACATCGGTCGCAGCAAGCAGTGTGGACGAGAAGGGATGTCACTCATTGGATGGTCAACAACGCGACGCCCTCAGAAAAATGTTCATTATAAATAATGTACAAATATGAGCATTTCAGCTATCTAAAATGCTCATGTGCAAATATGAATATTTCAGCTTACTAAAATGTTTATCATGATTGTAAAAAATAAGGACATTTCAGCTTAATCGTAACACCGCAATCCCCGATCACCTGGTCGAAGTCGCTGTCAGAAATGACATATTGAGAAGAAAAAAAAATGCTCGAAGAAAATTGCTTCTCGAGCAAACACATATATTTTTACTTTACGATGATGCGAAAGCGATGTTCAAATAGTAGAAACTATATTTTGAATTTTTCAGTACAGTATTGAATAAATTACACGAAGTCAATAGGTTACTGTAAAGCAGGCTTGGTTTTAGATGACTTTGTCCCATTGTAGTGTTCTTAGCATGTTTAATGTAGTCTAGGCTAGGATATTATGTTCGGTAGATTTGATGTATTAAATGTATTTATGGCTTGCGATATTTTCAACTTAAGATAGGTTTAGCGAGAAGTAAATCGTAAATATATGTCCCCTCAAAAAGAGCCTCACAGACACCCAGTAGGTACCACCTACAATTGCTATGACAACAGTTTATTAAACTGTTACACACACTCCACCTTTTCGCATTTAAAGGTAGCTGTTGTTTCCCTTCTTCGTTATTACACGAAAAATATTGCGACTTCTTGTGATGCCGTACTTAGAGACACCCGTGCTCGTGTTTTTATTTTTCCTGCACACGTGCTGCGGCACGTGCAAGGCGGCAGCCACTCCAACGGAAAGCCTTCTTTTCGGTTTCCTGTGAAAGACATTAGCCAGCAGGTGCGTACGATCTCTCTTAAGTTTTGCCTTTTGTCTTTGGCTGCTAGATCACCGTGTAATCCTCTAAACAGAAAAAAACCAACCAACCAAGAAAACAGAAATGTAAAATATTGTTTAGAGAAATGGTAAAGATTTCTGACGCTGAATTAGGTCCCACGCCGACTTGGCTGCTGAATCTACAAAGGCAGCTGAGTTTTGTAGTGGTGAAGCTTAACTCTTCTGCTCACCTTTGTTTTCCTGTCCGTCTGAGAAAAAGAGAAAGAGAACATGTTTAAAAGTTGGTGAATGCCATCTATTATTTTCAAGGATTGGCAATTTCTTCAGTAACTGTGGCAAAGAATAGAGTCGCAGTGCCGCATTGTTAGAGCTGGTTGTTGCATGCAGCAGGGTATTAGAGACTTTCCGAAGGCGGTGATCTCCGGAACTGGGAATTTCGGGGTGCCCTTCGTGTCCGAGCCTTCAAACTAAACCTTAGGATTTCGGAGCACCAGGGATTTCTTTGCTGCGCGGCTAAGGCTAGCACGACTCGGGTCAGAACTTCCAGGCATGACAAAGAGAGAGGGACCGGGTGGCAGCTTGTTGAAGATTTATGTATTTTCTGCGTTTCCTCTGCCATTACTAAGCCATTAATCAATGACAACATTTTCTTTCTGTCAATCGAACAAACAAGAAGAAGAAAAAGAATGAGATGATGAAGATGAGGAGGAGGAGGAAAATGATGATGGGATTTTTTTTAACAGCCGATCGTACTTCTTACATAAAAATGGAGACAAAAACTTGACACCATTTTTACCAGGGGAAAAAAATCTAGCAGTCAGGGTATATAACTGCACCTACATCACGATAGAATAGGTAAATCTGGGATACCCCTGCAAATTTGTCAGACTTTTCTGCGATTATCTCCTCAAAAATACAAGGACATAAGACAAACTGGAAGTGCTTTCCGAAAAATGGTAAAAGATGAAAGAACAACTGCACCACAACATGCACATCTCCCAGCCAGCGAACACAAAGGTAATTGTTTGCGTGAGACGAATTTATAGGGAAAACAAGAAAACAGATTTGAAGTGCGTGTTCATCATTAGACGTGAATTCATTTAATTTCATAGGGTCACATTTCCGAAAAAAAACAAACAAACATAGTCTTCCATTATATCTTTCCCCATGCATAAAGCTAACTGCATCCTTTGCAAGAGGTCTTCCATTACAAGAGATAACGGCTTGAAGAGGACGCCGGAGAAAGGCAATGCCGAGTGGTTCTGCCTTTAGTCTGGAACTTTCCGATAATGTCGCCAGCACTTGCTGGTGCGCCATGCTGCCAGTGGCGCGTGCTCCACTCAGGTGTGAAATTGTAGACACATCCGGCACTCACTGCTGCTTCTTCTTGATAAAGAATTTTTAATATTTAAGACAAAGTCCCTCCCCAAGTCATTTTTATGGAACTGGTGTCATTTTACTCAGGAGAAGGCCATTCGTTGCCCTGGAAAGCTCTGCCGAGAAAGATGGTGCTGTGGAAGGAGAGATAGAGAAAGTGAGAGAGAGAGAGAGAGAGACGCCGGTTCCTTCAGGCAAACTCTAGAGCAATAAGCGACTTTCTGTTAAAGGTAATTCGAGGCGGTTGAAGATCTTTCCCAAAGGTACGCGTCCTGGGGTGTTTTCTTTCCATTAGGAGACTGGGCGAGGTGTCATCTTATGATACACTATGACGCTAACCTCTCTTCATTGCATTCACAGTACATGATCCATGAGACGTCTGATTCAAGTCCTAAGGGTTCAAACTACATTCTCAGACCATTGTTTTCAGACACATTCAAAATATTTTTTCCAGCGCTGCAGAAAGTTATAACCCGAAGAACACCTAGACATTCGTTCTTAGTGCACACATCAACATTAGAAATACGTGTGTTTTAATATTCGCTAACATTGCCACTTTCTAAATATGTGATGTTAAATCTGATGTTAAAAAAATCTGGATTGGTTGACTGACCAGTAGAAAAGTTACTTTTGTTTGTAAACATATTATAAAAGAGCTGCATGAGAAGCTCAGGAGAAGTAGATTTGCTAAATGCACTGACATAATATTTCTGGAAAGTGTTGCGTCGATGGTCATACACCAAAGATGCAGCAGATTACTTTCAGAAGACGAAAAAAAGTCCCTTCAATAACGCAAAATGATTTAAACGAATGAAGTCTGAAATAGCCATTCTCACAATGCTAACGATTTTGTACATTGTTAATGTCAAAAATCAAACACAAAATAAATAAAAATAAATAGCGACCGAAATTTAAGGCAGGAATTCCAATTCCGTAAGCCCAGCAAATGTAAAAATGAATATTTTGTTTATAATTCCACACTGAAGTTTCATGTTACCCGGTCTATGTTTTTCTTTTCTGCTATCTTACTGTGAGAAAAATAGCATAAAACATACAAATGACACTGTCCATATTCACGTGACACCTGCCACTGTCACATGGCCAAGCATATCCGCTGATGAAGACTATGAGGCTATAATACTCGACAGAGCAAACAGATTCTACAAACCGACACCGGTGTTGTTAGAAATACGCGTGTGTAGAATAATCAGTGGCGTAGGAAGATGCGCGGCTTTGGGGAGGGGGGGCAGCTCCATGCTGACAATGGTTATATGACATTCACATTCATATACATAGGTATATGACATTCACATTCTTGCTTTCCCAGCATCTTTTTTGGGGGGGAGGGCGGTTGCCCCCCTTGCCTTTCCCCCCCCCCGGTTCCTACGCCACTGACAATTTAACAAAGTTTCGTTCATCCCGTTTTCCCTGGAGATTGTATAGTTCACTGCACAGTGAGGGGTTAGCTTCTGTATCTACTTTTATATCTCAGTTATCTTTCCTAGCTCTCTCTTCTTGGTGTGATAATGCGAGATACTTAAAGTGAGAGTATCACTGTGAGTCATGACTAAAGACTGAAAACAAAATTACCTTGTAAAACAAACCATTGCTGTAAGCTTTGTCAGTGCCAGCGATCATTCTCAGGTATGTCGTTTGCAGATGCCTTGTACACCCATAAGAAAATGAAATTTGTGCTCAGAAAGGCATCAGCAATGGTTATTTCACCAGCACATGGTAAATTCAAACGACAGAGGTATATGACGGTTTTTTTTTAAATGTTTACGAAACATTTCAAGAGCTGCCTGCTTTTGTCGAAAATGTAGAAATTCAAGAGAACAGGTGTCAACAAATCATATGGTATTTTTGGCTTTGTGGATTTGCCAGTTTATGAGTATGCTGTCATCTACACAGACCTGTCAAGCGTAGGCACTTTGTAAAAGACAGGGTAGCTTGATAACCACTGACGGTTGAAATGAGCAGCTACCCCGAACAACTCCTCCTTTCCTTCCGGTGTATTTTGGAAGGATCAACCATTATAAACAATTATAACAGACAGCAATGCACTGCAGTTTGCAAGCTCGTGTTTTCACATGTTTAAAACTCGTTTACTATGTTAACATGACGCCCATCGCGCTAACGGCTGTCAAATGGCGCTGAGCGTTGTGAGTGGTATAGACTAGACGGAGAGACCGACTTCAGCAGCCACAACTAATTAAAGTGACTCATCATGCTATGTTCTCCATATCTTTTGTCGTGGCTGACAAGTCCGATCAGAAATTAAGACCGTGATTTATGTCTATTGCCGCTTGTTTAGTGTCGGCCATGTCATACAGGCTTTTGTGATCTGTACTTCGTGTCTGCTGATAACATCTGATATTTAATCAGTCGTGCGGTCTGAAATGAAACTGGCTGTAGGCCAAACAAACATCTTTGTTCTACCGACATATTTTGTTTTTAAAATAGCAGCGTTTGTTTTACTGAACTCTAACAAAAATGTTGAACAAACATGTAACAAGCACTTATTCTACAGATGTATACGATTCAGACCTTGAACTGTCATTTTCTCCACAGACCCGTAGCAGAAATTTCTTCTACAGTTTTGTAACAGACATTTCTGTTAAAGATCTGTATCAGGAACTTCTTTTGCAGACCTGTAAAAAGAATTTGTTCTTCAGACAAGTAGCTGGTGTTTTAGTGCAAAAAGTTTGGAGAAGTTAAACACACACACACACACACACACACACACACACACACACACACACACACACACACACACACACACCCTGCACTGTTGTCCGTTCTGTGACGTTGCAACGGCGAAAACTTCCCAGTAAATTCTCTATACGTACCCTTTGTCTTCGCGCAGTTGCCAAAATTCCCAGGATTGGACTGGGTTCTCACCAGGAAGACCTCCACAATATCCACGGACCAGGGTCACAGCATGAAACTAGTCGCTAATTAGGGAAACTAGTCGCTAACTAACCTGTTAAGAAAAATTCGTTCATAAAAATTTAACAGTCTGGTTGACTGCGAGAAAAATTTACAATCACACTAGCTGCCTGCTAACGTAAGCACTCATATTTTAGAAGCATTCTAGCTGACTGCTTGCGAGAACACCTGGCCCCGTGTCTAACTAGTTAGCTGCGACAGTTGCCAAAAATTTCTAGAATAATGTCTGAGATGAAATTATCTTTAAGCACTGTTATCTACCGAATAACGCAGAAATCGGGCTTCTCAAAGAGAAAAATGTGTGACTGATTCTCCCTCCCAGGTTGCTACTGACGGAGGTAATGTTAAAAAAAAACTGGAAAAGTATGATTTATCTGAGTATATTCAGACAATTCTGCCAAAAAATTGTGTAAGTGTTACGCGCACTAACAACGAGGACACAAACGTTCCGCTCCTGCTTCTTGGCTGAGATCATTCTGGCCATAGACCTCGGAATGTTACTCGGTACCGTGTGTGTGTGTGTGTGTGTGTGTGTGTGTGTGTGTGTGTGTGTGTGTGTGTGTGTGTGTGTGTGTGTGTGTGTGTGTGTGTGTGTGTGTGTGTGGATGTTTTCTATATGTGATGTGTAAGAGTGCGCGTCTGAATGCCTTCATGACATCAACAAAAAATTCTTGTTCCAATAAATAAATTGTCTCTCCGTCTCTCTCGTATCTCTCAAAAGGTCAAATTGATAAAAGTAAATGTGGTTCTTTTTCTTTCTTGCGTGACACGAAGTCCCGGAGGACTTGAGGTCAAAAACACACTCACGATCAGGAGACAGACATCTATTGTAGCTTGCAGGCTGCCTTAAAGATGATCTGGACACACTTCTTAATGGACAATGAGTGCACTTCCTGTTTTTTCAGCGGAACTGTGTCTGCGAGAGAGAGAGAGAGAGAGAGAGAGAGAGAAACAGTCAGACAGACACACAAACAGCCAGACAGACACACAGACAGACCAGAGATTTTTACGCATAAAAATTTATATACAGTGTAAATTAAACGGCTGTCAGTATGTTCTTTCTGCAGAACTAAAATGATGGCATCAATCGTTTCTTTGTAGGCATCAGGTGGTGCTGTCACTTTGTTCTCGATAGACACACATCAGGTAAAGGTGTCACTGGGTTCTCTGTTGACGTCACGTGACGCTGCAGGAAGCGCTGTACGCCGCGAGTCACCCAGGTCCTCGAGACGCACCCCCGAGGTGTGTGGTCAGAGAAAGGTTACTCTCATTTCCCTTGTTGTGCAGCCTTATTAAACACTACTCCACCATAGCGCCGAAATGAAGTACCGTCATTCAGCCGAAGTGACAAAAAGTCACTAGGGCTAGAGTTTGAAAAAGTCATAGCGACACGGCCTTTTGTGTCAGATCTCGTGAGCCTCCCCCTCCCCTTCCAAAAAAAAAAAAAAAAGCAAGAACTAAAGGCAAGCCATTGATGATGACAATGGTGGACGCTGCTTTCAACGTGGAGAGAGGGGCCTACAACTCAGGTTTGACAGTAGTGGAGGTTTGGGAGAGAGAGAGAGAGAAATGTGGTGAGAGGGAGAGACTGAACAAGTGGGCAAAGGGGTGGGAGTGGGGTCGAGGGAGGACAGTTTTCTACGTCGTTAGTCACCGAGAAGTTTCCATGGTCCTCTAAACGCCCACTGCGCTTTGTAGGGACAGCCCCGTATCAGACGCTTCAACACATCGCTGCCAGTAGTGAAAAGGAACTAGCGCTCGATACAAAAAGGCCGAGCTAATCTTTATTAGACGATCTACTTCACTGCCATTGTGGGCGATCCGAGTTCCACCGTAAAAAAAAAAGAAAGGAAAAAAAAAAAAAGAAAAAAATTCTTCCCAGATAATGATGGTTTCGGGGAGTGTTCTTATAGTAAAAAATCTGGCTCAAACGACTCGAAAGAAAGTGTATTTCTATACACCCCCCACGTTGCGTCAAGATATAATTTTCTTAATGCATGGCCGTTCTCTTGCACTCCTGGGAGAGGAGCTGTTTCACCACCCCGCCAAAAAATGATTTTCCGTAGCAGTTATACAAACACCTAGATACATTTGCTAGCGTCTTTCATATCATCACCATCATAATCATCCTCACACTACCACCATCACACCACCACCACCACCACCATCATCATCATCATCATCATCATCATCGTCGTCGTCTTTGTTGTTGTATGTCAGTAGATGATGTTCATTCCCACGAAGTTGTCAGATAACCGCCCCTTTATTGTTAATTATCTCCCGCAATATAATGCCCGTTCTCCCTTCCCCTCCCATTTTATTGGCAAGTGTATTGGTAAACAAGTCTGGATTTAGATCAAAGTTTCATTGTCACAAACGTCCTCCTCAAAACCAACGGTTACCTGGGACCTCCACACACAAACTAGGTCAAACTTTCGACGATGTGTGTCCTGTTTAGGATGCTCTAAAAAGGAACAAATGTGGCTCGCAAACAGATGCTGCGATTAGTCCTGGACACTCTCCAGTGATTATGCTGGCACACTCATGCTGCCTAGAGAATCTCTGGTAGTTTGCATTTTCTTTTTCTTTAGCGAAAACTATTCGCTTGTAACGTCAAAGAAAACAAAGCTTTGCACACACGTGTTTCTTACACCGACCGACTGTGGCTGACCAAACAATAAAAGATAACCTTCTATAAGTCTTCGTATTTTCCTATAAAATGAAAATATTTCTGTCCTAACAATACCCAGAAAACATAATAACAATAACGTGGCATGGCCAGCTAGCTAGGAACGGCATGGAGACCAAGGTCGACAGAGGTTGAGCAGGCGTTTGATGGAAGAAGAGGAAAATCAAGCAAAATGAAGCAAAAGATGGTGGACCTGAATTCTCCGACCGTCAGCGAGGAACAGGCGATGGACATCTTTACTCCCTAGCTTTAGGCATTGCCGCGATAATAGAAAAGACCAACTATCGCTATTATAACATACTTCAGGAAAGCCACAGAAAATAATATTCTCCGAAAAAAACACTGGGAGACTGAGAAGTGTTTGTTTCAGCTTGTCTCCGTAAAGAAGTTAAGACTCTTTTTACAGTTACGTGTACAGACTGTTTAAAGTATCTACAACGTTAAACTTATGCTCCAACCGTCTCCTTTTTCTTCCCCACCCATCCACACGAAACTTTCATTTTTTATTATTTTCTTCAGCATCGAAAGAAGACTAAGTTGCTCTAGAGAGAGAGAGACCTCACACCAGTTTAGAAGGCTTTGAGCTAAAAGAGGCCATGGGACCAATTAAACTGGCTATAGAGGTTTTTACGATTGCCAGCACGCAAAGTAGGGAGAGCGAAAGGCTAGAAGGCGACGTGAGCACCAGCCGTGGACAGCAAGCGAGCACGCTACCCGCTCTTGAGCACGTGAAATGCACGGCACTGATTTCTACATCGCATATTTTTGCAGACGAGCGTCGTTCCCCGCCCTCGCGGAGTGTGGCGCCAAGTAAGAGAGCGGAAAGCAAGGATGTGTGCCAATAGGTGGGCGTGGCTCTTGTCCCCCACCTCCCTCCGGCGAAGCTAGAGGCTCGGTAGGCGTGGTCAAGAAGCCACAGGCAACCAATGAGAAAAGTGCCTTCGACCGTTTTGGGAAGAAATGGCAGCATTTCGATGGAAGGGGGGGGGGTGCGTAAAAAAAGTATTCGACGGATGGTGGAAAGGGGGATGAGGAGGACAATACACGCGCAGGCGTGTAAACACGACGGTTATATATTTTTTTTTTTTTTAACGGCCGGGAAGGTGGTAAGGTGGGACGGAGGAGCCGAGGGGGCTGGTGTGAAATTCATCTCCGGTTCTTGAGGTATTCTTTCGCAGCGACTTGACTTGGCCGTTGACAACTACAGTGTCGGCATTGTACCTCCCTACACTCGCGTGTCACGGGCGAGCGGAGCAAGGGCCTCTCTGGGCGAGAGATTTGTCACAGGTGGTTAGAGCTGCCACTCGTACCTTCGATTCTACCATCGTCCTCGTCCGATTTTTGCGCAGTGGACCGCTGTGCTTACTACCTGCGCAGCTTGCCCTTCCCCACATTTATTCCAAAACCTCGTTGCTACATCGTTTGGCAACTCCAAGAAAGGAACACCACAGTCTGGTGTGCTGAAAACGACGCTTTGAAAATATAAAAAAAAAAGGTCGTAAACAAGTCATCACGCCTCCGAACATACTACGGCGAGAGTCTCAGCGGCACTGCAAAAGGAAGATCTGGGTCGAGACGGAGATGTTTTGAACTAGCAGGCGTTTCGGAAGCTAATCAACAACTGGGGGAGGAAACTGGGTCATTTCCTGTGTCCGTTTTGAACTTACTGTGGACTTGTGCCAGCGGATTTTCGCATGCAGATGCCGTGCACAGCATGTTCTCACTGTCCACAGTGGACAGACTAGGATCTGTGAAACAGCAGCCACTCTGCCCTTTGCCGAGTCGATCAGCACTGCTAGGCGAGTGGTTGGCAGCCAGGTTTGGTCTGCAGCCAGACGACAGAGAAGCTTGCAGCAGCGACGTGCTAGCGTGAATGAGCGTCACACGTTCTGCCCATTGACTTCCATGGACAACAGCAAATGACCGACACAAAAGAGTGCACGTCAGGGCAGTGAATTTAGTAGCGCCGGTAAGCGTGTCAAGAGAAACTTTTCAAGGAAACAATAAAAACGCAAGCACCTCCACAGACAGGATCCTCCTCGAAGTGGAAGTAGATGGACAACAACGGCAGGCCGCCGTCGGCGCGTGGGTGCATGGCTCAGGCTTCTGATGACGACACCCTTACCCTCGGAGACGACGTCCTTGGCGCCAGTCTTCTTCACGGCGACAACAGCCACCTCGATACCACTGTCAACAGCAGCAACAGCAGCAACGGCGGAGCTCTCAACGCCACGCTCAGCAGCTCTTCCTCTTCTACCCCGTCGTGTTCCGGTTCGGGCAAGATCAGTATCATCGGCTCGGCCGGGCCCAACAGCAACGGCGTGGCTGCTAGCAACAGCAATAGCATCAGTAACAACAACAACGCTGCGTCCGATCTGCTGTCCGGCAAGAACCTGACGTTCTCACCTGAACAGGTGGCATGCGTGTGCGAGGCGCTGCAGCAGAAGGGCGACATTGAGCGCCTGGCGAGGTTCTTGTGGTCCTTGCCGCCCAGCGAGCTGCTCCGTGGGAGCGAGGCTGTCCTAAAGGCGCGAGCCACGGTGGCCTTCCACCGGGGCAGCTACCGGGAGCTGTACGCTATCCTGGAGAGTCACAACTTCGACGAGTCCAACCATGCCTTCTTGCAACAGCTGTGGTACAAAGCGCACTACATGGAGGCCCAGAAGGTAAGGGGTCGCGCCTTGGGTGCCGTGGACAAGTACCGGCTGCGGCGCAAGTACCCTCTGCCCAAGACCATATGGGACGGCGAAGAGACCATCTACTGCTTCAAGGAGAAATCGCGCCAGGCCTTGAAGGAGTGCTATAAGCAGAACCGCTACCCCACGCCGGACGAGAAACGTGGTCTGGCCAAGAAGACGGGTCTGACCCTCACCCAGGTCAGCAACTGGTTCAAGAACCGTCGCCAGAGAGACCGGACACCCCATCAGTCAACTCACAATGTCCAGTAAGTATCGGTGTTGATTTTCTCCACGGGATCCTTTCTTCTCCATAATTACAGAAATCTTGTGCGAATATAAGTATGTGTATAAACTATTTGTTGTTATAAACTGTGCCGTTATGAGACGTTACATAACAATATCATTTCCACATTTCCACTCAGGTGTATGGGTTAAGACATGAAACTATAGCCCATGTGATGTGTTGCAATCAACGGGTGGTAACCTCGATTAGGCAAAAAAACAAACAAACAAAAAACAAATAACAGCAAATATATATATAGATATTATATACACACTGGTACATCTTGAAAACAGTTATTTTACATTGGTCTGTTATGGTGAAGAGGTGGTGGGGAGATAACCCTAGCTATTGAATTGCGTTTCAATGCATCGGAATGGTGAAGTGAAGAGCGAGATATCCTATGATCCATTCCAAAAAGTCATCGGATGATGATGCAATTTAACGTTAAATGTCAAAACTGAAGGAGAATCACGAGTTTCAACAATGCCATGTCCAGTCATTAGATTGCTGAACTACATTGGCTTTATTAACATCGCTTCAGGTCAAAAATCCCTTTGGTACCGCTTGATAACAATAACAGCAGCAACACTACTTTCATAATAAGAAGGTATTCATAATATAAAATGTTGTTCATCTGAAACGATTGTTTTCTTTTCCCTTTTGTACTTTATATTTTGTTGTAATTCATTTGTTAGCGACTTTTAATAATCTAACAAAGCTCTCTTGCCCAGAGAGGTATTGAAAATTCTGGGAAATTTTGTTTCGTCCTTATCCAATAGTCTGAATAGTAAGCTGTCGAGTGGTGTGACGCATCAATCCTCTCGGTCTAGTGCACCCCGGGTAAAAGAAAATGATAAATGTGAATGAGACCTACAGAAGTTCGCATACCTGAGTTAATCAGTATTTTCCTTGTTTTCTGCGATAGTCGGCATGCGTAATTCTTGAAAAATTAAAAGGAAAAAGCAGCGATAAGCACAAATGTTTTAGAGGTTTCACGAAAGCCGCTGAAAAAAAACCTCAGCTAGTCTTAACGACCATTCAGCTGCTAGGATCTGTGGGACCATTTTCTTTCATCGAGGTGTTTTATTTTGTAAAGAGAGCACATTTCATCTTTCTCCGATTTCCAGAGCACACACACACACACACACACACACACACACACACACACACACACACACACACACACACACACACACACACACACAGAGGAACACTTGCAGCCGCATGCACACATATATTTTAAGTCACTCACCTCCGATTAGATGGAGTGCTCTCCCCACACCCACCGTGCTCTTAATTAACTTCAGCTTAGAATTTCATGATCTTTTATCTGTATACCGCTCGGTGAGAACCTTTGTTATTTCCTTTTGGTCCCCATAAATACCTCTTTTTTCATCAGTCACCTTTAGCGCTATCCAAAATCCGCCGTGAACGTTGACCTCCCTCCTGCCGGTGGTGTGCAGGGTGCAGTCACGAACAGTGTCCTGAGGGGGTGGGGAGGGTTTTCTTGGTCAAGTGCAAAGTCATCACGCCCATTCTGTTCAGTTAGGAGCGAACACCGGGTGCAAGCTGGGACCAGGATGTCTTCTCGTTCTGGGTTACCCCGTGTCACGTGTTCTCAGCCGTGCGTATTTCGTCTAGGTGTCCCCTCTCCCTCTCCATTAGATGCTAAAATACATCTTCTAATTAATTGTATGCTCGGTTTTCTTTCGCGGGGACATCGTTGTGTTATTTTTTAAGATAAAAAAAGATCTGGGTGAATGGTCAATGTATAAGAACGGCAGTTATGGTCCATCTTTAACAACTTAATTATTTATTAAGATCAAATTTTTTTATTTAGAGAAATATCCCATATTCATTATCCTTAATGGACAATTCTAAACAGATGTTAAACCAGCGGTTTGATATAATTTGACTAACATGGAAACAACACAATGCAGCAGGTCTTATTCTTAAGTTTCTCAGTTTCTTTATTATAGTTTAGATTGGAAATACTGAAATATTATTAACAAAAAGGTTTTTTTTTTAAAAAAATGGCGTATGAAAGAAAAAAAAACAAATTATAAGGGATTGCTCAGAACATGTTCACATAATCGGCTGGAATCTTTCCTTTTAATTTTAAAAGCATCTAACCGTTCTAACGCGTTCGGTCAGGAAATCTGCAAGTATTCTATAAATTATTTTCCATTTAACTCGTCCATCCAAGCGTTTTTTTTTTCTTTTTCTTTTTCTGTTTTTTTTTCTTTTTTTTTTTTTTTTACTTCTCCCATCAGGCAGGAATTTTAAAAAGTCTGAAAATGAGCGTTACCTCTCAACCGGTGACTGAATGTTTGCACCTTATTTAATGTCTGTGTATCGGGTTTTTTTTTTTTTTTTTTTTTTTAGAAAGGCAAGAATAATCAGGTTAAACGCATTTGGAATAAAGAAAAAAAATCGTTGATTACTTGACCGACAAATGTCTGTCTCTTTAAATGCACGAAAGAAATTGTTTAGAAGGTCTGCTATATATGTTAGTTTATAACTTTATATATACACTGTTATTAACCCTTGTGTCTTCGACAAGTTTAGGTCAGTTGGTACACAAGCATCCCACACACTCGCACCAGTCATTCATTTATGTGTCTAGTCCAGCTACGCAGAGTCCTACAGGCAATAGTCACGATCAATGGTCTCGTATGACAGTTTCGACTGCAGCTAGACGGCGATGAATATTAGTTGTTAGTTGTTTTTTATTATTATTTCACGAGAACAGTTACTGTGAATTTTACTGAAAAATACAACGCGTGCTGCTTTCAAAATAACCGGCAAAATACTCGTATATCTCACAAAATACTCTGAATACTCTTACCGCTGATGACTGCTACATGCATTACAAAGCAGACAAATGATGTGTACATATTAAATAAACTATTTCTGTAAATGTTATTTTCATGCGAAGTAAATTATTCTCAGCAAGACTGAAAATAGATAAAAATAGAGAGCCTTAAAACTCCATGGTTTTCGTGAGCTGTTTCTTGGCTAGGCAAATGTGAGTAGCAGATCTCACATGCTCTGCAGGGGGTCAAGGGGCGACGTGTCTATGAACGAATATTTTTGCCGTTTTCAGCAACACACATTTTACTGCAGCTCACATGTCTGCGTTGTTAGATCCAAAGTTCCTCATCAGACTGTATGGTTTAGAAACTACACCTTTCGCACGTAGCCCGAACGTGCGATTCGAGAGTGCTACCGAGAATTTTGTCGACTCCTGTCTTACTTATTATCTCCTCAACTTTCTCTTCCTTTCTTTTACGTCTCGGTTAATAATAATAATAACAACGTACAGTTATACAACACCATCGCAGATATGATGTTGTCAACCTCTTTTGGTATTTAAAGCATGCAGGCAATGCTGAAGAAAGCTTTGTAGGACTGAAATTCGAAACAATATCTTTAAATATGAAACTCCCTGACATTTGTACAGACAAGACAGTGCATCGCGCTCTTTCTCCCATTCTGTCCTTCACCCGCTGACAATGCATGTGACTCTAGGGTCAAGGAATATTTGCCATGCCCAGCGAACTCATCTCTCCACCTCACACCCTCCCCAGGCTGCATCATATCCTTTTTGCCTTCCTGTCCCACTCATACGAGCCGGGTGCATAGTCAGGTTTAGCTGTATGCTAATGCATATACAGTAGCTCTGTTCGCAACTTAATAGCTCTACTGACGTTAGCATACTGTTAGCTCCGATTATGCATTCCGGCCCCAGGATTCAAAAAGACAGAAAAATCTCTTTTCACCCATATCCACTTTCGTAAATCGATGTCTGTAGGGTGTTCCTGCTGTCTCCACCCTGTCCCACCTTACCATCCTCCTCCACCCTAACACCCATGCAGCCTTTCGCCATCTCGCACACCCTGGCGGTAGAGGTGAAGCATGGTCCACGAGAACCTGTTGCGGGTGTTTGGACAGTGTCGCGGCATATTTGAAGAGGACAAGGCGAGGTTCAGGAGCCGGCTTTTGTCTGCCATGTTGATTTATCCCTTTAGGTAGACTCCCGACACAAGCCCCTGTTGCACGCATGTCCGACAACTCCTGAAGCTCGGGTGCTACAGCATGGGCTGCAGTCTTTAAAAAAATATTTAAATAAAACAGACCCGAATAAAGCATTAAGAAATCGCACACGATTTATTACTGAAAGATAAAAGAGATAAACATAAATCATACGAAAAAGGACAGTGCGAGAAATACGAAAACACGAAAAGACAAGACAATAACAAACAAAACAGCGCGATGTAGACTAAAGTTTCACCACTGGTCTGTCTCTGTATTGGGTCATTTGAACACTACATCTCCCTCGTTAATCCAGTTGTCTTATAATTTGTTTTCGATTCCTGTGTCGTGCACAGTATATAAATAGCTCGGTGTCGGTGCCTTTGACGTGAAAACGAACCTGTCGACTGAAGTCCATGTTGAGGAGTCAACCATCGCCTCTTTCGGTCCTGCCTCTTCGAACCTTCCACATTGCGCTCTGTAAACAAAACATTTTTATAATGTCGTTCGGTTCGCGTATATTGCACACCATATACATTCTTCAGTGTGAGCATTAGACACGAAAACAAACCTGTCAACCAAAGTCCACGCTGGGGTGACAGTAACCGTCCTATCAGGAGGAGGAAACTCTGTCGCTGCAGTCGAGAAGACAGCACGTCTGTACCGCAAGCCGGCACACCTGACACATCCGTATATGAATTATGATGGTAAACAACTGGCTCTTTGATGAACATTAATCTTTTCCTCTTGAAAGGATATTCGCCATCACGCTAGCATCACAGAGCAGGCGAGTCGGGGCCCTGGCCGCGGCACGTCCAGTCACAAAGAGCAGTCTGTGCGGAGTTTAGCCAAGCCAAACACCCAGCTGTACCGCCACAGACCTCTGCCGTTTGATACCAGCACGTCGCCATATCTGGGCCCCAGGGAGGCGACGAACTCGGTGAAAACGCCGGTGATTAGGGAAGGATAAAAGACTTAGCAGTTTGCGCTCTTCGCAGAACACTACCTACCACAGCTATGGTACACGGCCACCCTACCCTCGGCCGGGGGCGGGGTGGTGGACACGAAAGGTGCATTAATTATCTGAACAGAACAGTTTTTGCCAGCGGATGTTCGTGACTGGAAAAACATTCCTTTTGTTCGCATTTTTGCAGAGTCGTGTTGTTTTTAGCTACCTTTACCGTCAGTTCATGTTATTTTTGTTTCAGCCTATTTCTCTAAAGGCGGTTGCTCCCTCCCCCCCCCCCTTTCAAATCATTTGCCACAGCTGTATCGTTTTGTCTAACGGTAGTTTGTCTATGGTATATTATGTTGTCAAACATCAGTTTTTCTGTTGTTAAACCAAGTCATCCTTTAAAGGACAATATATCCATTATTGCCATTTCTTAAAATATCTTCCTTCGCAAAGTTATTTCTATTCTCTACAACGGTAAAGTCATTTTATCCGATCTCCAGTAAATACAATAAATCTTAATTTTCAATGTCTAAACTTGTTTTTTATTAGACAAGTCCCCTTTCAGACTTATTACTTTTTCAATACTTCTAACTTCTTAGTGAATCCTGATCCCTGTTTACTAAGGAATGTGGAAAGTAGTAAGCACACTCCAGAAATTAAACTGATATACTGTTAACATGTATTTATCATAGCAGACATTTTAAAACCTGCAGATAGGGCAAAGGTAAATAATTGTTAATGATCTGGTCTATTGGAAAATCAATCAAATTGATGTTAAAAAATCTTGAGAATCGTATTATATGATATGAACTGTCCCCAGGGTCGAATACTGTTTCAAACAAGACATGCCTACAATAATGCGATCATTATCTGTAACGAAATCTTCTTGCAAAAACACAAGTGAAGACCTGAAATACGAGTTCCTGTACATGCCTCAGTACTTCAGCAAGATTTCTTCCTGCCTTTTAGCGCAGAAAGACTTGAATTTAAAAAAAAAGTCCCCGTTTTATGATTTATTTGTTACGCAATAATTCAGGTTTCCATACATTGCTGCTGCACGCTAGCCAGAGACAGATATAGAACATGTCTCAAGATGCTGTCTGGATGGTTATTTGGTTTATATACATTTTAGCTAACATTCGTATTAACCAGGTTAAAGTAGTCCAGCTACCTGCCACTCGTGAACCATCCAAATGGACCCAACTCGTTTTTACAACAAAATCTGTCTCCTTTTTGTCGGCTTCATTGGCATCTTACATTTTTTAAAATTTATTTAAATCTTAAATCTCAAAAGTGTCTTTCAAATTGGCCTCCTCGGCAGTTTAGGAAAGAACTTCAGCATCTATGTACTGTGACCCGATGAGCGCTATCCAGTTATCAGGAATCTCAGCCTCCTCTGCAACACAACAACCGTGTTGTCTCATGTTGTAAGTGGTCTCATCAAACACTGATGATTTTAAGTCTTGAGGATTCTCAATTTTCTGTTGGCATAAACGAGTCACAAACTCGTGACACACTGAAGAAAATAATACAAAAGTTAGAATTTTCTTTCATGTTTTTTCAGGATTGGTACTCAAAATATTTTAAATAACGTTCATTGTATAAAGAAAATTGACCACACCTTGCTCTTCTTTTACATCGGCGACTTTGTTACTAAATTACTTACCAACATTCACCTACTGAGAGGTGTTTCCAGTACCGCACAGACGACTCCATCTTTCTGTACGCGAAATTTGATAAACTATTTCTACTTAAACAATTATATTTATATGAACATTCGATCGGAGTATTTCGCACGTGCGGTTTCCAAAAACAGAAAAGTTCTCCCATGAATGTGTTTGCCGACGCATGCGGAACCCACGTGGATCCAGAATAGAAAAAGGTTGGTCGAAGCTCCAGCAGGCGGGCGTTTGTCAACTACAACTACCGCATTCAAACCGTCAAGTTGTCGATCCTGGAGCCCGCAGGATGGGGCTTTAGGCTGCGGGTCCGGTGAGGCCATCCATTTGTCCCTCGTGCACGCATCACCCAATGTGACGATATCGTAGGGCGCCGCCGCCGTGCCTTACCTTTGATCACCGCAGCCAGGTGGGAAAATATTGTTTGAGACTAGTCGGGGGGCGGAGTGGAGCCGAGTGGGCGGTCTTGTTTGCTGTCGTACACCTAGAAGGTGGCGCTGGGGACCATTGTGTGTGAGTGGTCAGTCAGAAAATTGTCAGGAGAGGGGGAGTGAATTTCATGATGAGACTTTGAGTTACAGAGACAGAGGCTTCAAATAGGCAAAAGACCGGATGATAAAGAGTGAAACGAAATGAAAAGAAAGAAAGACGGAAAGAATAAATGGAAAAAATATTTAATGTAATAATTTTTTCATGTTTATAATTGCTACCACAAAGACATTATAGAACATCCAGCGACTACTTTGAACCCACAAGAAACGGTAGATAGCATGCAAGACAGAGTTTCAAGCTGTGACATATGACTAAAAATAGTTTGAGGCTGCCGTTGTATTCATCACTGGTCTCTTCTGTAGCAAACAATATTCGTTTATTTGACATTCCTCATGGCACCAAATTTTCTTTGCAGATTTCTTTTTTTCTGATTCTCATACGAATCCCGATGATGTAGACAAAATCATTTACTGATAATAAAATGTATGTTGTCCTTAAACGATGTAAAAACTCTAGGATATATTTTTTTAGCCTTCAAAATGAATATGAATATGGAAATGAGTAAGCACACTCGATTGTACTGATTATACTGCTGTGTTAACATGTCTTTATCATAGCAGGCACGTTTTACAGTTGCGGATAGGTCAAAAGTAAATAACAAAGTTAATAATATGATATTTTGGAAATTCAATCAAATAAATGTTAAAAAGTCTTGATAATCGTATTTTATGATATTTTCAGAGTTAACGGATTCATTAATTACAGACTGGTACAGTTAAAGATGCTCTTAGCAAATGGCCTAGCTAGTTCTTCATGCCTGGCTGGCGGGACTATTCCTGTTTGAATTTAAAAAAAACTGCAAACGTCCACCTCTTCCATGATCAAAATAATACTTAAAAAAATAAATTTACTGGAGAACTTTTAGAATATAGAACGAAGACGAATCATCTTGTGGTAAAAGAATGGAAGAAACAAAACAAACAAATAACCCTCCCCCCCCCACACACACACAGAAACTAAAAGAAAAACAAAAAGAACAAAACTAGTCAACAAAGAACAAACATCTACCTCCAGTTTAGCGTAGCTTTTGTTTCAAGATTTACCTGTAATTATCTTCACAATTTTTTTTAAGTCCCCTTCGGGACATGAAATTGTAAAGCTTCCAGGCTTCTATCTTTGCTTTTATCTGCTGATAAAGGTGTAAGCAGCCGTATTTTTCACCCATTTCCTTTACTAGCTTAGTTCCATACCCCACAATTATGGCGCACCCCTACTATCTCCCCAACTCCCCACCCACCACCCCACCTCTCCACAAAAATAACTGAGAAGGAAGCGGATCCCCCTACTCTCTCGCCTGGCGTGGTCGACTGGTGTTTACGGCCAGAGCTGATTGATGGTTCACCAATGGCAGTGCTGAATGGACTTGTTTGGCGGGAGGCGAGCCGTGTCGAGCCCAGTCGCAGCAAGTCCTTCAGCTGGAGGTGCTATTCATGCGGTGGGCTTCGTTCCGGCAGCCCGGGCGCCCGCAGCGGGCCAACCGCCATTGTGTCGATTGTGGACGGCGCGAGAGCGTGACCGCCAGAACTTACCAAGGGGCGCTTGCAGTTGTATCTGGACGATTTATACAGCCATACTCTCACCCTATCCCTCCCAACTCGGAAAAAAACCTTAAATTTCTCGAGATAAATAGGAGGGTTAAGACGTCTTACAACAACACTAACTGCTGAAGTGTGCAAGGGCTCTGTTGTCTTGAACACGCTCGTTGAGTTTTCTAAACACGTTAGAGTGATCCCAGAACCTGATACACCTGCTGCTGCGCTCCAACGCTTTCAGCCGTGGCTTTATATATATATATATATATAAATCTTCATATTATATAAGAACTGTTTGCATATGTGGAATGAACAGACTGACACTGTTGTTATGTGACCCAAGATGTAACACTCTCTGCACAGACTTGCTGAGATACCAAACCATAATGATAAGTCACGAGTCTAGAATGTCTGAAAGACTTGTGACGAATTGTGACGAAGTGTGACGAATGAGTTACAACAAACATCCCGACACGCCGGCCGCTGCTGTAGAGCCATCTGCTCGCTTCACGGGAGTAAGCTATTAGCTAAACCACAACTCATTGATCACACTTTTCACCCCTTTTTAGAACTCGCCGCTATCGACCGCTTCACTGACCCCCTTCCCCCCAAAAAAAAATAAAAACCACCACCACCACCATCCGAATCATCAAAGCAAATATTTGTTTGAGTTTCTGGGTAAAAGTCTTGTGAAGTAAAGAAAGTATTATGTACCACGGAAAAAAAGAGCTACGTCCGCTTGCTTCCTCTCAACAAAATATCTCCTGCAGAGAGGTTAATTTCAGGCGCACTTGGGTGTGATGAATGGAGAGAGTGTAACTGTCAGGTTTTAGCATCCAATGTCAGCAGGTCTCACCGGCCGATAATACTTAAAGGGTCGTAATGTGACGTCATTTGGGGAGGGGGAGGACTTCGGTGTCTTTCATCGGCTCTAACTTCACGCCGACAGCAAACAGGTTAATGTCTGAGAGGAAAGATGACAAGAATAGCCTCCTGCATTTTAATAGAATGTTCGCAGGTATTTTGCCCCTCGAGTGGAATTTTGATGTGCACACTATGCTCCTTAGTAAATGGCCTGGAGCAGTCTGCGCTGACTGCGTAGTGGAGGACTAAGAAGGATCTTTACGTTAGACAACGCATTATTATTCAACCTGTCCGCGTCACTGCAAGACTCTTGCTGATGTCTTATGATTCACAGATAAACACAGACAACCAAGGGCTCAATATTCTGCAAATGCTGTATGTGAATTAATTTAATGTGTTAGAGGCCACAGCGTTCGTTGTGAATGTTCACAAAGCTTTGTGCAAATTTTATTGAAATGTTTTGCTTATCATTTTATCGTTCTAGCCATCACTATAATTATTCTCTTACTCATCTGTACGTCCCTTCGTCTTTTTATTTGTCTGTCCGTCTATTTGCCTGCTTCCCTGTCTGTCTGTCTGCACGGAGAGTAGTGTGCGAGATGTGCAAATTACAAGCTCGTTTCACAAAGGGCGAAAATACTCCCCCTTCCAATCCCCACCGCTGGCAACACACCCATGCTTGCTGGACTGTGACGTTTGTGCACGAAGACTGCGATGTTCGTCAACGCGGACTGTAACGTTTGTAACTGTGGACCGTTACTTTTGTAAATGTGTACTGTACCGTTTGTTAATCAACCGTTTTAACTTTCGCTTCCCCCCCCCATCACGTCCCCCCATGCTCACATCGCAGTTCACAAAAAAAAAAAAAAAAAAATTGTGGGGAGCAGTGACACCGTGGCCAGCTGCACGCTGGGTTCGCGCTGTAGTAGCTCGGTGCCCCCTCCCCCCACCGATATAATCTGCTTTGACACTTTCCTCAGAACACTCCACAGCTCTTCGCTGGTCGGTCCTTAATTAACCCGCCACCTTTTGTTAGCCCCCAGCTTCGGTCCCTCATGTGCAGGGAGGGCGTCCACACAGCACGCAGTCTGTCTTGCCATGCTACGTGCTGCTGGCACACACAGAACCAAGAGCAGAGCTGTGAGAATGTGGACTGGTCGCCGATTAAGGGCAAGGATAAGAAAGGTGTCTTCTTTTGAACGTTCGGTTGGTGTGAGCACTACAGGGCCGCAAGCTGTGGGTTACCTACCACCTGGCCCTCATGCCGCCATATTTATCTTTTATGTTTTAAGTACGCATTTCTGCTTGTAGACCTTCTTCGCGTCCTCCCAATCCTCGTGCCCACCCTCATCCAATTCGTCTTTCCATTGTAAGCACCTGGGTAAATTTTATATTAATACCTTTAATTTTAAAGGGCTGTGTATGCCTGGCGTCCCTTTATTTGATCATTTTAATTTTCTCTTTGGTTTAATTGTTGTTGTCTTGAATATACTGTATTTTTTTAATCTTTCATGCATAATAAATACTCTCCTTGAACGTATCCACACACACACAAGAACGGTAGAGATCTTTTTGTGTAAATCCAAGTAGTTAAATATTTTGTGTCTGCCATTCTCGGTGTCACAAACTTACCATTTACGACTTTATAATATTTCTTGTTCTAACATTCTTTAAAGATCAAAGATGTTAAAAAGCTGTAAATAATTCTGATAAAAAAGCGCTGTTGCAAACTCGACCCATCCACATAAATTCCTAGGTCAGATTTGCTTCTGCTAAGAACAAAATCTCTCACCTTCTGAAAATCGAACAGAGAATTAGTCAATAACAGTTGGTTCATGTGAGTACTAAATCACGATGGACGGGAGGTGGCAGACGGCACAAGTTCCGCAACAGTCATTTGTGTACAGGGTATAAAGCAGGAAGGAAAGATAACAGCACTTGAAGAGATAAGGTTCTTGGCAGGATGACAGATTTACTTTTTTTGAGTTACCTTCATTGACAGTGCCCCTTCCCCCCCCCCATTTCTTTTTCTTTCTTTTCCACGTAGAGTACCGTTGTTGATCCTGAACGGTTCTGCGCAAAGCAACAAAGCAACAAACATGCCCGGAATGTTAGCCTGCCTAGCAACAAGCCTCTGATCTCGACCATCACGCTGTCTTTCCAAAGGCGCAAAATATTTCTTCTTCTGTGCCGGACCGGCGCAAGTGTCGTCTCTCGGCCGTGCAAGTTGCTGTATCTGACATGGAGCTCTTGACCTTTGATCCTTGAACCGATAGAGCTACACCGGTGCGAGCATTGTTTCTTGTGACATTCGCAGATACGGCTTTCGCACCGGCTAACTCTTCTTTGTCCGCTCTGCCATTGTCTTTGTCCGCCTGAAAGTTTGGGGAACCTTTTTTTTTTTTTTTGCTGTCTGCATGCTGGGAGAAAGGGGCGTCTACTTTCTTTGTTAGTTCAAGTATTCAGACGATAAGATAGGGGGGGGGGGGTTGCTCGCGGACGGTGCTGAAGATGTCTGCCCCAGCTCCACGCAAGCATCTTCGTCGCATAGACATGGAACGTGTGATGCTGCTGTTACCATCACGACGCCATTCTAGCATCATTGCTGCCACCTTGACTATTTACTGTCACCGATTCAACACTAGCAGCATCAAGAACAAGGGTGACAACTAACAATGATGCTAGTAATAGCTACAGGGAACAATCTGTCGCTGTGGAAACTGTTACATTAAAGTTTCATCAAACTGTTACAAAGACGACAGTTGCGGCATGTTTGGATTGGACACACGTTCTTTGTTACTGTTCTCAGTGTTCTGTAGCACTTTGGATTTTACAGGTTCTTCGTGAACAGAGCATTTAATGCTGAGCTCACTTATGAAAATAAATAAAAACAGACGCGATAAACAAAGAGAATAGGTAGGAAAAACAAGTTTAAACAGTGATCGTCCCCAACCTTCCAATTTCTTCTTTGTCCTCTTCACCCTGACGACGACGTAAAAATGTCCCAGAAATATTTCAAATTAATAGAATCCTTGGGCTTCCCAAGCAGCATTTTGTAATGAAAGTCACACCGCCTGCTGGTTGTAGATGACACGGTTCTATCAGCTGTTATTTGTGTGGCTTTTGCCGTGATGACGTAGGCCCACGTGGCTCCAGAATGCAGCGGCTAGTGTAGTTGAGGACCAGGCGGAATCAGCCCATGACCGGGTTATCCCATATCTTCTGACGTGGTGACGCCCCGGGGAGAGAGAGGAGTGTGTGTGGGGGGGGGAGGGGAGAGAAAAACGAGATTATGTGGGTTATTGGTCATGGAGGAGGTGGAGCAGCTGTCTGACAGTCGGCTTGCAAGGGCAGAAGCACATACCTTTTATTATGGCAAGATGGTTTTTTGAACTACAGTAGTGAGTATTTTTCTAAAGGCCAATAACGAGTGGAACTTCAGTAAATTGCGAAGAGTTAATTTCGAATCAGCAAAGTGTAGTCTTGCAGATGACCAGTGACCATAAATATTTTATATAGTAAAATGGGTCAGCCATATAATCGACTTACTGTAAGGTAAAGTCAAAGATAAAGGTCATCCCCTAACCTTTGGGAAGTGAGACCTTACTTTTCTCGGGCCAGCTTCCTCTCCCTCGCTGCTTTACCTTTCCCAACCCTCTATGGAGTCAGGAACCCATTACCACTAGCTGGGTTGACTTGGGAAAGTTTGCTGCGCCAATCGGGCATTGATCCAGCGCGCCTCTCAATTCGGACGCCAACGTTCTGACCACTCTAACCACTCGGCTATCCACTTCCGATTTACTTTATTATATATAAAATAATAATTGTGTTCTTGCTTTTCTTTAACTCCACCATTATTAAGAATTTTTAAGTGAAATGTTTATTTCGAGAATAAAAATGTGTCATTCTGAAAGACCAAAGAGAAGCGTGCAACTCACAAAACGGTACAATGCATTAAATAAACGTCGCCGAACCTAAAATGAACAAATCTGGACATTGCAGTGCGTAACGGACATTTTAAAAGCGCAATGTGTAGAAGTAAAATGTGTGAATGGATCTTTCTTAACGTAAACGCATGAGCCGATTTCTCCAGTTTAACCTTTCGCACACTTGGAAAGACCTGTTAGGTTCAATATTCTTTTTTTTCTACAGCAACCGATTGCTTCATGTTGTTGCTCACTGTTAGCAATGCCTGCAGGGCTCTCTCAACATCTGAGCGTGGGTAGCCTAAACACTCAGGGTCTGGCTAGTCATTGGACTAATTTCTTCAACAATATTGTCTCGGAGTCGAGCTTTTGCTTCCAGCCATCGCCGGCCTGATTGAATCGATGCCATGTTTCAGCGGCTTGCGACGTGTCGCCTCCCGCCGCACGCGACAGACCGCCTGACGCCACGCGCCATAACTCTGACCGACGTGAATTAGTGCCCCTTGATGCTATCAGTCATAGCATAAGGGGAGGCAGGATCGGAGAGGCGTGCAAAGAAAAGAAACGAAAAAAAAAGAACTTAAACAAAGACTTAGAAGAGATAATGAAACCGATGCTGATCTGTAACAAAGACAAATTGACGATAACGTTGAAGCTGTACACGAAATTTTCATCAAAACATTTTTTTTTCTGTTTTGTTTTTTTTCTGGAGAAGGGATGGGATGGAGTTGTATTATTCTTTAAATATTTTTTACTTCTACTTTCCGTCTGCGATCAGCATTCTAGCATTTATTGTAATGATCATGGTGGTTGTGCAAAGAAGGCAGGAAGGATGAAAATGTCGACTGGATTGTGTGTGTGTGTGTGTGTGTGTGTGTGTGTGTGTGTGTGTGTGTGTGTGTGTGTGTGTGTGTGTGAATTTCTGGCGTCATCATCGAGGAAATGGGGCGTTAAGAGAGATGATGTAAGCAAAAAAAAAATACCCAAATAGTATCAGTGCATCGCTGTCTGTATTGTGTTTTCTGTACATCAAGACGGAGTGTCTGTGATTCACAGTTCACGGGTCCACCTCGCGCAGTTGAAAGTTTGGTTACAAAATGCAAATCTGTTTACGGCCAAAAAGATTTTGTTGGCTTCTATCACCTCCATTTCCCAGAGTAGCTTTTTCCGCACTGCATAATTCGCAAAACAATTGGTGGGCGAGATGACTGAGTATCACACCGACCTAAATCAGTGTCTGGGAGCTTCCTGAAATATTGGCTTGCTCCAGTTTGGGCTGCAGTCCATCTCTGTTCGTGTCATTTATTCTCGCCACCTCTTTGCCTCCCATTATCGACTGTCCCTCTCTCTTTCTCTCTCTGCCAGCCTACATTGCAACATGTGAGTGGGATAGACAGAAGGACAGACAAAAAGACGGGCAGACACATAGAAATAGGGACTATCATCACTGACGATGATGTTGATGAATCAAAAATGTCCAGCAATGATGGATTTGGGGATAGGAGGTACTGAAGGGCCCGTCTTAGTTTGGCAAGTACTGTCAAATATATTGACAAGCATCCTACAAGTGCTGCATATTGACAACCAATCTGACATTAAACAATCATATTATACTCGCCATCTCTCTCTCTATATATATATATATATACTATATTTTATGTGTATATATATATATATATGGTACAGGGCGTATATACACACAATTTACACACAATATACAAAATACACAGACTGCTTCAGCACAAATACAGAGAAGAAAATCTGTTGTCTGACCACCCTAGACCATTTACGAACAGACAAACAAGCCGGAGGGAGCACGGCAAAGAGAGAGAGAGAGAGAGAAGCAGCCTGGCTAGCAGCTCACGCCAGGAAAGACGGTAGAGAAAAATACGCTTCGTTGGATGTATTGATTCTGGACGGTGAGCTCAGTACAATACCCTAGTCACGGATCTACATACATACCTTCGCGACTAAAGAGCTCTCCACCCGCCGGTACAGTACGCTTGTATCTCTTATTCAAGTAAATAGTAGCTGTCAGTCGCTACAGTTGCCAGTGGCAATTTCCTTCCCTACTCCCCTCCCCTCCGTCCCACTACCCCACTTCCCTCATCGCTTGTCCTCCGTGTTAACGTCAAGTGGTTTGTGTGAGTTATCACCGTGCATGATCCGTGTCCTCCACCCCCGGCCGGTCGTTAACGCCTCTTGACAACGCTTGGTGCAAGCTAACAATCGGGTTTCAGATTAACGATAAACTTTCACCACTTCACACTTTAATTTGCCGGGCATCAGGCGCGCGGCGAAAAGGGTGTGGTTGAGTGTTTGCTTTCGCTCGCTCTCTCTTTCTCGGACCTCCCCCCACCCCCCCCCCCCCCACACACACAAACACCCGACACACTTGACACCCCTATGAGCAAACTCACGAAAGAATACGCAACAGAGTTCGCCTCTGCCGAGTGATTATTATTATTATTTTTTTTTTGAGGGAGGGTGAGTGTAGTGGGAAGTAGGGTAGAAGAGATATTGTCGCCGGCGGCGCGAATGCCAGCCCCAGGTATCCCGACGATTCTTCTCGCGATGGTGTTCCAGCGTCAGTGAATGCACGACGAAGGGCCCGGGTTAGTCGGAAATCAATTAACCGATTCACGTTGTGGGCGAGCCATCTCGAGACTTTGACGAGCAGCCAAGCAGTCGCTCTAATGGTTATTGTGCTGCTTACGGCCGCTGCTTTTTGAAGTCGGTCTCTTTAAGAGTTCACGCTTCACCGACTGTGGGCAGCAGCTCGTGTCCGCCACACACTGCAGTGTATGTCCTTTTTTATTTTTTTTACCTGTCATAAAGTATGAGGAGTAGCTATGTTACAGTCAATAAATGTATTCAGGCGACGTTTGGGCTAATCTGATTTACATACACTATGCAGCTACTGAAGCGACTCTTTCATGTGAAAGCTTGTGGGAGAAACGTTTTAACTCAGCCCTTAAAAAAAAAAAAATAACGTGGAAGGAAAAGAAAGACCGACAAACAAATAGGATTCTGTGCATTGACATTCCAAAGCTGTGTTTTTATGGTAAGGGGAGCCGAACATCATGGCAGATTTTACAGCCGTGCTTGTTAGTACAAAAATGCCTAACTGTCGTTAATCGCAGGTAAACGATCACATTAAGTGACATTCACAACCTAAGATCCAAACACTTTTGCCACGTGTAAATATTTACAATGAAAAGACTGTCGTAGCCAAGCGGGCGGTTATTTTTATTCGTTTTTTTGCGCTGTTCAAACCGTTTACAGACTGCTGCCAGAATTATGATGGATGGCCGGCTGGCGGCTCCGGCGCATGGTCTGTCAACGGATTCCGTTTGTCTGCAGAACAGACCAGACCAGGTATTGCTTGGACTGAGTCTCAATGCAACGCCGACAATAATTGGACGGTGATTGATTCTAAGCTTTTATATTTAGGATCTGTAACATATTGTATATTGATGATTGGTATTTACTTTTACCTAGTTTAATTGTGTATTCATTGTAAAGCACAGTGAGACTGGATTTGGCTGGGGAACGGCATTCAATACTTGCCCTAATGATGATGTTTTTTATTTTTATTATTATTAATGACGCCATATAAAATAAAAGAGATGTGACGCTATTGAGACTATTATTAAATGAAGTAGGTCCTTCCCTAAAATAGCAATAGTTGTTGAGAAATAAATTTTTGAAATAACTGCAAAATTCCAGCTGTTGGTTAGTAGCTAACATGGTACTGAAACAAACATTTTAACACGTCTGGACTGAGCTAAAAAAAAAAAAGAAGAAAAAAAGATAGTGTGACATTCTGCCACACACATGACTGGGAATAGACCTGTCGTGTAAATATTAAGAATTGCGATCACAGTCGTTTTTATCATGTCTTGATCATCCTACCACAAAGTTCCTGGCAATTGCACGTCAGGAAAAAAGCTTAATAAGTTTTTTTTTTGACTGCTCAGTCACCGCGATATGGCTTCCGGTGCTGTCGTGGCGTAAAACAACAATAAACAGACAATTATACTTCTCAAGATTTCTCGCAAGTCAAGGAGGGCTTAGCAACGGGGGCTAGGAGGCTGTGTGGAGCTGTTTGCGACCGAACAATGAAGTGAGAGGGGCTGTGGTTAGTCTCAAAGAAAATGTCGTGAAGAGGGTTCAGTCTCTAGCTAGAGAGCTCTCATTCTTATCACATTCCTCGGCATCGGTTGTTGCGAAGGAAACTGGTCTGGTATTGGTGAACATTAGATGGCCCCTCAAAAATACAAGCATACATACAAGGCTCAAACTCACACAAATGAATACAAGCGGAGGAATAAAAAAAAACCCCTAGGTTTGCACCCGAGTCTTAACGCGCTATTTGTAGTCCACAACTGCTGACTGAGGAGCTCCAAGAGCTCAGTGGTAAAGGCACTGATCACCAACACAATGAAGATCGTGAAGTCCTGTGTTCACTTCTCCCCTCAACACAATAATATCCTTCGAGGGTTTATCCCCGAGTATTTCGGTTTCTTTCCCGTGCCTTCGCCACCTCTTTGTGCGAAATCCTCTCAAATAAACCTACGTTTGAGTGAACGCAGGAAGAAAAAAAAAATCTGCAGCTCGAATCATGCATGTTCCAATACCAGAAACTGGGTAGGGGGAGCGAGTCAGGAGGCAGACAAAATAACCGCTGTGGTAATTACTGACATGGCTCGACGCAGGCGTCCTTCCGGGAACGCCCGCTGTTATGGGTGATAATCACGCCCAAAAGTTTTTTTTTTATTTGGCTCTCTCTCTTTCTCCATGACCAGCCCTCAAATGATGCTCATTCATAGGATTTCTCCACCTTGTTTTTCCGACTTTGAGATGTTCAGTTATTTGTCACTGAGGGGTGGATACTAATGAGAGATAAGTATAGGTTTCTAGCGTGCTAGGGAATTAGGGGAAAGCCAAGAAAGGGGAATGGGATGGATGGAAAACAGCGATCGCGGTGCGTTCTGTAGTTATATCGCCCTCCAAAGTCCCCCAAACGTTTGCGACCAGGCGACAGCAGTTGTATTGAGCCGACCCTTCTGATCTCTTTCCAGCCTCGTGGTGGTGACATGTTGACAGCTGTATCATAATCTGATATGGAGATAAT
This sequence comes from Marisa cornuarietis, assembly GCA_004794655.1. Taxonomy (NCBI): domain Eukaryota; kingdom Metazoa; phylum Mollusca; class Gastropoda; order Architaenioglossa; family Ampullariidae; genus Marisa; species Marisa cornuarietis. The sequence continues at coordinate 6,509,182 of SMMW01000001.1, forward strand.
TATGTTGTATAGTTTGTGACGCGTTGACAGCGGTATCACACTCTGATATGGATACCATTGTGCTGTATGATTTATAGCATAGAGAGCTGTATCGTTATAATTATAATGCTGTATAGTTTGCGACACGGGGAGAGTAGTATCCCATTCTATAGTGATCATAAGGATTCACAGTTTTGAATACTATTGACCGTAGTATCATGCTTTCATAGAAATCATTCTTAACAGTAGCATCACGAATTTTGAAGAGATCATTGTGTTCGGAACATGCTTACAAGCATCACAAACTGTTGTGGAGATACCATGATACTGTGCTGTACCATGGACCGTATGGATCTTTTCGGAGAATAATACATGCATGTGACCTTCACCCAATTCTGGATTTGACCTCTTCCGGTTTCGATTAGGACTCATTGCTGCGTTTACAATACAATATAAAACGTCTTTATTAATCCTTTTCAGGAGATTACTATTTATATGGCATGTTACTATTATCAGCAGATCGTGTTGCCACTGAGCGCAGCGCCGAAAAATCAGTGAAGTAATTCAGTCAGAGAAAACAAAGTCATGACGCCGGGGAAAAAATTGCCACTGAAAAATTATAACCATGACGATCATCATAACTTGTAACCAGGAAAAAGGAAATAAATACACCAAGACGTCCCACAACGGCTTGTCAGGCGTGTGAGCACCTCTCAGAATCCAAGATGTCAACGATGACAACGAAGCCACTGTAGATGACAGGAAGGCAATGAGAACGTAGACGCAGACAGATCTGAAGGGGAGAATCGTAGAAGCAGACAGATAAAGAGCAAGCAGATATAATTGATAGTAACTGAGAGTTATATATCCAGAATCATAATAGTATGTAGACCCACACAGTCAAGCCGGAGATGAAGCAAGAAAGAAGGTCTCAGAGGAGACAGTTACTTAAGACAGCTGTTTGGTTTCAATATAGCAGCTCATTGCAGTCCATATGTCACTAACGACTGACAGGATGCTTGCAGAAACTGATATGTCAAGTACACCAAGCTATTTTCAGCAACATCTGTAGATGGTACAGACTCCAACTACTTGCATGCAGAAGCAAGGAAGATGTAAGCCATGAGAAGTATCTAGACGACAACTATGCTTACAACGAAATAAATTGTCGTGAAAACGTTGTTAACAAACTACATTCATCTTCAGTTTCAAATTCCCAGCTTTGTTTCACGAGAATTTACTAAACAGAGCAAAAAGGAAAGTGCTGCGACTAACGGGGACATGAAAATTGACAGATGCCGGTAGTTTTAACGCCACGTGACACTTCGTCTCCATCACTTTCACTGCTAGACATCTTTATTATACAAAATGTCAATGTGCAGATACTTGATCATTCTACTATTGAATATTCAGGTGGCTAAAATTGCTTTAGTTCGCAGTCTTAAAGTTCAACGTCCGGGAACTTTCAAAGTCTTGATGAGAATGAATAGCACGCGACTTCAGTGCGATTGTTTTGAATGAATTACTGAGAAATGATGTTTCGGAGGAAGATAGCAGCCAAGCATTTCAAATGTTGCTTTCAATCAGGGAAATTTTTTTCCTGTCATTTTTACAATTTGTGCTACAGCTATCCCTGTTCGCTTCAGTGCATGTTTACTAATGAGCCAGTAAATGAACTTACCAATTAAGAAAAATTGAATCTTTTTTGTACGCAGTACAAAATAAGTTTTTTGTCGACAGAGTTTGCTAGAAAAATTAGTAGCGCCTGAAATTTAATTCCTTTTAAAATGTGCAATCTCTTTCTAAAACACACTAAATCGACGCTTTGTTGATGATGAGAAATGAGGAGAAAGAGATGTTAAAGAGGAAGGTAAAACATGTTCCACCTGAACACAAAACAATTGTATAAAGTCATTTTTGACCAGGATACAATTATAGATAGAGAGTTACACATTTTGCATCAGCTATAATTTTTATCAACTCTCAAACTTCTGAAATATAACTATGTAAAAGGCATAAGAAATGGAAAATCATACACGACTTTCTAATGCGAAGAAAGAATATATTTCCCCCTCTCTCCGCCAATGATCTACTCCCCCATTTTAAGAGCTTGACTAATTTTAAAGTAAACAAACGTAAAATTAAAAATTCACAGAAATAGTCATTTTTTTCACTCAGATTTACACATCTACCAGAAAACGACATTTTACAGCTTCACAGAAAAGGTATCATGCCAGTACGCGTTTAAAAGGGGTAGGGAACCTGTTTTTTTTCCTCCAATGGCCATTTTGATATTTATAACATTTTGATTTTAAAAACATTATTCGTGGGCCATACAAAATTATCTACTTAAACATTAGCCTTCTCTGTTTGGTCAAGCTGTGGTTTCGCCCCAGTGTATTTACACTTTTGCAAAGTGTGCAATTCCAGCCTTCCTGGGACTGCTGTCCTCAGAGTCACCATAATTCACCTTTTGGTAATTAGGTGCGCGAAAAATGTTCTCTGCTCCTATTAAAAGCATACAGAAACAACTGTTTGGGGGTCTGCAAAATATGTGTTTATAATTAGAAAGTTTTCAGAGGAGACAGATTATTTAGTGACACAACCCATTTTACCAGTGCACAAATTTCTGTTTGTAGTTGTGTAGTGAAAGTACATTATTGATAATAATAATAATCATCGTCATGACTATTTAGTACACGCTTACCTCGTTCTGATGGAGAAGTTACAAATTGTCTACACACATGCTACACACACCTTATAGATTTCAATAATAAATTTAATTTATATAGCACTGTATCCCATAGCTCAAAGCGATTCACAAAAAGAAATATAAATAGACAGAATAATAATAATAACACATACACGGACGCACGCAACAGAACATGCAAACGTTACGTCTACAGAATGCCACATGGCAGGATGAAAAATATGTAGTTCGTGTTTGCTCCCAGCCTGTTCAATCCAGTTGAAGAACTGTAAACGAGGCTGCAAATGCTCATATTCACACCACAGTCTAGTAAAGTAAATGTGGCTTATATAGCGCCATGTCACTGTCTGTCGGACAAGATCAAGATTCAAGGCGCTTCACAGTTGGTGGTGTGACGTCAAAGTAAGTAATGCACACAGTACACACCGTACACATTGTAATACAATACACGCAGTACACACCGTACACAGTACACGCAGTATACCCAATACACACCGTACATACACGCAGTATATACCGTACACACCATAGAGGCAATACATACAGTACATACCGTACACGCAGGACATACAGTACAAGCACAAAAAACTCATCACCCCAAACGATTTTTTTATCAGCCAAAATGTTTTTCGTTAGCTTATCCTTTGGAAATCCTTGAAAGGATAATGTTGGACACTTGTAGGTGAACTGTACACTACACACCAAAATCGACGAGCATTATTTTTTTCAATTGTAATAGTCAACATGGTCGAAGAACGCTATGCGTATCAATGGCCAACATCAAACCGGAAATTATCTACCCATGGCTTGGGGTGAAGGTCACGTGCATGCATAATTTTCCAAAACTGTCCATATAGGCCGTGGGCAGCCGACATGACGCATACGTGTCTATCACGTTATGAACCCGTATCTGTCCTGTCTATCCCCACAAAGGACGTTCCTTGCTTGTTCCTCATAATTTAAATTATTATTATTATTCACTTAATGTAAATTTATGCTACTATGATAAAACATTTTAGTCATTCCACACCCCTGGTCTATAACGATTACAATATCAATGAGGAAAGTAAACAACAGCAGCAGACGATGCATGCATTGCGTATTTCTTTGTTGTCTGCCTTAATTGTTTGATGTTTATATGTGCAACATGTTTATTTTATTGCACTGTCTAATGCTGTAGGTTTTTAGTTTATATCTTAATATTATTTGATCGGTTCTACTGTAGCTCGATGGGGGCCACTCTTGCACGATAATTTTCTGCGCATGTCTTTCGCGAACCTTATTACAAAAAGGTCTACATAGAATCGACTTGTAGCAGATGAATTTGCCGCGACGTTACAGAATGAAACATTTAGCGAATGAGTTTACACTTTACACTGTTACGAAGCTGTCTTTTGCTGCACTGACGATGATTGCAGTCTCTTTGCTTCTGACTATAGGAGTCTCGTTGTGGTGTTGACAGAAACCCTCTTGCTGTAGTAGTGCTGGTGACAATCGCGCACACCCTGGAGTAGTGCTAGTAACGATAGTAGTCTCTTGTAGTTGTGCTGGTGACAAGAGCAGTCTCTTACTTGTGCTGGTGACAAGAGCAGTCTCTTACTTGTGCTGGTGACAAGAGCAGTCTCTTACTTGTGCTGGTGACAAGAGCAGTCTCTTACTTGTGCTGGTGACGATATCAGCCTTGGGAAACCTGGTGAGTTCGCTCCCCACCACGGCGCAGTGACCCCTCCGTCCTCTCTTTCTTTATCTAAAATTATGGCGAGATTTTCCACTCTGCTGCCCTTCGAGTAGAGTTGTCGCCCGCCACGACAGAGAAAGGGAGTTGGGAGCACAATAACTCTGCAAGAAGTCCGCCTATAGAGAGACCCGGCACGGAAAAGCGAAAATTATGACTTGCCGCTATAAAATGAGGACTGTTCCTGGGCGGCCACTTGTCGGGGGAAGTTCCTCGCGGCCAAAACTCCCCCAACGTGAGAGATTTGTTGTGCGAAGAGATCCCCATCAAGATACAATTTTCACTTCCTGTATGTTACGAACAGAAGATAAATAGGGAGAGAAGTTGCTTGGGAAAAAAAAGGAGTAGAAAGACAAATCAGACTAAAAGTGTGGTTAGGTTTTATAGGCCGTCGCTCGCCCGACGAGAGTGCAAGAAAATGTGGAGGCGAGCGCATTATGAGGGTCGAGACGTGTAAACTGTATGAATTGATGGGGCTGGAGACGGACTGTCTAGTGGCCTGCTATCAAAAGAGACGGGAAAGACAGGAGGGTTGTCATCGACATAAGTGAGATGTTTGGTCTCTTACCCCACCCCCACCTCAATCTTCCTCATGCGGTTGTTACTAAAGTCTCACATTGCTACCACGTCGTGCGTGCGTGCGTGCGTGCGTGCGTGTGTGTGTGTGTGTGTGTGTGTGTGTGCACTCCCTCATTTTCGGGTGGGGGGATGTAGAAGAGGGTGAATATTGATGGTAATTATTATTCTTGATTCTTTGTCTTAGATATCATTTTCATGAGAGTGAGGCTGTCCTTTGAGAACGAATGCCTACAGACAATCGCAGACTTTCGGTCTTGGTTCTTAGAAACATTGCTTTTGGGTACCGAAGAAAGAAGAAGTAGCTTGTCTTCCCCGGCAACGGATCCATTTGGAAACAAGCTGTTGCAAGGAACAGTATGAAGAGTGCGCTTTTGTCTTACTTTTTTTTTTTTGTCGTTATTGTTGCACATCGAGTCGTCTTGTTCCACGCATGCTTGAGATCCTCATTATTGGCTCTTAAGATATTTTGTGAGCATCCGAAAGATCCCATATGTTGTAATCATATCTGAAACACTGTATATGCCCAGATGGTGCCACTCGACACAACATGTTGTAGCAACACTGTGGACATGGAGCAGCGCTCGGTTTACAATAATACCCACTGTAGTCTTGTACTCCTTTTCTTTTTATATTGGTGTGGGTCCTCTCCGAGGTTCGTGCAATATATTTGTTAATTTGGGTAAAATCAAACCAGGCACTCACAGGATATCTTAGTACTTAATCTGAAGACGATTTGTTCTCCCTTTGTAGACTGTTAAGGTTAAATGCAGGCGTCCGGCAATAAAAATGGTCTGTGCAACGTGTATTTCTTGACAAGAGAGAGAAGAAAGGCAGTTGTACCCACTTGTATGTGAGTAATATTCAGCACCGGTAAAAGGATCTGCGACGGTAATCAACCGAGTGCCGCAGTCGTACTTGGGACGGAGCGACGGTGAATCTGTTGATTTCGTTTGTTTTCAAGAAGATGGTTCTAATTCCCTCCCCTTCCCTCTCCTCAAGCAGTTATCAGTCTGTGCATCAACCTCAGCAGCCGAGCCGGTCGCTACGGTCTGTTTATGCCGACCTCCTACATGCGCCTCGTATCAGGCAACACACTTTTCACAGCCGCTCCTGTTCCATCTCTGGTGGGCGTCCACTTGCGCAATGGTTAGCACCTGTCACCAATACAGTGAGAACTGACTAAGCTGGGTTCAGATCTCGTCTCGTTGTTGCTAGCTCGGCGTAAAACGCCAACAGCCCCCGCCCTTTTCCTTCTCTGGTCTCAATTGTCTGGAAGGCCTTGCTCCTGTCGCTCCCTAAGCTGACCCTCTTCGAAACTTTCAAGGCTGGTCTCGAGTTCCCCTTCTTTTTTAAAGCCTCCCGGTCGCTGATGGTCTCCTCCTTTTCCTACAACCCCTCTCCTTCCTATTTGTTGTTTTTTTTTTCAATTGTTGTTTGTCTTGCTGTTGGTTTAAGCGCATTAAGATCATTACCAAGCGATGGAAAGGCGTTATACTGCTTTATTATGATTACTGAGTGATGCCGACTGCTGTAGCTTGTGATATCATATTAAGTCATCACGGTTACATCTTTGCATTAAAAATGTTCACTAAAGCACAAACGTTAGTTTTGTAGTTTTTCTATCTGTTTATTCTGTTATTCAACGACTTCAAAACATACAAGAAAAAATTTATGAAAGGTCTTACATCTCTCGACTGATGTAATTCTGTATCACTTTTTTTTTTAGTGCTTTGAGGTGTTAAAAAAGAAGGTTGTCACCCATGACTTTCAAGAAACATTTAGCTCTCACAGCAGGATTTTCTTTCAGCTTTATTAGCGCGAGAAATCTTGGGTAACCGCCGTCCAATTAGTGCCAGCAGTTGCTCCATAAACCCGCGTTGTCTGTCGGATGAAGACTAAGCCCGGCGAGCTGCCCCTAAGTCCGCGACGCCTACCTAAATTATTCACGCAGATTGCCGTAAGCTTTGGGGTCGGGCAGCAAGGCGATGCGAGGGTCTGCGATGACCACCCGCTTCGGAGTCTCGTCCCGCTGTGGCCCCTACGCGAGATCCCCCGCAGGCGCTGTAACCCATCAGCGGCCTGCTGCAGCATGAAGCTGTAAGTTAGATGGTTCGCTGAGGACCTACACGAAACCCGACTCACAGTTTTGACCACTGCTGCTGCTGCTGCTGCTGCTGCAGAGATTTGTCGTCAAAGCTGGACCCTGGCTGTGATTTGTTGGCACAAGTTTGACACATATTTACAAAGGAGTGTTGGAAGAGTCTTGACATATACAAGGAGTATTGATAAAGGCTTGGCATATGCTTACAGGGCGTGGGGTGGGACGATAATACATGCTTTTACAAAGCGTTAGTAAAGGCACATGTTTCACGCAGAGTTTTGAGAAAACAATGTGTAAGCAATAACACCAAGTGAACAAATAGAAGGTGGAAATCATATGAACAGCGGCAGACAAACGCAGACGGACCTGCCGGCAGTTACCATAAAATCAGTGCATCTAGGATCTAAAAATATACAGCACCTGTCCGTGACCGATAACCACGTTTGTCGCTGTGAACACTCTTGGGTATTCAACGAGTGCTACCGAGAGAACACAACCACAACCATCATAACAACGGCTACGTTGACAACACATCTTCCAAAATCAGCAAAATGGTCAGCGAAATCATTGACGCGCAATAAAAACATGCACTGTCATCTGACGCGGGCTAATCCCACGATCATATTTCATGAAACATTAAGTGATTAGTATCTGGCTTTGAGAAAAAATAAATCTCACTGAATATCTAAAAAAAACTAGATTACATCACGAATAGATTGCGAAACGCAGCCGAGTTAAGACCCGCCAGGCAATCAGGAGCACGAAGGCATCGCTACAATGGAATTAAAACCAAGTCGCAGTTTCGGGTTTATCCAGCACTAACTAGAAACTACGTCTGAGGGTTGAATTATTAATTTTCATATTTTCTCCTGCCCAGTGGCGCTACTCGCTGGCTACGCAGTCAACGACCGAGACTGATTAACATGGCGCAGACAAGATAGCGGGGGAGGTGCAGGGCGACAAAAGGGAGTTAAAAATTGTCGGTCTCTTTCCGTCACGCTCGTGATGAATTGGTCGACCATGCGGCGACGCTTGGTCAGAACAAATGGAAAAGGTTTAACACGAAACCTCCCGTGACACTCGGAGTGCTGATTGTTCCAGCAGTTGGGGGACAGCGCTCAGGGTTTGATAGGCACGCAGTAACTTGTGGACACCGTCAGAACTGTGGTACTTGTTGATTATCAATTTTATTCAAGGCTGTTCTTAACCGGGCAAGGTGCCGAAGCGTCCAACCTCGGAAGGGCATTTAAGTCCCACTCTACTGGAAAATGTATGGACACTGTAATGCCAAATGTATTGACACTGTATTGGAAAATGTATGGACACTGTATTGCCAAATGTATTGACACTGTATTGGCAAATGTATGGACAATGTATTGCCAAATGTATTGCCAAATGTATTGACACTGTATTACCAAATGTATTGACACTGTATTGCCAAATGTATGGACACTGTATTACCAATTGTATTGACACTGTGTTGGCAAGCAAGTTTGGACACAGCTTGACATGTTGACCAAAGTTCTAATATCCCATAACCATTGCTTTCCTGTGACATTCACACACAAGTTTACCAACGTGGTCTAACTTTCGTCCCTGTTTCTCCGTTAGCGCCTCAGGCGAACCATCCGAGTAAATAAATGTCTTCACCGAGGATCGTATTTTTAGGGAATACCATTGCGGGGAGAAGAACACAGAGACAAAGGAAAGTGGGAACCGAAGAGAGAAATGTACGTGATTGAGACATTCATGGTGTAGCAAATCAGGGGAGACAAGTAAAGAACGCGTTGTCTCCCCGTCTCTGACGCTCATTTATCCTCGCTGTTCTTCGTGTGACTCAGAAGGTGATCAGCAAGATGGAGATGTTGGTTTTATTTTATTTTACTTTAGTTTATTTTGCAATTATCTTGTCCACATCACCTGCATTTAAAGGTCAGTTAATGCTCACAAAAGAGCTCGGATTGTTAAGAAAGTTGCTTCAGTGCGGAAGGTCACAAGACTGTCAGGACATATGATGTCAGGTATCGCAAGATATGTCAAAAATTCCTTGACGCTAAATGAGCACAGCTGGTTGGACTAAAGGAAGCACACAGCTAGAAGTCTCTAGCAATGCTCACAGAGACGTTGGTCATGTCCTCAATTCTTCGTATTCTCCGCAATAGAAATTTATGAACTATCGTGAAACCGATCTTTACTGGATCTGGAAAATGATTCTCCCACCCCCAGCCGTCCTGGCCGGATGTCCGAAGGGTAGTTGATGAGCTGTCACCGTGTGAATGAGAGCGATTGTTTTGAAGATCGTTTATGTTTTACATGTCCCTCACAACAAAGCCCCCCCCCCCCAAAAAAAAAAACAAACCATGATTGTGATGATGATTATTACTATTTTGCGAGGTATAAAAAGGGAGAGAAAAGTACACAAAAAAGGAAAAACTGGCATAATCATTCTCGAAATTTTTTTCATTTATTACTTGTTATTTTTATGGACCTTGTCATATTCTCTTCTTTGTTCTTGCAGTGTGCGCTTACACGCACGCACGCACGCACACACACACACTCCCATGTGCAAGATGTGTGTGTGTGTGTGGGGGGGAGGTGTAGAGGGTTGGAGAGTACAGAGATTTTTCGAAAAGTAAAACTTCCTATTTCTACTTGAAATTTTACAAAATTATTTTACCAAATATTTTCAATGCTAAACGTACACGAAGAATATGCAATGCATCGTATAAAAAAAAGACTCTTAGCTGAAGGCACAAACACTGCACCGTGAAAAGTCTCCATAATTTTATTTCCGGCCAAAGTCATTTGAGCCCCTGCGTCAGTGAAATTGGGCCCATCGACCCACGTGCGTACGCAGGCGCCAAGTTCAGGAGCGCCAGGCCTGTGCTGGTTTATACAGGTGGGCAGGAAATGAAGTGTCTCCCTTCTGCTGGCTCGCTCCATAATGCATTCATTTCTCTTGCACAACATTTCGCCTGTCACTTGGTCTGCTGCCTCCCTCTTTCAAGTCCTTGCTACCGTATTCCAGGAGACAGATCCAGCGAAAGATGTCTTTCACCGGCAGACCTTGTCCCGTTCACGCTTTGGCGAGGGCGCCTGTGGACCGGGTGCCGCGGACGAGCCGTGGGCGAGCTGTACAGCCGGCGATTGTTCAACAACGGAGCACTTCAATTGAACAACCGTTTGTGCAAATGACCTTTTGCTGGCGGCGCCCGGCGCGCGATGATGAGGATGACGATGATTTATAGGTGTGCGTCAGCCACCGTTGATGAAATTACCTGCGAAATAGCAGCTTGGCATGGGACACGGGCTGGAGGCGAGATGGATGGTGATAACAACAGTCTATTGCGAGCAGCCGGCTGCACGATGTAGGCATTGCTTCAAAATCTACCACGCTTCCGTAGACAGCATGCGATTTGTCATCGTTCCTTCCGTCACTTTCATCCACGGCGGGGCTGGGTTTTCGTTTATTTCTGTCTGTCCCACGAAAAGGACCACCTCAAATTAGGGTTGTCACTTCGCTTGTAAGCAGGTAAAAGAAAGTACACAGACGCCCTAAAAATTTCCGAGAATTAGTAGTAATCCGGGTATGTATGTATGTGAGAGAAAAGAGAAAGAGGAGAGAATATGCACCACATATGGTTGATTGAAAAAACTACTACTCTAAAACTGGAACGCGCTTTTTGAAAAAGCAACCAAAATTGTGCCAGCGAGCCAGACAGTTTTAAAACTACGACAATTCCGAGTAATCGGTGTTCCCTTCTTTCGGGAGAGTAAGGGAGGGAGAGACGACGAGAAAGGAGATAACAAAAGAAAGTGACTGATGTACGACGACTTCAGGCCACCGAGTGCTTATGTTGAGATAGACTACGGTGAGGACGCCACGTGCTTTTCTACTATTTTCTTGCCATCATCGTCCTTCTCCAGACGCGCATTGGTCCCGCGTAACTGCGTGTCGACTATGTCGCTATAAAACAAGGCTCCCGCATAATTACGTGTCGACTACGTCGCTGCAATGCATCTTATCCCGCGTAATTACTTGAATACTACGTTGCTGCAAGATTCGCCACTGTAGATTTTCTTGCCTCCATATCCCGAGTTTCCGATTATAAAAAATATTATAAAACCACACTGATGTCAGTACTGAGGGGGGGGGGAAATAAGAAAAATGCCACTGTACTTGACAGAAATGTTGGTAAACTAGACCTACCTCCAGAATGGAAAATGTTTTTGGCGACGAAAATAAGGATAAAATATTTTGCAAAAAATCATTGATTACTTTGTGTGTGTGTGTGTGTGTGTGTGTGTGTGTGTGTGTGTGTGTGTGTGTGTGTGTGTGTGTGTGTGTGTGAACGATTAACCTACTCTTCCTAAAGAGCTGGCGTGCATTCATAGCCTGTTTAAAATATCTAAAAGAATTCTCACCTATCTTTACAAAGTCATTTCTGGACATTGTTATTTTAATTACTTTTGACCGCTCTCTAAAGGCGTGGCGAGGAGTGAGTGGGTTACTACTTCAAATTATGAAGATGTATATCTTTTTAAGGAACTAAGGAACTTTTATTGTCAACGGAAGCTAGTCTCAGCTCAATGCACACAAGGACACCGTGAAGCCCTGTGTTGATTGGCGTTTGTCTGTAACCGACACCATTCTTCTTTACACTTCCTTTGCTTGCTACTGATCAGTCTACTGGTGAAACTGGACGGTCGTCCTCTCCACCCTCTTCCGCCCGTGACCATAAAGCTCTAGCAGCCGAGTGCACAAACATAATTTTCAATATCTTGTTCCAAGTCTTCGTCAATCACAGACTGTATCAAACTCCACCCACTTGCTCATACAGATCCATCCATTAAGCCATCCGGCCATTGCCAAGGACTCATCGACGAGACAACGTCGAGAAAGAAAATAATAATTATTATTAAGCTATCCTTCCTCCATGTTAAGACAGATGGTTTGGCAGGTCTTAGCTTCAGTCACACTCTATTGGGTTGCACTCGCTTTGCACGGCCGGAGCCAATGACCCGTGGAATGATGGTCGGGCCCCTCAGGACAGAGCGAGGCTTCGCCACCGGTAGAGAGATGACAGGCGGTTACATGCTATCCATCACAGGACCAGGCCTCCTACCCGCTTTATTCATCCCCCTTCCTTCAGCCCCAATTCATTTCTAGATCCAAAGACACAGCTTCCGCTAGCCTTTCGTTCTCCATTGTCCACCCAAAGACTCAGTGCCACCAGCTTCTCTCTCTCGCTCTGTGTGTGTGTGTGTGTGTGTGTGTGTGTGTGTGTGTGTGTGTGTGTAGGAGGTCGCACGCGCGTGTATAAATTAAAGAGAGAGAAAGAGAAGCGTACGGACAGACGAACTGTGGAGTCACGAGTAATACTATCTCTGAACGATTGGTGTTTCATTTACAAATTTTAACAAATTTTAGAGGTACTTACGCACTCGAACTGTTTTGTGTTCGAACCATTCGGTCCTCGACCAATATTTTGGGAGAGAATTCTGTTTCGGTGCTTGACCACTTCCTTAGCACTCGGCCATGGTGCTAAAGCCTGCACGTGACAACACGCTACTCGTGACGCTTTGGGGTGAAACAAAGAGAAAAATGTTACTTTGCGTGTCGATATCAAGCAGCAGGAGACCTGTCCTGGGGGTCTATTTACGATCTTCTAAAAGGGAATGAAAGAAGAAAACAGTAATAACAACAATTACAATAAAAACTTATTGCCAGGTATGAGAGTGGCATAGGTGTGTCTGAATTAGCTGTTATGTATGGTAGGGTGCAGTCGACATACTTAAACATTAAAGCAATTGACGTAAAAGTAACACGTACTAAGATTTTTAGTTTTAAATTAATAGTACTGTAATGATGAGAGTATTTTTCAATGAAACATATTTGAAATAAACCCGTCTTTCTTACATACGCTGTAATTTATTGACCTACCTGATTGGTCTGAATTATAAACAGGTAGAGATTATATAATATATATATATATACTGTAACTTTCAGCGCCGGAAACACAGCGATTTATTTATTATTTAACTTCAAAGACGGGGATTTGCAGCTATAGTCGACAAGTCCGGCAAAATCTCGCTCACGCTGTCTTGGTAAGCATATTATGGTCCGAAGGTGGAGCAATGCACGAGTTCATCAAACGATTTTCATTTCTCGTGCTCTAGTAGCGAAAACGAGTGTGAAACGCTGTTCTCTTGCCTTGAAGGTATTAAACCTTACATGTCTGAACCTGAGGATTGAGAAGAACGACTGGAAGCATCGTTGAGGTTCGTCAAATTTTGAAAGCTGCATGTGACCGTTACACGTTATATTTGTCCGTTTACTTACGTACTGTCACAAAAGCCTCAAGTGTGAAAACTTACCACAGTGACTGATTTGCACGTTCACATGGACATAGTTACTCGTACGGTTGTTTGTGTATCTAACGGTATGGGAAGAAAAAGAAACTTTTGCCCGCACAGATTTAAGAAAAGGAAAAGCAGAGATATATTTTCAGGAACGCTGTTGTAGGTATTCCTTATCATTTACTGTGTGTACGCGACTAACAACAGTACTAGTTACCACTACTACGACTGTCGCCTGTCACAGCAGTCATACTGTGGGTTGAAAAGTTGAACTTGAAATAGATTTATCAAGAAAACTTCAGCCGTTCGTGCAGCTACTTTGTTTACTTGGGCGAGGAAAAACATGCTTCTGTAAAGTAGGTACGGACCCTGGACGGTACCTCAAAACCGTCTTGCTTCTTCAGCGTATACATAACTGGGTAAGTCGGGGTAACACTCAGGGAGCAAAATGGCATTCGCCTACGACAGAATACTGTGCATGCGCCTTGAAGTCAGTTCTACACACAGGAAGCTGATCCAATGTCTTCTCAACGATGAATCCTTTGAGAACGTATGACACTTATTCCGCCACTATGTTTTCCCGTGCATTCAACAACGACAAAATAGTTTCCATATCTGCGCTTGGGCTTTCAAGGTTCGGCATTTTCTTGTATCAGCCATGCTATGATCAGCCATAATTCCACCGGAGCTGACGTCAAACGATTTCAGGTCCAAATGGAGGTTTGAAGAGGGGAGGAAATCGTTTTTAATTTCTCGAGATTTGTATTTCTCATTGCAATTTCATTTTCGAGACATTAGCAAGTAATATGAAAGGAGTCTTTGGAGTGCAATATGTGTCACCAATTGGGTATGCTATGAATAAAACAAGGTAGTTAGGGTGCCGGAACCAGTTAAATACATTCACATTATTTCTTATGCGAAAAAAGTGCACAGCACTCGACCAACCTTCCAGGACAGATCGTTGTCGAGTGTCGAGATACCACTGCACTGATAAAAGGTGGGAAGGGGGGGGCATTTTTTTTTTGACAGCTGATGATCATCTGAGTGCATTTATTGACAGCTGATGATCATCCGAGTACGTCTCGCAAGTACAGTCGTTTCTTCACACAATCATCGAGTCGTCACGATGAAGACGATTGCACCAACACGATATTGACGTCATATCTCTCATAATGATTGAGTGAAGAGAGCTTATCCTCTCCCTCCACACACAAACACATACAAAGAAAGAGAGACAGAGGGAGGCAAAGAGGGGGAGATCACAGTAGGGCAAAGTGCAGGAGTGGAAAAATTGGTAATTTTCAAGCGCGCGGAGTAAGTGGGTTTATTTTTGTTGGTTTTGGCGCCAATAATAAATGCTCCCCCGGTGCTTGGCTAGCTGTGTTCTCTTTCTCTCTTTGCCCGGCAGTGTTCTTTCAAAGACTCTGTGCTACTGCCGCCTCTGCTTCTCTGACGTCACTACAAAGAGCTGTTGACCCTCAGAGGCGTTGCACTAAATAATGTAGACATTTTCTTTTACATCGTATGGATGCAAGAGTAAAGTTCGAACTACTCCACTCTTTTCGGAAGATACCTTTTGCCTTAACAACATATTTATTCATTTTTTAGTTTATCGTTTCCTCATTCAAAAGACTTACTAGCATACACAACTCAATTTTTAGTGTGAAGAACACCGTTTGTTATCTTTAAAAGTTGCTACAGACAGTGTATGTTATACCTAAGACATGTTGGAGCTTCAGTAGTTTTTTTTTTGCACTGGAAAACTTTATGAACTTAGTGAGGTCCAGGGAAATAATGATATGCTGACCTCTTGCTGAAAGCGAGGCAGTAAGTGTGTGTGTGTGTGCAATCAGAAGACTAGAATTTATGCAGGGTAGCGTCTTGCTCGTTGCCACCAGTGTTAGATTATGGTAGGGACCCTGGCATGCCTGACACCGTCGGAAGTCGGAAGTTGTTGGCTGGGCGCACGAGCCAGGCTGGCGACTTACAACAAGCTCTTCCCTCCGGTGAGGGAGCCGTCCCCTAGCTACGTTCATACGCAGAGTACCCCCTACCGCTCTCTTTCGCTGCTTCAAGCTCTTCTGATGGACCTTCATTTTTTTTTTCTCCGCCTCCTCATGACTCTTGGCTCACTTCACACAGCTCGCACACTCTCTCGCCACTTCTCGAGAACTCTCGCCAGGTCATTCACGGCCAACAATCGCTTTCCGGCCGCCGAGTCGGGCACACGTGACTTCCCCCGCTCGCTGATGGCAGCTCACTTTCGGCGCGACGCCATCAAGACCCGCTGACAGAGACTTAGAGCATAATAAGTGAGCCTTGTGTGTTTTCGCGCGCGTGTGTGTGTGTGTGTGTGCATGCTTTAACTGCACCTTGCTAACATTCTTAATCTGAAAAGTGCGTAGATTATATTCATATTACCTTTTGACTATACGTCTAACAGTTCACGTGTGTATGTATGAGTGTGTGTAATTGAGGTTATGCACGTGTGGAAGTGTGTGATGTGTGTGTGTGTGTGAGAGAGAGAGAGAGCGAGTGCGGAGAGAGTGTGTGAGTCTGTGAGTATGCGTGAGTGAGAGTGTGTATGAGTTTGTGGGAAAGAGAGTGTGTATCAGCGAACGAGGGCGTGTATGCTGCATGAATGAGTGTGTGGGAGTGTGTATGTATGAGTGTTTGAATGTCAGTGAGGATGTGTACGCGTGTATGAGTGTGTGGGAAGTGTGTCTATATGAGTGTCCTTACGGGTGAGTATGTATGAGAGCGATGTATTTATGCGTGTGTGTATGAGCGAGTGAGGGCTTGTATGTATGCAGGAGTGTATGAGAGTGTGTGTAGGAGTGTGTCTCTGTGTGTGTGTGTGTGAGAGTGTGTGTGTGTGCTTGCGAGTGAGTGATTGTGTCTGTATGCGCGTGCGTGTGTATGCATTGGTACGTGTGTGTATGTGTGTGTGTTCATAATTGCTCCTTTCTAACATGTGTCCCTGTAAAAGTTCGCGCGTGTGCGTTTGTGTGTGTGTGTGTGTGTGTGTGTGTGTGTGTGTGTGTGTGTGTGTGAATGATGTGAATGTGTGCACAATCATGCCTGAGTATTTGAGTGCACATATATGGCACTGTATGTGAGACTGTGCGTCTGTTCTGTGCCCAGCCGAGCAGACCTGACCGTAAAGTAGTTGTGCCTGGCACGGGAAACATAGCCAAGCTGTGGCTGTGGCCAGTTAAGAAAACTCTACACATTTACTCCTTTTATTTTCTGTTACCCTACACCCATAGTCTGCGAGATGTTGTTTGCGAAATCTGAGTCGGCGGCGATTTCTTTAATCTTGCTGTTACTGTTGCTGCACTATTATCTGGAGACTGATAATGGCAGCAGCTGATGAACAGGCATCGCTGACCTTTGCAGTCGACTCGAACAAAGCCAAGATTCAAGGGGCCGCCTCTTAAAAAAAAAGTCTTCAGAGGAAGTGCAGACTTCTAGGAGGTCCGATAAGTGCTCGTATATTTATGGGGTTGGAGGCGAAAGAGAGCGATGTTTTTGATCCCTAGTCGCGGAGTAGATTGTCTGTGGGGAAGATGGAAGTTTATGGCAGAGGTCTCCTTTTGTCAAAGTGCCTAGCAGTTCTCATTTTTGGTCCCCCCCCCCCATGTCAGTATTCAGCTATAAAATTGTTTGATGGCATCACCTCACTCATTTTTCGTAACTTTAAAAACATAGCCTGTTTGGGGTCCTTTTATGCTCAGAATCTGATAAACCTTTTCGGTAGTAATCATTTGAAATAACGATAACTGTAGACTGCATGCTTAAAGCAAGTTAACATTCTATGGGAATTTCTGCATATTTAGCCTTGTGCGATTAGAATCTGTGTCTGTGAATCAGGGCTTACTTGTCTAGTGAGTGATATATATGGTTGTATGGTTATTAGTATGTAGCTACCGTTGTATAGTAAGCCTTTTATGCTTGGGTCACATTGCATTCATTCGTGGTACGCCTTTAATAAAATAAACAAAATACAATGATTACAACTCACGTTTTAAAATGATTTTCTTGCTCAAGAATGTCTTTTTCCTACATCATTGTATACTTTTACCTGTGTGTAAAAGGTACATGTAAGTAGCTGGGACTATCGCTTTAGTCTCTGGATTCGGCGCTAGTTCATTTCCACCTGACAGTCAATGCGGAAGGAACGGGGTCTCGCACGATGTGTTTTCACTATACAGTAGTTACTACTTTCTTTCGTGTGGTGTTTAAACAGCGATACTGAAGGCACATGCTTCATTTGCAAACGTTTTGTTTATACTTCAAATGATTTGGTACCATATTCTTTGAAAAGCCAGTAGTATGTTCTAGATATTGTCATACGTCTCACATTTGAACGGAAGAAATCCTCTGGTTACTGTAGAATTAGTGATTCAGTAATCAAGGGGCAATCTCTGACTTAAAACTGGAAAATGGTTTGTGTGTTTGCGCAGATTTAAATGAAGTTAATCCTCTTCAATTTACATCGTAATAGGGTACATCATAAATCACCACAAAACATGTAACTTTTTCCTATTTGTACTTTATTCATCTTTGCAGCTCTATGTCGTCATGACTACTAAAAATTCTCTTATTTGTTTCTACGCCTAAGAACTCCTCTACTAAGATAAATGAAATTTTGTAAACTCTTCTTGTACGTTCTCATCCAAAGGATTACTTAAATCTGTCTTTGCGCGTAGAAATGCTTCTGTAAAGATGGTAAAAAAAAACCTAAAGGAAAAATGCGGAAAAGTAGAAACCAACTTCACAATTAATTTCTTTTCGTTACATGTGGAGACTGTTATTGACCTACACTGCAGTATTATTCTCTTATGATGATTATATCTGCATCTGCTTCTTGTTTCATCTCTTCCTCTTTTTCCAGTTGTCTTTATTATATGTGATTGCTAACTTCTACATATCACATTTTTTCGATACGGATACAGCTCTTTAACTCCAATTTAGTCACAAACAACTGGCTCCGTATTTCACGCTTCTTATCACACTATTGTGACGTTGCTTATCACACTATTGTGACGTTGCTTATCACACTATTGTGACGTTGCTTATCACACTATTGTGACATTGCTGCCTGCGAAAAGGATCCCAGATTCCGCCGGCACTGACAGGTGTGAAATCACACAGTCGAAAAACAGTCAGCAGTTTGTTCGCACAGCCTCGCCGATAATCACAATCTTAGGCTCGACAGCATCTAACATCTTGTCGTTTTCAGATTGGACATCAAAGACGAGTGATTGTGTTATTGCTGGGTATTCGGCGCTGAAGCAGAAGCAAGAATATCTAGGTAGTCTGATCAAATAATTCACAAAATAATAAAAGGGAATGAAATTAGAGTTTCGATAAAAAGTAAACCTTATTACAATTAATGGTAGGAGACCAAATATATGTTTTCGAAACTGTTGTTTGTAGCTGCATATCCCAAGATCCATAAAAACAGTTTCCGATTTTTTATTTTAAAAATCCTTCAGCACAGTAAAAATAAAATTAATGATTAATTTGTGACAACGCAAAATCATTCAATGTCGCAAAAAACGCAACTGTTTACTGTTTTCTCTTCTTTTTATTGCAAGCTCAACTGTGCATCTTGCGTACCTCACAAAGATAAAGCGCTTCATAAAATAGTATCCATTACATAAAATATAATTACACACGACACCAATAATAATAATAATAATAATGACAGCGCTTATATGCTTATATCGTGCAGCATCACAACCAAAGCAGGTTGCACTGTCTGCGCTGAACAAGGAAATGACATTAAAAACATTGGATAACAATAACATGCTGACATTAAGCTTCTGAGCCACAGGTTAAAGAATGCAAAGTTAATGAAAAAATACATATAAATAAAATACTATGTGGAAAATAATTGTGATAATGCGTAATGGTAACACAATAAATACAAAATATAAAGTTTAACATTTAAAAATTATATTTTTTTAACATTTCTAACATACGTTTCCTTAGAAACGTCTGAAAACTGTCTGTGGACGAGTAGCGAATGTGGTCTGGAAGAGCGTTCCATTAGACATCAGACATTAATTAAACCAGCTTAATTTTCGACATCTTATGCTCAGAGTTAATAACTGCTCCGATACGACACGGCCGCCTGGGAAATTACTTTTTGAAAACAGCGCAAGAACGGAGGAATAAGGCTGCAAAGTGATCAGATAATTACGTAGCCTGTTTGTCTTTTACATGTCAAGGTATAGATACCTCCTATCTCCACTGTCTGTCTTTTGTACATTTTTTATGGATTTTACTTAAAGGGTTATAGTCTTTGCGGGTTTTTATTTTGACATGTTTTGTTCTATTCTAATGTGTGCAATAGGCATTGTCTAGTTTTACTTACAATTCTAAAATGTGAATTTTTCTAGGGAACAGTGCTCTGTAAGAATGGCGCTTCCATTATTATTATTATTATTATTATTATTATTATTATTATTATCTTTGTGATCTATACTAGCACTGGGCACAGGAATTGTGATGTCACCCTCTTATATACAACCAAAATAGCGAAATCAATAAAATTTCGAATGTTCTCTCTTTCCCTCTCTCTCGCTTGGGCGTGCGCGCGTGAATATTTCATCGCCTATGATAGTTCCTGTGTTTAAGCGAGAAATTTCACTTTTCCTTACTATCTGATTCTTCCATTTCAATAATTCAGGCTAGACGACAGCATTCTCATATCTTCCTTGTCCAGCTTGTTTCCTTAAATTAATTACTCAAGAACATTTTTATAAAAGCAAAAGGCAATCTCAAAAGACGCGAAAACAAAGCACTGTTCTTGGAAACGAACGTACTCCTTCCTACTCTGGCGCAATTTCTTCGTCTTTCCTTATTATTATTATTTTTTTTTTTTTTACTTCACCACCTTCCATCATCCCGTCCCGCGAATTTTGTCTGCTTACCTGTCTGCTAAAGGTGTTGCGATTATTGAGACACGCTGTCCCTCTGTTGCAGCGACCCTTACGGCCGTGACCTGAGCGAGGAGACGCTGAAGCAGATGGGCCACAGCATGTGCGGGATGACCATGGGGCAGGCCATGATGTCCGCCGACTACAGCCGTGACTACCACCATCCGCACCACCACCACTACCCGCAGACCATGCCCTCCGTGAAGATGCTGGAGGACATGCGGCAGAACCTGAGCATGCCCATCGTCAAGACGGAACAGCTGCCCCCCCACTACCTCTGCTCCCCCTCCCCCACCCCCCTCAATCACCACCACCATCACCACCACCACAACCACATGCACAACCACCAGTCCATGTTGCCTGTCTGACGCGAGTCTCACGACGGAAAGAAAGAAAAAAAAAATAAATAGAAAGTCTAGCGGATAGACTCGCTCCAGGATTCAACATGGCGCTGGTGTCAAGGCTATCATCTTCCAGACTAAGCTCAGACAACGACATCCTCCCTTTACCCCCAACCTCCCCAACCCCCGTACAGCCCTATCAACAACGGAGTTAGTCTGTTCTAGCAAACTGTGTGACCAGATTCTGGCATGGCCTGTTGAGGAGCAGGACTTATAATGGCTATAGCACAAGAAGAAGCTGTCACGTGACTAGACAATACATTGTGCTGCTCGGAGGGTGACTGGACTGGAGGGTCCACTCGCCTCCCAATCTGAAAACGAGAGAGAGAGAGAACAAATAGTGCTTTGGCATGACACCGCCGGGAGTCAAAATACTTACTGGCCGCTTTTTGAAACAATGGTCGACCTCAGGCGTGGTGGCCGTGAACTCTGCTTCGTGTGTATTCAGTTAGAGTAGCAGCCTTGCAATCGTGTTTCTTCACAGAGCACACAGAGCACACAGCTCAGTAATCACAGACATTGACTGTTATAAAATAAAAAATTTAATAAAAAAAATACGAAACCCATAATGTAAAAAGACAAACCCCTAAATTTAAGAACCGAAAGATAGAAAATCAAGAACGTACAAAGAGCATGAAATTAAATTAGATTTTAAAAAATAAAAAACCAAGCTAAGAGAAAACTAAGAAAATGAAAACCCTGAAAATTTGTAAATTGTAAAACCTCACTGTCGTATATTAACTATTGTGAACTAAAAATATTTGGTTTATGTGTATTACCTATTGTAAAGATTTTTGACTTATGTGTATACGTGTGACCACGAGAATGAGTGTATGGGTGTCAAATTATGAGACGGAGAGAAAACCTGTCTATTCAGCTGGGAACAGTCTTATTTTGTCTGCCAATGTCGTCTGTACTTCCAGAAAACGGTCGCAGTTAATCTGGGGGATAACTAGGACAGCAACTTCAGCAAATAACTACTCAGCTGAGAGTCTCACCGAAATAGACGTATTGACACATAACTGCAAACTTTATTTTTCAATTGTTATTTAATGTAGACTAAAAATGAGCACGCAGGTGAGAATGTGTATGTGCACGTGTGTGTGTGTGTGTGTGTGTGTGTGTGTGTGTGTGCACGTGTGTGTCTGTGCCTGCGTGAGTGTGCTCGTGTGTGTGCGCGTTTGCGCGCTTAAGAGAGACAGCATACTGTTCACTCCACTGTAACAAAATTTAGTTGTTTGACGGTTATAAGCTAACTGATTACAAACATTATAATAGTGACACTGGCGCGGCAGCTTGTCAGGGCAAAGTATTGTGCAAGTGGTAGATCACTGTTGTAATAGTTGATATGGCCGAAGAACGAATGAAAAATGCAGAGGATGTTCTGTTGAGTACATACTATTTTGATTTTTTTTTAATGTAAAACTCCCAAATTTGAAAAGCAATAGAAAGCCACGTGTAACAAAGATTTTATAATCAAAATATGTGCAGTGGACACTCGTTTAGAACAGTATTCGGAAACTTAATTTGTCTTTCATAACGAGTACACGATCACAATCTTTTGGTTCATGTTTTCCTATTTTATGCGAAGGCTATAAAAAAGAATAAATGATGCCAACAATCCAGCATTAATTTTTCTTCCTCCACAGGAACATTAATGTACGCCCTAGACAGTGGAACAAAGGAAACTGTTTTAGACAAGAGAATGTTCAGGTGCAGAGTGCGCCAAATGTGTTTATCCCGTCTTCAGATCAACCTCGCGGAACAAATATTTCGTTTATAGGGCTGCGCACACTTTTAGCCATTATAAAAGTAATGGGATGCGATAACAGTGAGGTATTACAGACGGTGTTTGGTGTAACTACACCACCACCACCACCACCACCACCACCACCACCACCACCACCACCACCACCACCACCACCATGGCCCCAACATAGTGGCACGACTGCAAATAATATTCTTTCGATGGCTTCAGATTTTTTTCCCTGCTGGTTGTGCTATTTATATAAGGATCCTATCGATGCTAAGCTGTCTCATACAATTTTGAAGCTTCTGGTATTAGTGAGCAAGTGCCCTAGGGTCAATATTCTTTTTGCACTCTGTATCGACTGCTCGACCGCTGGCTGGGAGTAAGCTGTACACTGTCAAGGTTTATTGACTTTTACACAGGTTGAGCTAATCGGGCGCTGAACAGTTTGGAGATAAGATCGCTTTGCTTGTTCTGTGGAAACATCTTGGTGTGTGTGTGTGTGTGTGTGCAAGCATGCTCATGAACGAACAGCGACGTGCGCTAGTCTTCTCAAACTTTGAGTCAGGCTGTCAAACCAAATTAAAGTAGCCATATTGAGAACATCTTTGTGACACTTCTTTCATTTCTGTTTTCTTTTCCTTCATTTCTTTCTTCCTTTACTTTATTCCTTTTCTTGATCCTTCATTCTCTTTTTCTTGTTTTTTGTTTATTAGTCAGCTCTGTTAACGTCCGCGGTAGATTTGCTAAAACAGCACCTGTTCTCATGTCTACATTTGTGTTGTAAATGAAGACTTTCCCCACTCCCTCCACCCCCTCGTAGTGTTGCATTCTCCTCACTGAGCACGTGTGGTACGCTAATTGAAGAGTCGTTGATTGTGATTCAGTATTCTTTTGTCAGTGCCATGTATTCTTCATTAAACTCAATCAGACGGGACTTCAAATGTGTTTTCCTACGAGTGTATGCGCGCGTGTGTGGCTGGATGTGAAAAACTATTTGCAAGTTTACAGCGATCGCCGTCTTGTTTGTGTGTGAGTGGTGGTGGTGGTGGTGGTGGTGGGCGGGGGGACAGGCGGGGGGGGGGAGGCGGGGTGAGAGAGAGAGAGAGATTAACCGTTACTATCATGTAACAGCACGTTGTCGTTTCACG
The DNA here is from genome assembly GCA_004794655.1 of Marisa cornuarietis. Taxonomy (NCBI): domain Eukaryota; kingdom Metazoa; phylum Mollusca; class Gastropoda; order Architaenioglossa; family Ampullariidae; genus Marisa; species Marisa cornuarietis. The sequence goes on from SMMW01000001.1 coordinate 6,532,898, forward strand.
TAGCGCATCGTCATGGGAGGCAACTGAGCCTTGTAACTGCGGGTAAAGTAGTCCTTCCGGAAAGCTCACGTTGCGAGTTCATTTGCATTAACTAGCATCACAAAGCTGATGCCTTTTCTGTACGCTCGTGCAGCATCTGTCACTCCCTGTCTTCCATACGCGGAGCGCATTCTTCACTTACCTGATTCTAACAAGCTGGAATATAAGAACCGAGACCTTTGAGTCTAACCTTCTCACATCAGCTGACAGGCATGTTACATGAGACTACACACAGCCTGGCTACACCACCCCAGGGTGTGAAATATGACTCAGAATGTGTAAGGCGTTTGGGGAGAGTGTTGTAGAACAGTGGTGTGGATCTCTAAGGGGGGCAAATCCTAGTACGCCACAAAAGTTGCTGGACACCTACCTAGGTATTTATCTACCCCCCCATCCCCCAAACATACGGCGAGATATCACCTGCTGGTGGAAGCTCTTGCTTTCGTAAACCAGAACAAGAGAACGGTGGAGCCCAGACGAAATCCTAGCATCGCATGTTTGGTCATTTTCTAATTAGCCACGAATGCGCCCATTTGCGTGATAGCCGGTTGATTCCCGACGATTTCAAGGGGTACTCGTGGACAACCAGACGAGAGTGTCCTAACCCTGGGCTCCCTGATGGCAGTAGAAGGCAGAATCAGACTGTTGACATGCGTGCTTGCTCCCAGCAGGCCACCCAGGCCTCTCGCGGTGTCAGGAAGGTCGACAGAGTGTCGGGTGGCAGAGGGAAGGCAAGCAGTCCGAAGATCGTGTGTCGGGTGGGCGAGCCTGTGTGGCGCGAGCCGCCATCTTGATTTGTGCTCACGCTTCCTGACGCCTGACGTGCGAGGATTTGACGGACAAATGCGAGACACCGGCCACGTCGCTTGCACAAGACCCGCGCCGGGCGCGCGCCGGAATTAATCAGCTCGCGGTGAGGTCAGCTTCCGGGTCAGGTTTCTGTAAAGCACGGAGCCACACCAGCTGACGTACGTAAATCTGAAAGATTGTTCTTCGCTACGGAAAATAAAAGTTCAACTTCCGCTACTGATACATGGCACACAGCGTTAATAACTAAAGAAAGCGTAGGAGGGGGTGGACAAGTTGTCTAAAACTCTAATTTGTGCCTTTGTGCTGTCGAGGATGGACTACTGTAATTCTCTTTTAGCTGGAATTCCCAAGTAGATGTATCTTCTTGACAGACTTCAAAGGATTCAGAATAACACTGCTCGCCTCATCTGATGCGATATGATCGTATATCACCTATCATACGCTCTCTTCACTGGATGCCAGTCGTGGGCCGTATAGTATACAAACTTTCCAATTTGACTTACTCTGCCGTTTCTGGCACTGGCCCTCGTACCTCGTTCCATCTATACGCCCGCACGACTTCTTCCGTCATCTTCTGAAACCAAGCTTCTGCGAGTCCCACTAAAACAAAAACGTATGGAAAGAAGTCTTTCTCCTACCAAGCCCCATCAATTTGGAACAGATTACCCCCTCAGCCTTCGACTCTGATTTTTTTTACCAAATTTAAGTCTAAACTTAAGACATCTTTCCAGAACGACGACTGCACTGTGACCCTGTCCTGACCATTAGCGTGTATAATTTACTTTGTGTATGAGTGAGTGTATGTTGTAGAAGTGAGCGAGTCTGTTATATGGGAATATGGGTGCGTGATTGTTGATGATTTAGTCTATGTATGATTTATGTAAAGTGCTCTGAGCAAATCTTTGGAAAGGCGCTATATAAATCCTCTTAATCATGCTCATCCTCATAATTATTATTGTGAGGTTTAAAGCAAGTACTCGCCGACAGTTTTGTATAACTGTGCATGTGATACCCATTTATGGCCTTGGTGTTCGTCGTGTTCTTCATCATCATCATTTGCCCGGCCTGTGTCCTGTGAGGACTAAACAAAGAGCGCAAGAAATGGCATGCAGTCGGCTGTCTCTAGTATTGCAAAAGTGCCCAGAAGTTGAAAGCCGAAATGTTCTATGGAAAACCCAATGTCGGACAACATTTCATGTGGAAAAGAGGAATAGTAACTGAGGGGGTGGACGCGAAAACCTGGGGGGGGGGGTATTTGGGGCTTGGCTGGCGAAAGTCAAGTGAAACCTCCGAAATAATAGTAGACAACACAACGCGGAGCATAGAAGTGGCAAGAAGTCACAAGAGACTCTCGCAAGTCTGGTAACTTACTCTTCGATTTCAAAACGAGACCAACCGAAGGAACTGAGCACTGGTCACGCCAATAATAATAATAATAATGTTTAGTAGTAGTATTTTTCCTTTAAGTAGGACGCGGTGAAGTTCTCTTAATTCTAGTTCTCTCTTGTTTGGTATCATCCTGAATTCCTCCCCTCCGTCCTTATCCGCCCCTCTCCCTCCAACGTCCCCCCCCCCAGCGTCTCTTCTCCTACCTTCCCCCTTACCTCTTCCCCCTCATACCCCCGGGAACGTGCAGAGGAACCAAGGTCAAGCAACTGGCGATATCCGAGCGGCTACGCTCCGTTAGCTCCCTTAGAGAGCATTTTTATCCCCTTCACGGGCCCGTTCCCGGTTTTCAATTACGGGATTCAAATGAAGCTACATCGCTTGGCTGAGGCACCGTGGACGGACTCGGTGGGCGCTGAAAGACTGCAGCTCGACCCCCGCCGCTTATCAATAACCTGCCGGTGAAAAGGAAATTGTCCGGGCGACAAATTTTTCATCATGTCTACAGTGTTCCTCCTTCCATGGCCTCTCACGACACCCGCGCTGTTAAGATCTGACTAGATTTTTGTCGCCGCACTTTTAGAAATTATTAATTGCCGACTCAGAAAGCGCGGGGATAGCTAATTCAGAGCAGTTGGCTAATCATAACAGAGCTAAGAATGCGGGACTGTTAAGGCTGTGTAAGAAGCTTTAGAAAAGTCGAAGGGTGGAAAAACACTGGCTCGTCAAATGTCAACAGATCGTCCTCCATCATCGGGAGTGGACCGCTGATGACACAGACCGCTGAGCCCTATGGTGACGGCTGGCACACACCGCTGGGTGTTTAGCAGCCCAGGTAAACGTATTGCGTGCTCCCCGTAGTCTCAGACAAGCACGCGGGACCTGGCGGGCGGACCTTTGAAGTATCAGGCCTGTTGCAGGTACGTGTCCTCCAGGGATCGGGTCGTAAGTCTTCGCAAGCGACATTGTATCACAAGCCAACGTGAATTATACAGGTGTCACGTGACATGAGACCTCAGACAAAGTCCTTTGGAACGAACAGAGAGAGAAACTTCTTCTCCACCCATTAGCTCAAGGGTTTCTCTATAAGCCGTATGTCACTTTCGATTAAAGGGCTTTACGGAAGAAAAAAATGAAAACAGTAAGTCACTGCACACATAGCTGCTGTTTTGGTTCGCTGTGCGCTGTACCTATACTTTGGGTGAATGTTTATTCGTTTGTTTGTTTGTTTGTTTTGTAAATCACGAATCAGTTAATTGTAGTTGAAGGAGTTTCTCTATGACCCCCGAGTCACCTGCGTTTAAGCATTTTTTTGCACATCAAACCTCCCTGCACATTATATTTTATGTCTAGAAACTTATTCCGCAGATCCATTGGAAGAAATCTTCTACTATTACAAGTCTGATCAGCCTGACGATATTAAAGACAAGACATGTGGAATACAGAGGAGGAAGGAAAAACTATCCTCAGTCCACTACGAGGCAATGACATTTTAAAAATTTCTCAACAATGTTGTATAGGGCCCGCAAAAACGTTTTGACCTTGTTTGAATGTCATACAGAGCACGAATCTAAGATGTACAATTATCCACAAAACCAAATAAAGTTCCTGAGAGAAATATCGTACACTTTTGTTATAAAATAGGTCTGACATCTAAAAAACGTCACGACGATACAGGTGTTAGAAAATTGAAATACAAATTCACCATGCGATAGTCATAAGACCTTCGAATTAAAGACGAAAGAAAGTCTTGTCAAATGCTGAGAAGTTCACTTAAAAAAAAAGCACTTGAGCAGTTAAACATAACAAGTGGTAAGTAAAAGGACTAAGAACAAATTCCTCGCTGCATCTATAAATAGTTCATTGCAAATCAGCCAATCACCACGAGTGACTTTACTGGACATCGAGACTGTTAGGAAAATGGCGACTGCACAAGAGTGTTTCGCTAATGCTGCTAGTGGCCACCGACTTCCTTTGCTTTTAATTCCTCACCCAGGGTTAGACCAGAGCTCCGGGTGAGCGGGTGGATGGGTGACGGCACGACTTCCTCTCTCTCCGACGCGAGATACGAGTAGGCCATTTTTTTTTATTTTTTTTTTGCGGCGGATCCGGATTGGGTGGCGCGCGAGCACCAGCAGGTCTATTAGTTTCTCAGGTTTCCACAAACCGTTTTCTTGGAATCTTCACTGGCGGAAAGGCCGTTGTCTGAAACTAACAACAGCCGAGACACGGGTAAGGCCGTGGTTACAGTTCTGAGAAGGTGGAAGAAGGGGGTAGTGTGAAATGGCTCTGTGGACTTGAGATGCTTTTGAGCTAGCGTGAGCGTTTGTGTGTGCGTGCGTTTGTGCTTGCATTTTGTCTACTTCAGACGTTCATTTGCAAGACGAGAGTGTGTGTGTGGCAGCAAGTGTCTTTCGTCTTTCCCTGGGTTATTATTGTTTGTTGTAAGGAAGCAGCTATGGATGAGTATGCGCCCTCTAGTGGCTATTGGTTAAGGGAGATTATCATTACCGTTACTTGCTTTCTATCCCCGGCACTAACTAAGGAGGGGGTCATAAGATAATTGATAAGTGCTCCCTTGACTTCTCGCATCCGGCAGGCGAGAAAGAAGCGAGATTATCATCGGACGCCGAAAATTAGCTCGTTAATTAGAGGGGGCTCAGGTGCACGTGCCACGACAACGGTGAGAAGAAAAGAATGGTTCTGGCGATGAAAGGGAGGCGGACACGGAGCTTAGAGGTCTGCTATTAGAGAATAACGAGAAGACGCAGTGAGAGCTAATCGCTAGACACAGGGATCGGAACACAGCAACACAACAGTTAGCGAAAACAGAGAGAACAGGACAGACAGAGTCGAGAGAGTGAGAGAAGAGAGAGAAAGAGACGAGCGGGTGCGTGCGGATGCACAGAGAGAAAGAGAAAACGAACGTTTGGCTTCGTTATCTATGGTTCTTGATATTAGCTCTTGTTTATTTAAAACAAAATTTAACGTGGTCGAGTTTAATTTAAAGGAAAACTATGAATACTTTCGTAATTTTTGTCCCCCCCCCACCCCAAATATAAAGTCATTTGGCAAAAATGATCATTAAAAAAATGTATGGAAATAGACTGACATAAATAGTTTCAGGAAATCAGAAAAAACATTAAAAAGTGAACATTGAGCGAGGGAGGGGGATAAAGGGACGGGGGTGTTATTGAAGGAGAAATCCTTTAAAAATACATCTCTTCCTTATACCAATCAATTTATGATTGTAGCCTATTGACTAACATTCCTCTGCAGATTTATGACAGTTTCCGTCATCACGCTTTCCATAATTTCTCTTTGCGTCTTCTGTGTTTGTCTTTTGTTACTTGTCTGCACGGATTTTTCTCCTTCCGTCCTCGTATGTTGCGCCTGTCTCCTACTTGTCTCAAGCGTCGAGAGCATGCTCCTTTGTGAGAGTGATTATGCGCTAAATAAATCACACGTTTATTAAGTTTTGATATGTTTGCGTGCGTGTAGATGGAAAAGAAAACTCACAAGATATTTTATTAACGAGACATTGAAGTGAAACTGTTCTGTAATGAGTTCGTAACCATTTTTGGCGTCGCTCTGTCGTTCTTGGTTTAGGGCTTTTTGCAAAACAGCTTAACTGAATCTCGATGCAAACCTTTTTTTCAAAAACATGGCGCAGCGGTGGTCACGACAAATGTCTTGACATATCTTTAAGATTCGCAATGATAATTCCGTTAATTAATTTTTCTTTGAAATGATTATCTTATTACGATGAAATATTAAGTTGGGAGAAGGATCCAACTAATGTTAATTGCTCGAGTTATCCATTGTTAAGCTCTGGTACACGCAACAGCTGTTTCTTAAAAATTATTTTATAAAAGACAGGTGATGTTGGAGCAGTTTCTATCATGAACGTGCTGTGGATGGGTGACACGCTGTGACCTGCTAGAGCCGTTTAATCATCAAAGTAACAGCTGAAATAACCTTTCCCTATCGATCCCCTCGCAAGCGGCGGCTGATTCTTGTGCGTCAAATGCAACGAGCATCCGTAAAACACTTCGCAAGCCGGCGAAAGAGACTCCCCCTTCCCCTGTTTGTATTATTCATACTTTAATGTTCATTAGTCCAATGTCCCTATGTTGTCGGGCCGTGTTTATGTGCGGAAGGATGTCTAAGCCATCGCGGTTGTTAAAAGTTGTCAATGAATGTACGCTGTATGATCCGTCAGCAGTCAACTAATTACCAGTTTAAATGCATCATTTTTCTCCATTTCGTGCGTGGTTCTGTTAGCCTTGCAGCAATTTCATTGTTCATGAAGCGTTTTACTGTTTTGTAAAGAAAGAGAATAACGCTGTTATGCTCTCTCAAATACCGGATGACGCAGCCATCTAGAATAAGAACACGATGGTACCTCGACCACAATCCGTTGTGGAAGGCTGGTCAAGTGTCGAGAACTTTTCTCCTGGAAGATAATGTAAATGTATTTAGAAGGTTCCGTCATCCGCCAAAAGCTTACTGGAAGGCTGGTCGAGTGTCGAGAGTTTATTTTCCTATAAGAAAGTGTAAATGCGTTTAGTTGGCTCCGTTACCCGCCAAATGCTAACTACCTTGTATTTTTCTTAGAATTTTAAACTACGACATACGTAAACATGATGGGTTTGCTTAAAGTATGTTTCGCTGAAAAATACAATTTAATCGTTTCTACAAATTTAAATCTTTTTGTTACCACTTCTACTGTTACATCAGCTGCTTACTAGCCTTTGTTTCAGTGTCATCGATATCGCCGAGTACGTCACTTTCATACTTCGCGGTGCAGTAAGATCTTTTTTCAATTTAACTGTTTTCCTCTTTCATTCACATTTAGCATTAGGAAGTTTCTGGGGTGCCATGGTGAGCATATGGTATGCGTATATTTATATACGCAGAAAACCCCCTAAAATAACAGCATAAGGACAGGTCTCTACTGCTTGAAACCGACGCGAAAAAGTGACGCTTTTCCCTTTGTTTCACCCCTGAGCGCAACAGGTAAGCGTGGCATCACGTGCAGGTTTTAGCACGACGGCCGAGTGCCAAGGAAGCGGTCGAGCCCCGAAACAGAATTCTCTCAAATATATTCGTCGTGGACCAAAATGTTCGAACTCCGAGCAGTTGGAGTGCAGATGTACAACTATATATATATATATATATAAATATTTATCAAGCGTAAAACATGAGCCATTCCAAGAAGATGGATCGATATACATGACCTGGTTCTTTATTCTTACTTCAAACGCAATAATCAAACAGACCAGTAGATTTCTCTTTAAACCCCCCTTCCCCTCAAGAATAATTTATTACTCAGGGGATAATGTATGTTAAAAATTCGACATATTTACTATTTGCAAGATCAAATTAATATATATATATATATACAAATTCTTATTTTATGAAGTAGGCTTAATAGGATGTTCCATTACCTTAATTGTGAAATTAAATGAAATACTGGCAGCTATGACAATTCAAAAGCAGAAGACATACGACAATACAGAGAATAGTAAAAGAATGTCCAGCACGGGGAAAAAAAAAAATCGTAGGCAAGAGGTGGGTTAGGTAAATCTTAAGGGAGGTAATTCTTTACTTGCACATTTGTTTGGGCTTACTTCTATTCGTAAGCTTTGCCACCTTTGCAGGAGTTTAAAAAAATGCTTCATACTGATTAAATCATAATAATCAAAGCTACTGACATCAAAACATGACGAAACAACAAATGAAGTACCAGTCAGACTCTAAAGGCAAGTGCTTATGAGTTTTATCAGTGAATACTTTTAGGTACTTTATTTTGAAGTGATGACAAAACTTGAAATTGACATACATCAGCAAAACATTACAAATATTGAAAGAGTCATATCTAGCCCTACTGTTTCCATATGACATCAAAAAACCATTGCAGCCCAAACAACAATCCACAGGGGCGATTAACAGTTTCGTCATAGATGAGTTTTCTCCCTTGCTCAATGTCCATTTCCACCACATCAATAAGCTCCCCTTCTTCAGCCAGCCCACCTCCAGTTCCAACACGCATGTCATCTGTGACATCTGCATAATACAGTATCTGCTTCGATCCTGTGGTCCCAACTCCTGCCCTAAAATGAGATAATCACATATTATAACTTCAAAATCTTGTAAGAAAATTAAAAAGATCAAATGTTTTGCTGAAACATTTGTAGAACAAAAATTCAGCAGTAGGTTCTATAAAATGTTGCAGGTTTTAAGTAATAAAGCCTACAGAACCAAAGGTATTACTCAGATTAAACAAATAAATGAGACCAATGTCTGCCATTTGCAAAATTAACAAATGCAGATATTATACAGAAAGTAAAGCAAGACAGTGTACCTAAAAGAAGTGATCTTCTTAATGGAGTCTAGTGGAACCTTGTAGCCACACTCTTCAAGCAGCTCCATTTGAGCCATCTCTTTAGGGCTATGATTTTTATCCATGATGCCTGCACAGAGCTCTATCGTCAAGCCCAGCTCCCCAGGATACTTTTCCGTATCCACTGTTTCTGCTTCACTGTCATCCTTGGTACTCACACAGTTGTTCAAGTACACAGCTATAAAAGCAAATGAGTATGTATTATTAATTTTAAAATATTAATACTATTATTCTACAGGAAGCATATTTATTAATTAAAATGAAGTCTTCTTCGATTTCTAATTTCTGATAAACCAGCTCCAGCTAGTGACTATTTTCACAATGCAACTATTGGTCACCTGTTTACAGCAGTAAATATAGCCATGGCCCTTTGGAGTGTGCATTCAAAACACCAAGAGCCTCATTCAGCTCAAAGACATTATTAAGTATTAAGCCCAGACTATTATTTTAATACAGATCATTAGTAACAAAGATAAAGAATGAAACATACTGGTAAATCCCAGTCTGGGTATAGTCTTACTTGTAAATAATATGGAGAAAAAACATTTTCTATGCAAGAAATAAATTTCTGTGCAAAGACTGGTTAAGAAAAAAATTAATTTGCTCTACTTTTGCTATAATTTTATAAATTAGTAAAGTCAGGTGATATTTCTGTTCCTCACTCATTTGCTTGTTTGATCTTTCTCTTTGTACCCTCTTACTCAAATACACATGCATGCACTAATATTATGAAGATACTTTGTTCTCATTGTACCTGGTCTGAACTGCTTAACAAACACAAATACTTGTCTTGTAATGTTGAAAACAAGGACAGCAATACTGTAAAAGTGAAAAAAGAATTTTTAGGACCACTGTACACTTTCACTTCATAGATGTAAGTACGCATGCATGCATCTATAAAAATAGGCATGCATGTACTGAGATAATTTTATTCAAAAATTAAGTAAGTTGTTAAACTATACATTTAAACACATTTATACATATGCATGTTTTTCTGAATACACATACACACACATATAAACAGTGTTAAAAATAAGGACAGATTAAAAGTATTATAATTTTTAAGATTATTTCTGACATTAAAACCTACCTATCATGTACACGCATTGCATCCCATGTCTTTTGCATACCAGTCTACAATAAAAAGTATTTGAATACTTATTATTTAATAATAAATACTCTTTCATGATTCATAGTAAATACTCTTTTATAGTTAGAATAAGCTGAAGAGGATTTAATATTTTGTGCAAGATTTAGTTGAATGTTTTTGCTTCCATACATAAATGTGTGTGTGTGTGTGTGTGTGAGAGAGAGAGAGAGAGAGAGATGGGGGGAAATAGTTTGTTCATAAAATATTTTAATGTGGCTCAGACACAAGATTCTATGAACAAAAAATGCAAATGTAATGATAACAGCAGTTTAAAAATTATAGAATACAGATTACAGATAAGCAAATACAAAGCAATACAAAACAGTAGAGGTTGTAATTTCCCTTCACAATCAATAAGGATCCTTTTACTTTTCCTGATGCTCATTTAACATGTGTATCAAAAATGTTGAAAGAACTCAGAAAATAATACATAAGCAACATGAAGACTGAAATGAAGATAAAAAATACAGCCATAGTTTTGACATGTGTGAAAATCTATAGTCCATGTTGGTCTTTGTTAACATTATACCTGTTTGCTAAAGACAAGCAAACACTAAGAAACAGTTTTAACAAACATGAAGTAATTGCAAAATACATAAATAAACACTTAACTGGAATAGCCAGAACGGACCTTTTTACGCCACTTTTTCATGATTCATAAGTACATTTCAATATGATAATGCAATTTTAATGGAAAGAGGTGTTGTTTGACTGTCCTACCCAATTATCATATGCTTCATAAATGGGCAAACTTACTCATCATATTCTGTGATGAGGTCCCATGTTTTCTGTTCATTGTTCTGCATGTAACACAAGATAACATTAAAGACTGCTTACTAAAAACTTTAAAAGGATGTTTAAAGAATAGGACACAGACAAAAAAAAGGTTGGAATGTTCCTATTTTTGTCATCTGCACTCTGAAATACCTCTTCCTTCAAGCCTAATCATTCGCACCTTCCATAGGTGCAAACGGTCATGTCTTATAACAAATGTGACGTATGCTTTCAGTGCTATCAGTATAATTCTCTCTGCGCTAGAAATATACTTCACACGGGTTAAAAGTGTACTCCACAAGCCAAGTACCAATCATACTCACTGCATGGGTTAGGCGGTAATAGGTAATCAATAGTTTTTGTAAAAGTCCTAAGACACAAAAATAACATTTACCTGTTTATACTGCATCCTAATAGGATGGATGTATTTAGATTCAATGCAGGGTAGAAGTTTTACATCGGATATTTTGTCCATCTCGTGTTTTCTGGCCGAAGGTTTGGAGACGAGTGAAGGGAGATTACTAGTGCAAAAGAGTTACAGAAGACAAGGGACGCTACTACTGTTTATTTGTCCGCAAACGCCGCAGGCGAGGAGCAGAAATGGCTATAGTGGTTAATCCACTCGAGATTGTATACCGTTGTCAATGGGTAAAACTAGTGACGTGTACTTGAACCAGAAATTCGATGTCATTGTTTTTACCACTGTGTCAAACTAATTCAGTCCTGATGTTTAAAGCACTACCTTGGCACTTGTCGAGGATAAAATAACGGGTTCATATCGGAATACCTACGCAGGTGACAAACTCACTGCCAGTTCGAGCACGTACGGATCAAGAGCAAAGCCAACAGATCCAGAAAAGCGAGGATCCGAATGAACGGAGTACAGCTTGGTTGGTCGGGTGGTTTATTTTATAGGAAAGTGCTTCCACCTTGAGGTAATTTCGCACTACTATGGGGTTAGAGGGAGTGGGGAGAAAATTGGAGTACCAGGAGAAAACCCCCGATGTCCGGCCCTGCGGACAGGTGTCCAAGACGAGATCTGAACCCCGAGTTTCTCATTGCAGTGGTAACAAACTATAGTGTTTTAATTAACCACTACTGACTACCACGGACCTTCATTCACTGGATAAGTGTCTCTCATTCGTTGTCTCTTTGCTCTATCATAGGAGTGACCAATTGTAACAAACCCTTTAAACGAAGGGCTTTCGATTCCGTTTTCTGTCAAAATGATCTCCCTAACGTAGAAGAAATTTTAGAAGTGAGTAATTAAATTTTTCTTTCATGAGAACCTTGTTAAAGATTGATTGCAAAATAAACAGTATTTTCTGTGAAATGTATTCTGTTTGTTTATAGAAAACGGAGTTAGATTTTTTGACAATTTTATAATCTAAAAACATCGTCAACACAGATGCTATTGACTTGTTTTACCACTAACAATTAAAAACAACATTGTTTTTGATTTTTTGGAAACAGTTGTTCTGTTACGAAAACAAAATATCTACTTTAAGAATTTATTTAAGGTATGCAAACAAAGAACCAGAAACATGAGGCCTGTCTAAAGGAAAGCCGAGACTTACACCGGACATGAACCCGAGTCACTTATCCAGTAATGAAGGTCCGTGGTGACTACACTACCGGGTGCCCCGGAGTACGGTTGGACCATGAACGTTGATCTACTGGACTGCCAGCAGACGATTTTTTTCAATTAAGTCGGAGAGCCACGAGAACGAGGCTCGGAAAAAAAGCAGCTTCCGGTAGGGAACGATGACAACAATGGCAGCAGTTAAGGAATATAAACAGCCAGGAAGTGGTAACTCCTGCAGCATGGAAGGATGCCACTGTGCAAGTTACAAATGTTTTGGTGTAAGTTTTTTTCGCCTTCCGTGGCCAGGTATATCAAAAGAGCAAGAAGAGTGGCGAGCGGCTCTCATTCATGCTAAAGGCCAGCGGATTTAGTCCGATTTCCGTTTCCGGAGACGCAGCACGACGATGGAATCTACGTCCATCATCGTGCTGCGTCTCCGGAAACGGAAATTGGATTGAATCCCGCTAGCCGAGACTAGCGGTTCAGAACTTCGCAAGAGGCTAAGCGTTGGTCTCGGCATTTCGTCAGCAGTCCAGTAGATCAACGTTCATGGTTGGACCATTTCAAAGGGCAGTAGGTAGCTCAGGATTACAGCAGCGACAGCGGCGATGGCCAGGTTCAGCAAATTTTGGAACAGCCAAATTTAGGTTTTACGTCTCTCGTTGTGCCCATCATGCTGTACGTCTGCGAGACGTGGACCTTGCTCACAGAATCGGAGCGACGGATCCAAACGTTTGAAATGAAATGCTTCAGGAGGCTCCTTTGGATCTCCTACTGGGAGAAGAAGACAAACGACTTCGTCAGCAGCTTAGTCGCCTACTTGGTGGGTCCCCGGATCGAGCCTCTGCTCCCCGACGTCAAGTGACAGAAGCTGGTGTGGTTTGGTTATGTACGAGTACGCCATGACTCTCTGCCGGACGGTTCTCCGGGGTCGACACCGAAGCAAGCAGAAGAAAAGCTGTGTGACTAACATGAAGGTGAGGATGGGGGGGAGGGGGGAGCTTTTCTCGTGGTCGCATGACCAGTCCCGCTGGCGTGAGTTTACCCATGGTGCATCACATTGTGTTTCTCCTTCAACAAGGGATGAGAAGAAGATCGTGACACGTAGTTTTCTTTCTGGATGAGGCATCTATTCTAATGACCGGTCGTCGGGGGTTTTCTCTGGGTACTTCGGTTTCTTTCTCTCCTTCCCCTCTGCACTTATTGTTCGAAATCACTAATAGTGTGAAACGCTTTCCTTAAATAAACCAACGAGTAATATTATTTGGAACACTAAAAATTCAGCGGATATTTTAATAAAAAGCGTTATTTCTTGATTAACAAGAATAACTGTTTAACAAGGATTAAAGAAAACTTTCCCGAGTGTAGATTACACCTTCTTATATGTTTATATAGAGTGCGTAAAGAAAGGAATAAAAGATTAACAAAGAAATTACAAACGCTTCAAGTCACAAACTTCTATGATATATGAACAGAAGTCTGTAGCGTTAATCGTCACATCACATCCCTTAAAACCGAGTACATTTTTGCATCTTCATCATAAACATGATGAGAAATTTTTTAAATGCGATCCTTATTTGGTAAAAATATGATAAAATTTATATTTACAGCAGATTTTAACAGTTAATATGACATGGCATTTTGACTGCACGCGAGTCAAAAACAAAGGTGAGAAAAAACCTCGATCAGCTATTGATAATGAAGATTCACCTATGAACAAGGCATATCCTACTTGCGTTACTGATATTAAATAGATTTCTATTATGCAGACCATTCTTGTTGCACATGAAAGAGCTAATAAAAAGACACCCACACTTGGGAAAAACCCATGAAAGTTTTATTTGATTGACATGAGTACACGTAAGGTGTGCGTTTTTCAGCGTAATAATATTCATTTTACAGTTGTATGGGCATAGATTCTTCAGGTAATCGTGAGATCAGTCAAATACCGTTCCACTCTATGTTACTGAGGCCATCTTGAGCCCTTCAACATACTTAAAAAAAAAGATCAGGGGCTAGTTGCACAACATATTTCTAAAACTTTAAGAAAAACTGTTCGAAAGAAGCAAATTTAGCAACTTTCTTTTTTGAAAAAAACCACTCCTATGCCATTAAGACGCGTTGTTCAAGAGCAGAAGAAAAATGATAACTTTAACTCTGCCTTAAGCAGCTTAATCTTATTTAAAACAGTTTTAATTTAATTTTTTTTAATTGTGTTGTGTACTGGGTCTCTAAAGTTGATTATCTAAATATAGTTAAAGCATCAAAGTGTTTAATATTAGATATGTTATGTGCAACTTGCCCCAGCAAGAACAATCATCCACAGGTTTGCTATTTTAGCTTAGATCAGTTGTTTTAGCTTCGATCAAAGCCTTTCGCAGAACCTAAATGCTAAAGTCGACTTGAGGCACATGGTCAAAACATATTCTCTGCTCATAAACTTAAGTTGATGTACATTCAAAAATGTTTAACAATTATTAAATCGACATACATTTGCCATTATCAGGTTTTGCTTCCTCAACATCATACACAGAAAACTGCATAAAGTTATATTGTACGACCACCAAAGTTTATCCCATTTAAAATCCGATTTACAGTCCATCTCCCAAGGTCTTCCGTGTGTCAAACAATTAGCAACGCCGCAATGTTGAATGCCCATAAAGATTTTAAAAATTGATTAACAGTCTTTTGGTCCCTGCAGTTGATCTTGATACAAATTTACCGAAATAATCAGACATCTTTCAGGAAGAAACATTCGTAAGTAATCAGGCATATTTAATAAAGAAAGAAGTAAACATTAATTGTCAAAAAATCAGACACCACCGGGATAGTAACAAGGTGACCATGTTTGTCGCCTTCTGGAGTTAACCAGTGATGTAACACCGCTTAGTTCAAAAAGTAACCAATGACGCCAGAAGGCTTAATTCAGAAAAATAACACGGTAAGATGTGCACGATATGATTTGAAAAAAAGCTGGTGAGGCTATGAAAAATCAACAATAACTTCACGAAAATATAGAACTTTCCAAAAATTACTGTGAAAATATTTAAATGAACTATAGCGTTGTCCGTCTCCTTATGTCTGATATAAGAATCTGAAACCAAGCTGTTTTAAACGATACACTAAAAGTTCCTAATAAGGGAGAGACATATTACTCCAGCATTCTCTGCCTGAGTACACATGTGTTCAATACACGTGAGGCTCAACTTACTCCCGTTCATCTTGAAAGATGAGGATCGATTTACGACTGCTTTGCGCTTATTACGACGACCCCCGCCCCCCACTTCCTACCAAACAAACAAACAAACAAAAAAAACTTTGATTATTTATTCGAACTTCACCGGGACGCCGAGTAAAGACCTCACTATGAATTTCATAACAGCAGTATGTACACGTGGGGGAGTAGTCTGCATGCACTTCAACAACTCTGCAGCGAGCACAGCGCTGTGCAGCATTCATCAATAACAGATGTCAGTGCACGTGTGTGAGAGAGTGGGTTGAGTGTGTGTGTGTGTGTTGGGGGGCAGCAGGAAGGGACACCTACATTTTGCATAGTCGGTTCACATGCACCTGCACGACTGAAAAGAATCACGAACAATGCATACCTAGTCGATGGTAGACACGTGTGTGTTTGTGCAGACGACACACATATGGATGGTTAAGGCGGATTACATTGGCGAGTTTCCGCAAGGCTTCACGCGTAGGAATTCTTATGACAATCCTGCATTGGCCTCACTTTGCCAAAATCTTTCTCAGTACTGCTGACTAGAGACCAAAGTGCCGGTTAGCTGCTCTCTAGCTAAAATCAACAGAAAGAATAGAGGGAGGCCGTAAGTGACTTTGGCAATGAGTGTGCACGCTACTCGAGATCTCGCTCTCCACCAGACCGCCATGTTTATGAGTAATACTGTGGAAATATCTTGTCAAAGACAGACAATCACTTCGACATGATACTCTGTTGGTATTTAAACAAATTTCTTTCGTCACTAAAACCTGCAAAATTGACTGGTGTACATTAGTCAGCATGGGTGCTAATGTAGTAACGGTCAGTTCGAGTCTCTCGTCCACCTATGCATGTACTCGCTGTGGAAGCGCAATCCACACACAGGAGTAACATTTCTAACCGTTTCTGGACCTTAGAGTTCACGTATTTCTAACAGGAAGCCGGCTTCAGATCGACAGCGACACGTCCAAATAATGTTCGCAAGCCTCAGTTGCAGATGTAGACCTGAGGAGGAAAATCGTGGCTCCAGCGAATGGTTTCTCCCGGCAGGACGATCTGCAGGCCATGGTGATAGAGGGTGGTGAGGTCGTGCTCCACACCCTGCATGTACAGACGCACGTTGGGACACTGGCCCAGATTGATGGCCAGCAGCTGCGGGCAATCCAGCTGCAGGCGGTGCACGTCACGGCACCCGAACATGTTGAGGAACTTGAGGGGCGCAGCCTCCAAGGCCACCTGCGTGATGCTGCGGCACTTCTCTAGGTTCAGGTGTGCGATGTTGGGGCAGCCGTGGAGCGCCATCTGCAGCACGTAGTCCGTCATGCAGCAGCGGTACAGCACCACCGTGCGAGCCAGCGGCGTGCTCAGTGACAGCAGGTTCACCTACGGAAGGACGAACACTGATGACAGCATGACGAGAAGAGGGATCACATTAAAGAAATGAGGAAAAAGAAGACATTAATGTATGACTAAGCATCAAAGACGCTGATGGTGTGACGTGAACGGGTTAGTGTGCAGACAGCCGTTATGCTAGTGTTTGTTTACTGCATTGAAAATTTTATATCCATTAATATTAGCGTAAGCAGATTATTTCAAACGCCGCAATATTCTATATTCGATTTGCATCAAAACTATCTTATTGACTGAATAAATCTATTTTGATAGAGAAGGGTATTGTAAACGCGACATTCTACTTTCATGCTAAAAGAAGAAGAAAGACAGGAACAAGATAAAGAGTTCGCCTATCCCCGCCCATGATGGAGAAGTCCGTGCGTGAAAGATACATGTTCTGTCCTAAACATGATAGGTAACCTTGCAGTCGAACAGCCTAAGAAAGCCGACGGATCCGAGAGCCTGGATGACGCAGGAATCCAGCACCAGCTGGTCATCGCTGCAGAGGTTGAGCTCGATGGCATCGACGCTGACGCACTGTACCACCAGCGTCTTGAGTGCCGGCGTGCCGATCAGCGCCACCTTGCACAGGTGGTTGGCGGTGATGTAGACGTGGTTCAGCGTGATGATGTCGTTGTCGGCTTCTGTGTGGAATAGGCGCAGGCTGGGGCTACGTACGTGCACGGCCTCGCACGAGAAGTCACCCAGCAGACACAGCTCCTGCACTCCGGGTACCAGCGTCTCCTCCAGCAAAAGAGAGTCCACAGACAGGCAGCCGAGCTTGAGGACCGCTACCCGAGGGTTCTTGTACAGGGTATCTTTCAGGGTGCGCATGTCCAGTTCCTCGCAATTGCTCAACTCCAAGTATAGAAGTCTTCCGCCTTTGATATTCAAGGTGTGCAAGACGTTACTTCCGTTGACGCATGCGCGGCGCAACTTAGGCGAATAGATCTCTAGGTGCTCCAGGGACTCTAGGCCTTGGTCTACAGTCACGTGACGGAGGTCGGGGGCCTCTATGCTGACAAAGAGGACGTTCCAGAGGTTGAACAGATAGAACTTCTGCAGCGAGTCAGATACGAGTCTTATGCCATGTAGGTGCTGAAACACGTAAAAGTTTTTTTTTTAAAGTCGCTTCTATTAAGTCTTTTCAGATCAGCTTCTATAACGTATTCTTTTTATTCTCTCTCTCTCTCTGTCTTTGTGTGAGCATATGCTTTATATATATATATATGTAAATGACGCATCATTCGCTGAATGGTTACACGAAGCTATGTCCATTTTAGTCAGACAATCGCGAAACCAAACAATCTTACTGCTGTTGCTGCTGGTGTTGTAGGTTGCTGTTAGTATTTGGTTTTTAAATCTCTATAATGAACGTATGTCAAGATGGAGAGAGAGAGAAAGAGTCTCTTTGTGGTATTAGTCCGTTCTCGTCCGCGGTGAATCTTAGCATGTAGAAATGGATCCTTTGTGCTCGTTCCTCACCGAATGCTCTAAAGGCTGGAGGGGTGGGGTGGGGGCAACACTCGCTTCATCACGAAAAGCTCATAAAATTAAGGGGAGAGGAGAGAGATTGGCCGACTGACCGACTAATATTCAGTTTAATAACCGCAGACACGAATAGCTGGGCGTGGGAGCCCGGGAAAGCACGCCTGAGAAACTTGACCAATGGCCGCGTGCACAGCTGGCCCAAGCATGCTGACGTCACCAAGCACAGATCGATGACGTGACTGATGTGACAGAAGCACGCTGTTAGCATCGACTGGTGGCGCCCCTTCGCCCTCCTTTTCCAACAGCATCACACGCAAGGAGGTTCGTGTGCTGGGAAACTTCAAAGATCAGTTTACGTTTCAAGACGACTGGCAAAATAAAAAAAAAACAGTAGCGATTCTAATATATATATATATATACTGAGAGATTTCGGGTGCTTACATTTGAAAGCCACGGTGCCCAAAACGTAATTATTTATTGACTACTCTAAGATTTTTAAAGAGGGAGAGAGACTCAGGCAGACAAACTGGAGATGAAGATTCATGCAAAACCTTCTTCGTCATTGAACAAAATCAAGGCCTTGACTTTACGATTCACAGAGACTTCGGTTACGCTTGACCAGATAGATAAACTTAGAGATCAGTTTCATATAAAACACGTCTCTGTTTTTTTTTTTTTGTGGAATCCCTACTCTTAGTTTTATCACACCTGTGCCAGGTAGTCTACCAAGTCGCAGTCTGTTACCTCTGAGTCTTGTTTTCAGAAGCTTTTGTTTTCCCAGTGTCGAGGTGGATTTCATTTCGTGCGACGGTAACAGATATTGTCAAAGCTTATGTTTTTTTCAAATAATTTCGATAAAGTTGAAAGGGTTGAATGAGAAGTGTAACTCCGAAGTACTAGTAACATGTAACAGGATTCAGTATGTCAGATGGTACAGATTTCTCAGGCTACCTCTACACTATTCTATCGAACATCCAAAGCCCTACCCCCCTCTCCCAAACACTTCACTTAAAAATAAAATGACTCTGTCTGCGTATTAACCAGAGCTGTAAAGAGTTCATGCTACGTTTCAAAGGTTGTGTGATACGAAGTCACAGATGTGAAATTATTGCATCAGCCTAGAGTTTTGCTATTTATATCAGCTTTAGCTGAATTGAATAAGTAGTTTTCCTAGTTGGTTATATTGGTGAAATTTCTGTTAAAAAAGACAATACGTTTAATCACATCTAACTTTAATCTAATCAGTGTGAATCAAAATATACTGTTTGGGAAGGATCGAGAATAGTAAAGACTTTGGCACGTGTCAATGTATGAAAACCACGTTCACCAGTATCTCAGCCTTAAATCTAGTCGCTGCCAGGCGGGAAGTATTTTCTTTTCCTATGGATATTCTAACGTCCATGGTTCTCTCTCTCTCTCTCACACACACACACACACACACACACACACACACACACACACACACACACACACACTGTAGGACACTGATAGCCTGTCGTTGTTACACTCTACACATCTACAGGATATATCTAGAGCTTTAGTTTTCAGTTACCGCGAGGTCGCGTGAACCCCCACCCACTTCGGCTGAAAGCTCGCAGACCCACTTGGTCTGCCTAACGCCGCCTCTCTTTGAAAACCACTCATCCTGTTATAAACACAAGCTGTTGTAAAGCACACTAAACCTCTATCCACATTACACATATAGTTGTACAACGGTTCTCGAAACCCTTGCCCAAACACGGGCCATGACCAGGCTACAACAAGTTGTTGCAAATATTGAGAAGATATATCACAGGCGTTTCCATATTCAGTCATCCATAACGACCAACATTACTGCCCCCGTCGCGCCACGTAAGCAATGTCCTTTTTGCAAAGCACGCGCGAATGTTTCCCGACCAGCCGTGCGGTTTTCACGTGCGTGTTGCAATAGGGAGGTAGAGAAGGGGAGGGGTTGGGGGAGGGATTCGTTATCCAGTTGCGAGATGAGAAAAATCGGAGGCGGCCAGCATGCCAAAAATCGATATGCTCACGTCAATGGCAAGCGTTAGGCGGTTAAAATATATACAGAAAAAAAGTCGGGTAAACTCAACGGCTGTCAATCGGAACGAAAGGAATTTAAACTATAAAGCGCTGACGTCAGGAGAGAGAAAGGTTTAAACAAGTCTTTCTTCTTAATCTACGATACAGTGAGAAAGAGAAGAGAAAGAGTAGAGACACAGAGAGGGTAAAGGAAAGACTGAATGAATAGTGGAAGGAAAAAGATTTAATAAAATGAAGAAATGTATAAACGACATATTTCGTGTAAGACGGACTGTTGGTGCTATATTAGTGATGAGTATAGAAGTCTTTGTCACAGAGCAGTGGAAGACATTATTATGTAAGAGCTCTTAGTATTTCAACGACTGGCATTGTAATCTCTCCCGCTATTAATCTGGTGAACTTTGAACTAAGTTTACAATATTAGATGTTGAAATGCGCTAATCCTGATGATACTTGCATGGGCATCATAACGTCAACAGCTGAAGACCGAACCAGAGCCGTTAAC
The DNA here is from genome assembly GCA_004794655.1 of Marisa cornuarietis. Lineage (NCBI taxonomy): Eukaryota > Metazoa > Mollusca > Gastropoda > Architaenioglossa > Ampullariidae > Marisa > Marisa cornuarietis. Next base: position 6,553,699 of record SMMW01000001.1, read on the forward strand.
AGCAGCAACAACCCCATCAACACTAACAGCAGCACCATCAGCAACATCAGCATTAACAACACCATGATCTCTACTCCCACCATCAACACCAGCAACCGCAGCTACGTGGCACTCACTTCACAGTTGCTAATGCTGAGCTTCTTGAGGCACTTCATCTTCCTGACGATGGTCCAAAGCTCGTCCATTTCGATGGGCACGAAGTGCAGGCACAGCACACTGACCAGCCGCGCACTGGGTCCCTCCGACACCACCTGCGCGATGCGACCACCCTCCCGCATGGCGTGCTCGCTGCGGACGTCACTCAACGGCAGCCCCGAGTTTATCTTCAGTTTCAGCGTCTCCAGATGCGGCAGGGCCTGCAGAAACTGACTGACCCCCTTGGAGGTCATCATCCAGCAGGCGTTGAGGGATACGACCTTCAGCCCCTGGAAATACACGCCGACCCTCGCCAGGTCTTCGTCGCACAGCGAGAAACCGCCGTTGATCTGCACCTGCTCCAAGCGGCTCAGGGGGAACAACGACTCCACCACGGCGCGCGTCCACAAGATGGGCAGGCGGAGGTAGCGCAGGTTGGATAGGCGTGGGACCAGTGCGAAGACGCTTTCATACACCGGCGAGTGTTCGTACCAGGTTAGGCGCTGCACGTGCAGTCCGTAGACGCGGAAGACGCAGCAGATGAGGGAGAAGTGCCAGTACTTGTACGTGCGCGGGTCCACGTGCAGTTCACGCCACAGGCTGCTGGTGGAGGACAGGACGCGACGCCACTTGCTGCACACCATGGCCAGCAGCGGCAGCTCGTCCAGGATGGGGTGCAGATACCCGAAGATGCGGGCCAGAATTTCGTCAGGCAGGTCGTTGACGTGGATCCCCCAAATCGTCGTCTTGCCCATCCAGGTCAGGGCTCCAGACCCAGGGTTGCCGTTCTTGTCGCTTTTGACGAAACCGGTTCCCTGAACCAGCATGGTGGCGGTTTTGTCACGTTCAAGAAGGGGAAAATCTTCATAGGTGTTTCATCAGCCACTGATGCAGGAACGCTTGTTTCGTTTAGTGTGCCATCGTCTCACGTTGCTGAGAATTAAACCAAAAGAATAATGCTAATAAATAAAAAATTAAATGTCTCGTTGGGTCTCTCGTCCTATTTCTGTGCACGCTGAGCGCTGCCTGTAGAGACCCACATCTTGACCTAACTACCATGCAGTATGATATGGTTACTGCTAGTATAATCTCTTACCGTGACTGATTTTGTCATAAACATTCCAACCAGTGGAACGCAGGATTATGGCTCCTTTGAAATTGTCAAATTTTTGCTTATTATTCATCCATAAATCACAGCTAGTCAAGCGAAGCGCAAAATTAGCTTGCCAAGACTTACAGCGGTTTCCGATGGAAGAACGATCAAAAGAGAGGCTGAATTTCGCATGGGGAAGGAAGATGAGTCCGCTACGACCCGCAGCAGCAGCTTGCCTTGGAGTGTAAAGTTGTAGTAAAACGCCCAACGTCTGATTCATTCACAAAACACCCACGCATTTCTCGCCACTCGTGTCAGGCGAGCAGCGCCTTCCCACTCTCGTACGCCGAGACCCGATGACTGCATCCCGAAGGCAAACAGCAGCAACAGCAGCAGCAGCAACAACAAACCAGACGACTGTGCATCGTGCACCGATGGTCGCTCACTAGGCCTGCACCATACCAGCCGTCAGCTCGTGACTGTGCTGACGTCATGTCGAGAGTTTGTGCAGTGCAGTCCCCTCGCACTTGATGCGCGTTTGCGTGAAAGCGGACTCTCGTCAAATCACGAAACTGCGTTGTGGAGCTGAACCGAGGCACAGTGATCTATACGAAAATCGATAGAAATGTGGCGGAGGATATCCGTCGACTGTTTCCCGCACGAAGTATAGATGATCACGCTTAAATGATGCTTGCACAGTCGTTGGGTTCTTTCAGCCAGCAGTTTTGTTGTTGTTTGTTTGTTTGTTCGCCGTTTGGTTCGTTCCAGGTGATGCTCGAAGGCCCAATGCAAAATCTGACACGTGCGTGGCAGTGACGCGTGCAAATGGCTGCGAGCGTGCGCATAGTACGAGTAAGTAGGCGCAGGCAGACCGTTTAGACTATCAAGTAGACCTCCCGGCTCCCTACCCCACCCACCATCCGTCATATCACACGTCCCCATCCGTCACACGTCTGTATCCCAACTTTGCCAGGTCATACATAAAATGTCTCATATACCAGACGTTTAACCCAGTATTATAGCAACAGTATTCTACCTTCCGTCTAAACAGCATCTTGCAACATCAAAACAGCCACAGGATCATTAATAATAATAATTGACTCGTTTCTAAACAAACAGAACTCAGTACGTATGAGTAAGATAACAAAAACTTTCCTTCAACACAGTTGTAAGTGCACCCAGGAAGAAAGTGCAGAACATGCTGGATATTAAAATAAATACCATCGTAAGGTGGGCGACAGCTGGATATAATTACATAACAAATGATAATCACAGAACGCAGCTGCAGCAAGGCAGATCAAGGTTCATAACTAATATCCGTCCTATGTTTCTTGCACCCACTCGAAAATGGCGAAGCTTACTCCCCTTTTTTTTTCGTCTGTCTTGAGATTATCCCGCGTACATTTTACAGCTAGTTACCGTCGACTGAAACATGAACTTGTATATATTTATTCAGCATCTCTCGTCAAATTTGAGTCGTTACCTGTTGCATTAGTCATTTTTTAACCTCAACTCCACCAACCCATATCAAAAAAAAGAAAAAGAAAAAGGAAAAAAAAAAAAGAAAAAAGAGTCAGTTTAAGTGGAGGGAGAAGAGAAGAAAAAAATATCGCTCCATAGTGTTAGTGAATATTCTTGAATCTGGTTTTCGGCTTAAAAAAAAAAGACTATGAAAAGACCTTAAACGGATTCACGAAGCTGGGTGGGGAGTTTATTATTGGAAGGGGCATCGTGAGGTCAGCTGTATCTGCGCTTCTTTGGGGCTGACCAGCGGATGTCAATTTAGAAGTAATTAGGTGGAAGTGGCGTGTCTAGTTGGACAACTTGAGAGCGCTGTCATGCATACACGCAGGAGAACGAAACGATCCTCCCTCTCATTAAATCAACAAGTAACAAATTGTTTCGAACATTTTTGTTAACATCATTGTGTACAGCGCTTGCTACGACTGACACCTTGAAGCGCTATAGAGAACATGCTGTAATTTTCGTTTTCGACGAACTTTACACAAAAACAGTGAAGTGTAGTCCCAGTGCACTAAAATCTTACTAAACACGAGCAACTAACCTGCACTGCCATGTGCCAGCTCCCTTCCATCTTTACGGGGATTATTATTATTATTATTATAGAAAAGATTGCTGATACAGTTTTTGCGACAGTCCGTATAATTAGTGTAATGAATGACTAAGCCCTTCTGTAAGTTAGATCATTTTGCGAAGATGGGTGACCATGCATATTCTGATAGGCATCTCTTAGGTACTGTAAGTCGCTCTTAAACATTAATAATAATGGAGTCTCATGTGAAAATTCCCACCCCATACACAAATTTAATGCTTCACACACACACACATCTACATGGCGATTTGCGTTAATGTTAATAAAAACAAAAACTAAACCAAATACACGAAAAGGCTGTGAAATCTCCGCCAAATCAGAGTTGAGCACATTAGACTGATCTTGACAGCTGGCAGTCTTTAGAAGTGAGAATGAATGCCTGCCAGGAATAGAAATATCTGTAATCAGCCTGCGGTGTGTTTTAGGACTCAGCTGCGACAAGGATCAATGTTGAGGCACGGGTGTGTCTGTATGCAGTGTGTGTGCGTCCTCCTGCGACCTCTGCTAGTCAACAGACTAAAGAGGGACAGACCAAGAACACAATTAGGTGTGTCACGACAGCTGAACAAAGAAGGCGCCATGACGACTCAAGCAGCCCATGACTCAGCAACAAATGGATGTCCTTCAGTGCGATTGCGTGGCCATTGACGCAAGCAGCTTAGCGCCAGCTGGAGGTAATGCCACTGGTCCACAAGGTTGTGTTGTAGTCTTTGGCTGAGCTGGTTGTTACTTCGAAAGATGATCAATTCTACGTTTCTACAGGGTGTGGACATCAAAGTTGTGCGGGAGTCGGTCGTTAGCCAATCATTAGTCCAAACACTTTGCCCTAGTCTGAAGGTTCTCAATAGATCGCTGAACGCGATGTGCAGGTCCATCATGTGCCTAGTGTTAGTAAGCGGATGTGGAGCGTGTAGCACAGACAAGTAGATATTATATTATTTAACCTCCTGTCGTCACATTAGACTTTGCTATGTAATCATCGCAAGCCCTTGCAATGCGTAGAGCCGATGAAAGAATATGTTTTGCTGACAGCAAGCGTTTTCATGGGAGCATAAAAGGTCATCTAATTTCTCTAAATTTTTCCTCTTATTTCTCTTTAGAGCTGTAATCTTTAGTCCTGAGTACTTTATAACTGTTCTGTTGCACCTGTGAAATACCAAACGAAAAGTAATGTCATAACTATTTGCTGACACATGACCAGTTATGCTAATAATGCGAATAATAGACCTCTGCATCTATGATTTCATTGCAACTATTTAAAGTAATGCAATACTTTTATCTGCCTTGACCTAGAAAGATCCCATATTTTCACACGCCATGTTTTCATATATGAAAACATAACAGCAGTTCATGTGCCTCTTAAAAAAAAAAAACAACAAAAAAACGGAGTTTGACCGAATACACAGATGCATTTTCCTCAACCATATCTTCATTCTCACTCATCAAGTTATTACTTAATCTGTTTTTATTTAATGAAATTAAATAGTCCATTTTCATTTGAAATACAAAACCCTGTCAAAGTGATAAAAGTTAAATGTATATAACAAGTAAGTGAATCATTCAATATTAGATAAATAAATAAATGAATAGAAATTTATAAGCAGTTGTGTAACATTATTGGTGTTCATGACAGACAGCTTTTCTCACAATGATTCTGCTGTACTTCCCAGATCCTCGATGCTGTCAGGCTGCACTTTCAAGCACTCAGATAACAGGGAACTGTCTTTGTCAATGTCACATTCATTTTTTTCAGTACTCTGGGTTATGGTCTGGTATGCACTACACCCCTCTTCTTCCATATCTCGCAAATCTGCTTTTGAGATTCTTTTGTGATCCTGTGGAAAATGTTCTTTAATTTGCTCTGTGTGGCTTAATGGTCTTGTTGATTTAGACTGAAACATTTTCTGGTACAATTTTTTAGAGTCTTCGTCACCTTCTTTTATTTTCTTCTTCACATAAACCAAGAGCTGTACAATTTTCTTTTCTGAAATAAAGATTTTGCAAAGGATTAATAAATGAGTGATCTTAAGTTAATGAAAGCTTTTTACAGATTACTAAAATTTAAAAAAAATGTTTATTAAAAAATATGTGTCTTGATTGCAAAGGGCATAAATGATAATGTGTTGAAATATGCATTTCACAGGCAAGACTGACAATAAACATTAAAGCTAATGAGTTGACCATACAAATTTATATTTCTGTCAGAAGACTTTGCATGTCTTATTCATCTAGGCAACTGGCATAGCCTCTAAAGCAAATTTGTTAACAAAATCATAAATATTTTTGACAATTATAGTAAGAATTGCTATCTTGGAACTGCTTGAATACAGCAATAATAATAAGACAATGATTTGTCAATGATGAATATCTTCTGACTAAAGTGAAAAGCGAGGCACACATGCAGTGCCATCTACACTACTGGTCAGGCATACCATAGAAGTTTTACACTTGATACTTGACATCACAAGATAACATGCTGGATGCCTGTAGGAGATGGAGGGTGGTTTTAAACAGTCCACGTCATGACATTCCATTCACCCTTCCATTTGCATTCCAAAAAGCTCAGCACTTATGTTTAGACCAAATACTTTCAAATGATGTTCACTCTGCAAATGGTCAATAGCAAGCATTCTCAATAATCCATGAGGATCTTGAGGAAAGATAATCCCATCCCCTCCCCCCACCAAAAAAACTTATCTGAACTAACAGTATTTAGTTCATATTACCTCCTCCATAAGCTTTATGACTGGTCAGAACATCCTTGGCTTTTTCATACTGCCCCAGGTTTGCCAGAGCTGTTCCCATTCGAAAAATAGCCTTCAGATTGTCTGGATTGATGGCAAGGGACTTTTTACAGTACTCAATCACCTTTTCATTTTTGGGATCTTCGGAGGCTAGTAAGGAAGCTGAAAAAACAAGCAGCATGAAATAAAATAACACCCAAAATAATCGGAATCTTTGCATCTAATCAATATCATTTATGCATACATATACACTTGACATTGTTAAACGCTAGCTCTACGCAACCATCCACAAAAGCGAAACCAAAATAAATATGCAACTACTTCCATCACCGAGCTTCAACACCATGTGTTACAGATGGGAAGAAGGCTCTACCATAAAACTTTGCATAGCTTTATCTTGTATCTTTCACTTCATAAGATTGAAAAATAACCACCCACGCACACTACCGTCTATTATTACCTGCAAGGTTATTATAGCAGTCACTTGTAAGAATTTCGGTCTTCTTAATGACATCATCTGGTACTCTGCTGGTAGAATTTTGTGACATCAACTCAGAAAAGGGGCTGTTCTTCGCAGTGATAGCCTTTAAGTACAAAAGTGCTCGGTGGTAACATCCAATGGCTTTACGGTACTCCTTAGACTTGAAGGCATCGTTGCCTGACAGTTTAAACTGTTCTGCGTTTTTCAGACTTTCTGTGAAAGGTGAAGTATCCATCTCTTTTTAAAAACACAAAAATCTAGAGTCAGGGATTTCTCCCACACAAATCAGCAATAAATTTATTGTAATTTAAAGAAATATAAATCACATGTGTACAGTACAGGTGTAATGGGGAGACTATTCAGTTATGCCGGAAACAGACCAAACGGACAAAGTCGTACTTCATAAGTTTCTTTAAACTATGTTAAATATAAACTACATTAGTCAAATAAAGATACCATTATTTATTATTTTCTTTATGTATCTTTATTTATAACATTTATAAAATTATATGACATAATTGCACACGATATGCCGTATGTCGTAACTTTTCCACACGCTTCAATATGGCAGAAGCAATGCGAGCGACCGTTGCCTCTCTTCTGCGAGGAATAGATAGGTATTTGAGTAATTCTTTTAGCGTTTATCTTGCTTATATTCATAAGTAGGCGGTTTCATAAACGAAATGCTATACTCATATGTTCAGTAGTACTGAAAAGCGAATATTTTCCTTGGAGGTCTAACATGATTGCATGCCGAGTATCTAGGCCTATTCCTTTCTCAGTTTTAATTTTTAGCATTACGATTTTTACCCATTATAACTACGCGCTTCTTACTTAAGGTTCCATATTTACTGTAACAGCAAGTGTACTTATACCCCTTGAGGGGTTTAATACCTCTCTAAAACAATGTAGGGGTCTAAAAGTCCACTGTGCACTATACAGTAACAGTATACGGTAGGCCTATCTATTGGATGTTAACACATTATATAGATAGAACATGCAAGTGATTAAAAATGAACTGTTTTCAGTGAACCATTCGTGATAGGGCTTAATTCCATTTCCATCTATAAATCAGTTACTGACAATTACTAGAATGAAAGAAATCGATCAGCACACACATACACACCACCAAGATTACCTTTACAGCAATGTACAAATATGTCTCCTTCGAATCCAATTCATAAAATTTCATTACTTATTATAATTCAACACAAAATATGCAGTTACTGGGCTTTTCATAAACATGTATATTATTCCTATACTTTAACGGATAGATTAGTATTGGCCATTGAGGCAATTCTTTCTCTGGAATTGAGCTTTAATTGCTTAAGATCATGTACACTAGGACACATTTTGAACTTCTTTGGGCGATGTCATGTCATGTTCCATTGGCAAAACAGTTTGTGCCTTCACCAGTACTGTGAAGATGACTGTCTTGGGCTCAGATCTTATTTCAGGCATGTTGTTTTTCTTTATGTGGCACCTGTTTACAGGACTGGCGACTTTGTTGTGATACCTGTCTTTTCATAATTAGGTGAAAAATATGCACAGAAAGACGATTTGATTTTTCTGGCTCAGAAATCGCTAGTATGACTGAGGCACAAATGCTGTCGACTTATTGGAAGTTACGTGTTATAAATATTTTGTTCAGGCATGGATGAATTAATTTCAGTGGTTCTGCAAACCATGATCACGATCACATATTATTTCACTGAGAAATATATTTAGCGTGTGTGGTAAATAGATATGCCATGTATTCAGGAGGAATGTGTGACCATGATCACAGCTTTTTATCTGAATGTGCCATTGACTAAATCAGTTTCATAAATATAATTGCAAAAACTTAATTATATTCTTACATTAGATAAAATGAATTTCAAGTAGTGAAAATGAAAACTTGCATTGTTCAAATTTTGTGGTAAATTGTTGTCTATCCAGGCTGCTCTACATGTGTACTGTTTTTTATGAGTTATTATGTCATTTGTCTCTGCTCCTATGATGCTTTTCCAGTTTCTTAATGCATGTGTATTTAGTTTTTTTTGATACAGTTGTACAGAATCCCCACAGTTTTGGTTGCAAAGCAAATCTCAGTGCTTCAGATCACGTACAAAAACTTGAATTCCCCCCACACACTTAAAGTTGGTGAAGGTGTAAATTTTCTTCTCACTAAAATTAGCAAAAGCATAGTGAAAGAAGTGCTTAGAATCTGTAAAATTTGTGTTTATGATTAGAAGGTTCTTAGAGGAGACAGAATAGTGACAAAATCTTTGTTTTTTCTGATGTATTATTTTCTGTTTGTGCTTGTGCAGTGAAAGGACAATAATAATCATGAATATTTAGTACACACATAACTGATTGAGGAGTTCATGGCATTGACAGTCTACACACCTACTACACACAGACATGCATATACATGCACAAATATAATATACCCAAACAAATTTTTACAAGCCTTTTCATTGTTCTCATCTTTTGAAAAGCTATGAAAAGGATGATGTTAGACATTTATAGGTCTGAACTGTGCACTCAGGTACGCGGCAATGTTGATAATCATTTTATGCGATAAACCAATTCTCCCAACACCTCATATGCAAGCCATACTTTCTGGAAAGGGGAGTAATTTCATAAACTGTAGAACTATGTAATTGTTTCCCTTGACATTCCATCACTGTTTCCTTTTGTTTTGGTAATACTTCTATTAGTTATTTGAGATTTGTTGCTCATGTGCATCTGTTACCTTGGTACCCCATTATTAATTGATTTTAACATATGAATACTCTTTATAAATGTTGCAGTCATGTTTTTATAAGATAATACTTTATTTGTCCCAGAAGGCAATTCGGTGGCAGCTCGATACAATTTAACACAAAAACACACACATCTACACACAGAACACACACATACACAGAACCCACCCACCACACTACACCCACACACACATTCATATGCACCAGAGAGGCTTCTCCATTCATGTTTCATTCATTCGCATAGCACCATTCAAGAGATGCACTGCAGAAACAACAAATGACAGCTGCAGTCTGTTAGTCCTGCATGCAGGCACACAAAATCGGCGGTACGATGGGAGCTGGGCAAACTCTCTCGACAGGACATGCCTGTCATCACAGAGGATTGCAGACACTTTCAGAAATGTCTGTCTGTTATACAGAGTCTGAAGAGTAGTTTGGGCTGTCCCAATGACTTGCCCCTGTGGGCCCGTCTTCTCGTGCCGGGAGTGAATACCCAGCCTCTCTTTGGCTGGGTGACCAAGCTGGCCCACCCCTTTCCCTTAGGCTTTTCTCTTTTCTCACTCACTGGCCCTTTCACCTTTATTCTTTTTCTAAACAAACATCTCTCTATCACACTGCAGTTTTGTCTTCTTTATCTTCTGCCTACACTGGCCTTTCCCTGTCTTCTTCTCCAATAATGCCTCTCTTTTAATGCAGCTCCGTTCTCTGTGGCCTACTTTAGGCCCCCTGCATTTGCCGTGCAGGGCGACCCGTGTCGGGGGAGGATGGGATCCTGGAGGTTGAGGTCCCTGATGGGCTGCGGCCCACTATACCAACACACCTCTTTGGCCCGGACTTCTCCTAGACGGGAGGTTGGTGTGGCCCACACCAATCAAGCGGCTGGTTGTGCATTGCCCTAGCTTGGCTAGAAGGCTGCGGCCGGGGTCAATCTGGTCTACACACTCTGTAGGCCAGAGTATATTCCTTATGTATCCCTGGTGCGACCCTGCAGGAAATGCCCTATGTGGTACCGCTCGGTCGCATCCCCTTGTTGGACTCCGTGGTGGGTGGGGAGCATAAGGAACGAACCTATTTGATTTCATTATGGCACCAAAAAATTCAAAACTGGGGAAAAGAACTAGAGAGGATGTTTTTTCGTCTGATAGCGAGGATGAAGTGTGTGAGACTGCAAGTGTTTGTAAGGCTGTAGAAGGGGCTTGGCCCCATTTTCTTGTTGTCGAGGGCACAGAGGCGCCTCGGCCACTCTCGTCCCTCTCCCCTTTTGCTATTGACAAAGGGTTTAAAAATATTTCCAAAACTGGTTTTGTTTCTATAAAGAAACTTCTTACTGGACAATTTCTGGTCCAGTGCAACACTCAGAAGGCATCAGAGGCTCTTCGCCGATGGGACTCTAAACAGTTTGTTTACCGCCCCATCAAAGTGACTGTCCATAGATCCCTCAACTCCTCCAGGGGGGTCATTAGGTGTCCCGACCTTGTTGGGATGTCGGAACTTGACATCAAGTCAGAACTGGCATCCCAGGGGGTTACAGCAGTGCAGAGAGTCCACCTCAAGAGGGATGGAAACTCGATACCTACCAACACACTCTTTCTGACTTTCAGCCTTCCCAAATTACCCGAATCTATCCTGGTCGGGTATCTACAAGTCAAGGTCTCTCTTTTCATTCCATCTCCTTTGGGCTGTTTCAACTGTCAGCGTTATGGCCATGGGGCAAGCTCTTGCAAGTCCCAAGCCCGCTGCTTCCGCTGCGGTGAGGTTGGCCACACTGCAGCTGACTGTTCCAAAAGCGCACACTGTGCTAACTGTGACGGTGCGCACACTGCCTCTTCAAAAGACTGCCCAAAGTGGAAGGAAGGGGCAACCATCCAGCGTGTACGCGCGGAATCTGGCATTTCGTATGCTGATGCATGCCGTTACGTGGTGGGTGACCCTCGTACATCAGGTTCCACCTCTTTTTCAGCAGTTGTTGCAAAGCGACCATTAGTTTCTATATCTATCCAGACAGACATGACATGGGTCTCTTCTGAGGGCCCAGTCCCAGTCCGTCAAGGTATGCCTCCTCCTCCTCCTGCAAACAGTGGTGACACCCAGTCAACACAAGCATCTCAAACAACTCAAACATCACAGCCCAAACAAGCTTCACCAGCCTGGAACGCTACACGTCAACAAACACGAAACACAAAATCACCAAAGAACAAGAACACCACACCGCAAACAGACAAGAATACAAAATCAAAAGCAAAATCACCAGAAAAACTCATCACTCAGCACAAAACATCTGGGCCCACCACAGCTGAAATTTTAGTCCCTGTTTCAAATTGTTTTGCCACTCTTGGCGAGCAGGGGATGGATATAGATGAGCGGCGTTTTGCGTCGCCTTCTCCATCCCGCCGTCCCCTGCCTTCTTCACCTTTCCCCTCTTCTACCTCCGAGAGGCGTTCAGCCTCTTTCCCTCACAGATAGCATGTCTACAATCCTTCAATGGAACTGTCGAGGGATCCGAGCAAACTTTGAAGAACTTCGATGCCTAGCATCTAGCTTCTCTCTTTATGTTATAGCTCTTCAGGAGACTCTTCTCCTACCTTCTCCACCTTTTCTTTTAAAGGCTTTCATGTTTTGTGTCAGGACTCACAGACTGACGTCCCTTCAGGTCTTCTCCGTTCCCACCTCATGTTTAGCCAGATACCACTTTCCACTCCTCTTCAAGCAGTTGCTGCCCGGGTTATGTTGGGCAAAACTATCACTATCTGCAGTATCTATCTTCCTCCTTCTGCTCGGGTCTCCCGACAAGACCTTGAGGGTCTTCTGACCCAACTTCGTTCTCCCGTCCTTCTTTTAGGGGACTTTAATGGGCACCACCCCCTTTGGGGTGGAACTTCAAGTGACCCTAGGGGGGAGTTAATGGGATCACTTTTTATGGAAAGTGATCTCTGCCTTTTGTATGATGGCTCCAACACCTTTTGCCGTCCACACTGTAGCACAGTGTCAGCAGTTGATCTATCAGTGGTCAGCCCAGCACTGTTACTAGATTTTAACTGGGCTGTACACAACAACCTGTGCAGCAGCGATCACTTTCCTATAATTTTTAAAATTTTTAAGTACTCTGGAGCGGGACAAAAATTTTTATAATGGTGGGTGGAACCTGACTAAGGCAGACTGGCCTGCTTTTCAAGCCCTCTGCACCACCCGCCTTTCTTCTACTTCAGATATCAACCTAGAAATATACAGTAACGATAAAGAGCATCCTGTTAGAATTTTTACAACTATATTAACCGAGGTTGCTTCGGCAACAATACCGAAAAAAGGGACACGGAATAAACATCTACATGTCCCTTGGTTTACAGAGGAGTGTCGGATGGCTCAACACGACCGAAAGAAGGCTCAGCGCCTTGCCTTTCGCCATCCCACTCCAGAAAATGTGCTAAATTTTAAACGCAGCCGAGCACGAGCTCGATACATTTTTAAACAGAGTAGAAAGGTAGTGTGGCAGAAGTTTGTGTCCTCTTTATATTCCCGCACCACCTCCCAGGCAGTGTGGGCGGCCATAAGAAAGATTAAGGGAAAGTTTCAGGCGGGCTCAGTAGGCCACCTGCAGGTTGGAGACTCCATCCTCACAGAGGCACGGGATGTTGCAAACTCATTGGCATCCACCATTGCACAAAACTCTTCTTCTTCCCACTACTCTCCAGAATTTCAGCACCTGAAGTCTGTTCAGGAATCTTCTAGCTGTGACTTCTCTTCTAACAACTCTGAACAGTACAACCTACCTTTCTCTCTTGAAGAATTGCAGCAGGCCCTCCAGAAGTGCAAGGACTCTGCACCTGGCCCAGACAACATTTCATATCAGCTGCTGGCTCATCTTCCACAAGTCTCTCTCCGCCTCCTCCTAGATATCTTTAACTTTATTTGGGTGTCTGGCTGTTTCCCTCCCTCGTGGAGTGAGGCAGTCGTGGTGCCCATCCCAAAACCTGGTAAGGATCCCTCTGATCCCAACTCTTACCGTCCTATCGCCCTTACTAGTTGTCTGTGCAAAACTTTAGAACGCATGGTGAATGCCCAGCTCATGTGGCATCCTGAGTCTCATGGCCTCCTCTCCAACCTGCAGTGTGGCTTCAGAAAACACCACAGTACCACGGACGATCTGGTCCGTTTTGAAACTTTCCTTAGAGATGCATTTGTCAACAAAGAACATGTGTTAGGGGTCTTTTTTGATTTGGAAAAGGCGTATGACACAACCTGGAAGCAAGGTATTCGGTTGGACCTTCACGCCCTTGGCTTCCGGGGTCGTATGCCTATCTTCATTGAAAACTTTCTATCTCACCGACTTTTTCAAGTTCGTGTAGGGTCTATTCTGTCTGCTCCTCAGGAGCAAGAAATGGGCATCCCACAGGGCAGCATCCTTTCACCAACTCTCTTCAACATTAAAATAGATGCTATTCTAAAATCTGTCTCTCCAGGTTTGGAGGCCTCGTTGTATGTAGATGAGTTTGCTCTCTGCATCCGAGGCCCTTTGCTGCCATGCCTCAAACGCCGGCTTCAGCTGTGCGTAAACAGTGTGCAGAAGTGGGTGACAGAAAATGGCTTCAAATTTTCTCCCACAAAGTCAGTATGCATCCACTTTTGTAAACTACGAGGCATGTTTCCAGACCCTTGTATTTCTGTCAATGGCACGGTACTCAAAGTAGTTCAGGAAGTAAAATTTCTTGGGGTCATCTTTGACCGTAAACTATCCTTTCTTCCTCACATTAGATCTCTACACCTTTTATGTCAGAAAGCCTTGGATGTTCTTCGAGTAGTGGCCATGTCAGCTGGGGGGCAGACCGCATGGTCCTGCTTCGCCTGTATCGTGCCCTGGTCCGCTCCAAGCTAGACTATGGATCCATCATCTATGGCTCTGCTCGAGAGTCCTATCTCAAAATTCTTGATCCTATTCACCATCAAGGGCTCCGCATCTGTTTGGGTGCATTCCGCACCACTCCTGTACATAGTTTGTACGCAGAAGCTGGTGAACCTCCACTGTCCCTTCGCCGTCTGAAACTCATGTTCTCCTATGTCTGTCGCTTGAAGTCTCATCTTGAAAACCCTGCTTACCGTGCCGTTTTTGGACCACAGCGTGCTGCCCTGTATGCTATTCGTACCAAGGAACAAAAACCATTATCACTCCATATGGCACCTCATCTGCAAGCTGCGGGAGTAGATATCCAGCAGGTAGAGCCTCCCCCTCTACTTCCAACTCCTCCTTGGACTCTTCCTGTTCCAGAAATCCGTCTTGATCTTACATCCTTTAAAAAGGAGGACACTAGTGACCTCATCTTTCTTCAACGCTTTCAGGAACTTCTTTCTGAATATCCTGGATTCTGCTGTATCTTTACAGATGGTTCCAAAGTTCCAAACGGTGGCCCTGTTGCTGCGGCAGCAGTTCCATCCTGCCAGCCGCAACAGGTCGCTTCAGCCCGACTTGCTCTATCTTCACAGCGGAACTCCATGCCATCTTGCTAGCCTTGCAGCATGTTCACCGCTCTTCGGAGCACAACTTTTTGATCATCACAGACTCCCTTTCTGCCCTCCAAGCTCTTCTTTCCAGCTGTTTTGACCACCCTCTTTTGGTACAAATTCGCAAAATCCATGGAACACTCGTTCGCCGAAACAAAGATATTGTTTTCGTTTGGGCACCTGGCCACGCTGGTATTGCTGGCAACGTCCAAGCAGATAGGCTGCCAGGGCCGCTTGCCAGTTGTCTAGTCAGTTGAAATCGCTTGTATCATCTGACCGCAAATCTCTCTTCACGGCCTATGTTCAGTCCCTGTGGCAACACCACTGGGACACTCTGGGCCAAAACAAGCTACACGCCACCCTTCCCAATCTTTCTGACCGCCTGCCTCCGTGCCGCCCTGTGCAACAGGAGGAGGTGGTCTTAACTAGACTGAGGTTAGGACATACCTATGTCACGCAATCGTATCTCTTATGAGGTGAACCACCACCTGTTTGCCCGTGGTGTAGAGAAGTTTTAAATGTTAAACATGTATTAATTACTTGCCCTGAGCTCCAGAGTACCCGTCAGCATTTTTTCACAGCAGTTTCTGTGTCTGCTTTGTTTAGGTCCGTCCCATTGGCAGCAATTTTTGCATTTTTAAGAGGGATTGGACTCTTTCATAAAATTTAAGTTTTAAATTCCTGTTAGTTTTGGCTTATGGTTTTGGTTTGTTGATGGCCTTTTGGCCACAACAACCACTTTTATACTAGAACCACTCTTTTAAAAATTCTCTTGTTTGTGTTGTTTTTATTGGAATGAGGCGGTTGTATCTTTTGAAGATCTCTCTGATTCCTGGAACTTATGTCATAAATTTGTCTTTCATCGCCGTGATATAGCCTTCTTGTCGTGGATGACACTTACAGAACTTGGTGGAGAATTCCGACGGAAATCGAAAACCATCTCTTTGGTCTTATTCACATTAAGGTCTAAGAAATTGTCGTTGCACCAGGCAATAAATTCTTCCAAGGCTGCACCGTGGGTATCTGCTGGCCCACTAAGGAGAGACAGCAGTGCCGTTTCATCAGAGAATTTGACGAGGTATTGACCCTCATAGTTACTGCGTCAACTGTTGGTATACAGAATAAACAGAAGCGGGGATAAAACACAGCCTTGAGGTGAGCCGGTGCACGTTGTGATTAAGTTGGAAAAAGTACCATTGATGAGAACTCGCTGCTGCCTGTCAACCAAAAAGTGGATGATCCATGACACTAGCTGATGATCAAAGGAAAACTCGTCAAGGAGTCTTCTAGCTAGGATATGTGGTTTGATGGTGTTGAAGCTGATGAGAAGTCAGCAAACAGCAGTCGTGCATGGGCTTGTGGATAAACCTTCATTATAAATTTTAGTTAGATTCTTAATCACAAGCATGATTTCAGGAGTCAGTATGTGAAGTGCTTAAGTTATTCAAGTGATGTGAAACCTTGCTTTCTGTATTTTGCTTGATGTAAATACTAAATAGCTTCTCTTGAAGCCAGAGCACTACAATTCTAAATTCTCCACCATTGAAATAGCAATCATCAAGCCACTGTTTCCTTTTTTACAATTTTCATTTTTTTGCATCAGTATTTTTCTTAACTGTTGTATCTAAGAATAAATGACACATTTATTCAGCCATATTGTCTAATCTGATTGCAAATAAAATAAACAGTGTAGCTCTGTTAGCTAATGTTGGAGCAGATTTTTTTTTCAAAATCAAGCTAAGAACCAGTATAAATTACCACATTGAGTCCAGAAGCTCAGTTCATTTTAAGTCTACTGTACTCTGTAGTGATTACAAGCAAAAGATATAATAACCAACGCAATCAAGCATATTAACTACATTGAATGCTTGCATGATCATTACTTAGGGAAGGACTGCTGACTTGTGCAGTTTGTGTCTCCACTCTGTGCAAAGTGCATCAGCCACCATGTCTGTAGAGTGCATAGTTATATCTGAAATAGGCGAACAGTATTCTTTATGTTGTTTTTTAAATTTGTTAACTTATTCCAAGTAGGCTGCTGCCATAATTAACTGATGACCAAATTAACCTGTTTATAATTTGATTACAAAATTTTTTCCAGATACAATCCAGAAAATTTGTCTACTCTAGAGCGATATGTGCATCTTCAAGCTCAAGAAAATACTTATGACATTGAAGCCAATCTTGCAGTGTTAAAACTGTAAGTAATCTTTGGAGTTGTTTTTTTGTAAATACCATGTTTGTAAATTAATCCCACAAGTAATAAATTGTGAGAACTCCTGTTATCCATTAAACGTATTTTAGTTAACATAAACCATGGACAAGGATATAATATACACGCAGCATGTACAGTTTGTGTTAATTTTTTGTGTGACATATTTGGTATGCACCTCTTGATGATCTTTACCATTAAAAGTTAATAATAATAATGAGGATTTGTAAAGCACCTTTCCAAAAATTTGCTCAGACCACCTTACATAAATTGTAATAGACTAAATCGTTAACAACCATGCACCCATGTTTGCATATAACAGACGTGCACTTTAACAACATACACTCACTCATACACAAGTAAATTACAGACACACGTTATGCACTCTTATGGTCAGGGGAGGGTCACAGTGAAGTCTTCATTCTCAAAAGATGCATCTTAAGTTTGGATTTAAAGGTGGTAAAAGAATCATTGTCGAAGGCTGGTGGGTAATCCATTCCAAGTTGATGGGGCTAGGTAGGAGAAAGACCTCTGTCCATACGTCTATTAAGTGGGATCGGAGAAGCTTGGTGTCAGAAGATAAGTGAAAAAGTCATGCGGGTGTAGAGATAGGAGTGAGTTTGGAGAGGTACCGAGGACCAGTGCCACAAACGGTAGAATAAGCCAGAGTGGAAAGTT
The DNA here is from genome assembly GCA_004794655.1 of Marisa cornuarietis. NCBI lineage: Eukaryota > Metazoa > Mollusca > Gastropoda > Architaenioglossa > Ampullariidae > Marisa > Marisa cornuarietis. Next base: position 6,571,395 of record SMMW01000001.1, read on the forward strand.
TGTAGGCTATATGGTTCGTGACAGGCAGCCAATGAAGAAAGCAAATGATAGGTGAAATATGTTCATACCTAGATAGTCTGCAAATGAGGCAAGCAGTGTTATTCTGAATCCTTTGAAGTCTATCGAGAAGTTAACAGGTACTATCTAATATCATGACTGAGAAATAGAATTTGAGATAATTTGAAAAGGTATATTCAGTACTATACTCAAGAACATCTGTTTTTATCTCATTTACTTAAGCTTTAATTAAGAACTTGTGCATTCTTTTTTATGGAACTGACCTTATGCTTTCTGCTGGTAAATTGCAGATACCAGTTCAACCCAAACTATTACCAGACAGATATTGCAGGTTTGATTCTACTTAAAGCTCTTACCAACTTGCCTCATACTGATTTCATCCTCTGCAAATGTCTCATAGACAACAACAGAGTATCCTTTTCTAATCTAAAAGTTAGTAAGCCTGACCTCTAGTCCAGCCAAATAATTTTTTTTTTTAATTTTATCATTAAACATAATCAAAATGAAGTATTGTTTTCTGTGTTTTATAATATTAGAAAATAAATTAATTAAAAGCATTTTCACCAGCGGAACAGTCATTTTTCTAAATTACTACCTTCTCCCAATAAGCTTTTGAAAGTACTTACAGATAAAGTATATAAAGTTCATGTGAAAATTCTGTTATTTTATGTGGAGTGCACCACAGAGTCAGTGTTCCTTGCCTAATATTATCTTTTCTCTGGTGTTCTCAAACACCAATTTTCTAGTTTATGGTGGGAAAGAATAGTTTGACCCAAGGGAGAAAGATGAATAAATACTAGTGGTCATTCTTTGCTAATGAGGCCTGAAAGGTTGACGTCATAACCTGCAGGTGACATCCCTTAGTTGGGGTAAACAAAGCCGCCAATTTCGTGAGAATTGAAAACAATAAGACCAAGATATTATTGAACTAGTGTTAAAAAATCTGAATGAGCGCTGTGCTAAATATGGAATTAAAATAGTAAGTTATTTGCATTTTTTAATTGTTAAAAGTCTCGCTGTGCTAGTTCTGTTGGTTGACAAAGTGCACAACTACATCAGTGTTGTTCAGAACAGGTGACTGATGAGCCGCTTATACCGAAGTCACTGGATCAATTCTTTCACAAGGCCTTTGCTTTATTAAGCTCATACTCAGTGGTATATACAGATGATAACTCTATGGTATATACAGACGATAATATTTTATACTATAATATATGTCTTACATATGAGATGTACATTATCCATCTTGTTATGTGGAAAAATATGTAGTGAGTGTGTCAAATAATGAGCTAGATTCCTAAAATCGGATTAACAGAATTTTAGGTGTAGATTGAGGTCTATATCTGTGTGTGTTCTTGTTTTGTACCTTTAACAAACATTGAAAATCAATACAAATTAATATAGCATTATTTATAGTTCATCACAGTTTAGATTGTCGTGTATAAGTATAAAAATCAAGAGTATAGATATAGTCACTAAGACTGAACCATGACTTTTAACCTACTGTAATTAAAACTTACCCATGGATTTCAGAAGTTTAAAGTCATTGATGGATGAACATTCAATTACAATATTCTAATCTAAAAAAATTAATGTAAAAAATGTTATGATACAAGACATGAGTCCAAATTTTCTCTATAAATACTTGATGATTATAATAGTCCTGCTAAAGCTTAACTTTAAAGAACAAAATTTCATAAGCCTCACCAAAGCAAAACAAAAAATGGTTAGTTTATCCTAACTGCAGGATTCATGCAGATCGGAACTAAGTTCTAGACTTCTTTCTAAACACCTTTTAACATTTCCCAATGGAAATAAAAATGGTACACTGATTTGAACAAGAGATCTGTAGCATCATGAGTCGATGCTGTCAAACAATATAAGTGACAACTGAAAAAACTGACAAACATCTATATGTGTAAAGGAGTATTTTGATGAAGATCTGGGTGTTTCTGTCAGCCTGTGTGTGTATGTGCTGCTGTGAGTGGTTTGTGTGTGTGTGCATAGCATAAGTGAGAGACAAATTAGCAGCATAAAAGTGCTAAGTAAAAAACAAGTCATACAGATCTTTGCATAAGTAACCATAAAATTAAATTTAGCTTAATAGTTTGCAGATAAGTAATGAAACAGTGCACTGCAAACTGTCCAAATTCATGACCTTTTTAGACTAACAAAATTCTTCTCGAATCTTGTGGTAGTTATCTCTTTGCCTTGATTTGTGATCAAAAGTCACAGAAGTGTTTCATTCAACAATTGTGATTAAACATTCTTAAAATAATAGATTATCACATGTTTTGATCCCAAACAGGCAAAAAGAAATAAGGCTTATGACTTTAAGGATAAGTGCAGGTTTTAGTAACTTTAGAGAAGTAGCGCAAATGAAAGGAACACTTCTCAAAATTAATTAGAAATTAAACTAAGTTAGTATGTTATATTACCAGTTTTTCTCCAGACCGTGCAGTCAGAAAAGTGACTAAATTTGGGGTACTGAATAATGCACTCTGTAATTAGTTCTTTTACTGGTTTGTTTTTCTATTTCCCTTCTATAAAATATTTATGCTTGTTTTGAACAAACTATACAAAACAAACAGCCTTTCCATGAAATAAAATGTTCATAAAATGAGATACGTCTTTATTCAACTGTTATTGCCATTATATAACAGCCACATATGAATATAAAAGGGAATTTTCTATAGTTTTGAAAGATGCAACTTAAAAATATTGAATTATTCACTTTTCTTTGTCTTGGGCTAAAGCTGCACTCTTCCATTGATTTCAACTTAGGGAACTGAATCTCTATGGCTACTTCATTTCCTTGACTGACTTTTAGCTGAATGAGATGCCCATTTCTAGAATACTTGAGCTCGCTGAAGACTTAGAAACATGCAACTTCCAGAGATTTTGGGTAAAATCCTAGGAATTATGTTAATGATTTGAGTTTTGTAATATCTAAACGCTTTTTGCTTGATTTTGAAATATGTTCTTTAAGTTGAATAAATGTCAGAATATATGTTGTATTGGAAGAATAAATGAGGAGTTTATTTCCCAGCGGTGTAACAGGCTTACAAATGGCTTGCAAGTGATTTCTAAATCTCATAACAAAGAAATAGTGTGCAGCAGTCAAGTATTATATGCACACAGGGAAATGATTAAACAATTGTTCACCTTCTAAAGAGTTTATTTCTATTATCATCTGCTTCTGATAATTTATAGTTTGTCCCATCTACTGCAAATGGAATCAACATAATAAGTTAAATGCCAGGGTGGGGGCAAAAACTCTTGCTCGTGAAGGTCATGGTAACAAAAGTAGTGCAAATAATTTACAGGAGGAACTAAGGGATATTGAAATGATCAGCGCAGTCGCAGGATTTGAAGACTCCATCAGGAAATGTAAGAATTATGGTGATTATGTGTTATGGGGCTTTGCTTGAAAGTGTAAACACAATTTTGGTTTTTTTATGAGGCTAGATACTTGAGATTTTCTTTGTAAAGGTATTTGTAAGTGTATTATATTTTCGGCAGTAGCCATCCTTTCATAGAAACAGGTTGCATAGCCGATTTCTTTTATTATTTAATATGTTTAAAGTCCTCTGTCATCTATACTAGATGCATGCAGGATTGTTTAGCTAATTGGATTACAGCCTGTTAGAATTTTAATCACAAGTTTTGGTGTTATTCTCTAGGTTTTAAAAGATTTCTTGTTATTCTTTTTGTTCCTAGTTGTGTGTCATGTTGTAGCAGCTACCTTCCAGACAATTGAACTGGAAAAACTGCAGGAACTTCTTGGGAGTATCACAGGTGTGTTTAGCAGATTTGTGAGCTATGAAATCATGTCTGCAGTGTTAAAGTTTGGGTTTTTACATGTAAATATTTTGAGTTTTCTAAAGTAAAATAAACTAAGGTTTTTAAACTCAGCAGTTACTATATATCTTTCAGTATTTTAAGTCTAGACTCCAATATCATGAGTATAGTGCTACATCTTCGCAAACTTGTTAGAAAATATCATGAAATGAATACTATTTAACAAATAAATATAAATGTAACTGTCAAATATTACAGTTTTAGGCAACTTTTTTTTTTGTTAAAGACTCCTATGCATCTTATTCAGTTTTCTCATTTTAAAATTTGTCATCCAGTGAAATAGTAGTTGTTATTTTTGTGTGTTCATTGTCATGGCTCCCTCTGTGCTGCACACAGTATGTAAAAGTATCTATTCTTGCACACAATAAAAGCACAGACATCCCAGTGGGCTTTCCATGAACTTCATGCTCAGACCAAAACTGCAGTTTTTATTATCTTTGCTTCTTTCTTCATTTCAAATAAGTGCAAAAGAAACAACCAGTATATTATTCAAGACAAGGAACATAACAGAATGGCATACTAAGTGGTTTCACCAAAAGAGTGGAAGACTGACCTTGTAAGTACACAATTATCTCACCTTTGACTTTGTCTGGATTTCAGAAAATCAAGCTTTGCAGTGGGCAAACAAATATGGGTGGACTCTGAACAACGAAGGAGTGGTCTTTGTCACCAATCAAGAAGAGAACATCAAAACAAAGAATATAACAGAGAAGATCACTTTCGAGAGTAAGATATGCTCTTGAACCGTCTGAGGAGGCTTTTTACTGTTTCTAAACAAATTCTTAAAGTCATGATGGACTTCTAGCTTGTAACTCTCATTTCAGTAATGCTTAAAGTAGACTAGAAATGTTTGCCCTAGACTTGCTTCATGGTAAAACTTTTCTGACATATTGAATTTATAAAAATTTATGTAAAAACAGAGATATTACTGTGCTGGCATTTAATCTTGTGTGGTAATTTCTTTCAAAAAATGTGTAATACATTATGAAGTAATTGGTCTACTTGACAAATAATCAGACTGAGCTGTCTTGCACTTTCTAATTTTTGGTTAAAAATCTTTGCTGATTTTTAGTCTGGAGTGAAGACCGTGTACGAACCATTCTGCAATACAAAAAAAAATGAATACTGCATTCCATCACTTGGGGATTTCAGGTGGGAGAGCAGTGAAAGCTGTCCACGTCATGGTTTTTGTTGTCATGAATACTTTCTGTGTTGCAGGTGTTGCAGCAATTATGTCCTCTTCACGATAATCTGGGAGAAGAATGTCTTACTAACAAGAACTCTTGCTGTTTCAAGTGAAATTTTAATAAACAGTTTTACCCCGCCAATCACAGTTGTTTTGACTGTTTTCTTTTTCAATTGTTTCCTGCTGTCAGTTGCATTCTCATGCAGAGATCAATGATGTCAGCCATGAGCGTATAGGCTGATGATGGTGGAGAGGTGCGCGCGTGTTCGGTACCCCATCTTTCTCCCCCTCCCTCCCAACATTCGTTTTGTGCACCGGCGTCATTACACCATCAAGCAGTGGTGTTGCCAAGTGCCTCGGAGGGGAGGGAACTGGTGTTTTACGCCGAGCCAGCAACTAAGGCCATATCACGGCAAGGCAGCCAGCCCTGTAAACAGATGTCACATGCAGAGAAAGAACAGTTTGCCCGAGACGAGAGCTGAACCCCGGACAGCCAACCCTCACTGTATTGGTGACAGTCGCTAACTGTTGCGCCACCGGACCGCCCTCCAAGTGCCTCGGGCTGACTTGATTGACGGGACAGTTGCACCTCCCAGCGCAAGCCACAACCCTCGGTGGGCACTGCGTGAGTTTATCGTGAGCGCAAACACGCTCGCTCAAACCACATCATTACATGAACTGACCTTTGAACTTTAACGATTGTGGTGGTATATGTGGCAAATTTAGTTTCAAACATTGAAGCCAAAGGCGGTAGACAGTGGAGAAGAATTGGTACAGCACTTTGTTTAGAATTTTATTATAACTTACCTGCGTTAGGTCCAGCACATAAGCTTATCAGGAATAAATTATGGTGTTTAAAACTTAAAGCTTCCAGTGTACGAGCGACATGGCGATGCTGTCCTGGCAATAGCGGTATGTTAATTTGAAGATGCTGCTCTAGGTGATTTAGTTCATATTTTTGTGGGGAAAAGGGAGCGTTAATTCATATTTTTGTGCTCGGCACTTAAAATAGCGCGTAGAAGAATAAATCTGCAGGTGAGAAGCCGACTTCACAAACGTACATAGCCACACGTAGACCATCAAGACCAGTGGGGGAGAGCTGGAACCACAATAAAGCGTCTGTGGACAGTGGGCCTTTTTTTTTTTTTAAGGAAGTGGAGAAAGATTTGTGATTGTCCAGCCTTTGCTCAAAACACTGAAACCTTTCCCACTTTCTAAAATTATCACTCTTCGGGTTCTTAGCATGCTCTGAAGCTCTGTCCACCAGACAGACGCGGACAGAGCTGTGGCTCCAGGCAGCCACACTGGAAGAGAAGATTAAGGAGAACTTAAAAAAACAGCTCTCTTCACAAAAGAAAAGACTGAAGTTTAATAGGCATGGTCCCTGGTATGCTTAAAAAAAAAGGCTTCCTAGTTTATGCTCTCTTTTGAGGCTACTTCAGTTCGATAAAAGGAGGCTTGGAAGAAAGGTGGGTGGGTGGGTGTTCTTTACTGCTACTTTTGTTCTATCCTCATTGCTGCATAATCAACTTTCTTCAACAACAGATATCTCTCTTTGCTAAAAGCTTTCGTCTTAACCCCCCCCCCCCCCCACGCAAAAAAAGAGCATCTCGAATAGCAACAAATAATTTCAATATTTAATAACTTTGTATTAGCAGGCGCTCAACATTTTCATTCCGTTTGACAAAGCCTTTTTTTAATTTGGAAGTTGCGCACCAAATATGTTCGTACATTGATGATCAAATTTAAAATCACTCGTCAAATGATATTTGAAATCCGATACAGGCACACATTCTAGCAATTCGGCAGACGGCATCTAAGTTACAACATATTACACACGGCTGCTCTGTTCTTTCCCGATATTTTTTCTGTTTAAATTGAGTTTTTTCTTCTTCTTTTGGGGTTTTGCTCGCAGTTAATATCGCATAGAGAATCGTGTTTCTTTTAAAACGAAAAAAAAAACTGTGATTGCAAGTTGAACAGGAAGTTTTGTGATGTCCAGTGTTGCCTCTCACATCTGCTGCACAGAAATTAATTTATATTTTCTAGTTGATTGAAACTCGCCAAATTTCTTGTCTGCTACAATGAAATTCATACTTCGATACAAGTGAGAAACACGAACTTTATAAAAAATAATCAAAGATAATAATACATTATTCCAGCTGCTTGAAAAGTTCATTTGCTATTCGGTGACAGCTACAGGAACAAGGGCTGGGTAAGAGGGAGGAGGGTGCGGTCACATGAATCGAGTGTGCGAGGAAAACTTTATTATCTCTCATTTTCTTCGACCTTTCGGAAGATTTACCACGGGTATCTTGGAGACGACCGAAAATTCCCTGTTGATGACGTTCGCGAATTTGTTTAATATAATAATAATAATGCGCAGGATCACGAATAAGATAGATCGCACTCTCTGCGCAGTACAATTTGATAGAAACATAACAACACATAGACAGTGAGGTACAAATAGGGACACTGAACAACATAAAGACATATTTAGAAACATATAAAAACATGTTTGTTGTGCCAAAGCTGGCCGCTCGAAGACGAAGGTATCACACTGTTGATGAGAGTAAAAAAAAAAATTTTTTTTTCGACCAGATGTTTGTAACAGCCCTTGAGAAACAAAACTTATATTGCATTCGTTTTGTTTTGATTTGTTGGATATTTATGGCTTCTTCTCCTGTCGTCCACCCCACTCCCTCCACACACACGCACACACACACAGTCCTTCTCCAAGGTATGTCATTCGACCGAGACTGCCCTAATGCGTGTGATCAATGATTTGTTGTCTGCATGCGACAGCGCTCATATTTCACCTCTGTTCGTAGTCATCCGATAGCTGCTTTTGATACGTTGAACCACAAGATCCTTCTTAAGCGACGTTAACGGTGTCTTTTGATCTCTGGCGCGCCATTGAAACGGTTTCAGTGTTCTCAGTCTGGCCACGTCCAGACGTTTAACGTTGAAGGCGAAACTGAGGGCAAAATCATTTTTGAATAGGCTTAATTCATTTTGAGATGCTAAATCATAACTCTATGCCTGAAAATCTGATAACGAAAAGAAAAATCAACAGTCATTAGTCATACCGTATTCCAAGAAAGGAAACACTAGACAGTGCCAAGACTACAGAGATAAACCACCCTAGCAACGTGGCGCTACACGACCGCTGAGGAAGTGCTGGCGGGACAGGCTGGGTTTAAATCAACCAGGAGAGTAGTGACAGATCTCCAACTTTCTGATCATAGTCGGTAATTACCTACAACAGGTGCAGTTGAATGGGTCAGTCAAGTCATCAGTCATTTGTCCCTTGACTGCACCAGTCGTTTCGAGGAGCACATGGACAGACCGCGGCAGCTGACAAGGCCCGTTACTGACGCCTGTCTTGGGGGGATAGTCAGCAGGTCCTGCACGGGACGACCAGTCCATTTCTTCACATTTGTAAACTAGTTCTTCCCCTGACCACCGATGCGTCGACCACACTTCAAAGTACCTTGAGGACAGTCTTCGACAAAATTTCGTGCCGGGTCACAAGACCAGACCAGATCAGCTTACGCCGCGTGACTGTTGCCAATAGTTCTTCTTGGCGTCCTACGAGTATGGCAGCCGTCTTTTTTTTTAAAGACATAACGTAATATGACGTTGTGGCATCTTTAAAGCATCTTAAAGCCCAACCGATCGCAGAGCAAAAATCGCTGGAAACAGAGCACAAATTATGACAAAAACATATTTCGGTGGTATTTTATGACAAAGAGGCAGAAAAGATTTTATATTAATATTTTTCTCTTAAGCACACCTGGATTTGTCGAGAAAACAGGAAGTGACGAAACGGAAGTATTTCTAAAAATAGCGTCGTCTGCACGAGCTGAAGTCGAAGAGAAAAGATACAGTCCTTGGTAAAAGAAAACTGACCAGGACACAATGTGATGTTGCTGAATGTTCTCTTCGACACTCCGGTGGAGTTTGTGCTCATGAAGGAAATCCTAAAGATAAAGGCAGCAAACACCAGTGGATTAACTTTGTTCAGAGATGTGTATATACAGGTCTCTGCTTTGTTCAAACGTGTCGTTTGAACTTCGCCCCCACACCGGACTCAAGACTTTGCTCAAAACATTTCAAAATCGATTGTTATCCAGTCACTTATACAGTACAAGCAAGTTTTTGACTTTCAGTAAAACGAAGAAATCTTCTTCCTACAGCAGTGCTTACTATACAATAGCACGAGATGTTAAAACCAACTACGATTGCTGGTAGACCAAGAACCAGATATGTAACATCGACAGTTTCTACACCCTCTGGTCTACAAGTAACATCGTGTGACAGTGACAAACACAACATCATCAGTCGTATCTTTATCCAGTACAATGCTAAAAACAACTGACAGTGTGAGGACACCATTGATGTGCGTGATCGAAACAGCTAAAAAAGAATTGAGGGTGATAAACATATTATAAGGAGCTTAAACGGGAACACGTGCGAGTATCAGTAAGTAAATAGAAAATTTTGCATGCAGTTAAAGAGGAAGAAATAAGTCTTTACATAGATAAACATGTTTCAAACTATCATATTTTTAACTGTAAAAAAATCCACATCAGCAGTCAGTTGTAACTATAAAATAAAAATGCAATGCTTGAAACCATCAAATAAAAAAATTACAGGAGTTTATCTTAGACAAACACTTTTGAAACGTGTTTATATTTTATTAACAATAATACACATGGGAAAATTAACTCAAATGCGCCCACGTAGTAACAATCAGTTATAATACAACGTAGACTGCACTACATTCGACGCTTCAAAATAAAGTTCCAATCTGTAGGGCTGTATTCCAAATTCAGCTGTTTCATTTTTTGGGCAAAAAAAAAAAATAAAAAAAAATAATCGCTTCTTGAACACAACCTGAGCGATGTTTCTTCATTTGACTTGAAGATATCCACACTTGCTGTTACAAATACTCAGGGCGCGTAAGAGAACTCTTCAGTATAGGAGAGTAATTTTTACCCGCTTTCCTAGTGGCAGGTGATAATTCCGATGTTTGAAGGCTTATATTTTTAAAATTTAGCATAATTATGTACTCATATTTTGGGAATTATTATTTTAAAACGAACAACCTGATCATAAAGAAAAAATGTTTCGCACGGTTCGTCCTTTAAAAATAATAATAAATTAAGACGGACTGATACCAGAGGTCTTTAAATATTCTGCCGAAGTTATCACCCCTTTTTAGTAGATATAGTCAACCGTATATTCTGGCATTCTCTATTGGACAATACCCCTGGGCATGGTAGGAAGCTGTTCTGTAGCCACTGCATAAGAAAGGTAGCATGCATGAACCGGACAACTATAGAGGATGTTACTATTAAGCGTATGCAGTAAATTATAATATAATTAGATTATAGTTTTATCCTAACAAACGCTTGTATGATTCTGTCGAAAACAATAATATATTTCATTAGACACAAGCAGGATTTAGAAGACCACTCAACAGTAGACCACATTTTGCTGTTAGCTATGGCCCAACGCTACCTCGCAGGTAATAAAATTTATACGTTGCATTCATATACTTCGGTAAAACTTTCGATCTTTTATCTAGACCAAAACTATGGTATGTTAGAAAAAGGTGTATCGGAGAAAAGATGCTAACTGCTATACAAAATATATATATATATATATATAAAGCACGTGTTAGATGTTGCCAGGGTGTGGCTGATCTCTTGCCATAAAGGGCTTAAGCAGGGGAAGATAACCAGCGCTCTTCTGTCCTCGCTGCTAATAAATGAAGCTGCTACCGACATCATGGCAAACGGCAGGCATGTGTCCAATTATTCCAAGATTTAAAATAGATTTTCATTCTTTTGTTTGCTGACGACATAGCTCTTGTGTCTGACACTCCCAGAAGGTACCAACAAACGCCTTTAGACCTCTCTCTGTAAACTTAGAGACATCGAATATTGTTGTTTTTCGCAACGGAGGATATCTTTCAAGCAATGAGCAATGGTTTTTCCAAGGCCATGCGGTCGTTGTCAAGTCCTATAAACACTTGGGTCTTTACAAGGCTGTCTTTTAAAAGAGCTTTAGAATATATTGCAACAAAAGCCCGACTTTACTCCACCAATCTTTTTGAAACTGTTTGAAAGCCAAATCTGACTTATTCTTTTGTACGTTTCTGAAGTCTGGGGTGTGTGAGAGCACCTTGTAATTGAGATGGTACACTTGTTCTCGCTAAAAAGGATACTAAATGTTAGCCCCGCACACCCAGCGATATAGTGTATAGTGAAACTGTCCGTTTACCTAGATATGTATGTGCAAGAGCAATCTGTATTACAGACTGGTGGCGCATCACTAGAATGGACAGCTACAGACTAACTCGTAAAGCACATAAAATACTGCTGCTTTTGCACAAAAGTGGTAAGTCCTGCTGGGTATCACAATGACATTTACAGAGACGGGTTTGGGTTTGTTTGGAAAAATCAGGGGATGGAAGGCGTTAAACGGTTTCTCCAAGTCCACAAAGAAAGATCAGTTGTTTGTTTTAAATAGAACTAGTATGATGATCACTAGCAGTGACAGATTGACTGGGTATAGAATTTTTAAATTTGATATTTCGCTTGAACCTTCTTTTGATTTTATTACTAATAAACATTTATGAGACATTCTGATTCTGCTTCTGAAATTCACACTCAAATATAAATATTCTGCCTCCAATGCTCAGTTTCTCAGATGCCTATAAATAAATATCAGATGCCCTTTATGTAACTCCGACCTCGATGATAAAATACACTTTTTATTCGAAAGTACATCACTGAATGATATGAGACTAAAGTTTTTTCCTGAAAAATATAGAAAGACTTACCATAATGTAGTTAAAAATCTTCTGAGTGATAACCATTGTTTACATAATGTTGTCAGATTTATATACTACTGGCCAAAACGATGACGTGAACAACAGTCGAAATAATTATGTATGTGTGTATAAGAATTGATGAAATTATGTATGTGAGTGTAAGAGTTGATGTAATATAATTATGTATGTGCGTTCAAGAGTACAGTTTTCACTTTATCAACTTGTTTGCTGTGTTTAATCTGATACATAACCTGTTACATTGCTTACACTATAATATTTTCACAATGGAATGGCGTGGTTATCATGGTCTGGGAAGTTCACGAATCTACACGCATGAGTCAATGGCCTAACAATATGGAAGTTGAGTCTTGAGTCCTCACAGTCTGGTGTTCTTCTAATCTTAGAGCGCGGATCTGGCGCTGGCTGATTTCATTAAGGTGATGAGCTCTGACGGCGACACCCGACACCTCGAGGCGGACTGGAAGCCACTCAATACCTCGAAGGTGGGCAGGTCCTCAGAGGTCGTTGATTAATACGGGAGCGCAAAGCCAATAAGATGTAAACGGTTCCATAATCCAGCCTTTCTTTTTTTTAATTTCGCCACAAGCTTCTTCTGCTTTAATCTTCTTTAATATACCCGTCTCTTACCTTAACGATATTTTTTGAAGAAATATATTTAGAAATTTGTTGAATATGGATGCGCTTCTTTTTGGTCTGCAAGTTTTGGGTGAAACAAAAGCCATAATCTGTGATTGTCACCTTTGACCCACCTACCTCCATCATCTGTTTCTCTCTTTTCTGGATTTTTGTTTTCGCCAGTCTTTTATCCTCTTCCTCAGTTTCCCCTCTTTTGCAGGTTTCTTTTATTCCTGTGGTTTTACTGTCTGTGTTTCGTCAGCGCAACAACAGCAATAGAAAGGCCCAGAAATCACTATAAAAAGAAATGAAATACAAAGCAGTCGCAAATGTTGATGCGTGGTCTTATTCATTATCATCACTAGGTGGCTACATTTGTTGGTATAATTGTGACTACGTGATTAAGGGCTAACGCTTTATAAGAAGAATTAGTTCTTATCTCGAACTAGGTTCTAACTAGACCTTACCGCGCACACCACAGGCACACACATGCACACCCACTAATGTGAGTCAGTCTTTTAAGTACATAGAAGTGTTAAGGCGATTTTTGAAACTTCCATGTGCTTTGAGAGGCCTAGAAATTAAAAGTTTGATAATTTTCTAAATGTGTGGGTCTTTCGGGGAACAAATGGCTTTGTGATGAATATTTGAGAAATTGAAACATTGGCCAAAATGTTGAGCCAAGTCCACAAGTATGACTGGAACAGTGGGACTTTAAGGCACGTGGGAGGTTCCCTCTTAAAGTGCCATGAGCAGCTCAGTGGAAGATGCACGACGAGACAAACGCAGAAGAACGCGGATCACATAATTCTGAAATCTCTGAGCTGTGTTCCGTTTCTCAACAGCGAAAAATATATAACATTAATCAACTTGGAAAAAAAATATGCCACACTGGGAATTTGGCGGTCACATCTATTGACAGATATGCGGAAATCTTCCTAATACCTCCCACGTGAAAGTTTAATATTTTACAAAACTGGTTTAGATGTATGTCCAAACATAGCGGTGCGTCTAGGTACACAGCCAGATATAAGGTTACGCACCGAGTCAGAGAATGCAGTTTCATGATTCGAAAATATGAGCAGAGACACACATGCTCACCTGTTGAAGTCTGTGCTTCAGCATGACCTCAGTTTTGTCGGCATTTACCTTCGAATTATTAACTAGCACCCATCGTGTCCTTCGTTTAGTACAACATCCAATGTCTTGAACAGCGATATGGGACGGGGGAGCAAAATCGTATAACTGATAGTTACTTGTAACCGCGTGGTGAGGTAATTGGTGTCTTAAAAACAAACTTTCAATACACCCCAACATCCTTTAAACCAGTGGTTTTCAAAATTTTTCCAGACGAGTACCACTTTCAAAATTTGAAGTGACCGAGTACCACCTCCCCACCCTACATACAGTTCCAGTAAAATTTATATACACATTCTTTTATTTTGGCGCATGGTGCTCGCGTACCACCCGTCATACCTTCGGGTACCACTAGTGGTACACGTACCACAGTTTGAAAACCTCTGCTTTAAACCACGGGCTTGTACATTACAATGGCCACGGATGCGTCACATCGTCAGAGGCGCTAGGGCCAGTTGCACAACATGTTTCTATACCTCAAAACTGTTCTAAAGAAGCAAAATCTATTCTCTTCCATTTAGAAGCATTATACAAAACATACACAAAATTGTAATGACAGGACGGAAAGTCAGACTTAACCAACTTTATCTTACTTAAAGCAGTTTTAGTTTTGAAAACTTTAAAAATGTGGTTCGCACTTTAAACTGATTATCTAAAAATATTTAAGGCCTAAAAGTGTTTAAAATTAGAAATGTGTTGTACAACTGGCCCCAGGACTGTTTCTTCTCGACTTCTTTTATCTGCCCCACGTCTGTTCTCTCCTCTCTCGTCCTGCCTCAGTTCTGCCCTTATATACCTCTCGCAAGGCTAAACTTTCCACAATGCTCCTGTACGGGACCAGTTGCACAACGCGTTTCTAAGCCTTAAAACTGTTCTAAAGAAGCAAAATCTCTTCTTAGCCATTTTGATGCATTGCACAAGAACATACAAAAAATTGTACTGACAGGACGGAAAGTCAGACCTAAACAACTTTATCTTACTTAAAGCAGTTTCAGTTTTAAAAATTCTAAAATTGTGGTGTGCTCTTTAAACTAATTATCTAAATAGAGTTAAGGCCTGAAAGTGCTTAAAATTAGAAATGTGTTGTGCAACTGGCCCCAGAGCGATTATGATCTAACATCCTTTTTTGCTCCGCGCCGACGTACTTCGAGCGCCAAAAGTAAGAACAAAGTCCCACCACAGCTAACAACTGGCGCTGGCCTACAGGCCCTCTACAGACTGTATCGATGTGATAAAGATGACCATCTGACCGAGTAATAGAACCTAGAGGCTGCAGATGCATCGTGAACATAACTGGACTCAATACGACTTCCGAGCCCAAAGTCAGCTGTGATGTGGACATCCTCTCAGGAAACAGCAAAGAGGCGCCACCATCAACAGCCGAAGAGATGCTATGGAAGCGGAAGAGGACAAAGGATCAGCCCTGGATAACGAAGGAGGAAAAAAAGGGAAGAAAGAGCTTGAGGAAAGAAAGAGGCAGCAACCCCAATGTGGCGTTCAGGTACAGAGAGGTGAACAGTGATATTCGGACGGGGATGAAGGTAGGGGGGGATTCCGTGAAATCTAAGGCGTTTCAGCTACTGAAAACTCTCACTGTCAGGACAGCAGTGCTTCAGTCACTGAAGACAGCGATGGTCATCTTCTTACGGAAGGAACCGCTGCACTAAACCAATGTACCGTCATTGTTGTCAACAACAAATTTTGTCCGATTGCACGTCTATTTTTCATTCCAATAACTACAACTAGAATGTTCTAGAAATATTGGAATGGTATGCAGAGAATTAACCAGGTTAATTGTCCACTAAATCAAACATGGCAAGCGTACTTACTGTGGTAAAAAAGGTGAATGACAACTGAGGACAGTTTTACATATCACATAGCTCAAAGGCAAGCAATCTGTCACAGTCAACAGTTGAGTAAACGGACCATTATGCACATCATTTGTTTCAGCAATTACTATAAGAATATATTATTTCAAAAAACCAAAATAAAGCACACACGTACGTACCTGATGTCAGGAAGCAGTCAGGGACGCTGTGCAGAGATCATATTCTGGCTTTTTCAAGATGAAACTGTCGTCACATGTATTCACTGCACGAACAAGTCAGTTCCCATTCCGATGCCGAATCATAAGAAAAGACAGGCCTCACTTTCCTCGTACCCACCATTTCCATATTTAACACAAGTAGCAACAATCGTGCCTATTTTCTGTCGGTAGACACTCTTATTGTGACAGATCACAAGCACAACAATAAACAAACTAAAACTTCCACACTGACAACACCGTGAGTGAAAGGTTTTAGTGGCACGGAATCGGTCTGACATGCGCAGTGCCGCTTCGGCGCGAGAAACATGAAGAAATTAAATGATCTCTCTACAGATATCTGATTTAATGGCTTGAAGGTTTTCAACAATTTTCTTTTGTCATTAAAAATATAACTGTATTGACGAACACGAAAAGCGAAAAATGTCAGATGGAATCTTGTTGCGTATCCAACAAACGACAGCCACAGTCGGCAGCTTATTACTAGACGAGGTACCCGCAGAGGTACCCGTTTCCCGTGTCTTGAGCGGGATTTTGCGCCTCGCGTTGATTACAGCTGCAAGAATGTACATATCAACCATATATAATGCTACAGTGAATTTATATAGCGCCATATTTCAGTCCTATAGACAGGTTCATGGCGCTTTAAAAAAAACAACAACAAACAAACAAGAAAGCACAACACACTGACACGGACGCACTCAACATAACATGGAATATTGTTGTCCAGAGAATGCCAGATAACATGATACGTAGCAAGAAGCTGCTTTAAAATTATTTGAAAAACTGTAATCCAGGCTGTAAATGTTTCTGTCCACACCATAAGTCCGGTCATAGATTAAAAGGTTATACATATATATATATATATATTTCATAAACGGCTTCACGCAAGACACTACAATTTATATAGAGTAGACATATTTTGCCAATATCACGATTTCTGAAGAAAACCACGATCCATTCAATATAGTCTTTTACATGTTTAACACCCACCGATTGTGTAGGGTGGGGGTAGGGATGATGCGAGCCACGAGCGCTGTACCCCGAGCCCCTCCCCCCTTAAATCGACGAAAGGTGTTCGCATTAAACCACATGGTCGAGAGTATCACGTGGTGAACGTAACCATATAAAGCGAGACTTACACATGACCAGGGGGTCCGCTAGGACTTGTCAGTCAGTGGAAGGAAAACCAAGGATGGGCATGTCAAAAGCAGGTAAAAATACGTGGCTCTCTATCTTTTTTTCCTCATTCACTTCGGGAGAGAGACAGAGATGTAACGACAACTGCCGAAAAGTGAGCTGGAGAGAGGATGTCTGATCTTAAAGTAAGAAATTGCCGTGTGATGTAGTCTTCACAATCGAGCACAAACAAGCACAACATACATAAACGAACACGAACCGGTTAACAATGCAAAAACATGAAGGAAGCAGAGATTGGAGTGTGGGGGAGAAAAGACAACAGGATGGACTAGTTATAGTAGGCATTTTCGAAAGAGATTTGTTTTAAGTCCAGATGGGAAGGCATGCACCGACTGCACTGTGCGGAGAGATGGAGGCAGGCCATTTCAACTACTGGGGCCGGAGAAAGAGTGACGACCAAATGTCTCCAGTCTCATACGTGGAACAGAGAGAAATATCCGGCGTGGGCCGAGCGAACTGACCTGCGAGGCTGGTATAGGAACACGCGCTCAGACAGATCGGGGCAACCAGGCAAGGCCACGAACAATACGATAGTAAAGCATGGCGAGCTTGAATTCGATGCGAGCCCGAACTGGCAGCCAGTGGAGATCACGTAGAAGTGGTGTGGCCTGGTCAGCCGTTCGCTTACGGAATACAATGAGTCCAGCACTGTTCTGAGCTCTTGGAAGCTTGTCAAGCAGGAGGCCAAGAAGATCTACGAACAGAGAGTTACAGTAGTCAAGCCTGGACAACACAAATGCCAACATGAGCTGCTTGGTAGAGGCAACAGAGAGGAGATTTTTGATGCGGCTGATCCTGCGCAGTTCGAGAAAGGTGGATTTGCACACCGAGTTGACAAGATTCTCGAAGGACAACGAGGTGTCCAAAAGAACTCCGAGATTTCTGTCAGACTGAGAGAAAGTGATGGTGGATTCGGAGAACGTTTGTGATTGAGACGGAGAAAGATGTTTAAGCGTATGTGCAGAGGCTATTTGGATGACTTCAGTTTTCTTCCCCATTGAGCTTTAATTTGTTCGTCAACATTCAGTGTTTGACAGAGTCAAGGGTTTGCTGGGTACTGGTGAATACGCTGTGGAGTTGGCAAGCAGGGGCAGATACCAGGAGCTGAATATATATCGTCGGGGTATATGTGATACTGCAAGCCAAAGTGGGGGATCACAGGGCCAAGTGGATGGACATAGGCAGTAAACAATAGAGGCCCGAGGACTGAGCCCTGAGACACTCCATAAAGCAAAGATTTTCAAACTTTTCCAGACGAGTACCACTTTCGAAAATTCGAATTGACCGAGTACCACATCTAAACCCTACATACAGCCCCCGTAAAATATATCTACACATTCTTTTATTTTTGCGCATGGTGCTCGCGTACCACAGTTTGAAAACCTCTGCCATAAAGCACAGCAGCAGGTCCTGATGCGGAGCCATGGACACTAACCAACTGGATGCGATTAGACAGATAGGAGTGGACACAACCTCGGACTGTGCTAGAGAGCTGGAGGAGAATGTAGAACTAGGTATTTAAAGTAAGATATTTAGAATGTAGAACTAAGTATCTAAAGTAAGATATTCAGATTGTAGAAGTAGGTATTTTGGTTAAGAGTACCGTGCAGACGCTCAATGATTTAGTAGATTTAATAAAGAAAATTAATAAAGTGTAGCTGTAGGAAGAACAGTTTGCGTGCTATGGTTTATTATTTTTTCGTGTTTATCCACTGCTGTCCCTCCCTGTCTATTTTATGACCTTTTCCTTATCTATCCGCTGCCTGTATTTCTATATAACAAAGGCATGTGTTTTTAACTATGTTGAGTAGGGGGAACACCCGCTTATTGTCTGGCACTCTTTTCTTATTCTCTCCCTCTCTATCTTTCTTCTTTTTTTTTCCTTTCTTATTCTATAATGAAGGTTCGTCTTCTGTCGCGTACTCTTTGCGTACATGCGCATTCTTTCAAAAGAACACGAGATCGCTTCAGTTTAGGACGTCCATTCCCGGACACATACTTATTCACACAATGATCAACAAGCAATTTAATTAAATACACAAAACACTGCCCCTGGGCAGTCAGACAATTCAGGACTCAGAGGAAATATTCAACTACAAATAGAGTAAAGACGTGACACTTAACGAAGTTACTAAACGAAGCCTTCAAGAATCGTCAATAATTATTAGACCGCTCACAGGCAGGTCTTCTAGGCTCTACACACTGCACAACAGGCAGATCTTTAGCAGTTTCTAAACTGCACACATCCAAATACACACTGGTAATAGACCGCATACACGTAAGTCTTCAAAAGGTACTTTCAAATGTCTACACTTACATCCACTATTATTAACTGACTGCACGCAAGCAAGTCAATATACCAGACTGCACCCAGGCAAGTCTTCAGCAGTCTCAAAACTGCATATACCTTTATATGTACTGAGGTTACTCAAGTCTCTTATTCAACTATCCTGTATCAACACTTGGTAGACGAAGGTGGAGGATACCAACTAGGGTACGTAACACCCTTTAACTGGCCCAATGCCAAAAGAAAGTCCTACTTTCTGTCTGTACTTCTAGGTACGTACGCCGCGTCTCATGGAAGTCCGGCGTTCCCCGATAGCTCACACGTCGGCCCTGCGTTAGAGGTCCCCGGGACGTAACGGTCGGTGCCCTTGGACGTGGCTACCTTCGGCTTCCTGCTCGGGTACACGGATACCGCGACGACCCTCCCCTCAGTCGGTGGGTTGTCTTCGTTGTAACCGGTGGTGGTGGAGCTCCGTCGCTCGACCCTCGGAAACGCTGATAAGATTCGTATCGCCCGCTCGCCAGCTTCGGTTGTTCAGTCTCGGTACGGCAACCTTCCTTCTGCGTGGCGTAGGTTCTCGCAATTAGTAGCAGAACGGCGTGGAATCTCTAGTGTCCGCGCGGCTTCAGCAACAGTTGGTCAACTGGATCAGCCTCAGCAGTAGCGGTATCAGCAGCAGCAGCCCACTGGCCGCTCAGGGTCGGGTATATATACACACACCTCTGTCGTAAACAGACCAGGTGTGTGCACTGTATGACCCGTGCGTGAAGTTCGAATTTTTCGCGGCTCACGCTTTTCCACGGAATTCATGCCCCAGCAGTAGCTTTCTGACTGTGTTTTGGGGATCAACATACCCACACCTGTTACCCACGACCAGGTGTGAGCACTGCCTATTCGTGAAGTCTGCTAAATTCGCAGTCCAAGCTTTGTAAGGGACACATTAGACACGTCAACAACATGCTATGTCCTACCCCCATCCCCGCTCTACCTCCTATCCGCTACATCTTCCCGGTACGACAGGTCGAGAGGTTCCATATACTTTGCACGGTGGATATCGGGGGACTCAGTCCAGATGCCTGGGACCAGTTACACATCACATTTCTAATTTTAAACATTTTTAGGCCTTCAATCTATTTAGATAATCAGTTTAAAGTGCACACCACAATTTTAGAATTTTTAAAACTAAAACTGCTTTAAGTAAGATAAAGTTGTTTAAGTCTGACTTTCCGTCCTGTCAGTACAATTTTTTATGTTCTTGTGCAATGCATCTAAATGGCTAAGAAGAGATTTTGCTTCTTTAGAACAGTTTTAAGGTTTAGAAACATGTTGTGCAACCAGCGCCTGGGCTGTGGCGTCATAAGGATATCAAGTCCAAAGGAGTGAATAATGAGACGACACAGCACTCACATTCAAGAAATCCTCCATCACTACAACCACAGCTGCTTTTGTTTCTTAATACCTAGTACTGGCTCGGCGCCGTTTCACGTTTACTAATTGAAGTATAGCTGCAGTGCTTTGACATGTGCCGGCAATCTAACAACAGTCCACGATCAATATTGATTGCTTCAATTGCCAGAGGGAAAAATACTCACTTAATCTTTACGCGAAGAATAGAGAAAGAACGCTTCATGATGCATCTGAGGCAAGGTGTGACAAAGTAATATGAAAGACGATAAGATTAAAGCGGCTTGGCAACGACGCGGTTAAAAAAATGACCACTGCAAATATGTTCCCTTAAGTTTGCCTACTTGTTTGCATGAGAAGAAATAATTGGATGTTGCGGTCTGTGTGTGTGTGTGTGTGTGTGTGTGTGTGTGTGTGTGTGTGTGTGTGAGGGACTGTAGGGGAAGGGACTCTTGCTTGCTGAGAAAACGCGTGAAAGTGCGAGAAAATGTTACAGCATTGAGAAAAAGAAAAAAAGATGCATCACCAAACGTACCGAAAAAAAAGCTGCTAACAAGTTGAGATGACGGCAGAAAACAAGACAAATTTTCACCTAACAAAATAAGAGGGAAAATAAACAAACTCTTCATCAGAACGGCTCTAAAGGCATCATAGAAAGCTGTAAGTAACAACCTTTCTGGGGGAAAAAACATTACACGACGAAAGATTTGACAAAATTAACCCGCTCATTTAAGCGATGCCTATTGCGAGGAAAAACATACAACGATCATTTAGATGAACCAATAACGTAATTTGATCCATCAAACAATGTCGTCAGCACGGCTCTTATGGACCACGTGACAGTTGTTTTGCCCTCGATTAATCTGGATAATGGCGGCACCGATGTTTAGTGTCTTGCAGACAATGAGACGTCAACAACAATCCTCTGAATCACACGATGGAAGCACGTCTCATTACTCGCAGATTAGGTAACAACATCTCATCTGGAGACTCTAAACAGATCGACTCACACGGATGCCACTTTACCGAGAGAAAGAGAAGCACCTGAAATTATTATTATTTTTTTAACTTGTTCTTTTTTATCTGTTCTCTTCCTTTGTCTGGTTTTCTCTCTCGTTGTCAGTCAGTCAGTATTTTCATCCATCCGTTTACATATTCTTCCAGTCACCCGTGTCTGTCTGTAGTATGTATGTATGTATGTATGTATGTATGTATGTATGTATGTATGTATGTATGTATGTATGTATGTATGTATGTATGTATGTATGTATGTACAGTTCTGAACTTATAAGTGTGCTTTATGAATAAGAGTAAACACCATTGTAGACAATTTCACCTGAATTATTTTTTTTCTTTCCCCATCTCTGTCCATTTCCTACTTCCTCCACCATCACCATCACCAGCATCAACCGCGTCTCACGACGAAGTAGCAGTTATGACGATGCTCGGCAAAGTCTTTAGAAAGTCAACGGCAAAGATCATTTCACTCAACTTGTCCGTCACATGTAATTTCCCGATTCTTCCTTGCTGATGTTGTCGACTTCGGACTGATTGAATCTCCTGGGCCAGCAGCCGGGCTCAGTGGCTTAATGACGGCAAGATTAAGTGACTAAAGGTACCGTCGGCGAGGCTTCGGTTTCCACTTTTTATATTGTGGAGCTGCTGTGCAGCATATGTCGTGCCCAGCCTACCTTTCCTGTCTCCACAGAGCCGCTGTTTCGCAGGTGACAGACGCTCAACGGCGTGGTAATGATAGAGCACTCGTTGCCAGCGCCTCCCTTGATCCCCTCCCTCCCAGCTCCCAGCGCTGGCTGTCTGCTCCCTCGCTCGGCGCCTCGGCCAGAATAACGCTTTCAACGAGTTGTCTTGGGAGAGGGTAGTACGAGGGGGGGGGGGGTCGGCACAACACACTACAAGCCAGCAAAGTAATCGTGTGTGTGTGTGTGTGTGTGTGTGTGTGTGTACGTGTGTGTCTGTGTGTATGCGTGCGTGCGTGTATGTGTGTGCCCCCATATCTGAAAAGCGTAGCTTGGAAAACAGGTGGCTTAAACTCCTGAAAATTTTCCGAACCAAATAAAATATTCCTGTGTCATACAATTCTTTACTTCTCATTCTCGTTGTCTTCACTTTCTGCAACTCATTCCACTTTGTTAATCGCCATGTAGTAGTTTCTTCTTTTATCTCCTTCCGGAGAAAGAGCCGCTAATCGCGGTAATATTGGCAAGAAAGAGCAGGAAACTACTGCAGAAAAAAAGATCGAATTAATTTATAACACAACCTTAAAGTTTCACCGGTAAACGTAAACTTGAAACTATGAAAGTTTTCACGTTTCCAAGAAAAGTAGTTTTTAGCAGTGCCTTCTTCCGAAACAATCATTTTGAAAGTACATATTTAGCAAATGAACAGGTTCATGTAATACTCAGATGGCTGGGCAGCATGTGGCTCTTCGTAGATGCTGGTACAAAGATGGTTAACGCTTTTTGACTGCCGTCCACCATTAAAGCATAGAGAGGGTCTAGGGCTAACAATCATTCTCAAGTCAGGAAATTTAATGTTTTAAGGTGCAAAGATATTGATTAAATAATAAACAATCTTATTCGTTAAAGTGAGATCTGGATATATTTTACACCCCAGTAACCGCCTAATCACCTTTGTTCTATTCCCCACTGTTTTTGAAAAGTTGCGGGGGCTTATTTCATTTACTTTTCAATTGTTTTCCTTCCTTCTCTTCTTTTCTGTAAATGTGGTCTTTACTTTTAATGTTCCGAATGTTAATGAGTATTGAAATAATGATGATTGCAGATTTGGTTTCTTAAGTAGCTCAGAGACTTATAAAATAGGTTTCTTCAGTCCAACTATAAGGAGGTTTTAAGGAAATGATAAGAATAATAAGAACAACAATTGAAAAAAATTCTGACAGACAAGTTTAACAAACTTAAGAAGATCGCTATGGCACAGTCTATTTGAGGCAAACGAGGTATTTGAGACATAGGATAACGAAGAGAAAGTTAAGTCTTGCACTTATTTTTAAAAACAACTATTCTCGATTATCTAGTTTCTTGAAAAATGAAAAAAAAAACCTTGAGAGGATGGAGAGGAATTGACTCCTAATGGTGATAATATCCTGACAGAGTTGATGGTGAAAGTAATACGACAATCCAGTTGAGAACGGTGTTGGTTGAAAAGATCTGATATCGTCTACATGCCTTCATCGGGATGAGTCCATCGACGTTTGCAACAAGCGGACAAAGCCCCGAGAGGAACCAGCGCAAGGAAAAATGGGAGGGGACCGACTGGAGAGTCTCAGGTAAAGAAATCCGGGAACAGCCAATCAGATCCAAGAGCGACGCGCCGTTAGCACGTGATTGCCTGTCAGTCTTGCAGGTGAGAGAACGGTCTCTGCCCTCCCAGTGATGATTAGCTTCGCAATAAGCGACTCGAGGAGAAGGCCTTTTCAAAATTAGAGCTGTCATCAAAACGATTCGCAACATTCTTGTCAGACAGGTGGGACTTGCCTCCAGGCTCCATGCAAAAGCCATCGTCTTGATGTATCTACGCTGCTGATGCAGGCTGCCACTCTCTGCTATTCACCACTGTGCTAGCCTGGATGAGTCCAAGACTTTTTATATTTAGAATCTTACTGAAAAGAAACCATACTGCTCACGGAGGATCATATTTTTTTCACTCTGCAGTTTCATTTATTGTCGTGTAATCTTGCGTCGAGAGGAAAGAGGAGACAATAAAGGCGTCCTTTTGCAGCAAAAGAGGGCGCAAGGATACCCAGAGGTCAGAGAGCAAACTTAGGGAAGATATAGGAGGAGAGAAACAGGTGGTACAAAAAATTATTTGTGTGCTGCTTGCCTGGCTTTTGTAGGTTATGCTTCCTTCGTTTTGGCCTTCCTACCTGGTTTCATCTACACCAGATGTCGGTACTCGTCGTCATCTAGAATATCCCCATCATCACCACCACCACTCCCCCTACCATCACCACGAATGTCCCCAGGCTCTGACGTCACACCCTGGTGACCTCTCCGTCAATCTCTGTGAGACCTCGAAAAGTTCCAAAGTTTGGACTGCGTGCAGTGGGGGTCAAGACTTGTCGTCGTCGCCGCTAGAGAAGAGCGCGGACGTCATGGACAATGAGGGCGTCCGACAAGCTGACGAGGAGAAGACGAGTGCGCCGAAGACCGCAGGCACGTCCAGCGTGAAGTTCTCCATCGACAACATCCTGGGACTGCACAAGACGCTGCCCTCTGCCCAGCTCCCGGCCCACCTCGCACCCAGCCACAGCGGCTTCGGCTGCAACCTCAATGTCGTGGGAGATGACAGCCGCGGCGACGAACAAGACCCTGGAGGGGAAGAAGGAGTCGGCACCAACACCACAGACGGCGACAGCATGGCAGGGGAAAGAAGCGACGACAACAACGGTTACCAGTGGCTACAGTGCACGCGCTACCATCCGCCCAAACTGCAAAGTAAGTGGACCTCAGGTGGTCATCAGAACTGCGTTATCAATGATGTTGGTCTGCAAACCACAGCTGTTGCAGTCTAAGTTTTACCTTAGTTTTTACAAACTCAAACAAGAATATAATACTTGACTCTTATTATAAAAAAAACTTAATATCAGGGTGTCTTCACATTTCCTTCTCATTATTTTGGATAATTAGTTCATTTCTTTCATGTTTTTAATTTGTAGTTTACACGTATCAGTGTTGCCATCGCGATTAAAAAAATTATTCATCGTCATTTATGTGACGGTTCAGCTCCAACTTGTCATGTCACCGCAGATGAGTATTTGAACTTAGTTGTATTTCATTTAATGCAAGTCCGTGTCATTCACGGCTTAATCCAAAAAATAATTTGGGGGTTTACATAGAAATCTCGTTAAATAAAGTTTTTCGGTATTCGCGGGGATTAACAGACAAAGATTATATATACCATCTAATGTCACATAAATAAGATGTAAATAGCTGCTATATGGCATTGTTGAGGGAATAAGGACAAAAACGCCTGTACATGTTCAGTACAGACGAAATATTGTGCGTCTACCTACAAAGTACACGTCAGCAACACGTGCTGCTCGGCGCACGGCCAATTCACTTTTTGCTTCCCGTATTTTTTTTTTCGAATATTTTCGGACAGCTAGTAGTTGAATCCACTCTTGCGAAAGTAGCGGATACTGAGGGGGCGACTGTTTCATAAAAATGTGTTCACATTCGCAGGCTTTAAGAGACTATTGTAAACTGTGGTAGTTTTTTTTCCGAAATTTAATTAAGCTACCTATATATATATATATATATATGCAGGCGCAGTAAACGTGTAAATATTTCTAAAAGAATAATAAAAGAGTAATCAAATGTTGAATCTTTCTTGAAGAGATCTACCTGATTTTACAATCCTTAAAAAACCCACTAAGGTAACTTTCATTATGAAAATGATGGATTCACACAATGTGAGCTTTTCGCAGGCTCTGTGCAGTCCTGTGTTTTTGTTGATAATTACTGAAGGTTACGATTTCTACTATTTCAATACAGTTCAGATGGACTGTTTTAAAATAGTGCACTGATCCTAACAAAAGAACTAGAATTTCCTGTCGACCCAAATTAGCAGTTTTCATCATTAAGAAGCTAACATATTGTGTGAATGTCTGCTCTTAAATAACAAAAAATAACAAAACTCAGTTCTGCCATAAAGCTCCTTCGTTGGCTATTTTCGAGAGACAGACGTGTGTTATTTTGTGGAAGAAGACGTAACACATGCCAATAAAGAGAAAGAATTGACATTTAGCGTGAACTACACCAATGGTAGGTATAAATTATACAGCTTTCACACACAGTGGCTACAGAAATGTGAGCAGTCTAGCTGATACAGGCAAAAGTTGAAATACTACTCTAGAAACAAGAAAAGCCAAGTCGCCAATTCTCTGCCAGTGTGTCAAACTTTATCTTAAGTTCAACAACGTGAAGATATCAAGTGACTTTGGTCATAAAGACAGCATCATAGACAACGGTTGTAAAACAAGATGATGATGATGATGATGATGACTGCATTTTTCATTTTACTGCAAACTTATATCCCAGAAAGCTGCAGCGTTTAAGAAGTCTACTAAAAAAAATTTTCAGATCTCCAAGCATTATTTTCATTTAAAGAGATTCGTACAATAATATGTGGCTTTTATTGTCGGTATAAGCTTCATTCAAGTTTTTGTCCAGAAATGAAATAGTCGGTGTTTGAAAGCCTGTAGAGTGAAGGCAGTCTTGCGCAAAATTTCGATAAGACGCCCAGCATGCAATTATAGAAATACTTCTCAATATACTAAATAAAAAAGATTCTTTCTAAGAACAATTAAGTCAGAAAATTGTGTATTTACATTACAAGGCTATAGTTTAATTAAATTAACGTTAAATTACACGCAAGGTTGTCAAATCTCTTAAAATCAAACTCTTCCCCTTGTGAGGGAAGAAAGCATTAATAAATTTCAAAAGTGTAACGAGGATAACCAAAAGCGTCTGACAATAATGTGATATAGATTTTATACAGGCAACACGAGACGATTAAAAACACAAGAAATGAATTTTTGGTCGTTTCAAAGGTAGCACGGTCTCAGAACAAAGAAAGTCAAAATATCGTTTGAAAAGCGGGAAAAAAGTATTCACATAATCATGAACAGCCCTGAAAGCAGTAACAAAAAATCTGGGATTTATAGGAACATGAGGGCGGAAACAAGTGACTTGTTCCGTGAAAGATCCTTATGTTACACAAGTGAGTGAGTTCGAAAACTGTAAAAATTCCTCACAGATGACAGAAGTGATCTATGCAATGCGTCTATGAAGGTAACACAAACTCAAGTCTTTCTCAGATCAAAAAACATTTACAAACTAAGCATACCTTTGTTGAAACCACAAAAAGCAAAAAGAAACAACAAAAACAAAAAACAAACTGAGACTTGCAGCTCAAGTTGCGAATCATCTCCAACACAATAAGTTCGGAAAAAACCCTATTTGGTATAGAGAAAATTAAGTTACTCGTCTTCAGCCCTCTTTGAGCTGTTTATTTAAAAACTATGTATCCCTGTTTGTATATAGAACCTAATGTAGTTTAACATTTCAGACTCGCTTGTATCAAATGTACTAACTTTGCGTCAGAACAGGTCCTTGTAGTTCTAAAAAAAAGTTAAAACACTTCAAATATTATTGTTGACACGTGTGACAAAAACACTTAAGGAATGAACTTCTGAATTTGTTTTTCATCATGTAGTTCTTAAATTTGATCTTTTTCGTTTATAACAACGTGGCTATGTCTGTTTATTTGAAGAGAACAGTCAAAGAGGGCATTCTCTAGACGAACTTCTTGACCAAATCCTTGAAACTCTTTGTAAAAGCTCGTTCTCTAGTCCTTATTACCCGCCCACTCGCCCCACTAACGCACACACACACACACACACACACACACACACACACACACACACACACACACACACACACACACGTGTGTTAAAGATTTTAAAGAAACATGCATGATTTAAAGAACAAACTTTATTCGTAGGTCTTTGGGCAGATCCCCCCATTTTCGGATATAAATAACAAATGTACTGATAGCTTGAAAGTTTTGCATTTCGAATTGTAGGTAAGACACCAGCTGTAAATTACACGAGATATGAAATAGTTACTTGAAAGAGCCTTCACCTTCTTTATCAGTACATGCTGCCGATTTTTATCACCATTTCATTTTCCACACAAACCAGTCCAACATTTGTACTGAAATTGGTATTGCATTTCGTAATAATTTATTATTTATCATATAACATTTCTTTCTGCATAACATCACGTTCCTTACAAAAATTATGTTATCTACGTTGACGTTAAGCCTCTTAGGGGGGAATTGAAAGCGATTATTCAGGAGGTACAGTGTACATGGATACTTTGAATAGCCTTTATCCAGGAAAGAATTATTGCATGCCTTATTATACTTGTATATGGCGTCCTAAGAAACACACACACACACACACACACGCGCGCGCGCGCGCGCACACACACTCCCTTTTCTGTAGGTGTCCACTTTTTTCTGTCTCTCCCATTCCACCATCCCCCCCCTCTCTCTCTCTCTCACACACACACACACAAACTTTCTCTTCTCTTCACCCACTCAAATATCATCGATCAATTTAAGATCTGATTTTGCATTTATTGCAAGGAAACAAGAAAAAAGACTGCGGCTCTAAAAAGCGGAAGTTTGGACGCAATCCCCGCGTTCCCTTCACTCAACACCAAGTGGCGGTGCTTGAAGAGAGGTTCCGACAAACTCATTACCTCTCCACGATGGACGTTGCAGAACTGTCCGCAGCACTCACCCTGTCGGAGACTCGGGTATGACGTGTTGTATGCCCTCTTCCCCTACCCTCCAAATCTGCACACCACTTTCCCACCATGTTGTACTTACTTACCATTTCATCATCACTGACATTAGCAAACGCCGAAGATTAGCTTGCCACATGTCAAAACTATCGCAACTGATGCACTAGTGACAAGACAGTGACAAGACAGTGACAAGACAAGACAGTCTGGCCTTTGACCCAAGTTTGATTGTCCACCTGTTCCCAGAGAGGGCGTCTTATGTAGCGATGTCGACTTTGTCTCTGCATGTTTGCCTTCCCTTTGCAAAAACGAAAAACTGAGTCGATGAAATAAAATACAATAGCAAATGAAAATGCAAACCTACATGTCCTAATAATATAAATAATATATGATATATGCCAGAGATAAATGTAGAAAAAATAATGTATTAATCAATAAATGAGACGATATGTTATGTAGACAATATCACAGATTACATAGAGGAGGCGAAAATGTCGAAGATAACAGGTAAAGCCCAGATTTTACTTCTGTATCGCTGTAAAATAATCTGTCATACCCCTGTTAGCAGCAGGAATACAAAATATGCCGTGCAAATTAAATGTGGGATGAGAAAACAACTGAGAGGAAAAGATAGCGAAGGGAGGAAGAGAAGGAAGAAAAAAAAAAGAGAGGAGCCAAATGACTGCTAAGCTCTCCATGCTGACCACCACCACCACCACCACCACTACTACGACGACAAATACGTCATCACCGTCACCACTTCTACTGCTACCATGAAGAAAACGCGGAGATGATAAAACAACGATGAACAAAAGGAAGAAATGGGAAAAAAAGGAATTGATGGGATGATGATGATTTGATGCTGATGATGAGGGAAGAGAGAAAAAGAACAGCAAGAAGAAGATTCTCTTGCTAATCTAATTTGCCCGTTACGGTAATTCCTGCAATACTAGAGTTTATTCCACAGACCCTAACTACCTGGCGCGCAATCAGGATCCGATGTTAAAAGTTGAGTAAAGGGAACAGAACAGCAGATAAGAAAGCTAATTGATTGTGGATTTAATCTGGTGGCATTGAAAACAATATCTCCTCTCTCTTTGTTTTTCACATTTCATATCCTGACAAAATTAGTTCTGTACTGCTAGTACATTTCGAATAGATAGTTTCTGATGACATGTTTTTCGAGCTTTGCTCTTAAAGGACAACACGAGTGCAACATTCTTTATGATCAGGTGTTAAGTTCATTTCAAAATACTAATCTCAAAATATGAGTACATAATTATGCTTAATTGTAATGGTATAAGCCTTCAAACATCTACATTCTCACCTGCCACTAGGAAAGCAGAAGAAAATTACTCTCCTATACTGGTATGCAAGTAGTATTTGTAACAGTGAGTGTGGTTCAGTTCAGCAAAGCTATGCATGTTTTCGAGTCAAAAGAAGAATAATCACTCAGGCTGTCGTGTTCAAAAAGCGATTTTATGCTCAGAAAATGAATTTGGAATACAGCCGCAAAGATCTGAACTTTATTTATAGTCTTCGAGTGAAGTTTAAAAAAAAAATAATAGGTTTGAACCGAATTCACTCAACAGACTTATAAGTAAATCTTCTCCAGATCAAAATTTAATGGGCAATAATCAGGTTCATTGCAGTCTATGTTGTATTTGTCTTTGTGACTAAGTGGGAATATTTGTGTTAATTCTTCCATGTGTATTATTGTCAATAAAATACAAACACATTTCAAATGTGCATTTATCTAAGATACACTCCTATGATTTTTTTATTTGATAGATGGTTGATTTCCAGTATTGCATTTTTATTTTATAGCAACTGATTGGTGATAAGGACTTTTTTTTACTATCAAAATATAATAATAACACTATAAAAATTTAATACATATTTCTCGATGTAAAAACCTTTTTCTTTCTAATTAAGCTGCACGCAAAATTTACTATTTACTTAACTGATACTCGCACGTGTTCCAGCTTAAGCTCCTCATACGTTTGTCACCCTCAATTCTTTTTTTCTTATTTTTCTAGCTGTTTCGAGCTCGCACATCAATGGTGCCCTCACACTTTCAGTGTTTTTTAGCATTATGCTAGATAAAGATACAACTGATGATGTGTTTGTGACTGTCACACGATGTTACTTGTAGACCAGATGGTGTAGAAACTGTCGATGTTGCATATCTGGTGCTTGATCTTTGTCTAAGCTTTTTACTAACAGTCGTAGTTGGCTTTAACAGCTCTTGCTTTTGTAAAGTAAGCACTACTGTAGGAAGAAGATCTCTTTGTTTTACTGAAAGTCCAAGACTTGTTTGTACTGTAGAAGTGACTGGATAACAATCGATTTTGAAATGTTTTGAGCTAATTCTTGATTATGGTGGGGACGAAGTTCGCACAGCACGTTTGAACAAAGCAGAAATCTGTATATACACATCTCTGAACAAAGTTAATCCACTGGCTTTTGTTGCCATGATCTTTAGGATTTCCTTAATGAGTACAAACTCCATCTGAGTGTGGAAGAGAACATTCAGCAACATTGTGTCCTAATCATTATTCTGGTACCGAGAATTGCATTTTTTTCTCTTCAAATTCAGCTCATGCAGATAATGCTATTTTTTATAAATACTACCCTTCCGTCACTTCCAGTATTCTCGACATATCCAGGTTTGATTAAGAGAAAAACATCAATCTAATATTTCTTGTGCTTTTTGTCATAAGGTACCATAAGGAATATGTTTCTGTGTTACTTTATGCTCTGTTCTCAGCGATTTTGGCTGAGCGCTCGTGTTGTCCTTTAAGACTGTAGGGAGTTTTTCTTTCACTCGAGAGTTATTTCCCGCTAAAACTTTCAATAGAGAATTTAAACTGATTGCCGATTTTAACACGATGCCTCATCTCCTTGTTCTTCCCTAAGCACCTCTGAGAAAAAGTGTCGGAATTATTCTAATTGGACAACCAGTAACTTCCTCCTCTTTAATTTGACACCTGGTTCTCGTTCGCTACTTTGCAAAACAGGGAAAAGAAGACATCGCACGTAACGAGTGGCCAAGCAGGCGGCATGACGTTACATGGAATGAATAGATAAACAGGAGTAGATAAACGAAGATGTAGATGTTGTCCTTCCATGGTAGTGTAAGCAGGAGTTATTGAAAGCTCCGTCGATTTTCATTTATTTATTTATTTATATTTGCCACTTGATTGGCCTAGACTGCTAAACAGTTAAGCGTAATTTTAAACCGCACTCGGAGAGCTGGGGAAGAGTACAGACAAGGGGTTGTCACTATACCGAAGACCTTTTAGACCAGCGTTGCGCACCTGCGGCTGACCACTTTTTGGGGTAGTCATTTATAAGTGGTTTAATCAACTGAATTCTCTAGTTTATCCCACGTTTCCTTATTTTTTAGTTAAAGCAATACCTTAAGAGTGAGTGGCAGGTTTCAATAACAATGGTGTTCATACTTTACCCACTACATAATATTCTTTGGCTAATGGTACAAGTCCTGTATAAGTGCAGTAAAGTGCGGGTTTGTCATAATTTCAATTAATGGAAAGCAGACTACACTAGCTCTGATTACTTCTTTCTGTCTGATGTTTTATTCAGGAAATCAAAATATGAAATTTAATACGTAGCATTCCTATTTCGATTGTAAATAATATGGAAAGATATCTAATCATTTTAAATATCTAGGAATCTTTGACAGTTCCCCTTTTCCCATCTGCAAATACCTACCGCGAACAACACACTGATTATCGTTTGGCTTTGCATCTGTACCTTTTCAGTAGCTCTTTGTTGTTGTAATCATAATGATAAGTTCTAAAGAGCTCTGCCACTTGTACTATGCAAGGGTACTCAGGGCGCGGGTAACAACACCTTATCAAAATAAAACAAAACAGAAATAAATCGGAAATAGTGCTGCGTAAATGAATGTTAAACAATTTAGAAACTCGACTTCAGACAAATAAACTGAGTAGGCTCGTAAACAAAACATAGCGATCTACATAAAAATGCAAACAATAGTTAGTAAATACAATTTACACGTGGTCAATATTTTATGTGCTTTTTCACTCGTGAACCCAACATAAACTGGCTGTACATGTAAGATATTTAAAATGAAACAAATAGGATCTCTTAAAGCAAAAAGTGAGAACGATCAACAATGTAATACATTTATTGTTGGCTTGACGTAAAAAAAGAAAATATTGTCATTATTGAGAAAAGAGCAGACAACTCTACATGGGGAGGCCACTGCTGTTCTCGAGTTCTCTTTGTGCCTTTCTTCATGATCGTTCTTTATTTATTTTTAAAAAGTATTTTGTTCGATGAAGACTGTTTTTTTCTATGGCTTCGGATGTCACGTCTTTGCTCTTTTTATTTTTACGATATAAACGTAAAATGATGATAAACTTATGACAAGTTGTCGGGGAGTGGGAGGCGAGGGGTTGTTGGGAATAAAACATCGACCGTGGAATGGATATTTATTTTTTTAAGAGGTGATCTTAAAAATAGAGCAGTGGTGAGCTGGCAGGGCTTCTGTTGTCAGGCCTCGTCGTCAGTTTGGGCGATACCTTACTTTCAGTTAAATGCTTGACTCTGTTAAGTCCAAGCGTTGGTAGCTGTTTTATTTGTGTGCATACTTATGCCTTTGACGTATATGGCTTCAATTCCATAGTTTTGAGCTAGAACTTATAAGTTATTGTCAACACTTATCGGTCTCATGGACAGACAACCATCTTGAAGATAATGATTACCTCGCATGGTCAAGATAAAGAGTTAAATGACACGTCCCAGCTCACACGCATCGTAATGATAATGGGGGGTAGCTGGCACATTCAACTCGCAGGTTCCAAACAATCAACGTGTGATCTAGATCCCGCCGCTGACTTGACGAGCCCCTTGTTTTCTTTGACAAACCTGCCGGCTCCCACCTTTTAATTTCCTTTGCACTTTTCCGAACCGTTCTCCTCACTTTTACAA
This sequence comes from Marisa cornuarietis, assembly GCA_004794655.1. NCBI lineage: Eukaryota > Metazoa > Mollusca > Gastropoda > Architaenioglossa > Ampullariidae > Marisa > Marisa cornuarietis. The sequence continues at coordinate 6,605,346 of SMMW01000001.1, forward strand.
GTCCGCGGTTTTGTCACAGTTAAAATGGGGGAACCATGATAGAAGACAGAAGCTACTCTGATTTGGAAATTAGTCTTTCCTCTCCTCCTACCCACCCATGAACTCTTCCCCCTTATCTTCCTTCAACTCAAACCACTGACAGATGATTGTCACATCAAAGAGAGTAGCGTGACCTGGTGCAGTGGGAGGGGCAGCAGGTTTTGGCGTCTGTCGGGGGCGTGAACGGAGACACAGAGGGGCGGTGTCGTGAAGGGCGAGGGGCGTGGTCCGTGTTTATTAACACAACGATAGCCTCCAGCCGCTGGAGCGAACTGCGAGCTGAGAGACTAGCCCCATAGAAGTAGGCGGGGCGCTTTTTACAATTGTCTTCTCTTCCCGTCTGTTCCATAGGGTTTTCTTACTTTCGCTTACCAGAATTTTATTATGTTTTAATATTTGGAGGTTATAGAAAGAAAAAGCTAAAAAAAAATAAAAATAAATAAAAAGTGAAAGCGAACGCGCTCGCTAAAGAGAGAGTTGATTAGAATGCAGGTCCAGAGTCTGCTCCATTAGTGTGTGCTCTATAGTGTCATTCACACTTTGTATTTTTGATGACCTTTTATGTTTATTTTCTGTCAGTTTCGCGGAAAGGAACATGCTGGTAGTTTCACAAATTTTCAAGGACGTGTTCTGTGCTCTTCTGTAACACAGTCCTCCTACCATCACGATGACAAAATATTTGCTTTATCGTATCGTAACACAGTCTTTTTCTCACGATGGCAAAAGTTTACCATGATTATTATCATTTAACAACCAAGTTCTGTTTATTTTTCGCATTTTTTCTTGCATAGATCAAAGCATTAATTGTCACTTTATAATTTTGAATCGTTTACTTTCTGTGTCTTTCGTTTCGTCTGACACAATGGCAAGACTTTTGGTTTGATGTATTATTTGCGATTCAATGATACCTTCTTAATTATCAGGTTCAACTTTTGAAGCTAGAAGCAGAGAGTGAAGCGGGGGTTGACTGGGCCTTGTGTCAGAATAAGGCTCAGCGAGTGATAATCCGGGAGGAGAGGAAATTATTCCAGAACGTCTAACTTGGCTTTTATTGTTTGTTTATTTGCTTGTTTGTTTGTTTAATTATTTGTTTGGTTTTTTTTGGAGGGGGGGGGGGACAAGTCGTATTCTTGTTTCTTCCGGAAGAATTAACTCGACACGAATCCCTTTAGCACGATATAGGAAGAGAGTGGGTAATAACAGTACACCAGTAGTCCTCGAGCAGGTGCACAGGCCACAACTAGTAGGAACAATTAGATCATTAGAGCAAGTAGTGTTGAACTCTGACTTTAGTTTCACCGGCTCGTGCACGCTGGGAGATGCACCCGAGTCGCAAGTCGGGCCTCGTTCAGAACAATGGAACGACTTCTGCCACTGATTACAAAGAAGTTGATGTAAAGGTTGTTGAGACAGGTCGACACCCTCAGGTCACGGCTCAGTTTTGACGAGTCACTTACAATGTCAAGCGAACCGATGGAAAACTTCAGAATTAATATGACGTCCCGTAATCAGAACGTAGCGGCGTGTGTCTGTGCGTAGAGGGCGGTGGTTGAACAACGCAAATCCACACAGTTTGTCTAATCTTCACAAAATTGTGTAGGTTTATTCCTATGATTTGTGATTTATTCACGAACTCGGGCTTTTTTTTTTGAGTACTTTTGCTCTTTATTTATCCTATTGATTTTCTCCTTTCTAAAATGACTGAAAATGAAACAAATTCTATGTAGAGCAGTGGTAAGAAAAGTTTTTTTCTTGCGAACCGGTCTCAAAATTCTAAGCTATGGGGCGGGCCGGTAAAATACCAAAGACCCACGTCAAGTGAATACACAACAAACCTAGTGATAATGGAATGGACAACAAATGAGTACACAATGGCGTTCACTTACCGAATTTATTGTGTAAAGTGAAGCTGTTCAAATTCGCTCACAATAAAACTTTAAAACCAGCCTTTGCTTTGAAGGGAACCGCCCCCGATGATCTCTAACGACTTCATCAGACATGTCAGCCGTGTTATTTGTTATCTTTTTACCTTGTCTGTGTTAGAATGTTACAGACTGCCAATTTCTAACGCTGTTGTACTTGATAAATTAAATTTCAATCAAATAAACCTAGGCTGAATAATAAAAAACAAACAAAAAACAAGTGCACTTTACATCATGCCAGACGGGTCGGTCCAAAGATGTCCACGGACTTACTTTGCTTGAAAGCTGACACCACCGCAAGTTTTATCCCACTCCGCGTGAAACGTTGTCCTTCTGTTGCTGATTATGAGCTGTCAACCTGTCAAATTAAGGGAGATCAAGAGTATAAATGTTTAACCAAAGCGCCACACGGATGTGACGTACGAGTAGGCTTGACTCAAATAAGGCGACATACAAAAGGTTGACAATAAAAATTACAATTGAAATAGTGGTGAAGCCGGCAACTCCACCAAAGCATGAACACCTATTACACTGCTTGTATGACCCATAGAAATTCTTTTCATAAAACAACCAAAATGAATTACAAACAAACATTACCCAGACGATCTACTAGTGCTCATTGCTGCCAGAAATGCCACTTTCTTGCATGTGAGTAAATGCATTGGGCTCACTAAATAAAGTATTAAAAGATGCAATACTATGAGCTTTTATTTTTTCAAAAGTTTGCTTAATAAGGCTAGCGACTAAGCAACGTGTTCATTACTGAAAAAACACTGGCATGTTACTATTTTATACTAATTTATAAAATACCAACAGTGGTATATTACTATTTTATACTTACTTATAAAAATACTAAACAGATAATTTACTATTTTTACTAATTTATTAAAATATTAACACTATTATACTACAATTTTATACTAATTTATAAAAATACCAACAGTGGTATATTATTACATTATTCTAATTTATAAAAATACCAGCGCTGGTATATAACTACTTTATACTAATTAATTTATAAAAAAAATACCAACAGTGGTATAATAAAATTGTATACTAATTTATAAAAATACGAACACTGATAAGTTACTACTTTACACTAATTAATTTATAAGAAAAAATACCAACACTGATATATTACTACTTTATACTAGTCAATAAAAATGTTAACAAATTCAGGTGAAAATTTGGTTCCAAAACCGTCGAGCCCGGGAAAGAAGAGAGCGCGAGGCCTCGCAGCGGACTCAGCTGCTGACGCAGAACACCTACCAGCCGCTGTCCATCCCTTCTGTCACGTGGGCCCTGACGTCACAGCTGCCGTCCTCGTCTTTCTCGTCGCAGTTCCGCAACGACGCGAGCTTCCGGCCTGGTCTGTTCACGTCTGCTTTCAGCAGCTTCTCGACTCCTCTTCGAATGGCAGCAGCGACGGCGGCAGCGGCGGCGGCGACGGATGGCGGTCCTCCATCTTCCTGCACGTGGGTCGAGTGTGGAAGTAGAGAGGAAGGCAGTTTCTGCTGAACGGTGGCTGCCCGTAAGACGACAAACAGTTCTGCTGTGACTTTTCCGCCCACCACACACCCCACTCCTGCGATCCAAGAGTCGCAGTCCGTTCACTGGAAGCCTCCAGGGAGATGATGAGCAGATGTCAAAGTAAAGGAGTGCTAGAAACATTTGTTGGCGTATTTATGAAGTGAGGATACGTCGTTGCCCCCGGAAACTGGGGAGCTCAAGGACAAGCGTTTCCGAAGTTATAAATCTGTGTCCGATCCCCGGCGATGGCCACTGGGGCCGTAGTTATAAAACGGGGGCAAAGATACCCTGGGGGTACATTATAACTACAAAAACAAGATGCTTTTCCTTGAGTTCCTCATTTTGCCCTCGGCTAACGACTTGCTCTCGATTTATAACCACGTCTTCGTAAGACGGGGAAATGTGGCGGCTGGAGAATTCAATAGGACATCATTGTCATGCTGCAGTGTCTAGGTCCTAGTGATGCAGACTATAAATAGGTTATCGGTTGCTTTCGGGGCACTCAAAAACGTAAAGGCTCCTGCAACACTGGAGAAGAAGTTTTATTAGCAGTTCTTGTTCTAGCTAAACAAAAAAAAATCAAGGTAAACTCTCTTTCTCTTCACAACAACATATGACTAAAAATTAATAACAAGGTCATCTTGATTTCTTGTCTCCACTCACCCCATACTCTGGACGTGACCTACTGACACAGATAATGCCCCCAACATACACTCCCTTCAGCATTTAGACATTACTGACATTAACCGAGTTTAAATTAGTTTCATCGTAAAACAATGGTGGCTATGCAACAAACAAATGCTGCTTGTTAAGTAGGAAAATATCCCTAATCAAATCTCCAGTACCAAAGCAAAAACTACGAAATTTCTCATATTTCAGAAGGAACTCAGTATGATAGCATTTCAAAATAGTGTGAATTATACAGAAACTTACTCTGGACTGGAGCGTAAACTTGTCTCTTACACAGTAAAAAATCTCGCTTAGATGTTAACAGTTGTGGACTGTCGTTGTGAAGTACACTGGACAAAGTTTAATTTTAGCATGAAACAATTGATGTAAAGTAAATTATGTCTTTTTAAAAACTGAGTTTCATCATTTGTACATAAACACTGTGTGTGTTTGGTAGGATCCATGGAAGAAAATGGAAGTTGGTGTGTGTGTGTGTGTGTGTGTGTGTGTGTGTGTGTGTGTGTGTGTGTGTGTGTGTGTGTGTGTGTGTGTGTGTGTGTGAAGAAAACAAAGGTGAACAAACCTGGAAATCTGGGTCTGTTTGCACCCCTTCATGCATGCACAATTTAGCAGTTTATTGTGACTGGTTGGTCATTGTCTGGAATAAACATTATTAATGAAAAATTCTGCTCTGAACTCAGCAATGAATACACTCTTTAATGTTATCTCTGATATACTGCACACAAGAATTAATATAATTAGTGCATGCATGTGTTAACATGCTCATTTTGTAAGAAGTATCCTTTCAACATTTTATAGATTTCATGTTTAGAAACAGAAGCCATCCTTACAAAGACATAGATCAATAAAACAAGCTTTCATTGTATAAAATGTAAATAATAAATTTAAAATAAAATGTAGCAAGTATCAGATGAACAATAGTAGGCCTATATTTTCTTTATACTTGCAGCTTGATGCATTATTTTCTCACAAGTTACTGTATATTTTTGTCGTTCACATGATTAATATAGCTACAATCTAATACTTTTTATTATGTACATGCAGTCATTTACAGACTGTAATGTTGATCATGGTAGAATGAGAATCGCGGTTTATTGTTTACAATTTTAGCTAGCATCAGGTGCATTCGTGACACTGACCTGTTTGGCGACTGAATATCATCTGTCAGATGCATCCCATTCTTATTTTGGCAACTTCATAATGCTGAAAAAATGTAGAAACTTATCCCACAGAAACTGAGACACAAAGCGCAAGCCGCACTGCTCGCTCGATCGTTCGTGTGCTCGTAAAGCTTTATACCAAGTGTTTTGAGCACAAGGTGTCCGAGTCTCTAGCCTCACAAAGCTTTGTAGTTTCGTATCTGAGTCGTTTCAGCCTTAATTTTATTCTCTTCTCAAGCTTCTGTCATTTGGAAACTTGTGAAAACTATTTTTGAACTCCTTCCACCCCTTTTTTTTTTTCGGCAATCGGGTGGCAGCTGCATTCGTTTCGCTTGGTAAACAATCACACGACACGTCATAAGGTCACGTGACGGAGAACGAGACTTCGTTGAAGCAAGCGAAAGAGTCCGATGTAATTTCTCTTATTAAACACAACACTCCACATAACCTTCAACTTTTTGCACATGAATAGACACGAAAATAGATGATATTCATATTAATCATACTCTTTGTGAGAATCTAAACAGTTTTATTTTGCCTTGAGTATACCTTTAATAATACAGTCATAGCTGGAAAAGTTAGCTGGTACAAAGCAACCCGGGCATCTGGCTATTTTGTATATATATAAATGTCCGTGCGTGCGTGCGTGGGCGCGCGAGAATGTTCGTGTGTCACCACACAGGGAGAGTTGTAAGCGAGGTTACTAGATTCCAGGTAATTTCACTTTAACAAGAGCTACCTCCAGCTTAGTGCTAATTGCCGCGAAACACCTGTAAACATTTACGCGATTCCGTTCCGACCCAGAACGTATGACTATCAAACAGTTATCAATACAAAGTTTTAAAAAAAGCACGAACGAGACAAACACACCTCACACAGACTTTAAAAGAGAAGTATGTAAACTAAATTTTCGCTATCGCTAATATTTTATTATGAATTCGTCATCCGTGTCAAGCAAAGTGCCGCAAGAAATTGTTCTTTTAAAAAAAAAGTGATATCAGTTACAAAAGCATCTTTAATCACGTGATGTAAATATCACTTATAAACCAGTGCGGCTTATTTGTGAAAAAGTAGAGATTTAAAAAATTTTTTAATGGGTACGGCTTATATACAGGTGCGCTCAATAGACTAAAATTTACGGTATGTCATCATCATCATCATCATCATCATCATCATCATCATCATCATCATCATCATCATCATCATCACTGTTGTGTAGTTTATCAATTTTATAAAGCGAAAAAAAAGTATTAATTTTAAGAACGACGTGAAAGCAGAAGAAAAAAATAATTAAATGCAACTCGAAAAAAATTTCAAAACGAGTAACATCAAACCAAACAAGCTAGTGGGAAGCATCTGGAACAAGAGGCCCGATCTCTCAAACAGAGGCAACAAGCGGTGTTAAGGTCCCTTACACGGTGTTTTCAGTACCCTGGTCAAGTGATGTTGTTGGTGGGTGTCGGGTATATATTCTGTCACCTAGTGTCATGTTCTAAAGCTGAGCTTCGGCGTTGCAGCAGCTGACAAAGTCGTGCTGTAGCTGCAGCTATGCCGTAGGATGACGTCCTGCGGCTGCTGAAGTCTGCTGCAGCCACTTGGCTCGAACCCTGTGGCCGTGCCAAGCCATTATGCGCTCTCCGGCCAGTGCCAGCGCAGCCATCAACGTGCCGCAGGCGGCCAGAATGAAAACCACATGCACTTCCGGCAGTGCTATGGCGTGTGCACCTTCCGTGGTGGTGGTGCTGGTTGTGGTCCTAGCGCTGGACTCCGTCCCGTTCAGTGCCGGCGACCAGCGGTCGATGAAACCGGTGATGACTCCGGTCTCGAACATCCGCTCGATCCTGTGGAGCAGTGTGGAAAGGGAGATAAATCGTTGGGATTTCGCTCTGCGCGTGAGGTGAGGCAGCAGGGGTGGTCTCATCTTGTTCGTCACTTAGCATGTGAACTAAAATACAGTATCGATAGAGCCCCGAAAACAGGAGTTATGTCTGCTAGTCCTGGGTTTATTTTTGAAGAACAGACCCACCGTGAGTCACAGTCGGCACATAATGATGATGAGGATGATGTCCATTTGTAATGCGCAGGTATCCATTCAAAAGAATGCTCATTGCGCAGCAAAAACAAAATAAATAAAAAATAAGAAGAAAAAAATAAAGTAAATAAATAGATAAAACACCAGGAAAGTCCATCTTAAATAAACAGATGGGTCTTCAGTCTTTTTCGAAGTATAATTTTAAGTAGACAAGTGAATGTCATTCACACAGAGAGAGCGAGAAAGAGAATTCTTACAGCACAGGAAACCTTTCTGCACAGCGTATAGCTACAGATAGCTACAATCTAAAAGATGTTAGTCTTACTTGTCGGACACGATCGACTTGCAAGTCAACACTAAACTACTCGTCAGACCCCACTGATGTGTAAGTAAACACCAAATTACTCGTCAGACACTACTGATGTGTAAGTAAACACTAAACTACTCGTCAGACACCACTGATGTGTAAGTATACACCAAATTACTCGTCAGACACCACTGATGTGTAAGTAAACACTAAACTACTCGTCAGACACCACTGATGTGTAAGTATACACCAAATTACTCGTCAGACACTACTGATGTGTAAGTAAACACTAAACTACTCGTCAGACACCACTGATGTGTAAGTATACACCAAATTACTCGTCAGACACCACTGACGTGTAAGTAAACACCAAATTACTCGTCAGACACCACTGATGTGTAAGTAAACACCAAATTACTCGTCAGACACCACTGACGTGTAAGTAAACACCAAACTGCTCGTCACCCCTATAGTCGAGGGAGGCAGTACCACACTTACTCGTAAGACACTTTCGCCTTATAAGGAGATCCTTTCTGCAAGTAGAAACCCTTTCTTGTCAGGAAGTAATCGACAGACACCATGGTGATCTCCGGGATGTCCTTGTGCCAGTCATCATAGAGGTCCCTGGCCCCGGTGAAGAAGGCATAAGCCTCGTGAAGAACTTTGGCCTTGTGGACCTGCAGGTCTGCAGAGTGGACATCGGGGTCAGCTTTCTCAAACTGCAGCACACCATTGTAGAATGCGCGGTGCTCCTCTACAGGCGATGACTGAGGCAGAAAATAAATTGATTAGCACTACACATGTGTACGCTTTTGTCCTCTGTTTTTCACGTGTAAGGCAGGAGGGGAAGAGAGCAAGAGAGAGAGAGCAAGAGACCTCTCACTGTGCAATTATCGTATAGAAGTGCTTCGTCCTAGTCAGACCAGACCATATTTATTCATCATCTTTTGGGTTAGAACAGGTAAATCTACGAGACCGCAGCGTCTGTGCTTAAAAGGTTTTGCAAGATGTGCTGCAGCTGTTTCTATTTCTTAACTTTCTGCGGGATTTTTCTCCCAGTACAACTGTACAACACTATAGGGCACTATCGCCTTGCTTTTCATTTTGCTAATAGGCAATAATTGTTTAATACTATAAGCTATGCTAAAAGAATAACTTTATCTAGTAATCAAGTTTTCATATAAGAGTTAGGCCAATGAACTAACCCCCCCCCTCCCACCGAGCGCACGCACGCACGCACGCACACACACACACACACATATATATATATATATATCAGGACAACATGGTATTTTTCCTTTGCCACCTTAGTAGAGTCATTGACTGTGGTGTCAGGACCATCAAAGGACATTACTGGGTGCTGTGTTGACGCACCTTTAAAATGGACTCCTTGGCTGTGCCTGCGGCGATGCCCCACTTGTAGGTGTTCTGTCTGACCAGGTCGGAGAGAGAGGCGAAGGGCAGGGGCTGGTCGGTGACAGCTAGTGAAGATGTCAGCTTGCTGCTATAGACTGATGTTAGCACAACGCAAAATATCATCCAAGAACACATCACCACGCTTCCGGCTCGAGAGTCTATTTTCACGGCAACGGCTGGAGGAAAGATGTTCAGTTCAAGTATAACGGGTCTCCAATCAAATTACAACCTTTCATCATGAAAAAAGCGTTGAACGATTTACGACCCTAATTAAAAAAAAATCCTTGTGAATGTAATGTGTATAAACACGGCAGGATACCAACTGCGTAGCTGATGGTAGGGAAGACATTTCTTCACCAGGATGTACTCCCTCTGACCACAGGCGGGACGATTTTGCACAGAAGTGTGCACGTCCATGTAATATCTTTTGTGCATCGACTTATTTCTTATATATGTTTGCAGAGAAAACAGGTCATTGTGCAGGTTTTAGATATTAAAATAATTTACTTTGTTTCTTATCTTTTATACTTCTCATCTTTTTGAAAAGATTAGCAAATTGTAGGTATTTGGAGGTAACTCTGAACACAAGGGCATTGACCTGGTGAAATATAACAAAAATACTTAAAATAAAAAAATCGTACTCCTTATGTGAATCTTAGAGAAAGGAAAAAAATTTGTAAAAAATATTTTTAAGAACACACTTTTATGAGAAATGTATCGGGATTTTCTTTCATACATGTAACATAAAATATAAAAGTGTGAAGTGCCCCAGAGCGTTCCAAGTTACTTGCACGTTAAGTTTGAGGTATTAAAGAAACTCCCGAGACCTCAGGAAAAATACTTTACCCCTTTTAGTACATTTCAAATAAAAGTGTGTCTTTTTCAATTTTTTTGTTTGCTGTCGATCTTTAGCGAGGCGTTCTTCCAATCGCAAACGCTTCTCGGCTTCAGTCTCCGATGATAATTTCTCCTGAGGCTTTTGCCTCTTTCTTCTTTTTTTTTTTTTTTTTTTTTTTGTATGCGTCTTTTTCTTCGCGTTGTGGTTTCACCTGTTTGTGTTTCTCTCTCTCGCCAGAGTGTCGAGTGTCGTCACAATGTGACTGACTGAGACACACTATTTCTACACACTTTCTGTAAGCCAGGGTTTACCGATTTTTTCGTAGCGTGACAGGCATGGGAACAGCAAACATACACACGCGCGGTTCTGTATAACAGGGTTTACCGATTTTCTCGTTTTTCTTTGCGACTTTTTCCCTTTCTTATAGGCAGAATTAGAGGAGATAACATATGGTTTACTAGTCCCTAGAGCAGCAGCTACCTATCTCCCCTAATTCGGCGTACAAAAATTTAAGAAATTTAAATTATTTTACTACTCGTAAGAGTTGCTGGAAATGATTTAATATTGCATTGTCACCGAAAATGAGTAAATGGTGAAAATTTCAGACCTTTAGGACGATAGCAAGTGGGTGAAAAATCGGTTACAAAATTCGACCGAACACACATACATGACACACACACATACATACACATAATACATAGTTCAATGAAATAAAATAAAATTAAGTTCAATAAAAGTATGTACAAATAAAGATTGCGAGACTCTCCAGTATTCATTAAATCAGGACATAAAGCATGCCGGAAGTAAGGAAGCGGTAAAAATAATGAAAAAAAAAAAGACCAGCGAGAAGGCTCGTGGGGTCCTACTGGAAACCTTACATAGCAGTGACTAACAGCTGAATAGAGTGAGGCCTTTACTTGCGATGTAAAGTACTTGGCTACCCACAGACAGCGAGAAAGACTGAACATACATTGGTTAAGAAGGCCGGCGAACACTCCCTCGGTGCTGGCCAGAGTCCTGGATAAAAAACGCCTCCTTTTGGTGGGGCTTGCGGTGGGGTCTGCCCGCATGCACCAGGCGCACCATTCCATTAAGGTGAACATGACTACGACGCCCAGGAAGAGGCCGGCCAGCAGCAGGTACATGGGGGCTGCGAAGGCCCCCAGAAAGACAGAACGTGGCTCCGCGGCCTGCTTCCGCTTCCGAAAGACGATGCGCGCGTTGTCGTAAAAGAAAGCCGAGGATGCATCCGCGACCTTTGACCTCTCGGGTGAAATTGTGAAGAATCCAACCGCCATGTCTGCCTCCTGGGTCACAGGAGCGATGCACACGACCAAGCAAGCGCACACACAGACGCACGCAAACGTGCACACGTGTGCATACATGAAAGGCTTTGTGAAAAAGCTCGTGTGTAAATAATGTAGTTGAAGAGGTTTGGAAAAGGCCAAATAATAAAATAAGACATTATTTATATATGTACAAATATTGTTGTCTTGATATCCGACTTTGTATAGTTATACATATAAAGCAGTTTTTGTTGATAAGTATTTATTTTTTACATTTTAAATGCTTATAGCTGTTTGGCTGGAAATTCTAAAGGCTGCTACTTTTTAAACTATCGTCCAGCTATTATATATACCTATGTTAGCAGATAAATAAATCAGTGTGTGTGTGTGTGTGTGTGTGTGTGTGTGTGTGTGTGTGTGTGCATGTGTGTGTGTGTGTGTTTTGGTGGGAAGGGGGCTATAACTATTATACATGCAACATATAAAAAATAATGTTCTCACTTTCACTCTCACAAATTTAGCTCTCTTACACCATCGGTCGTTTTCTTTCGGAATATTCAAAGAATTTGCTCATGCATCTCTACCAAGCTTTTTTTCGAGTTTAGTTTGATTTAAGGAGAAAGAGGTGTAGCAATATTTCGGGTCAGCTTATTTTGAGGAGTGAGTCCTACTCACATCTCTAGTCAGCATGCCGATAGCACCGCCCCACTCTTGCTTCGCATTCACTTCGCCCCAAGTGCCATCTGGCGACTGTAAAAGAACGTAGCTGCCACGACAAGATTGGAAATTTTTACATGAGAAAAATTGCTGTTTCACATTTGTAAACGTTTTGAAATAACTGATTAAAAAATAAGCTTTATCGGAAAATACTGTAGATTTGAAGAAATTACTTAAATATGTCATTTTGGAAACATTCACAAACCAACAGTTCCTTCATTATTCACGTCGTAGAATTTCAAAGCAACTTTTTTTTAAAGCTCCCTGAGTTCTCCAAGTAGCCATAAGAAGCAGTAGAAAGACTGTAGATGAATGTTCTACTCCACAAGCACAACTGTCACACATCTCTCAATAACACTTCATACTTTTTGATGGCAAGTTGTATTTTCGCATGAATTAATTTGAGAAAGACTTATTCACGTGAGATAAAAGCCTAAGCTTGATTACTAGCAGGAAGAAAGGTCATGTTAAATTTACCTGAAATTGATCTGTTTTGCGATTTCGTTCAGCATATCTATGACCACGCCTTCATACACTTCTGTCTCTTTGGATTTAAATAGGAAGAAGGATCTCTAAATATTAAACAAAGTAAAGAAACAACTTTAGACCACGAATATATCTTTAGCCATTTAAGCACAACCATAACCGCTTCATCATGCTGTTTGAAACATTATTGAGTAGTTTTTAACACCAAATACTGTACATGCCAAGAAGATACAAAGTACTTTTGAACAGACTACTGAACGTTCATTACTGAGCAGTCATTACTTTGATCTGCTTCAGCTTTCCCTACAAACAACGTGCATCCCATCAATAGTGTTAAAAAAACCTGAAGAAGACAAATATTCAACGAAAGAAGTACAGAAGAATTCAGAACTTGACGCAGAAAGGAAGAAAAGAGAAATGAACCAGTTTGTGAAACTGAAAGCAAATGCATCATTTCCGTTGTTAATTATGAACTATGAACTAAATGGAATGAGAAGGCAACGTGAAGAGGATCTTCAGTAAAGCAGCTAGACAGAGTTACCTCCATTACTACAATCCTGAGTTGTCTGCCCCCCAGCCCCAGTCCAGGGTTGGGGAAGATAACTTGCGGGGTTAACCGGTCCGTAGTGAGGGGTAGCGAGGACAAGAATCTGAATCTGCAGTTATCTCCCTCTCGAAGAAGAGTCCACAGTTCAGCTCCTACCTGAAGAGATCAAATAAACATTGTGTAAGGCCGGCCAGAAACCCTGCCAGCCCCTCGCATTCTCCCCCACCCCCCATCCCTTCCCCCCCGTAGAAGGGCTTCTTGTCCTTAATTCTGGCTAGTAATATTTCTATAAGTAAACTAAAGTTTAAAAAAAATTAATGGTCATCTCCTAACCATCCGGTCCTTGCGGCGTGAAGATTTAGAGACCATGTTTTTCTCAGAGCCAGTTTTTTTTGTGAGCCTGGCGCCCATCCCTCCTCTCTCTCTTAATTTTCTTAATTCCCTAACCCCTCTGTGTAGTCAGGAACCCCATTCTCAACAGCTGGGTCTACTTGGGGAAGCCCGCTGCGAAACGCGGATATCGAACAGGAGCGCCACCGGCTTAGAAGCTATCGGTCTAACCACTCGACTATCAGCTTCTCTTATTTCTATAAAGACGGGACACAAATCAAAAATAGTTTCTTTACCGTTTTATTCACAACAACCAAGACATTTTCAAAACCTTGGACTGTAGCTTCAAATGGATGGACATCCTCTTTTGCCAAAATGGTTATCCATCTTGCTGTGAACTGAAAGTGTCTCAACTGTTCAAGGAATTGTAAAGCAAGCAGAAAATAAAATAGGCATATGGAATGTCGTCTACCATGTAAATACTTTGCATACACCTAGACACATATTTTTTTACATGAAAATACGAACGCACACTAATAAAAGTATCTGCACACATTCAAGCATGCAAAGACATGTATGCAGACATGCACATAAGCGCATCTTCTGTCAAGAACTCTTGATATCGATATCGATATCTGGCGGTTACCATGTCGTTGTTCTTGGAATAGTAATCATTTTTTTTTAAATATGATTATTAGCATTTTATTATTCTTCATACAGCGTCTGTTATCGAGTCCAAAATGTTTTTTCAAGACTGAGTACTTTCATTGACGTCAGCGTAAAATACGTTTGTCAAGGCGTAAACAAAACAATTGAAGACAAGAAACAAATCTCTACGTACGCCGTGAAACACTCCTGTCACAAAGTGGAGAGAGCCAACAACGGCAACATTGTGGTTTGGCAATGTGGTCCAGTTCAGATGAGCGACATGCGACACATCCACGTCCACCATCAGCACAACCAGGTTCGCCGCAGACAGGTCATCGGTCAAGTCCTTAATATTGGCATCTGCATCATGTTGGGAAACGTTTGACAAAATTCGACAGGTTTGGGTTTCTGTCTCCTAGTAGTTTAATAGTAGTCATTAGAAAGCGGCTTTGTCTCCTTGTTTCTATCACCGTCTTGTTTTAGTGTGTGTGTGTGTGTGTGTGTGCGTGTGTGCGTGTGTGTGTGTGTGTGTGTGTGTGTGTGTGTGTGTGTGTGTGTGCACGCTTGAATGAGAACATGGCTACTCACTCCCATCGCCGGTTTGGCTGCTGCCGATAACTGTCACCTCCAGCCACCCGAGTCGTCCGATGACTTCTCGGAGAGCTTGGCTCGCTATGGACAAAAGAGCAGGTAAAACCTCGTATTAGACATATCAAAACACCAAAACAATTTTTTAAAATAAGGAAACATTTTTCTTCCAATTTATTCATTAAGAATTTGTTTAAAACAATAGGTTTCAAAAGCGTATATGTTGTTTGTCATCTGCTACTTGCAAATAGGCTACATGATCATCTACAGTAGAACACTTGAGAGGCAGCTTATAGCTTCCTTTAACAAGAAAAAAAAACACGTGTGTACAGAAGAAAAAAACGAAACATGCTAACAATCACTTACTGGATATTCTGTCCCTGGACACATGGGACTGACACACTAGGTTTCGCTGCGTCAGTACCAAAGTCCACAGCAGGGAAGTAGCAGCCAGCACCGCTCTTTGCTGTCTCATCCTGTCGGCATCAGGAGGAGACGAGCGTTGAGATAAAGCACGTTGAGAACACTGGTCTTGGTGACGGGTCTGGGTTATATGAACTCTCCAGGCCATTGTTTGCATAAGACCACTCAAGGCTTTTTTTCTCTTTCAGTGGTGCGCAAATGTCCAGAGGCGTTAGATACACAGTGGCCACGTACCAGATTCACACATATAAAGTTTATCGACATCTAAATCATATTAGGAGCTTAGCTACTGCATCTTCGCTACACGATAAAGTATTACACTGCTCAATAGGAAAGTTAAAGAGGTGAGAACTTGTGAAGATTTTTAATGTCATCCCTAACATACAGATATGTCACACACACCTTTAACTCTTTGCGACAGAACCACGTCCATGCGTGCGTGGGTCCATGCGCCTGCTCGGATCAAAATTACACTCATTTTGTAAACCTCTCTAAATAAACACGAAATAAAATTAAACTCCATTGATCGTTATGGAAACGGTTTATCCAGTTCCTTTATCTTTTGACATGCGTGAAGCACGTCAGTGTGTGTATATGAGGAGGCACGCTGCCCATTTGTGGACAACTGCACGACACTTTCGTACAGTGATTATCGCTTTTCCTCCAGAAGAGCGTTCCTTCACTCTGATTCGTGGACAAACATCTTTGTGTATGTCGTCTTATTAGTCTCCGTCTTTTGGAGAAAGTACGAGTGTGGGGGGGGTGAGGGGGGGTGGGAATACGTCTAAAGCAAGGAGTGATTTTAGCACGTGATCAAATATTGGCCAGCTGAAAGTGAGGGATAATTGAGCGAGGAAAATGAAAAGAAAAAGAAGGGTAGGGGTTGGAGTCGGTAGAGGGGAAGATGGTATTGTTTGTGCAGCCCTGCTTAGAATGCCGTCGCAAACAAGATTATCCGCAAGGTCCTGCTGTGTCCTGGCAGTGCGAGGACGCTGCCTACTTGTTCGTGAGAGTTCTGGCAGGTGACCGTCTGCTGAGGTTGTCAGGAAATCTAGATCAAATAACGGCCAGTCGGGGTATCAAAAGAAGAAGCTCGCATTACCAGAGACCTTGATCATCACCAGACAACAAGACGTTGCCATGGATACACGACACACACGTGAATGATGGGAGAGAATATTTCACAACAGACTCATCACTGTATTTGAAGCACGTGCCGATCTCGAGCAGTAACACTGAAAACATCTTGTGTTTTCCTGCATGTCCAAAGCGATTGAATATTGCTGATGTCTCCCAGGTGTTTGTATGTCGTGCTGTAATTTTAGCAAATGGTCTGGAAGATTCCAGGTGAAGACAGCACGCTCTACTGCCAGCACTAAGAAATCATCTCCCATCCCAGAAGCCACCACGAAAAACGCATCGTAGAGATCCTCCACCAAGAAGGACATGGCAGGTGTGTTTTCCGTGACATGACACTTTGCGATGCCTTCCAAACGCCATTTGAGCATCCAGTGATCAACGAGACCTGCTTGAACCATCCTGTCCATTCTGTAAGAACAGAAAAACAGAAATCCATTCCAGTAGCAACATGATGATGGTGATTGGTAATGATTGGTGGTGGTGGTGGTGGTGGTGGTGGTGGTGGTGGTGGTGGTGGTGGTGGTGGTGGCGATGATGACAGTCCGCACATATATCTATATATAATGATAATAGGTACGAGCGAGCAGTTGCATTTGTGGCAGATTGCGAGAAAATCTGCTGTAAAACCAGCAGTTAGAGAAAGTAAGACTTGTTCCCAGGTGTGCCGATACAACAAGGAAAGAGACACCACACGGCAGGTCTTATCAGACAGCAAATGTCTGAAGACTTATTCAGAAAATGTATTCTTCAGGAATTTCATTCACCGTTATTAGCTCAGCTCTGTTGGATCAGATCAGTCATCACAAACTTGTCTTGAACCAGAAAGGAGATTCGAGCTTATCTGGGACTGTAGACTTCCAAGTCCAGCCTACTGAAGCTCAACAAGATGTTCTCGCGACTGACAGGGAAACAACTGATGGCGTTTTACAATCAGCCACACTGTTCATCTTTAGCAGGCAGGGCTAGTGGCTGGCCATCTACTATGACCAACAGTGCTTGTACTACACTGGGCAGATTGTGAGTTTTTTACTGTCAAATTTTCAGCTGTCCAGTGTCTTGAGAGGACACCAGAGAGTATTGAATTTTGAAGACACTGTTGCAGAAGTAGAATCCTGCATGTCTGCATTCGAAAGATTCCTCCCTTATTTGCTGTGTTGTGGATGCGTTTGGGCCTCTGTAACGGACTACATTACAATCACATTGCATTAACCTCAGTTGGGTTTTGCTTCTCTGTTCTGTTTTGAGAACAGATGGATTGGATTAGTTGTTCTCTACTAAACAAGAATGCGAAATGATTGATCTGTTTCAAGGGCGATAGTCAGTGTCTAGGCTCTGCTCACCAACTTTCCTCTCTGTCAATTCATTTAATTTGGTCACCATTTTTTTCAAAGCAGCGGTAGTTAGTCGCAACAAAATAACTCCCTTGACCATCACATTCTTTTGTTTGACAGGATGTCACCAGTTAGCATACTCCTCATCTAACTAAGCTTTGTTTTGTTTTGTAGTTTAGGAAGGTTGGGGTTTTCTCTGCCTTCACCGCTCAATCTGTAGTGATTTCCCTTTACTATCGTCACTTATCGTCCTTCGTTTTACACCATTGACTGTATTGAGGATAACGTGAAATCATCTACAAAGAACTTATTATTATTATGAAAGGGATTGTTTTCATCTCTTCGTTTTTCCGTCTGTCGGTCAGTTCCTCTGTGTGTCCATGTGTCTCTCCATACCATCCTTTTTATGGGGAGGCTCCTCCCCTCTGGTTCCTACGCCACTGAGGGGCTTACTTTCCTTGTTTGCATGTCATTAAGGCTCGTAAGGCGTGTAAGTGACTTACATTTCTCATCAACATCCAAATAAGTCCGTCCAATTGGCAGTCGAACTTCTTCCCTCAGCTCTTTTCTTGTGAGTGTATCAGGGTGTAAGCTGAAACAGAGTTAAAACATCGAGCTTTTAAAAAAGACTCGCATGCAATTTTGCTTTGTGTAATCAGGTTCTTTGTTTGTTCTCTTTTTTTTCTCTTTTTGTTCTTTTGTTTGTTCATTCATTCTTTCTTTCTACTTTCTTTTCTTCTTTATTTGAATGCTTTTTTGTAACTTCTTTGTTTCTTTATTGGGTTTTTGTTCTTTCTTTTATTCCGTTCGTTTCTGCTTACCTTTCTTTCTTTCATTCATTTTGTTTTTTCCTGTCTTCCTTTCTGTCTCCTTCACTTTCTTTTTTCCTTTCTTTTGTTCCTTCGTTTGTTCTTTTTTATTTCTTCCGTTCTTGTCTTTTTTCTTGTTCCCCCTTTCCTCTCTTGTTTTCCCTCACTGTTGTATCAAGTGTCTTAATTATATCTGAAGTCTCACCTGCTGTTGCAGTCTTAAAAATCCTAATGAACTGTTATTTTAGCATTAGAGTTGGATGTTTGTGCTACCTTTTCCACACGTAATTATTTATCGGCCCACTGCGGCAACACTCAGCGCCGCACAGAAAAACATTCACTGCACCCAGATAAAATCGTGAGCGACTTTCCGTAAAATATGTTTGTAAACAAATGTTGTCAGGAGCCGATATGAGGCCATTTTTGAGATTGCGAATGCTGAAGCTAGGGGCCGACAAGATTTACACCTCTCATTCGTTTCTCGCTGACCTCACCTGAAATTCAGTCGGAAACTCAGGTCCTGTAGCAAATCGATAAAAACGTCCTCTGACATGTTCTGTCCTTCCCTAGTAGAAATTCTGACACCAATAAGTATTGCAGCTCACAGATAACACACATCGTTACTATAAGAGATAAGCAGGACAAACATAAATATTTAAATATTAAGTATATAATGAAGTAATAACGAAATTTATCAACAGTACTAAATACGCTAAAGTGTTGCCTCATAAGACAATAGTTGTGCGAGCCAGCCTTTTACTTGGTTAACTTCCGAACAAAACAAATTCGAAAAAATTAATCGAAATTGGCTTTTTTTGTTTTGTTCTTTTCATTTGGATAAGTAACCATACTAATTGTGTGTGCGCGTGCGTGTTTGCGTGTGTGTATGTGTCTGTGTGTGTGTGTCTGTAAGAGAGAGAGAGTGTGTGTGTGTGTGTGTGTGTGTGTGTGTGTGTGTGTGTGTGTGAATGAAAGAGAGTGTGTGCGCGCACAAGTGCGAGAAGGGGAGAGAAGAGGAACAGATGAGTGGAGGAGGGATAGATAAGAAAAAATAGGGTCACACACATTTTTGGTGACAACCCTTAGGGTCTGGCCTTCAAGTGCTGTGTACGAGTAAAGGTGCCAGCGAGTCACAGAGCTGGTTGACAAAAGTAGAGCGTGCAAATAGAAGAACCGACATCCACTGCTTTCATGTTTTATTGTCCGCATTCCATTTCTTCCCGTCCGAGGAACATTTATTTAAAGTTATTTTGGGGGCAATAAATGTTTTAGTAGGACGTCCAAACGTCTATCCCTGTTTTTATTTAATCTTGTATGTCAAAGATTAGCAAGAGGACACCCACGAACGAACCGGGGAAGGTTATTTTAGTCTGAACGGTGTTATTGTTCTCGGCTGAAGTGGGTTGCAGAATGAACGCACCCGACCTCGTTCTGGACGATGATTGCATCCCGAAAGTCACACAGTGATGTAAGAAAACTTGTGTTGCCCGATGGGATGACTACAATCCATTTTGTGTAAAGAGGCAGGCAGGCTAGAAAACTGTTGTTCACTCCGGCCAGCTGCTCTGCCTGCACGAACAAGATTTGCACAAACACAGTCTGGACAGACAACAGGACACGACAGGCTCATAACTCATTCCGCGAGGTTTTCGGTATAACTATCCCACATTTCTAAATAAATGCAGCTTAATACTACAAAACTACGCACAAATCTTACAGTTTTGTAGAAAATAAGTAAAGAAAATTTGAAGGAATGAAGGAGATTCTTTAATGTCTTCATCACTTTTATGGGAAATAATAATTTATTGCCAAGCAATTCGAAGTACCTCCACTTCTATCGCAGGATCAAAATAAATGCCTTTATTTATAATTTTGCCAGATGTCGGGAAAACCCATCACTAGCTCTCTGACTTTCAGGAAAACTCTTCTCACTCTCTCCTCGCTAACCCAGACCACAAAAGTCCTACTCTTCATGTCTGTGATGGTTTTTTTTCCAAAGGGAGTGATATCGTCTGCTATCGCTAGCAAAATGCTGAGCTCATTAAAAAGACTGCCGAGGACATTGGTTGATGCGAATGCCTCATCTGCGAATGAAAAAAACGTAAATATTATAAAAAAGACTTGCCAGGCAAGAAACTTTTACTGTAAAGTTCTCTCATCAGCAACCCTAGATCGACTGCACATATTTTTTATTCTTTCTCAAATGTATAGAACGACTGATAATATACACAAAAGCTTAACCTACCTGAAGAATTGTAAACCTCTGTGACGCTTTTCCACTTCTGTAATGTCACAAAATGTCTGACACTGGTATGCCAGATTTCTGTTTTTGTTATAAAAAAAAAAGGAAGACGAAAACGAGAAAAATGTGAAGCTTGAACGTTAGCGCATAACCTGTTGGACAAATCCTTACCTAGACAGGAAAAACTTCGAAATAGCAGTACCGAGAATAGCTTAATCCACTTTAAAATTATTTTAAATTACATAATCTCATTTCATCATAAGGCAAGACATTTTTTAGTGAACAAAGCTAACGTGGACATGCAATATTGACGGATCAGTTTCAAACCGCACACCGACAATTTGAACGCAGGACAAGATATAGCTTTAAAGACATCTAAACTAAAGTACAGCAATATAACTCATGGAAATCCAGCTGGGCTTTACTTTGACTTGAAGACTTCCAGAAAAGATATGATAAACACAGATGGTCAGTCAACATGTAGGTAGAGTTGCTAAAGTTCTGGGGCCAGTTGCACAACACATTTCTAAATTTAAACACTTTTAGGCCTTAACTCTATTTAGATAATTAGTTTAAAGTGCACACCACAATTTGAGAATTTTTAAAACTAAAACTGCTTTAACTAAGATAAAGTTGTTTAAGTCTGACTTTCCGTCCTTCAAGTACAATTTTTTTTGTATGTTTTTCTGCAATGCATCAAAATGGCTAAGAAGAGATTTTGCTTCTTTAGAACAGTTTTAAGGTTTAGAAACATGTTGTGCAACTGGCCCCTGGACCATTGCGTAGGGGGCGGCGCTGCCGGAGTCGCTTGCTCGCTGTTGTTTGCTTCAACCCTACTTCAGTCTTATTATCATCGTATTGTTTTCTTCATTCCTCTTTTATAAAAGACGAATATTGGAGATATATTTCACGTTTTAAACCAGTATGTTTTTTACTTCGCGTAGAAATAGTCCGGGACAATTTATCTTTATTTCAGCAGTTCTCTAAAGCGAGGTCTTTTTTAATGTACTGAAAACTTGCTCTTTATAACAAATAGTATTGATGCTTATTAAGAAAATAAAATCACTATTTTAATGTTATGTTTAGAGTCACTCGTCCTGTTTTTCTTCTCCTTTGCTGAAACACAAGTCTCTAGGCCTCTGAGTGGTACTAAGGCTCGGAACTGATAAAACTGGCAAACTAGTCAAACAACTGACGTAGCTTTCTAAACTCTGTAGAGCGTGCTTCTTTGTAAAAAAAAAATGTATAGAAATGTGTTTGCAACAGCTACAGAAAAAACCACACGCACGCACGAACACATGCACGCACACATGCATTCATACCAGAGAGGCAGAGAAAGTACACACGGACATGTTGATAATGCCTAAAATTATTAGTGACAGTCTGATACCAGACATCACACAAAAACAACAAACAAATCCTAAGTCAGTCTTATTTGCTGTTTCACTTATAGTTCCTTTAAACAATAAAGCAACTTCTCTTGAAGCCTTCTGCCTGCGATTATCAACCTTATTTGCTGAGAGGCCTTTTAAATGCATTCTGTTTGTTCAGTCATCAGCGGGATGCTTTTCATCGATTCTGCATGGTTACTAAAGCTGCAGGGAACCCACATGTGCCCTGGCTATGTCCAGACCCCTTCAAGAGCTCGCACGACTCGTATGAAGTAAATTTGCCACTCGGTTGAAGGCCTCTCCAAGCCGCCACTCCATGAAGACAGTCGCATCGCAACAGGCAAAGGTGTCCATGAAAGTGTTTGTGCCAGCTTTCCCTGCTGCCTGGTTACTAAATACAACACTCTTATTCGATGTGTGTGACAATTATGCAGCTGAGTAACACCGTGACATTAGCAGATCGAGACTCCTGTTAGGAGCAGCCTGACTTTTCCAGCCGTTTGTGTAATACTGTGTAATTAGCAGACTAGGGGAAGCGGATGGCCGAGTGGTTAGAGCGCTTTCCGAACCGAGAGCGCGCTGGTTCAATTCCCGATAAGCGCAGCAAACTTCCCCCAGTCGACCCAGCTGACGGGAATGGGTACCTGACCATAGAGGGTTGGGGAAGGTAAGTAAGCGAGGGAGAGGAGATTGGCACCACCCTCATGTAAAAGCTGGCCCCGAGAAAAGTGGGGTCTAACACCTCACTCCCCTACTACCTGAAAAGGTTATGGGATGACCTTTACCTTTTTAATTAGCAGACTGGAGCTACTGTTCAAGATTTGCAAATGTTTTGGGGATGTAGAAGACATTACTAGAAGACCAAGGCCTCATCGAAAAGAGGTGGACAAAGTCTGGAAAATATTAACTGGTCTGGCAGCATTATCATGAAGATGTTAAAGGACAGCCACGCCGTCACCATGTGTGTGGCGGGCAGTTTCAAGCCCTCTGTATGCTTCTGCGTAGTTTTAACAGATATATTCTTCAAAACGTTAAAACATCAGTCTAAAACAGTTTTCTGAAAAAGGTGTTTATTTATCAAACGGAAAGGTGTGAAAAGAAAAGGCATAAAATCTGTTTGTGCCTCAAAATATTGGGCACATTATCACATTTCATATGAGATTACGCATAAAATAAAAACTAGAGAGTTCGAATTTTCCTCGCTCTCTCTCTCTCACACACACACACACACAACACACGCATATACACAGACGTACGTGCAAACATATGCAGAAATAAAAACATGCGATATGAACGAGATTCACCACTAATTAACTTCCCTCATTGATCTAAACCAATAATCCACTTCTTCAGTGTCCCGCTTTAATTTCCTTTGAAAATATTTTTAATGGCAACATTCTCAGCACACGACAAAGGAAAAGTAATGCATAATGACTTCAAAGATCCCGCACGAAAGCGGATGGTTTGTACATGTGCAAATATTGCAGCAGTAAAGGATGTTGCTTTCACTAACGACCTTAGGATGAGAATTTTTCTCTTTAAAGTTTGTTCCTGCCAGTCTGTGAACATTGTCACAAAACTAAAAACTGTCATGTCACTTAGCCATAGTTATTTGCGCTACGAATATTAGGCTCCACCGTGCGTTGATTTTGCGTTATCTGGAATCGAGAAAGTGGCTCAACGTGCAAACGTCAGTAAAAGTCGGCAAGAAAACACCCCACGCACGCGCCTTTCGTGGTCCCCCTCCTCAATCCCTTTCCCCAACTGCTGCTGACGTCGGTGTATCTGATGCTGGCCGCATTTCTCTCAACATAGGACGGATCTAAAAAAAAAACCGGTCAGCTTTCCAATCATCGACAAATTATCGATAGAGTCACAAAATGATCACTATTAACATTTATCATTGAAATCATAAAAAGTAACATGGACAGAATCATCAAAGATGCTCGTAAACATTCGAATCTGCGGCTACTGCCCCGTTAGTCTGCGAGGAGTCTTCCGCCAGCGACCCGTGGAAACCTTTACCCTCGCATTGTTTGCATGTCACGTGATGAGATTTCCGACCCCGCAGTTTGAAGCGCACCCACCAGAAGACGGGGACGAGGGAGCCCGTCTGTTTCTGTGGACCTACCAGCGCCATGATGACGCTGAAGCCAAGCAGTGCGAAGAAGAGCGAGAAGCCGATGGTGGCGAACATGAAAATACCGAACTGCATGAAGAAAAGAATGACAGCGCCGCACATGAAGACGGCGGCGCCCAGGGTCGTGATGGCCCCCGACAAGATGGAGATGCCCACGTGATCTAGCATGTCACGTGTCCGGTCCAGGCGGTCCGTGGCGGTGGATGAGTGGTAGCCTTCCGCCAGGTGCACGACGTAGTCCACAGACAAGCCGACCACGAGGGAGAGGTTCAGGGATTCCAGTACCTGCATATCGCAGACGGTAAACACGTTAGTGGCGAGAAGGAGGGTAGGCGGGGGCTGGTGTAATACCCTGAGCCAGCAAGTAAGGCTAAATATCATAGCAAAGCAGCCAGCTATGTAAACAGATGCCATGCGCAGAAAAAGAACACCATGCCCAAGACGAGATCTGAACCCAGGGCAGCCAATCTTTACTATACTGGACCGGATCGCCCAGTGGCGAGAGGCGTGGATAGACGTGGAACTATTAGGGGATGAGGGTGACTACAGACAAGAAAACATCGGTGTAAGCTATCTCCTTTCTTTTTTTCTTCATCGCTTCCTCTTTCGCTTATATTGTTCATTCATTTACTCGTCTACTCAAACACAAAAGCGGACAAACTGACATAGTTTCTTTCTTACGTACACATTATACAAAGGTCACTGTGTTCTTGCTTTTATTTCTTTTTTCTTTCATTCATTTTTCATTCTTTCATTCATTTTTCATTCTTCCATTAGTTTTTCATTCTTTCTCTTCTTTATTCCTTCTTTTTTTTGTACTGCTTTCCCTTTTCGTTATTTTGTTTCTGTGTCTGTCTTGTAAACCAAAATCTTACGTATTTTAGGATTTTTGTGCTGTTGCACCAGACAAACTGTGTAACTATGTAAATTGTGCTTGACATGACTCTCAGATTAAACGGGTCAATCTGAAGATAATACTCACCCCTAGTTTCCAACCAGCCATGGGAATAAGTCCCACGACCATTAAGGTAACAAATCCGATGTCCAAGGTTGCTAGGAAACCAGTGATTACATTCGTAGTCGCCAGGGTGATGACAACAAATGCCAGAGAAAGCCCAAGAGCAATTCCTTGCACTGCCGTGTCTGTCAGTTTCTGGTGGTGAAGACAAGAGATTGGTGATAAGAGATTTATTTTTAACAAACAATCGGCCCACTAAATCACAGAAATGTCGATGTTAGCGAATCCACTGGCATTTCCCGTGAGATGAGACTACACGTGAATTAGTGCCGACCACTGATCCAAAACTTAAAGTTAGGGCTGGTAAAAAAATTGATAAAGGTCATCCCCTAACCTTTTCAGGTCATTGGGGGGTGAGGTTATGGAGACCTCACTTTTCTCGGAGCCAGCTTTACGTGAGGGCGGTGCCCACCTCCTCTCCCTCGCTACCTGACTGTGTTCGTGTGTTTTTCACACACTGTCATCGTGGTGTGGTTTTTGTTTTCGTGGACTGCTGTCTGTAATTAACTGTCGTAGTTGCCTCTGTGTGTGTGTGTGTGTGTGTGTGTGTGTGTGTGTGTGTGTGTGTGCGTGCCCGCGCTACTGTGTACGACTTGATACTTAAAAACTGTAATACTCTTCAATAATAATATTACAGAACTGACCAAGTTCATTTTTCCAAAGACTTACTCCAGCAAGGAGAGGTTGTAACATATTTAGACTGTATTCAAACGGCCAAGAACCTTGCATGACAGGAGAAAGAATGAATGAGCGAACGGTATTCTAGTTAACGTTTCAATTAAAGAGTTGGCAAACTAGTGTACCGGGGTTGAATCCCAGCACTACCCTCCCCGCAGATTATGGAAAAGCGACCACGGATAGGCGAACATTTGATTTGTTAAATGGCCATTTTCCAAAGGATGTGCAACTATAAGTATCAACCCCCTCCTCACCGAGCAGCATCAGTGTAATCACCAACTTATTTTGCAAAAGCTGACTAAATGAAGACTTTTCTTTTTGTGTTGAGTCTGTAATACCCAGCAAAACCATTGTTATATTTCCCAACAACAAACCGTGGGTAACCAGAAGCTTGAAAAATGTACTTAACAAGAAAAAGCGTATCTATTTTACCGGCGATACCCTGGCAAAAAGATCTGCGAACAGAGATGTAAGGGCCGCGATCAAAAGAGCGAAAAGAGATTATAAAGACAAGATAGAACTTCGTTATTGTGCCGGTGACCTTCGTTATGCCTGGCAGGGGATGAAGTCCATGGCTTCTGTTAATCAAAAGATGGTCTGCACTAGAAAATCAGTCAAACTCAACGGCGTGAGCGACCAGGACTTGCCAAATGTTTTAAATAACTTCTATGCACGCTTCCACAACCATGATTTTTCTGAAAGAGTTAGGGAACTTAAACAGTCGCTGGTGTTAGATAACAACATTGTAATTTCTCAAGTCGGTGTGACGGAAATGCTTAAGCGGGTCAAGGTCAACAAGTCACAGGGGCCTGATGGGATTTGTGGGCGTGTCCTGCACTTCTGTGCTGTTCAGTTGGGAGGAGTGTTTCAACATCTTTTTCAACTCTCTCTCGACTCAGGGCACATTCCAGCACTCTGGAAACTGTCTAACATCGTCCCTCTCCCTAAAAAACCTAACCCCAGCCAACCCAATGATTTTCGGCCAATAGCTTTAACCTCCCTTGTAATGAAAACCTTTGAGAAAATTGTAAAAAGTCTCATCTTAACATCTGTAGAGAGTAAACTGGACCCACTGCAATTTGCATACAGGAAGACGAGGGGTGTTGACGATGCCAAGTTATTCATTCTGAACACACTGTATAAACATTTAGAAAAGCCCAAGTCACATGCCAGATTACTCTTCGCAGATTTTAGTTCTGCATTCAATACAGTGCAACCACACCTTCTGGCTTCGAGACTGATTTTTGATTTTGACCTGCCACATCAACTGGGTTTATGGATAGTGGATTTTTTGACTTGTAGACAGCAGAGGGTTTATGTTAATAGTAAATATTCTGACACAGTTTTTACAAGCACTGGCTCCCCACAGGGTTGTTGTCTGTCACCCTTGTTATTTATCATGTACACTGACAGCTGCAGAAGCATGGAGGAGAATAGCTACCTCATCAAGTTCTCTGATGACACTGCATTGTTGACTCTTTTACAGGAACACACAACAGATCATGGCAATGCCTTAACGAATTTTGTACAGTGGTGTGATGATAACTTTTAAGAGTTGAATGTAGATAAGACTAAAGAAATAGTTATAGACTTTAGGAAGATCAAAGAGGATTTTGTTATTCCCAGTGTGATTCATAGTAAACCTGTTGAAGTTGTTAACTCCTTCAGGTATCTGGGAACTATTTTTGATAGCCAGCTCAAATGGAACTTAAACACCGAACACATTGTTAAACGTGGCCAACAAAGAATGTATCTTTTGCATAAATTAAAGAGTTTTTCAGTTAGTCAAGTAATATTAGGCCGTTTTTACCAGTCATTCATTGAGAGTCTTCTATCTTTCTCATTTGTCTGCTGGTTTCGCAATCTCTCTGTCCATGATAGGAATAGTCTGAACAGTGTTGTTAACATCTGCTCTAAGATAATTGGTATCAGACAGAGGGATTTAGCCTCTTTTTGTAACCAGCAAATAGTACGGAAAGCCTCATGCATTTTATCATTACCTGATCATGTATTAACAAAAGAATTTTTATTATTAAGCTCAGGTAAACGTTATGCCATGCCTATATGTAAGAGTAACAGACACCTAAAATCATTTGTGCCATCTGCAGTCCAGCTGCTTAATGTTAGATGAGCTGTCAGTGGTGTGTGTGCGCGTGTGTGATGTTGTATGTGTATACTTGATTTCCCTGTAAGTTTTTCTTCTTTTTTTTTTTTTTTTTAAATCTATATAGAGATACATGTTTTGTTTTTGTTTTTGCCACTCACTGTTGAACTAGAGCACATGCCCACATTCAAATTGCCCACTGGGATAAATAAAGTTGGTCATTGTCATTGTCATTGTCATTGACTTAAAATAGACTAAGCTAATGGTAGCCGTTAATTGTGAAAAAATGTTTATTGTATCTTGGGTTAATTTAATTGGCTTGTAAGTGTGTCTTTTTTATTATTTTATGTTACTTTATCTTATTGCTTTTCCCCAAACTGCGGGGAGCGTAGTGCTGGGATATGGGAACCCTCCGAAATATCGAGTGTGTAACGAGCTACAGCGCCTCGTGGCCAGCTACACACTTGGTCCCTGCGCGCGATCCCGTTAGGCTACGAGTCTGATCACACACACACACACACACACACACACACACACACACACACACACACACACACACACACACACACCAAGAGCAGAAGACATGCACTGCTGCTTGTGTCATAAAATATCAAGACACAATACAATATCAATACCGAAAGCATTTGATTGCGTGTGAATATTTTGTCTACAACGTTGGAAACTGTTATGTTAAGTGTGATCTTAATCTGATTAATTTATTTAACGTTACCTTTTGGACATAGAAAATGTGCCACGGGTTGCTCGATTCCGGTGTGCATTGAAACCCTCCAGCTAATGAGCTTGGCATCAAAGATACCTGAAGACGCAGGTGGCAGGATATTAAGAAAATTGTTCGGAGACGCATCAACGAGAAAGGAACAACAACAAATAAAAAACCCTTACAGACAAATAGTGAGCTCTTGACCACACAGAGAGATGTAATGAAAACCATCATCAAATACGAGTTCGTCTTTTGTAATTTTCAGCACCTCATGCTCAAAACACTGTTGAACATTAGCGCAAAAATTACTCGACATCGAGAGCAAGAAGGCTTCGTAGACAAACTTTCAGTCATCATCGACATCGTTGTTTGTCATTGTCTTACCCGGTTTTTGAAGAAGTCATCCCAGGCCTCAACGATGGGGATGCCGGTGCTGTAGCCGAGGGTGCCCACCTTCAGCGTGGTGTTGACTACGATGGCGGCGTACACTAAGCGCGTGCCCCAGTCCTTGGCTACCCCACACAAAATACAAACATTAGTAGCTTTAGTTAACAACGGGTACGTAACATTTTTAGAACTAAAAATCCTTGTTTGTTTGATTGTTTGTTGCGTTTGTTTGTTTGTTTGTTTTATACAGCACTTCGAAGGTTTTTATCTTACTCTGATCCTAACTTTTGGCAAAGTTTTTTGTGAAGGTTGCAGGAAATCAATGGTTTTGAGAAGATCGTTCCAGACCTTGAAACCTAGAGCACCATGGTCAGTTAAGTCTAACAAGTTTACCCAAACAATTGGATTTTAGAGTACTTTAGAGCCACTTTGCCTAGTTAAGGAAGGTCTTTAAGTATATTTAACCATGTCATCACTTGTTTTAATTGTTCACGCTGTGACATCATATGGTGTAGCAATAAATAAACTGTAGACAGCTGCTTAACGAACCCCCTTGGAGCGTGACTCCTAGTGTTCCCTGCATTCGTTGGTTCATCGAACAAAAATAACAAATAATGGCGCATTTGTAGTAAGCAATACACTGCCTGGCACAGGACTGTGCTCTCCATGTAGGAGGTGACCCTTGTTGACACCAGAGCCACTTGGAATAAGCGAGAACTTACTGGGATCTATGGCGGTAGGTTTGGTGTCGAATTCGTCCTTCCCCTCACCCAACAAGGGGGAGTAGATGCTGTAGTCGTAGTAGGTCGGATTGCGACGGTAGGCGTCGTGCAGCCAGTATCCCATCACCGTCTGCATCGACAGTAGCAGATGTTGTCATCATCACTGTCATCGCCGCTGTTTCACTGTCTTAGTCGTTGTCGTCAGTACTGTCATCATCGGCTTCATCATCACTATCATACTTATCATCGCCCCTATCATCACTGTCGTTGCCGCTGTTATCGCTGTCTTCGTCGAGGTCCTCGTCGTTGTCATCAGCGCTGTCGTCATCGCTGTCACCATCCCTTTCATCATCACTGTCATCCCGATCATCGTGGCTGCCGTCGCAATGAATTGGAACGCGAGGATGGGTGAGGAAAACTTAAAAGTGAAGAGATCTGCGCACTTACCTCGAATTGGCGGTACAAGAGGGGGTTGACTGACGTCACATTGTACACGGCCGAGTTGTTGAGGATCAAATGCTCCACTTTACTCTCTGACGTTGGGAGTGTCAGCTCGGGGGTGCTCGCTGAGTATTGCGTCTTGTTTCTTTCTCCCTGCCAATAGGCAACCACTGAATTAAATCAATTTTAAACATAAACCTTTACTAATTTGATACAACTAGGGTTTTGTGCGGGTGCACACACACACACACACACACGCACACACACATATGCACACACACACACACACACACACACACACACACACACACACACACACACACACATGCCAAGAGAGAGAGAGAGCTGTCCCACGAAGATCTCTACCTTCATGAAGGTATTCATGTTCTCTAAAAAGCACCGAACTTCGATCCTGCCAGTGACAGGGTCCCGACGCAAGTGAAGCTTGTCGTTCTGAGTGGCTGACAGATTCTTCAGACCCTCGCAGAAATCCTGGTCATGGGCAAAAGGCAGAGTAATGTACTGCAATTGACTTTCATCGTTACTCACATATCGTTTAAATAATGTGCTGAAAAGGCTAGAGAGATAATCTGCTTAAAGTAACGTGCATTTCTCCTAAAATGTGAGTTTAGGTCAAAAAACTATTTCCCTAAAGCTAAGGGTTCGCGAATACCTACAAACACCATCATTAAAAGGTCAAGGTTAGTGACACTGACGTCATGATTGTACATGGATACGTTTAGTTTGTGAAGGTCAGCCAAATCTTTGTAGACGTGCATCTCGAGAACGAAAGGAGATTTCGCAGGTTTAAAGATACAGTAGGTCGCACCGAGTTTTACCCGATCTTTAGAAAATAAATTTGCACCACACTATTCTTTTATAGTCTGAAGCCTTGTAGTGTAGACGTGGGAGAAAGCCGTTGCGCGCGATGCGAGTTCGGAAGTTGGAAAACGATCTTCTCCTGACTGTCCAGCCTACACACAGCTCAGATAAATACAGACATTTGCCCAACATACGTCGCATTACGGCTGTCTGCTGTGTCGTGTAACATGAGGACACAAGTTGAGATTTAGCAACGTTTCTATTTTGTCCCGTTAAATCTCGTGACTCACTTCTGCATGCATAATGTCAATATAAAAATATCCATGTAATTTCGAGAACAGATATTTATTATCATAACTCCATCTATGTTTTCTAAAGTTTGGTTGCTTTTGTAGGGCTAGTTTTTCTTGAAATATTGATAACGGCCTGTGGCCATCTATCAATGTGTGTGTGTGTGTGTGCCGACAAATGCCCGTGCGTGTTTGCGTGCCTTAGCGTGTGCATGCATGTGTGCGCGTATGTGGCTCTGCAAACTATATTAACCAACCAAAATAATTACGCAGCTGAGTTTGGATTTTTTTGTTTTATAATTCTTATAACTGGCGTCAGATTGCAAGGAAAGAGACGCAGGCGTCATCTGTGTACAGGGCAGACCCTGACCTCCAAGCCTGAAGATGACAAATCCATATCACAACACACTGAGTGACACTTTTGTTCAAAAACTGCTGCACCAAGTGGGAACCCTTGCACAAGAACGCAGGTACCGATTGGGACCCTTGCACCAGACCGGGACCTTTGCCCAACAATAAATGGATTTTCTGTCCTACCATGACACACACGTTGATAGATAACAGAGAACAGGAAGCAGATAACAGGTATATCATGCAGAAGGAATGTACGAGAAATGACTAGCGAGACAAGAAAGAGTGCAAGGGGACTGAGACTCTTTTTTTTTAAAGTTTGTTGGTTAGGATTTTTTTTTGTAAAAGGCAGTATAGACCAGAGGGTGAAAAGGATTGAAATCCGAGAGTCGCATACCAGCAAGGCGGACTGAGCGCGTTTGGGGTTGAGGTCAAAGCCCTTGTCCCACACAGTGACGCCCTTACACTCGATGTCAGTCTTCGCGCATCTGGACAGGTCCTGCTCCTTGAGCCCCCACACCATGTATACTTTGATCACCTTGTCCTCTGTGCTGGGCTTGAAGCCATCGCGTATCAACAAAACAGCCTTGCCAAAGTGGTGTTGATTTTTATAAAACTTGATCTGGTCATAAGAAACAGAAACAAACAAAAGGACTCGCAAACATGATAATGTCTCACCACTTCTTCGCTCTCTTCATTGGCTACCAGTTAAAGCTAGAATAGACTACAAGCTCTCAACTCTCTGCTATGGTTTCTTCGAAGGTCACTCCCCCAGCTACTTTAATGAAATCTTGTCTGTCAAAACTTCTGCCCAAAACCTTCGCTCCTCATCAGACTCCCGCACTTTATCCCTCCCTCTCACAAAGACAGTCACATACGGACAACGGATGTTCTCCCTTTGTGCTGCTCAGCAGTGGAACTCTCTACCACATCACATTCGCCACTCAGCCTCCAAGGCTGCATTCAAACGCTCTCTTAAAACATATATTTTTACAAAGTACTATTCCTGACTTGTACCTCATCTTTATGTTGTTCAGTGTCCCTATGTGTACCTCACTGTCTATTGGTTGTTATGTTTCTTTCTATCACATTGCACTGCGCAGAGAGTGCGATCTATCTTATTCGTGATTCTGCGCATTATATGTTCGCATTACACTGTATTATTATTATTATTATTAACACATTGCCTTTTACTTAGTGAGATCAGCGCAAACTAGAACTTTCTTTAAGATTTCGACTAATTCATTTTAGAACCACTTTACCGAAGGAAGGGTGGGTACATGTCACGTGACAAACCGATGACGTCGACGACCAACAAAGCTGACCTTGTCAGAAATGTCAAAGTTTGACTAAACACTAATTAAATATATAAATAAATAAGGTAAAGATTTGCAATCAAGGATTTCAAAATTTGCAGAATTTTTAGAACTCACTTTCGGATTTAGGTCATTAATGTTTATTCATTTTACGTTCTATCTATCCTCGCATAAATACCAGCAGGCGTACAGTTGGAGAAGAGTTCCAGCGAAATGGTTGAAATTTCAGTATTGACTTATGTTAACGTCGCTCACTATTTATTCAGCTGTCACTTTGGGAGTCAAATTTATTAAGCCGTTATTGCTGTCAGTTTGCTCACTGTTATTAAACGGTCAAAGAGTAAAGAGAGATGTTAACAGTTTTTTTTCTACAGTTGATGCGATAACTCAGCTTTTTTCTAAGCTAGGAAATAACTCCGAACTCATCAATCTCTGGTGTACCATGTAAACAAGTTCACAAAAGTCTGGAGCACTCTAGAGAAGAAATTGATGTAAAATTACATTGAACATTTCAATGACATTCAAGGTATGTGTGAAAACTGACAAGATGAATCATTTAATCGATTTGGCAGCTATTTCAAATATAGTGACTATTACTTATATTGGCTTCTACTGATGCTTTTTTTAATTTTTTTTTTAATACAGAAAGATGTAGACGAGAGTAGAGTACCACCGGTTGGCTTCACGTTTCATTCGTGAACAATTAAGTCTTAAAACATAAAAATGTTTTCTTACCGACTCTTCATCAGGTTGCAGTTTAGCAGCGAAAACGGAAAAAACAATTATAATTCCAAGACACAGAGCAAGTAGTGCCCAACGCCACACTCTGTGGCTGACAAGGGTGTAAAAGGGTCCGCGGAAGAACCTGACGATTGGATGGCGGCGCTCACCATCGGCAGATGCAGCAATGTCCTTGATCTGTTTTTTACATCTGTGGAAATTCAAGGACAGTATGGATGTGTGTGTGTGCGCGTGCGTGCGTGCGTGCGTGCGTGCGTGCGTGCGTGCGTGCGTGCGTGTGTGTGTGTGTGTGTGTGTGTGTGTGTGTGGCAATTAGAAGTCGAAGGTTTCTGAAAGTCATTAAGTCTCCAGGTCTTTCTTTCCTTTAGCAGTAGTTATGAAGCTAGGGTAAGTCTTGGGTAAGTCTAGGGTAAGTGGGGAACGCAAGGACAAGCTCCTTGTTTCTCAAGTAATAGAACGGTCTCCAGACCCTGCAGGTATGGCTGCACCTCTTGAGCCGCAGTTATATATCGGTGGCAAGGATGTCCTGGGGTAAAGAAACATGAAGCAGAGTCCGCGGGATCAGGGTATCGCATTGTAACTACAAAAACAAGAAGCTTTTCCTCGAGTTCCCCAGTTTGCCCTTGAAAAACAACTTCATACTATGGTCAGTTTAACATTTTATCACAGTGGTAAAGAGTCAGGTAGAACAGATTATAAGCTACAGCACAGATTTAGCACATAAATCCATTCCAACTGTGACTGACCTGCACTTTTACCGTAGTTATTGAATAAATGAAAGTAACGTGCAAATATTTGTCTAGAAAAAATAAACTTCCGTGGCAGTAGTGGGACGACTCACCTGAAGCAGGGCCAGGACCAGGTGTCCCAGTAGAAGTGGTACATGATGAGGACGGCTGGGAAGAAGATGATGACCGACATGTAGTTGACGAAGACTAGGATGCCAGAGAAGAGGCCAAAGGACTGCACGGCGAGCAGGGGGGACAACGCATTGCTGAAGAAGGCCACCATGGTGGTGAGGGAGGTGCAGAAGGTGGCGGTGGCCGCCCTTTTGTAGCAGACTGAGAGTCGAACCTCCAGCGAGGTGTAGCCCAGGTGGGCGGTCGCGCGCCAGTTATCCACGAAGACGAAGATGTTATCAGCGCCGATGCCGAGGATGATGAAGATGGAGAGGACGTGAAATACACCGAAGTACTTGTACTGGAAGACAAAGCTATAAACGAGCGTGGCGATGACGAAGCTGGAGATAATGCTGAAGATACCAAAGCTCGTGAGGAAGAGCGATTTGGTCATGAAAAGGACGAAGAGAAAGATGAAGAGAAGAGAACCCACAGCCAGCAGCAGGTCCCAGATCACCTGCAACATTTTATCGCATCGTTTTCTATGATTATTTCCCTTGTCTCTGGACAGTAGAAACATTGCAGCTGATTTACAACAGTCAAATGTGTGTCGTCACTACCAAGTTTAAAATGTGACCATTTTGTCTACTTTTGCTTAATGATTTCTTTCAATCTTAACTAAGCTCACAACTTCCATCCACCAAAGACGTCAGTGCAATGATAACAATTGTGAAGAGGTTGGAAATAGACCAAAAAAAATGTTTGCCTGAGTTGAGACTCGTTTAGACTTAAGAAACGTTGACAGGAAATACTACGCTACAATGAAAATTAGTGAAAGATGATCAAAGCATGATAGCGAACTGAAGACGGCTTCTTTTACCTGCCGCAATAAGTTGTAGGTGAAAATCTGGGTGCTGAAATACAGGAAGTCCATGTCCCCGACTCCAGAGTCCAGTGCTTCGTTCAGAATGTCCGATAAGAAATCCGCTTGAAACTGGCGTATCTTCTGCAGCTGTTCTGTCTTGTTGTCTTCTTTGAGGTTGTAACCGTCCAGCGGAAACCCAAACTGAAATATGGTACGCGTGATAGAGGATTTGGCCTCGGTCTGGGTGATACTTCCGTCGACTCCCAGGTGCAGCTGAAGTAACTGTGCGAGCTTGGGCACCTGGGATGCCCCAAACAGTGTCGCTGGTATGTTGCTGAACGTAGAGTCGTTCAACTGTGGACCGTAAGTTCCATCGAAGAATCGAAGAATGGACATTGGCTTGGGGCACCCTCTAGTCCCGCTGCCACCTGCCTGCTGAGCCAGTAGGCAAAATTTCTTGTACTCCTCCACGCCTAGCAGTCTGTCCTCCAGTTGTTTCATCGCCAGCAGGCGCTCCTTGGTGAAGACTGTGGAATCACCTGTCAGGTACATCAGCACCAGGGAGTCGGCGACTTGCGATCTTTCCCCGATGTTGGTGACGTCTGTGTCTTTGCCCACCACTGTCCCGTCCTCGTCTCGATACTTCCAGGACTGAGAGCGCAGGAAGGTCGGGTCGTCTTGCAGGTCAAGGGGCACGACGCTGAAGTTGATATTAACTATCTTTTTCATGTCCCAGCTCGCCAAGGCCAAGGTCACAATTAAAATGGCGACGTGGATTCCCAGTGTGATTCCTGGAATTGATATTTGGATGTTGTAGTGGTGATGGTGTGGATGAAGGAAGTAGTTAACCGCGACGATGATAATGTTGAAGATGGTTGGTTGGTTAGTGTGGTTTAACGCCGTGCCAGCAACTGAGGGCATATCACAGCGAATGATGATGATGATGATGATGATGATGATTTTGTCAGTTCTTACCGTTGACAGAATTAAAAGTTGGCAATAGCCAACATACTATTTGTTAAGTTTGTTTTTAGCTGGTATGTAATTCAACTCTGTAAAATATCATGGAATATAAACTCTCACGTGGGCTCTGTGAGTGAGTGAGTGAGTGAGTGAGTGAGTGAGTGAGTGAGTGAGTGAGTGAGTGAGTGAGTGAGTGAGTGAGTGAGTGAGTGAGTGAGTGAGTGAGTGAGTGAGTGAGTGAGTTTCTGATCGACCTTTATGTGCACTTCTTGACTGAATAAAAGGAGTATCTTAATGCGTGTGGCGATTTGTGTCTCTGTGTGCGTGCGTGCGTGCGTGCGTGCGTGTCTTCTTTGTCATTGTTTCTCCGGAGGTGTGTGCTGGGTGGGCGTGCACCTTGCGGCCGGTGACGTCATCGCACATGAAACAGTGACGTGACATCGACCCCACGTGGAGCCTTTCAACATCAGACTTACAGCTGTCGGGGTGTGGTTACAGATCAAAGACACTCTACCTACTGCACTTCGTAAATCCGAGGTAAGGCGTGGAGCTACCTTCATGACTGACAGACGGGCAGGCAACGCTTGCTGCCGACTCAACGAACTGCGGTCACGCAGTAAAAGAAAGGTGCCGAGAGATACTGAGATACCTTTTTAATGATCTTTCCCTCCACCTAAAAAAAAAAAACCCCATAGGGTTAGGCGAATAGGGAGTTTGAACAGAAAGCAAGCTGCCTCGGTCTGGACCAGAAACCTTTGGATTTGTCATAAAGTGGGATTCTTCTTAGTATCACCTGTCTTCTCTTGGACCAAGAAGGGGTGGATTGATGTTTTACGTCGCCAGCGACTAAAGTTTTATCCCGGCAAAGCAGCCAGTCCTGTAAACAGATGCCATTTGCAGAGAACAGTGTGCCCAAGACGAGATCTGAACCCAGGACAGCCAATTCTCACTGTATTGGTGACAGTGAACCAAGAAACCAGTTCACCAACAAGCTGGGAGATATAATTTACAGCTGGTATCAAGTCAGTGTCAAGAGGATCTGTTCAGCCAGGACTAGCTAGAAATGGCGCTTTGAATTTAAAAAAAAAGCAGATGTAGCTGTTAAATGGACCCTTTACATGCACTTCAATCTGCCACGGGGTTTAATCAGTGTTTGAGGAGTTCACACTATACTCAGCTGTGAATAAAAGGTTCTTGACATATACACCCGCAACAAAAACTTTAGGCGGCACCTGTAACAGTTAACATGCATAAAACATATCACGTGCATA
The DNA here is from genome assembly GCA_004794655.1 of Marisa cornuarietis. Lineage (NCBI taxonomy): Eukaryota > Metazoa > Mollusca > Gastropoda > Architaenioglossa > Ampullariidae > Marisa > Marisa cornuarietis. Next base: position 6,642,887 of record SMMW01000001.1, read on the forward strand.
TGTGTCGTGTGACCAAGTGTCTCACTAGTGTCTCGAACATTGCAAAAAAAAATATTTTACAGATCTGATACGTGTGTACGTGTGTGTGTGTGTGCGTGCGCGCGTGCGTGAGCAAGAACAAAGCAGAAAGCCGCAGGCTTAATGAAAATAACAATGTCCATAAAAATAACAATTAAGTTATATACACAACATGAACTCTGTGCCTCGAGTGGCGCTGTCACACTGTAGTCCAGAGACTACCTGCAGCTCAGCAGCGGTCTACGGTGTGCGAAATCCATTTGTTGCTGTCCAGTCTTGTTAACTAACAGCTTTTTTCTCATTATCTTTGATGCACTGATTGCAGTTACAATCGCCTCCTTCTTTGCCCGATCCCTACCCCCCTCCAACCCCCTGCCCCCTTCCCTCCCCCCCAAAAAGCCACTTGAAAATTTTCGAGGACTTCTAACATACCATGTATATCGAGATTTAGACTTACATTTCCCTTTCAGTGATCTTAACCCGGAGAATGTCCAACGTTTGATCAAAGTCGGCAAAGTTGTGCGCGAAGGTCGCAGGAAACTAAATGGTTTTGGGGTGAAAGTTCGGGACCTTGTAACTTTGGTAAACATGCTCAGCTAAGTTTAGTCTTGCTTGTCAATAGATCTGCCAGTACAGCGGGACTTTGAGGCACTTCGAAGGTTTGACACTTTGGTACTTTGCCTGGTTAAGAACAGACTTTTTTGGGAGAGCAGTTAGGGTTCCACGCGCCTCGCGAGCAGCTGAATCTTTTAAGACGTCAACTCACATGTGATTGACATGGAACAAATGAAGGTTGTGCATGTTGTCTCAGTTTGGCACGTGAAACGTAGGAGGAGGTTGGTGTGCAGATTTTAAAAATGCCGCACGCAGCCCTTTCCGGAAATCAAAAAGCAGGCCGACCTGACGGACGCTTGGGAACGCTGATAGGGCTGAAGTGTTATCAGCTGCTGGTGGTCACGTCACAGGTTGTGGTAACATGAGGCTGGCGACTATGCTTTCGTGCACCCATGGCAACAGAACGCGCTCGCGTGTGTGTGTGTGTGTGTGTGCACGTGCGTATGTTTATCTGCATGTGAGAAAAATTATGTATATATCTCTGTGTGTGTGTGTGTGTGTGTGTGTGTGTGTGTGTGTGTGTGTGTGTGTGTGACAAAAGTTATGTGTATATCTCTGTGTGTGTGTGTTTGTTTAGAACTATACTCCTTCTCTCACTCAATCTCTGTCCTCCTCTTTCCCTCTCCATCCGCCCACAGACTGAGCACATTTCGGTTATTTGCTAACTGGACGGTGATCCTACTAAAAGCAGAGAGTCTACCCTGACTACCACTGAAGCAGACTACATGTACCTTCAGTCAGACTCTATTCGGCCGATGGGAGGAAAACGTGGTGGTCAAGGAGAATTTCTCACATGTTAAGCAGTACAGGTAAAACGATAACCATGCAGTCGAGAAAAGACCAGGCGTCCGGCGAACTTTCCGGTATGTGTGATGGTTGTCATGGAGTAGAGCAGCCTGTCATCTTAGAAGAGGAGCAGCTCTGTGTGAATTTGTGGGGTCGACAAGCAGGAGACCGCAACTGCCTTAACTCGTGAGAAGTGTCGGTGACAACAAAGGAGGGATTCGAAACCGAGTAACACCTTAATCCATCTACATATATGTTAGAGACCACAGATTGTCGAGCACAAGTCTCAGTGCACCCAAGACCCTTGCGTCCGCAGCTGACGCCGAGATAATTGAATGTCGATATCCGGGAGGGCGGCATAAAGCACCGAAATTTTAAATAAATAAATAATAAAATTCAGCGGGTCTTTAATGCAACACCCAAAGCCACCCGGTTACTGGCTTTCGTCCTAGACATGAACAGATAAGATTTAAAGACTTCCACAACAGACTCGCGCTATTATTATCAAACTCCTGTATGTCGCCGCCTTCTATGAGGGCATCAAGGCTATAATTCAGTACCCTGGGCCAGTCTGTGACTGGCTACCGAGTAAAGTCAGGCCCACTAACAATCACTCGATGTTCTCATATCAGGCATGGTAAAAAAAAAAAAAAACACCATTCAGTTTTAAAAAGGAATGAAAAAAACATAGTTGTTTGATTACAGAAATTGCAAACAAAACACACCTGTTCATATTAATGTTATTTGTATTTGCAGTATAATAAAATTCTGTGCGTGCGTGCGTGGTCACGATGACAGAGCATGACATTGTACGGGCGTTTGGACTTTTACCTTTGCACGAAATGAGGAAACATTTTTATCACGCCTTTAGACTCGTGAAGTTGTCTAGAAAAAAAATTCCCTTTCGTATTTCTGGATTCAAATGTAACCAATTTAAAATCAAGTAATGTCAAAGTCTCAAACGATTTTAACCAGGATCGTGCAGAACTTTGCTATGTCCTAACGTCAGGATAATTATCTAAGTTCTTTATTTTCTAACGTGTTTGCACCCGTTGCCACGTGTTGTCTAAGACTGTGTGAGGCTTTGTTGGGACAACCACCAAGGAATTGCAAAATGAAGACCCCCCACACGCACGCACGCACGCACGCTCGCTCGCACGCACGCACGCACGCACGCACGCAAACACGCACACACACACACACACACACACACACACACACACAGACACACTTTCCCTATAAAAAATCAATCATCAGTCATTGCTGTCCGATAACCCGTTGACCGACTGTCAGCCACAAGCAAACATAAACAAATACACCGGAACACGAAATAAATTAAGCCTTAACAATTCGCCACTAAGGCGTGATGTTTCTCTGGAAACAACGCGTTGCCAAGATGTGTTGCCTAGAAACATGCGTCTTCCGTTCAACAGATTTTTGTTTTAGGAATAGAGCCTGCGAAATCTTGATTTCCACAGGGTTACAGTGTTAAGGGAGTTGCCTCTATCTCCGTTCCTCCTATATTACTCCACCCCTCCCCCACTTTCGTTTTCTCTCTCTTCGTTTATCCTGTTTTGCTACCTTTGTACCTGCCATCGTCAATGACCCCCTCCCCACACTTTCTTTCTCTTCACTCCATTGGTGTCTCCCGCTATCCATGGATGTTAAAACAGCGTCCCTCGCTACCATCGAGCACAAGATCGGAGCCTCGGTGACTACCAGCAAAACAATTTGGAATTTAAACGCTGGACTTTGAACTTTTCCTGAATTACAAAGGTTCATCTTAATCGTGGGGGGGGGGATGTCGAACGTTTTGGTCAAGATCGCTAAAGCTATGCGTGAATCTCGCAGGAAACCGATGGTTTTGGGAAGAACCTTCAGGACATTGGTTGATGTCCTAAGTCCAGACTTGTTTACCTGTATCTTTGACCATATAATGGGACTTTAATGCACTTCAGAGATTTGACGGTACGATTCTTTGCCCGTTAAAAATCGGTCTTAAAACATACGATACGCTGTGAAGATTTGTCCCTTGGCATTCGGCGGTTTGGCCGACTGGGTAAACTGCGTTTTCCTCGGCTAAAAACGGGCTAATATTTTTTGTATCCTATTTATTTGTTATTGTTTGAATCTATTTTTGTGCTTTGCTTTGTACTGATTTATGTCTTCGTTAACAACCAGGTTTTAAGCTATACTGGTATTGGTGTATCTACCGAACACTAAACTGTCTGCAATTACCGAATACTGTCTTGGGTTTTTGGACGAGAACTCGACAGAAGGCCAGCGAGGGCGGCTCCTCTTCTTTTTTGGTTTCATCCACTTCATTGACAGGATTGTCTTTCGTGCTGCCAGAAACTGGCGACACGGAGGAGGAGCCGCCGTTACACAGTATGCTTCTGGCGGCTGATGTGGGTGCGACTTTTCCGTTACTCACACTATCGGGCACTGGGCCCGAGCTAGGACTTGTGGTGTTTGCCAAGCTGTCCATATTGAGTGAAACGCTCGCCATTTCCTCGCCGATCCACAGCTGGGTCAAGAGATAAATGCGTGCCCCTGAAACACAGTCACAGGAGTGTGGTGTAGTGGTCTGGTCAGTGCACTCCAAGCACAAGACATTTGTAACTACAGTTAGCCTTTAACTTTCGTGGGTTTGATTATTCGCGGGTTCACCACCAATAATTAAATTGAAATTTTGAGAAATTTTTTTTACCTATCGGAGAAAATCGCAGACGACGCGCGTAAGCTAAAAAAAATGTAAAGAAAACTTAAAAGAAACGGTAAATACAGAAATTATATGTGTTGTTAATCTATTTCATCACGTACCACCACAAATATATACACAAACTTATTAAGTTAAATTGTATGAAAAAAGTTTCTGAGCGCTAAATGAACTCCGAACTATTTTGGAGTACGCACAAAAATTAATTTGTTTTTAAATTTACTAAATAAAATACTGTAGCAGTACAGTATATACAAAATGTATTGTTTTACTTGTTATGTGTTGAACATGGTCAACGGCATTAAGTGTTCAGGAGGGCTAGATTTTATTCACGGATTTTTTACAATCAAGGGTAGGGGGGGTGTACGCGTGAATACTGAGGGCCGACTGTATTTATTATCATGCTCTTCACTAATTCACGCTGCAGTAAAGCTACAAAAAGTACTGCAGAATGGGGAGTAATTACATAAGACTAAAGCTTGAACTGATGTGAGAGAAAATAGCAATGATAACCAGTGAGATAATACAGATAGAAAGGTCCAGATTAACCTAGCACAGTTAGCAAAACAAAAAGTTTCGAAAATTCGGTCGGATTGGTCCACCAAAGAATGCGCGTTTCAGGAGACAGAAGTGTGTTTGGTGTGTTTTGGAATTGAAGGCTAGACAATAGCTTAGACAGAAGATGACAAACCCAGGTTGCAGAAAGTTTGCCATTATTTAACTTACTGCTTTTTCCTTTCGATTCTCCGTCTTCAGCCAGATGTTCTTGTCCAGTTTCGGTGATCTGTTGGAAGGCCAGGTTAAGCGTTAGATGCACAGAAGTTATAAGTACTTTGTTATCCTGAAGTGGTAAGCGACGATAATTTCGAAAGAATGTCCAAGACAGCTGTGCTACTCTCGAAGAAGTCCGGCAGTAGGGAGTGCGGCTCACCCCGGCTGACAGGCGACTAAATGGTGGGTGGGTGTTAAGAGCACACCCAGTTTAGCGATTGCGTCAAACGGGACTTGACGAGCCGGTGCGGTTTTCCTCCACCTTTCCTCTCTCGATGGTGGGCTAATGGTGGGCGGCTAGTGGGAGCCAAGCAACGTCCATATTTTACCTGCGTTATGGCTGGCACTCTCTCCCTCTTCCACACTCTCTCTGTCGCCTGCTCCCTCTCTCTCTCTCTCTCGTCGGCTAACCCTTTCTCTTTAAAGCATTCTTTCCTTTTCTTCCTTCTCTCTCATGTCTGCTCAGAGCCTGAATTTGCGAAAAGCACACACGTACAAGCGAGTGAGCCACATTTACGCGAAACTCTGTACTTTCCAAGGAGACATTATTTTTCCCAAAAGAGTCGTCGTGGGTTTTTTTTTCACTCATCAAGTCCTGTCGTAATCTGTTGTATTTAGGGAAGTAACGAGGGTCTTTTATTTCTGTATTTTCTTTTAGGAATATAAAGATGGTTATTTTAAGGTCACCTTCATTGTTTTGAGAATTGTACAGTTACGGACGTTCTATAAATTATTATATAAAATTGTTTGCTCGCTTAAGTATTCTACAGCCACAATTATAAACATCATTTTTCCATAATACAAGATTAACTCGCCATAGCTTCATCAACTACCATGTATCTATTAATTCTGTGCACTGCGGTCTTGCTGAAATGGTTACTTATGTGTCTACAGTCATAGAGAACATTACATTCATTGTATGTCTATAATTGAGGTGACATGTAAGGATGATATTTGGATAATTCTGTACAGTCAAAGCTGACAGCGATTATCTGTTATTTTTTTACAATTTAGTTAAGGATTTTATATCTGTATGTATACTATGTGTATTGTGTGTGTATACTGCCCATTATTACTTTTCTAGTTTTGACGGCGAGTACTGTTAAAGGCGTGGTCCTTCGTTAGCTTCAACAAAGAAATTAAGTTAATTCTAAATCCTTAGAAACTATAGCTGATCGAGTGGCGCTGATTATACTCTCTGCCACTTATACAATTCAAAGAGAGATCCGCCAGAGAGACAATGTGTAAACCATTCGGGAAAGTTAAACACTCAACGCCAAGCAAAATATACCGAAAACTTCGTTAAGAAAAGTTCTTTGAACATATTCTTTACTGCAGCACAGGTACAACAAATATACTGCACTTCCCAGCTGTGTTTGTAAATAATGATATCGCAGAACTGAAAATAGCTTGGAAAAAATATGGCAATGACATTCGCAAATTTATTTTTATTAAAATCTTCCTGAAGCCATCTTGCCCTCATCCTGATGAAGTGGACGTCATCCTGTGTTCAAGCACCGCGAGGACATGGGCCAACCTCGAGTTCACAGGTGCACGCAGTCGGGACATTGTACTTGCGTTATTTTGGAAAGGTGCACCTGGTCGGCCGTTAAGTCCAGGTGTGCTGATATAGGTTTCACAACAGGTGGCATAACAATCGGCAACCATCCGACACTACGTCATGGCCAATCTCGTTGTCGTGGGACTCTATAAACACTTATTGTAACACTCCTCTAGTGCTTAAGATATTGTGAAAAATTATCGCCTTTTTCTTCTGAACCAGTGAGCGGTAATCATCTTGCGCTTTCGCCACTTAGGAAATCACCATCCCCCCCCCCAAAAAAAAAGTAAAAAACAAAGGGAGGGGGATCTCATCGTATTCACGCATCACTGTCATGACTACTACAGCTACTACTAAGAATGATTAATATTATTGTTTCTGTTTCTATTGCTTAAGATTCTATTCTCTCCATCTCACACACACGATAACGACCCTCATACCAGGTCTACGCCCATCGACCCACCACGGGCGTGATATCGCCACTGGCCGGTCGAATCTCAACATTACTTCGTCACCCGGTGGATCATAGAGAAATGCACTTCAGCAAAGGTATGTGGACACGCGGCACTGTCAGCTTACAGAAGCTCCAGCAGGCACCATCACCTTTATGTTCAGGATCAAGTGTCAGCCGTCAGGGGCTACATTCAGCTCGTGCTTTACGTGCTAGGGGTACTTGAGGGGCTATATTCGGCGCGTGATCTCATTCTCATGTCGAAGATAACGGCGAACCCGAGGAATCGTGCATAGAGCAGACCTGCCGGCACGCGTTGCACTGCTGACTGAACACGTCTGACGTCACTACGTATGGTTGAAGTAGAGGTTGTGGGGGAAGGGGTTTAAAGGAATCATGCAAGGCATTGGTGGTTAGTGTAAGTGGTTTTACATGATGTCATCATCATCAATGAATAATGATGCTCAGATAATCAGAGAATTTTACGAAATACTGTTCCTTAAGTTGGGCTCCCAGCACTTTACAAATTCATTTAAACAAATGTTAATTGTAAATGTCCTATGCACTAAGTTCCTCCCTCCCCATAGACTCGCACCACACCACGGACACACGTCCACCATCTATAATTAACCCTGCCTAGCGTTGAGTGCGGGAGACTGGGAAACTGCTTACATTACAATCAACCACCACGCTCTGTTCTCTTTGTGTCAAGACATCAAGGCAATTAAAAAAAACGAACAAAATGGTTTCTTCTAAAACTATGCTGTTCTTGTGTATTTTCCCGTCATTTTCATTCGGGGTTTCAATTTGTGTGACCCACAGTTTTATGTGTTAATGCAGGTCCCCACTTTGTGCGCTCAGTTTCTGAGAAGGGAAGGCGAGTGCTTAACAATTTCATCAAATATAAAACAACGAAAAAACAATCAAAAACTTGCTTAACTAAACCTCAGTGATGCAAATTTATGTGCATGTTAAAGAAAAATTGTAACTTGTCACAGCGCAAGAGAGATTTATACAGAAACCAAACAATTTTTTTTTTTTTTTTTTTTTTGCTGTCAGTAAACCTTACTGTATGTATTCTTTCATCGGTGGGCGACAGAGACATTGAAAGGAAAAGCACGGCAGAAATGTACATTAGAAGTGACTCCGTTCGGGATGCAGTGAGGTTTATTAACTGTACCCAAGTCGTTTTCTGCGCCAAATATACATTCAAAGTAACTCCGTTCACCGATCATATTATTCGATCCCGAGCAGACATAAGCAGCGCTTAAATGAGTGCAGTGCGTGTGTACGTGTGAGTACAGGAAGCCTACATTGCCTGCAGGGAGAGAACTGCAGTCCCTGACTACTGGACTGCCCCAGCATCCCACCTCCATCCATACATCAAAGTGTACGTTCACCGCTGAAATATGTGAGAATATACATGTATTTACAAACAAGACAAAAGAATGCTCATGTTAGGTAATCTCCAAAACTAGAGTGATGTAAATTCGTGAGGTCTAGAAGTTGTCACGAGGGGTGACATGAGGCTAACAGCCAGCACAGCGAGGGTGGCCGAGTCGCACCTGTCGTATGACTAACAGGTTTTTGTTTGTAAGATAGTGGAAAAAGAAAAGGGAAAGACTATTTAATTAACTGTCGCCGGCCAGCGCTTCACTTCCCAAAGAGACACGGCAAGTGAAAGGACACTACGTGTAGGGGAGTGGAGGCTGCGTCTTCCTAGAGAGGTGCGGTATTCATATTTTTGTGTATTTCAGAGTTTTTGCATAAAATAAATGTTTCCTGTATTTTTTTAAATATGGATATGTACTTGTAATTTGTTGTAGCTGTCAATAGGCGCAGTCTACGGGGCCAGGAGATGGGCCATGGAGTCGAGGGCGGTGTTTGAGCCTGGTTAATGCCACGGAGTAATAGGCCTGGCAGATGCCATGGAGTATTTGATGTTTTTTTTGTGCGAGTTATTTGGAGTTTATTTGTCTCCTGTAGTATTAGGTGTGATATGAGTGTTGTGGTCGCTCGTCCCCAAGAGGCAGCGGCAGCTTGTATCACGCCTGTTCCCATAGTGGCGGCGTCTGTAAAGATGAGTGTAGTCTCTCGTCCCCCAGTGGCAGCACCAGTGTGTGTAACATCTGTTTCCTAGAGACAGCGTCAAAAGGAAGAAAGTGTCGTTGCTCGTCCCCAAGAGGCAGCGCCAATGTGCTTTTAACGTCTATCTCCGAGTGGAGGCGTCAGTGGTGTTTTGTTAGTTTGTTTTTAGATAATTTGTGGAGTTCATATATTTTCATGGATTAGTGCACCATCAGGTTCCCGTGATTATAGTTAACAGTGTACAAGAACATTATTTAGCGTGAACGATAAACAGTGACCTTGTGTCGGACTTTAAATTTCTATTATTCTTATGTTTGATAATCAACCTAACAAAAGGAACTTTCTTTCAGGACTATGTTTACAATCAGAGATCTTAGATAGCAGTAAAGGAAGTACCACACTTATCCAGCACTAAACCACTGGTTTTCTACTACATGTCATTCTTTTTGTTTTAGTTTTATAACTGTGTGACGAATTAATTACCACGGATAAGAGGATCTGGGCTAACCAGCCCGAGGGGGATGGGACTCTCTGCTGGCTCGCTGTACCCACTGTAAGCCCCTCACACCAAATCACCCGTGGTTCGCACTTTCCACACGCTTACGTATTACAACTACGTTTTCCCACGTGTGCACACACAACCAACAGACAAGGTTGGAAAACATAAAATTATAATTACACACAAAGTAAAATCAGATTGAGCACACTAAAAGATCATAGGATAATATAGTGACATTCCATATAGGTACAAAGATCTGTTGAGAGTTGTTACTCCCGCTCATACACAAACAACATCAGATGTTTACACTTAAAATACATACGACACGGACCCGTAGTCCGTTCTCTGACCACCAGTCCTTGAAACCACTTCTTGAACTGCTTCAGCCCTTCACACTGGGATGGTCCACTGAACACACGCTGTATTCTTGACGACTTGTGTCGCCCTCTTCCGCTGTGGCTCTGGCTGCCTCTTTGGCCTGATTCCCCGGGAACCCTGTCCCCAGACCTCTGGAACGTACGACAGGTGTAGTTCCGTCTCTTGAGACCCGTCGCCTTCACTCACGCGGCTGCATACGCTCTTGACTCAGAGCGGGCGTTCTTCCTCTCCCTGTCAGGCTGTCTTCGTGACCTTATTATCGCACCACTAGACCCGAGTGGTACTAGCTGGTGGAAATACAGGCCACTGTAGATAGAGATGGACCAATGCCGATCTCTTGTACCCGGCACCCACCTGGCGGTACACACATCTACCTCCTTCGAGGGTTGGAGCGAAAAAGCCTCTTTCCTTGTCTCTTCTCAGCGTCCACGTGGTCACTACATAACCTATCATAACCCTTGCCTAATAACCACTTTACCGCGCCCCATCGTCTGCCTTCTTCGCTCGTCACAGACGGCCCGTCTACTGCAAGGAAAACAACCGCCATTGTCCGGGCTAGGTGCGCTGGGCTCTCAATTAGCGGTCTACCCCCTAGGCGATACTAGGGTCCGTTCTTGCCTAACCGGCCAGTTCCCAGGCCCTACTGATACTAGCGGTCGACCAACGGTTGTAAAAACACACTTAACTCTATTGTTCCCTCACCGCTTAGTATTGCTGAAGGTCCTACTTTTACTTAAATTTAGAACTCGACCATTTTGCTCTGGCCTTGAACCAGCCGGTTCGTGACAAACTGTTATTAGTTGTTTTTTTTTTTTAAACGTATATTTTGTTTACAGCATACTAAGCAACTTGGTTAGAACATCCCTTGATAGCCCCTGCACTCGACCCTCCCCTTTCAAGTTTTTTGTTATATATTTTAGTGGGGTTCTATCCACCTACCCCAACCTCCTCTCCTTTTAAATAAGGGTGTCTTTGGTCAGAAAAAGTGTTAAGACATTACAAAGTTATAACTATGAAGGCTTTTGAGTACACAAATTGTTAACTGAATTCATAGATGCACACAGAGATGACATGTTGTGCATTAGGATTTGCAACAAATTTTTAAGTTCAGGATACAGGTAGTTGATTATTACCTCTAGTTATCCCACAGATATTCATTAACATAAGACAATGTCATTGGTACCACTGCAAGTTTGAAAGTTATGGTAGCTGCTGAGGTGAACACAAAACATACTAACCACATGCAAATTCTTTAGCATCTTTCACTTTTCTTCCACATCACTTCCCACAACAGAACACCAAAGTACACATAAAACAAAGCCATAGTTAAAAGAAAATTAATTAAAAAACAATTTTTAAACAATAAATGTTCTCTATGACAGGACTGTCAAACTGAACACCATGCTTGGCTGCATGCACATAAATAGCAGGGGACATAAATCATGCTAGACAACTTTTAAGAGAAACTGGCAAATTGGCATTTTCCATGGAAATTTAAATGTCAGCGTTCCAGATGGATCTCTCCTCTCGACAACAGAAAAAAAAGGTTCCATCGTGGATGCCTACATGTTTTCTAATGACCACAAGATTCACCATCCTGTTATGCATGTGGAGCTGATGTCAAAAGAAAGGATAACCAGTAGTCATGATGGAATGGTTTTATAGATTTCAACCTTCATTTATTCAGATATGATAGGAACTCATTTCAAAGCACTGACATCTTAGTCTTTAGACCAAAGAGCCAAACTAGCCAGGTATGTGCACTCAAGACTCAAAAGCTGCTTTCAGACTTGATACTGCCTCTGCACAGCTCCTGATGAGATGACACAGTTGTATGCTATGTTCAACATTATGTGAGTGCTTAAGTTCCTGTACTGACCAGTCCAACTTTTCAACCACTTCAGTAATATACTTCTGGCCACCAGCACCCACTGCTTTCAATTCCCTGGATGCAAAGCTTGCTTGAGGCAAAATTGATGTGGCATTGGCACTAACATTGACAGTTTCTAAGCAAGGAATCGCAACTCTCGAAGATGGAACCGTGGTGGACGTGACAGACACCATCTGATGTTCTCTGGCTTGTGCGACTGCTGCTGCTTGATTTGTTACTGCACAGAATCAGATGTTTGAGATTAGTACCTTGGTTTTCACAATCTCAGATTGTGTTTCAATTAATACAACATCTGAAAAATTATTAGGATATGGTGCATTAATGCTTATTCCCAAAACTTAAATGCAGTGTAAACAAATGTATTATCCCTTCACTGAAGAATCGATTAATAGAAGAGAAATTCCTGAAAACCTGGATCATCTTTGTCAGCATCACTGTCCAGTTCAGAGCAAGCAACACAGTAGAGTGTACCTTGTCTGGACTGCAGCAAAATTGTCTGTAAAAACAAAAAAAAAAAGATTTTATAAAGAGCTTTATAAATAGTGTGTTGAAAGGACAAAAAAGGCCATATGAAACTATTTAGACTATCATGAAGAGTTTTATCATTTTGTATCTCATTCATTTTCATATTTGTTCATATGCAAAAAGTTGAAGGTTACATAGGGTGTTGAATTTAATAAGACTTTTTTGTGACATTTCATCTGCTGCAATGAAACCTTGTTCTGCGTCACATGACTTTATGATGTCTGCATGTGACTATTTACTCAACAAAATGAAGACCTATGTGTGCTGCACCTGATTGCTGAAAAAAGGGTGGAGGAGGCTCATTATTTTCATGTTTTCCAATGACAGATTTTTAGAATACTTTTGAAAAACATACTTCTTATATAATAAGCACATCAACAAATTATATTTTAATCTTGTGTGCAGTGTAGCAGTTAGAATTACAGATAACGTTTATGACTGTGTTGAATGTTGAGTGCAGGGCACAAATTTTCGGGAAGGTCACACGGTCAGTCGGCAGAAGATGACAATGGTTCGATTCCACTGGATTTTTTTCGATTTCTATAAACATCAGCAACCAAGAAAGGGAATCCTTAATTTCTCATTTATTGCTCTTGTGCTCTGCAGTAGTACTTAAATATAATTTTCAAACATTGTATACTGTCAACACAGCCTCGTCACTGTCATTTAAGGCTTGTATGTCCCTTTAAAGACCTGCCCGACTGGTCCAACTTATAAACAGATTCTGGTAGGTACTGAAAATATAAATATATCTGTGAATTTCAGCACCTGAAACGCAGCAGTTTATTTATTATCTAATTTCAAAGTTGGTGATTTTCACCTGTAGTTAACAAATCCTGCAAAATCTCACCCCCGCCCACAAATAACGTGTGGCATCACAGCTGGTGGTGTCCACATTGTATTTCGGTAAGTATAAAATGGTTAGAAGGTAATACATTGGGTTTATCAGATGATCTTCATTGATCGTGCTCTAGTAGCAAAAACAAGTGTAAAACACTGTTATCTAGCCTTGAAAAAAGGGCACAACGGTTAGCGCCTGTCACCAATACAGTGAAGGCTGGCTGTCCTACGTTCAGCTCTCGCCTTGGGCACGTAGTTCTTACTCTGCATGTGGCATTTGTTTACACGGCTGGGTGCCTTGCGTAAAACACCAATCTCCCCCCACTCCCCAGCCTTGAAAGGATCAACTCTTACATGTTTGAACCTGAGGATTGTGAAGGTTCAAAACCCCAAACACAATATGCTCCACAGCATATGACAAAGAATGACTTCACAATGGCACATGGTAAGTATCATTGACGCTTGTCAAATATTTGCAAGCTGCAGGTGACCATTTCAATTTAACATTTGTCCTTTTACCTATCTTGGGACTGATTTGCACACACACACATATATATATATATATACCGCTTTACATAAATCATATAGACTAAATCATTAACAACTATGCACCCATATTCACATATAATGGACACACTCACTTCTACAACATGCACTACTTATACACACTAATGGTCAACACAGGGTTGCAGTAAAGTCGTAGTTCGGAAAAAATGTGTCTTAAATTTAGACCTAAAGGAGGCAAGAGAATCAGAGTGACGAAGGCTGACGGGTAATCCATTCCAAGTTGATGGGGCTCTTTTCAGGAGAAAGACCTGTCCATACGTCTTCGTTTTAGTTAGTGGGACTCCAAGAAGCTTGGTGTCAAAAAATGAGCGAAGAGGTCGTGCGGGCATATAGACGGGAATGAGTTCAGAGAGGTACTGAGGACCAGTGCCAGAAAGGACAGAGTAAGTTAAAGTGGAAACTTTGTAGCCTATATGGTCCACAACTGGCAGCCAGCGAAGACAGTGCATGATAGGTGATATATGATCACATCTAGATGGTTTGCAGCATTATTCTGGATCCTTTGAAGTCTGTCAAGAAGGTACTTGGACTTAACTGCTAAACAGCTAAAAGAGAATTATAATAGTCCATCCTCGACAGCACAAAAGCACAGTTTAGAGTTTTAGTTGCATCAGTAGTAAGTGATAAATGGTACTGATCCTACAAAGTTCAAGGTACACATTTCTGCAGACTTGAGAAATATGCAGGAAAGGGAGACACGCCTGCACAAATTAACAAAAAAAATAAAAAATGGGAATGCTGTTGCAGATATTCCTTATCATTTACTCTGTGCATGATACTCATATTGTAACAACTATATTACTTTGGCTTGAAAAGTTGACTTTGAAGCATATTAATTTATTTGAGATAACCTCAGGTGTTCGTGAAGCTACCTGTGTTGTGGGAGAAAGCATGATTCTGAATAGCAGGCACAGACCCTGAACGAAGATGCTTTAGTGGTACCCACTTACTTCTTCATTGCATACTTTACTGAGTAAATATTCAAGAGCAAAGTGGCGTTCCCATATGACAGAGTACTGTGTATGTGCAGTGAAGTCAGCTGATCTACTAATTTCTCAACAATGAATCCTTTTTGGAACGTCTGCATACTTTCATAACTATGATTTCCTGTGCATTCAACGACACAATAGTTTCCATATCTGCATATGGGCTTTCAAGATTAGGTATTTTCTGAACAACATGTATCAGCCATGCTGTGGTCAGCCACAATGCCACCATTACCGAGGTCACACGCAACTTCAGGCCATAATGAATATTTGAACAGGCAAAGAAATCGTTTTTAATTTCTCAATACTCGTGTTTCTCCTTGCAATGTCATGTTTGAGGCATTAAGAAATTATATGAAAGAACTCTTTTGAGTGGGATATGTGTCAACAATCGGGTTAGTCTTTAAGCACTTTAAGTGTACTCAACTTTTCTAATTCTAATTTATAAAGCCAAATGCAACCACTAGATTAAGGAGCAGAATGGTCTTGTGAAGAAATTCAAGTAACTACTGTAAGAATACGATATTTGAAGTTTACATACACCACATTCTTGGCAGGTGTTTGCCAGCATTTTATATCCTTTGAGAAGATAGTCTCCCATCAGCTTGGAGATCTTATCTGACCGCTCACGTCTAGCTTGCAGTAGCTTCCTCTCTGCATCTGATGGCGGTTCCCATTCATGATCTGAATCTGTACATTCAAAATGAATGTGTAGAAAAAGATTGTATGGTGTGAAAGCATAAAGAAGGACTGACAATGTCATGTTGTGTTTTGTAATAGTAAATATGGCATATCTACAAACTTTTAATAAACCTGATTAGATCGTTTCCCCATATCAACAAGCATACGTAACATCTACTCTAGTTTCTTTTATCCTTTGTGCAAATATCTAACTTGTATTAAAAGACAACACTATATTGTATGTCTCCTAACTACCCAAGACGATTTGTGAAGTAGGGTGGCCAGTAGAGTGGGACATTTCCTTTAATGATCAAACTTGAATGTCCAGCATTGGATTCTACTTTGTTCTAAAACTTTGATTATGTTGATAGAAGTCAAAACTTCTGAAAGAAGCTCTTTACTTTCCAACGACATCATACACCCAAAATGTTATATACATTATACATACCCATAACGTTCACGTCGTGTAGCGATTTGCCCAGTGACAGTGACTAATTTCAGCCTAAAGAAATGTAAATAAAGTTTTTCATCTTTATGTTAAAAAGGTGTGCATATAAACCAAAATATAATGGAAAAATCATTTAAGTTTTAAAATAAAAAAATCTACTTCGCAAAAAAGGAAAATTTTACCAAAATGTGGTGCTGTCAAGAATATCTTATCATTCGGCTTTGCCTGGAATTGAGGGAGTAAGCATTATCTTATTTGCGTGATAAAAATGACAATTTTTTTAAAACATTAATTAATTAAGTTTTGAATCGAAGATATCCCGTTTAAAATTATAAATCTTAATAGTATGCATATATAATAAGTTGTCATATTAAAGCTCGTAATTTATGATGGAAACAATTCTATAATAAGTTGGGGAGACAAACCGGAAGCATGCTGGGCTTCTTGGCGCGAGTAAAAGAACTTGGATAGTTTCAACAGTTTGTGTTGAAGATGTTTTCTCCAGCCCCAAAAGGATCCTCTTCTCGACTGAAAGCGTCGCCATTTACACCATCATATAAAGGAACACCTAATAAGAGAGCATCTTCCATTTTCAGTCCTCGTCGAGTCAAGGATCGGAGGTCGCTATTTTGTAGTCTTATTTTAATTGTCTCCCTTTCGCTCGCCAAGTTTCAGGGCTGACTGCCTTAGTTGCTGGCTCGGCGTAAAACATCAATTCCCACCCCACCCCCCACCCCCGCGCCCTCACCAAGTTTTAGTTTCAGGTTCTGACATTTCTACATTTCATCAAAAGTCATCAAATATCCCTATTCAGTTTGATACTGTAACACATACCATCTAATGGCAACGATGGCTGATTATGGAAATATGTCCAACTTAAATGTTGTCATGATTCGCTTTATTCTTAATATATTATGTTGTTATTTTTCATGTCCCCACCATCAGCATTGATCAAGTTTGTTTAATTTAAGCAAGTTGGCATTGACGAAACGAATTTACTTTAGGAGGGCTCATGACGCATTAACGCATATCGTTAGAAACAGCATAAATCGTGAAACCAGCGTCTCTGGTGAAACCGACAAAATTTAAAAAAAAAAACGAAAACACCAAAACTTACCTAATCCGTTCTCCTAATTCTATTTTGATCACCATTTTCTGAGCACTTGTAACAGAGTCGTAGAGTCTTCTGTGTTTTACTACATTTTCCAGATTACAAACTGGCAATCGATCCCTTCAGCTATCTCAGATTCTCGATGACACATCACATCACAAGGTGGAAAGCTTTGGTCTTCCTTTACCTGTGCTGATCACTGAGGCACTGACATTAACAGATCGTAAGTTTTTTGTTTTTATTGTAATTAAACAAAGGCATTTCCCCCTAAAGCATTTTTACGTCATTGTTTTTAGAAAATGGCAAATGTAGGTCTTTAAGTTACACTTGTTATGATCATAGATGTTGTGCAGTGTACTTTTACTGCTTCACTTTATTCAGGTTAAAGCTATAAACCATTGAAGCCCAGCCTTTTCAGAGCATAATCCAGGGTTTCATGACACCTTTCAATTATTATAGAAAACATTTGTTTTTATTTTGAAAATGCCAACAATAATAAAAGTCTAGAGTACTTTCCAAAACAGAATCAATGTTTATTATTTTCAGTACAAAAACACATTTTATAGTGTTGCAACATTGCCTGCTTATGCTCTACCACCTTTGTCTTCAAACAAGCTATTAATTTACTTTTTTACTGACTGCAGATATTAACACCTAGGCCTATACTTCAATATTCTGGCATGACAGTACTATCTCACAACCACATGAAATTTTCCACAATATTTTAATCACCTCACAAATACAGTGAAAAAAACTGAAGGTTTATGGAAAAAAAGTACTAAACGATATCAGATGTGTAAATAATTAAAAAGTAAACAGTTTATATAGCTCAGGCAAGTACACTTGCTTCTTAGGTAAAGCTGGTAAATGACCAGGCAGAGAATACCATCCTTCTCAAAGGATTAAAAATGAAGCATTTTTATGAATGCTAACTTTTATATGTCTCCCATTTTCAAGACAAGCAAGACATCCTTAGTCCTGTAGCTCAAGTGACCGAGTAATTGTTATCTTTCTGGATTCTTTCTCAGAGAGGCTGCCAAGAAAACACTTGCAAAGGTGCTAATTCAGTAAGCCAACTACCCAAACATTTTTGCAATGAAATCTATTATTTAGTTGTTTTTTTCCTTGACTAGCATTCATTGCAAAAGTAAGTCACCCAGAAAGAGACATCAAGTACACCACATTATTCGCTATAGCAGTGTGTGCTTTTGTATACATAATGTATTTCCCATTTAATCTCACAAATAAACAGCACACAACATTTTTCAATTGTTGGGTATTGTAATAACTGCTGTGAACTCCATGTCATTCTGGATGATGCTGTACCACTCATGTTCATGTATTTTTCATTTACCTGTAGGTTCTACACAGGTGACAGTGAATATAGATCCAAGTGGATGGGCCTGGCTAGTGGGTGGACGTAAATTGTTTGTGTGGCGCTACAAGCCAACCACTGGCAGGGTGAGGGCAACTTTTTTTTTTGTGACTAAAATAGTTTGACTAACAAATATTCCTAAGCAAATTATAATGCAGATATTATTAATTAATTATACATTAGTTTTGAAGAAAGTTTACAATAGTCCTTATCAAAATATGTGTTGATATTACCTTTAAAGAAATTAATAAGACTAAAATTATGTTGTAAGTAAGGACAGGAAATAGGAGATGACGTTTTCTTCTTTTATTTTAAATTATAAATAGTATTTCTTGTGAAGAATTATAACGGGGTAAAGGGGCTGGTCTAATCAGCCTGAGGGGAAAGGGGCACTCTGTTGGCTCGTCTCATCCACTTTCGGCCTCTCACACCCAGTCACCCGCTAATTCTCACGTTCACACACGTACACACTGGTAACCACGTTCACCCACGTATACAAACAAAACTGACACTCAGTCGTAGAACATATAAAACTATAATTAATCAGAAAAAATAAGATTAGGTTGAACATCAGCTTATACAATACTACTCAATGCATATGCAGTGGCCAATCAAAAGGCCGGTACAATACACAAGTGGACAGCGTCTAAAATAACACATGGTATACATACGAGAGGACACTGTCCACCCCTGACCACCGTCCGCAAAACCACTCTCAGACTGTCACTCTGGTACACCTCCTAGTTGTGGTCACTCGGCCTCGCGCTGAAGAATAGCAGTGTCCTCTGCTACCCGCTCTGGGTCCTCGAATACACCACATGCACATTTAATCTCACAGCACCACTATCTCCTCAGGTGGTACGGATGGTTCTTGCAACCGCTGCCGCATCTCACTGCCCCAGCCACTGAACAACAGCGGTGCACAGTCGAACCACGGTGATAATCTGTTGACTCAGCAGACGGTACAAGCTGGTCCGGTGGCACAAACTCTTCTAGTTGTTGGCTCACGCCTCTCGCTGTCGGTACCCAGTCGTCTGCTTCTCTCGTCGTCGGAGAACCCAATCTCTTGATTGTACAATGCTCTCTCTCTACAACCCAGACCACAAGTACCAGCAAGTAGTGATTACGTCCTAACAGAACGGGCCCTCCTTTCCCAGACTTGCTGCATGTGACTGACAATCACCCAGAGTGCGACATCTCTGCTGAAAATTGAGGAAAGGCCACAAACACAACTCTGTCCTAGCCTATATGTTACTAAACCACGTGACCCATCTAAACCAATCTGCCTACTCTGACCTATCAATCTTTAACTAAAATACCCAAAGTACCTACCCAAACCATCTTCTCATGGTCAGTCATCAAGAGCGCCATGCTGTCGCGACACCTGTCTAGCTTCGTCGCTCAGCGCAGACGACCAGTTGGTAGCAATGAAACAACCGCTATTGTCTCGTGCTAAGGATACTGGTCTTTCAATTAATCTGTGGTTCTTGGCTTCCTGCCACGACCGGTCTTTCTCTCAAAGCGATCCCTTGTTGTGATAACGGCCGTCCCTCCTTCCGACCTAACCCACTGCGCCAGGTCCATCCTGCCATAAACGACCCTATTCCCCAGCCCAACTAATACTAGGGGCGACAACCACAATAAAACACATGGCCCCATCCCCCAATAACCAGCCTTAGTATGGTATTGCCACAGGCAATCATAGTCCCTCAATAATTATATTTGTGACTTGACCATTCTGTTCTGTTCTTGAACCGGCTGGTTCATGACATTTCTGTTTTACAAAAGTAGGTGTTGAAGTTTATCAGCAAGCAAAAACAAGGATGAGAAATGAAAGGTGTTATGCTTTATGGCTTTTTTGTTCTTTGTTTACCATAGGGCCTCCAGTGCAAAGAACTGACTCTGCCTCCCAGTGACCTTGCTCACAGTGCAGCACGTGTGTGCGTACTGGCTGGAAAGAGTGACAGTCACCCTACAGCATGCATAGCTGTCTCACCAGAAGGTGTGGTTCGTTATTGGCCTAATATAGCTTACGAGGCTTCCACAGCAGAAATCAGCGCTGAGCTCAAGGGAGAAGAGTGTGCCAGTGTTATCAACTTTCAGGTTCCGTTGCCTTTTTATATATCTTTTTTTTGTTTTATGTTAATTTTGTTAAACACATAATATTTGGCTGGTGGCTAGATGTTTAGTATTTTTTTTATATCAATAAACAGATCTGTATTCTCCATGGCACATGTTCACAGTAGTTGGGTTTACATTCTCAGTCCACTCATTTTTCTGTTGCATAAAATGATTAAAATATTTTACAGTAATTGGTTCTTCTCTGTCCCCACCTCCACCCACCCCACACTCTATCTCGTCAGGCTGCTACTAATTGCTTATGTGTTTTGCTGTTTTCTTCTCTTTTGTAGCCCTTTGGTTGCCTCCTGGCTACAACTACAAGTTCTTTGTTGCTGCTCATGCCATCCTTTGGTCAGGTTAGCAAGTACTTTCAAAATAAACATAGTTTGTATAATTATTAGCTGTTTTGGATTTGAAGCCACTTACCTAAAATTAAAGCAAGAGAATGTCCGGTATTACCCCATCTTTTTCGTATTTGTTGTGGTACAGAATGCCATCACATGCAGTGCATTAAAAACATCACAAGGCATGTTTTCTGGGATTGGGCGTCGTATGTCTTCGTTCATCTTTGGCGCATCTCCTGCTCAGACATCAGGCGCAGTGAGTGATGATACTCTGTTGAATGCCTGTTTTAATTTGTTCAGCATTTGCCTATGTCAGTGCCCACAAAAATGATCACATTGTGTTTTTGCTTATTTTTGAGTTCTAATGTAATCTTTGGTTCTTTGCAAATACTGAAATTTTTCTCTCTTTTTTTTCCTCCTCATGAATTGCACCAGTAATTGCAAAAAAGCCCAAAACAAAATGATGTGATTGTTTATAGTATTTTCTTATCATAAACATATTTTTTATCTTTTAAAGCATAACAGATTCTATCTACACTGAAAGCATTGAAGAGAAAAGAGGACAAGACTTTTTTAAATTTTGTATTTATTATTTTAGATTTATAAGCTGTCAAAGCAGATGATATCTTCTGTCTTTCTCTAGCCCTTGCAGGCTATCGTGGCTGGTGAATATGATGAAGAAGACAGAGCACGGCCATTCTATGTGCTGTCAGATGCACACTTGCAAAAGTGGCGCATGTCTTTGCAGTACCCAGAAAAGGTGAGACTACAAAACAGTAGTGGAGGCATGTTACACAAAAAAGCAAACAATTTTTTACGTGAAATAGGATTGGTATGCTGTATCAATTTTTACCAGACATTTTAGAGATACAACAGTGGCATAACATTTTGAAAAATACATTAAATAATAATAATAATAGTGAAGATTTTTATAGCGCATATTCACACTCATAGAGAGCATGCTCTTACCGCTTAAAACGAGGAAGAGACGTGGACTAAGTAGACACAGAACAAAGGGGACGAAAGAAAACGACAGTACTGACGAAACAGAAAACATTAAAAGGCATCAAGTAACAGGAACAGAAAAATATAGTGATTCTGCGAGAAAGATGGGTAAAGTAGCAAGAGGGAAGGGGGCGGGGTTAAGAAGGACGAGCATTGTGTGGACTGTGTTAGGAGAAATGCTCAAGGAAGAGGTGCGTTTTCAGTGCAGATTTGAAAGATTCAGTTGTAAATTCCATTAAAAGTGTAGCTTTAAAAATTAAAAATTCCATTATATTCCATTAAAATTCCATTCAATTCCATTAAAAGTGAATAAACTTACATATTCGCTTCAAAACATAAAAGTTCTGTTTCCTGTGAGTTATTTTAAAGCTAAAAATATGAAAGGCAAAAGGTAATTTATGAGATGGTATCTACTAAAGCTATTGTTAGTACCAGCTAGTTAAATTTATATTGTAGTCTGTTCCAAAAGTCTATGAACCAGCTTTGTGTCTAGCCCACTACCATTAACTTATCATATTTTCAGATCCTGTACCAAGCTGATATTGTCCGTTTGTTTAGAGATGCTTTGGCACGAAAAGTGTGGGTGAGTATAACAACATAAATGGAAATCTTTGTTGACTGCTATAATTGTTATTCTCTGACCTGTCCTATAGCATTGAATGAATTTTATTTTTTTCTCTTGTTATCAACAGGACCAGGATTCAGTTCAACTTCCACAACTAAATGTCTGGTTATTGGACATGCAACTTGTAAAGTGAGTTGTATTTGTGATTCTTTATTAGAAATAACTGTCATGTTTTGAATTGAAAATATATCTTAACAGTATTTTATTGCTTAAACAAATTAGTTCTCTCCAAAGATTTTAAGTGACTGCGAAACATACTTTTTTAAAATACATTTAAAAAGTCAAGACAGTGTTTAGAAGCACATTTGATTAGTTGCAAAAAATTTTTTTGTTGGGGTTTTTTGTTTTGTTTTGTTTTGTTTTGTTTTCGCCTTTTACTTTACAGAAGATGTATTATATGTAAACTTGTGTTGGCAGTGATGGAGTAATGGTTCTTGGTGCTGGTGTCAACTTGGAAGCCAGTTTAGTCTTGTACTATGCTCTGGGTATGAATAAACAATCATTCATGTAGTTAAATAACCACTTTTCTGTCTCATTGTTTCTGTGTACAAGTAAACACATGTTCGTGGTTTTTACTTCATATACATGGAACTCATTTTTCGCTGTTTTAGTATCAGCAAAGGATCGGTTAAAATTACGTCAGAGATCTGTCTCTTATTGTAACTAATACAAGAAATGTCTTCTTGAAACTTGAAGAATCTAAGGCATTTAAATTTTCACTTCTGTTTTTCAGCAATTCTACAGACAGCTACTGATCAGCAACCAGTTCAGCTTGAGAGGCTAATCTTGCTGGGTCACACAGAAAAGTATGAGGTATGTATTGTGGCAGAGATTTTAAGTTATTTGATCCACAGGATACTTATATAATGGGGAGCTAAGAGTCAAATGTGTGGGGTTTTTATGGCTGGTTCCTACTTAAGGCAGGGAAAAAATGGATATGAAGATACTTGTCAGGCCAGACAGCAACAATTAACCAGACACAATCAGTAGGATAGCCAACACTGCCTGTGCTCTTCGCCTTCCTCCTCTGGGTTGATTTATTCCTTTCTGCCATATGGCAGAAGTCTGGCCTTCAAATCATTGTTGTTGCCATGATTGCTTCTACTTTTGAATCCACACTAATTTTTTTTTCTGCTCCATGTGTAACAGGAGCAGAGAGAAGAGGAGTTACTGAAGTATGGCTTACTAGTCCCTAGCACATTCTCTTCAGAAGCTTTTGTCTATGGATCTCGAGTTATCTTCATGGTTTCAAGTAAGAAATGACTTACTGTCGATAAATTTCATTTATCTCCAAACTCTGTTATAAATCACATTCTTCAGATATTTTAAAATGCCTTTTTACCTTTTAAAGTAAAATCTGTCATGGGATTGTGTCATGGTGACCCATTTGCAAATTTGGTGTGTTGAGTGAATAAAGTCAAGATTTTGTAAATCCTTATATGCACAGTGAATCTTTTGATCTGCATTCAGATGATTGCACATGATTTTTCCCATTTCTAAATTTGCCTCTTTCAAACAATAAATTATCTTGTTTAGTTAATGACAGCCAGCTATCGGACAGAATGGATCTGCAGTCTCCATCAGACCAACTTATAGGAGCAGGTATATCCACAGATTATCAGTAATTCACTCTGAAAAACTTCAGCACATGCTGGAAAGTGAAAGGAGCAACTACAGTCTGTGATAGTGCATCCTTGTATTTTTAAGTATGCAGAGTTAAATTGCATAATTCTCCTTAAAACCATTAACAGTACTGCTATGCCTAATTAAATTAAAACTTTGTTACCAATGATTTGTGACTAAACTCTGTTAAGCTGTAGTGTGTGATTGATTCTATTAGGATAAGTTGAAATATTTCTTTGGTTTTAATTATTGGCTTTGTCCTTACCTAAAGAATGATTTTGGTGTTTAATGGCTAGCTGATGGTTTGTCTTTCACCATATCTTCTGCTTCCAGGCACCTGTGATGGGCATGCTTTGTTTTTTTCCAACAATTATGGGATGTTGTGCATCACACCACAGCAAGCAGTAGAAACCAGGTATATGTATTACAGTTTTGCACCATCCATTACTGCCATTTATTCTTCATTTTCCCTTCTTTGCCTTTTCTGCCACCTCTTGTCATTCCTACTTACTCCTCACCCTTTAAGATGTACAGGCAACTTAATTAGTTTCTTTTTATTATTGTTACTGTATCGTTAGTGAGTGCTTCTAAATGTTAGTAAAAACCTTTAGATTTGATGTAACATTTTTATACCCAGCACTTTTTGTGTTATGTTGCTAGACATTTCTTCTGATATTTTAAATATAGCAGAATATATTGAAATTTCTTGCATGTTTTGCATGTAAAAAAAAAAGTATTTGTTGCTGATGTCCACAGTATCCTAGAAGAAATGGGTCAAGACAGTTTGCTGAGATCTGGGACGGTATGTCATGGGCTCAGTTTATACTTTGCTTCCGTATTGTTAAGCTTTCTCTTTCCAACGTGGAGTGACACTGTTATCCTTAAAAAGCTTTTGTTAATTCTTGAGAACTGCCAGTCTCTGTATCTGCTTGTATCGATTTTAGAAATAAATGTTTTTATATCAGGTGATACAGCAAGATAATCTGATTTGGATTATTTTGTGAATTGAGCATAATAAATACACTCACCTTGCTGGAAAATAAGTAGAAAAAATTAAAACAGTATTTCTCTCTTTTTAAATATATATATATATATATCCATACAAACACACATTTATAAAAACGTGTAATTCTTGTTCCAATTTTCAGTCTTTTATGGGCTTCAGCAAATCCCAAGCTCTTGAGCTCAGTCAGTGTGAGGACAAGTTGTCCCGTCTAAAAGCCTGCTTTATTACCTCATTGTCTGGAAATCAGGTATTGATCAGATTAATTCATTCTTAAACTACTTGGAACCTCACCTTGACCAATGCTAGGTACTTCTGGTCCTTCAATATCTTTGCAGTGTGCACATTTGTTAAAACATAAAACCCCTCATTTATGTTCTTCTCACCAAAGAAGTCGAAATATGTATAAGAGAGATTCATTTACATTGGTGTTGCTTTTAGATTGAAAACTAAGCAATACTTGAGTGTACACCAGTGTACCTAAATATTTTTAATATTTTTAAAACTTGTTTTGAATTTTGTATGGGCTCTTTTGTACTAAATAACTTAAAATAAGTGAAGCTGGGTTACATTTAGTTAATAAGCTGGTGTTACCTGGTTTAAATAGACAGTAGAACAGGTGGCAACAACTGTGGGATGAGGGAATCTTTGGACATGAATTGAGTGAAACCTTTATCACAGCTGACTAGTTTTGAGTGAGGTGAGTGTTAGAGTGTTTTGATGTCTGGCTAGGGAGAGGTTGAGAGGTTGCTGGTGGACTTGTTACCCCCTGCAGTGATGGAAGCACCAGTGAGTGAAATGGCCAGGGAAATTGACAGGCTAGTTGCTGCTCTTAGTTGTGATATCATTGATGACTATCCCACAGCTGACCCACGCTGGGCAGAAAGTATTAGGCAAGGTGAGTCAGCCCATTTTTATATGTCACTCCCTCTTTTATGTTTTTTATGTTGTTCCTGCACCTTGTGTTGGTTTTTAAGATGTTATGGTTATTATACTTAGGGGTTGGTCCCTAAACTTTTTAAAGCTAAGTAACTGTTCTCGCCGTGATATAGCCCTAGTTGCTGACACGGCATTAAACACAAACAAACAAACAAGGTGAGTCAGCAGATTTGCCCTACGATTTCTTTTTGCATTGCAGACATTATTCATTTGCTCAAGGTGTGTTTTCTTTACTTCATTTTGTGCAGAGGGAGGAACAACAAACTCTCTGATCATTGCCCAACAGCTACGGGACAAAGTGAAAGCACATGACTACTTCCGGGCCTTTTTGAAAAAATATGGCATCTGGAATCAGGTAAACATAGGTAACTGGGCTCCAGCTGTCTTGTAATTCATAATTAATATAGTGTTTAATAACTGGGCTCCAGCTTTCTCGTAATTTACAATTAATATACTGTTTGTTGTCTATTGAGAAATGTGTACATCAGCTACTTATGAATGCTAATGTAAGTTACTGTGCACCCTGGGGTATGTCTTGTATCAGTTTTACTTGGCATGACACTTGCCAACAAGTCCAGCAGCAGTATGGCAACAGCATTAATAAGCAGTCCAGCAAGAACATCAAAGATAGTACATTTGGTAACCATTACAATTCTGTTGAATTATTTTGTCAGGTTCTCTTTCAGTGATGACAAGCTCTTTGGCTGAATCAGAAGCCACGCTTGGTCAAACAGTGATGCTATGTTGATTGTATACAAGTCTCTGTCTCTGAATAATCTATATGCCCCTTTCAGCAGCTGTTAACACTGGTCATATTTTAGCATGTGCCTTTTTAGAGACTAAAGATCGGCTTTTTTAATTGTGCCAGTTGTCAGTGACACCTGTGAGAGATGGGTTGATGTCAACCTGTCTTCTGCTTTGCGAGCACGTAGAAAAGCTGGAAGCTGCCATCAACCTGCGGGAACAACGACCTGAGTAAGTCTGAAATATGTTTAGAAATCTTGCAGTCTGCATGCTAGAGAGTGAGTGTGTGTGTGTGTGTGAGGGAGAGTGAGACAGAACAATTGATTGTATATGTAAGAGAGACGGGTAACACACTGACTGTGTTTGTGCGTACATGTAGAGTGAGAGGTGGTATATATATGAACTTTGAATATAACACCATAAATGATTTTATCTTGTTCTGCTTTGGCATTTTAGTTTTAGGTAAAATGTTTTACAGGTACACCAAGATTGTTGATGTGTGCATCAGGCAAGTGCTGAAACAAAGAGAAGGCCCCCATCCTTCTGGCCTAACACCACAAGATATCTTCTACAGAGAGGTGAGTTAATACCTATAAACCCACATGTTTATCATCATTCTTCCTCAAGTATTTTGCTTGTACTTGCAAATGCCTAAAGACAGTGAGTTATTGTCTTCATTTACAATTCTTTTTGTTGAAAAGAATAAGCTTGAGAGTTTTTCAGAAAAGAAAAGTTAGTTCTCAGGAAGATAAATAGGAAAGTAGGGGGCTGAAATTAGCTGACTTGCAGCCTTGAAGAACTGAAAGAGCTGAACTTACCTGGTGCAGGTCTCCAAGGTGCAGGATATAGCAGTAGCTCTTCTTCAGCATGAGATTGATGCCCTGGCATCAGGATTGACTGCAAGGCAGAGCTCTCAGCTTGTGGTCAGCATCAACAGCATCCTGCAGGTGAGAAGAGTCTTGCTTGCATACTGCTACCTGATCTTTATCTACACCTCTTTACTGTCATTACTTTGCCATGAATAGAGCTTCTTTTTCACAATGTGTTGCCATGCATGCACACCCTGCAGTGCACGTGTTACATCCATGGCTCTTGCAGCCACTTTATTTCCTGCCAAATGTGATTATATTGCAGGGTATGGTGACTGCTGCCCTGGTGTATCGTCAGTCACATGCTGAGGTCTATCAAGGTCCAGAAGATGAGAACAGAACGATGCCAGAGTACGTGCCATGGACATCAACCTCAGGAAGCAGTGGTTTGCGCACCATCCTGTCCAAGCAGGTATATATATATACTTGTTTTATGGATTGAAGTCTACATTCACGATTTATGGCAAGCATGGTCCAAGTTTTCCTTCTTGCAACACAAATCCATTGTTTTTTTTGTTTTTGTTTTTTAAAAACTTTGCCAGTCTGAAATTCCATCTTTTGGGAATTTCTTTATTTCTTCTTCGTACTGTACCAGATGACATGACTATATGGAGATCACCCTCTAGCTACCTCAAATCCAGCTGTCCAAACCCGTGCACCACGGTAGGACTTGAAAACAGCTCAGCCCCCTTCCATCCCACCTGTCTCGCTAGTGAGCCTCTCTACTCCAGTTTTAAGCCCGGCTTCACGCAGTTCAGACGTGTGGCAGCTACCTCGTTTCCTTTGGATGCCGTGTGATGCCTGTGAAGTGTGGTTTTCTGCTATCATAGGCGCGGTACTGACAGCCTAGCGTCCTTTTTATTCCTGTGAAGTTTACCGCTGCTTCTACTGAAAGGGACAAAGTTGCGAATGCAGGTGGTCAGAGACGAAACACGGCGGGAAGGTTTTCGCTTCGGCTTGTTAATTGCTCTTATCTTAGAGCAATATAAGGTAAGGCTAGAACAGCTAATAATATCCCGCTACCCAGAAAGAGGGTTTCCCGACACCGCCACGTTTCTCTTAGAGAAGTAGTAAGAGGTGGGGGCATGAAAGAATGTTTCTTCTGCCCCTCCCCTGTGGGATTTACGGGCCCAGTGGTGTCAGACGTTACCTGTCTGGTAGTTGTTAAGTTATTAAGAAGCTGTCTGTATCGAATTGGGCTATGCAGGTATCATGAACGGTATTCAGCGCTGTGTAGTAGGCTGGACACCCCCACCCCCCTCCACTGCCGTCTGTGTGCGGTACTTACCCTGAAATGGAGCGATACAGAGAAACGTTAATCATGGTCCCGACGCAAGGATGACACGCTCTATCATGAAGCGGTCCATTTTAAAGTGTGCGACGCAGGGCCCTTGTGGCCACGCGGGTAGCAAGGGTGTAATAAAAAAAAATAAAAAGTATTGAGCTGAAAGTTTCTTTCCTTCTGTGCGTGCAAGCGTGTTTATGTTGTATGTTTAAGATGTATGTGAAGCGCTTGGGTCTGGTTGAGGAGTGCGGCATTTAGCACGTGTTTTGCTGGCGGAGTGTTTCAAGACTACTTCCGTTGTTTAGTGAATGACAGCCTACGCTCAGCAGAAGCGGATATGTCACCGAGCCTTTTTCGTGGCACGTGGGCTCCGAGTTACGTACGCGGCCTAGGTGCAGGCGGGCAGCTCTGCCCTCACGGGTTTGAAGATGGTCGCTGTAGTTTGCCGTGTGTGTCCGCGCGCGCGCTGCCTACACTATGCCCTTTCTGAGCAGTTCAAAGTTTTGGCGTTCCCTTTGATGCAGAACATCATTGCCGAATAAGTGATTTACTGTCACAGTATCTCTAACGCCTATTTATATTATGGACTGCGAGGCGCACTCGTGTTTTCGCTTCCCTTTGTCCGTTGTTCAGCGCCAGGACTTACCGACAGGTTAGGTCGGTCATTTCAAGGCTTACTGAGCCATAGGCTTCTGGCTTATCGGATAACTATACAGAACACAAAGCCGCACTACCGAGCGTGATATCAGAGCCAGGTCAGATATCTGTGTTAAGACCACAGTCGCGATGTGGAGGCATCCATCTCAGGTGCCGTGGTGTGTTTCACGTTTTACCGCAGCTATGGTTAATTTATCCAGTAAGGGGTCTGTCCTTTATGGATACTTGAACAGAAGTAGCCTCAATAGTGAGAATGCTAATCAGAGGCTAGTCACGTGTCCCTGTGTTAGGTATGGCCATACTAAGGAGTCATCACTTTGTGTGGACTCTGAGTTTGTTCTTACAGTCGGTCCCTTGCAGCAGTAGTATTACAAGCAGATTGTTAGTATCTGGGATATGTTGGGAGGCAGCCTCCTCTGTGAGACCTGTGACCCTTTCCTAGATAACGAGGGCACAAACGGAGCAAATCGCGCTTGTAAGGGTGCTTTCAGCCAGTAAGTGCGGGACCTGTTAAGGAGACGGGGCCTGAATAGAAGGGGGACCAAGAGCGGATTGGTACAACAGACCAGACCGGAGTCCTGCCTTCAGTACTTTCTTGACCTGCTATTCCAAAAAAGAGAAAATGCAGGTAGATGACCGCGGGATACTGGCGGCCCCTGGGCCAGCCAGACAACTCTGTCAAGGTAAGGTCCATAACACTTAAGTCTCCAGTCGGGAACGGACTGGATCGACAGACCGTGGAGCACTCTCCCTCCGGTCCTCCGTGGGAGGGGGTGTGGCCAGTTCCAGAGGCCTTTGTTCCGTCTCTAGTGTTAGAGCCCAGGCCGGACACAGCGTTCCAGAGGACGTCCACCAGTGGGAGGGTGTACAGCTTGCATCAAACGCCCCCTGTTCAGCCCACACGGGGCGAGGGAAAGAGCGAGCAGGCGGAAACGCTATGTGCCAGGAGGGCACCCCCGGCCCGGGGCGCTTGGGGCTAGTCCCCCCCCCCCCGGGTCTCTGCCTGGGTGAGGCTTGAAACCCAGGCCAGGAGTGGGTATGTGGTCTTGACACCTTACGCTCATCTCGTGCCTGCCCGGTACGGATTCGACATAGGGCGGTTTCCCTACTGTGGCAGGAGGGCGGCGTTTCCTCCAGCGCCGCCCCCGCGCTGCACACCAGCGATAGGAGAGAGAAAGAGGGGATTTCAGCAGCGCGGCACTCCCCCCCCCCAGCGTCCGCTTTGAGCCTGGCTTTTCAGCCGATGGTCAGATGAGTTACCCGGCAGCCAGGGCTAGGGGGGAGAAGTCTGTTTGAGACTAGACGTCCTCGCATCGGCTTCACTCCCTTCACTCACCGACTCCTCCCACAGTTCCAGTCGGAGTGACACTGAGGTGACACTTAGCTCAGTGGGAGACTTCTCGGACCGCAGATCTTGGGGTTCATGCGGTGATCAGCGAAGTACTGTGCCTGTCTTTCAGAAGAGACCTCCCTGCACGTGTTCAGTGATTTATTCTCCAGGGCCAGGAGACAGAGCATAGAGATGTCTCTGCGAAGTAAGAATCTCGCTACAGTCTCGAGAAGGCTATTCATGAAGTGAGAGCGGCGTTCGTGCGACACGTTTATGTAACCTACATAGACTTTGCTGACGCCTTTTTATTGTCCTGTTGCAACCGTCAGCGGCCCGCTTCTATGCCTTGCCTTTGAAGGCAGCGATTTTATGATGTGCCATGATGCCTTTCGGGCGGATATCGGCACTATGATTTTTTACCGGAATGACAGTTGCATTACAGGCCCGGGACGCTTCCAGCTTGCCCTCCCCCCCCCCACTTCCTTCCCGGGCCACAGCCTGTGTGTCTGGTACATCCTACCAGGCCATGAGTAGACATGTGGTCAGGAGACCATTGTAGCCTGCCGGCTATGGATTTGCGTAATCCTGTTCCGGATGAGGGCTCAGAAAGTCATGTCAGCCTTGCCACGGTGGATTTTACACAGCCAAAACAGCAAGTGAAGCTCGAACTGGCTTACCTCTTGACCTTACTGTTAAGAGTTGATGTGGCTGAGTCACCCAGTTTCTTCAGAGTTGGTACTCCATATCAAGTGGGATGGCTCATATACGCCCTACTCAGATGGCCTTGTTGGCAAGCTGGAGGCCAACAACGGGATGGTTGGATAATCCGACAACTATGTTGGCGAGTTACAGTCACAGTGAATGTCTATGAACAACTTCCGGTGACTAGCCACGGCGATACCACGCTGGAGTTTTATTGAGGCACAACTGACAGCCGCCAGACGTGGGGGGGGCCTCCCTCTTGACCTTTGGTTATAACAGGGCCAGTGGTGGAGGAAGAACAGTCTCAGCACTTAAACTAAAGGCTGGGAATGGTTGGCGATGTGGAGAGCACAAGTTACTTGACAGCGGGCCCTGCAGAGGGTAACAGGAATGGTTTTGGCTGAAAGATCCAAAGCAGTGATCTTTTTATGTCAACAGTGGGGTGCTCTCTCCCCTGTGCTGTGCCCCTTAGCTGGAAGGTTATTCTGGTGGATCATGTTTATTCTGGCATAGCTAAGCTCAGTATTACTGGCAGACTCTGCCTGGGTGAAGCTTGACCCCCAGGCCACGAGTGGGTATGTGGTCTTGACACCTTACGCTCATCTCATGCCTGCCCGGTACGGATTCGACATAGGGCGGTTTCCCTACTGTGGCAGGAGGGCGGCGTTTCCAAAGGCCTTGAGCAGGAAGGGATGTTATCCTTCGCCAGACAATTTTCCAACTCTTGTCAGGTTGTTTCATATGGGGGACCTCTGTGAGACTTGTGGGGACAAGCTCCCGACGTTTGAGTCACCAGTTCCGGACCCACTGATTTGGACAGTTGACGTAGTGTCACTGCATTGGGAAGGAACTCAGGGCATAGACCTTACAATTCTTCTGCCAGACAGACAAAGATCAATAGAGACCAAGATCAGGCCTCTCATAGTGGACCCACTTCCTGGAATTGGTCTTGGGAGCTAAGAGTAAGCAGCCTTGTCAATGGGGGATACTTCAAGAAGGACCACCCATATGGGCTCAGTAAATAGAGCTGTGCAGTCAGCCAGTTTATCTGGCAGCGGAGAATCTGCATCTTCACACCTTTGCCTTATTAGAGGTGACAGCTGAAGTCGACATTGATCTAGTGAGGTGGCGGAGTGCTTTGCTTTCACTAGAAAGCCCTCCACCTTCATGGTTAAAAGAAGCAGACTTTAGTTATTGACAGGATCCTTCGGATATGTTCTAGGCAGAATGGTCTGTGATTCTTAATAAGACTTTGGAACTCATTATTATTGAAGGCTATAAAGCCATGCTATCAGATACATTCCGTCGTTGGCGGTCAATAGAATGGGGGCCAATAGCCATGTTCTGCCCTGCTGACAAGTTTGTTAGCCCTCAACCAGTAGGTTGCACTCTCTTCCCTTCTTGGGATTGGAGGATGGGTATTTACCGCTGGAACTCGACAGTTCTTGAGCCGTTATCCCGGTCTCCTTTAAGCTTCTGGCAGGGCAGACATAGTGTTGGCATTTGGAGCAGAGGAAATGGCTACACTATCTGAGACTTGAGATACTCAGTTTTGACTTGCTGACAGTGTGGGGGTAAGGGTTTCATATCCCTACACATAATCCTGCCTTACTGACTACTAGTGACTCTTCCAGAACAGGGTCCTAGGAGAATATGCTACTCATACTTTCAAGAACAGGCCTGAAGTATCAGGTTACCACAGGATTTAGTGAGAACACTCCAGATTTACCCCAAGAGGTTGGCCTCGCTCAGGGTGGCATCTGTCGGTTCTTACCAGTGTGGAATGGTAAGACAGAAGTTTTCTCAGGGCAATCTGTTACAGCCTGGGGGTTAGCAGTAGTGCCTGCAGTTTTGCACCGATGCTTGACAGCAGCTTCCCCAGTTGGAAGGTTCGTGCATTGAGGCTTGAGCGGTTGCCACTAGCCCAGCCTTTGGGATATGCAGCGCTATAGTCATTTGGACTATAGGCTGGCGTTATTGTGTGCATCACTAGGTTCTACCTACGGATCTTGCACCCTATCCTGACTCATTGGTGACAGTTGGCTGGGTATGAGCAGCAGAGCAGGGAGTAGATACGGCAACCTGCCTGACAAGTCCAATGGCAGAGTTGCATAGCTCAGTCAAGGCAGCCTCACTCTACAGCCCGGCTGGATTTGGGGTGTGATTTCTTTTGTTTGATGTTCACCTATGGATGTTTGTAGGTGGTCTTACAGGGTGGGCAACCACTCCCCCCGCCTGTTAGTTATTCTCCATATAGTCATGTCATCTGGTACAGTACGAAGAAGAAATACCATTTTTGGTGGTAAAATTTCTTTCTTCGAGTACTTACCAGATGACATGACTGCTAGCTCCCTCCCGCCTCCCCGCAGTGGGTTCCAGACTCAGACCAGGCTTAAAACTGGAGTAGAGAGGCTCACTAGCGAGACAGGTGGGATGGAAGGGGGCTGAGCTGTTTTCAAGTCCTACCGTGGTGCACGGGTTTGGACAGCTGGATTTGAGGTAGCTAGAGGGTGATCTCAATATAGTCATGTCATCTGGTAAGTACTCGAAGAAAGAAATTTTACCACCAAAAATGTATTTTTTTTATTGATTTAAGTTGTATTTACATAGATTTATGTTTGATCCTAATTTATGGACACCACTGGTTGGGATGCTGTTTTTTAGGTCATCATGCTTGAGATTTAACAGAAATTGTTTTTTTCCATTAGCTGCAATTCCTATAATAAATGAAACTTGAGTAGTTTGCCACCTCCCACACTTTGCCTTACCACTCTTCACACTTTTTAGTTTTCAAGCATTGCACCAACCAATATGCCACAAAAATCTGCTGTTAAATATATACGTCTGTCTTTTTTCATTTATTTATTTATTTTGTTAAGTCTACCTCTGCCCTTTTAGTGCAGGAATGGGGATGTTGTTTCAGGTCTCTGTTACCGTGGAAAGAGCCATTCCAGAGACGCAGGATGTAGAAACACGGGGCACGTTGTTCCAGCAGCTGCTGGATCTGGCTGATCTTCTCCTGGATGGCTACAGCAGTCAGCTGCAGTCACTTCGCCTGAACCAGCACCAGTCAGAGCGGTATGCACAACTTCTGCGAAAGTATGAAGATGAGCGGCGCAAGCTGACTGAACCTTTGTGTAAGTGTTTCACCCTCTCCCCCATTTTTTTCCCTCCCCAGCCATTATGAGTAGTTGGTTTGTCTTGCAAAATTTACTTTAAGAAGATTCTGTTGCATTTGGATTGATGCTTAAAACCTGATGTTGAAATATATGTGGGTCATCTTAGTTATGTTCCCTTGATTTTAAAATATGTTTACACATTGTCCGATCTTATTCAGGGATGATGGTGATGGATGATGATGTCCATTAAAAGAATTTGTTAAAATGTATATTTGAAATTAGACAGCCGATCACTTTACAGATTTTGTTTGATGAAGTGTCGATGGTGTGCACAGTATTAACAGTTCCTTAATATTTTACAATTTTTTTATATCTAGCACTTCATTCTTGGTATATTTTCATTGTTGCCCCATCATTAAAATATGAGATGCTACTTTTGTAAACATTGCAGTAGAACACGAGCAGTATGACAGAGCAGCCTCCCTTGCAGAGAAGTACTTTGACTTTGATGTTCTCATCAGCGTGTGTGAAGCCACAGAAAACCAGGACAGACTACAGAGATACATCACACAATTTGCTGACAGGGTAAGGGGAAGGATGTGCTGACAGGGTGAGGGGAAGGGTGTGTGGACAGGGTGAGGAGCGTGAGTGGGTGCATGTACAAGAGCCAGGCTTGTCATAATGCTACATTCAAGACTGTTATATGCCTTGGCATATCTGTTGATTTTCGTTTGAATTTACCATTTTATTTATTTATCTTTGTTATGGTCAGTTCATAAGCCTTTATGATTGCAGGGTTTCTCACAACACCTATTCAACTGGTATCTGAAGGAAGGTAGGATAGACAGTCTTTCCCATACCATTAATTGCCAGAGAGAAAGTCAGTGATCCGAGGCGCTTAGTTGGGGCAGTTTAAGAGAGCTTAAGTTGTATATAGGAAAATAATAATTTCGGCTTAAAGTTTGTGTACATTTTATGCCGTAGGATGAAAGGGATTCAGCAAATGCAAGAACATCATCACGTGATTTCATTTAGATAGTAGCTTACCAATGTCTTTGGTATCTCAGACTCATACTGTTACCTTTCTTGGGATGACTGATATGAAAAGCATTAGTCATGGTCAAGAAAAGTTGGGAAAATGTAGGAACTCTGATAAAATATTTCCAGTTCCTGTAAAAGTTGTGGAATTTTTAAAGTCTTTAAAATGCCCAGGACTTTACTTACAATCACTTTTGTTAAATGCTTGCAGAGGGAAATGTTGTAAAATCCTCACGAATAATAGAAGTGTAAGTTTTTATTTCAAAGAAGTCATGAGATTAATTGTATGACAGGAAAAAAACGGGTTGTCATAAGGGTGCAGCGATTAAGATTACTGTTTAGGTAGGATCAAAGAGATTTGACTGGTGAGAATTGAGGGCCAATGTAACTGGGACAGGATGTGCAGGGGAGGTTAAGTAGACTTCAGCAGGTTATGAGAGGACAGGGATTAGGGAAAATGACACAATTGATTTTCTTCCAATTTTGTATCTCTTCACAATTCACCTTTGAATTCACCCTTATTCATTCTTCTCCAATGTCTTCTATATTTACAGGTAAGCGAAGCCAACTTCTTTCCCATCAGTTTGCTCATAATCCTGAGCTCAAGAGTTTTCTGGCTGCAGAAAACACTCGCTATCTCAGCTGGTTACATGAGATCAACACTGGAGACTTTCTAGCAGTGAGTTAACGGATGACATTGAAAGATTGTGCCAGGCTAGACAAGTCAGTTTGCAGAGTACTAGCTAAAGCTTTAATCCAAGCATTTGTCATGTCTCTTGGAAATCTGGTGGGCACAGTATTAATCATGGGCAGTTATGCACAAATAAAATAGACTTAGGGGAAAAACTAACCTGTTCCAAATTAGTAAGACCTGCAGAATAGGAGTAGGGCTTGCTATTAGCCAGTTCAGCTTGAGGCAAATAAAAAATTTGTACCATTTGTTTGTTTCAGGCACATGAGACACTTGTGGATTTAGCAAGGAGCGAGAGAGTATTTTTAGCCAAGAAAAAGGTTAATACTTCTGCCATCATGCTATCTTTTTACTCAAGCCCATGCATGTTTATGTCTGTGAGCTTGAGTAAGTGAAAAAGAGTGCACAGTAGTGTGGTTGAAACTCCTGTGCCATTTAGCACATCGTGCATAGTGCACTTCACGTAAAGTGTTAACGAGTGACTAAAGATTTTCTTTGTCATTTGCAGACTTTGCTGAGTTTGAGTAAACTGGCTGCTTTAGCAAGTGATCAGCAGGAGACTTTGGAAAATAATATCGAAGGTGTGCTAGTGATTTTCTTACTATTTTTGCAAAGCTTAGAGGCAGAATAACACTTGCAGGTTTTTTTTAGGGGTTTATTTTTTTCAACCCCCTTAAACTTTATCAGCAGTTGTTGCCAATCTTTCTTAGAAAAGAGCTGTAGGATATATTCCATCAGCCTTAGATTCTATAAACCAGTTTCTTGTGGAGTATAGATTGTTAGATCCCATTCAGAACACCATTCACTTAAACCCATATCTACATTATTCAGTTATTCAGTCTTCATGTAGTCTGTATGAATCGTTAGTGTTCATGACTGGCACAAGGTTTGTAGTAATGAAATTTGCCATTAATTTCTTTCCAGCAATCAACGAGGAACTGAATTTAGTTCAGCTGCAGGAGACCCTGCCTTCTGAGGCTCTTGAAGTAAAAAAGCATGATTGAAATATTTCACATTCTATGACATTTGAGATTGGAAAAAAAACACTTTCCTTAGACAAAATGTTAGGGTCAAATATCATCAAAACAAATTCTAATGATCAGTTAAATTATCAGTTTCTTGTTAAGTTTGCTTAGAAAGAAAAAATTTCTTTCAAGAACAGAATGAATTTCATTTTACTTTTATTTTGCTGATTTTGTGCTTTTCAGTGTGTTCTTTGTCATATTTTATATTCTGTATTCTGATCAACATGTCTTCCAGAGTATTAGCATGGATCCTAAGAATATGAGAGTAATGACCCCCTCTGAACTGATAAGGGTGAGTTTCTTTTGCTTTAGTTTGTTTTTAATAATGTTGTGTATGTGGAAGGGAGATGTGATTATACCAACTAGATTAAAATTTTGACACTAACTGCTTCATATTTTAACCCTCTTGGTTCTAAAAGCCACGATCGTGGCCTTGCCAGGTAGCACGGGCAAGGTGATTTTCATTACTTTTTATTGCAAAGTTCAAGTTTTCTCTTTTCCAAAAATGTCTAGGTTTCTTGGTCTAATGTTTATTTCATAGCACTAATAATAAAAAACAAACTTCACCCACTGTCATCTTCGCAGTCTTCAGTTATAAGCCAGTCATTGTAATGTTGATTTTTATCTTGAACCAAGAGGATTAAGGGAGTTCTTGATTTTTGAAGATACCAGTGATGATATATAAAGTAAATAATTGTAACCTCTTGTCAACATTTTCACTTCAATTTAGATGTATGCTGGGGAGCTCAACATTTTAGCAACAGAAGTTGATTTCAAGAAAGCATTGGATCTTTTGCAGTTTGTTGATAAGGTATGCTTGGGGGTTGCATTACTGTTGTTGTTCACCCACCCATCCCCCACCATCAGTTCTGCTAGCTCCCAAAGTAGTTTAGACATATTTAAAAGCCTTTGTGTCAAAGAGCTTTATTTGTTGACATCTAGTGGTAAATATGTTTACCATTAAATATATTTGTACATCTTAATGTAATAAAGTGCTAGTATATCTAATCATATTTCAGCATATTATGTGCAAACATGACTTTTTCTGAGTTTGTTTAAGAGATATCAGGGAGGTTTCCTAGCTGAACCCCCCAAAAAATGACTAGCAATTTTTCTGTCTACAAATAAACATATATTGTTTTATGTTAGAATGATTCTGCAGAGGACTTTGAGGAACTGAAGTTATTCATCTGGTGTCAAGCTATATTGCGTGACAAAGACCGGTATGACTTTCTTTGATAGTACTCATGGTATTTAAAGTAATGCTGTGAGATTGGTGATAAAAGTATTTTAACATTTCGAAAGGATATTGATTGAACTCATATAATCAGGAATAGATGAATGTTTGTGCTAGCCATTCAGCATCTGAATGTTAACTGAGAATGCAGATGACTGAGCATTGTTGAAATATGATCCTGATCATATAGGGGGGAAAGCACATTGAAACCAATCAAACGTTTTAGCTTTATTATTTTTTGCTTATTAATTTCATTCATATCTCCTTAGGTGGACAGATGACACAGAAACTGATCCAGTCAAACTGCGGGATGACACAGCTTTTTTCAAGACTGTGGATCTTGCTTATTCTGAAGGTATAGTTTACTGTGTGGGAAGTATTTTAAAACTATATTCATTTGTTGTGTATGGGTTCTGTCGAGGTTGAGATAACTCTTGCTGTTCCAGGAGTTCTTCAACATAACAGCAGTATTGATGGTAGGTCTACGAGAGCTAGATGTCATAGAGTTTCATGGATGAATAAGTTTGAAATGATAAACAACTATCGCATGAACAACAACAGTGAAAGAGAAAAGGACAGATTTTTCCTCTCTCCTTGATTGTATCAAAACAATGTGCACTCAGCTAGTTCGACCTGTGTTTGATGCTTACTAAGTTTATGAATAACACATCTCTTTGGCCTTCGGAACATTAAGATTCGTTTCTGCAAAAGTTGTTAATGATGCACTTAACATTTTATACTATCAGCTGAAATAAATAGAAGAGAAATTTCTGCATCACCTAATCAATTTCTTTACTGTTTATGGAAAAGAGTCGTGTCTGTCAGTGTCATGGTTTGGTTTGAGGTATTTACTGAGAGACCTTCTGTGTAAAGTCTCTTGGTCAAACTGCACGCAGAATAACACAGTTCAATGCTCATTTCCATAACACTGGAAGGCATATGACATTCATATAAAGAGGCTTGCAGAGGTAGCCCACTTTCAAGTGATCTGGTGTTGGCTGGCAAAATTTCTGATGATTTTGAACTTATGGCGATGCAGGTATGCTAAAATACAAATTTTATCTTTCACAAAAGGTCTCAGTCCGTGAACATGAAGTAGAATCAAATAGGCACCTACTATGTGTTTGTTTTAGGAACATGTTCAAGAGCAGTGTCAAATAATCACAATCACAACTTTATTCTTGTGGAAATTGCATACTAGCAAAGCTCGTCTGTAATAGAAATGGACCGCAAATACTGCTGTCAAGAAAGATAACTCTGTTTTCAATCTTGACAGAACTTATACCTCTGTTAGCATCCTCTGGTGAATGAAGGTGGCAGAAAAAATATTTTTTATATGCAAGTTTACTTCATAAGAGTTTTTAGTGTTTACTAGCTACATACAGAGTTTTAATTATGTTATGCAATGTTAAATCAAAAATAAAACATTTTACATCTAGGCCTTAAGTTCAAAGAATATTATAAAGTATTCATATTTGAATCCACTGGCAAAATGTATTGTACAGTAGTATACACTCTACATAGTTAACATGAAGCAAATAACAGGTGATATGTTTATCCTTCATGGAGAATTAAAGTGTTCTCATTTCTGGAAGCAGTATCTAGATAGCATCAAAGGCTTGTCTCCTTTCTGTCTTTAAAAAAATGTTGATCATCTACCCTACCCACAGAGACGTCCTTTAGTATTCCTTGTAAACTAATATATAAATGTTTCCTTGGAAAATAAATAAGTTAACAAAATAGTGATGTGTGCACTGATTTCTATTTAATTATCTGACCATACAGGTGATGACCTGACTCAGGTTTTGCCGCCAGTTGAGCAGATCCTGACAGCAGAAGAGCTGGGCAACCTACGACATGACACACATTTCCAGTTCTTGCTGAAAAGCAGCTACGAGCTCATACGAAATGTGCTACTTTCCAGCTGAACAGAATTGAATCTTCTGCCAGAACTGACTTAATTGCAAATTGTGCAGTGGGAATTTAATGTTGTTAAGATAAATACTGAGTATGCTTGATGTTTCATTGCAACTGTTCGAATAAACTAATTAAGCTTGTATGTGGGAGACGATGATGAGTAAATGAGTTCGATGCATGGAACATATGAATTTCAATATGCATGAAGAGTGACACAAATAAAGTTTGCACATCAACTTGCCTGAAGTGACTTTTTTTCAAATTTTGACAGGTTTTTTTCATATTAAACCAAATGCTGTAAACCAAGTGTGTGATGTTCCTTGCAAACTGGTCAGTTATTAGTGATTTCTGCTTCTCCACAGTTTGCTTCATAAAGATATTTGCTTCAGGCAACACAGTTCTAATTAGCCAGTGCTAGTTTGGAGAGTCTCAAATCGTCAGATTAGGGCAGAGATTGCACATGAACACTTGATGCTGCTTATGTGCACAAGTTGTCTTGGCACGTCTCGTTTTTGGCTTTTAGTGCTGAAGAGCCTGTAATTTGTAGTACATAGTGCTTGAGGTATAGAGCACAGGAAGAGCATCTGATTCTGTGGTATGTAGGGCTGGCAATTTTGGTTCATAATGTCTTTAGCCTCTAAACCACAAATCCTTCTGTCTAATAACTTCTAAAGCAATCACTGTGTCGTCATCACCACTTTGGCCAATTTCCCAGCGCGTCCCATTCCAACATGACACCTTGGTCTTGGCGGCGTGGGCCCAGCGCCTCATGAGCTTGCGCACACCAAAGCGGAAGGCACCTCCCTTGATGAAGAAGACGAAGAAGTTCATGGAGGAGCTGATGATTTCCAGGAGGTAGGTGACCTTGCAGTACAACAGCGCAAAGTAGTGCTCGCGCTGGAAGACAGAGAAGGAGGGGCAAAGCCGCCGTAGCAGAGGGCTTAGTGCTAGGGGCAGTGCCAAGACCAAAAACAGGAAGGAGTAGGTGATGACTGTCACTGACATCCTCTTTTCCAGCTGGAAAAAAGAGCGTGGCCTGGCAGAGGGAGGGGCTCTTCTGCCCCGCCTCTGCTGGGCTCCATCCACTGTCTCAGAAGCCGATGGTTCGTTACTTGCCGTGGCTGAGCTTGATTCGACTACAAAAGGCGAACAGGCAGCACTGACGCTCTTGGAATACCTGTGCAAGGAGACCACCAGGGCGACGTTGGCCACTGTCATGGCGATAAGCGGAATATACTGGAAGAGGCACGTGCTGGCAATGGAGAGAGAGTCGACCAGCAGGCGATTGTCGAGGTATGACTGCGTGTGGGCGATGTATGACACCGTTTGGTTGGTACCTGCAACCACTCCTGTATACACATGGTGCTTGAGGAAGACAGAGCTGTTGACAAGGACGATAACTATTGGGACAATCATTATGAGGATGCGCGGCCGCCGCAGGAAACGGAATTTGAGTGTCCGGAAGGGCGAGGCGACCTGAAAGTATCTGTCAAGGTTCATGAAGGCAGTGGAGGTGACAATGGCCTGGCGCAAGCAGAAGGCTATGAACTTGCCCGTGATAAAGATGTACATCAAGACTGTGGAGTATATGTGGTTGCAGAGGGCCTCGGAGATGAAACTGTATACTAACAAGCATACGAGGTAGGCCAAGTCGAAGCAAATAAGGTACGTCATATAGGTGTTGGTGGCGCTCGTGGACAGCCCCCGAAACACCTTCAGGGTGATGACATTGGTGACGAAGCCGACGAGCATGATGGGAAAGGAGATGCTGTAGATTACCTTAGAGAACGCTTTGTACGTTCTTTTCCCGACCAGGCCACGATCCGTGATATTGATCCGCAGCTGCCGGCGGTAGGAAGTTTTGATCATCCACAGGCGACCACTGGCCAGGAAACTGTCGATGTCCGTGTCATCGAGAACGTCACCATTCGCATGCACCGTCATGACGTAGTCGGTGTCCGTGGTGGTGTCATCGTCGGGCCGCGTCAAGTCGTGGTCGCTGTTACTGCTGTTGTTGTTGGAGTTACTGTCGCCCATTGAACAAAGACAGGTTTTACGGTGGCAGCCATTGCCCAGAAGCCTGACATCACCGGGAGTTACGGATTGCAAAGATTGCAAGCCTTCAAATGAGGTGGTGGTGACGCTGAGCGCCATGTCAGAGGTAGAAGAAGTGTCATCCCAAGAAATCGTGCAGCTTCCCACCGAGGATGATGATTCTGCGCGGCGTTTGCTTTAATATGGAACAGAAAGCAGAATGTAGAGACTTCGGTTGGTAATTTAAAAAAAAAACTCTGTTGATCAGTAAAGGTAAGATTCTCGTTGGAACGTTTACATTCAAAACCGAGAGTACAAAAAAATTAGGTCAAACTTGGTGTAAACTTTATGAAAAGACACTTCCTCCAAATCATCTACATGTACGTGCAAAACCAGACGAACAATAAAACTGGGTGACACAGTAAAAGTCGCATGGGGGAAAAAAGTAATAGTTTGTAGCGGGAGCGCTTGTTCAAGGCAGCATGTACCGCTTATAGTACTTTGATCCTTCCACTCCCCCGCCCCCACCATACCCTGGCGGCGCATCGCGAGACGAACAGACGACACAGCGGGTGACGTAGTACCCAAACTTTGCAGTATAATAGCAGGCAAACTTCAGGTTCTTGCACCTGTTACCGAAAGGCGAGTGGTCCTTCGATCTTGAAAAGGCAGTGAAAGCACCCTGAGTACGGGAGA
Source organism: Marisa cornuarietis (assembly GCA_004794655.1). Taxonomy (NCBI): domain Eukaryota; kingdom Metazoa; phylum Mollusca; class Gastropoda; order Architaenioglossa; family Ampullariidae; genus Marisa; species Marisa cornuarietis. Next base: position 6,686,201 of record SMMW01000001.1, read on the forward strand.
AGTACCATTTTGCTGCACGGTCAGAGAGAATAGACTAGACATCTAGTCTCTCTGGTACGGTCCCGCTGGAAAGCGGCTCACGTCACTCAAACTCCTATCTTCCTTCCAAATTTTCCTTGGGAACTTCCGGAAGGGAAGACCTTGGAACCCTAAAGAGGATCGGACTGGCGCTAGGGCCGCAGAGTTAGCGCGAGTGAAGAAGCAGATCGTTTTCTAGCTCGGAACAGTCCGGCTACATGTTGACGTAACTGTAAGTAAATAGAGAGTTTGAGATCCACGACGCGTAGGGAGACGTGTGCGGCAACGAGAACGGCGAGCCTCTAAGCCTACCCGTTGTGAGAAAGCGATTGGTTGGATTTTGTGGATGTGATGATGTAGGGCGCAAATTCCCGTGACGCTACAGGTTGCCGTTCCCGCACGCGTAGCACGAGCACTGAATCTCAAACTCTCTAATGTACACCCGCCCACCCTCTTCAGAGATCATCGTCCATCTCTCCTGTGTTGTAAGTTAGCTTTTCTGTTTACCTGCTATTCTCTGTGTGCGGTGACTCGTGTCCACTCTCTCCATCTGCGGGAGGTGTCGCTGTATTTTGTTGGCCGCTGGCTTTACGCCGAACACTGACACGTGACGGGTGCGGCAGCCAGTCCTGCTGCTGACTTCTCCCCTCACGAGCAACGATCGTTTCCGATGTTGGCAAAGAAGGGTCGCTTGTGTTGGCTATGCCTTGCCCAGGCAAGGTGCTAGCGTGCACGGACATAGCCTTCACCATGGCAACCACCAGAAGAAAGAGCGCCGGCGGATAATATTGTTTTGATTGTCGTAGGAGCTTAGTCATCGTGGACATCTCGTAGTCGGTCAACAGCGATGGCTTTTGTCAGTGTCTGTAAAGTGTAATGTGAGTATAGCTACCAAATTATTTGTCATCTGTCATCAGCTCCATATATCCAGCTATCCAGAAGTCTCTGTGCGTGCGTGTAAGTGTTATTCAGCAATGTTAAAGGGGAGACGTTTTAAAATCTGTGTGCATGGCTTGGATAGAACACATTTTATACCCCATCTCATACATAGAAAGCCTTGTATTCGTCAATATTGCCAGATTCTACTCATGTGTCTGTCAGTATTGCAGGACTATGCTCATTTATCTGTCAATATTGTCGCACCATGTCTGTCTGTCTGTCAACGGCGCTGGTGGCAATTAGTGAGGTCTAAGGATGTGTCAGGTAATGAATCTGAAAATGTACGAAAAATAAAGATTTTACCTCCTTCAGTGAAGGGTTGGCTTGGAATTTTGCTGGCTTGTAGCTGGACAAAGTATCAAAAACTGAGCAACCATACAAAAAGACAAAACTAAAGTTATAGGATGTGACTGATAATTACAGTGTGCAGCTCTCTAGCCCAGGCTACAAAAATCACTGTACAAACTATAATAAAATATGTACAGTGACAAAATTATTGTCCAGACAATAGGTACCTGACTAGATCAAAAGAGAAATCAACTAATGTCTGGCTAGATTATAAACAGCTATCTTGCCCAAACTAGACCATTACAGTGTACAGCTACGTAATACATCCGCAGAAAGCCGCTACTACTGCCTTTTCCATGCCTATCCCTACAATCCCTATTCCTTTCATACCTCACTGAGTCCTTTACTCAAAGTCTTTCTTTTATTTCAGACCACTTTGGCATTAGTTCACTCAAAGTTTCATAATCTCGCCTCCCAAAGACTACTCCTGTTAAAGTATTGACTCGACTTTACTTATGACATTTAAAGTTTTCTGAGACAGCAACAAATACCCCACGGCCCATTCTATGTGACGCCGTTTTGACTTCTGTTAGATTAGGGGTGGGGAACGTCCGAAATCAGTTGGTCTGGCCCGGCCAAGGCAACCGCAGGCGGAACTCGAAATTCAGTCAGTCTAGATTTTTTCCGTAACAAATTTTCATTAAGCAAATCATGATACTAAATTGTGATGGATAAGAAAAGAACGTCCATTTCGGAATAGTGAGGACACGTGGATACATGACGGTACAGACACGTAAACGCTTCTCACCGGTTGTCGGTGTCGCGTGCCTCGATGTTTGGGACGGAATGACCGTCTTGGCAGGCATGCACGTAAGGATCAGTATACACCACTCTGTATATCGTATATCGTAAAAAAACCAAGCTGTGGACGATAATTTCCGTGCGTATGGCTATCAGATTTCACTGGCAGTGAAAAGACTGGACAAGGAATTAAATGGGCTTTAACAAGACGAGACGCAAACAGGTTAGCAAAATAGAGGTAACGAACTTTTGTCCTTATGCGCATGCGCAGACCATCTCAAGACGATCGTTTGTCCCGGACATCGGACATCGACACCGATGGCCTGTCAGCCTGTATTACGGTGACACAGAAGACAGTCGGTGCCAGGCAATCTGGGAGTGTATACGATGCAAGTGTTAACACACTGCGGCGAAACTACGGCTTTAACAATATCCTAGTCTAATTTTTAAGTTGACAATTTTGTAGGCCCACGAATGGTGTTATAAATATATTCTAATGGCCCTTAGCAGAAAAAAAAACGTTCTTCACCCCTGTGCTACATAGTACAGAACTGATTCGAGTTAGAAATTTCTATTCAGTTACATTATTACATAACCTATTTCGAAACGTTACACCATATAACGTTCTAAACTTTTAAAGGCAAATTAGTATCCTTCAAAACATCTGAACAATCCTCAACTTCACATCAAACAATAACAATGTGTAGCATCCTTAAATTACAATACATGTCTCTAGCACCTACCTTTGAGATCCTGGCATGACCTATCGGGGTCGACAGGTCCCTTACAAAGCCATCAGCACACTCCAGATGAACATAGCGATGGATGGTGTGCGACCAACTGAGGACATGAGGAGGGCGCTGTCGACTGCACGTTCAGTACATCACAAGTGACGCAGGTAAAACACAAACAGGCCAAATCCGAGGCCTGAGGGGGAATCGACAACCAATCAGCATTGTGGTTATCTGTCACCCCCCCCCCTAACACACACACACACACACAACCACTATTTGGGGCTATTAGCGCTGACGCTGATTGTCAGTTAGATCTGACCCACCCGCCTCCACCCCAACTAAAAAAAATTGACAGTAACAAATTGAAATCCCGTCCGCACAAAAGTCGATTGCTGATTTCTGTTATCGTAATGACAAATCGAGGTGTGGGTTGAAGACGGATTCCCAGGCGAATCATCGCTGATTGGATAACAGGTCCAAGAAGAGGATGAAGAGTGATGGAACAAATAACGCGGCAAGCCCCCCTCTTGATGTCATCCCAGACTGTCGGTTGCCAGGCAGCTGTCTGGATCCCATGTGCGGTGTTCGCGCTTGCTGGACATAAAACACTTGCTAACCACGACAGCCATGAGTGTCCGTGTGAGTATCGGTGACACGTTCAAGGCATTTTGTTGCTTTCACTACTGGACCAGCGCTTGTTTCTGGCAGCTTTTGGGAAGAGATTCCATTAAGCAAACTTGCAACACGCTGTACTGTAGGCTGGCAAGAGCTTAGGGCAGAGCATAAACCGCAAATGCACGTGTCTCTTCTTATTGAAAATTAGTAATTGTTTTCATTTTCCTGAAAAAGCATAATTTTATAAATAAAGCATAGTGCCTCTGTGTGTGTGTGTGTGTGTGTGTGTGTGTGTGTGTGTGTGTGTGTGTGTGTGTGTGTCCTTTCGTTTCTTTCGTCTAAGGTTCATCAATTTTTATCGGGATCATCCTTGTTGTAATAGTAATGGTAATAGTTATATGACTCACTATGTGTTACAGGCCCCGGCCAATGAAAATCGACAGACAGCAAAAGTCGTCAAAGATTTTGACGCCATTTCATGGATTCACGTCACTGACATGACGCGTGTTGGAGAGTTTGATGTCCATCGCTTGCGTCACGGAAACATGCGTTTTATGTCATCCTTTGAGCAAAGTCTGGGCGTTACAAAAAGGCTCACGACGCGAAGCAAATACTTTTCTTTTTTTTTTTGCTGTGTGTTTGAGATTCATGCTGTCATACGCTTTCAGTACAGATTATTACATATTTTTTATTTAAAATATTATTCTATTGAGTATAACTGATTTCATACATGAAAAAATGGTATCTTTAAGGAGTAAAATCAAGCTAGACATTAAAGGCTTGTCCCTTCATACAGGCCCGGTTCTAGACTATTTTCCGCAAAGACACACTGCCCCCTTCTACTCCACCACTACAAATCGATCAGTATAATAACATAATTATTCAGCAGCAACTTATCTGCTCTGCTAATCTGGAAAGCTAAAAAGTGGACTCCCCGTGCACTCTCATTTGCAAAGAGAGTTATTACATAAAACAGCCCAGAAACTGAGGTATTGAAAACATTGAAGTTTTACGAACAAGAATTAGTCACATCAGTTATTCCTTTCATTAAATAAAACCACAAGCAAGACAGACATAGGACACTTGAATAACCATTCCGTTTGTACTTCTTTCAGTAAAAAGAAAGATAAACAAACATAAGACACCCAAACACGTATCTTCGACCTATGAATGGGATGAGAGCGGGGTGGGTGGGATTTGAACACTCATACGAACGAGGGGCGAAAGTGGCCAAACGTCAGATTTACACCGACAAAAAAAAAAAAAACAAACAAACAAACAAACAAACAAACAAACAAAAACTGAACTGTCTTTTCTTTTTCTGTCTCAAAGTCTAACTATTTCTACGTCTAGAGTCGTCCTAGTCCCACTGTCTGACACCGCTTCTTGTCCTGCAAGGCAGTTCCCTGTGATATGAGCCAACATTCTTAGAGACTTTTTTTGCTCTCGGCGTTGAGAGAAAAAAAGTGCTTCCACCTAAAGGCGATTTCAAGATCGATCTCGCCATAAATAAGTGGTATTCAGATCCATACCTGGCGCTGTGCTGTAAGCTGTTCTGCCCATAACACGTTCAGCGTGCCAGGTACAAGATGGCGTTGAAAATAAATAACTTATGTAGTCCCGCTACCCTTCTCTTCACCTGGTATTAGCACACTGTAGGTCTTGATACGCGATAATCAGTTAATCTGATGGTGAATAAACTCAGTCTTTTGACCATGATATTACGTAAGTCTTAACGTGGTACAGCCCTTAGTTTGGTCAAAATGAACTACTTCGTTATAACAAGCAAATAAACAGTTACCTACCCTTTCCTACCGTGTATAAATTCACGTGTAGATAAGACAGTAAATAGGTTTGAAAATTCAAATAATCATAATTTCGCAAGTAAACCAAGAATACTTAAATAAGAAAGCAGAACTTCAGCAACCATGAACCATGACAGTAAAGGAAAAATCATTATTTTCTCAAGTGGCAAAAGATGCCAAATCTCTCATTTCCCGCTGTACACAAAAATGGGGGAAGTAATAATTTAAAATAATGGTTTCGTGTAAAGAAAAAAAAAGCGGATTATGCAATTATAAATTAACCTTGTCCTCTTGCTGGGTTCCGTGTCCTGATGTTTTCAAATGGGAATCATAAACACCTTAACCACAATTGATGACGCGTTCAGGAAGATAGGTGTCCTGTTGTTCAAAGTATAAAGAAACCCAAATTTTCATTTGGTAAAAAGTATTTGGCACAGCAGAGGAACCTACGTGACAAATTTGCTTCAATATCCCGAACCTGAAATGGGCTTCAGTTTTCCACTGCCTCACTTCTGATGAGTGTTTGCCGAACGTGTTCTGACGTAAGATAAGAGGAGACAAATGTGAGGCACTTGTTGAATGTCGTCTGCACTTCAGCGGCCAACGAAGGTCAGTGGCCAGGAGTAGCATTAGCCACTGTGCCATTCGGAACTGGACTTCCCGGTGATGCTTGAAAAATGCCATTAAACTGTTGTTTTTCATTCCTTATGTACCGAGAAGTTCACTTCATTTTCCGGCAGATGAAGGGGGTAGGGTATCTATTTTAGAATAACAACAGCAACAATAGATGGGTCAGGTCGTTTTTGGCTCTTGTCTCTAGCAGACTGTAGAGAATGCAAAAGTAACAAAGAGAGAGCGGAAAGGGTTGCCCGTTACAACACTGACTGCATCTGCAACTGCTTCTGCTGTAGGTCGATTGGGAGAGATACCTTGACCTTTCGTTCTCTCTCGAAAAATTCCGGAACCACCCGTTGCGTGGTACCTGTTTTTAGGGCCGGCATCCTGGCCGCATTAGCTGCTGGCTCGGCGTAAAACACCATGAATTCCCCCACCCCCTTCAAACATGTTCATCATAGCGAGTCCACTTTAAAGACACTGAAATGTTTCCATCTGTACATTAATGTATGGCCCTAAAGCGACGTACATCAAGTGTGTCTTTTTTGAATGACTATTTACGCACATAAATGACATTTGCTTTAATTAAGATTAGTCTCACTGATTAATCAAGAATACAGTCTGTTGGGGAAACGTAGCACTCAATGCTAAAGAAGCTATACTGCACGCGCGCGCACATACAAACACTACTCATAACCCGTCAGCTGCACGTGCAATCAGTTCTCTGTAGTCGCACGTGGTGACACCTGTTGACAAAGCTGTTCAGTCCTGGCACATGCCATCGATTGATTATTGTTGCAGAGGACAACTCGCCACACCGACACGTCTTCTGGATGCCCATTACATGTACTCCATTACATGTTAACAGTTGTTTGATAATGATATCAACGGTTGCTACATGTGTGTGTAATAATTGTCCTTTCGATCAGCTTGCGCGTGAAATCAACTAGTTTGATACTTGTCCAATGCATAGTGCGTTAGTGCCATCGCGTAGGAGAGAAGTTCTCACTCTCAGTGTTTGACCAATACAGTGAGGGTTGGCTGTCCTAGGTTCAGCTCTCGTCTCGGGCATAATGTTCTTTCTCCGCGTGTGGCGTCTGTTTACAGGGCTGGCTGCCTTGCCGTGAAATAGCCTTCGTTGCTGGCTCGGCGTAAAACACCAATCCCCCTCACTCTTAGAGACGACATAATACCAGTATATCGTTGCAGGCCTGGCACCGGGATTGGTTCCTCCGCCTCCATTTTAGAATAAGAAGGAAAGAAAGAGAGTATGAGAGAATAAAAAAAAAGAGTGTAGCTGGGGATCACGTGACCAGATATGAACGGTTGTCCGATTTACTGGTAGTCACGTGCCTCGGTTACCTTGGACAGCTAGCGGATAGATAAGGGTAAGGGGTCATAGAAAAGAAAGGGAAGGAGAGAATATTGCAGTGGATAAATATCACAAATAATTTATCCCCCGGAAGCAGCTTTTGGCATGCGCACCCTTAGTTTCCCTTTCACTATCTGACCAATCCAAGCAGAGCCCCTTGCCATGTGATCAGTGGAGATCTCGCCTTATATGGTTACGCACAACCCGTAAAACTAGCATGGCGAAACGTTTCTACCATTTCGACGTGTCTGACATTCTGCTGTTCTAGTCTGTTCTGCAGTAAAGCAAAGAAGAACAATGCTTTGTAAGCCTTTTGAGAGACTACATAAATGTACACTCAATATTAAAGTAAAACTTTAAGCAACTTTCTGTTCTTTAATATTTATTCTCAACATCATATCCCAACGTTTCTCTCTCTCCTACTTTTGATCTCATTGGGTATTAAAGCTAACAGCAATTACTGGATTAGCCATGTAATGTCGGCGTGAGGGGGTTTTGGATCACTTTCAGAATAACTTTACTAGGGTGACTGATCAGGCTGATAGTTCGATAGTTCTGGCACTTCCTCACGTTTTCTTAGGCAGGGAAATGACCAGTGACTGCGTCCTCTCTTGTAGCCACTGCTTGGTTGCCCATATTTTTCGATACGGGTCGGTAAGAGCCTTCACTATCTCTTCCCGCCTTTGATCAACTCCACTGAGACATTGTTCACCCCAGGGGACTTTCTTCCCTTCAAGCTCCGAATAGCCTGTTCGACCTTTCCGCGTAGGACTTGCAGGTCTCTGGGTCGACAATGGTTTCCTGGCTGATTGGAGGATTTTCGGGTTTGTCGTCAATGGGAAGTTGTAAAGCTCACTGCAGTACTCTATCCAGTGATCTAGAACAGCTTTCCAATCAGAAAGCAGGCAGCCCTCGATATCTTCAATTGCGGACGTTTTCTGCTGGCCCTCATTGGTGAAGGTCTTGAGCAAACAGAAGGCCTCTGGTTGTCGTTCTTGTCAATCTCACTGCAACTCTCCTCTATCCAGTCTTCCCTGGCTGCCTTCATGTATTTCCGTATCTTCCTTTGTCATCCAGGGCTGTTTTCTTCGTTTTGGGTCATTCGAGAACCTTCTCGGCCGAGGTCAAGAGCATATCCGCAGTCGATCGGTCCGACCCTGCCTTACTCGGTTCTTCAGACTGTTGTCAAACCCGCCTCGACGCTACCTACAGCCCTCTGCAGGGCTGTGCGGCGAGAAGGATAGAACGAAAATAAACACGATTTTGAATGCTTTTAAAAAGTAAACAGATGTGTTACAAAAGCAGAAGGAAAAATAAGGAATAATAAACGAAATTGCCCAAGTGCTTGGTTATTGTTGTTTAATGAAGGGTCAACATTGCAGGCTACAGCACTGGGAGATGTGCTTATTTATAGATATAAAGGAGAGAAAATAATTGTCCCAAGAGCTTTATGGAATTTTAGATATTTGAATATCGCTTTAATACTATTATTCCGTATTGTTATCATTGATGAGGAGACGGGAAGGGAGCAGTGAATGCCATGACGTCAGTCAGTGTTAATTTGTTTTCCTCTTCAAAAGAGTTCGAAAATTAAGCAAACGTGATTTTTATTTGGCCTGTCTTGCTCGTCACATTGCTGGCTTTGTGGTACTTGGCCTTCTCGTTTTTCTCTGTGTAGTTTTCTGTTTTTTGCCGACGTGTGCACGTATAATCAACTATGCCAAGAAAGTGGGTTCCAGCTGGATATATCTGGGTAATGGATAAACGCGGGCGGCTTCGTAGACGTATGCACCGATTTCCAATAGAGGATGTCAGAAGGAGTCGGATGGAGTTAGAAAGAATGCGTGGTAGTAAACATGGGAGGCAGAGAACTCAGCAACGAGAGCAAAATGGAAATTTAAGGACCCAGCAACAGGAGGAACGTGACACCATCCAGGATAGTCTGCTAGATAGCAGTATGTATTAGAAACTTAGTTCTACTCAGTTCTTATGAGACATTTTGATATGACTCCAGAAGATTTGGAATTATTGCAGGTCTTTTCAACTGTACACAGTTTTAAAATACGCATTTCATGTGGGAAAAGTATGATATATAATATATCTATATATTTAATCATTCTCTGTGTGTGTATGTATAAATATATAGAGAGATGCTGGATAACCTACAGTAATGCTTCCATAAAAATACGTACTTTTTAATATAGAAAAGGAGATTAAAGTGCATCAACAAAAAGCTAAAATAAATAGGTGACTCTTAATAGACTTTTTAAATTACATGATTACATTACAAAGGCACTTTGCATGTATCGCTCTAAATGTACAAGAGAAATTCTGTTTTTTGTTAAAATAAAATTTATTCACTTTCATAAAAAAACATTGGAATGACAAACTTTGTTTTCAGATGTAGTTAACTATCTTAGCTTATAATCTTGATTGAAAGTCAGATTCTTAAGCATTTACATGTCCTATGGATAGATTCATCAGGTGCAACTGGAGTCAGCAGCCACAAGAAGAAAAAAGTGTCTGAGGCTGAGGGCTGGCAAGATCTTCGATCAGGTTTAGGTAGAGGTCAGCAAAAGAAAAAAAAGAAAGAAAATCATGGTATGGCGATATAAAGTTTCAGTAATACATGTATTTCTAATGATGTTTCTTGCTTGCTTCCATCAGCCCTAAAAGTGTTACAATATGTCTACATCACTTTACAGTGAAGTCGCCTAGGAAGGAACAAGAGGGACATATTTTTTTTTACAATAGCCCTATTAACCCTTAAACTAAGAGTATGTGCCTGTATGTCTCTGTATATGTCTTTGTGTGTGTTGATATATTTTTAATATTTCTTGTTTGGATGTCTCACAAGTGCCTAGCAGCCCGAAGTGTGTGACAACAGGAGAGGACAGCGTTACTTCCCAGTGGAGCTTGCCCGGAAAAGATAACAAGGGGGAATCTGTTTGAGTATGTCTTCTTTCCTTACTTAGCCCTTAAACTAACACTGTCTGAATGTCTCTGTATATGTCTGCGTATGGATGAGGCAAAGGAAGGGGACAAAGAAGATTTCTACAAAAGCTTACAGGCAGCAATGGAAAACATTTCCAGTCAGGATATAATAATAGTACAGTCTACAGAGAGATTTCAATACCAGAGTAGGCAGCCAGAATGAAGGAAGAGAAAGGAAGGTATAGGGTATATAACAGACAAAAGTCAATGGCAGCAAGTTATGAGATTTTTATCAAGGGGGTGGGGGGACCGCAGTCATAGGTAGTGACCATAACTTGCTCATTGTCAAACTTGCTCAAAAGCTCAGAAAACCTTAAGTTGAACAACAAAGGCATCCACTCTTTGACGTAGATCAACTTAGACTCGACAATTCAGCAAAAATTTGTCAGAGCATTGAAAATAAAGGGTTCTAGCAGATGAGACTCAAATAACAATTGCCAGCTTTAACCAAGCAGTGAAAGCAGCAGCTAAGGAAAGAGCATCAGCTACAGAAAAACTGACAGCTGGATCTCATTGGAAACATGGAAAAATAATTTAATTTTAAACCGTCTCTGTTACCTCACCCTTGGTCTGATGTCCTAAATTGGCCAAATATTTTTTGGTATTTTTCTGTCATTAATTTTTCTTTTTGTTCTGCCGATTTCTTTACACCAGGATTCAGTCATGTTCTCCATGGAGATAATATCATAGAGGTGAACAAAGCATATCTTTATTCATCCTACATGCAGCTCTTATTATATAGGTAAATAGATGGTATTTCAGTTTCTCTGTTTCTTCGTTAACAAGCCTGCACTTTCCTAATGTTGCATGTAGATAATATTGCTAGCATCAACACTGGATTGTCCTAAAAACCTTGCTACTCTAGTCATGTGACAGGTATTTTTCAATCATCAGTTTTTCTTTGTACTGTTTAGAAATACCTGAAACCACTGATGTCACAGCTGATATCCTTGCACCAGGAACCAGTTATAACTATAAGGCTAATATTATGGTAGTAAACAGAGTATACGTTTTATGCCATCTATGCAGCTCTTAGTATATAGATAAAAAGATGATATGTTCAGTTTCTATTGCCTCTGCTTTCCCTAAAAAGCCTAAACTTTGCAAATGTCCTATGTAGATAATGTTATCATCAATGGATTGCTCAGACAAAGCAATGTTACTACTCTCGTCATGTGACAGGTATTTTTCAGCCATCAGTTCTTTTCTCTCTATATACCATTTAGACACCCCTGGCTGCCCTCAAGAATCCTGGAAACCACTGAAGTCACAGCCGATTCCACAATCTGTCCTCCACAAGGACTTTGAGAACCTTCTAAGTTTGATCCCAGACCAGAAGCCAAGCGCCACATTCTTAATGATCTCTTTTGCATGTGCACTGTTTTCAGGAGAGTTTACTCCAGATGAATAAGAACTGAGAACAAGTCATTCTGAAGACTTCCATTTGATTCCTAAGGGAGTCTTATGAGCTCTTGCACTGGAGACAATTTAGAACTTTGAATGAGAACTGATAAACATATGTACATCTCAAGTGCTCTCCTGGGATATCTGATAATAATTTTGCATGCATCATGAAAATTTCTTTTGTGAAAGAGCTAAGTGTGTGTGGAATGTACATGTAAAGAACACTAAAAGTTGTCATGAATTATTTAAAATAATACTAAAATCATGCAAAAATGTTAAACTACTCTTTACCTTTGAATTTTTGTTTAGACGTGTGCTTGAAATATATCCATAACTAAATAAAGTATTTTGACTGGGGTTTTGTGTGTCAGCATTTACTGTCTTAGAGGATTTTCCCCTGTAACAAGTTGTGAGAATGCTTTCTGAGGCTAAGTTACACAATAAGAAGTGCAGAGATAGTAGACAAAAATTACTTTCACATTTTAGTGACCCAGTTTCTTTTACAATAGTAACTTTTTTTGTAAACTATTGTATTAATAGTTTTATCCCTCAGTTTTAATGGGGCCAACACACATTTCTTGTTGGCCATTCATTATCTCCCTTCAATCATAACCTCTAAACTCTTGCTGGCAGGAGTCAGAGTCATTTATGGAGCTTCTTGATCCCATCAGTTTTCATAATTCTTAAAATTTCATCTCTCTTCAAGTCTCAATATAAAGCTTTTGATAAGTTTAAAAAGTGCTGTAAGTGGCAATAGACTGTTTCAAATAATTGTAATAAAAATTCTTTATTTCCTTTTGCAGGAGGCAGTTACCAAAGTGTATGAAAAAGAAATTGAAACCTAAGTATGTGGAACAAATAACAACAATCAAGGGGTATGCCTCAAAAGCGCGAATGTCTCCCCCAATCCTTGATTTTTGGCATATTAGCTTTGGTGAAATAAACCTTTTAGATATGTATTTTTCCATTAGATGATCAGAAAAGCAATGATTTTTGCTTCATTCCATCAGCCAGAAGACAGATGTTGATATTCACATGAGATATTTTTCTATGCAACAGTAAGAGTCCCCATACAGAGGTGCTGAGGTTTAAACATTACTGTGAATCAGAAGGTGCTTTTTTAAATAGTCTAGGCGCCTAAAAGCAGCTGTGCACACCACACACTGGTGATGTTTCTCATCACTGTGAATCACCACGTGCTTTTTTAAGTGATCTGGAAGCCTAAATGCTGCTTTACATATGGTACACTGGTTAGGTTTCTCATCACTATCCCTGTGGGTCAGCATGTGATGTTTTAAATTTCCCGAGCACCTAAATGCAGCTTTACACACATTACACTGATGAGGTTTAATGTCACTATGAACCACCATGTGCCTTTTTAAATTGGATAGGGAGCTAACGGCAATTTGACACACCCTGCATTGGTAAGGACTAATGCTAATGTGGCTCTGCATGTGCCTTTTCAAACTGCTCTTCTGCTTAAAACCAGCTTTACACACATTGCACTGGTGAGGTTTCTCAACGTTGTGGATTCTCATGTGCTTTTTCAAACAGTATGATGTTTTGAAGGCAGCTTCACAAACACTGCACTCGTGAGGTGTAGTGTCACTGTGGTGTACCCTGTGCTGTTTTAAATCGGCTGAGCAATTAAAAGTAGCCGTACACACTCTGCATTTGCGAATAACACCACTGTGGGTCATCATGTGTTGTTTTAAATGGGATGGACGCTTATAACTTGCTTTGCACACGTTGCACTGGTGAGGTTTAACATCACTATGGATAATCATGTGACTCTTTAGTCTGGACAGATATCTGAAAGATGATGTACACAACTTGCATTGATAAGATTTAGCTTCACTGCCAACATATTGTTTTTCTGACTCAATACTGACAACGTAATTTGTCACATTTTCATGCATCGCCTGCTGGTGACTTCCAGTTACAATATTTATAATTTCTGGAGTTTCACACCCATCACCACTCTTTACTTGAAATTTAGGTAATGACAAACATAATGAAGTATCTTCATTTTTCCTGCTACTCCACAGAGTCTCCTGCAATGCATCCTGAACTGTTCGTCCTGTGTTACTATGCTCTTGTGGTTCTTTCTTGATCACAGGCAGCCATTCTGTCTTTACACTGTGCACAGAATCTTGCTCAATTTTAATAGAAGTGGAATGTTGAGAGCTGAACGCAAGCGGCATGAAACCAGTCTGTGAGCAGTCTGCCTTGTTGGAATGAGAGCATAGTGAACTTTCTGTTTTCAGCATTACCTTAGTATTTAGGTCTTTTTTAGTGTCATCGACATCTCTTGCTTCAGCCTTAATGTTCAGCATGCATGGGACATGCTCCTCGCTTTTCACAGCAGACATTTCTTTCTGCTCTCCCAGAGTTAACTTTGATTAAACTTCTACATGGTTTGAAACTGCACACCTCAGCTCAGCTGGTTTGAAGGCATCCAACAAAGTGTGTTTGATCATCTCAATCTGATGTGTAAATTTGTTTATAAATCTGAAACAAAAAAAAATTGTGATAATCATCATTTTTGACATGGATTAGTAAACATTTCCAAGGGAAGGAGAATATCCTTCTCAGTGAGGATCAATGTTTCACATAAGTAACAGCATTACAACTTTCTTACCCAACCATCATTACACACTCCATTGTCAAAGCTAACTGATTTTGGAGTCTACAATTTAAAAGGTTAAACGTAAATAACATGATGTATAAATATGCATGGAATTTTCCAATCAAATGAAAAAGACAAATTAAAAAAATCTGTATATCTGTTAAAACATCCTTTCAATCATTCCGTTGTATGTATGCAATAGCTGTTAAAAATTAAAATATTCTTGTAAGCCTTTTAGAGTTTTATGCAAATCTAAACACACACACACACACACACACAGAGATAAGACAAATAATGTCAACCATAGTATTTTACGTTTACTAAACATTTAACCACCGCTGTGTTTTGGGTTATAGACATCTTAGATCGGAGAATGTAAACATAAAAAATTAATATGTCCAGTTCCTAACATATGCACCTATATAGCCTCGATCTGACCTTCCCGAACACGTCAGGAATATTATTGCCAAATTTAGCGAGGATCGGGGAAACGGAATGAGTGGAAGCCGATGCTACGTATACCCTTCTCTACCGTTATCACGTTTTCTTTTTTAAGCACGAGAAAACGTAGAAAAATGTAGTGTGAAATGTTAAAGTAAAAGTAAACGCAAAAGCACGGAGACCATGCAGGTGTAGACACTGGACTCTTTTGTGACCCGACACCCCAAATAACACATCGAACGCTTGCTGTTGAAGCCCCTTCCTTTTCTGTTCCTTCCATACCGAAACGATGAAGGTCGTCTTACCTTTTTAGGTCGCTGGGGAGTGAGGCGCTATAGAGACCTCAGTTTTCTCGGGGCTAGCTTACGTGAGGGCGGTGCCCATCTCTCCCGATCGCTGCTTTACCTTTCCCAGCAGTCCGTGGAGTCAGATACCCATTCCCGACAGCTGAGTCGACTGAAGGACGTTTGAAGCGCTACATGGGTATCGAATCTGCTCGCCTCTCGGTTCGGCTAACTACGTCACGACGACGCCGGACAAGCGCTGGCGTAAACTCTCGATCGCTCGTCTATACCTTATCGCCAATAGAGCTGCAGGAAGGAAAAGGCGGACTGGGAAAGGACCACGTACAGCATCTCCTCCCTCTACAATAATCGCGCACTGCTTGATAGGTTTTCGGAGAATGGGCCTCGATCATACGAGAAAGAGAAGTTGACAGGCCAGGGAAAAGGGGGTACTGCAAGAAATGTGGGATAAAAGAAAAAGAGAGGCGTATGTGCAGTTGGAAGCATTAAATCAGCTGATCATTTCTACCAACAATTATCATAGGCATAATATTTACTGACCTGATAATAGGACAGGCTCCCGGCTTCTGCTCGCGCCCGGAGTTTTCTTTCTCTCTCTGTGACTGTACGTCTTTTTCAGTCTTTATACAGGTATAGTAAAGCCACCTTTGCAGCCTGCCACGGGACCAACGCGTGGCTCATGTTAATTTTCGGCTCGAGTACCTGTCCTGCCAACTGCGTGAAAATTGCGAGGTATAGTAGGTTAATTGTGCACACAAAAAGTCTGCTACGCAAAACCAGTTGCGACATACATATATTTATATATACTACGCAGCGTAATTTAGACAAGTAAAGCAGAGTTTTGCGAGGTGTGTGTGTGTGTGAGAGAGAGATCGAGAGAGAGAGAGAGGGGGTAATCACATCCACACCAACTGTCTGATCTTCATCAAATTTTGCATGAATATTCGTTTCAATTATGTTTGGGAGGTGTGTGCTGCTTGGGAGCATATTTTTATGTTTATTTTCTGCGGTCGTAGATGTCACCGCTGACTCCACGAAGCAAGACCTATGCGACCTACGCATACTACGCCAAACAAACGCGGAATATATACATACTAATTTGAAAGACGAGAGTATCATATATGTCAGTGAACGACAAAGAAGATGAGAGCAGGTGACAGCAGGAAAGATCAATTCGAAAAACTTGAGAGAGAGAGAGACGCTGGGAATATCACAATTTTTATCTCTCATCTCGTTGGATACGTTGTGCCCCCGTTGCTGAACACGAGGTGGTCTTGTATTGATAAAACAGTTCATGTTGGCAGTCCTTAAAAACTGTGCAAATCCTCAATGTTGGACGCAATTTTACTCCTGTCAATTATGAATCAGTCGTGGCCTCTGTTTTGTTGGTATATGTTGTTTATATTTATTTTTGGTGTTTACATTCTTCGTTCTAAGATGTTCAGGGTGCGCCAAATGCAAATATACATAGCAGAAAAAACTGTGACATACCTCTACCACTCAGAACAAACAAATGACAGCGTCGTAATTTGTAGCCATGTGTGCCTGGCTTGTGTGTCACCTAGAGACAGCTGCATGTTTACCAAGAATATCATAAGTTTGGTACAGCCGTAGGCATTGTTTGGTATGTGTACTACGGACATGTATACAAGTTCGTGGTGTAACGGTGTGTTTGCTTGAAACGTGTTTATTTTCTGTTCTTAGATGTCACAGTGTTACCCATTTACTATGCGTAACTAATGATGATGTTGATGTCCATTTATAATGCGCAGGTATCCATTCAGAAGAATATACTCATTGCATAATTGTCATTATAGTCCTCAAACATGATAGAATGTGACTTTTCATATGCCGTCTCCATGCAGTGTTGGTATGAGAAAATAAGGTGCTAGTTTTAAGCAAATTTCTATAAAGTATACGTACATCATGACCTCACAAAGCACGTGGCTAACGATTTGTTTGTCACACGGCAAACAAGTAAAACAGAAGTGTTAGCGAAAAATTTCGCGTTAGCGTTTCTCGTGTGCATAATACGTATATCCGAAACTTTATAGGAACGATTTTTGAATTTATAAAAATTAATTTTGCTTCTTTGGAAGAGGTTAGAGTTTGAGAAAATTGTGCAATTGTTCCCAGATCATGTTGACATCGCGGTCACTATAAGGGTATAACGACGCTGTAAGCGGGAAGAGTGTGAAGAATAATCAAACGTCTGATGTGAATCTTCCTTCAAAAGTACAACGCAAAGAAGTATCTGGTCGTATATTGGAGACTATAAAACCATTAGGTCTGCATATAGAGCTTCGCGGTTACACGACACGCCAAACCTATTTTCGAAAATTGCCAAACCGCTGTTTGCCAAGTGTTTCACAAATAGATTTTTGAGACTGCTTGTCACATGGATGAGTGTTTAAGTATTCTGTTTCGGAAGTACTGCATGTGTGCGAAAATATCGACCCCATATTAGTCTTCTTAGGGGCATCTCATATGGATTCAGTCACAACACGTAATTCACAAATTCACTGTTTTCCAGAAAGTTTCATTAACTTAGATAACAGTTTTACATGTTTTGGCTGTACATAAATCAGATACTTTAATTAAAAAATAACGTATGATTGACCATTTGAAAAAATGGTATAATGAAATATTTCCAAACTTTAAAGTATTTTATTAAAAAAATCTCAAAACTAAACAAAGAAAACCCCACATAGACACCGACAATTAATAGCTTATGTGCCTCACACAGATTGACTGCATGTAGACCTCCGCACGTGTGTTTTTACCAGTTGGATAAGTACCTAAAAGCAGAATTATACATAAAACACTGGTGGGTTAACGTCACTGTGGACCACCATGTGCCTTTTCAAGGTAGATGAAAACTTTCAATAAACTTTGTGCATATTGCCATGGAAGATTTCTCATCACTGGGGACACATGTAGTTATGTCCCCTTTCTGGTGTTCCTTAATAATAATCGAATTTTTATTTATTTAGTATCTACTCTAGACATAGACAAAACTCAACAAATCAAAACCGCATTTCTTGACGCCAGAAACCTTGAAAAAAAGATTTAATGTTAAAAAGCTGTTAGCAGCCGTGAATGTCAAAAATTCCCAAAACATTCGAGTTCCCAAAAGTTTCTATTTTGTTTGTAGCTGTCTTTGAAAGGGAAGTGACGCACCAATTCATTAATCGCCATGGACGAAATCGGCCTCGGGGCACCAACAGAAAAGGTAATTTTCTTGTATAACTGACATCGATGTAAAGATATTTCAACGACTAAGAATCGTGTGTTTATTATTTCATGTTTTTTGTCCGTACTACGTGCTGACGACGTTATGCTTGTCTCACTCACCAGTGAAAAATAGTAGGTGTTCAAACGTGCTTTGTCACTCCTTCGAGTCACTTGTCAGTAAATGCCGAACGCATGATAGTAGCGATTGTATTCTATAGCACGTAATTCTGAATATGCATAATATTGACAGGTTTTACAAATTGTTAAATATTGTGCGACTGTTGTTCCTGCTTTCAGGAGGAATCCTCATTGTCGGAGTCCAGGCCTGGGACCGCAGCTCACCCTGGTAGTGGTGGAGATCCGCTAAGCTTAGATGTTGAGGATTTTTACGTTAAATACAAAGTGAGCTTATTTGTATGCATTAAAATGGTTAAACGAAGTTGTAGCATTGGAAGGCTTTTTTTGATATGATGTAGAGATAATAAACTGGTAACTCACAATATGATATGCATGCAATGTTAAAAATGAAAGACATAATCGGGGACAAGCATATTGAAATAAAAACTAATTGAATCATGTTAATTCCACGTTTTTCCACCTAACAGATTAGAGAATCATGAAACTTTGGGGATACAGGAAGCCCTCAAATATGGTGTTGAAGTGAAATCACCTAAGCAAAATTTTTCTTTTTGGCTTATTTTGGATCACATGTTTAAGGTTAACTAATAATCTTGAGCTGTTGATTTTTGTCTGAACTAGGGACAACCTATATAGCTGCAAAATTTTAAGTTATTGTTACCTTCACTTGTCTTGAAAAATGGCAAGCTTGGAAAGTTGGGAAAACTTCTCAAAATGTGATGAAAACACAACTATGCACCTTTGAACTAGTGTATTTCTCCTTAAGGAAATGTTAGAACCTTACTTTTCTTGTATTTTCCTATACATCACTGAAACACATTTTAAAGTGATGTACAGGAAATAAAGTTTTGACTGCTGCTACCTAGTGAAAGATTGCTGGTATGAGTGGGAAAACTCCATCATGTTGTGCATTGGATTTCTGATCCCTTGCCAACCTACTCTCTGCTGCAACTATCTACTATGTAACAGATTCTAAATCCCGAGATGTTAATTATGCACAAGTTAAATTTTGTAAAGAATGTTACAGCAACAGCCATAAAGTATGTCCTAGTCTTTTGATTGCCTTTATTGGACCCCATATGAACAAATACAAGAGAAGAACAGCTATTTAAGTTGTTTAATTCTGTTTTTAAATGGAATTGTTGTGGAGGCTAAAGTAGTTTAAGGGGTCTTAAATTTTATAGAATTAAAATTTTTTTGCAGAAACTTCAGAGGCAACTGGAGTTCCTGCGTGTACAGGAAGAATATATCAAAGATGAGCAAAAAAATCTGAAAAAGGAATATCTACATGCTCAAGAAGAAGTGAAGCGCATTCAGAGTGTGCCACTTGTCATTGGTCAATTTTTGGAGGCTGTTGACCAGAACACAGGAATAGTAGGCTCCACAACAGGTAATCAAAGCCTTGTCTTTTTACTTTTAGTAGAGGTTTTCTCTTGTTTGAATTTTTATTTGATGTGTGGATGTGGTTAAAAAGAAATTAAAAACCGTTGCTTTTCTTGGTATGATCATTTGCATTTTCTTTTGATCAGGGTCTAACTACTATGTCCGCATCTTGTCCACCATTGATCGTGAACTGTTGAAGCCCTCAGCCAGTGTGGCTTTGCACAAGCATAGTAATGCTTTGGTGGATGTGCTGCCTCCTGAAGCTGATAGCAGCATAACTATGCTGCAGGCAGGTCAGTTCCATGCAGTTCCAGCATTTAAAAGATGTACAGCTGCCATTAGAAAGCATGGTGGAATAAGTGATGTCAACAATATTTAAAAAATATCTAGTAGTTTAAGGATGAAGCTCTGGATAGCATTTGTGTCACTTTATTCTGTCAGTGCTTATAATCTGAGTATTGATTTTGTAGTACCAAAACCAGGAAATTGTTTCATTATTATTATTATTATTATTATTAATGTATTAAATATGTGTATCTTTTTTGAGGAATCTTAAAATTTTTATTTTAGATGTTTTTGACAAATCTTTTATTGGGTAGCTACTTCTGTGTTTTAAACTTTTCATAAATAAACCCTATTAATGCAACATAATGCAGAATTACAAAGTAGCCCATGTCCAGTGTGTGAGGATTTTTTGTGGCAGATGAAAAGCCTGATGTGTCATATGCCGATATTGGAGGGATGGACATTCAAAAACAGGAGGTGAGAGAGGCGGTGGAGCTGCCTTTGACCCACTTTGAGCTCTACAAACAGATAGGTATCGACCCTCCGCGTGGTGTCCTCATGTACGGTCCTCCTGGCTGTGGAAAAACCATGCTGGCCAAAGCTGTGGCTCACCACACCACAGGTCAGTTATGATGATGGGCAGGCATTCTATCAATCTGGCAATAATTAATTTAGAATGCAAATGCACATTTTTCAGATAAATGATCATTGTACCTATAGTTTGATTTAAAGGTAACGGGAGAGCTATTAACTTAATTTATAATGTAAACAGATACAGGAGAAGGCAAAACAGAAGCTTAGGAAATGATTAAATCACTGAGGGAAAAATGAAACACATTTTAGGGTTTACTTTACTGTATTGATCAACACACACACACACACACACACGAAAAAAATGTGTAGGGGAGTTAACAGGTTTTCACCTTTACAGATACAAAATGTTCCA
Source organism: Marisa cornuarietis (assembly GCA_004794655.1). Taxonomy (NCBI): domain Eukaryota; kingdom Metazoa; phylum Mollusca; class Gastropoda; order Architaenioglossa; family Ampullariidae; genus Marisa; species Marisa cornuarietis. Next base: position 6,707,147 of record SMMW01000001.1, read on the forward strand.
TGTTGTTTTCATACCCTCCATCACAAATTCCATTATAAATCAGCTCTCAGTTGTCTTAGTAATGTTGTAATATTGAGCTTATGTCTTTAAGATTTCTTGCACGTCAGTGACATAGTATCAACAAGAAGTCAGACGGTGGTCATGACACGCAAGGCCACTCTTTGGCAAAGTTAATATTTCTTGCCACTTGGGCGTGCTGCGCCTTTGTTCTTCTTAGTTATTGAGAACAGGTTAAGCAGCTGGCTGGTCCAACAGATCACTTGGTTGGCAATTCTGCACCCACTTATTTCATTTATGGAATTGACAACACAAGACTACTGATACTACTAAACAGCAGCATATGTACGATAAATGCCACTTGTTAAACGTACTGAAGAAAGGAAATGCTGTTTACTCACCTCTTTTGGCTTTTGGAAAAAAGAACAATCGAAAACCTTTAGTTTTGACAACTGGGTGCGGCGCATCATGAGCCACCAGACATCCTCACGGGAAGAATGATAGTTGGTAAAAGAGGGAGTGGCTGTGGTCAAATGTGGGACTGTGGCTTCAATTTCCCACCTTAGTGGGCTCTGTTTATATTTATATATTTCTTTAGCTAGGTGTGTGTGTTTATTCAGCCTGCTTCTTATTGTTATTTGCAACAGCTGCTTTCATTCGTGTCGTGGGGTCAGAGTTTGTACAAAAGTATCTTGGTGAAGGACCTCGGATGGTGCGGGATGTGTTTCGTCTTGCCAAAGAAAATGCCCCTGCCATCATCTTTATTGATGAAATTGATGCAATAGCTACAAAACGCTTTGATGCCCAAACCGGGGGTAAGTAAGAAGGGAGGTTATTGCCAGTATTTACAAACTGAGCACAAATATGCTTGATGACAGATGAGCAAATGTTTTCTGTACAGGTTTGTCTTCCGACTGTGCCTATTCCGTCGGTTTTCACTATTAAAAAGATATTTCTTATCTGTTATATGACTGTATTGTGAAGGCTTTGTGGATTTCAGCGTGGAAAGGAAGGGAGCAAAATCATGCACTGTCTAGTGGTGTGCAAAATTTCTCATGACTGGGTACAACTCGGCGTAAGATGCTGTTTTCCCAAAGTAAACTCATGCCCCCTTAGACACAACTACAGACATCACCATGTAGGTCATGGTGTGACACTACACAGATACACTTGAAAATTGAAATATTGACAAAGTAAATGTGTTGCTGTGCAATTCTGATGTGTGTTGTTGATCTGTGTGTGTAGTGATATTTGTTGGCATGTTTCTTGAGGATAAAAGGTGGTATTCACCAAGATGTGGGGAAACAATATCTTTCACTCATTATTAGAAATAAGTTTGCACCATACTAGATCATAACATTTCAGCAATTTTTATTTCAAAATTAGTGAGGTACTAAAATTCTGTAAATGCAGCAGCTCTTTTGAAGCTGTTTCTGAACATAATTGTTCGTTGAACAGAATTGTTCATATTAAATACAAATGTTCCAACTCATATATGAAGAACAGATTGTATTTTGATGGAATTTTAATATGTGGTGGATGTGTGTTGGGAATGCAATGAACTCCAGTTTGAATTTTTTGGCAAAAATGTAATCAGTGGTTGTAAACAATATTTTTATTTGCAAAACTTTGAATTTTTCCAGCTGATCGTGAAGTTCAGAGAATTCTTCTGGAGCTTTTGAACCAGATGGATGGTTTTGATCAAACAGTCAATGTTAAGGTAATGTTCGTCACAAGACCTAGTTGGCATAGATGAAATATAGTTTGTAAAACATCTAGCAGGTTTAGATTAACATTAAATTTTTTACTCTTGACGAGATTTATGATCCTATGAACAGATTTTATTTGGTTATGTTTTATGTATTTAGGTTATTATGGCCACCAACAGGGCAGATACTCTGGATCCAGCTCTCCTTCGACCTGGTCGTTTGGATAGAAAAATTGAATTTCCTCTTCCAGACCGACGTCAGAAGCGTCTTATATTTTCTGCCATTACTGGGAAGATGAATCTGAGTGAGGAAGTTGACCTGGAAGACTATGTTGCCCGCCCAGACAAGATCTCAGGTGCTGACATCAATGCCATTTGTCAGGAGGTAAGCTTTTTTCCCCCTTCGTTTTTGTCTTGATTGTTGCCAATGGGTTAAACAAGTTATACTATAACCTGAGCTATTGTAGAGAGGTTTAGGGTTACAATGACACCTTTTTCACTTTAGACAATGTTTTTGCATGTCATGGAAATCTTAGTCTCTTCTTTGTTTGCCATGGCTTGCTCAACTAAATTGAAGCTTCAAATTTTAAATGAAATTAATGCACTAAAAAATGTCGGTGCAGGCGGGGATGCAGGCAGTACGAGAAAACCGGTACATAGTGCTTGCCAAGGACTTTGAGAAGGGTTATAAGAACAACATCAAAAAGGATGAAACAGAACACGAGTTCTACAAGTGATGAGACTGTGATTGTGTGTGTGATTGGAGGTATGACAAAATTATTATTTGAGAATTCTGACGTAAGACGTTCTTTATTGTGTTGATCTGTGCTTTATTTAGAAGACAAATTTCCTTCAATCTGTTTTATTTGCTGCAGCATTGCATCAATAAAACTATGTGAAGACCATCCAGAGATTTTTTGTGTGGCCTTATATCACTCAGTTTTTATGTAATCCATCATAGAAATATCAATAAAATGTCAGAAAAATAATCACACCTATGAACATTTCATATAAGAGGCCATTCATAATGTAATGACCTTTTTAATATAAAGCAAAACACAGTCGGTGCCATCAGCTGTCTTGAAAGAATGAAAGGTAATTCCTTAACTCTTCCTATACAGTTCGCACCCACAAATACAAAGTCTTCGTAGCTAAAGCTCAATTGCTTTGATACACCTGTATTGAACGAGTTGACCTTTCATTTGAAAAAGAGTAAGGTGTTCTACACATTTTTTGGGCCAGCTGTTTTTGAAGGTGGTGCCCTTACCTACCCCTATGCTGCTACAGAGCAATATATTCATGCCACAACTGCATCAACTAGGGAAAGTTCACTGTGCCACAGAGGGACTGAGGTTAAGTGCATGCTCAAGGCTTGGTCCCTAGGGCAAATTCTCTGGGTTTGAGGTTTGCTTAGCTAAGTAACATCAACTGCTTACAATGTCATGTGTCATGAGCAGATCAGAGATGGAGCATGATTTCAAAAAAGTAAAGGTTAACGTAGGGAAAAAATGATAATACCCTGTAAAATGACGTAAAATATATTTTAAAATAATAGATAAAAAGCTGTTAAAACACAGGCGGCTGCTGTATAGGTTTCTGGTTTCAGCTTTGGAAACAAGAAGGGCTCACTAGCCCTTGAGATAGGTTGTTATGGATGCCATGACATACCCTAAAACGAGTAAAAAATCCCTACACCTAAGTTTCTGAGTCAGCAAAAGTGTAAAAATTATATCCATTACAAAAATACAGGGAAAGAAGTCAGGTGAGTAGGATGATAATGTAGCTGGCAAGAGTTCCAGAAGAGCTGTTTCTTAAAATGAATAGTTTGCACAAGCATTCTTTAAAGCGCAGCACATGTGGCAGACTTTTTTGCCCTTTTTTCCTTTTGTGTGGCTGAGCTGGTGGGAGAAACGTTTTCTTTATTTTTAGAAGACTGCTTGATACTTGATGTGTCATTTGCCAGGTCCTTGTCTGGTGTTGCCGAAGGACCTGGCTCCTTCATACCATCACCAAACTTTTCACTTATGACTCCCAAACGAACAAGACACTGTACAAAAACATGGCAATATATTACGGAGGAAAGAGTACAAGAGTTTTAATCTGTTGAAATTAAATGAGATTCTGGAAAAATAGTTGATGATGACAAAGGTGTGCTAAAGATTTAAAATAGTAAATTTGATAAAAATGCATTTGAAAGCACGTGTTCTAGGATAACCATGATTTATTAATTAAAGTATCTGCCATAAAAATTATTACTTAGGGAAATGTAAATTGTAATGAGGCAAGAGATTTTTAAAAACCTTCAGCAGACTATTCTGCAATATTCTGCTGCATGATGTCAATTGCACTCTGCAACAACTATATCTAGATATTTCAATGTTACAAATGTAACAAATGCACTGGCTAATCTCTCTAGGAAAGACATATTTTATACACGTGTTTAGAGCATAATTTGAACATCATCTCACCTGTTCTAGAGAAACGCATCTTTCCTCCGCATGGTGCTTTATCTGCAGTAAGTTTACAATGCTCGTGGGCATTCCACTGCCTGTGGCTTTAGACCTGTAAAATTGGCAGCAAGTGACTGCATTTCTACTTCTGCAGAATATCTTACATTTAGAACAAATTTTACTTAAAGAACAGCATCAGCAACATTCAAAGTTCAAAGCACAATAACAGTGAAAATGGTTGAGTTAGGAAGTGAAATCATGTTAGCAGTACACAGCCTTAAAATTTCATGTTGCTTCTTTGCATTGTTTGAAAGATCTTATTACTCCAATGCACTCTCAGGTCTTATTATCCCGATTCCTGCACAATCTGACCTGTAGCTTTATTTAAATGATGTGATGTAGATTATGAAGTGGTTTTAGTTGCTGCAGAGACTTGCAACTATGGAAATGAGTAGACATACACATCCCTCATTTATCAACATATTCATACATGAACACAGACACAGGACCAAATCACATAAAACGATGCTCCTCACCCTTCTGAGAGTTTCTCAATGATGTCCAGAGCTGCTGTTGCAAGGGCTAGTATTTCATGCCCCTTACAGGAAAATGTGCTTCGACCTTCAAAGAGGTCAACAAGAATCTTCTCAGGTGCGTCTGACATTTTTTTGCTCATGCGCATCCAGATGTTGTCCCCAATATTGATGCTGTGAGGGAGGATATGAGCATATGTTGGCAGGTGTTTGGTGTGGTTGGCCTGGATGAGGTACAGCACTCTTCTATCCTTCGTCTAGAGGTAGGCCCACATCAACATTATCAAGAAATAGTTTGTCAACGGATATTACACCATAATGAGACAAAGAAAACAATATTCCAGATTTTTCACAATGATATTAACCTAAAAAACCTACAGGTGGAAAATCACACATTTTTTTTTTTTTAGTTTCACATGGTAAGAAACATCCTTCCATTAGCATCCTCAATAATAGAGTGCCTGTTGTAAATGTAAGCATACCCTTATGTGCACGCACACACAAAGAAACTCCAAGAAACTGTACAGAATAAGACTCGGAATCTAATCCACAAAATGCTAAGGCAAAGTAAAGTGCTAAAATTTTCATAATTTTGAAATTTCTGTTTTTTTTTCCCTTAAATGCTCACCATCCGTTGTCGACACAAAGCAGTATGAAGCTCATGGCGATGCTGCCCAGAGGCCATGTAGTCATCTGACACAAACGTCACCACCATGTCTGCTGAGTCCACTGCTTGTATTTTTGGCATTGTAGATGTTTGCTGAGAAGAAAGAAAGTCACATGAGACTTTCATTGAAACATCGGATGCAAGCAGTTTAGACAAAATGGCTGCATGCTTAAAACAGTCTTGTGCATGATTCAGTACAACTCTTTTGACTGGCTGTTCAAGATCTCTTATTTGAACATCAGTTGGTTTTGGTTTTGGCATTTTCAGTTGGATATCACCTTCACTGAAGATGAAGCGATTGTTGAAATCTTTCATTCGCCATGCCTCCAAGACATTTTGAAATGGTAATGGGTGTGAGGGCTGGAAAAGACAGAATGAAAGAATCTGAAGTTATTAGGCTTGATCTGTAACAAAATTACACATTGAAATGTTACTTATAATAGAAAATACAGTACATCCCAAACTAAAAGGATTAACCTGCAAAACATAAACACAAAAATCTAACGTTTTTTTTAACCTCCTGTCATTTTTCATGTTTTTCCCCACCAGTAGCACTCTGGTACTTTTCCCCTAAAACAATCACACAGCAGAGCCAATGCAAAATTCAGCTGATGTGTGTGACTGATGATAAAGACCACTGACATGATTTAAAAGAGTGCTCTCCTTCCAAAAAAAAAATTTCTCATTTTACACAAAATATATTCCTGGTAATTGAGAATTATAGTTTATAAAGTAAAAGAAAAACTACTCTTAATAAAACAGAATATCTGTGTGCTACTGTTATGCTCCCACTGTCTGACACTTAGTTCCAAAGTAAATAAGACACTGTTAGTATTTTGAAAATTAGTAGTCTTTTTATTTTTACCACAAAGCAGCAGTTGTTTTCTGGCTGTAACTGTCCCTACACGATGCTAAAGCCAATATTATCATGAAACTTTTGTACTTTGCAAGAGAGTGTGTGTGGGTGGAGGTGTAGTCATTACTGTAACTGTTACGTACAAAAAATATTGTCATGTGATGTATTATGAAATAAACTATTAAATAAAAAAAGATCGCTGACATGTGAAAACCTGTAGTCTGGCTTTTCATAGCGAAGCCATTTGTCAATGATTCTGGCAAAGATGATTTGATCTGCACGTCTGGAACTCCTCATGTCTAGGATAGGGACAACAGAGAATGAAGCTGGGATTTCCTCAACATCTTCTTCTGCAAGCACTGGGATCAGAATGATTCCATCCTGAAACATGGGAGCTAATGTTGGCAAGTGTCAATCAGCATAATCAGTGTCAATGTTTAGGCCTCTGCAATGTGTTGCCAAGTATTAACTATTACTTCATGTGATCTTTTGACCAGGCCTACGTTATTGGTTTATTAGGTAACACTCATGCTCTTTTGACCAGGTCTAGCAGTGATAGGAGCACTTTCTTTGTCATATATGTTCGTAACAAATACTACATCTAGTCTGTTCTTAAAAGTGTTAAGGCACAGTGCTTTTACAAATGTGAGGAGTATGTTTTATCTTTCCACTATTTGTGTAAAGCAGTTCTTGCATAGCAGTTGGTTTCCAGTTTGTAACTCGTTCTCTCATGTAATGTCAAATAATAAAATACAGCATTACTAGGGTAATGAATGACAGAAGAAAGTAACATAAAAATAATACAGCAATCTGTGGATTTAAAATGACGAGAAGCTGGTAAGAAAGCCAAACCTGTGACAAGAAGCGGGAGAGTGCAATGTTATACTCCTCCTGACATACTGTAGAGTTGAAATATGCAGAACTCAACATGGCTACAACACACTTTGCCTGATCCACTGCTTCATAAAGGGCTTCTTGCCAAATTTTACCTGTGAGAATACAAATTCATTATTTTTCTGCGACTGTCACAAAGAATGTATGATGATTTCAGCTTGAAGTTGTTGCAAGGACTATGTACTTTAGCAGTCTAGACAAAGATTTCTGACAGCTTGTCCATGAGGTTTGTAAATTATTTTTGTCACCACATATTTTTATATTTAAGATGGCATTAACATTATGAAATACTGCAACTTAAAATAGCAAATCATCCTCAGCTTCAAGTAACGAGTAAAGCCCATTTTTGTCTTAACCAACACTCAGATGAGATGGTAAGCTCTGTTAAAATAATAAAATCTTCTTGAGGCACTTGCTTTATGCATGCACCACATGTGAAAAATTGTTGCCCTTTCCATTTGAACCATTCAGAAGATAGAATAGTAACCCTTCCATGCATTCAGAAATTCTCTCCCTTCCCCTCTAACAGAAGAGCTCATAATGGAGAGAACGAAAGGTAGTTATTGTGATAAATAAAAAAAATCAAATTAAATGTCCTGAATCTGTACAGAGATGTCTGACAACAAACTGCATAGGAAAGTCAGCAGTACTTTTCCATGGTCAAACATTTATAGCTGTTGCTCTTTCATAAAAAAAAATTAAGCAACAGTTACCTGCCCTTAATTCACTTGTGTCAAAAAAAATCTTCATATTAAAATCAGTATCCTGTAGAGCTTCGTGCAAGTGACGAGCTGGCTCACGATTCTTGTGTGCATAAGAGATGAACACATCATAGTTGCTGTTTATTTGGTCTTGATCGTGATGGCTTGCCTTATTAGTGGGTTCAGTCTGCATATCAGCATCCAAATGCTTGATCAACAAGGAACAGGCTGTAATAATCTTCTCCTCTGCACTCTCTCCTTCATATCTTACCCTGATGAGGTATTTTAAACAAAATCCTTATAACAGCTCTTATGAATGAAGTGCTTTTACATTTGTAAATATTTCACGATCATTAAAAACCCTAGATTGTCTAATCTGTTGTTCTTTTCTTCTGATTTTCAAAGGGTGTAAATTTTAACTACACTTTATGCTAAAAGTACAATCTTGAATTTCTTTAATCATGAGCAGCTGATGACAAAGAAAATAGTTTGCAGGCAAAAACTTTAGATGATTTATAATAAAAGAAGATATTTGCTTTATGTACAGATTGCAAATTTAGTTTTCAGTATTACGGGATTATATTGTAATGGCTTGAGCTCTTACCTGCATTCTGTGTATTGTACAAGGGTCATATATGATGGGAGCATGTCAACTGTTTTCATATAGAAAGGGGTTAACACGTCTCGTCTAGTCAGACGGCTGCAGCAAAGTGCAATGTTGTACTGTTCCAAGCATTCTGAATGTGCAGTGTAGCTGGGGGTCAAAACTGCTACAACTCTATAAAAGAGAAATGAAAAATAGTTTAATAATGTATTTAAAATACTTTAGTAGCAAAAAGCAAAAATATCAATCCAGAATTTCTGTGGTGCACTAAATATTTATGCTTCAGTGCATCCATACCAAACCTTTTAACTAAAACTATATTCTGAAGGCAAACCTCCAAAGGGATGGCATGGGAAGATAAACCAAAGAACTTGAAATATTAATGTCTAGAATAATATGTAGTGTAGATACAACTGACGCTGCACTACTTTAATGACTTTTTACAAAAATATGATCTGAATGAAAGCAGCTGGTTTGGTCAGGATTCAAAGACATTATATCTGCACTTGCATGAGTGAATCATGTCAAAAACATATCAGTACCCGCATGCATGAATACATTATGTCAGACACTATATCTGTACCTGCGTGAGTGTATCATTATGTCAAAGATGTTCTCTTGCCAGACTTGCCCATGGTCGTGAACAAGGTATTCCGAAAAGACAACAATGTTACTGTCAAATTTCTGTAATCCTTTTCTGATTTGCTCAGCTAAGGTGTTGTCTTCCTCACAAAATGAAATGCAGACATCATACTTCTTCTCTTCTTGATTTGGCTTCAGAATGAAACAGACAATGACTGTCAAAACAATTATCTAGCATGGTTTCATATGAATGTTAATTGTGATTTCCATCAACTATCCCAACCCCCCTCCTTCCCAAAAAATTATTATAACAAACATTGATATCATTCTTTGTTTGCTGCTGTGTTTACAACAAAACAGACAAATAGTACACAGGATAATCATTTCCGTAAAAGGCCAAACAGCTTTTACTATAGGCATTCATGAACATTAAATAAACCTCCATGGAATTTGGTCTGTGCTGAAAAAAAGGCTTCCAGGATTGGCCCTGAGTCTAGAAGAATTCCCCCTGCTCATCCAGTAGCACTTGTAGACTTATTTATCAGGAAAGGTGAAAGGCAGTGGAAGGAGAGTTAACTCCCCCTTAGGATTGCTATGCCCGACACAGTGTACTGAGACCTTGACATCACTTTTTAAACATACATATCAACCTACTCATCCATGTGTGTGTGTGTGTGTGTGTGTGATCTGACTGTACGCACGTATTTGCACATGTAACAAATTTGCATATTTGTATTCAATTTCATTGCCTCATGAGAAAAATACATGTACTTTGCCACTAGGCATTTACAAGAGAAACATGGAAAATGCATAGTACTCCAAAAGGAAGTATTATATATCATTTCTTGTATAACACTTAACAATGACTTGCTCACAAAATAGATCAGCATAAATCCTTACCCACACTCACCCCCTACAAAACCATGCACACCCAATCTGTGTGTGTGTATGTGTGTGTGTAAAATTAAATTTCTTATGAAAGAATTTGAGGCAGTAAATTATAATGTAATAATTACTTTTTTCATATCCTGCCATTTCTTCTGAAGCTTGGAAAACATTTCAAGAAGATCATTTTCGACAGGAAATAAAGAAGCAGGATTTTTTGTGTACACCACTATCTTTAGACACTTCAGAGGCAGGCCTGCCTTAATCCAGTTACAGGAGGCAGTAACTATTGACCTTAGAGCTAGGCCCTCATCATGTCCCTGAAGACACAGATCATAAATAGGGTTATGTTTTGCTTCAACCACAGAAAACTATAACAGCATCATCCTAAAAGAAATAATCAATATTCTTCTCATCAAAAAAGTGAAAATCACCAGTCTGGGAATAACTTTACCTTTGTTACTGATAGAGAAACATCTCTGAGGCTGGTTGATTAGATGCGTATCATCTGCTGTCACAGAACACACACTACTGACATTTGCTTACCTGGTTTCCTGCAGCTAATAGAGGTGTGATGACTGTCATTTCTTTGTCATTAAAAATTGGCATCATTGCTCGAAATATGGAACTAATCTGAGCAGGCAGTTGTTCATTCCGCTTCATCCTGGAAAACACAAGTTATTATTAGAAGCTGTTTACAGGTTGTGAGATATCTTTCTGTTAGCTTTCCTATGAGTTTCAACCCAAGCTCTCCAGTTCACTGCCATGTTCACTTGTATACTGCCTTATCCTGCCCTTTTGACAAGCTCAAGGCACTTCACAAATGACAGAAGGTTGTGTGACGCCAAAATAAGGTGACGACAAAACAAAACAGTACCACGTGGTACTGTTGCTACTAATATTGTTTTTAAAACTGTTACAGAAAGATAAATGAAATATAAATACCTTATTTTCTTGACACTGAAAAGTATACTATCATTATAAGGAAATGTTTAACAAGACTTTATAAAGAAGCATGCAACTTCAATAACTACAATCAGGAACAATATGATACAATTACTAGTTCCATCTGGCACACCTGTCATTGTTTTTCCATCAAACCCATGTCCAAATCAGGCACACCAGTCCAGGTAATTATATAAACATTTCATCTCTTGGGGGAAGTGCATAGCTGAGTGGTTAGAGTACTGATGTCTGAGGTTGGTGACTTGCACACTTGCTAATCTGATACCTGTATGGACAGTATACTTTGACCCAGTTGGCCCAGCTATTGTATGAAGTGTCTGACCCCCATTGATGGTTGGAAAAAGAAAAGCAGCAAGGGATGTGCATCATTCTCACAAAAAAGCTGGCCCCAAGAAAGATGACATCCGTAACATCTTACTTTCCACTGACTGAAAGGTTACAGGATGACCTTTATGACCTTTAGCCTCTACCCCCTACTTTTTCATAACCTACCTCTCAAAGCAAACAAGACGATTAAAAGGCATATTATCAGGAAGGCATCCTGAAACCCAACAATTAAAGTTGACACGAAGATCGACATCCTTATTTCTGGCCAAATCTCGAACTGAAAGTCCAAGGTTTTTGGCCAATGCTCCAATGAGAGTGCCTGGTATAGCTGAATAATCCCCTGCATTGAGAAAACATATCAGCAGAGGATATGAGTTAATGGTATAATGATTCCTGTATATATATATATATACACACATGAAAACTATCTCACTGTGAATTTATCATGGTGAACAGTACGGTATACTATTGGCCTCTGAATACGTAAACAAATCATGAAACTATTGCATAGTATAATTGTATGGTATCAGCAGGGAGATGTTATTTAGTAACCAGTAATAACAAGCTCTTATCTATATCCATGCTACATGTCTATATTGATTTTATGCAATGGATAATTTGTGTTTGGGTTGATACTAGTGTAACCTATTGCAATGACATTCATAAAACACCAGAACACATACAATTATGTGCAGTACACAATATTTGATCATGATAAAAAACTGTGATTGTATGTGTGTATATATATATAGATATAGAGAGAGAGAGACTCGATTTTTGCACAATAACAAAATCGCCTAATGATGCATTTCTCAGAATATGTCTCTGCATAACTGTATGTGACAGTAATTTCTGGGTTTTTTTTGGCATTTGTTACTCAAATGAATATAGAAATGTGTCATTCTTATGCAAAGCTGCAACTTGACAAGTGAACTGTGACAAATGATTAAGTGCACACAGACAAGAACAAAGCATACATATGATAACCACCTACCCCCCTCCTATACACATATTTTGCAGTCTTTGCCGCTCAGCTAACAAAGAAATAATCTGAGAGATCACCTTACCTGGAAAAGCAGATACAAATATGAAGTCAACTTTTTCAGCTGGGGAAAGTTGTGTGATGTCTCCAAACAGCAGCTGTACTTCGGATTCTCCATGAAGTGTTGTCAAGCGTATGATGTCCTTTAGTACCAACCCCATTATAACGTCAAACCAACTTGCGATCGAAAATGGTCACGAATTTTACTACAGTTCTCAGCAAACCTCTGTGAATGTGCTGCATTAACCGACAATTTGTAGATACTAGAAATTTTGTGTCAACACGCTAAATTGTGATAGTACATGTAAGTACCTTCCCATTAGGCGAAGTTCCTAGGAGCGACAAGAGAAGGACCTCGCAGGCTACATAGTTGCTGTCCTCAAAACACCTCCGCTTCGTATATCCGTTCGCACTCAACGCAGTTCCGCAAAGCTTTCCGACACGTACTGCTGTACCAGTTCAACGTAGTGCAGAAAGGGTCTTTTTCTCACCCTAAATTCATATTAGTTTGAGCTAAATTTCATTCTAAGTAATTGAGGAACATTATGAAACGCCTAAAAAGTGTGGCCATGGCAAGAAAAAAAAATCGAAGACATAAAAAAATAATCCATTTCCAGAAAGTAGAGTATACAAGGCAACATGCTGCGACAACGACAGCATGACATGCATTCGGAATCACTGGTGGGAGTAATTTTAAAGGGGTCTTCATTTTATCTTCTGCACCGCCTGTCACCATCGAAACCCTCGTAAACGCCAGCAGATTTGCATGTGTGCGTGCGTGCGTGTGTGTGTGTGTGTGTTTATGGGGTAGGGACGTAGGGTGGCAACAAGGGGCATAGGAACGGATATTCAAAGGAATGAAAATTCGTTGAAATATGGGGAATGTCAAGGGTTAAGGGTAAAATCAGATGTCCTGCAGATATAATCTCCGGTCTCATTAATAAGGGGAGTAAGCAGCGAGTGATATATATATTAACAAATAGCAGTAGTTTCCCTTATCACAAGCGCGCGCACTATCTTTCACTTGTGTGCATGAGGGAGGAAAGATATTAACTTTCGCAAGGCAGCAGGTTTTTGTGTTAGCTACAAGATTATTTTAAACAAATTTGTTCTCGTCCCTGCCTCCAGTCCTCCCCAAACTCCTGTGCCTACATTCTTTTATTTCTCCACGTGTTTCTAATTAAGTAAAGTATATGCTTATTTATATTTTTTATGCGTAATCATAAAATTCCTCTCTCCGTCAATCATCTTCGCTTTCCCACAAGTTTCTTTTGCTGCGCCTACCCGAAGGCCATCTGACCTTCCATAAACCACATATCTTTCTTTTGGTCGCTGAATTATAATTACATGGCGCGTTGTCTGGTCGCGAGTGTGTGGGTGCAGGTCGGAGCAGTGAGCACAGACTTCGTCTGTGGGTCAGAGGGTGATTCTCGGGGCATGCGGGTCCCCTGCTGACAACAGTACTTTCACGCAAGAAAGAGTTAATGACTGTTTCATACTGTAAACCTGCCAACTGTTTCGTGGGTCTTCTCTCTGGAAACGCAGATCTGCAAGGAAAATCTGTTGCTGCGTGTCAGCGCGTGAGACTTCATCTGATGTGATTGCCCTTGGTTGTTCTCAGCTCGTTCTGATTAGTGGCTGGCCTCTCCACACCCCAGCAAGCCCGCAGTCATCAAAGTATATAAGGGCATGTAAGTTGTGGTCAAAAATGGCCGCTGCGACACATAATCAACAAGCGGTTTCAGCTCTCTAGCTGGCTGTAGAAACACACATCACCCTAAAGCTACCGACAGCCAGCACGGGCAGGCGAGTGAGACGACTTTTAGGAGACCCTTGCATTAAATTGTGATCGTTAATAAACTTTTGCTAAATAGTAGTATTCTTACAAGTCGATTATCGCTATCTAATCAGGGGTGGCTCTAGGCTCGTGGCGGCACTAGACAGAGAGAGAGAGAGAGTTGGTGTCCCCTCTGTCCCCCCCATTACGGCAAAACGTTATAGTACTACATATAGTTTGCTGCTCCGACTCTAGCAACATTAGACAGCGTACTAATTAACAAGAAACACAGTGTTTTTCGGCCACACTGCCGTTATTTTCTCTTTCTATTTTATATTCAATATATATATTGGCGTGGCGGCCCCTGCGATTTGGACGCCCCGTGCAGGTGCACAGTTTGCACGTGCCTAAGGCCGCCCCTGATCATGTCATATTGACATCGAACTGAACAAGAGGGTAGGTGCGCACAACGCAGGCTAAACATGCATTGCAGATATTTCTCACTCGGATAAAACAAACGGAGAAACCAATAGAAGAAAAAGGAAATACAATTTCGAAAGCTGGCCCCTAGACGAGTCTTCATTGTCTTCCGTTAAGAACTCGAACTAAGGTTCAAATCTACCACAACCACCCACCCTCACTCTAGAAACGGTCGGCTGCTACGCAGTACAACAATGCACGTCAAGTATTCCTTTCATCAATTAAAATAACAAATGAACCAAACACGCAGCAACATACAAAGACCCTTCTGTTACTTTTTTTTTCAAATAAAATAGAAAATCGGCATCAGAGTCAGTGATGGACTAACCTGCGAGGTAGACAAATGTTACACCGAACCTCTCCCCTACCAAAACGGGTTTGTCCTGGTGTTTAAATTTAAGCTTCAAATCTTCATTTCTTGCGCTTTCTTTTTCAGACAGTTTTTACATGTGAATAACGGGAGTGCTAAAACATTGAACTTTTGCGAAAGACAAAACCATGAGATAAATAAACAAACGACTTAACTGTGCAACAACACTTAATAGTCCCTACCGTTGTTGTTTTTTTTTTGTGAGATAAAAGATCAACACACTCTGCTAGCATATGCGCACACCAGGCCTAGAATGCTGAAACTGAACTCTCAGGTAAACGGTTTGAGACAGCGGCTACGCGTCAGTCACATGGGTGTGAATAATAATAATAATAATAAATAAATAAAACACTGAATTATCCTTTGCTCTGCTGTCGAAACATCTCGACGAATATCGTGCAGGCCACATTCACACTGGTGGGTGGGTGGGCGGGGTAAGTGACCAGCCTGGCACTATTTAATTAAAACTGATACAGTGATACGTTTAATATACCTTTCCATGGTCAGGGCTGGCGCTTGGTCGCCCAAAAAGCAATAAACTGTGGTCTCACTGACCAGCCCGCCTGACCGCCCATCACGTTGAGAAACGTAACGTACCTCATACACGTTCAGTGTAGTCAGGAGTCCTACTACACAAATATAGTTCTTGGCACCTGCTAAAGGTTAAGTATTCTTTGCTGTTGTACTGTTGCTGTTCTGTTTTGTAAGTGTATATTTGGTGATGGAGAAATATATAAAATTTGTTTCGTATTCTGTTAATAGAGAATTCTTGCTTTTTAATTTTAATTTTGATTTCTTAACTTTAATTTTTTTTTGTCTCCCGACTCTTGCTAGTAGTGGGTATTGGCCAGTTTGTGTGTTGACTGTAGTAAGCTTCTAGCTTTTTTATGTGCGTGTACAAGCAATATTAATTGATTTGAGTGCCAGGGTCTGATGACTGACTCTGGTCCCTTACCCTACCATGCGCGGTGCCCGGACAGTCTGCAAGGGTGGTAGAGCAAAGATACAGCTGAGCATGCTGCATAGGTAGCAGTATCAAATGTGTACGCTATAAGACACGGTAATTATAAAAGTCGCCGTATTGGCTGTCACGTGTTAGCGAGCGTCTTATCGGCGTGTCACTGTGCTGTGAAATACATTGGCATGATGAGTGCTGCGATATAAATTATTGTATAATTATTATCTATAAGAAAAAAGGCAAACGTTTATACTCTGCAGCACTAGTAGCGACCCTCCTCCCATGATGCACTACTGTTCAGAGAGCGGCCTACACGTCGGTCCCTCTTTCTTCACCTTTTTTCACCCTACTTCTAGCGTGCCCGTCACCCTAACTGCAGATTGGCCGAGTGTCACGTGCTCCCTCAATAATCGGTGTCCGGCAGCAGTTCGACGGTGTCTAGCACAGACCAGAGATTTTAAAGAGAGAAGGACTAGCAGCTCAAGCGCGGGAACAGATAACTTGCAACGCGCATGCGCTGGACTAAGTCATTGCTTCGTTTTTTCCGGTTTCACTTTACACAGTGTGTCACAAAGCTACTGTCGTAATTATTTTGAGATGTGTGTGTGTGTGTGTGTGTGTGTGTGTGTGTGTGTGTGTGTGAAGATAATAAGTGATCTATTATAATATGAAGTCTGTTGTAATATGTTAAATAATTTGATAACATAAGCTAACACAACACACAATGTGAATGTGTTCAAAACAACATGTTAAAAAATCATTAAATAAGGATTTGAACGTGTTACAGAATAAATGGAGTTTAAGGCACGTTCCTTAGAGCCTTGTGAATTAATGCTGAACGAAATTCATTAAGAAACGATAAACTCGCTAAAAACTGATTTCTGTAACCACTCAGAAAGACAATGAGGTAGAGAGCGAGAGCATGCTGACATAACCATCTTCTTGACTTTAAATGAATACATATACCATGATCCAAAGCTCTGTTTAAGCAAATATATTTTACATTATGATTCATATATTAAAAAATATATATATCAAAGCATACTTTCTAAGAAGATTTCTTCAGTATCCAAGGATTCTATTATGCTCGCAGGTACAAAACAAAGAGACCGGAAGCTGCCTGTCAATAAGTTAAGCTTGTATACAGCTGGGCGCGAGTTGAGTCAGCGATGGCCCCCTACGCGCGCGCAGTGATGGCTGTCCTTTTCTTCAGTGTCTCTGCACAGACTTAAAAGTCTGTGGTGTCCAGCGTGACGAGAACACCATGGCGACGCCTACGCCTCCTCAGCGCCAGTCCGGCATTTCACTCGTTCTCCACCCCTTCCGCCGGACCTGGGAATAGCACACTGCTGTCTTGAAACTCGACATCACCAATTCTAATGCTTTGATAATTTCCCCTAAACATTCGTAAATAAAGACAACAGCGTCAACAAGCAAACAAACAATTGCACCGATTGATCCCGGGGCCTTTTACAGCGGCACAATGTCGCGTCATGCAATGACCCCAATGAGTGCACACTTTTAACTCATTCTCGTGCTTAACAGACAGATACGTGATCCTAATGCACTACTCCAGTCATCCAGGCAGGCGACAGCGGCAGCAGTGTAACCAAAAGCAAAAGAACTAGTGTGTATGCGTATTCACGAAGCAAATGCACGTGCGGACTTTATTCATACGCAATCATTTACATAATATTGACGCTTTCCGCTTCCGCCTTCCGCGTCGCTGTTTGTTTTTAAAGACTCGAAGGTTTCACGTCCAGTTCCTCTGCTGTTGCCCCTAAGCAGCACATTAGCCACGACGTCAGCCACAAATGAAGGTGTAAACCGAGAGGAAGGAAACGGGAGAGGAAAACATGGCGGTCTGGGCTGGACTATATCCTGTCATATTCATGCACCATTTTTTTGCGAAAGAATTTTACGTTAGTTTTGCTGTTACTGCTTGCGCCTGTGTCTGTACATACGTATGCGAGAAATGTGCTTGCATGCGTTTAAAAGAGGGAGAAAGAAGGGGAAAACAAGTAAGAGTTTGTTTGTCTTGGTTTGATTTTCTAAGCAGTCGCGCTTTTTCATCTATTCTCTCATTTTTCTCTGCGAAGTTCAATATTCTCTTACTCTTGTACCTCCAGACTGTGCATGTGCTCACACATCTGATGTTGGCTATCTTCTACATTGACTAGCTGTGCATGTATGTTATCGCTCATGAACTTGATCTTCTACTTTAATTTTTCCGTTTGTCTATTCAGACTTGTCGACTTTTCAACACCTTTTAGAGCTTGCCTCTCACCTCTCTGTAAACACTGCTCATGCGCGTTATGACATCTTGCATGTCAATTAATGATGATCGTGAAAAATAGTTGATGCTTATACTTTTTGTGGACCGTATTTCTTGCTTGGCGTATCATTGTCAGTGGGTCCGAGTTCGCTTTTGCGTCGCCATCTTGCATCAAGAGCAGGAAGAGCCGTGACCTGCACAAAGTCACATACATTTTAACACCTTGAACTGCCTAAGTGGATCAAGGCGCGATACCGGCCTCCTCAAATGAACAAAGAATAGACTCAATCACAATACCCCTTCCAAAGAAAGGAAACAATGCCAGAACTACAGAATCATAAGCCTAATCAGCCACCCAAGCGAAGTGATGCTGAAAGTATTCCTGTGATCGCATCGACGCCACTCCCGAGGAACTGCTAGCAGGAGAACAGGCTGGCTTACGTTAAACAGATTCTCATTGGCTTACGTTAAACAGATTCTCAACTGTCACATCCTGATAGAAAAATATCTACCACTTCAACGGGGTGTCATCCACAACAGAGTCCGTCGAGGGTGCTCCTTACCTCCTGTACCGTATAACATATCCTTGGAGAACATCATCCGAGAAGCCCGTCGGGACCATCGTTGGGAAGCGCCTATATAATCTACGTTGACGACATTGATCTGATGGCGGACACCAACAGCGAACTGCGAAACCTCACCAACAGACTGACAGCGTGAATGCATGGGGAATGGAGACCAGCAAAGTCGTGGTTAACACCAGCGGCAACAACAAAACAGAAATGTACACGAACGGAGCACATCTCACGGAGGGGAGGAGCTTTAAGTACTTGGGGGTCACACTTGCCAAAGATTGCAACTACATCTGCATCAGGATTGTAATAGGGACAGCAGCAAGGGTTAGGCAGGATAGCATTTTACGCGGCAACACTCTCAGGTTTTCTGACAAATACAGATTGTGCTCATCCCTCGAAGTTCTCATCCTACTGTACAAATACAGACTGTGCTCGTCCCTCGTAGTTCTCATCCTACTGTACGAATGTGAGACGTAGATTCTGCTTGTCGAGGACAATGTAGGCATCTGTGCTTGAGAAGGATACTCCAGATATTCTACACGGAACGCAATATTACTGATTTTGAACGGACCCCGGTCGGCGCCCTCAGGGAACACTAAGAAGCCCTTCTCGAAACGGCGGAACGGTGAAGGCTGGTCTGGTTCGACCATGTGACTCAGTTCGACACTGTAAAAACCCCGTGACTCAGTACACCACTGTAAAACCACAAGACTCAGTACGACACTGTAAAATCACAAGACTCAGTGCGACACTGTAAAACCCTCATGCAGAGTACGTTGGAGTTAATGGGGAGATGATCATAGGAAGAAGTGGCCTGCAGACGTGAAGGAATGGACTGGTCATACCATGCAGGACCTACTCACTACCCTTATCAGTGTCGAGCGTTCTCAGCCGCTGCGTCTATCCAGTTGTTTCCTCTGACGAAGAGTACTGGGGGACCACTAGAACCTCAATGCAAATCCATCAGTAGGGTTAACGGTGAAATTGTCTGTGCCTGAGTGCACATGTTTCATGCACGATTATGTACACATTTTAGAAAGGGGCATGAAGAACACCTACTCTAGTGTCTAAAAATCAAGTTTTCATTTTGCATAATGTTTGCATCACGCACTAAGCGGATACGGTCATCGAACACATGGCAGTTGGACACCTATGATAACATTGCGTGAGTGTATAAAAGATGCGCATGTGTATGTGTGCGTGCGTGCGTATGTGTGTGTGTCAGAGAGAGCGATGTGGAGAGAGAGGGAGTGGTCAGGAAGAAGGCTGTAGGAGAAAAGGAGAGACAGAAATAGCGGACTATGCTCGTTGCATCATCCACTAGCTCGCCCCAGGCTCTAAACCTGTTCTACACGTGTTCGCATGATGATTGCGCCATCTACTGGAAAAGCTCACAACCACGCCGGCACGTTCTAACCAGCACGTTTCAGCAGTTTCACGGCTGTGATCCTGGTGAGCCTGGTGGGGACCGTGGGGGTCAGCAGGCAACATCCACGAGGCCTCTGTAAAGACTTGTAGTAATAATTAACACTAACAACAATTCATTTTCTAATTACGTTCGACATCAGAAGGAAATTGCATTACGATACGCGGAAGGATGGCACGCAGCCAAGGCTGTGGAGAAGACCTCCACTCCTAATCTCTTTGTCTCTATTAAAACAATGAATGTCTCGATGATGATGATGATGATGATGATGATGATGATGATGATGATGATGATGCAGCCAATCGTGCATGTTGCTGATGTAGATCTAACTGTCATCACTTTCTGAAAAAAGCCTCACGAAATCAACCCGAATTACGCAACAGATGCATTAAATGATACAGCACGTGCGACACACAATACGTGCATACGCAGCAGGTCAAACTTCGGCTGCACGCAGACGGACAGCTCGCCCGTAGCCTGCTTTTTGCCCTCGAACAGCATCGCACTTTCCTAGCTTTTTCACTCGTGGAGGTATGAAAAGGCTTCCCAGCATATTTGAACGAGGCAGCGTCTATTTTAGTATCAAAATTAAATTGCAAATGCGCCTCGATCATTACTCACGCGATTTCAACAACTTATAACAAATATTTTTCCAGTATTTCAAATCATTCCGCAAAATCATCAACATGACAAGATATCTGGTCACGGTGTTTCTGTTACGAAAAGCTGTCAGCCTTGGTCTTGATTCAAAAGATGGTACAGTTTCCTTGAATTTTCTGGAAATTCAAAAACAACTTTCGTCCCTCGTCTAACCACAGATGATGCACAAACCTCAGTCCCACTAGACAGAACTTCAAAGAAGCCTGCTTGATCTGAAGGCTTATGAAGCTTCATCTTGGCACCCCTTGTTTACACGCCGCTTTCTGCGCGCCTTAATTTAGCCTGCCATCAATTATCAATCATCAAGTAGCATACCCGTCTCTCAAAGGCCGTTCTTAACCAAGCAAAGTGCCGAAGCATCAATCCTCCGAAGTGCCCCAACGTGTTAGCAAACGATTTTGGACTCAGCTGAGCATGCTCACCAAAGTTACAGTGTCTGAAATGTTCGTCCTCAAACCACTGGTTTTCTGAACCGTTCACACAGAACTTTGCAAAGCTCGATCGCTACAAGACTACACTTTTTCTTGCGATTTGTTTGCGAGTGGTCAGGTTGTGCTCACTAACGTCCCTTGTGAGTCTGAAAGCAGGATCCGGTGTCGAAATATACGCTTTTCCTTTTTGTCGGACCTCTTCTGACCGTCCTGCTGGGTCGACACGTAAGGAGTATGACAAGATGTAGTGAACTGAGAAGATGAGGTGGATATTCTGAGGTGTACATCGCAAAAATTGGACTGGCTTCCCAGCGGGAGCAATGACATGCGGCGGCCTTCTATGAAGCGTTAGCGTGCGGCACACAAAGAAAGTACTGTACCTGAGCCAACAACATGCAGCATGCAGGGAGGAAGTGTCTGCGTTAGAGGTCGGGCCAGGTGGCTTTCTCTCTCTCACACTCTCTTTCTTAATACATGTAGATTTGTCAGCTCGCCGAAGGTAACTTTCAGCTGATTCTCTTGTCCCGTTAAAGTCACGCGTAACGGTGCAGTTGTTGTTGTTTTTTTTTTAGATAGCTTGAACAGGAAAAGAAAAGATATTGTTTGTTTGGCAAGAACAGTATGATTTTGCGAGCTGCATGCAGCTATAAACAGTTGCAAGGTCGTCAACTGGCATGACGCTACACACGGAGAGAGAGGAAGAGATAGAAGGGAATGCAGATGCTATTTGGGTAGCAGCTTCTATCCGTTTCGGGTGGAACTCTGTACTTTTCTGCAGGGAAATGCAGGAATTTCATTCTGGAATGGATTTGTCACGTTGTCCAATCTTGCCAGCGGCCCATCCGTTTCTCCGGTAAAGGGGACAGGTTCAGTTTGCGCCATGGGGCACACACACACACACACCGGCATTGCTGCACCGGGGGTGAAGACAGCAGGCCCTGCAGACAGCGCTGTGCAGAAGACTCCTTCATTCCCCGTCATTAGTTCCATTCATGGAACGAATAATGAGTTATCTCCCTCACTGTCATTGCAACGGATTCTTGCCTGCCTCGGGGGGTAAACGACCTGGTCACAGATCGATGCTTTGCTGTGGTGGTGGTTACGGAGGCTGTTAAAGGGAAAGGGGAGGTCATTAAGATAGAAAAAATCGGAGGAAAAAATCCTTCGGATTCATAGAAAATAAAAAGCAGGGAATGGGGTTGTATCCACTCATAACTGAAGCTTATCTTCCCTTACAACAGCTTTTTTCCGCAGCGCATCTCTGCATGTGCACTCTTTAGAAAGTTTAACCCTTTACACACTGACTTTAAGCAATTAGTCTCGCAATCACACGTAAAACGACGATACTGACTCTTCGAGTCTGGCTTCAGTGAGCACTTCACCACGACACGCTTGACAGGACATGCACACATCGTTTTGTGGCTGAAAGACTGAAAACACTTTTAGTTTAAGTCAAATTTATTACTAAGCACATGTATAGCCAACGTAGCCAATACACAAGATAAAAGACCAAAGCAAATACTTGACTGAAGTAAATAAAGTCCAGCTTCATTTTGTACTAGTCGTCTGGCTCTGCTCAGGACCACAATTTTTTTATTTTTTATTTTTTTTTGTCAAGAATACTGTGTATTTCTATTTCTATATTTAAACATCATCGTACAGCATCCTTAGTGACAAAGCCAACAAGTGTAGTAGTCAAAAGCGAAAACTACATAATGTAGAAAATTGAGCACGGCGATTAGGAATGAAGGGGGCGCTACTGTCAGGACAACCTTTGGAACGAACACCACGTCCATGTCCACGATCGTATACAGCGACGCGTTGGCGACAGCGGCAGCAGCAGTGGGCGCGGCGGGCGGGGGTGGTACTAGCAGAGACTTGCAAACACTAGGTCGGTTCTTCATGAGTGACTGCAAGCTAAACGTTCCGCTTGTAACACCACGAGGTACATGTACACTGCTTTTGGAGACAGTCTCATTCTGAAGGTTGCCTCTGCAGTCATCGCTGGCGGGGGGGGGGGGCGGTCGCACGTCTGACGATATGAGGGTGTGATATGAAGGGTGAAACAAGGCACTTGCGCAGCTACGAGGACAGCATGGCTGGCCCCGCACACAGTTTGACGCAGGCAAGTGAAACGAGTGGCCAGGAACTACGACCGTCTGTAAAGACCTGTTCATCCAAGTTCGTCATCGATCAAAATGGTAGCTTCTCGCCGAAACTGTCAGGAAAAATCTGCGGCTGTGTGCAAGATTGTTTGCTTGATTTATTCTTTGTTTCCTTCTCTGTCTTAAAGACGGCTGGAGCAGGTCCTGGCTTCCTATTTCACTTAGCTTAGTCGCACCGTGTGGAGTCAGCTTAAAGATCGGGGGGTAGCATCCACACACTGAATAACACTAAACACCTGTAGCGGCAAGCATCGGCCAATTGCTTCACGAGCATGTATTTTTCTTGACACTTAGACAAATTTAGTCTTCGGGAGACAAATTGCTGCTAGTAAAATATCATTAACTTCACAGCTATTTGAACTAGACAAAACAGTCTTCAGTCTCAATGCTGCTAGTTAAAAAAACTATTACTTTCACGACTACTAAAACAGACATCTCTTTTTACTTTCTACAGTTTAGAGATCTGTCTTTCTATCCATCCATTTACCTTTTCGTCTGTCTGCGTTTCCGCATGATTGTCTACCTGTCCAACTCTCGCCCCATCTCTCTCTCTCTCTCACACATACACACACTCATGCAAGTGCTCACCCAATCACATGCAAACATGCATACTTGTATACAGACAAGAAGAGAGGCACACACATTCATTTATGATCCACTCAATACACGGGTTGAGCGGTAAAATTATCAGAAACGTTTCCTTACAAATTCAAACCCTGTTTTTGTAACCTCTTCCACTATTATTGACAGAGAAGTGGGCTTCAAGGGTCTAACGAAATGGTACCGGAAACCAGCAACTAACACAGGACGACACTGACTGCAACTGCCAGGAAAATAATCTTTAGGGTCATCTCTGATGTCGTCTTACAAAACATCATTTCTAATATTAGCACTTACATCACATTATATGGGGAAACAAGAACGTATTATGTGCGTTTCGACAGTTTTATGTTCCATTTTCAAGTCAACAAACACTAGCGATTACAAACATATTGTTTACATCTGTAGCGTTTAAGTTAGCAAGCACAATGTCGCGCAGCAATCCTTCCCTTTTGTCTGAAACTTTTTTTTTCAAAAAGTCAAGCTCAAAAAATATCTGAAACTCTCGCTTTGATTGGTTAACTCTCTCAGAAAGACCAGCTCCCTTTCGAGGATACTTCAACTGTGCACACACGTCACTTCCTGTAGACAAGAACCAAAAAAATTCACAAAAGTCCGTCGACAAGAACTGGTGAAAGACAAAATAGCTTGGGTGGAATAATTTCGGGCATAGTGACTCATCATGTCTACAGTGCTGACAAGATGCCGCCAAATCCCGCGAGACACTTCGGGAAAATGCTCGTCTCCCGCGATGTTTCTGGTCATTTCCCCCCCCCCCCTTTAATTTTATTGCGTTGCAGGAAAGGATCTGCAGTCCAAGACGCATCGATGGGACGCAGCACTTCAAGCAGTCAGTTGTTAGTTTTACCAATTAGCTACAGTTACCACTCGAGCTCTTGTTAAGTAGACAAGGGATCGAGCTAGCTCCGACAGACACAAAGCTATGGGCAAGGTATGAGCAGGTTGCTTCCTTCTCGTCGGCTCTCTTCGTCTGACACTCATCCTGACAGGTCGTCGTAGCTGAAAACCATGAGAGGTCGATCAGCGCCCTCCCACTTCTGTCTCTCATTGAAAGCCCAAGTAGCTGTATGTGTGATGGCAAGTACCAGAGAAGTTTGGGGAGGGGCTCACAGCCTTATTGTTAGATTGAAAGCGATTTACTAAAATAGGGTTATTTTCATATATCGGGGTTGGTGGGAAGGGAAGAATGGGGAGGGTTGGTTATGAATCTTACAGCCATCTCGACGAACAACAATGCATGCATGTCGGAAGATTATCGAGGCAATGTACAGTTTTGATATCGTTTAGAAACATTTTATGACATTTTGATTGCAAGATTTAAACTGATGCACGTACAGCACGAAGAACTACGTCATCTGATGACCTTTCAACTGTTGTTGCTCCATTGATCATTTCTAAACTAAGTACATGACGATGGACATTTCACGTCTTCAGTTCTGCGTGTACTGGATATTTCAGTGTCGTGCCTGAGGCTTGTGCTAATGACCTTTGCTTGTACTTTCTCCGTTCATTAGGTTAGTATGTATGGCGCCTGGTGACGGATTTAACGTCCAACGTTGATTTGGCAATTGTCTTTTGATAATGCTTTCTCTTTTTATGACCCTCATGGGAAGCTTTGGCTTGGAGAAGAGAACTTGATCCCCAGATGAGTATGATTCCCAGACGAAGTGATTCTGAAAGTCTCGAAGACGGCAAGTGGATTGGAGTCACTCAAGTTCGAATCCTTAGGATGACATCACCAAGTTTTTTTTCTTTCCTCCCTTCCAGGACATTCACAGTATGGTGCAGGGTTTGTGGCCGTTCCCAGAAGAAGGATCCTTCACTTTCAGTACCGATGCGATGGCAGAGTTGATGATTTTTCGGAGCTTTTTCTCCACACCCGGCGAGCACTCGATGTAACAGGCCGCTCCCAGTTTTCGAGCCACCCCGGACCCTTGGGCGGCCGAGACGGGCTGTTGACCCTTCTCGCGCAGCATGACGAGAATCTCGTCCACCTCTCGCAGGTCGGCTTGCGTTCCGACCAAAATAAACGGCGTATGGGGCGCATGCGCTCGGATTTCCGGAAGCCACACGTCCTCCACATTTTGCAGCGACTCCGGCCGGACCACGGAGAAGCAGACGACAAAAATGTCTGTTCCAGGATACTCGCTCAGCCGAACAGAGGGACTCTCTTCCTGCCAGACAAACGAAAAGATAAATAAAGTAAGTTTGATCACACACGTTATACTGTATGTCACAGATATTGGTACAGAGATGCTTTCCCATTTAGCACATGAAAGGTTAACATTATTTTATTCTGTTTGAACGACACGTTCTTAGTCAAGGAATACACATGAAGGTTGATCAGAAAGGGTTAAAGCAGATATGAAACAAATCGAACATTCAGTCAGGCACACGATCTCTCCTCAATCACGCACGCACGCATACGCTCTCTCTCTTTCTCTCTCTCTCTCTCTCACACACACACACACACACACACACACACACACACACACACACACACATTAAGAGAGAGAGTGTGAAAGAGAAAGAGAGCTTCTGACATTATCTGCTAATTTGACAGAGGAGCTGCCTGCTCGGGTCGGATTCAAATCTAGATATCTCAAGAAAAACAGACAGGCAGTGTTAAAAAAAAAGATTAAAGCAACGCGAACTAATTTAGGGGAGCAGCTAGGAGCCTAGATTTATCGCCTTCATGCACAACGAGAAATGTTTTGCATCCCAAAATGCGCATCTGTTCGGCAGCATAGTTTAGGGTCTGAACTTTCATTGGCTGTCTGCGAGTCCTTGGCATGGAATCCTGACAAGCTGGTGTAACAGGCGGCTCACATTGCATAAACAGTTGAGTAATCAGACTTCCGTATTACGAAGGAACGCTCTTCGTATTATCTGCTCTCTCCTCTCCTTTGCAAAATCTTCGCGGACATCCTGGTCGAGGACATTGTTCTGCTATTGTTGGTTGCAACTTGGGGCATTCCTAAGGAAGAGCGGCAGTTTTTTTGGTTTTTTTTTGTGCGCCCGCGCGCGCCTGTGTGTGTGTGTGTGTGTGTGTGTGTGTGTGTGTTCTCTATTCTCGTCTGCTTCTTTTGTCAGCCCCTAACCTTCCCCGCTACTCTGTCCCTTGTTCTTCCAGTGAGAAGATTGCAATCATCGAGCAGGCGACCAGTCCAGGATCGCACTAACTGACTCTTATACCCAGCAGTCCGCTAGCCTGCAAATAGCTAATTGCTTACAAACTATTAGCAATTTACCTGACTGTTCCCCAGTTCATCAGCTAGCATGCAGTAGATCACGTGCCACTCGGAATCGCGCAGTCATTCGTGTATGAGAGAGAGAGAGAGAGTGTGTGTGTGCGTGTGTGTATCCGTGCGTGAGAGAAGCTAAACTGTAAGGAGATATTTCATGATTAAACGAACAGTTTCGTTCCTCACACACGCATCGCACGCACAGGCACGCACTCACCCCCCCCCCTACATCCCCCGCCACTCAGGATAAAAACAGAGGATGGAAGAAGGCTGGGATGCCACTGAGGTTCACGACCTCTTAGCCCGTGAGAATGACATAAGAGAGAAGAGTGCGGTCATGCTGGGCAATGTCACAAAGGGGTGCACTGACCAAACACATGGCAAAGGAGATTTTTTTAATGGCGATGAAGACGACCCCCATCCTGCCCTTCTTAGTTTATGTCAACTGCAGAGCATCGCAATGGCCTTCACTTTTTAAGCAACCGGCATTGACCGCCGTGCATATTCTGGCCGACAGAAATGCACTTTGCAGGGCTAGATCACATTCTCTCACGGCTTAATGTTTAAAATAAGGAGGGGAAATAACAAAATGTAAAACAACAAAATATAGAAGACATTGAAACAAGCAGACACGAACACGCACGCACGCGCGCGCGCGAGCGCACACACACACACACACACACACACACACACACACAAACCACACAGATGCCTAATGGACACGCAAGCATGCAGACACAGAGACTGAATGACTGATTGACACACAGACCGCAGTGTAGGAGGAAGCCCATTGATTTTTCTCTCCATCCGTCTAATGGCCTGCAGGCAACGAGCCATTCCGTTACTAAAATAGTGATTTAACAAAGGTCGCTAATCAATGGCGCAGCAATGAGTCTGCATCCGCCTGACACCATGATATTTAATGCGTCAATAGTTTAATTCCTTCATCTGTACGAGAAACAAAAGCTAGATTTGATCAGAAGACTGTCCTGCCTAGGCGCATGTCTTCTGGAAATTTCGAGAGGCGTTTAAAATTGCATGCGGTTAGACTGGTTAGAAACCTACGCCACAGGAATAGCAGAGACGGAGCGAATAGATTGTGTGCAATCAACCGAGACCATTCGAAATTTTTAATGATTAAGTTTGGAAAGAATTTAAAGGATTCGTAGGGGAAGACATCGGTAACGAAAGAAGGTTTTACTTAATCTGTCACTTTCTGTGTGTGTGTGTGTGTGTGTGTGTGTGTGTGTGTGTGTGTGTGTGTGTGTGAGAGAGAGAGAGAGTATGTATATGTGTGTATGTGTGTGTGTGAGAGAGAGTATGTATATATATATGTGTGTGTGTGTGTGTGTGTGTGAGAGAGAGAGAGAGTATGTATATATGTATGTGTGAGTGTGTGTGTGTGAGAGAGAGCTCCATATAAGCTATATATATACTCAAACACGTTACATCCATTATATGTAAGCAAGTTACACCATTACACTCAAACAAGTTAAATCGTTACACTCCAGTCATTGCAAGTTACAAGCAAAAGACACGCAGTCTGATGATTAAAGTTTTAGTCAGCTGCGCCGATGAAACTGTGAAGCCGACATTTCTGCCCCCCCCACCCCCCCACCCAACAGAGCGATCTAGTCTTCAACAAAAGCTGAATCTTTTTCATCGGCTCTTTGGCCCCAGTGCCATTCTAGCAACATACCCCACCATGCCATGGCCACTCCACACATTTTTCACTTAAAGAGAAATGGATCAATAACTTCTTGTCTTTCTTTTTATTTATTTTTCTTTCCTTCGGTGTCGTCGCGTTGTCTTCATTGACTGCCCGCCTTTCCTTTCATTTCTTTAAGAACTCCATTCATTATACAGAGTTAATTGTACGTGAAAACGCAGCTGAGGGCTCGTGCTTATGGCCACTGCCGCTGGTGTCTGCAAGTCGTGCCAGTGCGTTGCCGCGCTTGGACTGGCACTTTGCCAAAGATTAGTCGCTGGGTAATAGGTCGTTACTCTGCTCCCTGCTTCTATTTCGAGATGCACAGTCGCTTTTCTCGTCAGGGGAGGAATCGCGAAAAGCTATAAGGAAGATGCTACGAGGAAGCTAAGCCAGAAACCAGGACTTTCAAACTGGGCGTGCCTGCGTGGATCTAGTCGTTACTCATAGTAACGGACTTTGTTAAATCTTCCGGGTTTCTCGTCCCTCCCCCCCCCCCCAGGTTTATTCTGTTACTTAGCACCGACCTCAAACTAAGTTAAGAAGGTACTGTTCAAGGAGCTCTTGCTTAAAACTCCGGGGATTTAGACTTTAGAAACATTCCATCGCTCGGCGTACATCACCCAGACTCTCACAGCTAGGACCCCGGTAACTTGCCCCGACACTCTTAGCTAGGGTTCAGGTAACTCGCCAGGACACTCTTAGCTAGGGTTCAGGTAACTTGCCAGGACACTCTTAGCTAGGGTTCAGGTAACTTGCCAGGACACTCTTAGCTAGGGTTCAGGTAACTCGCCAGGACACTCTTAGCTAGGGTTCAGGTAACTTGCCCCGACACTCTTAGCTAGGGTTCAGGTAACTTGCCAGGACACTCTTAGCTAGGGTTCAGGTAACTCGCCAGGACACTCTTAGCTAGAGCCCCGGTAACTCGCCCGGACACTCTTAGCTAGGGTTCAGGTAGATCGCCCGGACACTCTTAGCTAGGGTTCAGATAACTCGCCAGGACACTTAGCTAGGGCCCCGGTAACTCGCCCGGACACTCTTAGCTAGTGTCCAGGTAGCTCGCCCGGACACTCTCAATTAAGGTCCCGGTAAGTTGCCTCTACACTCCGCTAAGGTCTCGGTAACGAGTCCTGACACTCTAAGCTCGGGTCCCCAGTAACGAGCTCACAAACAGCTGTCGGTTGCTCGCCTGTGGCGTTAGACTCAGAGGCGTGACCGTTTGTAATGGAATATTTGTCATCTGCACAGAATAAAAGGTGGACTGTCAGACCCTTTGAGACTTGCTCACAAAAGAACTGAAAATAATATAAAAATATTTGAATTGACAAAGTTGGTTATTTATGTTGACATATCCTGAATATTATCGGTTAAATGCGATAAAAACACGTTTTGATACGGCTCTTGAATGCATTTCCAGTCAATTTTAAGAAATGCTTCCATGAAATTCCAGTCGCCGAGAGAAAGCAATGGACAAACAAAAGTACACAAAGCGCCATTAGAGACCAGCAAACAAATATGCAGTAAACGACTTGTTCAGCCAAAGCATTTGACAAGCGAGAAGAAAGAAGAAAGATCATTGCCTGTGAGGAGAGAGAGAGAGGAGGGAGGGACTTTAGTTTCTCTTAAGGGACGCATAAAATATTCTTGAATTACTCTGCCAGCATCGCAACGGCACGTGTCGGGTCACAAATCTTCGAGCACTTTGCACACCAGCTTCTCACCTGACGGCCGGGAGAGAGAGAAGGAGGGAGGAGGCACCGAAGTCGGCCTAATTTCGCTGCAACCTGCAGCCAGAGGAATCCCAGGCTCCAGCTCTGCAGGGCGAGCAGCTGCATGGCTGTTACTGGTGCTGTTGGTGAAAGTACTTGCGAAGATTATACGCACCTCACGCGCGGGGAGGTTCCTCAAACACAACACACGTTTCACATTCTTCACATTTTCTCTTTGACTTTCTTGTTATGTCACGCGTGGTGGGGAGAGGCTTGGGGGGGGGGCGGCGGCCAAGACACACAGACACGACACACGAGGGACTGGCGAGACATGGCAACGGTCTGCGTCGTTGCCTCTAAATGGATCGTGTGATTTGCCAGGCAATGTGTCATTTAGGTACCGCTCACTCTCTCCGTCTCTCTCTCTCTGCATGTGGCCTCTGTTTACAAGGCTGGCTGCTTTTCCGTGATATAGCACTAGTTGCTGGATCAGCGTAAAACACCGGTTCCCCTTCTCTGTCTCTGTGTATGAATGAGAGAGAGAGAGAGAGACAAAGACTACATAAGGGACGCAAAGCCCATACATTTCCCCCGCTCTCTCCTTTTTGCTTCAATACTTCTTACACGTCATCAAATATCCATTAATTTTCTGTTTATTTCGGTGTCCTGTCCGCTAACTATCGCGGCTCTCCTCTCAGCATCATCCGTTCAAAAATTCTTTTTTCCAACATTAGTCTTTTTTTAGTTGTCATTACCTGTCCCTGCTCATCACCCCCACGCTTCTATATACTTAATATCATTCGCTTGACCTAGCCGTGACAACCATATCGCATGGCAGTATCCATCAGCACATCAAAACTATCTTAAAGCACGAAAGCGTAGTTGTCTGAAATATTACGAGCGTTCAATGGTACACAGTTACCTCTTTGTAGATATATTAGCAAATATAGAAAACACTCTATGACCAGTATAGAATATACAAGCAATCTATGACAAGTATAATGACAAATGACAAATCTTTATCAAAGAGGGTAATAGAATAAGCAAAGCAGATACTTTTTAACGTCTAGCCCTCGAATACAACGCAAAAAAAAGAAACAAAATTCCCATTACCAAGAGTATAGAGTATGGAAGCACTCTATGACAAGTATAGAGTATAGAAGCACTCTATGACAAGTATTCACCAGAAATGTCAAGTTTTGTCTCATACAAACAACACATTACAGGCAAGTGTCTTCTGTGTAATTTTCGTTTAAAAATGTTTCCAGAAATGTTATTAAACTGGATAATTTCATCATTGCATACTTGCTTTGCTGAATCGTGCACCCGTGTATTTGGTTTTAAACAGCTACTCGTGATTACTGTACTACGCATGATTACCACACTACTGTATTACCCATGATTACTATACCACTACACTATTCATGATTACTGTACTAGGGTACTATCATGATTACTGTACTACGGTGCTATAAATATAAAGAAATTACGTCTGTTTCCATCGGGTTTAGAAAAAAGTGATAAAGATCTTTGTTCTTTTGTGTTGTAGAAATGTTAGTGTGTTAATGGCGCAGAAGATGAAACTGCGTATGTGAACAACATGGCTAAATGTTGGTACTTCGTCACTTTTTCTGGCCCAGGCTCCACCCGCTCCAACGTAAATAGGTCAAGAACGTGTTGTTGTTTATTGATTGTTGAGAACATCAGTTGAGCACACAAACACTCCTCACCACATAAACAGTAGCCCATAGACTGGGTCACAAATTGTCCATCTTCAAGCAGATCAGTCAACAACTTCAAGAATTATTGTCCTAGTAATTACTAAGTAATTGAGTGTGTGTGCGTGCGTGCGTGCGTGCGTGTGTGTGTGTGTGTGTGTGTGTGTGTGTGTGTGTGTGTGGTTTGCATAGTTCTAGGTTCTTGTGGTGCCATCTCCTGAATCCATCATCACTCGCGCGCAACCAGCTCTGTCTTTTCGCGGTGACGATGATGGGTGATGACAATAATTATTATTAATATCATTATTATTAGCCGTTGTTGTATTAATGTAGTTGAAGGTATACATTACTGAAGTGCCTGTCGTTAGACTCAACCTGACGTGGAGTGACTAGTACTCACCTCCTCTAGCGTGTCGATGATCTGTAGGTGAAGCTCGCGACCGGCCACCCGCACAGTACCTGTAACACAGAGACAAAGACACTGGTAGTATGTCACGACACTCAAATACACTGGTAGTGTGTCACGACACTCAAAGACACTGGTAGTGTGTCACGACACTCAAAGACACTGGCCGTATGTCACGACACTCAAAGACACTGGCAGTATGTCACGACACTCAAAGACACGCAAAGACACTGGCAGTATGTCACGACACTCAAAGACACTGGCAGTATGTCACGACACTCAAAGACACTCAAAGACAGTAGTAGTATGTCACGACACTCAAAGACACTGGTAGTGTGTCACGACATTCAAAGACACTGGTAGTGTGTCACGACACTCAAAGACACTGGTAGTGTGTCACGACACTCAAAGACACTGGTAGTGTGTCACGACACTCGAAGACACTGGTAGTGTGTCACGACACTCAAAGACACTGGTAGTGTGTCACGACACTCAAAGACACTGGTAGTATGTCACGACACTCAAAGACACTCAAAGGCACTGGTAGTATGTCACGACACTCAAAGACACTTAAATACACTAGTAGTATGTCACGACACTCAAAGACACTGGTAGTGTGTCACGACACTCAAAGACACTGGTAGTGTGTCACGACACTCAAAGACACTGGTAATGTGACACTCAAAGACACTGGTAGTGTGTCACGACATTCAAATACACTGGTAGTATGTCACGACACTCAAATACACTGGTAGTGTGTCACGACACTCAAAGACACTGGTAGTGTGTCACGACACTCAAAGACACTGGCCGTATGTCACGACACTCAAAGACACTGGCAGTATGTCACGACACTCAAAGACACGCAAAGACACTGGCAGTATGTCACGACACTCAAAGACACTGGCAGTATGTCACGACACTCAAAGACACTCAAAGACAGTAGTAGTATGTCACGACACTCAAAGACACTGGTAGTGTGTCACGACATTCAAAGACACTGGTAGTGTGTCACGACACTCAAAGACACTGGTAGTGTGTCACGACACTCAAAGACACTGGTAGTGTGTCACGACACTCGAAGACACTGGTAGTGTGTCACGACACTCAAAGACACTGGTAGTGTGTCACGACACTCAAAGACACTGGTAGTATGTCACGACACTCAAAGACACTCAAAGGCACTGGTAGTATGTCACGACACTCAAAGACACTTAAATACACTAGTAGTATGTCACGACACTCAAAGACACTGGTAGTGTGTCACGACACTCAAAGACACTGGTAGTGTGTCACGACACTCAAAGACACTGGTAATGTGTCACGACACTCAAAGACACTGGTAGTGTGTCACGACACTCAAAGACACTGGTAGTGTGTCACGACACTCAAAGACACTGGTAGTGTGTCACGACATTCAAAGGCACTGGTAGTGTGTCACGACATTCAAAGGCACTGGTAGTGTGTCACGACACTCAAAGACACTGGTAGTGTGTCACGACACTCAAAGACACTGGTAGTGTGTCACGACACTCAAAGACACTGGTAGTATGTCATGACACAAACTGACTGGTAGCACCTCAGCGTTTGACACTAATGACCACTAGCAGTCCCTCACGATACAGAGACACGGGCAACAAGTAGCAACTCAATGAACTCCATGTCACGGCCCCGAGACAAGGCCGTTACTATGTCACGACACATAGACAAGGTCACCAGTATGTCACGACACCGAGGCAGACACTAGAGCGCTACTCCTCACGATGACCAACAAGTTCATTAAAAACACACACACACATACAAGCAGCCCGTGCCCCGTATCTTTCCATGCTCACAGACCGTGGACACTCCGTTTGTTGCTATTTATAGCATCCTGATGTCTAGCGATAGCACAGGTAGCTCTTATAGCCCCGTGTCTAGACATAAAACTATTACATCCACTGCTGGCAAACACAATGCCGATAACAGGGGCGGATAAAACAGATCGATCCGTGTTGAGTTTCCTCTTGTATTTTATTTGTCTGGTTGTCTGTCGGAATTTACTGACATTCAAACGGGGGTCCAGTGTCGTGTTGTAGCCCTTTATATATTAAAGTCGCTTCGTACAGCTCACTTCTTGTCTGGCTATTCAGTGGTGGATGTCAGTGGTGGCGTGCGTTCTGCACACACTTCCATCTCCCTCCCAGCTCCGTATTCCCACCATACTTCTCCCCCCCCCCCTCGCGGCGTCTACTAACCACAGACTTCTGTGACTTCTAAGTCTGTGCTGCTAACTCTGCCAGCCATGGTGCTCCATACAGCAGACAGAGCAAGCAAGCGATGTGGTGTCTATATAACAGTCAACCATGTCTGGGAGCAGACACTATAATATTCAACCATTCCAGGGTGCTGACACTATAATATTCAACCATTCCAGGGTGCTGACACTATAATAGTCAACCATTCCAGGATGCAGACTATAACAATCAACTATGTCGGGGTTCAGACAGTATAATATTTGACCATGCCAGGGTGCCGACATATTAACAGTCAACCATGCCGAGGGGGAGGGGGGAGTGACTGTAGGGCAGTCAGTTTCGTGGTTTGTCCAAGTTGACAGAGACAGCATTTTTAAATATAGAAAATCACGAATGATGAAAACTGATGATGCGAAAAGATAACCGCCCAGGAAAGACTAGGCTCTGATTTATTTTCTAAAAAAGAGAGGCTTGTTTGCTGGCGACTTGATTAACAAATAAATAAATAATGGAAGTGCAAGCAAGGAGTGGGCGGAGGTGCAGGGGGGACCAGGACAGATACGCGCGAGAGCTCAGTGGGTCCGTTACTAGACCATCTGAATGGCATGAGACATGGCCGCCATGCTTTGTGTGTCTTCCTGTTGGAAACCACCGTCGTTCTAAGTCCCGCTAGTCTTCCTGCTCACTCTGGTATTATCTTCTTAGCTGTGATGGCAGATAAGCATCCATTCGCCCAGTAAACTGAATCTAACCTAAGATGTAACCCTAAAGTTTTAGGAGTTTTTAAAATCAGGCTAGTATTAATTTTTATTTTCACTGGTATTTAAGATCCATCTTGGTCAGGGGCGGGCAAAGTACGGCCCCCGGATGTCTTTGGACAGGCCCGTCTGCCAAAATGTAAAGTGCACTTGTTTTAAATTTTTTTTATTCATCCTAGGTTAATTTGATTGAAATTTAATTTATCAAGTACAAGAACTTAGAAATCGGGAGTCCGTAACATTCTAACACAGACAAGGTACAGAGATAACAAATAACACGGCTGACATGTCTGATGGAGTCGTTAGAGATCATCGGGGACAACTGCCTTCAACGCAAAGGCTGGCTTTAAAGCTGTGAAAGAATTAAAACATATTCACTTTACACAATAAATTCGGTAAGTGAACGCCATTATGTACTCATTTGTTGTCCATTCCATTATCACAAGGTTTGTTGTGTAGTCACCTGGCCTGGGTTTTTGGTATTTTACCGGCCCGCCACACAGCTTAGAATTATGAGACCAGCCCGTAAAAAAAGCAAACTTTCTCCACCCCTGATCCAGGTAGTATTCTGTTTCACTTTCCAAGAATAGCTCCAATACAAATCTAGGAAATGTACCCCGTAAGACAGACCCCTCTCGTGAGTGGTTGTGCCACTACTGACATTGTTTGTCCCACTTTGTACCGAGAATTCTCTTCCACAGTCACTCTGCCTCGTCTTTTTTTCTGTGGCACCTTCTGCTACCTCCCTTCTGTGTCGATTTACTATCATCTATCATTTCTTTCACTAGTATCATCTATGATTTCCTCACTCTAACTTTATCTATTGTTTGTCTGTGACGCGAACAGCGATGATTAGAGTGATGCTGTTTATGTCTTTCACGATGTTTACTTCCACTTAAAGGGCTCACCACATGCAATGTATGATGTATCACTTGTCAGTGTTTAGTCTTTAACGAGTTCATGCTAACATGGATGTTCATATACTTCGGCACTGTTTTGCATTTACATCACATACATTTAAATTCTTTGTGAGTGTTTAGCCGTGAACAAGTCAGATATACAATGTAAAAGTTTAAATTTGTTTGCACGTTCTCGTCGCTTCACTTAAGAAAAAATATGGACATACTACACGAAGGTTTCAATCCCTTGCGTTTAGCCACTCGCTTATCAAATGAGACATGCAATATGAAGGTTTCCATCCTTTGGAAGTGTTTAACCTTTCACTTAACGAGTTAGACGTGCAACATTAAACTTTCACCGACTCGTGCGCGTGCTGATCATCGCTAACTTGATGCGATTTTTTTGTTTTCAGAACGGCCCTGGGCTCGTGACAGGACATGCTGTCTGCAGCAACAAACTGCATCTGATGGCTGCAATACGTGTTAATGGGTGGGTTGACACCCTGTAGAAGTACAGCAGTTGTGTGTGTGTCTGTGTGTTTGAGGGGTGGGTGGGGTGGGGTTGGGGGCCACAAGCCACGCCCTGTCGTTCCTGTAAGTAAAATGCCTGCATAATGCCAAAGGTGATCGTCACAAGAACAGAGAAAGAAGATGGCAAGGAGAAAGGTCAGCATGATGACCTCCTGAATGCAGGTCACTGTCAGGTCCACGTGGCAAAGAATGCACTAAAGGCACTCCGTGCAGCAAAGACAAACCACCGGAATGCGATAGCTGGTCGTAGCCCCTGTACACACCCGAAATAAATAAGGGCAGAAAAGTCAGTCGCAGCACACCTACCCCTTAACGGCTTAACCCATCGCTAAACATCGCTGAGGTCGGTAGAGGAAAGATGTCGACTGACTATTGGTTCGGGGATGGAACCGCATGTACCAGGTGAAACAAGTACTTATACGAGATACTGAGTTCTTTGTGAGTGGCTTGAACACAGTTTTTCTAGATGGGGAAACATCTTTAGCTTTGGCTTGTCTGTCTCACAAAATGAACACTGTCATAAAGGTCGTCATCAAGAACAACCTTAACGATACACAGAATATTTGTACACACCGTACTGTCAGGTGACTGTGTAATGACATCAGGTAAGGCTGGCAGTGCAGCGGTCGGGAGGAGGTTTGTCAAAGAGACCAATGTTTTTCATAAATTCTCTTCACCAGCAGCCGCCTGTACCACACATTTCAAAAGACGGAGTCAGACAGTGCAGCAAGCTTAAATGATCGTCCTATAGAAGGAGATTCGACTACGAGACATTGCACACGAAAGTCACTGATCTTTCTGTGCGCAGAAAATAATACTATTATAATGATCGATGGGCCGCCATATTTGGAAAGACTTCCTAGCTTCACTTTCTCTTCTCTTGTTGCACAAATCCGGCGACCTGCAAAAGATGCTTGAGGCGAGCAGGTGGTGAGGTGTGTTCTTTTACGAGGCCCAGGTAAATGTCCCAAATCTTGACCCAGGTCATTCATCGGTAATCTTTTTACTTCCACTTCTTTAACAGCAATGGTGACAACATCAATAATAATAATAACGGAACCATATAGCAGCCTTCCACAACGAGTTTTATAAAAACAGAAAAGGTATTGCAGGAAGGGGTCCACTGCACAGCACCATCAGATACATTCAACTGTGTGTGTGTGTGTGTGTGTGTGTGCGTGTGCGTGTGTATTTGGATGACGCTGCCGCAGTCGATCTACGCCGATGTGAGGCCAGTGAAGATGAAGGAAAGAAAGACGAGGATACAGCGGAAACAGTGGTAGGGAAATATTCTTAACATCGGAAGGACCAGTCATCGACAGCAGTAACGCTGACAATTAAGCGACTTTCGCTGGTCGTCTGCTTGTAGACTGTCCTCGCAGACGATCCTCGGAGCGAAAGTGGGTGGCGAGGGACTGCTAGCGCATGCGCAGTCAGCCACTTGACGGCCCAACGAGGTCGATACTGATCACGTCGGCCATTATCAGTCTGTCTCGTTGGCGGTCTCAGCCGCAGATAATAACTGTTGGGTGCGTTTTGTGTGTGGAGGGGGGAGGGGATGGCTAGGGGATTGGGGGAAGAAGGGGTGGAGGCTGTAGTAGAGGGGTACGTGCGTGCTCGAGGACAACACTGATGACGACAGACGATAGCGCCGCCGCTAGTGATAATGGTGGTGGTGGTCGTGGTGTGTGTGTGTGTGTGTGTTGGGGACGGGGAGGGGGAGCTGTGTTTTTGTTGATGTCGGCGGAGATTGGTGATTGCAGTGCTGCTGGAGTCTATGTGGACCTAGTTACCACGCCGCCATGCCCAGAAGTTACGAGAAATTCTTCTCAAGTGGTTGACGATGACAGGGGCAGAGCTCAGGGGGTGGGGGGTGGGGGAGAGGATTGATGTTTTACGCCGAGCCAGTATCATGGCCAAGCAGAAAAAAGAGTGCCTGGGACAAGACTTGAACCCAGGACACCCAGTCCTCACTGTATTGGTGAAAGGCGTTAACCACTGCGCCACCGGAGGTCTCGCAACAGAAGAGAAGTGGGCGTGAAGAGACAGCGGCACTTGGAGAAACACCCAACAGTGACAACCGCACGACAAATGTTCAGTCTTTCTTCTCGCTTTGCACATTTTTATGAGTGAGTGAGTGAGTGAGTGAGTGAGTGAGTGAGTGAGTGAGTGAGTGAGTGAGTGAGTGAGTGAGTCGCTCCATGCAGATGCCTTCAAACGCTGTGGCCTCTATTCCCTGGGACATGCTTTGTGACCTAAGCCTCTTCTAAGCAGATCTGGATGTGATTAAAAATGTTTTTATAGCCTAAGATAATACGCAAGCAAGGATTGTTCAACAGAAACACCCATGATAAATCAATCCAAGCTGTGCGCTGGCATCTTTAGATGTCGCTCCCTCCGATAACAGAACAGGTGGGCGTTTTTCTGAAGATCTGATGCCGACAGAGCAGACGATATCAAGGAGCCATTTGTCGAGATGGCGCGTGCGTCTGGAGAACTCGGCGTCAAACGTAAACTCTAGGCTTCGCGTTTTATAAACAAATATTGTACAAGTGATTAACGACATTTTTTTCTTCTGGAGAGTAGTGAAAATATTCTAATCCATGTCGATTTCTGTCGACCCATTCGACCAGTTAACGTGGGAACTCGCCGGAGCGGAACGCTGTGTGAAGTGCTGCCTGCCCCGGTCTGTAGTCTCGTGCTGCTGCCCCTCCCCCCATCCCCTACCACTCCATTCAGGGCCGTTACACTGGAGTTAAACAGAACCTCGTTGCTACAACAATGACGATTTTGTTTCCAACGTGGAGTTATTTTTAGTCAAGAACCAGATTTAGCAAGGTTTCCCTTTCCTCGGGGTAGGGGGAGGGGACTCTCGGTTATGGATGGGGTAAGGGTTAAAATATGTTTTTTTTTTTTTTGCCGTTGCTATGCACACAGCTACTTTTTTCCTATAAGCAAGTTGATCTTAGCTGTGATAGTCAGAGCAAAGAAACAACTGTTGCAAATGACTGCCACTACAAACATGTGGTAACACCTGTGACCGTAGCCAAGGGCCTCGGTGTATTTACGCCTCTTCAGCACACTTTGTGCCCTCAACCGACCCACGCACACTGAAGCGACCATGTTCCGCTTTTGTTGTCCAACTACGCAGGTAGAGGTACCGCGGCCACGACCCCCGGGGTCGAAAACTGCTGCTGATGACTGCCAGGTGATTAGACTCGTGTCACGTGCCACATGCGCAGCATTTAATCCGTGGCTCTGCTCAGCTTCGCCACAACAGAAGAGACAAAGGTTAGATATCTGTCCTCGGCCAGGAATCACAAAGGGCTTTTCAGTTGGAAATATTCGCGTCACTTTTTTTGCGTGACAAAAGAATGCTGATTTTCGTGTGCACTAGTGTGGTTGTGCGGGTGTGTGAGCAAAAGCTGACCAAGACCTCTTTACGGGATCTGAATTTATGGTTTGGGATTAAGGGAAAAGGAAACCTTGGCTTAAATGATAGAGACTGATGTTCCGCTGCAAATTGAGACCTACTGCCTTGTCGCCAGTGGGCAAACCCGCATGCCACCATAAAGTAGTTCCCTATTATCTCAACAGAGTAGACGTAGTAATCTGTCTTCCAACAGTAGATCCAGTGTCTGAGCTTCCAAGCAGTACCCGCCTCAAGCAGACCCACTTTCCATCATCTATG
This sequence comes from Marisa cornuarietis, assembly GCA_004794655.1. Taxonomy (NCBI): domain Eukaryota; kingdom Metazoa; phylum Mollusca; class Gastropoda; order Architaenioglossa; family Ampullariidae; genus Marisa; species Marisa cornuarietis. The sequence continues at coordinate 6,747,999 of SMMW01000001.1, forward strand.
CAGTAGACCCACTGATCCTGCATCCACATGGTAAACTTACACAGCAGACCCAGTGTCCATGCTTCCAAACAGTAGACCCACCTACCTGGCTCCAGCAGACCCAGTGCCCTGCGCCCACACAGCAGATCCAATGCCCTGCCTCAACACAGCAGAGCCAGTGCCTTGCCTCCACACAGCAGACCCAGTGCCCTGCCTCCACACAGCAGACCCAGTGCCCTGCCTCCACACAGCAGACCCAGTGCCCTTCCCCCCACACAGCAGACCCAGTGCCTTGCGCCCACACAGCAGACCCAGTGCCCTGCGCCTACACAGCAGACCCAGTGCCCTGCCCCCACACAGCAGACCCAGTGCCCTGCCTCCACACAGCAGACCCAGTGCCCTGCGCCCACGCAGCATACCCAGTGCCCTCCCACCTTGCCAGAAAGCGCTCAGCTAACACGTGCGTGTCACGGAAGGTTCCAGAACTCGCCGCATAATGATGGAGGTCAGTTCCCCGTTCCGCGAGGTCACCGACAGGAAGGCAGATTCGAGCGAAGTATCTGTCAGCACATTTTTAGTCCAGCGGTCGATATGAAAGTGGAGGAGCGAAATCAAGGCAGCGGCCAGGCTTCAGGAAAATAAAATCGTTAGACACGGAGGATATCTATTGACAATGCCGCAGGTGACTTCGTTAGCGCGCCCTGTTATCGGCTGTCCCCTCTGACGCGGAGGGGGAAAATTGGCTGCACCAGATTCTGAGTGCTACTAGTTGCAATAAGATGTTCTGGAAAAGATCGAACGTTGATTATATCCCTGTTATCTTTTTGTGATGCTTTAATTTGATCCCACCCGTGTCTACGTGGCAAGGAAGACGAACAAACTGACACTAATATCTCCCCCGCCTTCCATAGTCGACGGAAACCAATAAACACCAGTAAGCGACTAATCACCAGTAAGTAAGACTCACCTACACATACAACAATAAATACCGATATGTAAACCAATAATAATACATCAAACAATAATTACCAGTAAGAAAATCATTATCACCATTAAGTACGTCAATAATCACTAGTAACCCGATAATTACCAATGCATTACCACTAATCATCATTTGATAAACAGTCCATCACCAATACGAAAACCAACGATCACCTCAAGCGTACTTATTTTAAATAACGACAAGAAGCTGTTTACTTAGCCACTGGCTGTAAAAGTCGGGTATTTTCACTTAAATCAAGTTAATTAAATGGTTTCTTGGTACATCTTAGAAATTATTTGCATTGAGTTTTCGTTTTTGGTCTTCATGTTTTTTCTCGAAAAGGGGACATAGTTAATGAACTTCAGACAGAAGTCGGTCCAGGGGCCATCTAAACTATTTGTGTTATCGCTCTTTATTTGCCAGATCTTTATAACATTACGTATTCACTCTTTCGTTCTCTTTGACACACACACACACACACACACACACACACACACACACACACACACACACACACACATTCTTGTGTGGAAACAAACAAATTCACTTACAAATATTGAAACTTGGGGTCTATAAGTGAAGGCAATATAAAATGAAACGCCAGGGGCCATATTTGCCTGACGATGAGTGTTAAAGGCCAACCCGATTGCTGAGCGAAAAATCGCTGGAAACAGAGCACAAAGTATCACAAAAACATGTTCCTGTGGTCGTTTATGACAGAGAGGCATGAAAGATTTTATATTAATATTTTTCTCTAAAGCACACCTGGATTTGTCGAGAAAACAGGAAGTGACAAAACGAACGTATTTCTAAAAATAGCACCGTTTGCACTAGCTGAAGTCGAAGAGAAAAGATGCAATCCTCGGTAAAAGAAAACTGAGCAGGACACATTGTGCTGTTGCTGAATGTTCTCTTCGACACTCAGAGTGAGTTAGTTTGTACTCATGAAGGAAATCCTAAAGATAATGGCAGCAACCGCCAGTGGATTAACTTTATTCAAACGTGTCATGCAAACTCATTGGCCCCCACACCGTACTCATGAATTTGCTCATTTCAAGATCGATTGTAATCCAGTCACTTATACAGTACAAGCAAGTTTTTGACTTTCAGTAAACCGAAGAAATCTTATTCCTACAGCAGTGCTTACTATAAAAAAGCACGAGACGTTAAAACCAACTACGACTGGTGGTAGATCAAGCACCAGATATACAACATCGACGGTTTCTACCCCGGATCTGGTCTACAAGTAACATCGTGTGACAGTCACAAACACAACATCAGTCGTATCTTAATCCAGTATAATGCTCAAAACAACTGACAGTGTGAGTGCACCATTGATGTGCGTGATCGAAATAGCTAAAAAAAAAAAAAAAGGAAAAAAGAATTGAGGCTGATAAACATATTATGAGGAGCTTAAACGGGAACACGTGCGATCGAGTATCAGTAAGTAAATAGAAAATTTTGCATGCAGCTAAATGAGGAAGAAATAAGTTTTTGCATAAACATGTTTCAAACTATCATTATACTTTTAATTGTAAAAAAATCCTTATCAGCAGTCAGTTTTAACTATTGTTGCCCATTAAATTTTGATCCGATTGACTTACCAGTCTGTTGAATGAATTCAGTTTAGACCATTTAATTATTTTTTAACTTCATTCGAAGCTTCTAAATAAATTCCAATCTGTAGGGCTGTATTCAGCGGTTTCATTTTTGGGGCGAACAAAATCGCTTCTTGAACACGACAACCTGAGTGATGTTTCTTCATTTCACTCGAAGACATCCATACTCGTTGTTACAAATAATTTGATCACGTGAGAGAACTCTTCAGTATAGGAGAATATTTGTTTCCCGCCTTCCTAGTTGCAGGTGAGAATGCCGATGTTTGAAGGCTTATATCTTTAACATTAACGATCGTTATGTACTCATATTTTGGGAATTATTATTTTAAAACGAGCTTAACCTGATCATAAATAAATAATATGGCGAGCGAGTTGACCTTTATTAAGATGTAGCTGTATCAGTCTGGCCGCCAGAGTCCGTCTCACAAAAAGAGTGAGAGATGCAAGACTAGACTAATCATTTCACAGTCGGATCAAACTTTATCAATCTGGATAAAGACAGAGTCTCGCAGAGGTCATGACAAAAAAAAAAAAAAGACAAGGTATGGCTGAAGAGAGCTTCAAGTTCAATTCTGGTCTTTATGCCTTTACGGACATGGAAATTGTTTACGCCATGTCTTTTCAAGCCGCTGAGTATGAGTATGTGTGTGTGAGAGAGAGAGAGAGGAAGGTAGTGGTACCTAGGGTAACACCCACAGGTAAAAGGCCGCTCGTTGACGTCACAGTGACGTCACCTTTGGACCAGCTGTCTGACAGTTTGCCTTTCCACTCCAGTCTCTATATTTCAGACGGTGCTGTCACACTGACACTGGATCAGCTAAAAGTGGCGACGTTGATTCTGTTCTGTCTAGACACCCAGCTCTTTCGTCCTCCTTCGCCAGCCTGACGTGCTCTGTCCAGCACAGGACAAATCTGTCTGGAAACCCTGGCGGCCCCTTGCTAATAACCACTGGATGACAGAGAGGCTCTCCCCAGGTTTACCTCCGATGTGCCAGTACAGTTATCAACACTTATCGTCAGGCACCAAGCTCGCGCGGCAAGAGTGGAGAGATTTTGGCAGTTGGTTCTTCGGAGGGTCTCCGACGTAGTGTAACGTAGAGATGACGTGAGAGTGACGTTAACACGGCGTTAGAATCGCGACAAAAAAAGATCTATCTGGAACAGGACTTAAAGATAAGAAGACTTCTTTCAGGAGAAAGTTGAACGAACTCGAATTCGAAAGTTGCGTTTCCCTCAGATGTGTCGTGTTTCTTGCTCGGAGGAAAGACTAAACGTCCGCTGTTTTGTTGATGCAAGTCTTCATGTCGTTACAATGTGACGTACTCCACAACTTCACATGTCCGACATCCAGCAGATCTCAAAAGATGGCTCACAACGGAGAACTGGGGCCATGACGGTTACCGTCGACAGGACTAAAGGATGATGATGATGAAGATAACTATAACTATGATGATGACAACGACGATGACAATAATGATGGTAAAGATGACGTCACACTCGTAGAACTTTTTATTATCTTCGGATTATTTGGGTTATAACCACGTGTTACTAAAGGCGTTTTTTTCACGTGTCCCTGTAAAGCAAGGGTGGAGAACTTATTTTCTTCTAAGGACCATTGATATTTATGACATCATTCGCGAGATGTACAAAATTATCTACCTAAAAATTAGCCTACTTTATTTTTGGTCAAGCTGTAGTATCAGTACAGTATGTTAAGACTTTTACAACGTGTACAATCTCAGCCTGCCTGGCACTGCTTCCCTCTGTCACCACAATCACCCCCTTTTCGTATTTAGGAGCGGAAACTATGCTCTGCCATATGAAAAGCATAGCGAAACAACTGCTTGGAGTCTGTAAAATATGTTTATAACTAAAAAGTTCCTAGAGAGGACAGAGTATTCAATAACACAACATAACTATTTAGTACACACATACCTTCTCCCGAGGGAGGACTTCATGGCACTTACAGAGTGTCTACACACACACACACACACACACACACACACACACACACACACACACACACACACACACATGTTTGCACGTGCACAAATAAACTCATAAACCCAAACGATTTTTTTTTATCAGGCAAAGCTTTTTCATTTGCTCAACCTTTGGAAATCCACGAAAGGATGTTTGACACTTGTAGGCCTGAACTGTACACTAACGTAACCAGTAATTTCAACGATCATTTTAACCATCAATGTCAACGATCATTTTTTAGTATGAACCGCCATGGTCGAAGAACGCTAAGCACATCAACACCCGACATCGAGATGGTCTACCCTCGACTTGGAGTTAAGGTCACGTGCATGCACAATTCTCTTAAATCGTCTTTATATCCCCGGGGTAGCCGACGAGAAGCAAACGGGTCTATCCCGTGATGTACTATTATGTGTCCTGTCCATCCCATAATGAACATTCCTCGTTTTTCCCTTAAAATTTACGTTATAGTTATTATTATTCACATATACATTTATGTTGCTATGAAAAAAACTTAGAGATTTACTAACATTTGTAATTGCCTTTGCGGATCAAATGATTTCGCGGGGTGTATACGGCCCACGGGGCGGGGGTTCCCCACCCCTGCTGTAAAGCGAGGTGGACCTTTTATTGTCCCCCCCCCCCCCACTTCAGTCGGCGTCTACAAGTTTATTGCTGCGCCATCTCTGTTTGTGTCTGCTAGTTTATTTCGCCCTTAGCTAAGTTAGCTAAAGTTCGTTAGACTGCTGCGCCAAGTCTGTGTCTACTGCTGTAATTTTCCTTCCCTGTCGGTTCTTGTTTGTACATCTGCACCGTAAGAATGTCTTTAATTAATGCTCAGAGCAGCTCGTCAGCTTCACGTACCCCGTCTCCCGTTGTAGCTTTTACGAAAACAGGTTTCCTGAGCATGACACCACTGCCACTGAAGCCTGGTCTGCCTCTTTATATGGCCGTGCCTCATGACAAAAGAATGTGTATGTGTCAGGATGTGCGTATGTGCGTATATATGTGTGTGACGTGTACAGCCTGACTCAAGAGAGATGACCAAGTGTTCGACTTGCATGGATTCGATGGATCTGAAACTGAATCTAACTACGCGCGCGCGCGCGCGCGCGCGCGTGTGTGTGTGTGTGTGTGTGTGTGTGTGCGAGATTTGTGCGTGTGTCTTTGTATGTAACACAGCGAGAGAGATATATATATGTAGTTTGGAGAAGAGAGAGAGTGTGTATATGTGTGTGCGTGTATGTATGTGTGTATATATGTCTGTGTGTGTGTGTGTGTGATAGAGAGTGAAGGAAAGGAGCGCATGCGTGTGCGTGAGTCTTTGCATTTAACAGAGAGAGAGAGAGAGGAGTATGTATGAGAGATATAGAAGAGAGAGAGAGGAGTATGTATGAGAGATATAGAAGAGAGAGAGAATGTGTATATGTGTGTATATATATATGTATGTGTGTATGTGTGTGAGAGAGAGAGAGATATGAGCGCACGCTTGTGCGTGTGTCTTCTTAGTATGTAACAGAGAGAGAGAGGGGGGGACTGGTGTTTCACGCCGCCAGCAACTAAGGCCATATCACGGCGCGGCAGCCAGCCCTGTAAACAGATGCCACATGCAGAGAAAGAACAGCATGCCCGAGACGAGAGCTGAACCCAGGACAGACAACCTTCACTGTATTGGTGACAGGCGCTAACCGTTGCGGTACTGGACCACCCAACAGAGAGAGAGAGAGAGAGAGGAGCATGTGTGAGAAATAGAGAATAGTGAATGGGTATATGTGTGAGCGCATGTGTGTGTGAGTGCGTGCATGAATGTGTGTGCGTGTATGTATGTGCGTGCGCGCGTGTATGCAGGCTCAGTCACTAGCTGTCCAGCTGCTTGGCGATTCCATTCATGGTTCACAGTACGCATCTTAATGAACAGCGACCTCCCTCATTCACTCACTCACTCACTCGATAGTGTGAGGCCATGTTGTGCCGAGCCCTGCCTCCACTCCCAACGATTTTTACATCAAATCGAGTCTGTGGTGTAAAAGTGCGGCAGTTTGGTTCCCACGCAACCAGGCAATCGATAGCAGCGGAGGATGCATTCATGAAAGCGGGGCCCCTCCCGATCGGCTAGGAACGCAATATCTTCCGGACCGCTTTCGCATTGAACTTCTTGTTTCCAGGCCATTTCTTATGAAAATGCTTGCAGCCGCACTGCCTGATGCCAAGTCGGTTCGACCCAGCGGCTGTAGTAGACATTCCCACAGAAAGTCGCAATAGGGCTGAGAGTAGTGCTCTACAAGATTGATTTACGGGTGTGTAGAGGACCGGGTGGGAAGCGGCTGGTAATGGAATGTGCTGTACAGACATCTACCTTTCTCCTCTACACACTTACACGCGTTGTACAGACTTGAAAACCTTTCCCTTCCTGGATTTCTTGCAAGTCCTGTACACGTTAAGCTATGTGACCAAAGAAATCTCTTCATCTTCAGGAACTGCCGGAATAACCCATTATACGAAAACACATAAATGATTTCTTTACAAAAATACATAAAAATTGCTTTTTGTTCAGATCTTCAGATTGATTACTCTCGAAACTACATTGAACAAACCAAATGAGTCTGTCCAACTTTAAGGCTGTCAGCCCAGAAAAAAATCTTTAAAACTGCTCACCTGTCAGAAGAATATTTGAGTAGCCTTGAGAATATCTTAGTAGCCTTTAAGAATCTCTAAGTAGTCTCTGCCGACCGATACCAGCCCCGTGGTATTATTTTCCCGCATTGCTGAAAAGTAGCATGCCATGCTCGGTATACGCTGGGACTAATTATTTCTGTTGAGTAATGCCATCTTTAGTGATAGTTTGAGGTGAGTGAGCGCCATCCTTAGCATTTCGTTGACTCAAAGCCATCTTTAGCATGTATTAATTGTTATATCTGCAAGCACACGTGTTTGATTGTTTGATTGCTTTTTTTGTTGTTTTTCTCTTTGCTTCTTCTGAACACGATCAGTTTTGAAAGCCTAAATGGTGTCGGTAACTAAGACTATTCACTGTGATCGTCCGAAAGGTTGTTCTCATTGTCACTTAGCTATAGCCATTAGGAGAGTAATTGATACTAAGGTATGCTAACTGCATGCTACCTGCCATCTCTATTCACGATTTCTAGCAATCTCTACTTCGCTGACTTAGCAGGCATTAATAAAAATAACAACAAAATTACATTCCAGGCGCTGGTTGCAAAACATGTTTCTAAACCTTAAAACTGTTCTAAAGAAGCAAAATCTCTTCTTAGTCATTTTGATGCACTGCACTAGAACATACAAAAAAATTGTGCGGACAGGACGGAAAGTCAGACCTAAACAACTTTATCTTACTTAAAGCAGTTTTAGTTTTTAAAATTCTAAAGTTGTGGTGAGCACTTTAAACTGATTATCTAAATAGATTTAAGGCCTAAAAGTGTTTAAAATTAGAAATGTGTTGTGCATCTGGCCCCAGCTTTGACCGTGACGGGGGATTTAGAAGAATAAAAAGTTCCCGATTTAGAGTATATACCACCTTACACTTTGCTCTTTTGAGAAAAACATTTTAAATATTACTCTTAGTAGTCACAGTAATAATGAAATTGCCCTGTACCAAGATATTCTTCCGCGTTAGGTATTTACTTTTTTCCTTGCATTATTTTTGCAGTCCAGTTTTAACTGAAGTCCAGTAGAGCCAACAGTGACATTACCAGCAACTGAAGGTCAAGGAAACATAAAAAGTGTGTGTAAACATAAGAAGTGTGTAAACATCCAACATAAAACCCTTCGATCGAGCGGTGGTGATGCGGCTATTAATAGCGAACGGCGTTCACATCCAGATCTGGACGAAAGGTACTCATGGGAAAGAAAATCGAAGACGATGCACTAGAAGTGTCCATAAACACACGTGGGTCGGGACAACTGTCTCACGAAGCTTAGTCCCCGAGTCTGGTTTACGAAAGTCACTGAAGTGGTCTGATTCAGAAGCCAGTCCAAAAATGAGGTCCACGAAAGTGTGCTGCAGGGCACGTGCTTGTAGTGACAGTTGTTTCTGCAGGCCAGCGTCTGCTTCGGAACTTTGAGAATGGGTAGGAATGAGGACCTGATGCACGAAGCCATGTTTGTTTTGCAGTACAGAATGTCATCGAGTCCAATCATATTGGAATGTTGAGGGCACCCGCGACTACGCCAGGTTAACGACAATCTTAACGCTTCATTTGAATAACAGCATAAAATATTTTATATTCTTCGTCCTCTGTGCGCGTTGAGAGTTCAAACCTAGAGGAAGCCCATGAAGAAACTGCAGAAGGGAAACAATCCATTCAAAGAGTTTCAAGTTACGGAATGATGTGCCGTCCTGTACACTGTATAACGTGCACTGTATTAACTGCGTGTCACGCGCCATCCTGTGCAGTGCACATACAACCACGTAAAATCCTATACAGAGTAGATTTACGAATCACGTAGTCGTAAAATCATCCTATACCGTGTAAATCTACCAATCACGTAACACCCCGTACCGTGTAGATTTGCGAGTCACTTATGAAGGTTTGGGGGTCGTAAGATAAGATAGTACAATCAGACAGATAAGGTGAGACTTTCTTTATCCCAGAGGGCAATTACTGTATATGCAGTGTACATTATGGTACATTATGGTACATTATGGTATAGCGTCTACGCAGGTCACAAACGTGGTTTTATGAGGGAAGGAAACCCGACCGATGCAGATGCAGGTCGCTGGTAGGAACGGTTATGCAAATCATCAAAGTAGGAACTAACGTGTGGCTAAAGACCCTCTGAACATAGAGAAATGTAGTTCACAGGAACCAAATGGATGTTGGGACGAAAGTTCCAGAGACTGTAACCTCGGTCAGCATGTTGAGCTAAGTCCAGACTTGCCAATACATTTTCCCCCCAACACTTTGCGACTTTTAAAACTTAGACGCTTCGCCACTTTGTTTCATTGAGAACAAACTTTCACAGCCGCCTTACGATCACTAAAGTAGTCTCGCGAAAAGTTGCCTGTGGGTGTGACACGGTGACTACAAGTTAGTCATATTCTATTTCATTGTTTATTATTACGTTGCTTTTTAAACGCCTGCATATTTACAAGTTTACAGACCTGTTGAAAATCGTACACTGGTCTGAACTTAAGCTTCTTACTGCACTTCCAACGGTTACTTGACAGGTTGAAGACAGGCAAAATCGTGTTTATGAGCGAGGAAGGAGGTGGGTGGTGGTCAAGTCGACCAATTGTTGCTGTCAGCAGCAACGATTCACTACTGACTGTTGCTTTTATTTTGGTTCATCAGCTGGTCCAGCTGTTTGCTAAGTTCGACAACGGTGACAGCGTCATCGTCAACCTTAAAAATTACCTTCCGTCACCCACAACAGAAAATCTTTCTTTATTTATCTTTTTCTTCGAATCAACAAAGCATAATGAAAAGCAGAATTTGACTGCTTTGGCAGGTAAATTATCACCCGTTCAACCACAACAGAAAAAAAAGATGAAATCTGTCTTTACATGTCAGCAAATAAAAAAAGGAAAACTTTGTAACTTGCATTTCTTTTAAAGAGAGACGCTATTGAACAGCCAAGGTACGCAATATAATGTGACTGAAATGAAATTATAGTCTAAGTCTAACTGAACTGCAATAAAGGAACGTTCAGGGGCCAGTTGCACAACATGCTTCTAAACCTTAAAACTGTTCTAAAGAAGCAATATCTCTTCTCTGCCATTTAGATGCATTGAACAAGAACATACAAAAAATTGTACTGACAGGACGGAAAATCAGACTTAAACAACTTTATCTTACTTAAAGCAGTTTTAGTTTTAAACATTCTAAAATTGTGGTGTGCACTTTAAACTGATTATCTAAACAGATTTGAGGCCTAAAAGTGCTTAAAATTAGAAATGTGTTGTGCAACTGGCCCCAGTGCCCTCCCAAGGAAGGTACGCAATATAATGTGACTGAGATGACCTTTATAGTCGAAGTCTAACTGAACTGCAATAAAGGAGCAGTCAGTGCCCTCCCAAAGAAGGCCAGCGCAAAGGAGCGCGACGACAGGGTCTGCGCAGTATGTCAGACTTCAGACACAATGAAAACATTTCACAGCGAAAGGGAAGAAATTATTGTACGTGGGATCTGTTTCAAAGGTCAAAACGTTAAGGTCAACAGTAATTCAACGCACGCACGCACTTTTTCTACTCCTCCTCCCCCCATCCCCTCCCGTATATCGCCTGCTACTACTTTCAGTTCGTGTGCACCTGGTACTTTTGTTGGTATCATTCATTCAGACATGATCAGCACTTGCTTGCTTGTGGTAATATCTTCACTTCATGGTGTCTACTGCGTCGTGAGTCATGGTATCTACTCATGTAGACACTCGGCGAGAAATCCGAGACTACTGGCTTCAGTTTCTCATCACTCTGCTGTCAGCTTTCAAACTCATCCGCGTTGGTTATTTCGAACATTGTGTAAAACTAAACAACATCATGCTCTTTATCATTTCAACACTAATCGCAGAATTCCTGCGTTTTTCTCGTGTTCAACACAAATAGTAAGCTTCCTGCGATTTTATATCCAATTTACTGCTTCCACTTCTTTATATCCTTCTTGTACATATTAACCCTTATTAAAAAAATTTACAATCATCAACAGTACGGTTGTTCCATACAGTTATAGCTAGGAAATATTCGGAACATATTTTGTTTCGTATTTCAGTTATTTTAATTTTATGGGAAGAGTCGAATAAGTTTTGCTAATCGTGTTATATAACAAAGTAGAAATCATTATTGTTTTTTTTTTTTTTAAACTTCCTTTTTCTTACGACTGCTGTCTTCTGCTTCCTTGTACTTTAACTTTACACAATATCAAGAAGCTGATAACTCTGCCTGCGCTCATTTGACAAGTAACGATTTCTAATTTTATTTCTCCCTTTTCCCCTAAGGAAGCTGCCGTTGACTGAATTATCAGCGAGCAGAAGACACTTCGGAAACCCCAGACACTTGTGACACTTGTTGGAACACTTGTGTCTGGGGTTTCCGAAGTGTCTTCTGCTCGCTGATAATTCATATACACAACCCGTGACCTGTTGGAGAATATAGATACACACAATAAACTCTTACTACAGGATGCAGATGTCTGCACAATGACAGACAAGGAACTGCACTAGAGCAGCGAGGTAACTGCCCTGACAAACTTCTCTCTTTCTGTTCAAGATAATTTTGCACGCTTGAATGCTCCTGGGCTCGGGTAGCCCTTCCCCCCCCCCCACCAAAAAAAATGCGTTGTCTGTAAAAAGACCTTGAAATAATACCTAAGGTGATCAGATTGTGAACATACGGCATAATAATAAGTGTGAAAACAGTTTTGCTTACTAAGCTTTTTAAGCCTTGATGAGTATTCGTAGGTACGAGGCTCTCGAGCAGCTCACATCTCTCATCTCTCTTCGGATTTTTTTTTTTTTTGCGCGGCAGGATTGTTTTAGCGGGTCACCGACTTAGTAAGGACACTACGGTCAGAGCTAGTTTGACTTCGTTACAGGTTGGAACCTACACGATTAAAATCCGTTTAATCACAACTGTCATGCTCAATTAGAAATGCTTTTGGCTATTTTTAGGGTCTGGTGGAGGAAAGAACTTGCTTGCATGTCTCTCTGTAAGTGCGTGTGGTTGAGAATTCGAGAGTGAATTGTGTGTGTGTGTGTGTGTGTGTGTGTGTGTGTGTGTGTGTGTGTGTGTGTGTGTGTGTGTGTGACACTACAGGTTCTTTTGTAGACGAGAAAACTGAGATGATAGATTAGAAGCCCACCTGTTCTCTTAAGGTGATGACTTTTAGCAAACAGCTTCTAACTCTTTAGCACAGGACACGTGTCAATAGCAAAGTGTCTTGGCGAGACATGTGAACACCTCAAACCCTACCCCCCATTTCTCATGTGAACAACACCCATATGTGAACACCTCACAACCCTAGCAGCTATTTTGATGTGAACACCCCACAGCTGTTCTGAAGGAATGTTCACATGGTGTACGGTAAGAATGTAGACGACTGTGTTTTATTTTCACTATCAGTGTGTGACTGCAGGCTGTCCTTGATGCATGTTCCTCTTGTGTTACTTTGACCGAAAAACTCGTTTCTAATTAGGAATTATAAAGAATAGTCATTGTCAAGAGACAAACAAGTTGTCGCAGTTAGAGCCTCTCGTCGTGAGGGAGTCAGCGAGTCATGTTCAGTGTAACTAGTAATTTAATAAAATGAAATATGAATCACAAGTCCGAACAAGATTGTCGTCTGCGGGTTGGTCTGTAGCCCCATGTTTCTACAGGCAGTGACTGACACAACGGTGACAAACAAATGACTGGCCACTGGCAGCATGCCACTGGAAGTCAAGAAAACACTGTTTTGCCCTGAGTTTCATTTTTTTTAAATACATCCGTGCGTGAAAACGGTTTTGTACTTGTTTGTATCTTGTCTGACAAGAAGTCACGCGCATGCATGTATTTCTGCATGTGTGAGCTCAGCATGTATGTCATTGTTTATGTGTATCTGTCTGTCTGTGTGTGTGTGTGTGAGGGATAGAGAGAGAAGGCGTGTTACGTGTGTGTGTGTGTGTGTGTGTGTGTAAGTGCCGTATGCGTGACTACAGGTAAGGAGAGCAGAGCAGGACGAAGAAAATGAGCCCGCATTTCTTAAATAAAACACAAAAAACAACAAACCCTCCCCCCCCAAAAAAAAAACCTAACCGCTGTTGGCGGGGCCCGCACGGCGGGGAGGCAATTACTCAGGGGAAATGGTCGCGCTTGAAGATGCCAGAAGACTGAGGAAATTAGCCGAATGCGCATGCACATGCATAAAGATAGTTCCACAAACGCATTTCACTAACGTCTAGGAAGTACGTTCCTCTCATGTCTGAGAAATCACAATCAAACCTCACACCACGTGACACTTTCTGTTTGTTTCTTTGATGGAAGTATTTTAGCGGCAAGTGAGTATGTGTGCAATATATCGCCTTTACAAGTCTATACAGAAAGAGGTAATATATTAGGTGATTCACCGAATTTAGTGAAATAGAAGCATCGCGAGTGTTAATAAATGTTATACGTGGTCTTCATTAGTGGTTCATTATCTACTTTTGTCAGGTGACCTGGCGGGTGCCCCAGGTGCGGCGGCCTTAGCGCGATTATTGTTTTACTGTTGTTGTTGGTTTTTTTTTTTTGATGATGAGTAGGAGTTAAGGTTTTATTTCCTGTTCCTTTTCCGTATGAGAAAAAAAGGCTTCACACACACACACACACACACAATCGAACATGAAAGACAGTACAGGAGATAGACTTTGAGAAGATTGAATTTTACATGCATGACAAAACGTTGTCACCGAGGAAACAGCTGCAGGGACAGCGATAAGACCCTGCCATGCATTTGAACAGAGCGGGAGGGGGACATGGACATGCATCCTGCTGTGTAGGACGGGCACGCAGCAGTGCGACAGATGGCCGACACCAGACAGGCCTCTCTGTGGATAGGAGACTGGACCTGCTCCTTTTCATGTCAGACATAAAACGTTTGTGGCCGATACGCTGGCGAGAAGAGAGACTGGCGAGAACTGCTGGTGGCGGCCACAGTTTAAAATCTACCAAGAGACCTTTTTCATCGTCACGACTGTTTGAGACTTAGCCCAGATGAACAGAATGTCAGACTGAGCCTAGTCTCTCCTTCGGGCGCGAGGTGAACAGAGGATGCAAAAAGATGAAAGTGTTGATAACGGGGTAGCTGCTGCTGCTGCTGCTGCTGCTGATGATGATGATGATGATGATGATGATGATATGATGATGATGATATGCATAGAAACCGACATGGTATTCTAATACACATAGTCTATAGCCACAATGATGGACTCAAATGACATGCAAAAAGAGGGGAATGGTTTCCGTTAGTTGATGGCGAAGCACCTTCCGATCAATTGTGTGTCCAGCCATCACAGCCCACACCTACATCTCATGACGTGGCTTTGTGTCTGTGTCGCCTCTTCTGCCACTGCCCATGGAAACTGGCCGCAGATGGATTCTAAGAATCGGTCCATCACAAAACAATCACTGTTAAGCTTCCCCCTACTTCCCCCCCCCGCCCCAACACACACACAAGCGGAGGAGAGCTGGCGGTGTGCACGTGCTTTGTGGAAAAGAATTGACATGCAGCAAATAGTGTCTGCTCTTTTTCCTCCTGCTCGTCGCTTTCTGGGCGAAAATACAAATCCAAATAAAGGCTCTCTACACAATACTTGGCTTCTAGCTGTGGCGGCCGTCTATGAACTTTGGCTTGAACATTCCTGGTTTATGCGACATATTCGAGCAGGAGTCCGTTTCGGTCAGGTGATGAACAAAGATACAAGGATCTTCAACTAATTTCATCGTGTTTGTTATAGTTATTTTCATGGAGGTAAGGAGCAGAGTAGTTAGTGTCTATGCAACTCTTTCGAGCCCCACACTTTGTAATCATCCTGATTCTACCAGCAATCACTAAGGACAAATATCGGACTGGAGAACAAAGAACACACACACACTCTCACTCACACTTACACACTCCCACTCACTCACACACATACACACACGTAAAGCCTAAAGGTTTTGTTTCGTGTAACACGGACTTTCAAGAGGAGAGCGACGTGATTCTATTATCTAATCTCTCTCTCGCTATTTCTCCAGTTATCCACTAGTCGCGTGAGATAACTTTCTCCGTTATGTAATATAGACAGGTCGGCGCTAAGGTTAATTAGTGGTGGTGCGCGCGCGAGCAGGTGTGGGGAGGGGGGAGAAAGAGAAGTAGAGCAGTCGGGAGAGGGAAAGAAAGATAAAAAAGATTAAAGATAGAGGAGAAATGTAATATGAGGTATATGGAAAATAGTATGAAATAAGGCAAGGATGGTATACACAAATAAAATCAAGTCTCAAAAAACAAACGAAAAACAAAAACAAAACCGAAAGTGTCCGAACTAAAAGAATAGAGGGGCTACTTCTCTCTGCTTCTGATCTCTTCTCTTAACGTATCTCCAGTTTCTGCTTCCTACTTCTCTCCAGGACACTGTTTCTCTCTCCACTTTCTCTGTGGAGAAGGCAAAAGACTGACTGACGCCGGACTCAAACGTAGTTACCGGCCGCGCACTTCAGCCATCGATTCCGACAAACGTTTGGCTGGTCGCCTTTCTGACCACAAAAACTCCGCCCGCGGAACTGATTTTCGTTCTAGAAATAGTCTTCTCAGTTTGCAGTGCCAGGCACTAACAGAACCCCTTCATCACAACCAGTGGGTGGCTGGCAGTTGCAGTGAGTTTCCTACCTCTACAACTGTCCCCCCCTACCAACAACAATCCCCACACAAACCAAAAACACGTTTTAGCAACAAGGTCCACAACACAAGGGTACCACCCAGCCTGTCTATAGCCAAAGCTTTTCACATTCTGCCTGAAGAGGGAGAACCTCACCCTGGTCTCTGCCCCATGGCAGTCTTCAAGGCTAGTTGATGTGTTTTACGTGAAGAAATTTAAAAATAAAAATAATCAGGGAAATACTTGGCCATGTGCCTTTCCCACCATGTCAACCATCACTGTGTTGATTAGATTGACAAGACTCTGGGTGACCGCGCAGTCGTTTGTGACAGGGTCTGTCCACAGGGAGGTGAAGACAGAGTAGAAGAGCAATGAAAGACACGGTCTGTACATAAAGTCAGATGACTGGGCCAGGCAATGACGAGACTCGCGATAAGCAGGGCAACGACACCTTGAGATCAACAAGCAATTGGTCTCTCTCTCTCTCACACACACACACAAACATACAGACACACACATAGAACACACAGACGAACACAAATAAAACACACACACACATACATATAAGCATACACACGTCACACATATACACAGAAAACACACAGCTATACACAGTATCACGCGCAAGCACACACACACACACACACATATATATAGGCATAGACACGTTACACACACACACACACACACACAAGCACATAGAGGGATAGAATACAGAGAACACACTCGCATACAAATAGTCAAACACACATAGATGTCTAACAACAACAACAACAACAACAACAAGTTCACAGATCTGTAAGACTTGCTGCTCCGAAATTTACTTCAGGAGAGAAGTGTAAATAAGATGCAGAAACTCTCAGTGTGTAGTGAGTTCGCGGGAGAACGAACAGCATCGGGAAATCCGGGCCGAGAATACGGGTGGCTAAGTATCATTTATCCACTGAGTTACACGTGGAAAAGACAAAATAAAAAACAAAAGAGTTTAGATCGTCACATCAAAGCCAAGACTCCATAAATACATCCGCGCCTTATATTTAAAAAAATGGAGAAAACCCTTCAAAGCTTCAGGTTTCTGGAAACATTAATATCTCGTCTCCCGTCTCTCTCTCCTCCCCAACCCCAGGTGTTCCATGTACACTCACTCGACACCACCTTTTGATCTTAACACTGAAGAAATTTAGCACGAAACGACACGCTGAAACCGTTGCAACACGTGTCATCAACGTTCGATAATCTAGTCGATAAGTGAGGGGACGTACCTGCGTAGTTGTCGAAGACGGAGGGCACGTGCTGGGTGGGGTAGCGGTTGGTGGCGTAACCCATCAACATGCTGGTCTTGCCAACAGCGTCATCGCCGACCACCACGCAGCGGACATCGTAATCGCAGCCGCCAGCGCCCAGCACCATCTTCATCATCATCCACCCCTCGCACGCTTCTGGCGGCGGCGTCGTCGTCGTCGTTGTCGTCGTAGTGGTGGTGGTGTTGCCCGAAAGCGATGTGGCCACGTTTTGCCGTCGAAGCGTCCGACTCCCGCACTGTCGAGGAGGATCAACAACGTAGTAGTCCACTACAGAAGAAGAGGTTCCGAGGCTGTTAGTTCTCGGGTGTCTGTATCCCCCACCCCTAGGTGACAAACGGTGCGGATCACCCTCTGATAAAGTTTCACTTAAATTACCTTTGAAGATCCCTCGCTGATGACAGCTTTGATTCCTTGGTGGCTGAGGGGTTTAATGGAACCAAAAATAGCCCACACGACACGGCACGAGCTGAAGTGGGAGCGTGAGATGGGTGGCAAGAAAGATTTGGAGTCCTGATGACGGTCAAGTTGTGGGTGCAGCAGCAACAGCAGCAGTAGCGGCAGTTATCGACGGTGGACAGCAGGCTGGCATCCAGTCACCGGCGTACTGACCTCTCCGTCTATTGACTGACGGGAGAGCGATGCACTGCGGTACCGGAGGAGGAGAGGGGGGGTGCACTCCGGTGCTCAGCAGCCACCGTACGTCTAACGTCTGCCGCGCGGCCCTAGTACACAGGAGCCGCACAGCGCTGTCTCCGTGTTTGTTATATGTGTGTGTGTCTCTCTCTCTCTCTCGCTCCTAATAACAGCGACTGACCGATTTTCCTGGTGCCTGGTACATGACAGGGTCTCGGGTCCTCGTCAAAGAGCTCGACGTGTCAGCTACATGACAGCAGCGGAAAGCTGTCTCGCTCTTCTCGCAGACTGCTGTTGCTGTTGCTGCTGCAGACACTACTGCTGGGCGCCGATGCATCGACGTCTCGCTGTTTTCCTGCGTCGGCGCCGAGTGGGGCTCGACGAGGGGAAGAAAAGTTCCACAAAGTCGCAGAAGAGTTCCTTTCAGAAGAGTTCCTCTCTCTCTCTCTCACACACACACACACACTCCCAGCCCCGCACTTGACAAATTTCTACTGCCGTTGCCACGTAGGCGAAAGCGTTGCGTGCACGGCGTAGAGTGCAGGCAAAGTCACTGCGGGCAGTTTATCAGCTCTCCTGGCGTCAGTCCTCCCATCTCATCTCGCTCTCTCACTCACTTTCTGTACCTCCGGCCTTGGCAAGATCGATTCCCGGCTTCCTACTTGTCAGCCACGAAGCAAGCAAGACGACGAAGCCAACGCTTTTTTTTTTTCGGTGGATGAGGATGAGCAAAAGCGCGGGGGTGGTCGAACGAAGGGAAAGACGGTCTCAAATCCTGAGAGCGAGACACACGACCAGCTGTGTGGCGATTGTCGGTCACGTTCAGGCACACATTTCTGACGGTGGGAAAACTCCAGCGCGGGGCGCAGCGTGCCTGGTTGTTTATAGGGCCAGCTGCGAGGCGTCACAAGCAAGGGATTCCCCTTGCCTGTAGGCTTTGGGCCAGCCCTCGCCTCGTCTCTCTCTCGCGCGCACGTGAGCTGAACTTGACCCCCCCCCCCCCACGACGAGAGCGCAGGACCGGGAATGAATGACGACACTCCGTTCGTTGCTTGCACGAGGCGGGCGTAGGGGGCCCTGTCGAGGATGTAGAGCACGTATTGTCCCAGGTTTTCTCACACCGATGGAGCGATGACATCACGGACATCACGCCTGTGGTGGTGTCATCGTGCAGTCGTTGTACGGACTGATTAGGTGCTCGTGTATGAGGAAGTCCTCGCACCAAGGAATGTTGGTTTTGCCTGTACACGTTTTTTTTTTCGGAAACAAGTTCTGGACTAACGGTTTCGAATACAGATTATTACTATACGTGCTTTATTCAGAGATTAGGTCTTTTCAACTGTGTATATCGTCTGCCCTTTTCTTTCCCCAACAAATGCTTCCCTGAGGAATAGGGAAATTATTGAATTGATCGAAGCAGTGAGAAAGGGGAGGGTGAAGAGAAGGCTTGCCCTTTCTTTTTATACATGTTTCAGCACGTAACAACACTGGCTTTTGGACCCACAGTATAGAGTCTTCCCGTGTCTGCGGTACTTTGACAAGCATACAGTTCAACGCTGAACGGCGCACAGTTTCATGGGGAAATGGAAGCTACAAATAATAGCTCCTTTTTGTTTTCTTGCTCAGATCATTACCACTACAGTCCTGCAGTCTGATCAACTTAAGGGCAATGCGACAGGGTGTTAGGAGTATGAAGGGGTACTTAACATCGCTCACACTCGTTTATCATCAGAGACCTGTAGGTAGAGGGTCACACACAATCACAGACATACAGCATACAATATATACACGCCCTTGATATCATGTACTTTCGTCAGTTGACTGTCCCTCAGATCGTAGACATGCAGGCTCTAACGAAGTTTAATCGACTGGCTGTAAAAAGGACCACATGAAGCTCACTTTTTAAAGTTTGGAAAAACGGGGGGAAGGGAAGCCAAGGGAAAGGTATTTTAAATGCGGGATAAATTAATAAGCTTCGTTCATTCACTTCATCAATTAATCACGCACCCAGTAATCAATCAGCCAGCGTAGGATCGACCGCAGGAGACTGAGGAGAAAGAGAGAGAGAGTTCCGTTGTCAAGCAATCGTCAAAGGTCAAAGTGGGGGGAGGGAGGGTACTCATCAAATTGAAAAACCGAATGAAACTCTAACACCGAGAGGAATGTCTTGGTGACGTCAGCTTGTAGATAGCTATCTGACTCAGCACTTCTAGCGGCCGGAAATAGCAACTACCTGAGGGCAGGTGTGGATGGGGAGGGAGAATGCAGTTTATCTCGCACACCCTATGGGTGCAGGTGTGGTACGTGCGAGTAGACAGGCTGAGGATCGCGAGAAGCTTCGCGCGGTGACTTGACCTCACACGGACAGCCACATGACGATGTGCAAGCTCCACTGAGCCACTCAAGTCCACTTGGGTAAAGTGGGTATCTACATACAGCTAGGGTAAAGCATTGCCACCACAAGCCCGCAGTCCAATACTGAGCTAAAAATATATCTTGTAAGTGTGTGTGTGTGTGTGTGTATTCGTGCGCGCGCGTGTGTGAAGGTGCATGTGGGTTTGTGTATATGTATGCTTGTATATATGTGTGTATATATAGATGTTTTTGTATATGTGTACTTATGTAAGTATTTATGTACACGTATGAATTTATAAAATATAATTTATGTCTTATATATATACATATAAATGTTTGCAGGTACAAAATACCCTAAATTCAGTATTATGTACATTACCTCACATCTACTGTGCTCAAAACCTTGAAGCAAAACATCACACCAGCTTCTTCAGACAGACAGACAGACAGACAGACAGACAGACAGACAGACAGACAGACAGACAGACAGACAGATGGCATGCTCGTTACAATTCACCTCCATCTCTCTGAAATGTGATCAGAGAAATTTAAGCTGCATCTGACTCAGTCCCTCTTGACTGGCGGGTGTTAGTTTGGGTTACAAGTTGAGTGGTTAGTCTCAGCGACAAAGGGACACGTAGAAATATTACAAGTGTATCAGCTTCACAAGGAATCGCTACAAAGTATTAATGCAGCTTATTCCTGATCCGTAACTGGCTTTGATGTGGGTTATCAGGCCTGCGGCACAAACTCACGACAGGTTGCGCGCTATTTCTTCACCACACAATATCCAGGCGACATAAAGCTGGGGAAGGATGCCTTGATTCTAATTTGCTCGTTTTGCGCGTGCCATGTCTCTTAATTGTTCAGGGCGTTTCACATCTACCATCTACGTTCTTGAATAGCCTTGTAATCTACACTAGATGCGAGCGCTATGAAACTTTTCTGCACCCATTCCTTCACTTATTCCCCCTCCCCGCCCCTCGTTAACTCTCTCTTTGTCTGTTTATCCCTCTAGCCATTCTTACTTCAATACATCAATACAAGTATCTATACAATATGTTTTTGAAAGTAGATATTTATTTATACACATCTACACCATACAAGTATCACCAAGCTACACAAACACAATATCACGCTAACACACAAACATTTAGACTCACTCTGAGAGAAATTTTTAAAAGAAGGGGCAAGAAAAGGGAACAATTAAACTGACTCTTTATTACAACCCCTCCCCCTCAAACACACACGTACACACACGTGCCTTAAAGACCAACCTGAATGGTTTGCAGGTATCGGTAGATACAGGCGGTATAAAGCTAACCTGTAAAATTTAGCCTCCAAAACCCATCCGTTAATTATGTAATCGCTACGATTCACACTTGAGAGAGTGAGCGACATGTCAGGTTATTGGGACGCTGAAAGTCTGGATTTCTCGTGATTCTGAAAAACGTCTACTTTAGCACGAAAAATGCAGACTTTCAAAGTCTGAATAATTCAAACTGTCCCTCATTCTCTCTCTCTCTGTTTGGTGTTGACGGCTGCCAATGTTGTGAATGGTGCACTAGTGTGACGTAGTACACTGTTAACGGCGCTCGTTGATCGCAGGTGTGAATCGCGTACTTTGCTAGCGGATAATTAATTAACGGATGGGTTTTGGAGGCTGAAATTTACAGGTTAGGTTTATATCGCCTATACTGATATCTGCAAAATATGTAAACCATTCAGGTTGGTCTTTAAGACCAAATCATAATGAGCTGGAAGATTATTTAAAGACCAGACCAAAAGGCCACATGAGAGCTAAGAAAGGACAGATAAGTAAGATTAGTTGCTATTGGTTACGTGTTAGTCTTACAGCTGACATACATTTCTAATCCCCTGTCCTCTCCACAGCCACCGTATCGCACTACAGAAAAAAAAACCTAGGATCTGTCCACGTGTGTCACCCTTGAAGGATCTTCACCCGTTACACCGAATGGCGAATCACTGACTTTCATATACAGTGTGTTGGTACTTTCATACTTTCATACCGTCATACACAGTGTGTTGGTACTTTCATACTTTCATACCGTCATACACAGTGTGTTCTGTCTGCTTTTTATGCTGTTTAATGACGTCAGTGCCCCCTGTGAAGAAGGCACAGTTCCGTTATGTATTCAACAATTTCCTTTCAGCGGCAACGAGTTTCACTTAATAAGTGGTTATGCAGGCAGCGATTTGGCCGAAACTGTGAGCTGAAATTACTCTTGTTTCCTGGGCCGTGCTGTTGGTAATAAACGGCAAAACAACAAGTCGTTTCATGACTGATTGGCGCCGGCAGAGGGGGGCAGCACTTATTTAGCGGCCATGATTTGCAATGCACACTTCTAGGGCCCGGGGTGTTCGACACTGATACAAGTAAATCGTCGTATTTTTTCACTTGAAGACACAAATCTTTCCAATTTATCGAGAAATGAAAGAAACATTTTCTATCCATCACAAATGAGTCTTTTTCTATATCTCTCTTTTGTTATCTATTCCTCCCCAGTTCATTAACCCTGTACCGATCGTCTTATTCTAATTGGTCAACTTGTTAACAGTACTCTAATCTAAAATAATACTGAGTCAAAAGAGCGAAGGACTCTTGTAGTGTGCATAAGTTCTTTTTATTTAGCAGACTGAATTATCTTTGTCTTTTCTTTACCACCTTGTTTGAAGTTATTTTCAGACGAGTTTGTTTGTTTGGTTGGGGTTTTTTTTTTTCGTACCTGCAGCCTAAAGTACGGCAGACATCATACGAGGCGTCAATAGCCACGTGTCTGTGCTCCCACGACAAACCTCTTAGAAGACGCCCTCACCACTGAACAGCACTCAAGCACCACAACAAGAGGTGAAGCAAAGGTCAGAAACCGGAGGCAAAAACAACAAAAGGAGACAATGCTGAATATAAATAGTTGATTAATCGTTATCTCTGTGTTTGTAGCTCTCTCTCTAGCTATCTATCAGCTCCTTCAAGAAGATTTACTCCCTCCTGGTCTCCTTCACAAGAGAGGACACTCAGGGGATATAACTTCCTTTGTAAACACATTGAGCTGTTGGCCATCAAGGCATATACAACTGGTACCGTTGCCGCTGCTTTAAGTACTGAGTTTTAGACAAACTGGGACCACGTGGTCGATTTCTGGAGAAGGTAGGAGAGTAGGGGCAGTGGAAAAGAGAACTGTTTGGATTCCATCAAGTGCTGTACTCAGGGTTGGGCTACTTGGACGAGTTGCGCTCTTATTAGTTTTGGGGAAAAAAACCAACATCCGACCTACCAGGCCTTCAGAACAAAATGGCTGGAACACGTAATACATGCGATCGAGAGCTACCGATGTGCATCACAAACTAAGATATAAAAAAAGGAGAAGAAAATAAACTGCCAGACGATGGCGGCGCTGCACGGTGGTACAGATTCCTAGCGTGATTTTGGCGAATGATTTGCAGTGAGGTCTTGACGAAAACTAGGCGATGACATCAAACGTTTGTCGTTCAGGGATGCGATGCTGACATCATCATCAGTGCTGACAGGTGACGATGGAGCGATAACCTGTTGGCCGTTTCGACGCCAATGACCGATGTCTTTTAACGGCAACACCTTAGCGAAGTACCTCATCGACCCAAGCTGCAGCCGCTGTCTGACTGCCAGACATCTACACGCCGATCTGGAACCCAAGGCTACGAAACTGTGCATCTCCTGTGCAGAGCCCCCAACCTCCCTCCGTTGTGTTTATTTTGGGTTCCGTGCTGTAGGTTACGTAGACGGGAGGGCTCGCGGTGTGCTCGAGAAATGACGAAGAGCCGTCACTCGTGCCAAGCGCGCACTGCACGTTCACAGAGCGCTTGTCTACCTGTGTAGAGCGTGACCGCCCTGTCACAAGAAAATGCGTCCAACTTTATGGCAATCCGTGCTGTTGTGTGCCGCCTGCCAGGCAAGTCTAGAAACAGCGTTTACAACGGCCACAACAGGTTGTGGGACAATGCAAGATTTTATTTATTAATTATTGCAAGTGCCCAGTGGTCAGAGATAATGCACGGTTTTAAGCATGCGAGCACGCGCGCGCGCACACACACACACCCACCGTGTACAGAAAGAGCAAGGGCATGGGGGGGGGCACAGATTAAAAGAAGAAAAAAATTATGTAAAGCAATAGAAAAGGAAACAGTGAACCACAAACCGAGACAGAAGCGTCTTCGGTGATGTATATCAGAGATGACGGGGCCGATGTGGTATTCGCTGTAGGAAAGGGAAGGGTTAGAAAGGCCTGAGTGTGTACGAAGCCCCGCGTGTTTCCAAAACGAGATTCCATCGGCTTTTTTTATTATTATTACCTTTGCATTCGAAATGACTCATGTAACAA
Source organism: Marisa cornuarietis (assembly GCA_004794655.1). Taxonomy (NCBI): domain Eukaryota; kingdom Metazoa; phylum Mollusca; class Gastropoda; order Architaenioglossa; family Ampullariidae; genus Marisa; species Marisa cornuarietis. The sequence continues at coordinate 6,772,558 of SMMW01000001.1, forward strand.
AGAACACTCCGGCTCATTTACCTTCTTAGCAGACTAGCGAAACAGCATAATAGTCTACTGTACTGCATCACAGGATTCCCCACATAGAGATCTGTCTGTTGGAGACAAAGCTGAGACCTTCCACATGCCACTAGAATCTAAAATTCAGATAGAAAATACACAAGAATTAGTCAGAGAAGGTATAGGATTTGCTTTAAATTCGAGATACCATGGGGTATAAAAGCTGGGTGTCGAAAAATACGAAAGGTGCTGTTTTCTGTGGGTTTTGGTGATGCCTGGCTGTTCCACAATGGGAAACTGTTTCTGAAGAAATTTAGAAATAGAATGAGGGATTTCTATTGTCAAGAATGACATGCAACTCTTCAGAAAAGTTTAATTTTAAACTTAGAACTAGTTTATTCTTTCAAAAGCTGTTTAGAACGAGAAAAGTATATTGATATTATGAACAAGAACAATAAAAGAAAACAAACTTGTGCACGTTTTCTACTGGGAAAATCAAACAAACAGTCACATGAACCGTTTCTTAAAATCTACAGCAGCTCACCATTGCCTTTGCTGTCCGGGTGTGGTAAAGGATGAGGCTCATGTTTTATGTACGTCTTGTTATGCAATATTCACGGAAGGACCATGTTCATACCAATGTGTCAATAATCAGGCAATTTGGACTTTTGACATTCTTTATGCTGGAATAATATCGTTTGACAGTATGTTGTTAATTTTTGTCGCCATTGGCCAAGAGAAAATATCGGATGGAAGGGTATTGGTGTGTAAATGTGTGGAAGTGAATGTGTGTATAATATCCATAAAATATGTATAATATAAATATCCATATCATGGAGATGAGGATGAGAGAGAAAGAGAATGGGTGGGACAGAGTGAAAAAAACATTTGTATAGCGCTTTTCTAGCAGTTTGCTGAAAGCACTCTACAGAAATGATACACAGAAGTACACTGAGTCACCAACAACCATGCGCCCATATTCACGTGTAACAGACACTCACTTCTACAAAAAGTGCCCGCTCTTACACGAAATAAATATAGACACATGTTAGGCACGCTCATAGTCAGGACAGGGTCACAGTAAAGTCGCTGTTCTGAAAAGATGTGTCTCAAGTTTGGACTTAAAGGTGGAAAGAGAATCAGAGTGACGAAGGCTGAGGAGTAATCTGTGTCATGTTGATGGGACTTCTGTCCGTACAGTTTTGTTTTAGTATATTTCTGATGTTAGCGGAGAAGGGGAATGCAAGGTATGATAGGGGAGTTCGTGGGGTGTGCAAACTTTTAACGTTATTTTTTATGTGTTGACATAAATATATGTATATATTGGAGACTTGGAGTAGGCAGGTCAAGACTAGGAATGTGTCATAGGAATGGCCGATTTGGCGGGAAAATCCAGTTATTCATGGCGGAAAGTTATAACACATCAAAAGCAGTGTATTTTTGTATCCTAGCATCCTGCACACATAAACCCCCCTTTAACAAGGTTTTTTTTCATCCAGAAATGAAAAAAGGGTAGCAAAAAACCCAAGACAAATGAAGTTTCGTGGGGAAAAAAATCATTACAAGGGAGACAATCGCATTTATGCCACCACAGTGTCAGTGAAACAGCCACTTCCCTTCAACTATGAAAGTTCCTGGTTTAGTCGTGTACCTGACAGGCCTGACGAGAGGAGGGGGGAAGGGAAGGGGGCAGGTGGGTCTCTGTAACCGGGCCCGCGGCTGTGAAGGGGCCCGGCTTTGGTCAGTGGATTTTTTTCCAATATTTCTTTTCCTTTTTCTTCGTTTAAAGAAAGGTTGAGGTAACATTCCTCACTCTGGGGAGTTTTTCTATGGAGCAGGGTTCTACAAGTTTGATCCTTTAATGTCATGCTACCTTATTTACTAACCACTCACGTGTAAACAACTCTATGTTCAAGTAGTGATGTAGATCCTAGTGCACTTGTCCTAATGTTTGCAGTCTATATTACCTTACTGAATGAAATGTAGATATTGACAATCAAATAGTAAGCATATTATTATATACTGCGAAAATAATTTACGATTACAAGGGCCCCGGAGAGGTCATCTGCCCCGGGGCCCATGCTGGCTTTCGGCGGTCCTGGTACCTGCTACAGAATAAAGAAGTTCCTGTATATAATACTGATTTTATACAAGTTTTATACCTGCTCGATCAGCTCCGCTATCCTTTGCTCAAATGGGATCGTGCCAGTTACCTGTGTTCAAGCAACTCATTTGTATTATTCAACGTTTCTGCATTGTCATTTCCATACCGCGCTAATCACACTTTCAGTTGCTTTTAATGAGCTGTCACAAAGGAGGTTGAAAATATCTCACGACGCCCCATAACAGCAAAGAATAAATGGCCTCGTTGCAGCACTCAACGTGAACCCCTTCTCCTTGCAATTTACTGCGACAGCTTCAGTATCGAGAAGAGCAGATGACTTTATAATATAATATAATGTTGGTTTTTTTTTTTACACCACCGTTAGCTAGGAAAGATCACGTGTCATCACACTTGCGTTTCCATGGCTCAGCTCAGCAGTAGTACCGCCGAATGTGTCGTCTCCCCCACCCCTCCACAATCTTCCACCTTCCCCATCAAACTTTGATTTACTTTGAGAAGTGGGTTTGCCCCAGCCTGACTCCTGGGTCTGGTTTTCTTAGGGTTATCGAGTAGTACCGTGAGACAGGAAATGGGAGGAAACCAGACGAAAGAAATGTTGGAGGAGGAGGAGGACGACGTGGTCTACGTGCAGAACGGCACGGCATGAATCTCCCCCTAACCCAGCGTTTCTCAACCTTTTACTTGTGACGCCCCCCCAGACGAATAAAGGTACGTCCGCGCGCCCCCCATAGCCACTAATACCTATATGAGATATGAGAAAATGACCGCCTTTGCGGCCCCCTTTTCAGCAGCTTGCGCCCCCCTTGGGGGGCGCGCCCCCCAGGTTGAGAACCGCGGCCTTAGACAATGACCCTCCAGCTGAAGGCCCATGGGATCATCAACTAGTTAGGCCTAGCACGCCCTGATAAACATTCTCCGCCACTGTGGTCACTCCTTGACCCTGGCACGTGACCCGAAGCGCGTGCAACACCTGCTCGACCTCGGCGGCGTCCCAGTGCAGCATGCATGTTCAAAGATGATGGTGACAAAAGTTATAGGGAACACTGTAGTGTGATTGTTTAGTTTAGCATTATTTCTAGTCGTACTCAAGGTCGGCAATCCTACCATTATACATCATCTTGGATCTTAACGCAGCGACATCGGCTGATGCAACGCTCACTCCACGTGACGAACTGTCTGTGGCGCGTGAACCGGGCGCTGGACGAATGCATTTCCAACATTAGCTGCTTCACCGAAAACACATTTCTTTGCGATGACACCATCTACTAAACGTGAGATGTGTCAGACACATAAATTACAAATTATTCTTTAAGGATCTACAAGTCCATTAACTGTCCTCTACACAAAGTATGCACATATTTGACATACGTCACGTATATAGGTGACATCACGCCACGTCTCTTGGGGAAATATTAAACATGATTGTCATACCATTTGCGCTCACAATCGAGGTTTACACTGTCTTTCCCACTCGTAGGTGAAAGTTTTGTGGTAGATGTCTGCTTCTATTCGTATTTGTACTCTGATTCTGACTATAAATCAACTAAACTAGTTATTAATTCCGTCCTGACGAGAGTGTGTGTGTGGGGGGGGGGGAACAGGGGGTCTGGTAGTATAGTGGTTAAAACACTCGCTTGTCACCACTGCAGTGAGTGGTTCAGATCTCGTCTCGGGACGCTCTCTGTATGTGACACTTGCTTGCAGGGCCGGGTTTTTTTCCGGGTACTCCGGTTTCCTTCCCCCCTCCCTTTCCCCCCTTCCCTCCGTGAACAAATGTGAGTACTGCTCATGCGCTTGGTAGCAGCAGAGTTTGTCTCTCACAGTTGTTTAGTTAGGATCACTGCGCATTGAGCGTATCTCTAAGATGCGGAAACTAGCGCGTTATAAGACGACATCAATCAATCAATCAAAACCCGGGCCCCACGGAGATGAGGGGGGGGGCCCAGCCTTGGTAAGTGTATTTTTTTCTTTCTTTTAAGTATATGTCTGAGGAAAGAAAACATGTACAGTTACACGGCTGCAAAATGCAAAATCGTTTTTCCTTATTTACTGACCACTTACGTGTACACAGCTCTAAAATGCTCATCTCGTGCAGTGGTGTAGATCGCAGTTTGCTGTCTGCATTACGTTAAAAGTAATGAAGATATTCCCAGTCTGATTATAATTTGTAAGCATACTACTACATACTGGGGAAAAAATTCATCATTTCAGTCAATGATTAATGCAAGGGGCCCTAAAAGCTCCTCTGCCCCGGGACCCGTGCTGGCTCTATTATCTTATTCATTGTGCAAACAAACAAATAAAAAACAAAAAACTAAGAAGTATGCACTTGATTCAAAATGTCAAAAAAAAGGAAAAATGTTGCTACGAAATAGCGAGTGACGGATAACAAAGAAAAACAAAAGTTGAGCAGAAACACATTGTCATGTTTGTCGAACCGAGTTTTCTGTAAGCTGTTCCTCTCGCTTTTTGGCCTGTTAAGAAAGATCAAAGCCGGACATTTTGTCAAGGATTCAAGAATAATGTATTACTCAGAAGTTAAACCAGGTATAACTTTCCTGTTTATACTAACAGCATCAGGTGTAGAAAGAAATATGTGTGTGACATGCGAGTTATGGGTGAGGGGGCAAGATTATTGAAATTTCAAATTCTGGTGGTCCATTGCATGATGCTGGCTCTGTGTGTGTGTGTGTGTGTGTGTGTGTGTGTGTGTGTGTGTGTGTGTGTGTGTGTGTTTTAAGGAGCGAGAAACAATTTGTGTGTGAACAGCTTTCTTATATATAGGTGGCTTTGCGACGCCATAACAAAAATGGCTTACCTGTAGGCGGAGCTATGCAAATTAGTGACGTCACTATTACGTCACTCATCTTCTGCTCTCTCTCTCTCTCCTCGCTAAACTCCCCTGATATCGTCTCCTTCATCTTCTTCGAATCCTTCCTCCAATTATTCCGAGAAATAATATCCAGAAATGAACAAACTTTTTCCTGAAGTCGCCTTCCCCATCTTCTTCGAATCCTTCCTCCACTTTTTCCGAGAAATAATATCTAAAAATATACAGAATTTCTCACCTCTCGGAATCTTCTCCAGTCCCATTTCCTCACCACAACTCCTACATGTGTTCCTCTCCTTTATCAATCCACATTCACGTAAAAACTCAAAAAAAAAAAATCAAAGTCTTCGACTAAACTCAACACAAACAACCTTGTCACTTCTGCATCCACCCTAAACTTCTTTCTGCTATATTTTACAGACTCTGCACCTCTCAACCTTTCCTTGAATTCCACAATTGCACCACAAATTTTCGCAAAATTTCCATGCACACTCGCCATCTTCAATCCTCTCGAATTTCTATCGTCTGCTCACATCAAATCAAAACTTCTCCGCGCCAAATATCACATGACTAAAACCAGCCAATAATTTAACACAACTCCATATCAATCACCATCACGTCACTCGACCAGTCCTCAACATTTGTCCTCTACAGTAAAACCTACCCCTAACCCTAACCCTACCCTTAACCCACACCCATAACCCTAACCCAAACCCTAACCCTAACCCCACTTCATAAATCACACACAACACCAACCAATGCCCAACCTCACACCCCTCTCAAATATCGATCCTACCCGGTCTCCCCTCCCACAAAATAGCACAGCCCGCCGTGACCTAGTAAAACCACCTATATGAAAGTTCTGCCTTTGTGTGTTTACCAGAATGATGAAAAATCACATTCTCACTTAACTGTGTTTATCTCAATACCAGCATGAACTGAAAGCCTGGGGCCAGTTGCACAACATGTTTCTAAACCTTAAAACTCTTCTAAAGAAGCAAAATCTCTTCTCTGCCGTGCACAAGAACATACAAAAAATTGTACTGACAGGACGGAAAGTCAGACTTAAACAACTTTATCTTACTTAAAGCAGTTTTAGTTTTAAACATTCTAAAATTGTGGTGTGCACTTTAAACTGATTATCTAAAAAAAACTTTAAGGCCTAAAAGTGTTTAGAATTAGAAATATGTTGTGCAACTGGTCCCAGATTTCTGTAATGATGTATGTCTGGAAAGAAGGCTTCTGGGTGTGCAGTCTGGTCAACGGGACTGTATCAGCTAACCGATCTGTCAGCTTACTTCGCTCGCTTGCAGTGTTCGTCCAAAAACTGCGTTTAAGCTCTTAGGATAGATTGGGGGGGGGGGTGACAAAGATAGATGGGATCCTCACAGAGCATACAGATGAACTACCACGATGATGCAGTACTTTTTTTTAAATTAGTGGAATAATAAAAACGGCTGTTGAAAACATGTTCTAGTTTCTTTCAGATAATTACACCGAAAATAACATGATATTGACCAGTGGCCGACTGAATCAATACAGAAATGTGACGGATTTATTCGTCAAATATAGCCTTAACAACCTATTTTTAAAATGTAAATATAAGCAATGAAAGGAGAACAAACCAAATTGTTTATATAGTGTCTTAAAGTAAGAGTAGGAGTGTTATACTGATTACCTAAATCTGTCCTGAGTTGCCAATTTCACAAATCTATTGCTTTAGTTTAAAATTTCAAGTAATATATGGTAAATTAGGGCTGATCCTGTCACAGTATCAGAATAATTAAATACTCAGCTAATAGACAGATTTCAATCTTTTAACCTTATATAGTTGGGTCGTCCAGAAAGAGGGCAACGACTTTAAAAAGAAAACAAAAGGAAGTCCGCATACTGACTGCGATATATGAACAAATGTTTTCGTTGCCACTGCTCTCTCATGTTATTATAATGTTTCTTGAAAGTAAGGATGTCATCTCTTTCTTTGCTTCAATAGTCACAGTATTTCTATAGGGATAAACGAGGTTTCACCCAGGGCCGCCGAGAGCCAGCATGGGCCCCGAGGCAGATGACCTCTCCGGGCCCCTTGTAATCGTAAATTATTTTCGCAGTATATAATAATATGCTTACTATTTGATTGTCAATATCTACATTTCATTCAGTAAGGCAGTGCCGTAGGAACCAGGGGGCAGCGGGGGCAGCCGCTCCCTCAATGAAAATACAGGAGGGGCAGGAAAATCTGTTTGCCCCCACCCCAATATTTGAGACGTAATCTCCCACAAAGAGCAAAATATGTAAAGAAGATTTGTTTTTTCTTGTTTAATGCTGCTTTGCCTTAAGACTAAAGCGGCGTGTGTTGTGATGCTTTCACGCGCGTGCGTGCACGTACCCCCTCCTTTTTTACGTAATGTGCGAGTGCGACCGCCGTTCACCGTCAGCAGGGAGTTTGGCCCCCCACCCCATCCCCAAGCCGAACATCTTCCTACGCCACTGTAAGGTAATATAGACTCCAAACATTAGGACAAGTGCGCTAGGATCTACATCACTACTTGAACATAGAGTTGCTTACACGTGAGTAGTTAGTAAATAAAGTAACATGACATTAAAGGATCAAACTTGTAGAACCCCGCTCCATAGAAAAAGTCCCCAGAGTGAGGAATGATACCTCAACCTTTCTTTAAAAGAGAGAAAAAAAAAGAAGAAGTAGTGAAAAAAATCCACTGACCAAAGCCGGTCCCATTCACAGCCACGGGCCCGGGTACACCAGGCCCCCTGTTCCCGCCCACCCCCTCTCGTCAGGACTGGTTTCACCCTAGCTTTAGCAAAAAGATTAAATGAGAAGAAGAGCGGACTACAACTCTAGCAGAAACACCTAATTGTTAGAATTTCAAGAGTTATCCCTGCTGAACAGCTGTTAATTCACTACAGACGCGAGTTAGTGTGCGCACGCGCGCATGTGCGTGGAAGTTTGCACGTATGTCCCCCGTATTACACAAAAATGCAGGCCTGACGAGAGAGGGGGACAGGGGGGTCTGGTGTACCCGGGCCCGCGACTATGAAGGGGGCCCGGCCTTGGTCCTCATTTACTAACCACTCACATGTAAACAACTCTTATGTTCAAGGAGTGATGTAGATCCTTGTACACTTGTCCTAATGTTTGCAGTCTATATTTCGTTACTGAATGAAATGTAGATATTGACAATCGAATTTTAAACATATTATTATATATTGGGGAAATCATTTACTATTAAAATTACAAGGGGCCGGGAAAGTCGTCTGTCCTGGGGCCCGTGCTGGCTCTCGGCGGCCCTGCAAAAATGCAATCCCCTACAACAACATGATGAACGATCATATTGAGTACTGTAAGGGTTTTAAAGCAAGACTTTTAAAAGTGTAAGAGCAAAGGGAGATAATCACCGTTATATTGAAGGGATTGGGTCAAAAGCAAGTTATTTCTCTTGAAATATTTGGCAACTTGAGACGGCCAACAAGCTTACTCTTAAACACTTACTATAAAATAACTGCTTTTAATTGAAGATCAATTCTAAAAATACATCGCAATTTTTTTTAGTTTTAAGTTACAAGACCGCTGGACGAGTGAGTCAAAAATACAGAAAGTACAGAGTATATAAATACAGAAAATACACAAGCAGGGCCTGTACAAGAGTAGGAAGGTTGTTACATGACTTGCTCAGTATTCCTGTGACTGACGCTAAGAAAACAGCACGATACACAGGTTAGGGTATCTGGCAGTGATATTAATGCTCGGTGAGAAACAGAACTCTGTTGTTGTTGTCAGGATCTGATCCATGTCTCAAGAATACACTAAGGCCTCAGATCTCACTCATGCACTCTTCTACACATTTTACACATTTGCGTGTTCTTTTGCTCCAACATAGGACAAACTAAACATGTCTACTTTTAATATTTTTATGTCTAGATATATCTATATATAATCACATAATATATAATCTGTATATACTATACAGATAATTATAAACATAATCTAAAGAGGAAAAGACCCCGATCACTGGTCTAGTTAACTCGTACAAAAATAAAATGTACACTCCCACACACAAAGGAACGGTAATCACCATGAGGATAACTTTCCAAAAGTTTCCAAAAGACAATTTGCGTTCTGTTTTGTCTCACACACCACAACTCCCATAAACTATCATTGTTACTCTGAATAATCAGCCGAGGACTGGATGATAAAACTGTTTCTGAAGGTGAACTCTCTAGAGGTTGGAGTGATTTACTCTGGTTGACAATGATGTAGGCACCACATCTGAAAGTTGGAAGACTTTTGAAATAATTCTTGTAGCCGGCCCCAGGTGCATCTGTAATCAGCTGCCTAAAACCTGTTCTCTGCTTTATAGTTGTCGTCTTCTAACTACCAAATAATAACTGCATCTGCTTAACAATGTTACAATAGATGAACAAGAGTCTTTAGAATTAAAAAACACTCGTTTTGTGACTCTAGTTACAAATCTTTTAAAATCATTAAAATAAAACCAGGTGAAAAACATTTGAACAATAGCCAAAAACGCAAAATGACAAAAAAAATTACTTAACCTTGCTGGGTAGTCCAAGCTCCACTCCCCACACGTACTTCATCAGGGCGGCTACCGCTCATTCAGTAAGTGGGCCCCAACCTGTTTGCAGCCACACAACGTTCGCTTCAAAAGAGGCACGATATGTATGTCACCTGTCCGTTTGGGGAATGTGAAAGCCGTTTGGATTTTGGCAAATAAATTTCCTGCCAGTTTTGTTTTTAGACTACTACAATAAAGACCGTTTATTCGTTTATTTTATTTCTTCAAAGGAGGTAGAGAATCGTTTTGGGGTACTGGGAATTCTTCAGGTCGCCGCTGGACTATGGCGTAGTGGACATACCCCCCACCCCCCACGATATGACCTGGCCCTCTTTCTGGCACTATCACATTGTGGCCTGTTTGTGTCCGGGTAGATAGGGTCTGCCTTTAGTACGTGCCCTTAAGAGCTTGAAAACGGTGGCATTTTATTAAGCTGCCCTTTCAATTACCGTGGAGTTGAGACCATAACTTGTGTCGGTGTCTACTTGTAGTCTGCACTTGTAACTCACAACGTACTGGCATAATGTTCAGTTATTTTCAGAGACGAACAGGTCACGCTTAAGGTGGAAATATTTCAATATCGTGCTCATCGGATATCTGTCAGCTGGATGTGGCATTCACACATGTCGTTCGTGTGTGTGTGTGTGTGTGTGTGCTCTCTTTCCAGCTGATATGCATGTACATTTATCTGGGCCAATTAGCTGCTTACAAAAATCTGGACACTTTTATAAATGAAGGAAACACAAACGTTTACACGAAAACTCTGTTTACATCAAGGTCATTGTGTAGTTTGCTGCTAAAGTCGAAAATGCCAAACACAGTCTCAGAGTCTTGCCGCAAGAAAAATTCACCAGAAGTTACTATGGGCCCTAGAATATGCTGTAAGCTGTATGTTTTCCGGAGAGCAGGCGTCAGTTATCATCTGCTTGAAGCAACCTGCCCGGGACGATGACATCAGCTCACTTGATCTGCCACGTGACGATGAGGCTAACTAATATTTGATGTATCGAGTTAAAAGGAGCATTCACAACGTGATGCTGAGACTTTGATACTGAGGAATCGATTAATTATGTGTGTGTGTGCGCGTGCGTGCGTGCGTGCGAGAGAGAGAGAGAGAGAAGCAAGGCAGGCTCGAATGTACTTCTAAATAATTGTGCAGGAGCTTATTTACAAAGTAAACATGCAATATAAGTTAATTAACACTCCTTTGGGCAAACTCAACCTCTGATTCGTTGTCAGGGCGTGCTTATTAACATTACAGACTTTCTGCCACATAAAGCACGCTCCTTACTATTTATAGATTTCAGTAGCAATATATGAAAGCAATATATGAAAGCAATATATGCAAGGTCACTCGGCACCCAGCCTTTTCCTTCCATGAAATTCTAGGTCTTCATACCCCCAGTTTAAAGTGTTGGAGTTTTCAGACCCCGCTTCCCCCCAATTCTGTGAACGAAATGGGAGTTGCGTCGATCACTTGCAAAAATAAAACAAAAAATGTACACACCAGCATACAGGTGTTAATATTAAATCGATTCGTGATGTCAATAAAATATTTTGTTAGTATCGCGTTTCTATGCATGCAAGCGAATCTGTAACGAAAGATAAGAAGCAAGGAGTGATATCAGCTATAACGTGTCTGATTTATTACAAACTGTTTTATACGAAGAAACCGCTGTCCTTAAAAAAAAAAATCTTCATTCACGTTTTCAGACCCATAACGACTAATCGTTTACATTTTCAGACTCTCCCCTCCACCCACACCCACCCACCCACCCCTACCCACCCCAATCCCTGGCAAATTTTGTTTACGTGATTTGGATCTCTTACTGAATGCACGGTCGTTTCCATCCGATGGGGGAAACCCTGGCACCCACGAATGCGCACACATGCACAAGCACCGATAACCATAATTTGCTACAGTGAGAGCAGTTCATCAAGGCCCACGCGGTACATCGACATACAGGTAGGCTTTGAGACAAGAGGCGGACTAAGAAACAGGTTTTTAGGCGCAAGGGCCAAGGTGCGGCCAGAGAGAAACGAAAGCAGGATCCGACGAACAAGCCCTTCTGTCTCTTGCTAGCCTTGGCCAGACGTTGGCGCCGTTTTATTATCCCCAACGAAGCAATGAGCTCTGTGCGTGAAAGACACACACAAATGGTGTTTGTGATAAATTTAACTCTCTCTAGATCGCTCTTTTCTTCACTGAAACCATTTTTAGCCGAATGTACTTTCTCTAAATGCTAAGTTTAGATTCTAGTTTTTTTTCTGTACAAAGAGCTTTCTTGAAGAAGACGTTATCTTTTATACATCTCCTTCTCTTGAGTCTTTGCTTCCAACTTGCAGAGCATGGAGTTTACCTATACTTGAGATGAGCATTGTTTACCTGAACATCAGTTGATCGGCAGAGATCTGATTCGTGATCTGCTGGCGTTCAGCCACTCATCAGGACTGGAGTTCGTGTGGAACCTGCAAGTCACCTACCGGTTAGTCAACCTAACCATTGACCTGCATACCAACGTGCCTGTCACATAGTACTTGCCCAACGGTCCAGCGACAAGAAACTGCAGCAGTGCAGGTAGCCCATCAGAAAGCACTAGCCAGACGACAGGAAGAAAGTTAACCTCATGTCAGATCCCGTATCGTTGATTAGATCGACAGCAGTCGAGGAGAGGCGATGCCGTGTCTTAGTTTGTAATAATCACACTTTTTAAATTTCAGCTCCACTGCTTCTGTGCAGCATTTCTCACTCACAACCTCTCTCCCTTTCTCACGCGCGGTCTCATTGTACCTCTCTTTTCACACACTGGAGATTAATGACTTGATAACTGTTAGTGTTTGTACCTGTTGTGTATACATGACTGCATGGTGTCAGATGACTTGATGTATATGTGCTTGTACCTATGTGTATGCACAGTCGTATGGTGACTATTGGCTTGATGCAGATTCGTGTCTATATCTGTGAATACACATGATTCTATGGTGACTAACAGTTTGATGGATACCTCTGCTTTTAACGAAAGTCTAGTGGTGAGCATGCTAAATATCATACATGCATGTTATGCATTATACATTGTGTATTATCGTGTTGTACTATGAAACTGGGCCAGAGGACCGAATCATTAAAAAAATCGTACCGTATTTCTTCTCTCTCTCTCTCTCTCACACACACACACACACACACGCACACGCGCACACGCACACGCACGTACGTACGTACGTACGCACGCACGCACAATCTGTTTGTGTGTAAATGGAGATATCGGTAACAGATGGATCATTTTACATCCGTTTTGACTCATACACCCATACACTTCCAAGCCTTTTGCTTTGCAGATATTCACGTAACTGCCGATTATATTCGTACTGATAATGCACACTACTATGAAACTCCAAGAGTTTGAAGAGTAAAGGAAGTTTATTTCAAAGTATGCTGTCGTATTCTAAAACATCTTCTGAAACCGTGGCTCCTTTATTATTAATTTCATAATTATTGATCTTTTTTCTGCTTTTCCTCTTCAATCAGCGTAAGCTTGCGTGCGTGCCTGCACACACACACAAATAAACAAACACACATGCACTCACACATACGCACTCACACATACGCTCTCATACACAAAAAAAACCAACTAAGAGGGAAAAAGAAAATTTTAAAATAGTTTCTGGCCCAGAAACCATTATTACCAAATGAATCCCTCCCAACGCGTATTCAATTCCAAAGCTGGCCCGAAGAGTGGCCGAATGATATTATTTTCTCCTACAAGAGGCGTCGGTCAGTCTAGAAATAGCGGCATGGCGTTTGCAGAAAGATTCCAAGAGCCCATCGGTCAGCGCGGTAAGGGGACAGAATTAGCTGGCTTTCTAGTGGTTGTTTCCTCCTGACTAGGGTATGGGCTGGCGAGTGAAGGATGCTGACGACGTTTGCACAGCTCCGCGAGGCGGTGTCGCCACCACGCCAGTCGTGGTGAGCCTTCGATGGTTATCTGGCTTTTGGAGAAGTGTTGTTGTGGTGGGGTGGGGTGAGTTGTGACAGCCGACTCCTCTTTATTTCCTGTCGACGAAATGGTCTCCACCCATCTTTTCTCTGCATTTAGTGTGTTTGTTCTCACAGGATCGCAGGTCTTGGAAGAAAATACAGGCACACATATGTGCACATCTATTTTACGTGGCATGAACATTTACACTGCCTTCCTTCTCACTGCTTTTTTTGTTCAAGCACGACAACAATAATGAACAGAATCACTGTATACATGCTTGTGCGTGTAGATACACGTGTTTGTTTTATTCAGGGTAATTTTAGCAATTGTCTCCCTTTGTAGACCTTGCTTTTTGCCTTTGATAAATTGTCCTCCCTTGCCAACTTTTGTCCGGTTGTTTGAGTTATACGGCCGGAGGGCTATGGGCGATCACGTGTAGCTTTCAGGACGGCATAAAGATGTTTTTACAGGCATGTGAGCAGAGACCGTGGGCGAAGTCACGTTCCGCAGATGTTTCTGTTTTATTCGACAAACCGGCAGCCTCAAGCCCCGCGTAGCTGTCTTCATTCAGACGAAAATCGCTTTGTGTGTTACACTTTCTTTTCACTCATTCACTCTCTCTCTCTCTCATCGATTTAAAAAAAACGTGGCTTATGTTTAGGAGTGACAGTCTCAACAGAACCGTTGCCTTTGTCCGTTTCCTAATCTACCTCATCTGTTATATTCCAGCATTGACAGAAGAACAGTAGTGGAAAACTGATCTTTGCATATAGTCATCGGCTTATGATATCGCCAATAGAGACGTCACTATCTTCAGAATTCTTATCTCCGCAGCAGTATATTACATCCCCAGACAATCTCATTCGTTCTGGCTTGACATTTGCGATTCAGTGCAATGCCTTCGCATTCCATCATCTGAAATATGTTCCTGTTGCCTTCTTACCAACGAGATTTATTTAAAGGGTAGTCATTTGATCCCACTTTCTCCCTTTATCATGCCTTGGCAAAAATTAATAACAAAACTAAATTTACCTTATTAGATGCCCATGCACACAAACCAAAACAAAACCTCGGGTATCTGACATAAGCCAGCAAAACGTTACGGTGTTAAAAATAATCACTCATGAAACGAAAGAAAACAAAACACTAGGAGACAAACAGATTGCGGAGAAATCACGTGACTTTTGTCCCGCCGTTTCCTGCTTGATCACACGAGACTACACGTGACTGCGGATGCGCGAGACCAAGGGCGCCTTCGCACGCGCCCAGTCACGTGTTGTCGCTTTTAGGACGAGGTCAGGGAAGCAGATCGTGAAGAAGGATGGCTGTTGACGTGCCAAGAAGCTGCTGATGATGCAGCTGCCGTTCTGGCAGCGCTTCCTGCCACATTGCCGTCTCCTGAGGTCGCCCTCGTGGCCAGCGACTAGATGTGAGCTGCGTGTGACACATACATCTTTTATTTAAAGTCATTTTGTTTGCAATCCCTAACCAACAACCTACAAATGTCTCACTTTCAGGAGACCCTTGCTTGTGAATCTGTCTCTGAATTTTTGGCACCATGCATTTATTTTTTTTCCTGTTTCTTGTAATCGAATGTAATAATCTTTAGGTGGTAAGAAAGATGCAAGAAGAACGTCCATTTGCACGCAGTGATAGAGAGAAATCATTGTCAGGAGTCTATGAAAAGTTTAAAAAATACGTTTAAGACGTCATTAGAAAGGTTTTGTAAACATTCTTAGATGGTGGTGACTTGGATTGATCAGACTATAATGTTTCGGATCAGACAAGTCTGGTTTAACTGTTGGTGTTTCGGCGGCAAACTACCAGACTATTCTAGTGCTATTATTTAAACTACCAATGTTTCAGCGTAATTGTAATGTGATTTTAATTTTTAATCTATCAGTATTTCATTATCAGACTAGTCTGGTATGATTTTTTTTAAAAAGTTAATTGTGTTGGTGTCAAGAGAACCGTTCTCAAACGTCTTTTATTACTGCAGTGTGCTTTTCTCCGACAGTAATTAAATTTTTGTCACATCTGTCTTATGAACTTCAATAATGTACTTTAAGTGACCCCAAAATGATGGCCTTATATTCCTGGCACTTTCTTTGATGTACACTTAGAGTTTAGCACATCATGTCATCTGCTTCGAGAAGCCTGTTAAAGCTGAAAGGCATTATCAATTGAAACGCACTATTTAAAAAAAAAGCACGAGTAACTGTTGACCTCATAAATGATTATACTTCGAGATCGACCGCACTACAGCTCATCATTCTATAAATACTTTTTCCCCGGCTCTTTGCAGATGTAGGTGTTTTGCTGCATGTGTTCAGAATTAATCATGATCCACTGCGAGCATCATTCAAAGTTCAGGAGATCGATGTCTCACATCTTTCGCTTTTTCTCTCCTTGGCAAAACTCCTCGTCGCTGATGGTATCGACGAACATGGCCTATCGCTGACCAAGATCACATTCCTAATGCAACAATTTTCCGTTGTTCCCAAAGATATTGAGCTTGATAGGACGCTATTCGTGACAGAAGATCTGCTCGTTCAGCCCTCGTTAAATATTTCTGTCATCGATACACCAGTGCTCCTTTCCTCCAGACTTAGCGTTATTGATACTGATATACCAGTGTTTCTTTCATCACGTGTCTTGCACGTGCAAATCACTTGTCACCTTGGCCCACTCAGCAGCTGTACGTGGGGAATTCATCCAATAGATGGCCCCAAAGAAACAATCAGATGCACAAAAAATGTAAATAACAAATAAAAGAACGTAGAAAAGTCTAAACAATGGACAGAGAAATAAGACTAGAGAAGAGAGCTAGGTTTCTTAGTAAGGAGATGATTTTTCAGAAGTTCTAAGCTGCCACATCATACAGAATGTATCATTTGTATACAACTAATGATGTACGTAGTGTTGCCTTGGTGACCCGAAGGGTCTAACTAAAGGATTTTTAAATTCCGAGTGTGGGGCCCTGTATAGGACGAATTTCCCCATCTATGGTAGATTTTTGTGAAAGACACTAATTGGGGACCTGGGCTGCAATTACTCTTCTACACAGCAGAATTTCTTCATTACGAAGAAAACAAAGGAACGAGTAAGAAAGAAACAAAAACGAATAGAAGAAATAAAGATTGTAATGAACGAACGAAATAAACCAAGGTAAGAGAAAGTAATGAATAAATAAATGAATAAAGAAAGAAGGCAGCTTTTGGACATTGGCCAGGGAATGAACAGACAAATGGCGACAAAAATAAAAATATAAATAAATAAATTCGAGTGAAGAAACATAGGAAGCGTGTCGGATATTGTCAAGTGGGCGCAGTATTTATGTCCGAAGGGTAAGGTCATAAACTTGTCGCCATGTTCTTCACAAGATGATTCCGAATAGCAGGCCATACGGCTTCCTTCACGCAAAGAGTCGTTCTAGGACTTCCCGTCCTGGGGTTATTGATGATACGTCCACTTTCAAGGCCGTGGTCTTCCTGCCAGTGGCGTGTCAGCTGCGTGATTCAGGTCTTCATAAGCAGCTTTGGATCACGTGACCAGCGGAGTCGATCCCACAGCTGTGAGGACAAGATGCTTTTCCTGAGCTGTATTTATGAAAAAAAGGGTCATTATCAGAGTGAGGCAATCGATCGTCCTATCTAAACGAGAAAGCAGCTCTTAACGAGAGAAATGAACAGACAGAGAGACACTAACTAATTTTCGTATCATTTGTTATCAGAGTATTTCAGCTGCATTTGGCTATGCATGAAAATTACAGACTTACTTAAGCCCCACCTCTCTCTCTACCTCTCTCTCTCTCTCTCTCACACACACACACACACACACACACACACACACACACACACACACACACACACACACACACAGACGAACGAACAATTTAGTGGCTTCGTATTTCCATAATATTGCTCATCCCGGAATATGAGGTCGATGACAGTAGAAATGCACTTAGAAAGCGCCGCCGTATTTTCTCTCTCGCTTTGTTTCGGTGTAGTACTGTAGTGTCATTTTTCAAGTTCTGCCAACATTTTCTTCCTAGTTTTTAACAACCTTGCTACTCACCACATCACGTGCACACATACTGGCCGGGCGTTGCTTGCAGACAGGTTCTGAAAAGGTCGTTTGATTGCCAGGGTTCTTCTCTTCGAAGTTTTCTTCGTTTATTAATGACTTAATGGATTTCATCTCAGAGCGCGTCAAATATACTCGGTCACTCTTTCTCTTCACTACATTTCCAGCTGGTGGTCTCGCTTCCTCCTTCACTCCATTTTGCCCTTCTTTTTGTATTCGTTCACTCATTGATTCATTTATTCCTTGATTCATTTACAATTTTTTTCTTTTTTTTCAATTCCTTCTTTCTTTTTCTGTCTGTTGCTTTCTCTTTGTCTTTCGTTGCTGTCTTCCTTCATTTCTTTCTTTCGTTTCTCTTTCCTCTTTATGTCGTACGGACTACTTTTCTGTGCGTAAGAATTTAGATTTAGTGTTTGGTGAGTGCGTCACAGTTATATCTGTTGCTAAGGATTTGATGGTTGGGTTCTGAATCACAGTTATATCTGCTGCTCATTTGATTGAATATAATCCGCAGTTTTTAGCCTTTTTGTCGTTTCAAAACTTACACAAATTATCACCTTTGTAATATTTTCCTTGGGGATAAAGCGAAGACACAAAAATTGTGATTACAGCCTTCAGATGAAAGTTTTCCAGCTTTGAATGTACTTTGCAAACAAGTTTGAACATGTGGCTTTCATGAAAACAAACGTGGGCTTCATGTACCTCTGGACTCCTGATGTTTGAAACGAGACCGATGAAGTGGGTGTAGAGATGCCCCATAAAATAGACAGCTGAGTCCTCGGCAGTACTGATCGTCGATCTCGACCTTACCGATCACGGCGGTCCGTGCCAGATTGTCTGCACACCCGTCTGCCTACCCCAGCCACCCGGTAACCCGTGCGCCGTGCCCAGCGGTACCCACACCCGGGAAAATGTCCTTGCTCCCACCTCACCCCATCCCTTTTAATCTGGACAATCATCCTAAAGAGCTGCGGATGATGCTGCATGATGCATTGATCAGGTCCTTCTCGAGACAGATGCAGATCGAAGCAGTGTTGTGAAAAAACAATTCATCTACCCGGGCGTCCCTCCTGTGGGTAGCAGAAGCCCCCGAGAGGCGCGTGAACAAACAAGATTAGGTGAAGATAAAGGATAGGAAAGTGTCGGCAGACAGATGGTCACAGCTGCTGCTCTCTCTCCAAGCGGGGCACGTGCTTCCTGCGTGCTGGTCAAGGGACACCGGCATATCATCGCCTCATCGTTGCCAAGGAAGCCCCCCCGATCGTTACAAGAAAACGCTGGAAAATATCGTTTAGAAACCAATGATGTGCAAACAAATGACAATGCAACATTTGAGCGAACTCCTTATTCCAGATGCGTGTGCGCGTGTACACGAACTATAAAGAGAGAATGCATGCATACGTGTGCCTCCCCCCTGCGCGTGCGCGCAAGAGAGAGTATTTTATGTGTGTGTGTGTGTGTGTGAGAGAGAGAGAGAGAGAGAGAGAGAGTGGGATAAAGAGATAGACCGAGAGAGAAAGAAAAAGAATATGTGTGAAGATTTATCTTATTCCCCAAATCACTTTCTTTTACTTTACTAACGTTTATAGTTCTTTGTGTGTGTGTGTGTGTGTGTGTGTGTGTGTGTGTGTGTGTGTGTGTGTGTGTGTGTTTTATTTCTTTCACAATGCTTTAAAATGTTTATTTCTTTTTTTTGTAGTTTGTAAACGTGTTTTTCACAAAAGCGCTTTCGGTCGTAGTGTCGCAGACTGTTACTAATATTAATAACTTTCATTCTTTCGTTGTTTATTTAAAATAACTGATAACTGAGTTCAAAGTGAGCATCGAGAACGGCCGAGATTTCTGTCACGCACACAAGTACACAGTCCGTAAAGAAAAACACGATAACGGTCGATGAAACAACAGGTGTTGTATGTCAAGATGCAGGATTGCAAAAAAAAAAGAGAGAGAGAAACAGACAGAGACAGAGAAAGACCTATGAGGAATCATAGTTCAGCCCACAAAATCATTACCACCATGGAACGGTACCAGACGTAATCAGGAAGGTTCAGTCAACGAATATCCTGACTAATGACCGCCACCGCTGACATCAGCTACCTCACGTGGTGGATGCACGCGTGCCGTTGCATGCTAGGAAGAGCCAAGAACGTGAGCTCTCCGTCCTTGACCCGTTGCTGCATTCTGCATATGCATAATGGGTGCTGATGCACGTGTCTTCTGGCATGACTGTTCTAAAGCACGCGCTGGTAGTCAAGCCATGTGCATCAAGAGAGCAGGCTTCTCTACCTCCAGGGTTGGAGCGTTGGTGATTTGACGTCAGGCAGTTCGATCGCTCAGGCCAACGCTTTCGTAACTAGACACAAATCAAATGAGATAATGAGTAGGACGACGACGACAACGACGACGATGATGATGAGGAGGAGAAGGAGAACGAGGACAAGGGACGAACTCCATGCGGTGCACGGAAAGATCAAGTTACAATCTAATAAGGAAACTGGTCAAACACGAAGACGCAAGGAAGGTCTGAAACAAGTACTGAGCAAATCGCCACCTGGACGCACACCAAGAGGATGACGCGAGCAAATCAAGGACGTTGCAAGATGAGGAGACCGTTAGGCAACGGAAAAACTGTCCATTCATAACGGAAATATGTAGAAAGATACAGACAAACCAGTACACAGAGAAACCCATAAGAGTATGTAGATCCACACGTTGGAACGGATCGGGGACAAGCAAGAAACACAGAGCTGTTCTCCTTAGCCTGTTTGGAAAACGTTCGTAGCTTTGCCAAACCCGATCAAATACAAGTCCAGTTAAAGGCCTTCTTAACATACTGCCGAATATCTTACGATGTTTAGCAAATGATTTTATGCGATGGTGATTTCAATATTTGCAAAACACATTCAGCATCAGGTTTCCGGTTAAGGAAATATTTTAACAAGGAAACATTTCTCAAATCACCCAGCGCTGTGTAACGCCAGACGATTCCATATCTTGCTTCAAACAAAGAACAAAGAACGAATAATGTTACAACATTATTTCCCTTTTTTATTATGAATAGATGATTGACTTTACAAAGCCAGTAACACTGGACGTGGAGCTGAAGAAGATTGCCTAAACAGCTCCACAGTCATCAGTGACAACCCGAACAACCCAGGTTATTGGGTAGGAAACTTCCTGAGACGAAAATACCTGTGATGTAGTTCACACACAGAGATTTGGAGTCGTCAAGACAACTGCTTCTTGCAAGGGGCACTGTTGCAAAAAAAAAAATAAAAAATAAAAAAAGTAGCGGCAGCTGCGCTACAGCTGCCACGTAAATAACACGTAACAACGTAAACATGATAATATGGGTGAACGCCAGGGTTGTAAACATCTCATAAACCGTATACTCTTCTTCTTGCTGGCATCTCGCCTCCAAACACGCTGACTTCGTGCGGCGCTGAAGTGCGAGTGTCGGCAATGAGTTAAAATTGTCTTTAAGATGAGGCAAGCAGGTACACGGACTACATAACACTAGGACTGTTGGGTAATTTCTGGTGTGGGTGTCGAGCCGAGCCCTCTAAGACGTCTTGATGAAGTTCCCATCATCAGGCTCGGCACATACAGTGGTTCTCCAGCTGTCTCCTCCTTCACTGAGAGGACATTTCGACTTTCACCGACGTTTTTGGTTCGTGGGGATTCTGCTCGCTTCATCTGCGCACACGACTGCGAACGGTGGAATATTAATTACTTGTCTTACCTGTCTTTAACTCACCTGGCTAGCTGGAACTGCCTGTGCACTGGGTGAACGGGGGTTGCACCGACTGACCTGTGGGGCAATGGAAACTTTTAATGGTTGTAGGTCTATAGCAACAAAATTTTACTTGACAGTTAGAGAGGAGCAAAGGGTGCAATAGTCCCGGAACTTACTTTGCGTGACTTTCTAACAAAAAAATCTTAGACGTGCAAATCATGTCAACGACGTTAAGCTCACAACCTTTTAACCCTGTTTTTTATGCTTGTACAAAAATTCTTTTCCTCTGATTGCCAAAATATTGAATTTAGCAAGCGAAAAATTCTTTTTTTTGAATTTCTTCTTCGCAATAAACCACATGAACTGCGATCGTAAAAGAATTCCTACATTACAGACATTTGACAACGGACGGTTTGTCACTGGGTGATTTGTTTTATTTTATACCTTGACTCTACACATCTACACATTCTACACATTGAAAAGAATCTTGGAATGTACATCTGTAGTTATCAGGAGTGTCATATACTTCTAGTTTTGATCATTCTGTCACAAAGACTATTTAAGGATAGTTCCGATGAAGAACAAATACAAATACTCACAAATTAATTTGGACGCCAGTTCACACCTTTGAAAGAGAGAGCTATGACATCATTAGTCTTATTACACTTTCGCTATGGTGCGTTTAGTCCAATTCTGGGTCAAATCCTAATTTTGGTCAAATTTTCAATGATCCCAAATGAATTAGGAAGACGCCAGACAATTTCATTCCTACACTTTACTCTCTGACAGTAAGACACACATGTTGTATCTATGAGTATATCGTCTAGGTGAGCAGATATTCGGTACCGAAGAGTAAAATAAATGGATTTGTTTGTTTGTTTGTTTGTTTGTTGTTTGTTTGTTTGTTCGTTTGTTCGTTTGTTTGTTTTCGCTTTTGTTAAAATTGATGCTGAGATTTTGCGCGTCACATATTTTGCATATTCCCGATAAAAACCGATTTTATTAAGTAGAAAAATGCATTCACTTTTTCTGAGGTAATAAATAAATAAATAAATAAATAAAAAAGTTGCTGCCTCACGAGTGTTGGCGTCTTCCTCAGTCGTTTTTTTTTTTTTTTGGTCCTGTGTGAGGGATCACCTACTCCGACCTGAACAGAACAGTGTGGGCACCGCAGTGATGGAATGATGGCTACTTACCTGGAAGCCTGCACATAACTCTTCGGCTGATGTCCACACGCTACAGTGGCGTAGGAAGAGGCTGACGGTATCTTTTTTGAGGGGGCGGCTGCCCCCCTTGCCCCCCTTGCCCCCCGTGGTTCCTACGCCACTGTCACTAAGTAAGACATACAGGTGTGTACAGGGTCACCCTCACAGGTCACGTGCCTCGCCTAGGATTCGTCGCGTGATCGTAGACAGGCAGCTTCACTGGGTCACCAAAGAAAAATGCTTCATTCAAAATACCAAACAAACAAATAAATATAATAAGGCAGGGGAAGTAATGCTCGGCTGGTAGTATACTATACCAGGCTTAAGCCCATTTTGTTTTATGATTATTTGAATTAGAAGAGTTTTTTGTGTGACAGGGCGTGCCCGCATCTCTCGTGCTGTATACAATGGCGAACAACACGCCCTGCAGTCAATCACGCGTCTCAGGTTCTCGTAGAAAGAAAATTCATTTGATACAAAGCAAGGAGACACCAAGAATTACCTGTTGTTTAGAAAATTTCAACCACTGAACAGTTCATTTTCTAACGTTTATCCCTTTACCGCATCCTCAGCCGCAAGAGAGAAAGATGTACGTGCCAACATTGCAGCTGGTCTACGTAGGTCCTCACTGAATGTGTGTGTGTGTGTGTGTGTGTGTGTGTGTGTGTGTGTGTGTGTGTGTGTGTGTTGGGGGGAAGGGGAATCTGAATCTCTTGTTTCATTTAAAGGTTCACAAATTTATCTTTTCATCTTTCCGAGGGAGTAAGGTGCTATAGGTATCTTTAACAGACCTCTGGATCTGTGGCAACTACTCCATTTCACCCTTTGCATTCCTTCGTGAGCAATGACACAATTTTCGGGAATGGGGGAAACAACCGTGCTAAATTGGCATCAGTCTTTGGCAGCAAAGCAAATGAGCTTGAAAGCAGAGTGCAGAGGCGTATACAGGGTAAATTGACTGTGAAAGTGGGTTTCTGCGCCATGAGCAGGGAATCCATCTTTGGGAACAAAACAAAAACAAAAACAAAAAACCACCGAGGATAGTGTTTGCACTTTTCAGTATCTGCGCATTTCTTTTTTCATTTAATTAAAAGTACACATAGAAAAATTGGCCGACGACGCGGACATATCGCTGACCTTGTTTATACTCCTTTCCATCGAAGTAAAAGGTGGGCTGGTGCCTGCACTGGAAAACATTCTGATCAGTTCATCCCCTTAACTGAGTTTACTTAATGTAGGACGTGTGTAAAATAACCTTGAATGCTTATTCCAGTATCATCTACCTCAACTATATAATCTTATTCCAGTATAATTTACAGAACTCTAGAAAGAAAAGTCAAACGTGATGCAGTTTCTTTCCCTCTGTTGAAATCTGTCCAAAACGCAAACAAGCCAGTGCTTATAAGTCAGTGACCGTAGCCTGTAAGGCTCTATGCTATGACCACTGTGAGCATCTATATCATGATGTTCATTCACACACAATCACACCATGGATTATTTACACTATCCATTCAGAAACCTCAACACGATCTCATGTTTTCAATCGTTCATTCAAACATAACAAGTAAAATGTGGAGGCGACGAAGAGGGAATTGGGGGGAATATGTGTTTTATGCCGAGCCAGAAACTAAGATTATATCACGGCAATGCAGTCAGCCCTGTAAACAGATGCCACATGTAGAGAAAGAAAAGCATGCCCGAGACGAGAGCTGAATCCAGGACATCCAACCCTCACTGTATTGGTGACAGGCGCTAACCGTTGCGCCACCGAACCGCCCAGGCGATGAAGGAGAACAAAGCGATGAAATGTGCAATGAAATAATAATACAATTATGGAATATGCAAGTTTTAGGTCCTGATCACCGATTATCCCAGCTACGAGTTCGAGCACACAATGTGCAATTAACTTGAGAGTTCGCACATCCAAAACACTGCCCAATCTTTAGGTCATTCCTCCCACACCAAGAATGCGTTTGATAAAGTAGTGTAACAGGTGGGATGATGAAGATGATGCAAATGACGCAGAATCCTCGGCAGTCTATCGCCTGGCACAGTGCACACAACCCCTGTACCTCGACAATAAACAGTTGCCAAAATATTCTCGTTTTGAAGTTTATGCCAAACTTATCTGAGCCTTTGTACCCGAATTAAAGAGTTCGCTACGACATGCATTGACGAGAAGTCCACGCAACGTGTTGAATAAAATCTCTTAAATTCTAATATCGAAGACAGGTGAATAATAAAGGTGTGATTTATACAGCGCATGATCACGCTCATCAAGAAGCATGCTTTCAGCTCTTGTGACAAGAAGAAGACATAAACAGCATACGAAGGACGGAAGGAGAAACAATCGTGCAGACAACATAAAAAGGACGGAAGGAGAAACAATCGTGCAGACAAGTAATGAACTAGAAACATAGAAGACGCAAAGAGGAATCAGGGAATGAATTAATAAGGATGGAGAGTTTCATATATCTACAGAGCAAGAGGAGTAGGCAGACTAGTCAAAAGACTAAAATCACAATTATTGACAATTAGTCAATAGACGAAAAAAAGGTGGAAGAAATCGTTAGAACATGGACTACCTGTATCTGGATTGATACAAGGAGCAGTGCTCCGGGAACAGATGTGTTTTTAGTACACATTTAAAGGATTCAATGGTGGGTATGGAAGGAAAAGTGCGGTCATCAGACGAAGAGCGGAGTTGTCTGGCTGGGAAGAATGATGATCTCAAATGTTATTTTTTTCTGCGATTTGTTGAATGCATCCCCCGCACGTGTAAATGTTGCTCCGACGTCAAGGGTTATGAAATGTGATGTACTCAAGCTGCTCGGGCAGATGTTTTTCTCCAGATTGGGATCCGTCTAGTTCTTACAGCTGTAAACTCAAGGGAAACACTCTGAACACAGCGAGTTGCCGAGGGCATAGTCAGGCTGATGGCGATGTGACCCACAAACAACTGACGCATTAAGAGTCTGTTTACACACATAGCAGACACGTGCTTCATGCGTAATTAATTATACTCAGAAAAGCACGTTTCGTCTGTGATTGATTATTCAGCTGATTCAAAACGCATCAGTGGTGGTTATGTTCAGCTGGCACGTACCACTTGACTCTAGAAAGAAACAATCACTACAGAATGCCAAGGCACCACCTGTAACCAGTATGATTGATACGAACATCAAAACATAAATGTTCCACCACAACGACGACGACGACGATGACGACGATGACGACGACGACGACGATGATGATGATGATGATGGAATTTGTAAAGCACATTTCTCTGTGTGGCGGCGCTGTGGACGAAAGATTGTGTTTTGGTATCTATGGTGAATGAAATGTGTGGGTTCATTACCTTTGCCATCCGTGACGAGTGCTCTAGTGTTGGTTTCTGTAACTTGCTATTTTTTACATGGTGGGGTTGTTAGCCCTACCACAACCTACTTTACCTCTAGGTGAGGTGTCCACCTTAGTCGCCTCTTACGACATGCCTGGCTGGACAGCAGGGACCCTATTCTTACAATGCTCGCTAGGCAAGCATACCCCGGGGTCCCACGGGGGTATGTGTGGGTAGTGTTTCTGAAATAAAGGGAGTGAGGGAGAAAAAGAAAGGAGAAAGAGCGATCGTGTGTGTGTGTGTGTGTGTGTGTGTGTGTGTGTGTGTGTGTGTGTGTGTGTTTATAGGTGTACGTGGAAGAAAAAAATATTTTGGCTGTGCATATTGTACTGCAAGTAGTGGTGTCTGCGATTGTAGGTGTGAGTGGGATTGGTATTCGTCGAGTAAATGGCAGCCATCTTCAAGACAAATTCCTAGTGTAATGTCACTTGGCAAATAAACGAATTTTTATTCTTTCTTCTTCAAACGAACCGACACACAAACATCAACAAAATAACTAATTAAAATTTTATTGTAATGCTGATCGGCTCTTTTGTTCTCCTTCAAGAAGCTTACATAAGAAAAACTAAAAAATACATTTATCAGCAGGATAAATGGGAGGTGAGTGGACTGGTTTCAATAGCTCTTCCTACCGATTTGTGTGTGTGTGTGTGTGTGTGTGTGTGTGTGTGTGTGTGTGTGTGTGTGTGTGTGTGTGTGTGTGTGTGTGTTTAGGAACGAATGTTTTCGGTACAGAGTAAGGGTAGTCCTGAAGGGGAATTGTTGCATGATACTGGTGGTGCACCAGCAACAGCTAACAGTGGAAAGTGGGTGAAGAAGTGTGTGTGTGGGGGGGTGTGGGGGGACATTACAGTAATGATTATTAAGGAACTAGCTGTAGTTAGAGGGAGACAGAATCAGGTATTTTGTATCTTGACTAGAAAATGTAGAGAGAAGAACGAGGTGTAAAGTATCTTGTATTTATGAGCAAATGTGGAAAGAAGAATTTAGTGTAAAATATCTTGCATTTTGACGAGAAATATGGAGAGAAGGAGCTGTGAGGGGAAGGAAAAGGTAATATGACTTCTCCAGATGTGTATCGAGCGTGATCAAAGTTTCGTCAAACAAAGTGCTCACGATCAAACTAGATTTCGACGGTTGTATTAATGGTTGATTACGTTTGAAACAGATGACCTAAATGTAATTTGTTGAATAGCGAAATAAATAAGTCAAATGTCGGATGTGATGAGAAGCTGAGCGGCGGCATGGGAGATGATTGATGCCTCAAGTCCAACCACTTCTTGGAAATCCTGTTGCATTTATTTCCCCGGCAGCTTCCTTTCACTTCCATAGCCCTCATTTTCCCAACAAATTAAAAACCTCCAGGCCAAAACCATTTGTGTGCAGCTTTCTTTTTGAAACTGTGTTCAGAAAAAAAAATTCTAGCGAATCGCTTGCCCATTGAAGGTTTAAAGCTCACTTCCTTATTGGTTGTGACAGCTAAATTGTTGTTAATGGCCTCTCACCTTCCGTTGTACAGACCCGGCGTCTGCAAAGATGCTCGAAGAAATGGCTGTCTTGATAGTTATTGGCGTGAGCTCCCGATGGATCACAATCATTTTTAGCACAACGAGGAAACTCATTTATTGTTGGAACATGGCTCCCAGATGACAAGACCCTGAAACGTGGAGCTGTGACTTGCCCATAAATGAAAAGTTTCAAACTTATCAGCAGACTGTTCTCTCCTCTGACAACTGTTTGCTTGACTAACTCATTGACCTTATGACCTTACGAATCCTTATTTTGTAGCTGCACCTTTAATACAAAGTGGCGACCTATAAATCTGTCAGGAATACCGGTGGGGAATTTTAGTCTTGCAGGTTCTAAAAAAA
The DNA here is from genome assembly GCA_004794655.1 of Marisa cornuarietis. Taxonomy (NCBI): domain Eukaryota; kingdom Metazoa; phylum Mollusca; class Gastropoda; order Architaenioglossa; family Ampullariidae; genus Marisa; species Marisa cornuarietis. The sequence goes on from SMMW01000001.1 coordinate 6,800,380, forward strand.
TATTTTGTCATATGGTGTGATCTCAGGAACATATCGTATATTCGTACACCAATTTATTGCATCTGGTCATGCAACAAGGCTACAACACCAATACAGCAGCGTGCATCTAGTCAATAAACATGAGAATTATGTACTTCTAGCCCACAATGATCCTAAGTCTATTAATGATTTGAAAATAGTGTGTTGATAAGGAGCAACTGTTTTATGTTCAGGCAGGGCTGACAGATTAAGCAGCTCAAAAGATCTTAAAAACGGAGATGTGAGTTGTAAAGATCACCCACAAAAAGGACGATAAATAAAAGTCAGTTGATGAACGTTTCAGAAGCAGGACGTGCTCACTTTAAAAATTGACATGGTTTCTTTTAAACAATCAGGCGAGATAAGTAGCGGGCACTGGTGGCCATGATGCTCGATGGACCGACTCGGCTCAGTTCTTCGTCTTGATTGCCAAACCACGTGGCAAAGTCCCTGCCTTCTGCGTCTGCTAATTGTCCTTGTTTGGGTTATGTCCTACACTCCTTCAGAATTCTACATTTCCCTGTACTTTTTCAGAGTAGTGTCTGTCTTTGATGAAGATTATCTCGTTTAGTCTAAAACGTTTAAATATGTAGTACCATTTTATTATTAATTTCTTTTATTATTTATTATTCTGGCTGCCCCTATTTTGAGGCCAGCGCCCTTTTTGTGCGCAGTAGGAGGGAGTGGGTGTTTAGGGAGGAAGTGTAAGGAAACCTTGCATTCAAGTCACGTGGTAGAAGTAAAAGCCACGTGTCCCAGACTGACTTGTAGAGGCTATTCAGTCCATTTATTTTGACGTGTGCATTAACATTCTATCGCGAAAAAAAAAGACCAGGAGGGAAAGAAATGAAATATACATTTTTATGGCAGGGCGTTTTACTTCAGAATGCAAAGCGTGGCACAACAGTGAGGCTGCGTGACAAAGAGATATGACCCATCAGGCACTATTATGATTCTGATGAAAGTACCTCTTCAGTTGTAAGTATGTCTGAAGCAGTTTGCTCTCTTGTATCCATCCTGCCTACAGCCTGGACCACGGACTACGGACTAGGTGGCGCTGTTTACGTTGTCAGCAGTGCACGGCCTTCACGTGCACAGAGCTGTTTGTCTGAAACAAACTCTGTATTCTAACCGCTTTCGAAAGCTTCGTGCTGAGAAGCAGCGGCGCCGAAACGAGAGTTAACTGCCTTACCCACCCATCACTCCACCTCCGACATCACCGCCGCTACTCCGAGCAGTCGACCACAAATTTATGATCGGCCTTCCGACGGTTGTTATGACTGCGGCCTTGTTTTCTCGGCGAGTTTGTGTGATGGGGGTGGTACCCTCATCCCTCCCAACCACCCACAGTCCCACAACTCTGTATATTTTATGTGATGGGCCTCAGAGCGGGCTTTCTGCCTGATGACGGTTAGCTAACAGTCGGGCGGCCGACCACCAAACAGACGGCCGATTTACGACTTGCAAAACAGCCGGCGGGAGATTTGTCTTTAATCTCTTCGAAACCAACCGGACGATAACCGAGTTTTCATCCATCGCTGATCGTTGAAAGGCAGACAAACGGATGATCTGGCCTAAAGTGTCCAGGTGGCGCTGGTCACTGTGGATTCGCTCAGGTGCGAGATCCTTTACTTGTGACTAGCTGTCCGGACGGACAGACGGACACAACCACTCTTGCATGCACCAGCAGCTTTGCTTTGGCCCGCACGTGTATGCTTTTGTTTGCTGTTTCATGAAGGAGAAATTTTTATTTGTTGGGTTGGGGTGGGAGTGGGGTTGAGGAGTTAAAGCAGCATATGGCCCGACAAGGTTTACCGACGTGTCTCGGACTAAAGAAGGCCAGTTAGTGAGTCTTGTTGTTGTTGTTGTTGTTGTTGTTGTTGACTTTGAAAGGGAAAGTGTTTCCACCTCTCGGTGATTTCGCACTTAGTGAGTCTTGACAGGCCGATACATATATATAGATATATAGTTACTGTTTCACGGTGCACCATGTCACTCAAGGGCAGTAGGGCGAGGGCAGGGTGTATCAGTCTGCGTCAGTTCTGAAAACGCCCCATGCACCCCTCCATCCTCACTTTAGACTTCACCCTAGTCAGCCCAGCTGTTCAAGTGCATTCTATAAGACTGACTGAGATTTCCGTTCTGCAAACTCTAAAGCCTCTAAAGTTGTTTTCCCCGTTTAGAAAATATTTTGCTGGTAAAAGCGTTCCTTGATTAACGATAGTCTTTGATTTTCTGAATCAAACGAGTGCTGTGCACTGACCTCATGCCACTGGAGCGATCGGACAATCACTCGCCAGGCCGTCTGCAGCAAAAATGTGATGTAATTTCGGTCGAAGCTGAATAAGGTCTTTTCTGCTTCTTTTCTTCCCCTAAAACAATATTCACCCCCCCCACACACACACACACACACACACACACACACCATCCTCTGCAAGAAGAAATCATAAGATGGAGGGGTAGCCTATCTTTTGACCGATATTAAATGTAATTCTTGTTGTGGAGAGAGACACAGATCGGTCTGTCAAACTGGTTTGTGCCTGACGAGACCTGAAAGTGGGAGAATGTACACGACCTCTGTCCTTGACGCCAGTGCTGGAGACACTGGACTCGGGAATCTACGACTGGCTGACTTGATCAGATTGCAAATTTGTGGTCATCGGTTTGTTGCAGGGAAAATGCCCGTCAATTTACCGACTTTATTTATACTTGCACTCTCTTTTGTGGAACATTTCACACACACACACACACACACACACACACACACACACACACACACACACACACAGAGGGTGAAGGTAACCGGCGTGTCCGGTGGAGGCCATCGACGGTGAGCCATGCAGACAGATCTAGGAACACATTCACCATCTTCATCTGAGGGATTTTTTTTTTTTTTTTTTAATCAGACGGGTCACTAGTACGACCTATGTATAAGAGCATTATAGCGTTATATTCAACTGATCCCGTTCTTGTCCATTGATGAAGAAATTTTTCTCCTCCCACTTTTAAATTAACCGAGTTCGTGGTAAAAACGACTGACCTCCCTTGTGCTTGCGTCTTTATGTGGCAAGGGCAGACAACCGATATCCAAAAACGCCACCTAAAAGGCTTCTGTTTGGGATTGTGGTTCACATTTTTCCTGTTCTGTTGCTTTAAGTCAGTTTGAGTTTTCATTTCTTTCTCTCCTCTCTCTATAGTGTGTGGGTGTTTATGTGTATCTATGTGCGTGTTCTCATTTTCTTCCATCCCTTTATTTTTTTTTCTTTCATTCTTCCTTTTCTTTTCTCTCGTCTTTTTTCCTTTGCTTATCTACCGAAAACAGGTTTTCTCTAGACATGCGAAATAGCTGTCTTCTTGGAATAAACACATGACTCTTGAAATGCAATATGTGTTCAGTCAAATAAAGACACTTTGTTAAACTCGGGTCAGCAGGTGTTGATGCTCTCTATCTGTATGTACATAAGTATGTGAGTTCGTATATTACATCTCTCTCGCGTAGGGACACCACCGAGCATGACTTGTTTCTCTTTCTCTCTTTCACACAAGCTGCGTGCATGCACAGTTGGTGTTATGACAAACCCATCGCCAGTGGCACCGTTCCCCTCAGAGTCCCGCTTCAGCGCCAGGCTGACAGTTAGTCATGCAAACAGTGGCATAACCACGACGGGGTCCGCCTCTCTGACGTCAATGAGAGAGAAGTGAAGCGGTCTGTGACAAGTGGCTGACAACATGACTGTTAGTTTATGTCGTTTATAAGGATTTGTGTCCAGACGAAAGACAAAACCAGTGCACACCTCCATAGGCATGTAGCACGACTAGGAAACGCCCACGTTCTCACTTGGAATTTGCTGAGTTTACGAAAACGAAATATTTTATTCATTTATTTAGTTTTTGATGAAAAATCAAGTCTAAAGTCTTCATTTTGTGTGTTATGTGAAAAAAAAATCACTTATTCATCTTCCACAACCGCCTATTTATTTAGCTAGTCACCGACATTGTCATTGACTAAATACTACTCTGTTTAAAGGTCTAGTGAAGTGTAATAACTTTTTTTCTAACGATTAGTTAAGCTCTGTGCAGGATATTACTTTCCGAAATACGAGTAACTGTCTTCCTTCTGTTCTCGAGATACACACCTACAAGCATCACTGTGCATAGAGAGAGGTCAGCAACACACACTGTGCAGGGATATGCTGACGTTGTCAAATCTTCAGCCATTCTCCAGAACAGGGACCGTATGTTAATTAAGCATCACGAGTTTGGCTTTCTGTGCATGCTGTGGCTTCTCTGCGTATCTCGAGAACGGAACAGTTTTTTTTCACCCATATTTTTTGGGAAGAAGTACCGTGTACTGAGCCTAATCCTACCATTAGACAAAAGGAACCCCACTACACGTTTAACGACCTTCCTCTTCATCAGTTCTTTTACTCCATCTATCTATCAACATATCCTTGCCTACCGTCTGAATATGTAATAAAGATTTTTAAGGATAATGACATTATTATGTGTCATACTCAACGCACACACACAAATTACAGAGTAACAGACGCAAAAGAGTCAAAGAAGCAGCAGAACCCAAACGTCAACAAACACTGGACTAGTCAACATGTTGAGCTGCTCGTTAAGTGTTTCCCTTGCTCTCCAATTAGGCCTGGAGTCACCTCGTCCCCGTGCAGCCAGGTGCGTACCCCTTTGTCCCCCACACCCACAACCTCACCTGCGTTTCATTTCCTCGAAGACCTGTTTGTGCCGCCATAGTGTTCCTGGCTAGGCGAGAGCAAAGCTGGTAGCAATAACGCTGGCATCGGGAGGAGAGAGAGAGAGAGAAAGTTTACGCAAGCGTGGGAAGCAATAAACACGAGAGTAATGGAGCAGGAAGACTCAGTCGTTCGGACACTAATGCATCTGTGGCAGGCCAGACGTTTGGGGCAGGAAGGGAAAGGATGCTGTGATGTGTGTGTGTGTGTGTGTGGTGGGGGGGGGGCGGTGAGGAAGGTTGGCCGCTCCTGCAAAACAGAACTAAGCTCCGGCCTGCCGCCTGCATTTGCTGCACTCTCAAGATCGGGCCTCTTAATCTTCGTTTACCGCAGACACGGAAGAACACACTAGAAAACCCGTTTTCCCTCCAATTACTTCTCGTTTTCATGTTGTTTTTTTTATTTTGCCGACAAAGTAAAAAAAAAAATTCTTTCTTTTCTTGCTTTCTCCTGTCTTCCTTTATTTTTTTTTCTCTTTTATTCTGTTAACCTCTCTTTCAATTCTTTACTTTTTATATTTTTCACTTTTTAAAAGATTCATTCATCTCGCAGACGGCTCTGTAAGTTACCTGATACACACACACAGTTCCTCGATATTTCTGAGTAGTTGCATATTCTTCCCCAAGCTGACAGCCTATCCCACGAAGCTTTACCGGAACTGACTCCTCCTGCACACTGCCAATAAATCAGAAGAAGGCTTGAAGTCTAGAATGGAGGCTTGGTGTGGCACCATGCAACACGTCTCAGTACTGTTTAGAGAAGAGTAACTAAGGTCATTTAAGGTCTCCGGTCCCTCTTTGGCACAGTTAGACTCGTAAACTTGTTTTCTGACAGACAGACAGACAGACAGACAGACAGACAGACAGACAGACAGACAGACAGACAGACAGACAGACAGACAGACAGACAGAAGCACGTTTGGTAGTGTAATTAATGACTCGAGCTCAGGTGGACAGTTGTAGCTAGGGATTGTAGTCATGAAGTGAGGGGAATACAACCCCAGGACTAAGAGTGAAAATCAAGAGCACGCGACTTGTCTTCGAAGCTGCAAAGCGGTGTACAGACCCCTTACCCCCGCAAAAAATTGCTTTATGTCACTGTACCCTTTGCCACTGCTTTACAACTACAGCCCTAGGGATATAGCTACAACTGCGATGTCTGGACACGACTTTTTAACTACAGAGTCCTTAAATTCCCCATGTTGCCCAGGAGTAACGACTTACACAGTCCACACAATGCTAGTCCTTCTTACCCTCCCCCCTTCCCTCTTGCTACTTTACCCATCTTTCTCGCAGAATCACTATATTTCTCTGTTCCTGTTACTTGATGCCTTTTGTTTTCTGTTTTGTCAGTACTGTCGTTTTCTTTCGTCCCCTTTGTTCTGTATCTACTTAGTCCACGTCTCTTCCTCGTTTTATGCGCTAAGAGCATGCTCTCTATGAGTGTGAATATGCGCTATAAAAATCTTCACTATTATTTATTATTATTATTACCCTCACTTCAAACCTACGGCCCCAAGAAGGTATCATAAAACGACACGTGATGCAAGTACCCGTGATGTGTCCCTGGCTGATAGGGAGGGCGCAGTCATCTGCATTACCTCTCCTGGTCAAATTACATTTAGTGATTTTTGCGAGCGACCTTAAAATATTTATATGCACCACTGCGTCAGTTAAAGTCGACGAGACTATAATCACGTTAGCACGTGGCTGATTTCCGAGGAACCCGTGCTTATCACTGTGTTTTCTCTCTGAATGCAGCAGCTTTTTAAACTAGCCATGAAATGATTGAAAAATGAAAAAGGTGTAAACAGGAATATTCGAGAACGTGTAGATAGATATGTACTATTACAAGGTTTTCTAGTTTGAAAGAGATTCTGACTTAGTTTGATTTCTTATCACCAGGGAGGAGACGGGATGGAGGGGTGTATAGTACGGTAAACTTGCAGCTGGATTGTTTAACGCCTACCAAACAGGTAAATTAAAAAAAAATTAGCTGCTTTTAGTTAGCCTTCCAGTTAGTGGATAGCGGCATACTGTGCACCCGACCTACGTTTCTTGTTTTGTTTTTGTTTTGTAAGAGTTGTTCCCCAATGTAGAATCATTCTAATGTCGGCGAACCAACGGAGTCTTCAATAAGACTGAGTGCTAATGTATAATAAGAAGGCACGTTGTTACGTAAATAGAATGCTTCAGGAGTCGTCAACAAGATAACCTGGGTGACCCTGTCCACCTGGCAATACATTTTTTTCCATTATCCTGTTGGAATTCCGTTACTGATGTCTGGATTATCTGACACGACAATCATCGACTGGCAAGAAGAATGACAGAGCTGTAAGAACCTTTGATAATCAGTCACCCAAAAATCCTGCTGCAGTGCAAGCTAGTAAAGAATTCATTTGATTCACCAGTGGGATTTTTTCCACCCTTTTTCTTTCCATTTCGGCTTTAGACAGACATGTTTTAGTCTTGTTGCAGAAGATCGACTCGGAGGTCAAGGATACATCTCGTGCCTGGAAAATCACATGGCATGGCAGATATCACGTGGCCGTTAACTGTGTCCCAGTGCCTGCTTTTTTCTTCTTTTCGATCCATGATGAAGTTCTTCGTACCTAAATATCTACCTATCGTTCGTCACATATCGACATGACATATGATGATATGACTCATCAATGACATGCATCTTCATCAGCGGCTCTGGGATATTTCATTTTCTAGGAGGTAGTTTTCGGGCAAATATTGCAGATGTGACAATTAAAAATAAACTCCTGTGTCCAGCCGCACTTCTGGCCACCGGAACTCAGTCGGAATTTGGATTATTGGGTTTCTGTTACCAGCATGTCCTGCCTGTCATGTGCGACCTCAAGGACAACGGCCTGCAGCTTCAGTTGTCAAAAAAGCTGGGTTGCCATAAATGGGACGTGTGACTCGATGAATAAATATGTACATACACAGAATCTCAATAAATACATGTGTCATAGCAACACAAGGAATAAATATGTACATACACAGAAACTCGATAAATACATGTGTACATCCATAGCAACTCGAAGAATACCTATGTACAATTCTAGGAATACACGTGTACATACAATCCTACACTAACTTCTCTTATTGCGAGAAAAAAAGAGAACAAAAATATTCTTGTATTTTAGAACGCCTACGAGCCTTTTCACAAGGACGGACGCAGCACAAAAAAAGAAGAGAAATATCGATATCTCTCTGCGCACTTTTAATTCTTGTACTTTCAGCTAAACACTTTCTCTCAGAAAAACAGCTAAGTGCTGACTGTAGAATTTTTTTCCAGCAGGAATAAGTCATGAAGACCATCAAATATCTTAAGAATCTTCGACAGCTCAATCCATTTATCTGCTAGGTTTGTCACTCTGGTTAAAAAAAAAATAGGGGATGCATAATATCTTGTGGTTGGGATTGTGCAGATCTACATTTTTCACGATATCCATCCGCCGTTCACTAAAACTTGAGCAATAATTCATAATCCATGATGCCTTGAGAGTATGTGATATATTGAAGAGTTATAAGGCCTCTTCGCGAAAAGGTTGCAAATTGTAGAAGCCAGCCATCAAGGGTACATTTAAAAGTATGAGCGTGGGCCTCGAATCGGAAGAAAAATGAGCTAATCCCATCTACATCTTCCTTGAAACTAGGTAAGCTGCCTATCAATTGTGATCATTTGTGCATGCTCCTTGACCTATTTCCTTTCTCAATTCGTTCTTCTTGTTCAGATTCTCCTTCTACTGGCTTCGCTTTACCTGATCTGCTTCATATTTTATTGCTGTCATGTCTGCTTCTTCCTTCTTAGCGATCTTGCATGCTTCTTCCCTTGTAGCTATCCCATATAGTCATTCATTTGTCCCTTGACTGGTACTGGTCGTTGAGGTGAGCACATGGATAGATGCAGCAGCTGACAAGCCCCCCCCCCCCTACACACACACACACACACACACACACACACACACACACACTCACCCCTGTCTTGGGCGATAGTTAGCAGGTCCTGTACAAGATGACCAGTCTGCTTCTTCACATTCGTAAGCCAGTTCTTCCTCCAGCCACCATGGCGTTGACCGCCGTCTAAGGTACCTCAAACGACATTCTTCGACGAAGAGTCATGGCGGGTCACATGGTCCAACCAGACCAGTCTACGCCGCCTGACTGTTGCATGTTGGGGTTCTCAAATGCTTGGATTCTCCTCTCCAAATTGGCAAGCAGGGTTCAAGTTTCACATCTGTAAAGCAGGATCGGTACTAAGAGCAAACTGTACAAATTGCCGCTGTTGCTATCTACTGTGGAGCTCTCGTCCTTGCTGATGGTGGCTCCTTAGCACTTAAAGCTGCTTTCGTCTTTGAGCCAAACTCTGTTCATGTAAATAAATGCTTTGCCGTCGCAAATGGCCATGGCTTTCTTATTGACTTGTCTTGCCTGTCAGGCTGTGGGTAAGATCCTGCAGCTCTCTTTTAGCGCCTATCAGATGTCGTCTGCAAAGTGTAGGTTGCAAAGCGGCCTTCCACCGACGGAAATAAAAGTGCAAGATACTCTTTTTCCAAATCTGGTTGAATGACCCTCTTTTATTCTCAAAATTTACGCCTACAAACATCACCATGCCCAGAAGGAAGTCAAAATCATGACGTCACGTGTCTATGTCCCCAGCTCTCCCATTGGATAAGGGCTTTTACGTGTGATGTTTGTTTGTAGGCATGTATCTCAAGAACGGGTAAACAATATCTTGTACATAATATCTTGAGCCTTACCTAATTTTTAGAACAAAATGTTGCAGTCCACTAGTCCTTTAACAACAAAATTTCTAGGATAGGAACTCGACCTTTTGCTTTGCGCGATTATGACTGTGACTCCGTGCTTCTTGATGACAAACCTTTATTTTATTATCAATTACTTTTTATTTCATGATGACGATGATGACAACGACGACGACGATGATGATTATGATGATCCACGAAAGCACAAACAAGACGGCTGTTAAAAACACAAACTCCGTCGAGTATTTACAGTGCTCGCGCTATTCCCTGTCTGCCAGGTCCCCCCCCCCCACCCGCCCACTTGATCACTGTTGATGCACGTGCAGGGCACTGCTCTGCTGCTCTGCGCTGCTGACCTCGAACCAGCTAATCGAGCAGGTATTGCGTGGCCTTGACAATGAATCAAGTCATCTTCTCAACAAAACAGCACAGCTTTTGGACCCGAAAAAAAGCCGGTTTGTTTTCTTCTCGCGTTGAATATCCGACAAGCAAATCTTATTGATCGAGGCACAGCGTGTAAGAGTGTGCGTGCGTGCGTGCGTGCGTGCGTGCGTGCGTGCGTGCGTGCGTGCGTGTGTGTGTGTGCGTGCGTGCGTGTGTGCACTCCAGCACTCATAGAATAACACTTGATGTGTAAAGTGACCATGAAACAAACATAAGCTGAATAAGAAACAGTGTGGAAGTCATACACTCACACTGACGTAATCGCTTGAAGAGTCTGTGTGTTCGTACGTGCGTGCGTGTGTATTGCTAAGTCCTTTTGTGTTGATTTATTTCCGTTTCTTACTAGTCGTACCTCTGTTTGTTTACTGAAACACACTTTAACGTGGAAAATAAAAAGTAGTAAAATGCAGATAGGGCTTCATGCGGGTTAAGAAAGGGAGAGAGTGGGAGTGTATTATATACCGACCTCTGACACGGTACCCAACAAGACTGAAACAGGGTTGTAAAATCAAGTCCCTTCCTTTTAAGATCAAGAGTCGCCATTACTGTCTACTTTATTGTCTTTCTCCTGTGTCCAAGAAATGCGATCCCACCATCCGTTACAATTACGTCACACACGGTGAGCTACTGTGACACATGGTGAGATACTGTAATGCAGTCAGCGCACGCGCGCGATTTCCCGAGAATAGCTTCTTGTCATTCACCCATGCAATTTTTCCTTTTGTCACGCGAAGGCCTCTTGGATGCATTCTCTTGCCTCAAAAATACATACTACAGCAACAGCTTTTTAATTAAGTCTAAGTTCTTTTTCTGCACTTGAGCCATGAAACAACAGAAGCTTGACCTCTCGCCAGTTTTTACTGTCGTACGTAGACAATGACACGGAAAGAGAGGGTTGGTGGGTAGGGCAAGGGGACAGGCAGGTGAAGATCTGTTGAACGAAATATAATATACAACGTTTTTATAAAATCCCACGAGCAATATTTTATGATCTGTATCAAGACTGATTGCGCTACTGTGCTTTTCAATTTATATACGGTGGATGATGGATTGCTTGCGTGTTCTTTCTTATTCGATTAGCAGAGGTCTGATGGCTGGCATTGTGAACAAGAGCTGCATTCCTGTCAAGCCTTCCACAAAAAAGGCGTACAAGTCGTCCGATTGATTGATTGATTGACTGATTGATTGATTGATTGATTGATTGATTGATTGGGAAAAGTACGCTACGTCATGAAGGTATCAAAGTGACTAGTATACTCTTTCGGGTTCGCACAACTTTGCTCTAACCACTAAGCTATCCCTACCTCATTGCCTGGAGCTGCTGCGCTTCGAAGTTTGGTGAGAAAGAATAGAGAACAAAGTCATCCCAGATTCGTATTTCTTGGGCCCTTCACATCTGGCATTTAGCCGCCTCTGTACGACTGACGTTCCCTGTTGTTTTCCCACAATTTATAGCCTACTCAGATGACAGCGATGTGACCCTCCTCTCTCATGGAACTCCCTTGCGTCTCCTCCAATAAAATATCAGCAAACTCTTTCCTCTTGCCTCAAAACAGCCGCCATTTCCTACTCAATTTTCAAACTTTACTCCTACGTGTAATGTTTCTGCGCTCACTGTAGGAACGCAAGCCCTTTTGCAATGTGTTATTGTTTTAACCATCCGTCAGATTTCGCAATCATGTCTTCTAGCTTCTGAGTCCGACATCGCCGCGTGGGTTTAGATGTCGCCTCCGCTACTAGACACTCTTTCTCGGGTTCAGACCTGGACACGTGATGTAGCCTCTACTGCTGACTCGGCATAAAAGAAGGTTAAGGCGTGATCTGATGAAAATACTGGAAAAATCTCACCTCTGCTCTTACAAAACTCTAACGATTTCTGCAAACTGTTCTCCGTCTTGGCCATCTTGTCTACACTTCTTCCCTTTAATTAATTATTCTTTACTGAACATTTAATTTTCTTTTCCTGCGAATCATACAGCCCTTTATTCATTTCTTTTTTCGTGTACTTTCTCGCTACATTATTTGCGGATTGGATTTGAGATGTGTGCGAGTGAACGACGTCCACTGAACTCATATCTGCACTTCTAATAGTTGTAAATGATCTACTCCTCGGTGCTGACGATGACAAAGTGTCATCTCTGGCATTTTTAGGCTTGTCAGCACCATTTGATATTGTAGATCATTCTATAATTCTACACAGACTTCAGCAATATTTTGGTGTTCGTGATGCTGCTTAGTTCTGGTTTCGATCCTATCTCATGGACTGTACCCAGACTGTGAGTGCGAATGGTGTTTACCACGATGCTTCTGACCTGAGATATGGTGTCCCGCAGGGATCTGAATTGGGTCCAATACTTTTTGTGTTATAGACCTCCCCTCTGTCTGATGCTATGTCATGTAATGCCATGTCACATGTGAGTTATGCTGATGATACACAGCTTTATCAGTCAGCTCCACTTAATGAACTCTCAGAACTATTGACATGGGCACAGGAATGCATTGATGACGTAAATCCCTGGATGCTCCAAAACAGATTGCAACTGAATGAAGACAAGACTGAACTGCTACTTACTGCTTTCCTTCAGTGTCTGTCTATACACAACTCTTCCTTTCTCCGCTTCTGTCCGCAGCTTGTGTGTCATTCTCGATCAGAGTTTGACTTTTCGTCAGCATATGTCTTATTTCTGCAGAAATGCTTATCTTAAACTTCGTAGGATCGGTACCATTCGTCACTATCTCACCACTGATGCAACTGGGCCTTTGTGCTGTAATGATGGTCTATGTCTATTGTAATTCTCTTTTAGCTGGAATTCCCAAGTACCTTAACAGACTTCAAAGGATCCAGAATAACGCTGCTCGCCTCATCTGCAAGCCATCTAGATGTGAACATATATCACCTATCATTCGCTCTCTTCACTGCCTTCCAGTCGTGGACCGTATAGCATACAAACTTTCCAATTTTACAATCTTTCCAATTTAACTTACTCTGCCGTTCCTGGCACTGGTCCTCAGTACCTCTCAGAACTCACTCCTATCTATACACCCACGCGACCTCTTCGTTCATCTTCTGACACCAAGCTTCTTCTAGTCCCACTAACTAAGACAAAGACATTGACAGAGGTCTTTCTCCTACCTAACCCCATCAACTTGGAACAGATGACCCATCAGCCTTCGTCACTCTGATTCTCTTGCCTCCATTATCTTTAAACTTAAGACACATCTTTTCCGAACTACGACTTCACTGCGACCCTGTCCTGACCATGAGCGTGTATAACGTGTGTCTGTAATTTACTTTATGTATGCGTGAGTGTATGTTGTAGAAGTGTGTGTGTCCGTTATATGGGAACATGGGTGCGTAGTTGTTAACGATTTAGTCTGTGTATGATTTATGTAAGGCTCTGTACAAATCCTCATTATATAAATCCATCCTTCTTCTTCTTATTATTATTATTAATAGTATGATGTGTTTTGTGTTATCCTGCGTTCTGCTGCATGAACTACAGAAACTACTATGGTACTCGCTGATGCTCGGTAACAAGAACTGATAACCACTGTATTCTTATCTTCATTGTTTTGCATTCAAAACATTACTACTATAAGAAAAATGTTATTCGCGTTACGCGAATTTTTAAATTACGCGTTCTGGAACACACCCTCGCGTTAATCCCCGAGTCACGTGTAAGGATAAGGACTCTGGAGAGTTTCATGTGAATACCAGCTTATGGAAGATTGCGCGCCCCTGACGCTCGTTTTCAGGACAACCGTGCGATGAACGTGGTTTTGATCATATGTTATGCAGTTCTTGTAACTGCTGTGACGTGGACGTGGGTCGATGAACGTTATTGAGGCAGCTCGTTGCCGTTGATTGAAATAAACCAAAAAACTCTGTTTAGTCATTCTGGATTTTTCACGTAAGCGGAAGCCAAACGCCCGAGCACCTCCTGCAGTTGTCCAATCGCTGTTTAGCAACGATTTATGAGCGATATCAGACTTCACAGTCAAAAGAATGGAATCGAAATCTCGCCAGCGGCAGTTGGAAAATTACAGCCGGAAAACTGCCAGGACGTTATAATGTAACAAACACTTGTTTTTGTTTTTGTTTTTTTCCTTTTTCTCAATATTTGCAAAGCGCTCTCTCTGATTTGTCCCCGAGCCAAAAGTTGACTAATGCTGTTAATATTTCGCAGACTGAAATAAATGATCTGTTGTATTGATGTCGTGCACTTTGAAGGTACTTTAGTGCTTTCGGCGGTAACGGAAGCATGCACAAGGATTTGCAGGATCTGTGGATGTGTTTGTGAGGGTGGGACTGGGTATGCACTTATTTATTAAAATATTAAAAAGAGCTTAAAGGCAAAATAATATTTTCTGAGAACTTTAATGGGGAAAACAACAGACAAACTCGTCATCAGCGTAGGAAGGTCGAAGACAAGGGTTTTTAGTCGTTTAGAGGGACCGGCTCCTGAGGACTGAGGTTTCGCAAGCGTCACAAAGTGCGTTTAGCAAACGTCAAGGATGTCATCAAGAGAGGATGCCAGACAAACTGTAATCCTCACCTATGGATGCAGTAAACGTTTGATTGTCATTGTTGAGCAGTGTTTATCAGCTGCTTCTTAATCTAAAGAAACTCGCTGACATACGTGACACGATTTGAGATGTGAACATTGCAGTCTTGTGGTCTTCTTTACATTCTGATACCTCTCATATTTTTAATGTATTTATTTCTGTTGGGTCATGAGTTGGTTGGGAACGTTTCTTGTTGACTCTCTAGATAAAGAATAAGGAGATGAGTTGTCTGTAAATAATTTCCCTTCTCTCGCTGTCTCCAGATCGAGCTTCTAGGGTTCATTGTTTGGTCAGTCACATTAATTTAAACAATGTTCATTGGGACACGTCTTTAATGTGTCAGTGGTCAATGATCCAACTGGCTTAATGCTAGTAGCATTTTTACTTTTAACATTTCATTTAGTGGCTCTGTGTAGACAATTATTTGAAATAATGGTTACCACAAATTTATTTACCTGGATCCCAAAAAAGAATGATTAGTGCGACTGTTTCCAGTGACATGCTATAGATTACTGGGCAACGATTCGATGTGATTGGCTACCAGTGGACCAGTCGCTGCTGAAGAAAAGGCCAACAAGGAAGTTGAATTGTGTGACGTAGCCACACAACTAGTATCAGCAAATACTGTGAACTTGCTATCGGCGAGCTCGTCTTATCAGTCGCCTTGTCGACTTCTTGAGCGTGTTTGGTGGGCTGTCCTCGGAGTCTTTTATAAAATTAATCAAACAAATATCGTCACGGCTGGAGGCAGCGTTGCAGCATTCGTGCATAAAAGAAAGCAGAATAAAGGGTAATTGTGAAACTGCGCATCCATATTGTTGAAAAACTGTTTTGCTGTATTCTCTGTCTTTTGTTTTGTCTCTTTTTCTTCCCTCTTTCTCTTTTCTTGTAGAAAAGCTCCTGTAGAAACCACGAATAAATCAATTAGCCAGTCACTCCGTCTCTCTCTAACCCAACCCGTCTTCTCCCTCTCCGATCTTCCCCCTTCTGTCTTTCTCTCTTTAGCTCTCTTTCTCTCTCTCTATATATATATATATCTCAATCACACACCACGGCATTTTTTCATAATATTAAAATATATCTAACAGTGAACGTTGAGTTTCATTTGCAGAATGCTATGAAAAATTTAAAACGGGCGTTTCAAGAATTGTTCTTCATTATTTTTATACCTTCAGACACAGTCGTTTTGGTATAATTTATTTTACTATTTTGTAAACGATACATGATAACAGCACTTTCACCTCCCTGATCAGTTATTGTAAAGTGACCTTTTTATTATAATATTGTTTTATTATTACGTTGTTATCTCCCCTTCTGTAGAGCAAAGGTCGTAGACTAAATGGATCAATCTCTCCCAATCTTTCACACACCCACCCCGCTCACACACACACACACACACACACACACACACACACACACGCACGCACGCACGCACGCACGCACGCACACACACACACACACAGAACTAGGAGTCACCTGAAGCTAGTTTAACAGCACTCTGCGTGTAACACCAGTAAACTAAGGTGCGTAATATTAGCTGGACACTGTGTGTAACATAAGCAGCACACCTGTGTTATAGATTTCATTCCATACGTTATACCAACGCCACACCGCATGGTAGTCTTGGAAAATCGCTATTTTTGTTTTTATTATTATTTTTTAAATTATATTTGAAAAGTCCCCCGTCTATTACGTCATTGCTGTCCTCTGGATTACTCGTTCGTTAAGGAGATTGTTGATGGCAGACTTGTTACGGGAGGATGCCTTTAACCTGTTGGTTAATGCGCTCGACTGCCTGCTGGGTGACATTACCACCTCCCCTAAGTCACTTACAGTGTAACAACCCATGTTTGCCCCCTGTCATCCAGTCATCCGTCACAGAGCTAAATGATGTCCCGAGGACATTCCGTCGGCCTTGTATTGTGATTTTTTTTTGGGGGGTGGGGTGGCCAAAATTACTTCATGTTTAGCTTAAACTGCTTAGTTAAATTAATAATAACGTAGATTTTTGTAGCGCATTTCTCCACTGTACAGTAGACTCAATGCGCTTTACCAATATTTTTGGAACACGAAACACGTAAAGCACACATTCAAATAGATACAAATGAACACTGAAACAGACCAAAACATTTCAGCAAACAATCGGTTGGAGACACGTCAACAGATATAAAAGACTGGAAAATCTACTCATGAAGCATGCCAGGGGTTCGCCACAGGAAAAAAAGCCTGTGAAGAAAATGGTCGAGAAACTCGGTCGTTCTCCACCTCAGCAGGGCGCTCGGCTTCACATCTCATGACTTTCCAACATTAATTAACCCCAGTACACTGGCAGTTGATATAATCCCGGCCACCTGCTTCCAGAAGTCGATGCCCGCTGTGGATTACCCATCGCCACCACTTTACCTCATTTCACCCACTTGTGATGCTTGGAACATAAGTAAGTGAGCTGAATGCCCAGTGCGTCTGTATGCTATCCCAGTGCCCTAATGGCACAGAAAAAGATCTCGTGTCTGTTACCCTGTACACACTGAGGTCAGGGGTCTAAGCTGACGTTCTTGAAACATGATTCTCGGGACACAAAAGGTAGAGGTTGTTGAAGGTTGTTATTATTTTCAGTCGTAGGAATAAGTGAAAAACTAAAAGGTGGGCAGTTATGATGGAGAATATATATATATATATATGATATATTACTTAATCTCTGACGTAGCTTGAAGGTTTTCCGGATGAAGAATCTTCATAACGACGCGTACATTTCTTGTAAGGATGCACACATTTTCCAACATGGGAGAGCTGTGGGGGAAGAGTTTAAAAGGGTCTAAATTAAAAAAAAAAGGTTCTTGCTTTGTAACAAATTGTTCAATAAAAGCCAGTGCAAAGTAACTGTGAACGACCCGTAATGTAACCTTTTATTTTTAGTTAACATCCGGCAGCGGCGAACCATGACGTTACCCGATGACTGTTCGTAGCTTACATTATCTTCATTCAAAACAGATAACTGCCATGGAGCCTGCTATCTAACCTCGAAGTCTACTTTTATGTGAACTATATATATATATATATTGATATTCGCCTGGTCTGAAATGTACCCTCTTTATCACAAGAATGTACTAGGGTTTCTCCACACCATTTTAAGATACCATCGTAGAGTGGGTTACAATCAGTTCCGGATCAGGTGGGAGACACCTTTGCCCAAGATAACGCTTCTTTCAGAGCTAATCGAGATTTTTGCATTGGGTCTAACGAGGTTTGTAGCATTACTCTGCAAATATTTGGCGTCTTCACCGGTAGAAGTTGAAAACTTGGGTGATTTGTGTTTTTCGTGCACAAGAAGCTTTGTCTAGAGCTCTACATGTCGCAGAGCTCAAAGGTGGGGGGGGGGCGGTAGGGTTCCTTATGCTGACATTGGCACCAAGATCGATCATCATGTGGTCACAAGGATCACTCTGGCCAGCACATCTTGATCCTGGAAGTGATCGCTGGCGTTCATTTTGTGCAAATCGGTCCTTAAGTGCAGATGTCTCACACTCGCACATGCACACACACACACACACATCAGTGGGCCCTCATGGTGCAAGTGGTGCCTCGGTGTGACGTCAGTGTCGTCTACTGTGACTACTTGCATGGAGCTTTGTTCTTACTCATCAGAACCCCTCCCACACACACACACACACACAGATGTTAGCTTAGATTTCCGTAGTGAGAGAACACAGACTCGTCGCCAAGGGCTACATTTGTCCCTTATTTAGTTCCACACGTCTTTTCGTTATCAAGACGCAGTCTTCCACATGATGTGCCTATTTTTATCCTTTTCCGTCACGTGTAGTGAGCGTGATTTATCTCTGGGTTTTTTTCTTATTGTAGAGAGCTGTGGTATAGTGATGATGGTCATGTCTGAATGCCATGTGTTGTGGCGGAATTTTTGATCTTACATACATGGGGGGGGGGGAACACGAGAGAGAATGTACTATTTGGCACGACACTATGCCACATGACAACATAAAAATATTATAAACACATCCACGGATCAAACACTATTAGGTGAGTCAGTGACCTCGGGTACCTTTCATGCCTGTCCTCAGGTGATTACACCTTGAAGGTAGGTCTCTCGACGGATAAGTTTCAAAACACATCCTCCGACTTTTTGTGATCGTGGCTTCAGTTTCCACACGCACACAGCGCCATCTAGCAGCAGTGTCTTTGGTGTAACCACATGCGACCCGGTGTGGTTCGGTAAATGAGGTTTAATTACGCATTGCATTTCCTCTGGGCGTGCGCGAAACAGAGACGTTTGCTGGTCATTGTTTGGCCTTCTAGATATCTAATATCTTGCTGGATGTTGAATGTATCTCGGCTTCCTAGATGTCTGATGAAGTCTTGGCCTGCAAGATGTCGAATGTATAGTCTTGACCTGCTAGATGTCTAATATATTTCCGCCCTGCTATATGTCTCATGTCGTCTATTGGCCAACCGCCCGGATGTCTAATGCCGTATTGGCCTGCTGGGTGTCTAATGTGGCTTTGGTCTGCTGGGTGTCTAATGTAGTCTTGACTGCTATATGTTTTGTGTAGTCTTGGCCTGTGGACTGTCTAATGTAGACTTGGCCTGCTAGTATTTTCTTGTCAGCTGGTCTTATTTTCCAAAATGCGAATCCTCAGCCTTTACATCGCAGATGATGAGTACCGCAGACTGTAGGCTTCTTCGTGGTATACAGGCCTTCGTCTTCTTCCGTCGTCTTGTCTCTTGTCAGTTAACAACCATTGCCTTCTCTTGGTTTCCACCAACATAGTGAAAAAGTCCTGGTGTATTGATGGCGATAGTGTTAAGTGTGTGTGTGTGTGTGTGATTGATTGATGGTGATGATCATATAGTGTGTGCGTGTGTGGTGTATTGATAGTGATGACAATCCACTGTGTGTGTGTGTGTGTGTGCGCGCGCGCGCGGCCCTCACGTTAGAATATTTATGATATTATTGGTGTGCTGTAGCCAGGTAGGGCTTAAAAGTCCTTTAAAAATATTTCTCCATTGCTTGCAACCAAACTACTGTGACTTTAACTGCTTGGGTTGAAAATAACTCACAAAGCGCTAAGGTTTCCAGCTACGGACACGTGTCACACTATGTGGTCCTGCTCATACTAATGAGCTTCTGAAGATTTCAGTATCCTGACAAGCAGTGGATTAGCCCCCTGTTCAAAGTGCAGTAAGATGAAATCTTGAAAATAGAACATCTTGACTTTTCCATCAGCAACAACAGCTACATATATAAAAAAAGTCATTTAAAACTTGGCAGTAAAAATGTGTTGCCAAGAAGAAAGAGCAAAAAGAAAAAAGAAAAAGTGTAATACGTGGCACAATGCAGTTAGCAGCAGCACATGGCCTGATGTACGATCATGTACAGGTTATTATGAAGTACAGCTTATTTGATCAACGCGTTGATCAATGGCTAGCTGGGAAATGAAGGTAAGGAGCTTCTGTCCTCACGCGCGCGCGCGCGCGCACACACACACACACACACACACACGCACGCGCGCGCGCGCGCGTGCATAGGTGACTAAAGAAATTCGACACATAGAAAAGTGAACTCCACGTTCAGCTATAATGATATAATATAGCCCACAAGAGGAAAAAATGAAAAGACATCGACATTTTTCAAATTACTTCATCTTCGATGCCAGCTAAACATTACGCCATTACGCTGTGGCGTTCAAATAGATTACTTAAGCACAGCGTGTGGTGTAGGTTGCTCGCTAGGCAGCGTGTGACAAGATTGTGGGCTCCCCTTCACCCCTTCACCCCTACCACTACAGCTGACCTGCTCGTTTGTGTCTCAGCTTAGTGTGACGCAATTCTTCCTCCTCCTGTAGCACAGCGGGTAGTCGAGAGACAGTAGGGCTTGATTTAAACTAGAGAATTGGTGTAGGGGACTGGGGTAGGCGGACTGATGAGACTAATTGCTGAAGTAATTAGAACACTTTAACACAACAAAACGCAGTGGGAAAAGACATTCCTGGGCACAATAAGACGCTAGAGAATCATAGAGGAAACCACATTTAATTAATAACCACTTGTCTGATCAGTATATTCTGCTCTCTGTCGCTCATAAAACATGCCTTTAAACAGGTTATCAGCGGAGGGCTGAAAGTCAATTTTTCTCGTGAGCAACGATAATTACCTTTGTGGCTTCTAACGAAATAGAAACCAGTATACAATTACAGCTGGATTTTGTGATCCGACCTAGGAACTCCGATCCCAGATGACTGCATACTCGCTGTATTGTCAAACGTCAAGGCGTGACGGACAATCAGGTCTAATGAAGTAATGAGGAAACTTTCAGGTCTGCCCCACCACCAACAGCCTCCCTTTTGTATCGATGACGTGCGACCGTACAACATGCCAGGTGAAAAAAACGTCCACTTCCCAGGGTAGAGTAAGCGTGGTGGGTGGGGCGGACCCTGATGGTGTCACCTGCGAGGGTCGCCAGCTTGGCTCTTCCCCGCGCATGCGCCGAGGCGCTAGAGACAGCGACGCTTCTGATTGGCTGGCCCACAGGGTGTGCGCTGAGTGCGGTAAAAATAGCCGCAGATAAACGTCAGCGCGCGGACGCGAGAGCTCAGACGATCTTCAGTCATCGCACGGCGAACGTCGAGCACGCGTTATCATCTGACGGCCTTCGCTTGTTGACAACTTGTAGCTGTATTCGTGGAATTACAATATAACCTGTTGCCGCTTCCACCCTTGCGACACGACCGACAATGAAAACAGCCGACATGCAGGCACAGAACACTGGCGAGTGTCAGAACTTTGTCCACTGCGCCATTTTAGGCGATGGAATGGTTGGCAAAACTTGTCTTACGCTCAGCTTTACAGAGGAAATCTTCACTGACAACTACACAGCCACAGTCTTCGAAAACTATCCAGGTGAGCTTTCAGTAAACATAATGATAGCAGTGTTTTTTCTTCAACGATTGCACATGTTTAACTTTTAAAATGGATCGTAGTAAACTAAAAACAAATTATCAAAAGGGTAGAAACATAATAGGCGCGTTATAGCTTAATGTAGAGAACACCTGTTGAAAATATGAGGAATAATTATTACATAGTTGTTTTCCCCCCATCTCAAACAAATGTTTCCACTCGATCTGTGGGCTGTTAGGTTTGACGCACTTGTGCTTGTTCCACGCGGGAGCTGCTTTGCTCACCAAGGTTGTAAACATGGCAACAGCGCTGGCTGCATTTTTGTTGCTGACGTAGCAGAGCCAATAGCGGTTTGAAGAATGGGAAACACCACCACCACCCCCTTACGATATTTGAAGCCGAAGTTGTTTCCCAGAGCACGATTGTGGTCCTGGGAGCGTTTGCCTCGCGAGAACTGTGGGCGAGCGAACGTCAGAAACAGTGCCTGTAATTTAATTGTACGGAAACATCCTCCGAGCCCCCAACAAATCGCTGGCAACAGTTTCAGGTTAGCTGATACAAAACAATTGCCTCATTTATACAATGTTTCTTACATAAAAGTACAACTGCATATATTCTTCGGCTAACGCGATACAGCCAGAATAACAATTATTTTTTCTTGTTCTTTGCAGTGCCATTGATAGTTGGAGGCGAGGAGTTTGTTATCAGTCTCTTCGATACTGCAGGACAGGTAAGAAATAACTTGCTATCCTTTCTCTCTCTGTCTCTGTCTCTCTTCCCTCTCTCCCTGTCTCATTATCAGACCACAGACAAACGGCAGCACACACTGAAACTGTTCAAGATATTTCGTCAAACTGGCCCTTACATATCTAATTATAACTCTGTCACATTATCATCACATTTATCCTCAGTATCGTATTGCCGGTGACTATAGCCATGTGACTAGCGGCTGTCACTAGCTCTGGAGTCCGTGTGATAACTTGTTGCCAAGGTTCGACCTTGCACACCGAGGTAACACCGCACCTTCTTATAATCAGACCATCCGCCATCCGCGGCACGTGCAAGCTTGAACAATCAGCCTCATGCAACTAGCCGTATCAAAAGTAGAACAAGAAGTGTCTTTACGAAATACAGTTAAGTGACGGTGCGGGCACTTGCACCTTGTTCACGTAAAAAGAACGTAAACCATCACGCAGCGTCATCTCGTTGTGACATGGCCCTGCCGTCATTTTGTCAAGGAAATAATTTGTCTCACGTCCTGCACTCCCTCTCTTCACATCCCCTACCTTCTTACCCCGCCATCCTTTCCCTTCGTTCCTAGACGTCACAAACCATTCTGCTGATGCTGCGGAGAGCAGTGTTGTTTGGAAACCCACTCACCTCCTACGCGCGGGTATTGGAACTGTAATTTATTGCTGGACTGGCATTTCGAAGCCTCCGACTCCTGTTGTCGTCGCTAGTTTGTATTGGAAAAAAAGGCTAATGGTTTAATATTTCAAGAATCAACAGAGTTTTTTCATCTAAAGTGTCAAGAAAACATCTGGCTGATCTTGCTCCCAGTCGATCTCGCATGCAGTATTGAGTTTGTCTTACGCAACCGAAGGTAGGAGGCAAGATAGGGATCGATGTGCAGTGCGCGATAAACAGCCAAAAACAGAGACAAGTTGAATAGTTCGATCCAGATGTTTGGTTCAGAAGAGAGAGATATATATATATTATTTTTATGACAATAACGGATGGTCTCTGCTGTTCACCTGTGTCTCTGTTCCACTCGGCTGAAGGTGCGGAATTTCGACATTAGAGCTGTCAGAACATTAGTCATTAGCGACACCTACGTCAGGGTTGTGGCCCTGACGACTCGATATCTAACGGCGACCAGTTACCTTTGTGTCCGGGTCGTAACTGTTTTTTCGGTGGTCTGTGGTTGGCAGGTCTTGTTTTCCGGCTGCTATTCTTAGACACGTAGCCAGTTTAGGACCGTTTGCGGCTTTCAGTCAAGGAAATGAGTCATAACTTCAAGCGGCATCTGACCTCTAATCTACATGTCTTTATACAGTCCCAGAACACACGTACTGTGTGAAGCACTTTAGCACTTTGTACCAATTTCTTCCCCTTCCCTCTCCCGGAATCTGCTTCTTGTTTTGTTTTGCTGGTCATGTCGACCAGAATGGGTTCAAACGACTTTTTAGTTCACATAAAAATAAAATCTTAAGGTTCATCCATGCACTGAGGTGTATTGCTATAGGAAGGTGAGAAGAATTTTGCTTTCTGGTGACACCTCTGCAAATATGGAGTGGACATTAACAGTGAAATGCAACAGTGCTTGCCCTCACTAATTATCGGATGTGGCAGCACGTCTGGCTGGCGAAGCAGGGCGTTGTCTAGTGTCTTTAGCTACAACTTCCCGCACAAACGCAGCGGAACGACTGGGGCAGAGATAGCAGAAGCGCCGGAAAGACACAGGCTACCTCGCTGAACTTGCGCGGTTATAAGGCTATAAGGTTGTAAGGTTTGACGGCTAAGCTGACTGGCATGTTTTTTCCTCGTGCCGTAACTACGCCTTCGGTGAGCGGCGGCCAAGAGCAACAAAACAACGAGATGCCGACAAGGTCAACTGCTCGTAACCCCTACTGAGGACAATTCCACCCCGCACCCCCGCAACCCCCAGGACATAGACCCACGTCATGAATTGGCGGTTAACTTGTTTCGGTAAAGACAGTAAACGTGTACGAGCTCTATACAGCCTTCGATCGAAAGTATCAGGATGGGTACACGACGTTCGTACTCAGTCCGCGACTGCACACCATCGTTAAGACATAAAGTGATGGAAGTTCTGAACCTGGCACTGCAGGTCACCATCATTCACCGCAGCCGCAACAATGGTTTTAATTGGTGTAGTTCTTTCGGCTTTCATCGTCCGGATCGTAGAATAATGCGAATTAAGTCCATCTGCCCCTCCTTTACAATCTCTTTCTTTCCTCTTGTCACTATTTCTCATGTTGATGATTAAGCGTAGAAATATAGAAGAAGGTTTTTGTTTCATTCTGTGTGCACTGTAAATGTGCGTTTACGCATACAACATTAATAATAAAAAAGAAGAGTAACAGGAAAGATAATCATAGTGTGTAATGAGACAAAACAAGGGAAGTAATCATTGTGTTTGCTCTGTGTGCAGAGTGACTATGAGACGTTGCGAGCCTACACGTACAAGGAGAGCGAGGTGCTGGTCCTGTGCTTCTCAGTGTGTGACCGCGAGTCGTTCTACAGCGTGGTCAACTCCTGGGTGCCAGAAATCAAACGTCACACCAAGAAGAAGCGACCGGTGTTGCTGGTGGGCACGCAGATCGACCTGCGCCAGGGCGCGCAACACGAGGTGACGACGGAGGAAGGCGCCGACCTGGCCAAGATCATCGGGGCCGACTGCTACATCGAGTGCTCGGCGCGCAGCCGCGTGGGTCTCAAACAGGTCTTCGAGCACGTCGTCTTCTCCGCCCTCAAGTGCCGCAAGAAGAAATCCACCATCTTCAGCCGCTTCTTCGGCCGATGAGCGGCCTGCCATTCCATCCTTCCGACTTCCATTCTTCTCGCGTGACGCGATCGCCGTTTGGCAGCGACACACGGACGTGAAACACTTGGCATTGGGCACTGACGCACCCGCGTCACACGCTCGGCATCTGGCACTCCACCGTCATCGGAGTAGCAGAGTCCAAGGTCTTGCTCCCACGACTTGCTCACATTGCTGATGTGGCCCTCTGGATGGGGAGGGGGGGCAGCTGCCTCAATGACTGCGACCTCTGACCCCACACAAGGTTTTGGGAGTCTTGGGGAATATTGACTGATTGAACCACTCACGACAAACTGAATCTGTCTCCCTTTGACAGCAGGAGAAAGTTTGAGAGATCTAAAATCCCACCATTATTGTAACTCTCACATGCCTTTTTATTTATCTTTTTTAAACAAAACTTTTGTAAGAAAATTGGAAATACCCACATGATGGAATTGAATCATGCGGGACTCTCAGACACCGCCGAAGAGCAATGCTGACAGGGAGACATAGCACGGTGGTGAAAGAGAAACAAACATGACAAGACATGATGGTGAGACGCACATGACGTTACTTCAAGGTAACACAGAAAAAAATGACCAGGCATGATGGTGAGACCAGCTGTGATGCAGATGAAGATGATGCCGATTGCCTGATACGTGTTTTTATAACGACGCAGGACTGACCCTCCTATTTCGAGATTACGAGTGTGCGTGAGCGAGTGAGAATATGTGTGCGTATGTTTGTGGACAGCTGGGCATCAAAAGATGCACAGACTACTGTGTGATACTTTCACAAATTTACTTTCCAAACATTTATATCAAAGATATTCGGAATACGACGTGAACCCTTTCATAAAATTCAATGTTGAAAAGTAAAGGCTTTCACTTAATCGGTGTACTTAACAATTTATTGTCTCATTTGTTAATTCAGCTGCCCGCGATTTCAAGAAACGAATGTTTTAATGGCGCATTAAGCGAGCCTATGAGATCAATTATTTTGTCCCCGTGTATTGCAGCTTTCTAGAGCTTAGAGTTTTTGTCGTATTAGCTGATCACTTATAATTTCAAAGTGTATCAGTCTGTTGTCGCTGTATTACTTTGGCATGGTGCAAGTGTTGTCCTGTGAAACTTTTGTATATTTTTATCAGATCACGTTATTCTGAAATTACTGACAAAAATCATTTTGAACTGAAGGTCCTCGTTATCATATTGTGATCTGGTCAACTTATCAAGAGAGCATTATATTGTAAGAAAGCTGTGTGAGAGAGAGACTGACAGAGACAGACATACAGGGACAAGGAAGGTGTATCTCAGAAGCACAAAGGTGGTTTTGAATGCGAACTGAGTGTTTTTGTTTTCTATTGGCGATGTAATCTATAATGAGTGAGTCTTGAACCCGTTTACAGTTAACACATAAAGGTGTGAGGAATGCGAGTGTCCGTGACTGTTGAAAGTTACCTGCCTGTGACGAATGAGAAAGGACATACCAATCGAACTTGTGATATTACAGAAATCTCCAAACGAAACAGATTTTCATGAAGAAAAGTTGTCATTTCACCTTCATCTTTGCCGGCTCCGTTTCATTTATGTTCGCAAATGCGGGTTGTTTTTGTCTTTAAATCTCTGATATTAATTTTATTCATTACACATTTAGTTCCATCCTTTTGAGCGGGATTGTGCAATTTTGATTTATGCTGCAGGCGGCATGACAAGAATGTCAACAATTTCAGCATAGTAAACATTGAGATGAAAAAACACAACTTCTTGTTTATTGCTTGCTGATGAACTCTGCGAGTGGGTGGATGGATGCGGTCGCGAGCCTGCGGGTGATTGAGTATGCACGTTGTGAATATATTTACAGAGAATGCTAAAAGAAACATTCTAAATCACTAGCAAACACTTACTTATTGCGGCAATTTGAGGTGGGCTAAAACACTATACCCTGCTGTTTTCTTCATTTTATATTTGCACGACGCTGTTAATTCTGTCATTTACATACTGACGATGCTTTTTCTGCATTCAAAAGAAATACTTTGTCAAGCGAGAAAGGGTTAAAGTTTCCTTCGCAGCGATAATGGTGCTGTTTCTATTTATGGTGATGACAATACGGTCATTTAACGAGCTAGCATATGTTGTGGATAAGTTAATGCAGCAATATTTAAATCACCAACATGCAAATAGGTAGAAACATCGATATCCAGGAAAAGTCCCAAAATGATAGTCGAGTATGCTCCCGTTGAAGATCGACTTGAAGAGAGAGAGAGAGAACATTGGGCACAGTGTCAACGTCTGCCGGAAAATTACTGCAATGTCCTTCCCCTCCCTCTCTTGCCATCGAGATACGAGTTTCACTTCCGACTAAGGCGTCGCTGGTCCAAGTTTTACTTCCCGAATAACTGCCAGTGCAGTCAAAGCGGCGCCAACGAGGCTAGCGATCTACGACTGTTAGTCCGAGACACAACTCAAGTTTTCATCGATACGGGGCATCGGAACGACAAGCTCGCCAGCTATGTAAAGAGTTCAGACACGTGGGAGGTAGCATTCCCTGTGCCCACAGACGCGAAGGCCGTGCAGGGTAATGGCCCCCATCGTTGATCCCCACGCCAACTAGGCTGCAGAGTGGTGTGCCCCTCCTCCTGGCGCCAACGCGCGCAACGGTGACGGGAAATCAAAGGTCAGTGGATCGAGTCACGAGCAAACGAGAGCGAGCGCGCGTGTGCGTGAAATTTCGATTCGTACTGTTAAGAGAGTGTGTGAAATCTTACAGGTTGTCAAATATATTGCATTCCTTACCCTCGGTAACATCTATCTTTTTTTTCTCTCATTTGGCTTTCTCAAGTGAGCTACTGTGTCGAGGAGCATTATCATTTGTCACCTCACCCCAGCCCAAAGAGGGAAAGATGAGGTGTAGTGCAAGATCACCTCCCCACCGGCCCCTGTTACAGCAGCAGCTCCACTCCCAGCATCAGCAGTACACCAAGTGTGAGCGAGTACCGTACTGCAGTGTGGGGGCTGTTTCTCTTACTCTCTCTCTCTCTCTCACACACACGTATGTTTGTGTCTGTAGGTGGGTTTATCTGTCTGTCGCTCTTCTTCACTTTCCCTTGATCCCATGAGGGGGACGTTTCAAGCCTGTAAAGGTGAGCACTCTTTCCCCCTCCCTCTCACAGCCTCGAGTACTCACCTGGCAGGCCTTCGCAAAAGGTGCGAAGTGACTGAACAGCGTGGGCAGGTGTGTGTGTGTGTGTGTGTGTGTGTGTGAGTGTGTGTGTGTGTGTGTGTGTGTGTGTGTGTGTGTGTGTGTGTGTAGTATACAGGTAGATAATTTCTCCCGTTTCGAGTACATTTATAATAAAACAGTGTTACGTTTAGTGGTCTTCATCAGACTTATTCTTCTAAACTTGTTTGCGGTCGATTGATCGGGTCTCGGAAACTAGAATCGCACCATCGTTTCCGGATGTCACGCAAGCGTGTACGGGTTAGGGGTAAGTGCTTGGCTTATATGACAGGAATGTGCTTCCATCAAGCGGTGATTTCCCAGTATTAAAGGGATGAGAATAGCAGACGAAGGGGGTGAACCGAAGAGACCTCGTCCGTATCCGCCCTAGTGACAGTCCTAAAAGCAGAGTGTGTATATCGAGTGTTCCCGAGACGCGACAATCCTTAATCCAAGGCCCTCATTGGCATTGGATTAAACACGCTACCACTGCGCTATCGGGCCACCTTTAATGGAACTCCACAGAGCCATTGCACCTCAAGAATGCAGCGTACCGCATGAACTGACTGCACTTCAACTCTTTGCACTCACTGATGCTTTCACCTGCTTCCGACTAGAGTAGACGGGATGGAAGAGGAAATCTAAAGGCACCTCAGCCGTTGGAAGCCCCTTACGTTATTACTATTCGTCCTAAGCGGTTCTAAGGAAAACGTTGCAATTTCGTCTCTCTCTCTCTCTCTCTGGGTATTCAGCGTTGCTGTTCTGTGCGATCTTTCTACACAAGAGCTGAATACGGTACGTCTAATGTCTGCAGAATGCACTGGGAACGGCGAACGTGTGAAAATTCACCAACTGTCGCGTCGATCATGGTGCTCTATGACATCGAGAGAGGGACATGGAAACCTGTCGATCAGTTCAAATAGAAGCATCTTTTTTTTTAGCTAGCTATTAAAGCCAGCAGTTTTTACCTATATGTCCTAATTATGATCATCGGTCGCTACCTGTGTAGCCTAAAATTGGCACCTCTACCTCTGTGTGCTAAACCCAACAATACATGCAGCTTTGTACACCTTATGTCTTGTGTATATACGTGTACAACACAACAAAAGATGTACCTGTGAATGGTTAATACAATCATACTTGTACTTGCATGCTAAAAAGTGCACCTATATTTGCTATTACATAATACTATTCGCATTATAGGTCACACTTGCGTTGTTCTTATGACTCAGAGTACCTGCACATACAAGCACCACTGCAGTTCTCCAGGCAGCGCCATTGTTTATCCCCCCCCCCAAAAAAAAAAAAGTGCTTTGTTTGGATAAGAACAACCTATATCAGGGGCCGGGGGTAGCGTCGGGATAGATGGCATCTGAAGTGCTAATAGTTTCTAATCATTTTACGTGACTGCCACGCACTAGTATTTAGCTATTACCCTTGTGCACCTGGCCCCAAATAAGTCGTCGTCATCATCATCCCTGGACTGATACTAGTTGTTCATCTCCCGATACTGGTCGCTGGGGCAAACCAGGCTAGACGCAACAACTAACAAGGTTGACCACAAAGGCCTGTCCAGTGATGGTAAGCAGGTTCTACATGAAACGACCAGTTCAGTCCTTCATGTTCGCCATCCAATTCATCCTACCCATCTCGGCGTGGACTCCCTCTCCAAGGTACCCGGAATGACGGTCGGGTCTTAAGTATACCCGAACCAAACCAGTTAGCGCTGGTTCACTACTGGGGTTCATAGTAGTCTACGAGGGTGGCGACCGCGCTCCGTACAAAATCATTGGTCGAGTGGGTGGCATATATCTTTTCCTTACTCTCCTTTCAGGGTTCAAGATCCGCCTCACTTTCTTAGGCAAAGGTTGGCTGTCACCGGAGCCCACATCAGCAAAAAAAAAAAAAAAAAGACTAGGGACTGCGTATCCAATACAGACAAGTAGAGCTATTGACAAACTGCTAGACAAAGATAGATCGACAGACAGATGGATATGTTTTAGAAAAAAATCAGTTTAATATTTTTAAGCTAATAGACTGTTTCAAACAACATAGTGGATAAAATAGCCGCTTACACATAACAACGGCATACGGAACACGATGGGCTCAAAACGTGCGCCTTGACATTCGCGACAAGCGTATAATTTTCAAAATTCTATAATTTCGGACTAAGCGACGAAGTCTATCATTTCTCAGGATATTCCAGCTTTTGCTCCTGTTATCACTTTCACCCACGGTGCGAAATCACTGGTAGGATGAAGCAATTTCCTACAAAATCGACCAACCACCCAGCAGCAGCGATCTAATCGCAATCGTCATTGCAAATTTGTCATGTGTGATGGTGAAAAATATGTTTCTTGTATCTTTAATCTTTACTATTTTAAAGTTTATTTTAGATTTATTGATTTTATTTATTTATGTAAACGCATGGCAGAAGGCATGCAAACAGAACACCTCATACGAAATCCTGTTCTAGGGGAACTAACTATAATCAGCCTTCTTTGTAATACTTCAGTCACCTCCCTTGTAAAAGCACAACGCTACCTGACAAACATTTTGCAAAATAAACCAGTATTAGAAGACACTTTCTTCACACGGAACCTGCAGCCTTGCCATGCAAAAGACACACTTTAAGTGAGGTTTTCTCTGGCGGTATCTGTTTTATATATCATCAAGACATTCTTTGATCAGTTGTAAGTAGCTCAGATTTAGAGATAAGGTAAAAAAAAAAAGGTCGATTAACCTTTTGGTCGTAGCACGTCTATGGTCGTTAGCGGAGAGTATGGATACCCTCTAGTGTTAGGGTACTTACTTATCTCGGTGCCCATATATTGCCTCTCTCGCTGCTTTATTTTCCCCAATCCCCAGCTGGGAAGAGGAAAAGCAAGTACTCTCCATTACACGGGTATCGAACCTAAGGGTTCGGACGCTGTTACTAGGCTTCGCTGCCTGCTCCATGATAGAAGGTATCCAGAGTTACCATTCTTGGGTCAGCGCATCTCCTGATGACGTAGACCACACCCGATTTCTGGCATCATGGAGGGAGAAGGGGTTTCTTTGCTTTCTAATGGTGTTGGTATGTAATCCCGCCTACGCATTCATATTTATATATATATATATATCTTTCTGTTAGCTCATAGCGCTTTATTTAAATAACAGTGTAACTTTCATTAAACTTCTGCCTGTGGTATAACTTTTGCCTGCATGCTGAGAAGTCTAACCTATGGTGCAGACGACTACTGCTGCCTCCTCACTCGGTTTCGCAATAGTGTACAGCAGCAGTAGGTCAGAGAAATGGAAATCTTTTTTTTTTTTTCATTGACTGGGACACAGAAAAAATACTGACACTGATGGTGAATATATCAATAAGTCGCCTGTTGGAAATGGCATTTGCGTGTAAATTGGGCCAGTGATCCAAACCTAGGGATGTTGCCAAATCTACACTGCTGTTGACGTTGCTGTTCGTCCAGCTAAATGATAGTATTCATAAAACATAAACTTTTCTTTGTTTGCGCAATTTTCAGCAGCTATTCGGTCTTCAACAAACTACTTTTCTTAAATCTTTTAAGTAAATAGAGGATGGGTGGCTTCAGGTTAATTACCTAATTAGTCATTTAATCGTTGGTATGCACACAATGCATGCTTGCAGTAACTTTAATTTTTAAAGTGGTCGTATGATGATAGTTTTAAAAGAAACTATTTAATCAAAAGTTATTTGTTTTTAAAACAAACTATAATGAAATAAACTCTAAAGTTACTTGTGTAACATTTTACCGTAGTGGTAATAATACCAAAAAAGGATTATGTTTGCAATCCAGCATAAACTGATAAAATCTTGGTCTACTGTTTGTCATTCCCAGGTCTTCAATGTGGACTTTTAGAGGAGTGATTTCTAGGGTGATAACAACTTAAAATTATAGCAGGTTAAGATTTTGTATACTTAAAGAATCATTATTGAATTGCTGCTAAAGAGAGTATGTGAAGTGAATGTCACCATTTTGTAACTGTTATAGGAAAATCAGATAATATAAACATAAATGATAAAATATTACTTTTCATTGGTGGCAAACGAATAAGGATATGATATAAGGAGAGGAGATACTAAAGGAAATAAAGGAACTGTTATTATTAGACAAAAAAATGTATGAAACTACAATAGGTATGTCTAGTGAAATAATGTTTGGCCATCTGAGCAAACCACGTAACTAAGATTATGATATGGAACAACAGGTAACTGGCAAATCAAGAAAGAATAATGATTACTCGATATGCAGTTTCCAGATGCATGGGGTTTTGTATACTATGCACATGTATTCTTTATTATTCCCTAATATACCATTTGTATTTTGCATACCTTTCTTTGCCTTCATGACACAACATTATGTGGATGTGTGTGCATAAAGATTGATGTTATGATCTTTTTACTGATCACCTTTATGAAAGCTGAATGGCATTTGCATTTCTCACAGGCGATAACTACAGTTATACCAAAGTGTATTTTGTGAGAGTAGTGTCCCCTACAGGAGACGACCTGAGTCCCATACCTATCCCCACCATTGTACATTCTGATTTAGAAACCTTTTTTCAATGAAGAAAATTGTTACAAAAATGTTTGTATTTGTATTTTAATTGAAAATTTATTCATGATGTTTTTACTGGTTTCCTATTTAAAGATGTGTGTGGAGTTAATTTTAAAATAGTGTGAATAATGTATATCACCCTACATATGTTAAAATGAGTATTTACAATATATACGTTTTTATTCAGAAAAGCTTATGGTACTATGGTAATTCAGCAGTAATAGTAATTTTTAAGATAAATGTATTGCATGATATTGACATATTTTGGTTGTACTAAACCATAGTGGTATGGCACCACCATTACAACCATAAAGCCAGTGTACTTTGTCTGAGACAAGCTAGTTTGCCAATTTTTTTTTAAATACTAAAATGTAATCTGTTGTACTGTAATCATCATGGGGTCAGTACTTATTTCACTGCACAGTAGGCATCATAACTTCATTGATTTTGCATAATAATTTAAAGGCAAATAGGAAGCTGCCACTTGTGCAACAGTTTACTTTAGAGTCTCACAATCATTTTTTTCTATGTACTAATTCATTTAATTACTCATAATGTCAGTACCTTATTTATTTATATATATAGTAGCCCACTGCCTGCTAAATCTAATCATGAGTAATGGCAGGAAGTTGGTCGGAGTAATTGTAAACTGATAACACTTTCATCAACAATTTGAAAGAAAATACCAGTGACACAGAGTCAGACATCCTTTTTGATGAAAAAGAAATAGTTTTTTCATGAATCGATCAATCAGAAGGATATTTTTTTCATAAACAACAATAATACATTCTTTTCAGTCCAGATATAGTTCTCAAAGCAACTGGAAATAGTGATGATGTGTTTCTGTGATTCACTGAAACCATGAAAGGGATTTTTTTAATAGATAATTTATGAGTCTTGGCTTGCTTTTAGACTCCACCACTGTGGCATGCAGCAATACTACCTCATGCAATAGAAATTGTTTGTGATTGTTTTTAGTAGCTGTGTATATTAAATGGGGACTGCATAATAACTGGTTCATTTTCAGGAAGTGTAAACAAAAAATTACTACTCAGATATAATTTCAAATATATTAAAAGAAGTAAGTGAAACTGCTTTTATTTAAATACACTATTTTAAATTATTTGTTGTGATCTTATAATTCTACTTTATTCCTATTTTATACAATGAATTTACAACTGTCACATCGTCAGACATCATGCTGGGACACCCTCAGGCCTTTGTGAGTTAAAGGGATAGTCCACTACCTTCCAATAATCTATGGATATATTGTTATTCCGTATGGCATATTTAATTTTATGTTGGACATCTGTGCTCTACATTTTTTATTACTTTAATGCTTTTGAAAACTAATATGATTCAGGCACGTATAAAAGGTCAGACAAAACAGCTCTGTGCAACGGCCTGTGATAAGAACCACCTGTTACAGTTGACAGAAAAAAGACAAATGTTTAAATCTTGCTATATTTATGCTTGTGGCACAACTCATAACAGACATATACTTCAATGGTCTAGAGATCAGCTGTGCAACAAAGCAGGCTGAGACAAGGATGGTCCCTTGTTGTGATTAAGAATGCTTTTAGTCTCACAGTTTCACCAGATGCTCACGCAAAGGTTGTTTTCTCAGTACACAAGAACCCTTCTAGACACAAACAAAAGGAAGCTACTCAGTTTGAATATGGAATTCCTTGAAAAACTGGGTGTTTTAAGAAGGGTGAGAGATGCAGGCAAAAATAAAAAAGGGGAAAGGAACAAAATCCCAGAGGTTCCTTTCTTTAAAGTTAACAATGAAGGGTCTGTTTCCTAGCTGAATCTTTTGTTTGTTTCATTTTTTTTAAAGGACAGCAGTGTATTCGTTTAAGACATTGTATTCAAAATTTACTCCACTCATTCATTTAAAATACATAGTGTAACTATCAAAAAAGAGAACCATGTTGTTAGTAATGTTAATATCTTGTGAAATTGTGGAGCGACAAGGGATAGGGTAATAGGTAGTTTATAAAGAAGAGCGGCAGGTATATTGCAAAAAAACAAAAACAAACAAACACATCAAATGAAGTGATAACTATTGAATTTATAATTTAACAGCAGCAACGTATACGTCAAAGAAGCACTGAAATTTCATCATCTTAAGTACAAATAAATTAACAAAGAAGCACTGGGATTTTTAAACACGATACTTTGTAACAAATTACGACTCGATTCCCTAGTCGCCAGGTGGCCTCCCTTGCCTCTTGGAAGCGTCGTCTGCTGCGTCGCGAACGCGCGGCTATGTCGGCAGTGGTTGGATAAACGGCGAACTGTACCAGTGCCCTGGTTCTTCCCTGGGACCTGCAAGAAAGCAGCCGCCTGATGCGGCTATTGATCGTCAGACTGAGCTCACGAGCAGAGAATGGAGGACGAAGCAGCGGGGCCATCTGGTATCTAAGGTTTCTTAGTGTTGAGTAACAGCCACCAAGTATCGTGCTCTCTACATTACACGATCTCCTTCGCCGCTGACATGCTTTTCTGATGGAGGTGAGGGTCACGACGTGGTATCGCCGTGTTACTTGCCGCATCCTGCAGCTGTATCGATCTTAGGCTGTCGCTTAAGCCCTCGCGCAGCCAGCGTGGTTTGGTGGGACGAGCAGACGGCGCTAAAACCTGTTTCAGCCCTGCTTTAGCTTTTTGGCTTCGTTTGTGGGAAATTGCGGGATCACGCCCTTAGTGCTGATTGTTTCTCCTCCATCGGGTGGTGTGGTGTTGACTACCAAGTAGGTGTTTACGCGTGACACGAGAGCCGAAGACGTAAAGGAAGTGGTTGTTGGCCGGTGCTGGATGTAGTGATGTCAACTGCCGGCGGTGGCTGCCGACGCGTCTGCTAGCCCCCCTCCGACATCGCCTCTCTTATGCGTACGATGTGCTGGCGACTGGGACGACGACTGTGCTGCAGTGACTGTCGAACCGTGTCTGGCGATGGACAGGATGAGTGTATCTTTCGATCGCAGCACTGCTGAACTGGACAGAAGTATGGATATACTGGGTGTGTATTGTTCCTTTCAGCGTAGACGTGCCTTCTGCATCTATCCGCTTTTGTCCTCTCCGTGCTTTTGTTAGAGTATTTCATCGTAGATAGCATGCATCCTCTGGGTCACATCATCAATGATGGTCACAGTCATTAGGCATCATTACATGATAACATGCTTTTCATCAATCTTGAGAGACACGATGACCACTTTAGCCGTTCCTACGTAATGTAGCCGTCTTGTGACAGACCTACTGGTGTGCAGCAGGCATAAAGACAGTTAAGTCGCGTGCTTTTGTGTTACCAATTATGTATTGCCCCCACCCTATCCCCCAGCAGTAGTGAACGAGAGGGATAACAACGCGTACTTCATGAACCGGAAGTAGTCGTATGACCCAAGTGATCAAGGGCCTCGTAGTGCGGGCGTGTCGCGTGAACTGTTTCCCACGCTGTGACCGAGGCCAGGGTCGTCATATCATATCCCTGCGAGAGGTTTTAGCCTAAGTTTTGTCAATGGCCTGACACAGCTGTGTTTGATCCCACTGTCATGACTACGGGAGGGCCAGGTTAGGCTGAACAGCGACAGTTCGCCGTTCTGGCTTTTATACTTCAATCATAACGAGTCTGCGAATTTTTTCTATTATTTTATAGTCACACATCTCATCTCTTCTTACACGATCCTGTGTATTTCCCACATGGGCTGGTTGTCTCTATGCACAGCGAATGCCTTGAGGCATTTACATAAGGCTGTTGGCATTCGCTTGTGTTGCTAACAAAATTAAATTCGGAGTTACATATATGTATTGAGAGTTTTGTTATCGTAGCCAAGGTCACAAGCCTGTCATATCTGTCTGCTTGGCTGATATGACGAGTTGCTCTAATGTGACTGGAGTGCATTTACCTGTCATTGTGACCCGCGTTATTCGACAGTGTCACAAGGGGAGGGAATGTAAATCCGAATGTTCAATAATATTTCTTCTCTGTACCCCCCCCCCTCTCTCTCTCTCTCTCTTGCTGAGGAGAACACGTTTTTAAAGCAGAAGCTGAAAGAAATTGAAAGACAGGTGATCTTGCGGACAGATCTAGAAGAAGCAGCGGCACCCGTGCATGAGGATTTTCAGGAAGACAAAAAAACAGCGCATGGCTGTGAGTAGAAAGTTCATGATATTATGTAAGAGAAATTACAGCTGACCAAGCCGATTGTGTTCGATCGCATGCACAGACTGAGCAACAAACCAGACTCACAAATCATTGCAACGTGTTCATTTCTTAAGGACAAAAACATTTTTGAACAAAGGAGGAAAGGGACGTTTACGTCCATATATATATATATATCAAGTTTAACTTGGATAATCTGTCGACATACACTAGAATACAATTTCGTTTTCATTAGCATTTGAATATTTTTTGTATGGCCCATGGACTTCACACCAAAGTTCACGCTGAGATTTCGAATTTGCCGATAAACTGGAATTCTATTATTGCATACTAGTATACGAAGTAAGAATGCGGCTCCAGCTTACAGCAGCCAAGCCCTGAAGGGAGAAAAAGGAAAGGAACCATTAGTGTAGAGTGTAGAGCCTTGTACACGCCATTGAGGATCAAACCCTCGAGGTTCATTCTTATTCTTGACCATTTTTACCCCCCCCCCCCGGTTTCTTGGATGTGACCGATATTTTTTTTTACCGATTAAATAGTCATAAGGCACATGAACTGTAGGAAGCTTGCGTTGCATTTTATTGGTGTAAACGTTCAGAAGTTGGCAAGAGCAAATAAAGGATAACCGCCATCACCTACCAACCACTTTTGTGAAGGGATATTGAGGTATGACTACTTTTGATACGGCAAGAAAAGATCACAGGCGTTCGCTGCCTGATCAAAGAGCACCGGTCACTGGAACCATTCCACGCGCCGTAGAAACTGCGTTCGATTATTTTATCAACGTAAGCACGGCCTGGCTAATGTTTGACACGCGCTTACAAAATGCAGGTGTCCGGTGTGCGCACGCAGCCTGGCGGGCAGCCAGCTTCTTAAAAACATTTACGTGACCGCCAGCAACTACCATCTGGAAACAGAGCAGAGGTGTGTGACGTCACTAGCCATCATGCAGGAGGTCACAGAGGTGACCGCATCCACGTCAGCCGCTTCCCGAAATCCTTTTGTGCAAAGAAAAATGGGCATGGGAAACCCATCCTTTACGGTATTGTCCAGTGGTTTTTTGTTTTTTGTTTTTTTTTTTGGGGGGGGGATAGGATGGGATTCATCTTGTCCTTCGTCTGCAGAAGTTGCTGTCTCCGTGGTCAGGACTGGTTAACTGGCTTTACTGATATATACCGTGAAACACATGGCGGGGTTCAAGGAAAAGGTGGGTGAGTGGGAAGGGAGAGTCACTGTTGCCTTGGAATACATACTCACATAGGGACAAATAAGCCGAAATAACAACGACGGTTACAAAAGTAAGGAAACATCCTTCTCCAGGTGATTGCCGAGGTATTGCAGTGCATATTAATCTTGTGTTACATTTCCCTTCCCCAGGGGAAAAAAGTGCAAAACATATTGGTATACTAGATAACAGCAAAAAAACTTCCCCGAATGCCGCGTCTGGGTCAGATCAGGTTATCTCGAATCACATTCAGTGTTTGTGTTTGTTTTGTTTTTTAACATAAAAGTTGCAAGCGTTGTTTGGGGTTAACGCCGAGAAGGTTGACAGAGGGTTAACTGTATACATTGTTGTTGATGGCTCGGCCTGTGTACAGAAAGGCTTTTCTCACGGGCGGCTGAAAGATCAGCACATACACGTGGCAAGGCTTGTTCCGCTACTGCCTTGGGCCTGAACACGAAAGGCAAGTATTAGCAGGTGAGATGGTGCTCCAGTCGCAAGAGAGCCGAACGTGTCAACCTGTCACCAGGTGTGGCTCTGCTGCTTTGTGAGAGCATAACGTTGTGTTTCGCGTTCAAGCACTGATACGGACCTCACTTTATGCATAGTTATTGGGAGCACAACGTACAGGCGTCATCAGACCTGTCGAGGTACACCGGATATTGGGTCCAGAGTGTAAATATAAGATTTCCGGCGCAGAACACCAAGTGTTTGCGCTTCTGTTTGACCTTAACTACCCACAGGCTTCAGATACACCGTGTCAGTAATAATAATAATGAAGATTTTATAGCGCATATTCACACTCATAGAGAGCATGCTTTTAGCGCTACAGTCATTCTGATCTCTGCGGGAAGACAAGAGGTCTAATTAATTGCCAGAGACAATAGTTCTAATGCTAAGCCACACTGCAGTTTTCTTCCTCCTCGTACACTTATCACATGCTTGCACACGTCCCACCCAGCCTCCCCCTATTTAATTGTTTCCCCCTATCCCTGCCTTGACTTTCCGGGGGTACCAAAGCGTGTCTCCAATTATATGTACGATCACGAATTAGTAGAAGCCGGCGCGAACGCACGAGCTCGCGCATGCACACACACACACACACACACGATTTCAATGTTGCAGTGGCCATAACATGTTAAGAACGCTGACACCTCGTTAGACATCTTTCGAAAACAGTTACGGCCACTGCAACATTGAAATCGTTGGGTAAATAGTTACACACTTCGCTCCTCTTTCCCACAATCTTAAAAAAACTGGAATGCTGTTTTACGGATTGTCGACGTAAGTAAACAATTGTTGAAATCCCTGCTATAAGGCCAGGATCATGGCGCTGACCTGTTAGCTGCTGGAGGTCGCAGTGCTCACCTCATCGCGTCCAGCAACGCAGCAAGGTGCAGCAAGGGCAGTTACCGAGTAGGCGGACTGTGCTAACGTTTTGAAAGCATTGGATAATTGGACCTGCTGTTTGGTTAAAGTGAGGCATCATAATTATGCTGCATTATTCATTGTACGTTTACTCCTCGATGGTGTGTTAGCAGTGGACACCCGTCAGAAACCACAGTCACCAGCTTGCTGCAGCTGTTGCAGGTCACGTGCGACAGGCGCCCCGAGCTCACGACTGCGGCTTAGCTGCATAACCTTTTCTGACCACGCATGAGTGACATGCGTGGGTGGGAGAGTCAGTATTTAGGGATGGGAGGGAGCGATGCGGTTTTACTCTTCGCACTTCCGAGTAGGTATCGAAGGATCTCTCTCTCCCCCTTCCTTTGTGGTGTTTGAGGAATGATTTTGTTGTATTTTCCGACCGCTGTCTTTCGTGTAATTGACGGTTATTACGCACACGAGAATTGTTTTAAATGTGTGTTCGCACCTCAGCTCCAACGTGACGTAGTTTTAATTAAAGAGGTTTTCAGTCCTATATCTGGCACTCACATCGTTCACTTCGGCGATTTAAAACGAAATACTTCGCCTCTT
The DNA here is from genome assembly GCA_004794655.1 of Marisa cornuarietis. Classification (NCBI taxonomy): domain Eukaryota; kingdom Metazoa; phylum Mollusca; class Gastropoda; order Architaenioglossa; family Ampullariidae; genus Marisa; species Marisa cornuarietis. Next base: position 6,840,558 of record SMMW01000001.1, read on the forward strand.
CTCTGGCACACGTTTTTTTCGCCACGGGCACTATACCTTTTCAGCGGATGTAGTAGGACGTCTGTAACCGCCCCATGTCAGTGTCTACACCCATCTGTCACTCCCGACACTTCCCTTACCTTTGTTCAACTCCTATATCATCAGCGCGAACGTAATGAACATCGCACAGTTCACACGTGTGGGGTGTGTCGGACGGTGAGTACAAACCGTGGCAAACGGAAATGAACTCTTTCAGGTACTCCTTGCCAGTCTCAGAAGCTCCTATCATTATCGTCATCGTCGTCAGTGCAGCTGGTCATACACGAGGAGGAGGCACACCCACCCGGCCCCTTTGCCTCTTTTCTTTTGCTCCTGTCAGTGGAGGCTACAGTTCTTGGCTGTTCGAAATGATACTTGGGACTTTGTGTGTGTGTGTGTCATTTACCTGTCACATGTCACCTGACGTGGTTTAACTCGTGCACGTCAGCAGATATACAATGCCATTGTCACGTGTAGTTTGATGTGCAACCTTTATCAGCGAGCCTGATGTAACTATCCGGTGTATGATTGATTTCGTGACTCTCACGTGTCAGCAGTTACTGTAAGTCAGCCTGTTCAGAAAAGATGCAACGGTTATAAACAGATAAACTTATGTTTAGACTTGCATAATAGCCTTACAAGTTACACCCCACGTACGTTAGCTTAGATTTGTTTGATGGTTAGTTTGTACATTGGCAATGAGCATTCTTCTGAATGGATACCTGCGAATTACGAATGAACATCATCGTCGTCATACATTATGCCTTTCAGCTGTCAGAAGCATCTATGTCGTCCGACCTAAGTCAGGCATTTAGTATGTGTTTTCCTACAGCAGCTCAAGGCATGTAGGTATGTATTGAAGGCCAGTTACTTAACTTACAGTAACTCAAGGTCTGTAGGTATGTAATGAGGTCAGTACACTGAATGGCAGAAGGACGAGTAGGCTTTTTGAAAGCGCCCGGTAGTGTAGTGAAGACACTCGTTTGTCGCCAGAGCAGTAAGAGACCCCGAGTTCTTGTTTCGGGACCCTCTGAGTGTTCGCAGGTGGCCTTCAGGGGGTTTCTCTGGGTACTCTGGTATTCTCTCTGCGAAATCACTTCTAAGTGCTTCCCATCAAACCAGACCAAACCAACCAGCCTAAGGCATGCAGCACTGAGTGGGTTGGTTTTACCCTAGTCCCTCACCTGTCTCTGGGCGCACTTCGGGTTTTCCCTCTTTTTAATTTTTAACTTGCAGTGGCTTTTTTTGAGATGGGAAGCTGTAGTGAACCTGGTGAACCAGGGAGACGTTGGTATTGCACTATGATCAGGAAACAAAACACAGCAGGGGCCGTTCTCGTCTGTCCAACTATATTGATGGCATGCGATATGGGACCTTGAAGATGTCATTGTATCCCCAAGTGGTAGCTGCCATGACGTGGCCACTGCTTGCAGAGTGGCACGCACGCAAAAAGACAGTCTGCATCAGTCAGCGGCAGAGAGGCGCTGCCACATACGAGAGCGTACTGTAGGTCACATAAGCTGAAATAACCTGGCCCCCTTACAGCGTACCGAGATAACACTGCAGCACGCGGCACTCCAAACACAAAACTTGTGTGAGCTTGAGACTCGCGCAGTCAGGTGTCATCGTCGGATAATAATACCGTGCCTGAGGTACTGGGAAGGATATTTGTGCATGCTCGTGCGTGCGTACAAGTGGAGGATTCAAACCCCCCCCCCAACACACACACACCTGCTGTGTTTAGGATTTTGTGTTAGTGCTATTGACTGTGGAGCAGAAGGTCGCTAGTACGAGACCCACTGAGGATCTGTGGCTGGAAAACGTCTTCTGCTCACCCAGCCGCTGCTCTGCTTTGGGCACCTGATTTATTTGACGGCGGAGGAAGAGGGCTAGGCCCTTTGCCTTCCACGTGCCGTTTCCTAAACACGGTGAGCCGCATTCACTGTGCCTACGGCCACTGACGTATGAGACCAATTACCTTTACCCGTTTAGTGCAAGACTTGCCGAACACGATGGTGCTTGTACACTTAAGAGTTCCCATTGTTTGTCGCACCTGTTTTGTGGTTGTTATGGAAGCAAGGCCGGCGGCTGCAAGAAGCATAGAATTAGGTTGCTGTCACAGAGGTAGCAAGTGAACAATGGAATCCTGTACCCCAGTTTCACCTCCTAGAGTTCTGGTGAACGAGGCACCAGCGTTTTCGTGCCGTCCTAACGCAGGGCGTAATGTTCTTGATCCCGCTAGGAAGCAAATTTGCACACACGACCAAATGACTGCTGAGGTACTGAATATGTGTGTGTGTGTGAGAGAGAGAGCACACGCTTTTATGATAACTAATGCGCGCACATCTTTTACTAACGCACATGTACGGTAGTTGGGATGAATATGTGCGGAGAAAAAAGATTCGAGAAGGACGCATGGAAAACAGGGTAGCTGCAGATTATAAAGGGGCTTCCGATGTCGAATATAAATTTCTGGCTGCTGTGAAACAAAGAAAGGCAGTAGAGAAATTTATTTATCGTTTCCTGTGCAGCTTTACTCAGTCGGAAACATTGAAACGGCTTCGCGTTCTCTTCTTTGAAATTTCTGTTAACTCAAAGTGTTTGTGTTTAGGCACGTACACACAGCGGTGTTAGATGATTTCGTCCCTATTTATCACACAACTGCCCCTATCATCGATGCGATTGAAGAACAGCTATAAATATATAAAATTAAAAAGGCAGTGCCAAGTTCATCACAAGAGAATACAAAACCTTGACCACATCATTGCCTCAGGATTTTGGATCAGACAATGCCAGACTGCTTTCGTCTGAAGTCAAGACCAACAACCTCATCACGTTCTAGCACTTGCAGCGCAGCAGCTTCAATTCGCAACAAGGCCTGCTTGCTGTCTGCATTAGACGCACCGCGAGGTTTCGCAGTTCTCTGCCTTTGCGTCAAAGTTTCCTCCCCTTCCATCATTGGGGAAGCTGACGTCCAGAGGCTGTCCCAGGCTCAGTAGATGAGGGCGGAACGTTCTTATCGGAATGCCGACAGACCTGGTGAAGGGTGGTCACGACAAAGAACATTCATAAATCACACGAGAGAGTCAGGTGTGAATAATAATAATATCTTGTATTGCGTATTTTCACTCTTGACAGTGACCTCAATGTGCTAGAACAAAACCTGAGAAAGAACTACAGTAGCACAGTCTGCAAAATACACAAACGAAAACGGAAGGGAACGAAGACCACTAGTTCCTGGAGGTATTCACCAAACAGACAGAGAATCCGGTATTAAAGACACTATATATATATTATCAGATGTTATATACAACACATGTATCGCTACAAAAGATCAGGTGTTGGATACAATGTAGAGATTGGGATGTTAAGGAACAGAGAAGCAGGTGTTACAGTACAGATAAACTGATGTTACAGGAGAGAAAATCAAGTGTTACGTGCGATAGAGAGAGAGAGAGAGCCCCTCGATCAAAGCTCATCTTTCTGTAAAATGCGTGCACAGCCACATTCCTCGGACCCCACTGGCTGAAATTGTCAAACAGAATCAAAGTTAGCTATCGACCGCAAGCGATGCGTGGTTATACAGTTGAATGCACACAGACCGAGAAGGTCATGCGATCATCTAGAGATCCCAGTCTTGTGTACGGACCGCAGCTTTGGCTACAGGCGGCTTGTTGTAGGACTGGAGGTCTGGTATTGATGGGAGGTAAATCAAACTCGGAGGTAGAGATGTTCCTCTAGTTCATAACTTTAATGCCGCCCCCCTCTTCCCGGACAATTCCTGTCATCGCTAGGACAGAGGCAAGGAGGCCTAGACAACTCACAACTAAAACATCTGGGGAGAATGGCTTCAGATACCAAACCCGTGAAATTCCCAGACGCCGGATTACCGCCAGTCAGGCAGTTGGCTCCCTTGCTCATTTCAGCTCGTTCTTTGATTGATACAGTGCGTTTGATCTGACACGGCAAGAGGGCAGGTGGTAAAAGGGGGCTTGGGGTTGTCTGTAACACCTCACCTATCGCTTTGTAAGGGAGAGCAGGTGCCCTTGTGTTATAATAATAATAAATTTTGATTTATAGTGCCTTCTTCAACCTGTAAAGGCAGACTCCAAGCACTTACTTGCGTGAAGTCGCACAGACATCAGTAGGCATCAAATGCCATAATTCATAACTACTCAGTTTCTCTCTCTCTCACTCACAATTTTGCCCGTTTCTGCGCATCGTGCAACGAACTTGCTGCTAGACTGAGCATGCAGGTTGATTGAATATAGGTAATTACACAGTCGCGCGTAAACAGAAGTATCTGAGATTCCCGGCGTCGTGATGACGCCCCGTGAGCAAGTCATATTCTGGCAACCATGAGGTACATGATCTGACACGCGACCATGGGGGACCTGGTCTGGAGGGTCTTTGCCAGTTGTGCTGACGAAGCAAGTCCGTGCCAGTGCCATTATTGTTGGCTCGTGTGGTTACTGTAAATCTGAGGATCAGCAGCAATCGTAGCGTGGGGGGGGGGGTCGATAGCTTACACGTTGTCCGTGACTAGCGCGCGTGTCGGACAAGTTTTTTTACCTTTCAAGTTGCGACCGTTGTCTCTATCTGCGACAGCGACTCCGATAACTCAGCCACCGCTTGATCTGTTGGCCACACGTAACGCGTGAGGTGTGTTCAACAAAACATGCCTGCCCGGGGAATGTACATTTATGCACGCATATACATTTGGCTGGCGCGAGTACGACCTAAATAATGGGCCCTTTAGAAGTAACAAGGCGCGCTGCGACCGCGTATACCGCTCACAAAATAATTAGCAAAACCGTAACTTATATCACATTTAAGGCGAAAGGTCAACCATAACTTTTGTTAATAATAATTTTTTTTAAACTACAGATCGTACTTCGCCGGTATGTTGCAGCTTAAAACGAATTAAGAGACAAGGGTGGGGATTCCAGTTTTAAAAAATTTATTTATGTTTTGCTTCTCACGTTGTTCAACTTCTATACTGTTTCATAAAAGTCAAAATTGACTGTTTCCTTCTCAGCGGTTTATTAATATGCATGTCACACAAGTATGCGTGCATTCTGCTTCATCAATGTCTCCAGAGGAAATACTCAGCAGAGAAAACTAGAAACAAAGCGTGCCCTTTACCACCGCCTACCTCCTGACGCCAACTCAGGTCAGATCAGCCGCCGTGAGATCCACAGCCCGACAGTCCACTCCCTGCTGACTCCTATACCGACACTGTTTTCTGTGCTGCAGAATACTTGCATCCGTAACCAAGCCGACATTGTGCAAAACTTAATACTTTTCATAGCTAAGACTTATTTAAAACCCGCCTAATAGTTGACGGATGATTTAAATAAGAAATTTCGAATAGTATATGTACTCTGTGGGTGCCCTTTTGTTCGTCGCTGTCCCGATAGGTTCCAGGTATACTAGAAAACCAGGATTTATAACTCCATAAGGTGTTTAGACAACTACAGGTGTAGATGCGTATGACATAGCTGGCCATAGCTCACCACAGTTTCTGCTGTGGCAGCACCTCAGTTATGGACTTACCCTTCCTCGGCAATTAATGCGAGATGTTCATTTGTATCAACTGTTCACCTGCACTATGTTTACTAGACACAGCTGAATTTGCCAGCCTTTGCAGGGTGTAGCCCATAAAGCGAAAGAAAAGCTCCACCCGTCTTGAAGTGTTGTGACGAGAGCCACAAAGCTTGGCTCTTGCAAGTACTTATCTTCGTGGTAAGCGTGACCCGTTATCCATATCTAAAGTTCCGCCGGATACTTGAACACACCCGTGTAACTTGCGAAGGACGGTTGTGGAGTGAAGTGTGGCAGCCGGACGACGACTGATCAACCATCAACGTGGGGGCCGGAGTCGTAGTCCTCGTGCAGTCAGCTCGCGACTGACCAGTATTATCTTGCGATCTCCAGTTGGTCACAGTGCCCCTTTGGGTCACCTCGCGCTGACCTTCGTGGCGCTTCCGGGGCGAGAGCGCGTGTGAGGACAGCTGTGAGTGAGAAGCCAAGGTCCTGCCGCTCGCTGGGAGCAGGTGAGACAAGGAGTTTGGATGAAAGGTGAAACAAGGAGCTCTGGGCAAAAAGGGTGACAGAGTTCGCCGGAAACGCAGCGAGTCGGAGATGGAAAGTCCGTCGGAAGAACTGGTGGAAGATAGTTTGACGACAAAGGCATGGACACCCGCCGTCCAGCAAGGTATGCACGCGCACAAGTAGGAGCAGTTTGGAAGACATTTGTGTATGAGTGTATACTCATTTAAAAGAGAGAGAAAGAAGTTTAGTTTTCAACGCACATTTGGATTAACTCATGGTTAACCCCTACGTGTACACATGTAGCTGTTGATAAGATAAATCAGGCTGCATGTGATATACTATTAGGCTATTTTTTAGGAAGTACAGGCGGTTTGTTGGCCTAAGTGGTAGAAATACTTGCAAGCTCCAAGTACCAAAGCTGTGTACTAGGTGCTTGCAGTTTCCAGGGTTTATGTGGTGCTAAAGGCATTTAACTTCATCTAGCTTCATGTGGTACCAAAGACATGCAGGTGTCATGAGGTACCAAAGGCATGTATAGGCTGCAGCAGGTACAGTCGGAACGTTATCTTTTGCCACACATTATTTCACCAACTCCACCTCTTGCCCCCACATTTTGCCGAAAGTTACCCAGAGTTATGAATGTCATGTCTTTATGTCACCACCTGTGCCTCAAGCCCAGTTGGATAGTGGTTTGTAGGCATAAGCAGAGCCAGTGGTGTGTAGGCTGTAAGTGGAACCAGTGGTGTGTAATGTTGTGTTATGCATGTAATATCGATATTGTGTGAGCTGCAAAATAGCTGCGCTGCAATGATGAAAGTTGTGCTACATCACCCAGGCTATTGGGTTATCAAGCAGCACGACTACTCACATCACAACATATCTTTGTGCTGCTGCACCCACAGTGGAAGGGGGTTTAGCCTATGTATCACCAGTATAAGGTACACTATCATTATCACAGTGGAAGTCTGCTTAGGCTGTGTAACATCAGCATAAGGTACACAATCATTATTTTGTTTCCTCACCAGAGCTTTTATGGATCTCCTTTAAGTGTCTACATCCGCTATTGAACAACTGTTTTAAGCCTGGTATATAAGGTCATTGATTGTGTAGCCCTACCTAACAAAGCTGTATATTAACTGCAACAAAATATTCTCTCAGGCATGTTAGCTGGAGAAGTATGTGTGTGTGCATACACAGCATTATTAATCCATTAAATGGCACGTTTGCAATATGCTACACGATTTTGAACATATGTAATAAAAAATAGGGCAGTAAAGAAAGAGAACACCTTCAAATTTCTATGCATCTATATTTAACACACCCCTGTATTATGCATGCACCTATATTTTGATTTCTTTAGGTGTCCATCATTCCAGAAGACCATTTTTGTTAAGATCTGTTACCTATGTTCAGCATATTTTCAAATGAAATGACCAACTTTATTAATCCTAGTAGGCAGTTATGACTTGGAAAGTGTGTTCAGTAACAAACAAAACAGAAAAAGAACAAATTACAAGACAAACTGACCGTGTTTAACAATATTTTTATCGAACCAATAAACTAAATTTGACAAAGCAGTGGCATGAACTTCATTTTGCTTTTGCAACATGGTCAACAATGCACTATCATCCCAAAGTTGAACTCATTCACTCTCTTCATTAGCTACCAGTTAGAGCTAGGATAGACTACAAGCTCTCAACTCTATACTAGGGATTTTATACTTTACTGAAATCATGTCTGTCCACACTCCTGCTCAGAACCTTCACTCTTATCAGACTCCCGCATTCTGTCCATCCCTCCCACAAAGACAGTCACATATGGACAATGGATGTTCTCCCTATGAGCTTTTGCTAGCTTCCTTCTTTTAAGCACAACTCTCTTCTACATCACATTCACCACTCTGACTTGAAGGCTACATTCAAATGTTCTTTGAAAACATATCTGTTCACTAAGTACTATCCCTGAATTACTATCATAAACTCCTTTTGCAATATTGTCTGTCACCATCCATTTTCTGTTATCTAATGTTCATTTATCATTACTGGTCAGCACATGGAGTACAACCTATCTTGGTCATGATGTTGCACGATACAAGTGCACATATTATTATTATTATCAATGTAATTGAGCTAAAGCTATGAAGATGGTCGCATTAGTAAGTGTAAACTGTATGGGAAGAGTTAACAATTCTCATCAATGCTTCTGCAGCTGTCTGCATACATGATATACAACAGGGGTGATAGAAAGCTGCCCTGTGGAAATCCAGAGGTTGTAATAGCAATATCAGAATAACAACCATGTTAAAAACTTTCCAGTCTTTAAGTAAAAAGATCCAATATCCACAAAACCAGTTGATGTGCTAGATTAAAATCGTATATCAGTCTCAGTGCTAAAAATAAGGTTGCACTATATTGAACGCAGAGCTAAAATCAACAAGAAATCAGTCGTGCCTTTGGCTTTTCCAGAGGTTTATACAATGTGTTCGAGATGAACTTGGCATCGTCAACACCCCTCTCTGCCCTATTAGCAAGGACAGTCCGTTCGTGCAACAGTTAGCGCCTGTCGCCAATACAGTCGTGGTTGGCTGTCCTGGATTCAGCTCTGGTCTTGGGCACGCTGTTCTTTCTCTGCATGTGGCATCTGTTTACAGGCCTGGCTGCCTTGCCGTGATATAGCTTTAGTTGCTGGATCAGCGTAAAACACCAATTTCATTCCCCCCGCCCCCAGCTGCCCTATTAGCAAACTACATTGGGTCCAACTTGCCCTCTACAGATATAAGGATAAAATTATTAATTTTTTCCAGAGCTTAATGGTCAGTACTATAGGCAGAAAACCATCAGGTGAACTGGGATTAACTTTCTGGAAAGTGGAACAATGTTAAAAAGTTTTCAGAGGGTTGACCATTCACACCATTAAACTTGACTGATTTTCCAGTACAGTCCAATTTCTGATTATAATAATAAACAAAGATTTATGAATAAATAAATAAATGATAAATGAATGATTAGCAGAAGCCATAGACTTAACTCCCTACCAGGTCACTAGCACAACAGCGCAGCTCAATTTTCTCTTTACACTCTTTGTTCACCTTCCTTATAGCGTCCTTCATATTCCTCTTTGCTGTTCTTTTTTCCAAGGAATCTCTGAAAAAATGCAGTTTTTTTATTAGTACACTTTTAGTTCTTTAGTCACCCAAAGTTTGTTATTTGGAAATATCAATAGTTTTGCTAGGTATTGCTGAATCATAAGTAAGAAAAAACATCAGAACTCATTTAGGCTACCACATAATTCATAAAAAAAACATTCTACACAGTGCAATCAAAACTGCACATAAAATACTCTCATCTGTCCATATTTACATACTTTGTATTTAAACTGTTTGTTTTTTTTTATTTTTGCAGATGGACTCCTGTCCCATGAGCGAGAGGACCTTGTAGAGCGAGTTGCTTATCTGGAGAAGAAGGTAACACAGCAAGAAGATGAGATCATTTGTCTCAAGTCTGCTCTTGCTGATGTCATCCGCAGACTGGCCACCATAGAGTCCTGTGAGTGTGCTACTCAAATACTTTAGCTGCATCTGTCTGTAGTGCTTATAGTTTGTTTTTTTAAATGTCTTTTGTTTGTTTAAAATAGCATACTTTGGCTAGGCTAACAAAAAATATGGGATTATTTTATAACTCTCAGTCATTAATGTTATATTAGATAAAATTTAGTAGTGATGCAGTAAGGGCTTTATTAACTTCGGTAACTTAAGACAATGTTGGTATTTCCATTAAGTACCACTTAATTTTCAGTAACATGCATCATTTTTTCATACCTGTAGTTTCATTCCTTTGACCAGGGACATCTTTTATTCAGCGAGGACTTGTACTTTTGTACTCTTGGATTGTGTCAGATGTTTACAAGAATTACAGTATTTTTTTTTCCAAAATGATGAAGCTGATGGTTTTTGTGGCTCACTTAAAGAGTTTTGAATAACATCCATGTTTTCTTGTCAGCAGCAACACAGAACAGTGTTTTACTGCCCTCTAAGCCTACACTACGCACCCCAGCTCGTCGGCCCATCAGTGAACGTAAGTCACACCTTAGTGCACTGGAAAATGTCAACATGGCTGGTGCCTCCCACCGAAACTCTGCTCCTCCCATGTCGTTACGATCTCCCCGTTCTGCCACCTCACACTCAGGTTCTTCTTCTGCCCACTCACAGCAGTTGAAAAAGTGGTCATCACTGTCCAACTCTGCTGACATGTCTAGCTCACAGCTGACGGCCAACAGGTACGTTTCATATTTAGCCATTCCCCAAGTTAATATTGTTTGGTGCATCGAGCAGTTTTATTTCTGTGTGTTGCCACACTTTATTTTTCTTCTGTATGATTTGTTTTTCTTTTTTGTTTTGTTTTGTTTTTTGCTAGCATCCTTTTCTTAAGTTTCCATAAAAATTTGTTGTTAAATTTATGAGATTTATTTTTATAGTATTCTTTTCCTACATGATTTCTCCAACATATTTATATTTTGTGTATTAAGTGTTGTGGCTGTGAAGAAGAACTCATACATTTGCCATCATTAGTTGCGTTTTATGTGGAGTCATAATTCATTTCTGACCCCTCTTGTTTTTGTTGTTATTGCATCTTGATGTCAAACTGATATGTTGTATGCTCTCCAAGGCATTTTGTTGCGTCAAAGATGCGGCAGGCTTAATGCAAGGGAGGCTACTTTCAGTCATATCACATACTGTTTGGTTTCTTCTTAGACATTTTTAATTTTTAAACTCTTTTTTGACGATTTTTACAGCCCACCATCAATTTAGATATGTTTCAATATATAAATTGCAGTCATCATGAAACCTATTAGACTGGTTGTAATTTATGTATTAAACAGAACTGCCCAGTCCAGTGTGTTAATGCTTCGACTATTCTCCCATAGAACCAGCTTTATGCCTAATCATTTCTTTTTTCCTCATTCATGGACTTGTTTGCAATACATCTACAGGATGCATTCAGAGCGTCTAAGACGGCAGGCTAGGTGTGTGTTTAAAACCTAGTAAATATGACTGTATGTATTGGTCACATCATTATATATAACCCATGTCATCTGCATGTAGGATGTACATCATTGATTGTATATCTCATGCTGCATAGCATGCTTGTCTAGATAACTTTGTTCTCATCAAACATCACAGAGAATGCTGACTGAAGAGTCTGTGCTAAAATTTTTGGTGCTACCTCCTTTTTAAATTTTTGTGCAGCTGTGCAGAGGATGCTTATGTTTGCATTTAGGATCTGGACCCTAATAGCATGTGCAATTCGTCTTTGCACCCCACCCCCTTCACTAGCTTGTTTTGTGACATTTTAAAAAGTCTTATTGAGATTTTAACATTCAAACATCTCCTGTAGACTTTGTAAATTCTTTGTTTTGGCTTCCTGCTTTTTGTTTTAATTTAATCAAATATTTTTTGCAAAGTCTTATTATATGACCAAATGTACAAATTACTTTTTTTTGTGGGAGGTGGTTATTTATTTCCCTGATAAACATTTAAACTTCAGTAGCAACTCCGTAATTTTAAATTTTGGACAAATTAAAACTACTAAGCTGATAAAACTGGTTGGAATATGAGAAAAGCCAGTTGACTTTTCCATTATTGGTGTGTACTGTAAAGGTCCATCCAAATGCAACAATTTGTTTCCAAGACCTCATTTTCCATGTCTGAAAAAAAAGGCTGACAGATTAGGGCTATGCATCTTGGTATGAGCTTGAATTTTTTCTTGAAGGGCTGCATCCCAGATCAACATAAGAAGTTAGGATTGAGGTCAATCTATGTTGAATTTTTCTGGAAAGAAAATGAATATTTGTGACAAACTGATGTTGGTAGTAGCTTTTATTAATCTGTCAATAGCGTTGAGCATAATTTTTTGTGTGAATCAGCTTTCAAATTCACGGCAAGGGCTGCCTATGTCACCTATGTCATGTCACTCAAAATGTGTAGAATAGCCCTGCTTATATGTGATAGCAGGCATGCAAGGCAAAGACAAATTATTTTCACTCCTGCTTGACAATGGGTTAAAGGCAGCATTACATTGACTGCAGGAAAACTTCTCAATAAATTTTTTCGTGGCTTATACAGGTACCATATATAGTTCTGAGATGATCAATCCTGTTTTCATTTAACCCGAGGACAAAAATTCCTGGTTTTAAATCATAAATCAAGATCGTCTTTATTTGTGAGGCCATTGTCTTCCCACTCCTTTGTTCCTTCCACATTCGTCTCGGACTCCCCAAGTGTGTATGTGAGTGTGTCTCTTTACCCATGCTTCGCTGTACTTCTCACTAGCCCTCCGAATGGCGAAGTACAAGCAGGCACGCACATCTGTTTGTAGGCGCGCAGAATAAAGAGAGAGGCGTGGTTGGGGAGGCGGTGGTGGTAGACTGAAGGGGTAGGATAAGGGAGAGGTAGTATTCAACAGGGGATGTTCAGAAGCCCTCAATTTGCGATCTGCCAAAGTAAGCAGTGTCGGGTTACAGTATGCAGATTCGTGAGGTCAGACAGGCTGACTAATAACGGACCAGTTTTGCCATCGTTCATTTCCTGGTGCAGCTGGCGCAAACAGCACAGGCTTCGCAACAACACATCCTGCTGCATGAGCATTCTAGTCCCACGCACAGCGAGAAAAAAAAAAGTTCCTCGCTCGGTTAGCAGTTGGTATTGACGAGACAGTCTGCGCAAGTTTCGAAAGTTTCTGTGACGCTACTTTTCGCTAAACGTCTGCCGCCTTATCCTAACGACTGCAAGATGAGTGCTTCTACTCAAAAGAGCAGGTTCGTTGAGTAGATCAAGTGTCCTCACTCCCTACTCTCTAAGTTGCACGCATGACCGCGCCGGTTATTGCTTACTCGAGTCTCTAACAGCTTGCATGTCAGCATCCCTCGTGTATTTTACTTCCTTCACTCTTCTCTGCTTTTTTTCTGTTTTGCTTAACTGGTTTATTGCTTAATTTAACTCGGCAAGTACGAGTGTGTGTCACTGGCTGTTTGCGTTACTTTCTTTGCACAGCAGTTGTATATGTAAGAAAATCAGCAGGGCGAAGCTCACCATCAGCAAACCATTGATTGCCATAAAACGTAGAAAATGTCAGATTCATGCGCTTCATAAAATATTCACGATTAAAAGGCAATAAATAATCAGTGAATAGTGCCTACTATAGAGTTTGTCACTGTCAGCATACAAAGTCGAGCAGAAAAGCTGACATGGCGGTAAATTAAAATACTAAAACACAAGTATATATATATGTTTTTTTTCAATAAGTACAATTATATGTACACAAACATAATCAAAATATAGAAGCTTAGAGTAGAAATAGTAAATAACTGGAACTATGACACCAGCAAAAACTTGCACACCCATTCTACATTCTAGAAAAAATCTGGTTGGAGTGGGAAGCATCTTTCATATTTCCATTCCTTATCAGTTGGAAACAAAGTCATGTGCAGTGAGAAAGTAAAAGACCTATATACATCATAACATTCTCTTCTCACATTTGATCCTTTGCCTTACACATTGAATGCTTACATGCCAGGTTGTGCCTGAAAACAAATTGTCTGGCAATCATTGATATTTGCTCTATCAGCAGAAAATTGAAGTATTACCATATATTTTACCAAAATTGCAGACTTATATATGTTCAGTTTTGTGCTTGACGTGTGGCCATTTTGTACCCAGTTCAACTTTTCATTTGGAAATATTCTGTGCTGGTCAGTTATAGTTTATATTTGTATATTCTGTATCCAATTTTGTTTTGTTTTCTGCTACTAACTATCACTATCTATCTGTTTTTTTTTCCATTCTGTATTTATAGACGTAGCGTTTCACATGGAAATTTGCTGACAAAATATCCCAGCATCAAAGGGTAAACAAATATACAGTGCTTCCATTCTAATGTAACAGACTTGTTCATTACATATATATGTTGCTGTGGTTTGTTTTTTTTTTTTTATCTCCAAGTAGTCACATATGTTGCTTTGATGTAGTTTTGCAAGTTTCTTTACTTCCAACAAAATAAATAGAATCTATATTAAACCAACTGTCAGAAGTTCTTGCTTAGTTGATGCCCAGATATATGAAAGATGGGGTATGTCATTTATAACTAAGGGCATGTGGGTTTTATTTATTTTGAGTTGCAATTTTTCTTTGAAATCCCAAGGAAGTTGGGAGTGGTTCACTGTTACAACATTAGGTTTGGGTGGCACATGCAATTTGGTAATATTGTGTCTTTGGTCTTCCTTTTTTTTTTTTTTTTTTTTTTTTGTTCAGAGAATTTGATTTCTGGAGTGGTTTAAGTTAACTGCTAACCTTTTTGCGGCTGTGGCTCAGTAAGCAGTGCAAATTCATTAGGCTTGTTTCGATAATGATTTGATTTTTTATCAGTTTTTAATATGACTAACTTTGCTGGTGTTACAGCTTTCTGTATACCTGCAAAGCTCAAATTTGTACAGATGGTCTGTGTGTGTGTGTGTGTGCGCGCGCGCGTGCATGCATGCTCGCTCGCTCATGTATATTTGTACTTTTTTTATTCAAGAATGTTTCAAATTAATTTAGATTTAGGAATAGTAGAAACACTGTATACAATAAATTAATAATTTAGCAGAAATACTAAAATACTACTAAACATTAATGATAAATGAAAAAGTGTAAACATGCTAACAAGTTATAGTATATTTCATATTACATTGCTTGTAAGAGCTACTAAATTTACACAAGGTTAATTATTACAGGTAGTTTATAACCTGTGCTAATCAGTCATAGTTATCCTGATTACATTAAAACCAGTTGCTGTCGTCTGCTGCTTTAAACTTTAGTGTGTGTGTGTGTGTGTGAGAGAGAGAGAAAATGAAAGACTGAAGTGTGCTGAGAGAGTGAATGCATTTACATTTTTAATTATGATGAGCACATTGATGTTTTATGGCATGTGTAATTAGTATTGGTGCTCAGATGATTTCGGGTTGTATAATACAGTTGCTTTTTTAAGAGTAAACTTGTACTAACTGGGATCTCTCTGATCTCAAGTATGAAAGTCTTATATAGTTTGCCATTTAACTTTCATTAGAAGTTGTCTTCTTTACACTGCATTGGATCAGGGTGATATTTGAATGCTTCCTTCATTTGGTTTATTATTAAGATTCTTTGCTTAGCTTGTAAGTTCTGAGGTGTACAGGTATAGTGTTTTGTTAAAGTGCCTGAATGTACACAACCACAAATCTACCTCGACATCAGCCTTCAACCTTTCCTGCCTGGTGCTGTCATTTTGCATGCAAAGCTTTGTACTACAACTACATACATTATTAACAATGTCAAGAGTACACTAAAAAAAATTTGCTTTTAATGCACTTTAAAACACAAATTAAGTAATTATTATCTTTCTTTGTGATCTTCCAGATCATAGGAAATTACATGGTCATCACCAGGTTTTAATAGCTTTGCTAAAAAGACTTTTTTATTTTCACAGTTCACGGGATCCAGTATGGAACCAAGGTAATAAGATAGAATTAAAATTATGTATGCATTAGTCTTTCTTCTGAGCAATGCTGCTATTTTTCGTAATGTATTTATCTGTGTTTAGTGTTGTGTTATTTAAAACTCCTATGAAATGTCCCTTTGAGAGGTTAAGGGTCGTACGTTGCTGCTGTGTAATTGCCATTCCTGTTTTGATGCTTTTATGAAGATTGGACAGAGAAGTTATCAGATAATGTGTGCTTGATTGCTTTTGTATTTTGTCCCTCATTGCTGAAATTTTTTTTCTAACTGAAAAGCACCACTAGTGATGGGTAAGTCACACTGTACAGGGAGTTTCCAAGTGTTTGTTGATGAACCTTTCAACTATTGACTCATGAAAATAGACAATTGAAGTGTTCATGCATGAAGTAATTTTTTTCAACTGTTTTACAATTTAACTTTGTCATCTGAAAAAAGAGGGAATAAACATATATATATTTTCTTAATTTTATTTTATTTTTTCATATTAATGTTATTCTTTTCATATCTTTTGATTATGAACATTTGTGAGGATGTTCAATACAATTACTGAATATTAAATATAAGATCATAACCACAAAGAAAGTCAAAGTTCATTGAAAATTGCAGCTAGTTTTTTTTCAACAGCAATATGGGAATGCATTTTAAAGAATTCTTTAATGTTAACTTTAACATTTGAAAGCATATTACTAATGATTTGTTGATTCTTTTGATGAATAGTTTGCTATACTTCGAAAGCTTTCAGAGTTGTTAAGCCTGTAACTAACTAGACTAAAATTAAATTTGGGATTGGTCACTATCAGAGACATATTATAAGTATATAACATTTGTGAGTTTTCCTTCAGATTTGAAAAGGAAATATCAAATTACACATATTTGGTACATCTCTACATCTGTGTCAGTATGTTTCTGTTAATGGCTTCTAAATAACATCTTATGGTGTTGGGCACTAACAACAAATGGTTTTCTCAAATTACCTGTAATAATTGTTCATGAGCTCAGTGTATATGGATAATAGATTGAATGGTACTAGTAGATGCAAAGCTGATATGCTGATTACTCTGTGATTGAATATTGTAGTTGATAAGTTTTCCATGAATAAGAAACAAAAACACTGAGTGTGTGTAAATACACACAAGCATGTTTGTATGTGTATATATACAAAGTATGTACCTGTGGTCTTATTGTCAAATTATGTATGCATAGCGTATGCCTTATATAATGTAAGAGTATTTTTTAAATTGGATTGGCTTTTTATTGGAAGCATAGATTAAAATACATTTTGGCAAACACGTTCCACCTGCATGGTATACCTTTTATTTATTTTGTCCAGAGGAGGGGTATCTAAAGATGTACTTGAAAGGGAGAGCGGTGACAATGTATGCACCAACTTCTGTGGAAGACTATAACCTTTCCAAAACTGGAGAATCCCCTGATGAAAGGCTGCAGCTAGAATGGGTGTATCCTTTTTGCATTTTAAACTTCTTTTGGTGACAATATTTCTCGTTGATTTCAGATATGTATCTTTGTTGTGGTAACTAGTAGTTTGCTCGTACTAGTAGGTAGAATTAAGTTGTTAATAATATAAGAAACCTTTAAACAAAATGTTCATAAATTGGAAATCTGTAAATGGAGTAATAGTTGTGCTTAAAATTGTGTACTATTACTCTTATAACTAGAAACTGTAGTGTGCTTGAAAGTCTTTTGAATTTGAGTAAGCTATCCCTATCCATATATGGAGTCCAGATGTCAAAGCAATAATCTTAATCTACACTGTTGTTTTTACACAAAGAGGGATTAATTATAAATAATAATAATAATAATAATAATAAATGAAGACTTTTATAGCGCATATTCACACTCATAGAGAGCATGCTCTTAGCGCTTAAAACAGGGAAAAGACATGAACTAAATGGATAGAACAGGAGGGACGGAAGAATAAACAACAGTACTGATGAGAAACAGAAAACAAAGATAGAAAACAAAAAAAGGCACCAAGTAACAGGAACAGAGAATATCGTGATTCTGCAGAGAAAGATGGGTAGAAGAATAGCAAGAGCAGAAGGGGGGGAGGGTAAGAGGGACTAGCATTGTATGGACTGTGTTAGGAGTAATGCTCAAGGAAGAGGTGTGTTTTCAGTGCAGATTTGAAGGATTCAGCTGTAGGAAAGTGGTCATCACTGAGTTGACATAAGTAACCATTAAAAAGGAAGCTTTCCAATGATGGTTTCTACTGTCTCAGGAAAACAAAATTCCTTAAAGTTGCCAGGTATGGTTATCGAGGCCGTGACTGCCGCAGCAATCTGTACTATCTTCCCACAGGAGAGGTGATCTATTTCACAGCTGCTGTGGTTGTGTTGTATAATGTAGAGGAGCAAACTCAGCGCCACTACCTAGGACACACTGATGATGTGAAATGGTTAGTCACAGTGTGGAATAAATTGTGTGTGTGAGAGAGCACATGCATGCATGTGCATGAGTGGGAGGGGGAGAACGTGTCTACATGAATGACTGTTTATAATAATGTGATATCTATGCCTGCAGATAGAGAAAGTATATTATGTCTGCATAGAAATTTAGAAAAATCCAAAATTTATATATATGCTAGTAATGTTTCTTCAAATCTATTTGTTTTTAATTATAATTGTTGGGGTTCTTGTGATTAACAGTCTTGCAGTTCACCCTGACAAGATCCGTATTGCATCTGGTCAGGTGGCGGGACATGACCGCAGAGAGGGCAAGGTGAGGTGATAAAAATGAAACAACAGCTTTTATCATTCATGCATAGTCATACTTTTGGTCAAGAAAAACAAAGCATATTTTCCTTTCTAGAGAAAGTACCAATAATATCAACATTCACATATCAGAAAAATAATATGTACTCCATGTGTTATATTTTTGAGGGTAGATTATCAACATAATGCAGTTTTGAAAGAAAAAAAATTGTGATAGAGCATTTGTTTGTTTTTTGAATATTTGTACAATATTTGGGGCAAATTTTTATAATCTTGCAGTTTTTATCTTTATTTGTAATGTGTGACCTCTGCATAAAAGGATCTCTCCTTTATATGGGGCTTCTGTGTAGTGGATTTATTCTTTATGATATTATCATTTATAGAAGTAAATTTCTGAAAAAAAGAATAACTCTGTAAACATTATTCCTTTGATTTCACATTTTAATCTGCTTATAAAACTCCTTTCTAGAAATGTTGTGTGCATAACTGTTTATGTAGCTATTATTGCATGAACTTTGTGTTGAGTGCCTCGAGTGAAACTAACCCACCATAATAAGAAATCAAACATTTTCTAAAAAACACAAATGTTTATCATTTCTTGAGATAACAAAGAGCTGTTCGCTGTTTTGCAAATCAAAAACGTTAGTGGGGTGGGAAAATAGCTATAAAACAGGAGCATCTTTTATATGCCATTTGTGTCACAAATGTTTCAGGAAATCATTTTTAATTAATAATAATAATGTGAATATACTGCTTAGATCTGACAAGCAGATAGAAGGATTCCCTGAATATGCATTTATTATGTTTCATTTCTTTAATTTATTCTTTGTAAAAAGAATTAATTTACACAGTATAGCTTCTTTTGTGTTTCTTTTAAATCCATAGTCTAGAAAACTTTTTCTTTAAATTGTTGTCTGTTTTTATAGATCAGGTGTACTTCATTTATTCTGCTTATGTTGTTGGCACTCTGCTCACTGGTTCCCATTTTGTAAAAGGGCTTTTTTAAAGTCAACCCAAGTGCACAATTTCTATTTTCTTAAATGATGGGTTTCATTAATTAAAAGATAATAATAATAATTGCCACGATCTGAACAAACAGTCACCATCTCTTCATGGAGTGAAAGGACAGTCTCTGTTACACATTATTTACTCTGATTTTGTGATGATCTGTTCCCATCATTTAAAATTTTTAAATTTACACTCATGATGGACTTAAATATTAGTGAAATTTATCTGTCACACACTGTAGTATTATTTATCCTAACATTACTCATATTTAGTAAAAGAGCTTGCTTTTGATGAATAGTTTACATTTCAAGAATTACTATATTAGACTTGCTTATCACTGCTAACCATATGAAAGTGGCACTCCTTTTAGACTATATTTGTGAGATAAATGAGTAGCTTAACCAAGTTCTTAACCCAATCTTTTGAACTATTTACAAAGTGTTTGTGTGTGAAATCCATTAAAATGGTGCTGATGGCAAACTAAGCTTGCACTACATGGCATTCTGATCACTTACTAATCCTTGAAGTAGACTTTGTTTTATGTTACAAAATAGACAGGAGGACTAAATTTTGCAGTGGTGGTAGGAGCAGTCAGTGGTCATAGGAATTCAAGGCTGACTGTCACCACAGTGTTTAAATAACTGGCATCAGCCTTCTTGATCAGGCATAGTGACAGTGACTACACTTTATGTTGTGGTAGAGTGTCTTCAAGTTTTCTTTGCTGGTGATTACCATTCTTAAAGCTTCAGTTTCTTTTGTGCATGTATAGAGAAAGCGTGCAGGTAGCTCAAATGAAAAACCTGAGGAGGGTGATGAGAGTGGGGTAAGTGATGCAAGACGCTAAGACTAATGTAAGGTGTATAATGATGGGTATACTACAGTCATGTTTCATCTCACTTTACCTTCACTGTGTCTTCAAGCTCTGTAATTAATATTGATATATTCTCTTTTCTTTCTCTCTCTCTCTCCTTTTCTAATATTTTTCCTTTGTCTTTATTTTGTACAATATTGCAGGCACTTATTCCTGCTCTTCTTGTTCTCATTTCATCTACTGTATATAGAACACATTTAACTGCAGGTTTGCTATCTTTTTAAATCTAAGAGTTAAGATAATCTAATGCTTAATCCACGCTTTTAATCACTCAGGTGCTACTGCTTTGTTCCCTTTTCTTTTCTTTTTTTTTAAGCCTTTGTTTTGCTCTCCATCCCCTAGCTTTTGTATAAATATTTCACCAGCTTGAGTCTGCCTGTTGTATGTCATTTTCTTATAGTGGTCTTTTTTTTTAAAAAAAAAACAACATACAAAATTCTGGGGATTAATAGGACTAGTCTGCTTGTTTGAAATGATCTGATGTGTGTAAGTTGTCATTCTGGAATTTTCTAATTGCTATGGAAATCTTGAAAGTCTTAAGACAAAATTTCTTTTTTTATTAACAGCCACATGTAAGAATCTGGGATTCAGTAAGCCTAAATACTCTACATGTGTTGGGTCTGGGAGACTTCGACCGTGCTGTCTGCTGCATTGCATTCTCCACCCTGGTCAGTCAGCATTACAGTTTGATGACACTTCAAATGCAGATATGTTTTTGGCCACTGTTGAGTGTACAAATCATTTGATACTAAGTACTATTTTCAGTGCCAATATCTCTGACCAAGCAAAGGTAGCAATTTGAAAAAAAATTAGTGGAAGTTCCTGGACAGCTGAAAAAAATGACTGATGTTTCTTATCCACAGGATGGAGGGCAGCAGTTGGTAGCAGTGGATGATGCCAATGAGCATTCCATTTCTGTGTGGGACCTTAGCCGTGACCGTCCACACAAGATTACCGAAACAAAAGTAAAATAGCTGATCCATTTTTAAAATACGAACATCTAAGGCAGTGAAGTGTGCTATTAACAAAATACAAAACAGTTGATGTTATTCACTGAAGTGAAAGCTGAAGATTTGTCATATCGATTCTTAAGATTTCAATTTATTCTGTTTATTATTATTAAACCAGACAAGGAAGGAAACTTGAAGAAGGTATCTGCAGTGTGAAACATAGGACAGTTGTTTGCTCATGGTCAGTCACTGTGGAGTGTATGCAGTTGTTAAGTTGTTAAGAGCATTAAGACTATGCAGTACATGAAAATGTGACTACTACCATAAACATTTCATGAAGGCAGGTCATGGAAATGTATTCTTTACTGTAGAGTTCGACAGAGCCTGTTTTGGCTGTAGAGTTTCATCCCTCTGAGAAAGGCAGCATTGTCAGTTGTGGTAAGGGGCAGATAACCTTTTGGACTTTGGAAGGAGGGGCGCTTGCCAAGAAGCAAGGCATCTATGATGTAAGTGTCAGCAGTGATCGTTAGAAACCATTCAATATTCAACATTCAGTATTCCATAATCAACTTTCAGTATTTGTGAAATAACTGGTTCTGCACAGTATCAGCAAATATTTCTTTCTTCAGCAGTAAGTGGCTATTCAATATAGATTGTGAACATGGCATGTAACAATATGGCAGTTTTTAAATATATTATTGCATTACAAAAGATGAACAATTTAGTAAACAGTATTTTACAAAAGCCTTCTTTAAAGCTTTAAAACATTTAACAAAACAGTAAATTTGTGACAATTTTGTCATATAATTTCCAGAAATATGAGAAGCCTAAGTATGTCCTGTGCCTGGCATTTTCACCAAATGGGGATGTTCTGACTGGAGATTCTAATGGAAACATCTTCATATGGGGCAAAGGTAAATAGCATAATGTTTTATTTTTTTCACTGTTGCCTTTTTATGCAAACAAATGAGTGCATAAACCTTCTTAATGGTAACTGTGAGCGTGCATTAAGAATTCTCCCCCCTCTCCCCATATATGACATCAAAATGAAATGTATGTACGTTTAAATTTGATTGTTTGGTTGGCTGGTCAGTCGGTCGGTCAGTCCATCGATTCATTTGATATTAATCATGAAAGCAAGGTAGTGGTGGAAGAGGGGTTGTTGCTCAACTTTGCATTATGTGTCGCAGGCACTAACAGGATTACCCAGGCTGTTCTTGGGGCACATGATGGAGGAGTGTTCTCCCTTTGTAGCACCAAGGATGGCAATCTCTTGTCTGGAGGAGGAAAAGACCGCAAAGTCATTGAATGGGATGGCTTATACAACAAGACAGGGAGGGAGACAGAGGTACTTGACTTGTGACAGCTTTTGTCAGTCAAATATAGCATTGGGTTTATTCTTTGCTCTGTTACCACACTTGAGTGTGATGGTAGATCTGGATGCAGACTTTTCCAGTTTGACTGGATCAATCCCTGAGATTCTGAGGTCTAGGATCTGATTTTATATCATAAATTGAATTTTGGAGCCTCAGGTGAACAACGGCATTCGACTTGAAATTAACACTGACACTTCATCATCGTCAATGAGAACTTTCTCCCTCAACAAAATCATTCCTTAGCATGGTTGAGTGATATGGCTATGAAGAGATAATCATAAGTGTGTACTGAATTTCCCAGAATCCCCCTTATCAAGGATGTAGGACTAGGCTTCCCCACAAGGTAGAAAAAGACTGTAATAAACCAGCAAAGTGGGCATGAGTGTTGTATTTGATGTGCAGCTGCAAGAAATCTATGGGCCAGTGAGGACTGTAAGTCAAGGCAAAGGAGGCCTTGTGCTAATAGGGACAACAAAGAACTGCATCTTGCAAGGGTCTTTGGATCTGGAGTTCAGTCCCATTATGCAGGTAAGAAAAATAGCTGAAGCTTATGGTTATTTTGTCAAGTGTTTGATGAATTCATGTTCCTTACAAATAAAATGATAAACAGCTTCACACTCCTGCTTCAGATAGTCCAGGAGGGGCATATTTGATATTATAACAAAGCATATGTTGAAAATGTAAGTGGTTTTGGGGCTTAATAGACGAATATATTTTTTTAGACGAGGTTTTAATATTTTATTAACATTCTAGGTAGTGTCTTTTTGACTCATTTCTTTTTTAAAAGATACTGCACAAGTCATGCATTTCCCTAAGTTCATGTGTGCTAACATGTGATGGTTTAGATAATCTAATGTACAGAGTGACTAAATGTAGAAGTAAATAGCCTTGCTCATTCACCTTCTGGATCAAATGGCTTTGTTGGGATGCTGCAGAGTCACTGTCATAACTATCAGGTATATTGTCGGTAGGCTGAAACTGCTGATGACGCTGCTTATTGGATGTGTCTTGATTTTTGCAAGAGTGAATAATTATTTCCTTTACAAGAGACTCTTTTGTCATTGTTCTTCCTTCAGTTGCATTTATTGCTTGTTGTGTACATGAGTAGCTTTTTTAAACTGATATTGCCATAAAAGTTGTTTTTATTTTCAGGACTAGTTACCCATTGACAAAGCTAAGAGATGCCTGGATTTTCTCCAGAATTGTATTGTGCTGCTTATACTTGTACTGAAAAAACAAACCAAGAAACACATTTTCAAGTTACAGATTGCTAAAATGAAAACATTCAACAAGCTGATGTTAAGTGCTAAAGGTTTTTGACATAAAAGACCTCACTATTTGAATTTGATTTTTTGAATATTTTTTTTCCTTTATTCCTTGGAGATTAGACCTCATGAAAACTACAAATTCTCCTGTTTGTCAGCTGGTACAATGTTTAAAAGATTAGTTTGCTTTTATGAGATGAAGTCTTTATTATTTTATTTTTCCTGTTTTTATATCTTATGCATGGCTTGTCAAGACAAAAGTGTTGTGAACTTGTGTTAATGCCTGTGTCAATTATTTTATGGTTATTAGGTGAGGTTTTTTTTTGCCGTATTTTCTAGAGCTATGAGAAAGGGTTTTTGTGCTCTTAATTTAAGTTGCATATCTTTGCTGTTATGTGTAGGATCATGAGATCTTTGTGCTCAGACATACCATGCCTCTTTTTCTGTCGTAATTTCATGAGTCTTAATGATCAGAAATGGCATCTGCACTTCATGTGGACAAATCTGATCTTAATTTTTATCTCACAAGAGTCATCATTTTAATCCATAAACATTTAGTTTTCTAATTATCTAATTTTTCTTTCCTGTATGTTGGGGTGGCAGAATTTGAGGTAATAAAGACACTGTGCATTGTGTTATTAAATCATGGCAGACAGTGGGCAAATTTTCTAGTTTCCACTTTTACAAGAGAAGTTGAAAAGGGTAGAAATGATGTGCATTAACCCGTTTAAGCTGAGCACAAATGCCTTCCATGAACAGTATGTATCAAACAGGCTGATATTATGTAAATAATTAACATTGTTAGGCTGCTTTCAGTTTTCAGCAAATGCACATGAGTTACTTTGTTTGATTGAAAGTATTTCATTTACACAGTATTATGGTTTTTTTCTTTCCAGAACCAACCATTTGTCTCATTGATGCATGTTTGTCATTGTCTTACCTAACCCTTAAATCTACAGTTCACATTTTATAAAATCTCTCTTTTTTCTCAGGTCATTTTCACTATATTTTATTGTAATTCAGTCAGTGTTAACAGAGGCACCAGTACAATAAAGCAAGCTAGAAAATATTAAGACATTTTCAGACTTTTTGTTTACAGCATTCTTCTTTTATTATGCCAAAGTGTAGGTGGTACAATTTCTGAAGTTTTATTTATTCATATTTGTATGTATTTTAATGTTTTTGTAGTGAAAATTACAGTCATGCTACCTCTTAGCAGTATCTGACAGAATATGTTGCTAAAAGATGATGTTAGTGTGTATAAAAACTGGTTATTTAATTGAATTACGCATTACATGATGAAGCACCTAATGCAGAAAGTATAAAGAGACATTTATGTCCATTACAGAAAAATAAAATTGAGGTGGTAATTAGACATACTTCATATATTCCTGTCTAAAATCATAAAAGGTAGTAAATTAGTATGATTTGTATTACTACTGTACCATTATAATTACTATCTAAAGTTGGGCAGGGGAGTTTTTAACCAATGTCACTTAGATGAATTGTTTACCTCTTGATTTGATTATTTTAATGAAAAACTGGTGTTTCAACCAGAGCCACTTAGACGAATTGTGGGGATTGGCAGCTCATCCATCTCAACATCAGTTCCTGACATGTGGCTCTGACAGACATGTCTACCTTTGGGACAGCCAGTCACGTTCGGCTGTTTGGATGAAGGAGTTAAATGTGAGTAAAGAAGAGATGGAGAGTATCATTCTGGCATTATCCCACTCCCACCCCAAATCTTGCCATAATTTACTATCATTTATTTCTTTACTTATTGCTTAATACTTTACTATTTCTTTGAGAATGTAAAAAAGTAATTAAGTCTAGGTTATTATTACTCTAAAGGCTATTTTTTAGATAAATTATTAACATAGATGATGATCATCTGCATAGCTCTAGTGTTTTTGTTTCATGTGCTGTGTTCAAGGATCCAGCCCACAGCTGTTGCTTCCATCCTGATGGAAATATAGTTGCTATTGGAACCCAGGCAGCTCGCTGGGTTGTTTTGGACCTGTCTACACATGAGATTGTGTCAGTGCACACTGATGGCATCGAACAAATAGAATGTATCAAATATTCCCCAGGTGAGGAATCCCATACTTGAAGGAAGTGTGTGGGTATGTGGGCATATGTAGGCATACACTTTTTCACTTATTTTTTAAGTATATGTAACAACATAACAAACTTAACTGTAATTTGCAAATGGATTTGCACTGAAATATCTCAATGGTAATACTTTTATTTAGAAAAATAAGTTCAACTTATCACTTGCAAATATCATTTGACATACATTTGTTCTGAACCTGCACTTATTGTAAATCAAACAGTTTTGGGGAGTCAAATTAGTCTTAATTCATATAGTATTAAACATAGCAATATCACACCATTATTCGTCAGTTTTTCATTTGCAAGGACCTTGTTCTTTTTTCCTGTTTTTCATATTTGATCTTTTGTTAATAAATTTTTAATCCTCGATGTCCAGATGGCGCTTACATTGCAGTAGGATCCCGTGACAATTACATTTATGTGTACCAAGTCTCAGATGGTGGTCGAAAATATTCACGTGTTGGCAGATGCTCTGTAAGCAGTCCTTTTCTTTTGTCAATAGCATTATCATAGCTGACAGTTTTTTGCATCTGTGGTAGATGCTACTACTTTGTAGGGGTTTTTTTTTGTTTTTTTTTTTAACTTCCAAAATTTGTTTATGCTGAATAGATAACTGAATTATTTTATAGTCATGTTGATGTTATGCAGATATGTACAAAGCATTTGCAAAATATGTATTCTATAACAGGAACAATGTTAAAGCAGGAGCCATGTTTCAGAAAATTGAAGGTATTAGAACACACCCTATAGTATTCCTAACAGTATATGACATTTCTCCACTTGGAATTACTTTAAAGCTAGTAGAAAAATACTTCACTGTGACTGTATATTTTTATTTTAATGACACCTAAATGAATTTTAAAAAGTAAAGACAGTCATGACACTTTACAGTTTAGTAGACTATATATATATATAGTGAAAAGCATGTTTATGTGGTAGATGAGCAATAAACTCCAAACTGTACAGAGTTACGCAGCTTGATCCATTTTACTCTCACCTTTTCCCATTTAATGCTAGGGCCATGCCAGCTTTGTCACACATCTCGACTGGTCTCAGGATAGCCAGTATTTGGTCTCCAACTCTGGGGACTATGAGATTTTGTACTGTGAGTACCCAGTGATGCAGATTTTATGTTGACAGAATTATACCATTTGATTTGTTCACCATGCTACATCTGTCACTCGTACGTCTGTGAGAGGATTATTCAGCATACACAAGAAATGCTTTGTACCAGATATGCATGGCTGGTCAGAAGTTTGCTGCTATTTGTATGATGTAATGTTAAGTAAATAGTGTCATATTTTTGCTGCTTAGGCTTTACAGCGAAGAAAAAGAAATGATTATAGATGTAGATCTTCATTGATTTTGGGCTTTGTTTGGAGCAATCTGATAGATGATTTTAAATGTACATATGCATCGACATTTCTAAGGACTGAAGGGTTTGAAATACCTATCACTGCCATATATAGAGTTCTTGAGGACTGTACTACAGCACTTACACTTTGCCTCTTAAATAGGGTCAGCAGCTAGCTGCAAACAAATCACTGGTCCCAGCACCATCCGTGACATCCAATGGGCCACGCAAAACTGTACATTAGGCTTCAGTGTAGCAGGTGAGTGTGGTCATCAGCAGGCTTTTGGTTCTTAGAGTGCTTTAGAACTCTTCCTCACATAGTCTGCAGCCTAAGAGAGTATGTGTGTGTGTGTGTGTGCGCGTGCGCAAGCGTGAGAGAGAGAAAATGTGTGATGATAAACTGCTTTCAGAACACAAATAAATCCACAGCTCATAATGAAATTGCCTTTTCTTACTACAGGTATCTGGCCAGAAGGTGCTGATGGAACCGATGTCAACAACTGTTGCCGCAACAACAAACAAACTCTGCTTGCCACTGCTGATGACTTTGGAAAGGTTAACCTCTATCGGTATCCCTGCTCCCAACCTCGGGTAAGTCTTGCAGTCAAGTATACTTAGAATATAGTAAATTGTTAGTGCAATCTTAGAAAATTGGCTTTTCATCAAAATAATATGGAGAAACCATTTTAAGATATTTTTTATGGATTGTTAAAAAAAATAGTAAAAGAAAACTAACTTTCCATGTACAACATAGGTTAGAAGTTGTATTTGGTGGTAATGTCAGCATTATTTTGCTTGCTTACTTTATGGAATTTCAAAAATGAGAAACTTTATTTTGTTGTAGTCTTCCTGCCACTCTTTCAAGGGTCATAGCAGTCATGTGACCTCAGTTGCCTTTCTCTATGATGATTCTCGTGTCCTTTCCACCGGTGGCCGAGATATGGCAATCCTGCAGTGGCAAGTGGTTTAAAAGCATTGGCAGCAACGTCAGTGTACAAGTAAAGTGTGTAATGAATGATAAAAATAAGGAGAAAAACAATTTTTAAAAGAAATCAGTTTTTTTTTCTTCACAACCAAGGCAAACTTGGATTCATTCTTGTCAACATAAGAAATTTTCACTTCATTTTCTAATCATTACTGTACAGTTTTCACTGTTAAAGGCTGTGCATTACATATCTTTCTCTTCTCTGTGTGTGTCTGTGTGCTTGTGTGAATGAACACAGAGGCATACATATGAGTGTGTAATGGTGATGAGTGGGTTTGTATGGATTATTTACTTGGGTGTCGGAGGGAGGGGGGATCTGCTTATCGGTAATGTTCTTTTTTTTTCATACCTGTCACCTTAGTGCTTGTTTTTATATGATGGTGTGATTAAACAGCAGTTTTTGCATTTGTAGTTTTACCTGTACAAAGCTCAAGCTTATTTCTAATTTTAGTTTATATATTTATATATAGATATCTCTTTTCCTCCACCAAAGGTTTTTTGCTTTTTGCTGAATAAGAGTATTGTTGTTAGGCTCATATTACACAGTTACATACTTTTCTTGAATGGATAACGCAAGTATACTGTGTTAGGTGCTGTCTCCGCACAGCCTAGTAGTCTTGCTTTTGTCACCCTGCCATAGGGGACTCCAATAAAATGCATCTAGGAGTCAGGGAATTCAAGGAAGCAGCACATAGCTGTGGAACCCTGGCTCCTGTGCTGAAGCATGCAGAGAGTTCAGCAGTCTTCCATAGATGAAGACCACTGGTTTATAAGCTGTAAACTGTTAGCTCCACACCACTGTCTCCTGCCTTCTGTATACACTGCCCTTCCTTCATTTTTTAACCCCTGTTATGCTATTTGGTTGTTTGTCTGTTTTCTCCCTATGCACAGTGAGTATTTTTGTGATGGAAACCTGTGCATTATGTGTGTTAACATTCAACTTTTTCATCATGATCCTGTAAGTAATGTCTTCTTACTTGAAGAATAAACTGTTTCCTGTTATACATTAGCTGCAGATAATATCTTTTGGTATTTGTGGAGGTTAATGATATTTGTGTTTAATTGGTAATTTTTGAAACAGCTTCAAAGTAATGTTGAACATTGTTTTAAGAAAGGAACTTCTTCAGCTATGAAAGTACTTTTTCATTGGTCTGTTTTGTAGATCAAGTTGTATTTCTTTATTTCGGTATTTCTGGTAAGACTTTTTTTTTTAAAGAATTTTTGGCTGAGGGTGATAATTGGCGGACCTGGTTGGATGGAATAAAGAGGCCTGTACTAAATGAGCTTTGTACATTCGTTTCATCAATAAAGATATGTGGGGTATTATGAACATTTAAAAATCTTGCCATATGTAATTAGTGTTAACAGATTTTCATATTATCAGCTTAGAGCAGTATTTTAATGTGAGAATTTCTGCTGTACATTAAGTTATAATTACCTCATTACCAATCCTAAAACTGAAACCACAGAGCATACATTTTTCTTCTTGACATTAATGTTACTTGTGCATGCTTCTTGCCTTGCTGAGTTGTGTGCGTCATCTTTTGACAAAAGTGATTTGTTGACAAGATTTGAATGGCAATAAAGTGCAACAGGAGAGGGTGCATGTATAGCTCTGTGTGTGAGAGAGAGAGATCAAGCAGTGAGTGATCTATTGATTAGCTTATTAATGTCTTATATATCCTTTTTATCTTCTCAGGAAATATTTGGACTTTGTCTCACAAGAATTCTCCCCCTACTCCAACTAGTAAGAATGAAAAAGTACATAATTCCCAGTAAAAATGAAAAAGTACAAATGCACATATTTATGCATGTGCATACACTCAAACTGGCTAGTGAACCTGACAAGGTGAAAGTTGTCTTTGTAGGTTTTCTTAAAACATTACAGGTGCATTGATTAATAGAGTAGTATTTTGATTATGTTGATAACGATTTTGCTGTGACCTGAAATCTGCTCATGCTTCTGTTCTTTAAATATCGAACCCAGCTTAAATATAGTTTGTACCCGACGATTTAATTGTCATTATGTCTTAAAGAACTTATCAAGACATTGTCTGTTAACCATTTATAATTTACCGGTGGCGGTAAATGTTTTGTGCAACGCTATACTTTTAATGTTGCTGACTACAAGCATAACTAAGTACCTTGTCTTGTGGAATATAGTGCTTAATGGACCTTAAGGTATTTACAACTGTTTTGACTTGAATTTCTTGGTTGCAGGCAAAGCATAGGCTTGTGTTGTGATCTCTTTTGAGTGTTTGTGCTTCTTTGGCTGTGGTATTTAAATGTTATATTTAAACTGTACATTAATATCCCAGATGATTTTTGGTTCTGCTTTTTTGCAGTTTGTTCAAAATGTAAGCTTCTATAGGGACGTCAGAAATGGTGGAACTGGGATGTGCACGCTATTCACTAGATTCTAGGCTGGCTGGGTTGCTTTTGAGCTCTTATCAGATATGCTTCAAGGTCTGCTCGCATTTTCCAAATAGTGACTGACTTTCCTCAGTCTTTTGAAACATACAGAAGAGTTAATATAAAATAAATCTGCAATCATTTTCCCCAAATATCCAAAGTGGTAAAGCCTGTTACTTAATTGCTTATATCAAGAGTGAACTATTGATCTGCTTTATTTTGGAGTCTAAATTTTTTTTTTATTGAAGATGCTGAAGACCACTGAAATTAACTAATCAAACATGTTTTCATAATTCGTTCATCTTTAATGCCATTTGTTGTTTAAAGCAAAGTGCTTCAGTGTTTCTTTGGTATGTTTGACCATTCATTTGCCCTCCTATTTTGCATTACATTTGACAGCTATGTTGTCTGAGATTTATTGTTTCCTCAAAAGAAGATGACTTACTAACACTGTTAACTTCTTGAATTAGGAGATGCCAGATGTTGAACATGTTCTGACAATCAGTTCCTCCTTTGATGATATAAGCAGGAAAAGAGATGACTATAATGATCAACAAAATGCACCACTGTCATCTATTTATTGCAGTAGATAACAACATATTTTATTATATTCTGTAGCTAAACTTTCTGAAGTATTTCTTGAGCAAAGTACTTCAGAGCAGTTCTAGATAAAAATTTCTCATTAGCCACACAAAATTTCATGTACATATTTTTTTATATCTTACATTTTCTAAAATTGTAAGTCAGTTTCACATTTCTCATATCTTTAATTTATATTTTAATTTTGTACATGCTAACCCATGCTACTTTTTTTTAGGGGGGATCCAATACATTCTTTATGTGAAATGAAGGATTTATAATTACAAGATCTATTATTGTTGAGTATATAAATAAAACTTCATGCAACAAATACTGCTTTGAGAGAGTGGATCTTTATTACCTCCCCTTGTTGTCAGAAATGGATTGATGTTTTAAAATCTACCAAACTGGACGAAAATCGTGGAAACTAAATGAGATACTGCACTGCTTTTACAATTACAAGCATATGACCCATTTCATACTGCAAGATAAAAAGTAACTAGCATGAAAATAATTTCTTCCAGCAGTAATCAGGAATATGCAATCTGTGCACAAATGTTTACTGGCTATAATCATAACAGCTGTTATATAGGAGACGATAGTCTAATCCAGATGACAGGATTATATATCCTATTGTTGGTTTTATTTTAGAAATCATAGACTACAAAACAACGTTGCACATAAACTATAATCGCACTCTGTATGTTGTGTAAATATATTAAGTAATTTGACATCCCTAAAGGTCACTATACTGTATATACTTTCTTGATGAGGTTCGTGTTTGTGATGTCTGCTAAACTTGTTGGTAATTCTCGGTAAAACAACGTGTTTGTGGTGTCTGCGGAAACAGCGACATAATCCATTCCCCGGCAGCAAAACCCTGGATTGAAACTGTGCGTGAAACTTGTTTAGCACCTGTATTCCAAATGTGCGCACGTGCACTGCTGTGGTCGCAGGGGACGTTGGGTGGGCGCAGGGCTGGGATTAGACACCGCCACGCCCTCTTTGCAATATGGTGCAGATCGATGGGTACACGGGGCAGCAACAGGCCGCAGCAGTTTATGTCTTACCGACATTCTCAACACACTCGATCATTTCGTCATCGTGTGTCAGCAATATCCATACCTCTTTGAGAAGGGTAGCGTTAAACGTGTCTTGATGCTTTATAATATCGTCCTCGGAAACTGCAAAAG
The DNA here is from genome assembly GCA_004794655.1 of Marisa cornuarietis. NCBI lineage: Eukaryota > Metazoa > Mollusca > Gastropoda > Architaenioglossa > Ampullariidae > Marisa > Marisa cornuarietis. The sequence continues at coordinate 6,872,996 of SMMW01000001.1, forward strand.
GAGATGCCTAAAACATAAGCACAGAACACAAGTCGTGTACATCCCCCGTCCGAGGAGAGTTTATCACTGGTGGTTCTATGCTTTGTCTCACGAGCTTTCACGAACATCAAGTGAAGTATATATGCACCACAAATAGTTCCTTAAACTGCATCTACTGAACTGCAACAGTATCGCTAAAAAAGAAAAGGAAAAAAGTACCAGAAGATATGTAGCATGTCGTGACTTTCGAACTACAGATCGGTTGTAGCGACTGACCTACACCTGGACATAGATTTTGTCGCATTATTATCACTCTTTAGTTTCCGCCGGCTGCATGAAAGTTAAAAACAGTTTTCGGTTTGCTAAAAAAAAAAAATTGCGGTTGGGATTTTTCAAATTTCTTCAGACCCTGCCATTTTTAGTTTACCAAATATATGCATAACTTCGCTGCGAATTAACTGACTGGGCTCTGCGGTAGGATGGCCGCAGGACTGTAACCTGAGCTGTTGCTGGTCGATATACTTCGTGGACAAACGTCTTGAGCGTAGTTCTCATACCTCAGTGTGATGATCACACAGCGTACCTTTCCGTGTGCTTATTAGACTGAGTCATTACATTACTAGACACTCCCATGTCACGGTTACAGAGGTGACACTGCGCTTGCTGGACGTCTAGATGGCGAAGTGTTCGCTTAATTCTTGGCTTCGTTATCATGGACAGTGATTGCTACTACAATTCGAGGAGGCAATTGTCTACAGTATTAACCTCAGGTGCCCTTGTTCAACCATGTGAAACCATGAAGAAATCTACTTTGTCTGCTTACTGCTTTCCTTGTTTGATGTTCCGTTGATCTACAGGTGCTCGCCAGTCTAGTTGATCATCGCTTTATACCTCAGATTTTATCAGTAGACCACCTAACGCTTATGTTTTGTCTCGTCGTCCTTGTGTATATATGTTATTGGGGTGGAGAGTGAAATGATGATCACAGAAAAGTGTTAAATATTAAGTGAATTATAAAAATGTTTACTAAAAGAAAAGAAGTACTGTAAGTGTAAATCGTTTCAGATCACAAGTCTTTAATTGGCATGCTCTAGAAATTTCCGTGCTTGTCGATTCATCATAAAGCATAAGAGCTTTGAGAATGGCGAAATATCATGGATACGCGAACAAAACAGAAGAATGCAGTCGACTGTCATGCTGTCTCGCGTGGTGCTTCCAGTGCTCGCACAGAAAATTGTCGGCACTCGATTCTAACAGACTTAAACGCTGGCGCCATTGCAACTTGGGTGGACGTCGTCGTTTGGCACGCGCGGCTTTACTTTTTCTACTGCTACACAACCTTCTGACATCATGCTCGGCGCAGACTAAATTTCCCGGAATGACAAATCTAGCCAGTGAAAGACCAATTCAAACAAGTCCATCACAAAGCACGTGTGGGGTTGGAACAAGAAACGCCTACTGCGAAAGTACGACAGATCCAGTGTCCGTCCAAGTGTGCAACCAGAAGTTCTGTGACCAGACGTGCCCTGGGAGAACAGCTCTTCCGTCTTTTTCCAGCATGTTAAAAGGTACCAGCGATGGATACCTGACGTGTGTGGACCCTGACACCGTAAATGTGCGGCCAGGTTCATCTCCAGGCGACTCTGCCATGTCCTTTTCAAGCGCCGGGGTTAACTGCTATCTGGTGCCTACTTCGCAACCTGCTGTAGGTGTCAACGGTGCCTTCACGATCACAGCATGGATTTGGCTTGGTCAGCAGGGACAAAGCCAAGGGTATGTCTTACAGTACAGTACGTAGTACCTCTATATACGAGTTAAACTTAATCCGTCCAACAACCGAGTTCGCATGTCAAAAAAACTCGTATATTGAAACTATTTTCCCCATATAAATTATAAGAAATAGGATTAATGCGTTCCGATCCTCCCGCAACAACACAATTTATATGTAAATACTGTATAATATACAGTACTGTATAGTAAATGTTAATGGCACAATAATATAGATAATAAAATAATAAACGATATGTTATATTTATCAATCTTACCTTAGAGACGACTGTCGATAACGGAGGTAGGCAGATGGCGGGGAAGGAGGGAGGGATCGAGCCTGAGAGTAGACGGGTGCTGAATGAATCAGCTGATGAGACAACACTATTTACACTGTTTTTAACTTTAAAAAATTAAATTTTCACTAAGACTAGATTCTTGTTATGTCTTTACGCTACGACATATAGATGACTTGAGCTCGTATAACGAATTTCTGCTCGTAAGTAAGAAAATTTCCACGATTTTTTGGCTCGTATCTCGATTTACTCGTATGTTGGTTCACTCGATCGTATGTAGAGGTCTTACGTACTGTACTAACTATTGACTTTTTCATGTATGCTTAATGATTAGAATTCACCAGCTTCTTTCTTGAAAATTAAACACATGGTCTGTCGTCTATTAAACACTAGGCCCTATATATAGTTTGTGATTTAGTTAACAGCACACAACTCCATGTCCTCTGTACAATCTGCTCAGCTCCACTTTTGGGGATCTACCCATACCTCTGCTCAATCATCTGATTTCTATATAACTCAGCATTTCATCAGTGCCATCTTCATGCCAGACAAATCACACTTTCGGCTGTTCTTAATGAGCATGCAGTCACAGAGGAACTCAAAAATTCTTCAGAATAGCCAACAATGGCAAAAAATAAATGGCCTCATCACACTTTCCTCTAGAATACTGTAAATTTCGAACATATAAGCCGCAACATTTTCCCCCAGCTTTAAACCCTGCGGTTTAAACAGCGATCCGGCTTGTTTACGGATTTTTCAGATTCTGATTAATTTTTCGATGGGTTCCATGTTAAAGTGTTAACTGTTAATGTTACAGTGTTATCTGTTCACATTTTAAATCAAAGCCGCATATGCATTTCCAGCATTCATGTCAGTTGCCTCATCACACCGAAAACGAGACTAAATGATTATGATGCAGTTTTCAAGTCGTATAGATTTGTGGCTTATAAACAAGTGCGACGTATTTGTGAAAAAGTAGAAATTTTTAAACAATTTATTGGGTGCATGCGGCTTATAAACAGGTGCGCGCAGTAGACCGAAATTTATGGTAAATCCTTTAGGAGATAACACATCACTTAACAAATTTGCTTTTTCCTTGCAATGTACTAATGCCACAGCTTAATTCATCTTTGATAAGAACTAAGAAGAGACAGCTTCAGCACATAAAAAAGAAAATCAAGCTGAAGTAAATAAACACCACTACTGGGCGGGAAGATCAGGTGACTCGTGCAAAACAAATGTCATCACACTGACTTTTGTAGTCAGCCCAGCATTACTACTGTGGTGCAGGCCAAATGCATTTTGCTGCTGCGCCTCTCCCCTTTGCCTCCCCAATTTGTAAAACTCTGAGCTGAAAGAAATCCCAGCAGAAATTATTTGTAAAGATTTTTGTTTGTGTTACTATATAATACGAGTCGTCAGACAAGACTGAGTATTACAACATGAACTTGATAAAGGCTTTTAATACACTTTCAACAGTTTTGATGTTACATGACTTTGTTAAGAAATCCTGCATTCTGGTTGATTTTTGATTTTATTATTAGTAATACAAAACCACCATTTTAATTGTTTGCAAAAGCAACAGCAAAGAGTTGCTCACCATTTTGATTGACTCACTTTTCTCAGCTATTTACTCTCAGTGTTAAAGCAAATTGAAGGCAAGACCATAATAAACGATGCAGGACAAAGAGACCGTTGGATGGAGCACTTCGAAGAGGTGCTAAATCGACCTCATCCATCATCCTTACCTGACATACCACCAGCAACTGCACAACTTCACGTTAACACCAGCCCTCCCACTGACAGAAATCATCAAAGCTATCAAAAGCATGAAAAATGGCAAAGCAGCAGGCCCAGACAGCACACCCCCAGAAGCACTAAAGACAGACCCAGAAACAACAGCAACAATTGTACAGCCCCTCATACACAAGATCTAACAACAAGAGCTAGTCCCAACAGACTGGAAATTAGGTCACCTGGTCAAACTACCAAAGAAAGGAGACCTTTCCCAGTGCAACACCTGGAGGGGGATCATGCTGCTGTCCATCCCCAGCAAAGTCCTGACAAGGATAATACTAGAGAGACTGAAGGCACTAGACAAGAACAAGCAGGGTTTCGCTAGGATAAGTCATGCACTGACCACATTGCAACCATTCGTATCATTATAGAACAGTCTATCGAATGGCAATCCTCCCCTTTATATAACTTTTGTGGATTTTGAGAAGGCCTTCGACAGTGTAGACAGGGGCGTCATCTGGAGGCTGATGAACCACTATATATGGTATTCCGCCTAAATTCATAAGCATCATCCAGGGATTGTATGAAGACTCGTCCAGCCAAGTTATCCCCAACGGCAAACTCACTAAACCTTTTGTAATGGAGACTGGCGTAAGACAAAGTTGCATATTATCGCCGACAATCTTTCTGATGGTCATAGACTGGATTATGCGTAAGACAACCCAAGACAACAACACCGCTTTCCAGTGGACCTTCAACAAACAGCTAGAGGACCTGGACTTTGCACATAACATTAGTCTCCTATCTCATCGGCAACAGCATTCACAAACCAAACTGAGTAAGCTATCAGAGGAAGCAGAGAAGACCGCCTTAAAGATCAACAGAAAGAAGACCGAAGTGATGAAAATCAACAACAAACAGGAACTTCCAATCCATCTTCAAGGAGAGAACATCCTAGAAACAGACCGCTTCACATATCTGGGAAGCATCGTCAGCAAGTGGGGTGGAGCGGACGACGATATCAGAAGCCGCATAAACAAGCCCAGGCTTGCTTTCAAGCTTTCAACAGCCTACCCCCCCCATCTGGAACTCCCGAGCATTATCCCTCCGCAGTAAGACCAATGTGAAGGCAGTCCTACTGTATGGCTCTGAAACCTGGAGAGTGACAAACACCATCAACAACAAGCCCCAGACCTTTACCATTCGATACCTTTGCCATATTTTGGGAATAAGATGGCCTGAAAAGATCTCCAATAGCAGCCTACGGGAAAGAACTAACCAGAATGCCACTGTCAAGACATCAAAAAGCGCAAGTGGGGCTGGATAGGACACACCCTGCGCAAACCAGCTGACACCATTGCCAGGCAGGCACTTGACTGGAACCCTCAGGGGAAGAGGAAAGTCGGGAGCCCAAAACAGACTTGGAGAAGATCAGTAGAGAGCGAGGCAAAGGATGCCAGAACCACATGGGCCCAACTGAGGGGGCTGCCCAAAACCGGGTCCGCTGGTGATGTGTTGATATGCTCCTCGAGGAGTAACAAGGAATGATGATGATGATGTAAAAGCAAATTATTTTCTCTACAAAATATTGCTATATTTTAGTTTAATTTTCATGCATTCTCATGACATTTTTCTTCCTTGTATGAGTGAGAACTTGAAGTGTTTTTGATTTTATCTATGATCTTTCATTTTCAAGTTGTTTCTTAGATATGTATAGATTAATATTGTCTACCCTTTGCTAATAATTCGTTTCTATAGATGTAAAACAAAGCGAGCATCAAATCTGGAGTATAGCAGACTGATTGAGAACCCACAAGAATGAGAGCATTCTCAGAACTGGATAAAACTATTGAAAGTTTATTTTTTATGGTTCATTCATTATCAAATCAGTCTGTTCCACCTTACATACTATAAAACTATAAAGATGTGATAGTCTACCTTGACTATCCAGGGAGGCGCTCCGGTGGCGCAACGGTTAGCGCCTGTCACCAATACAGTGAAGGTTGGACTGGCTGCCTTGCCGTGATATAGCCTTAGTTGCTGGCTCGGCGTAAAATACCAATTAAAAAAATTGACTATCCAGGACACTTTGTGATTTACTTAAAACTCAGGAAACACTATTTAATATTGTTTCCTGTTTTCACATGGGTGTGAAATAAAATCTTGAACTCATTCAATACAGACGAAATCAATGCAATTGAGCTGTAGCTGTGAAGAAGTTCATCTGCAGGTGCAAACTGTATAGGAAGAGTAAATCAGGAAATTCAGTTTCTAATTATGAGTCGTCCAGTATTATATGCTTGCTGTTTTTGTTGTTGTTGAAGCTATAAAGTACTTAACTCTCTACAGTTCTGTTAAGCAAGGATAGCCCAAAATCCACATTTACTCTTTGAATTAAGAAACTTTGAACTGTAGTGAGTTGCATGCTGCATAGTACTGTAATGAAATAATTATTCCATGTTTTTATTAAGGAAAAATAATTAATATATTGCCATTTATATACAGCCAGACAACACCCATTGACTAGTCTGTTTGTTAGGCAGCTGAAGCAGCTGGCACAGAATCAACAAGAGGTGGTAGCTTTGATTAACGATCAGCACACCAGACAGCTATTTACAGTGGTGTAGGAAGATGCTCGGCTTTTGGGGAGGTGGGGGGCAATCTCCATGGTGACAGTGAACGGCGTTCACATTTTTCCCTCCTCAGTATCTTTCTTGAGGGGGCGGCTGCCCCCTTACCACCCTCGTTCCTATGCCACTGATTTATGGATTTGATGATGTAAAAATGGCATTAGACTAGGTTTGTAATCCTGTGTAGTGAGCCCCTTGTATTGCCTGGATATGCAAACTGAAAAGCTTTTGTAGTTGGCTAAAGCAATTCTGTCAGTGATGAGATCAATAAATGGTTATGGTTCCACATTACCAGAGCCATACTTTGATTTATTTCATGTTGTTAAAATTGTTAGATAGGAGTTGAAATAGTGATAGATTATGCCTGTTCTGATCAGGCTGAAATATACTTTTAAATATCATATCATTTATAATAAGTATCTAATAAATATAAAATATGTTATTACTAAACAGGGTAAAGTAAAAGAATCAATGTTTATGTCATATCTCTAATACGAGTGTTAAATTATCTCCATAATTCTGCTATATGTCTGAAAAAGACCTTTTCTTTTTTGATCACACTTTGGCTCAGTGTATGTTTGGGTAGTCTCTCTAAGAGGACACTGGGATTCAGAGTTTTTATCTCTTTTCAACACTCCTGAATGTAGAACAGCTTCATCCAGCATTAAAAAGTGTTTAAAAAATACATACAGAAAACAAACACTTAAAAAACCAACAAAACAATGAAGAGCTACTTCATTTAGTACTTGTTGAAGAAAAAATTACAGTATTATTAATAATATACATGTAACACCATAAATAACATGCTGGGTTGGATCAAGGGCTATTAAGACAGCTTGTGGGGATTAACTCTATGGAGTCAGGGGGGAAAGATGTGGTTAGTAGGCTAACATGAGCTTCTAATGGTGTTCTAGGACCAGTACTGTTTATTTTCTTTGTAAACAGCATATGTTGGATATAGACTGAGGCATGATTCTATGCTTGTGTATAGTATTTATGTATAGTGTATAGTCTTTACCACAGTCAGATTGAAAGAGGATAGCAAGAAGCTTCAGGCAGACCTGGACATCTTTCAAAAATACTGATAGTTTGGTAACCAATGCCCAGGAAGGAGCATCATGCTGTACGTGATGCTTGAGAATGTACAGCAAAGGGCAACAAAGCCATTCGAGTTCCAGGGATCACTGACCTTAAACATTCAGATCAGCTTGAAGAACAGGGCTATATAGGAGACTGTAGGGTGATCTTATAGACCATATACGACCATATAAAATGGCCTTCTATTCCATTCATACCAAAAGATATCTGATTTATAGCTCTGAACTGTACAGCCGAGATCACTAGTTCAAGCTTCAAAAACAAAATTTATGTCCAAAAGCGCACACTTCTTATGAGTTATCTAATAGCCTTCCTGAGTCAGTGATCCAGGCCCATCATTGCATGTTTTCAGAACTGTTTACAGTTTGCAGACATTTGTTTCATGTTCAGACTTTTTTGACCAACGACTCTCCAGAATAGGAGTACCTCAGTACCACAAATACTTGATGTTACTGTTAGCCGAGAACCTCTAAGCGGCTAAGCCCATGGCCTTCTACAAGAACACAACAGGATACCTTTTTTATATTAATTTTTTATTAATATCTATTATTTGTGTTGCTGATTCCAAAGCCCTAGCCACACTGTCCAGCTACTACCTACACCATGATAACGTCATATTTTTAGAAAGGCTTTTGTATGAATGGTTTATGAACAGTCATCATTTGCTGTAATTTTTCAGTGGTTTACAGGATGTGACAGGATAATATCATATCTATTACTGTAGACAAGAACATCTCAATATTCAGTGATGAGTTTTATAAGAGAGTTGCATCACCTAAAATGTATACTTTTAACAGTTGATCAAACAAATTATTTTGTCACGAATCAGTGATCCCTTTTTCAGCTAAGTGAGATCGTCCCTACATTTTTCCCTATAATTTCACCTGAACTTGATCTCCACTTGTTGCATTCAGGGTCAGGTCGAACAATATTTCTGCTCTGTTTTAGGACACTGCTTGAGAAAAGGACTTCCTCTGGATTGACAATACTGCGTGTGCTAGTAGGAAGTGGGGGAGTGACTATAATGTTTGCCAGTCCCAGTGGTCAGCAGCAGACTACCATGAACTTCGCTATTTCTCAGCAGAACTGGACACATTTGGCCATACAGGCATACCTGGCATCAGAGGTAGCAAATGAAAAGGAAGCTATTTCTGTCTCAGTTTCCAGGCATTGTGGGAGTGCTCTTCCATTTGGTTATATGAATAGCAACAGTGATTAAGTTCTAACACTTGGTCATCGGAAGAGTATGCTGTTAACAGCTAGCTGCCTTTTCAGGGACTGCTGAGAGAGACAATAATAATAATAATAGTGAAGATTTTTATAGCGCATATTCACACTCATAGAGAGCATGCTCTTAGCGCTTAAAACAGGGAAGAGACGTGGACTAAGTAGACACAGAACAAAGGGGACGAAAGAAAATGACAGTACTGACGAAACAGAAAACAAAAGGCATCAAGTAACAGGAACAGAAAAATATAGTGATTCTGCGAGAAAGATGGGTAAAGTAGCAAGAGGGAAGGGGGCGTGGTTAAGAAGGACGAGCATTGTGTGGACTGTGTTAGGAGAAATGCTCAAGGAAGAGGTGCGTTTTCAGTGCAGATTTGAAAGATTCAGTTGTAGGAAGGTGGCGGATATGGAAAGGAAGAGAGTTCCATTGTTTTGCAGCACAGTAATACCAGATAGACCATAACCATGAGAATTGTATAAATACATACTTGTTTTGAAGTAGATACAGTGCTCTGAAATCTAAAAAGCTTTTTTCTAGACCAGCAATTCCTCCATACTGGTAGAGATAAATGCAAGATTTCTGTAAAAAGCAGGAAGGAAGAGAATCTTTTTGTTTGAGTGGAACTTGAATCCATTGTAGAAGATTGCCTTGATAAATCCCACCCCCCAAAAAAATCAATAGCCATTTGAATAATGCATATAAGCTTGATTAAACCCACAGGGCAGTTGACTCACATTTTTGCATGCAGCAGTAGAGAGTCAAAGGTTCCACCAAATGAATAATAAATCTGGGAGGGAACTGTTAATTAAGTCTTGACACCTGAGTTTCTACACCGTGCAATTTTTCTTTGGTACCTTTGTCCAACATTTCCTGTTATCTCCCTATACTTGTGGTTTTGAAGACAAGAGGAAAACAAGTAAAAGAGGATGGAATCTTTGTAAATCTCACCATGTTTCTTCCTTGGAGTTTGTATAATGCATCGGGAGAGATTTTGTGTGTGTTTTTTTTCAGAAACTGGGTGTATACAAAACAATTTTACTGTCTCATAAGAGAAATTTATGTATTATGCTACATTTACAAGAAAACATGAGAAATGAAGGATGCACATATCAGTGTACATTTGATGTCAGGTTTCCTCCTTTTCCTTTACTGACAGGCACAGAACAGAAGTCTGAGTTTCTTTGTGAATGGCTTAAGAGCAGGCTTCATGCCAGTTGGTACTGTCACTCCAGCAGACTTCATCACAGACTCCACTGGATCATTCCGAGTTGGACAGTCATTTGATGGTTGGTTTCCTTTTCATCATTTGTAAGCCTGATTATTAATATAGTAATATTGTTTTAAAAGTCATTTTAATAGTTTACATTTGAATTTGTACAATTAAAGAAAGTTGTTGTTTTCCAGGTACACTTCAGTTTTTGGGAAAAATCCAAGATCTTCGATTCTATTCAGACACATTATCTAACAGGTAGGGATTGTACTGATGCCTGTAGTATGAAATAACATGCATATAGAGTGGAAACACATGTGGGTATGAATGGGTGAACTGCAAGTTTAGTGGATGGCAAATGAAAGCTGCAGCTGGGAAGAATGTACAGAGGAAATGCTGTCTTATGTTTTTAAATACCTTCAACCAAGTGGTATTCATGAATCTGTTAGTAATTCTACAGAATGTCGATTACCAAATTTTGTGTTTGTGTCATGGCTGATGAGGCAGGAGCCTGGAGTCGCAGCTGGCTCACACTCACTGCTAGCTATTCGATTTGGTGTTATTCACTCATCATGAGATGGCAATACTGCTCTGCCACAGGTCCAGATGTTTGTTTTCTGGTTCTTTTTTTTTTTATTTGCTGAAATGTAACAAGCATGAAGTCAGGATAAATGAAAAAAGGAATTTTCTGTCAATTTTGTGTTGTGATGCAAGGATATTTTTTGGTTTAAGGTGCTAGTGTATACTTGTACACAGTGAATAACATTATTACATGGGAAGAAGGCTCATTAGTATTGTTTATAGTCATGTGCAAGTGTGACTTGTGTATGTGACCTATTCATATGTGATCATGGCCAGTGCATGTATACACACATTTAAGATGTGCATATAAGCTGAAGAAAGGTTCTGGCATTGTCACCAGATGGTTGGCTGCATGTGCAGTGTCATTATTTTTATTCTTTTTGCAATCAAGAGAGGTACAAGAAATTTACTCAGGAATATTACCAGAAGTCCGAATTCAGTCTGCCTGCCGGTGTCCAGGATCAAGGCCTCGTGTTAAGCCACAGGACACACGCTACTGCTTGCCCAATGGTGTGCCTGATAATGTAGGAAGCGTAACTCTGAGAGTGTCTTCGGCTTACCAACCTGTGGAATATGCCAATGACAACAACACCAGCACAATGTGGGTCTCAAATTTCCAGGATGATGTCATCCTAGAGGTTGACTTAGGGGACCAGTTTGAGGTGAGCGGTGTCCCCATGAGTGGTTCTCATAACTAAAGTATTTAATTCCAAATACATATAAATGCAATTTTGATATGATGTCACTGTTAGGATAAAAAGATGTGGAGACTGAAAAGGTTCATCTGTTAGTTCAAATGCCATAGCTGGGCTTGAGTTGGAGAATCTATTAATTAGATAATAATGATAATGAATGTAAAATTTTTATAGCACATATTCACACTCCTAAGGAGCATGCTGTTAGCGCTTAAGATTCTGGATTCTTATGCCTCTCAGCCTGAAGAGGCTTAAAGAACAAAACTAAATATATTAATTTCTGGGACCCATTTGTGTTGCAAGAACATTATTTGCAGTGATGGAGAAAGCTTATAAGTACATGTACTAATAAATATGCAAAATCAGCCAACACAGCTATGATGATATAACTGCTTCTGTGGTATGTAAAGTGAAGGAAAATATCATGTTGTCTCTGCAGCATATTTCCTTAAAGCTAGTGGAAGATGTAATAATCAATAAACTGTAACCTCTGCTTTTTTTAAACAATAAAAATGATTTAGAAGTATTTCATCTGGATAATTGCTGGGTTGATTTTTCATCCTTCAGGTTTTTTATGTAGGGATAGTGTTCTACAGTCCTCTCCCTGAGGCTATGGTGGTGGAAAGATTACTCAAAGGGGAAGTCACTTGGCGAACATGGCAGTATTATGCTGTGAATTGTATTTCATACTTTGGCCTGCAAAACAATGGTCCCTTGCCAAATGCTACCTCTGTAAATTGTCTGCAGCTTGGCTCGTAAGTGATATATATATATACACACACATATATATATATATATAGCTATTTTGTAATTCTATCATTTGTGGTTTAATATGCTTCAGAGGTGAAAGCTTTTAGACATTTGGAATATATATATATATATTGTTTAAAATATATATTTGCTAAATGTCTTAAAGAAAATTGAAAAGCAAATCTACAAATGCTTGCTAATGAAGTTAGATGATGAAAGTAAATGGAAAAAAAAGATACTTGAAAATTAATGGCTTGGTAGTGATAATTATAAAATGCCATGGATAGTTTTTAATGCAAGGCTGTCATGTCTTTTCACTGTAATTTGGTTAACATTGGACAATAGAAAACAAAATAAAGAAAGCCTTTCTAAAAGTTTAATCCACCGACCTTCATTATTTTAATTTATTTACAATGTTTATGGACTAGTTTATGGCACTCGCAAAAAGTGGCGATCTGTATAGTAGTTATCTTTGTTTTTCTTGGTCATATTCTATGTATTTTGTAAAACTTTTATAGTTTGATCATGAATTATATGCTTGTGGTTCAGTACATATAAGACACGATGAACCCATATGCCTATGGTCACCATTATCATTGTTATCCTTTCTATGCATGCTACCAGACCCACATATAGCTATCACCATCAAAATTCTTCATGCTGCATTTGCATTTTCCAGTGCCAGCTTACCACTGTCATATTCCAAAGGTAGCATAACTTTGAGCCTGCTTCCTACTGAGCCAGTCCCACGGCTTGGGTCGTCCAACTTTTTCGACAACCCTTTACTCCAACAGTTTGTCCAAGCATCAAAAGTTCGCGTTCGATTCCGCAACCACACACTAATTACCAACATAAGACATGAATACTATGCTGTTTATGATTTTTCTGTGACTGGCAGGTGAGAAATTTAGATCCTTTAATTCAAAATAATATTTGTTTTTATTGCTTAAAGACCAACCTGAATGGTTTGAGATGTTTGCATATATCGGTAGATATATAGGCGATATAAGACTAACCTGTAAATTTTAGCCTCCAAAACCCATCCGTTAATTAATTATCCGCTACGATTCGCACGATAAACAAGCACTACTAACAGTGTACTACGTCACACTAGTGCACCATTCACAACATTGGCAGCTGTCGACACCAATCAGAGAGAGAGAGAATGAGGGACAGTTCGGATTATTGGGACGTTGAAAGTCTGTATTTCTCGTGGTTCTGAAAAACTGTTACTTAGCACGAGAAAAGCAGACCGAATAATCCGAACTGTGAACTGTCGCTCATTTTCCCTCTCTCTCTGTGTTTGGTGAATGGTGCACTAGTGTGACGTACAGTACACCAGCTGTTAACGCCGCTCGTTGATGGCTTATGCAAATCGCGTACTTTGCTAGCGGATAATTAATTAATGGATGCTTTTTTGAGGCTTAAATTTACAGGTTATGTTTATATCGCATATATATATATATATATCTACCGATATCTGCAAAAAACGCAAACCATTCAGGTTGGTCTGCTAGGATGCATTGCTTAATTCCTTATAAATTATAATGGTTTCATTATCTTACTTTGGAAAGTTGTTCATAGACCTAGCATTTATAGTTTCATTTCAGAAATACAAATCTGCTTTATACGGACTAGACCATGATGACATTTTGAAATTATTCTTGGAACAGCTTGGGGGGGGGGGGAACAAGGCGGCCATAACAGAAATGGCTCGTGGCATTATCGATCGTCTGCTCGCTCCACTCAGTTGCCCAATTGTACCTAATAAACCTAACCCTAACCCAAACCCTAACCCTACCCCAAACCTCTGAAAAAATAACATAGACCAGCCTATGACGTCACTTCCCCCCCCCATAAGAAAGTTCTGCCCATAGTAGATTTATTTAAAAAAAAACAATTTGATAGTTAGGACCTTATAAGTTTGAAGAGAAAACAATCTTCCTCTATAAACTGTGTGTGTTCTTCCATGACTGGCCTGCCCCTGATCGAGTAACCATGTATGTAGGTATATACTGGTAACTGGTAACATTACATAATGGCTCATGCTGGCTTCTGAAATCACAATGAAGAAGCATATTTTTTTGAATCTGTACTTAGGTGTGACTGCAATGGACATGCCAGTGCTTGTAACATATCCAGCTTTCCATACAAGTGTTTCTGTACTGAAGAGAGCCACACACAGGGTGACAAGGTAACCTTCTGACTGCTTGTAATGCAGGTTGTAATTCTGTAATAGTGCTGGTTTCCTCAGAATTAAGATTGGGAAAGCTGCAAGATAGTTTTCTTGTACACATTGAACAGTTCACTTCACCTAGCTGGCAATGCTTAAAATGCAACTATGACATGCAGTTAAGACTACATCCCAATGAGTAGTCCAGACCTGTAGAAATGTGTTCTATAATAGTGAGCAGTCCAGACCTGTAGAAATGTGTTCTATAATAGTGAGCAGTCCAGACCTGCAGATAGGTACTACATCACAGTAAAGTAGACCAGACCTGTCAACAGGAGCTACATGCAAAAAAGCATATGTGTGTCTGTGGCAATATTTGAACCCTCTGGCTTCCTTGTCATGGTGACAGTGCTTTGGCATAAGAGAAACCAGAGAGACTCTGTGAGTTAAAGCAGAGAAATCGTTGGAAGATGAAGCATAAGATGACCATATATGTGGGTGAGTGTATGTGCTGACTAGTCATAATTTAGGCTTTTTTTTCATCTGTTGGTACAGTGTAAGGAATGTCAGCCCCTCTACAACAATAAGCCATTTAAGAGAGGCAATCTACAACAGTCCTACAACTGTCAGCCTTGTAACTGCAATGGTCATGCCACTTCTTGCATCTACAATGCTAGCCTTGATGCTTTTCCTGAAGTTTGGACAGATGGAGGTGGTGGTGTGTGTGTGTACTGTCAGGACAATACAGAGGGACGATTTTGTGAAAGGTGCATAGAGGGTTTCTTCAAGCCTGCTGGCAAGAGCCTCTTTGATAAAGATGTGTGTTCACCATGTGGCTGCAATACCAATGGGACTGTGAATGCCGCTAGTCTCTGTGAAAAGGTAGGTTCAAAATTCAGAGTTCAAAGTTATAAACTCCTTTGTTTCTGTCTTTCCATTTACTATCTTATTTTCTGTACTGTTAATAAAGGTTTGGTTGTCATAACTAAAGTATTTGAAAGTCATTCATACATTTATACAATGATACTGATCTGATTGGCTAAGATGTGTCATAAATTTCCACTTAGCAGTTGACACAGTTTATGCTGTGTTCAGTTTTGTCCTTAGGATATGAATTCAGTCCTGAAATAAAATAAGAAATAGATTTCAAGGTATGAAACTCTACCAAGAATTTCTCGACTTTCGAATGCAACATTTCCTTCCATGAAGTGATCAATAGTTCTTGAGAAGAAAACAAATAGTCAAATGCTCAGATATTTTTTAATTGGCATTTTGGTTCATGAGGATTGAGTTACATCTTTCACTTAAAGAATCACATTATTTGATTTGCACACGTTAATATTATACCAAACTGCTGTCCCAGTAGATGTCAATCTGCATGAGTTTGCCCTAGGATGTGTGTGTGTGTGTGTGTGTGAAAGATATGGGGAGACTTAACTCTGCATCTTATTACTTTTTATAGGAGCAACTCAACATGCAGGAGTGTATTTTATGTTCAATTCCAGGATGGTGGCAACTGCTCATGTAAGGACTATGTAGACGGGAGAGCTTGTGATAGATGCAAAATCGGCTACTACAATCTACAGGCTGTAAATCCAAGTGGTTGTACTGCTTGTCAGTGTGATGTCAGAGGAACTGTTGATGGTGACCCCTCATGTAATGAAACTACTGGCATATGCAACTGCAAGGACAATGTCAGAGGTAGCTATGTATTCATAGCTTGCAGCAGGGTGTAATCAGCATACATTTAAGCTTACTATATCAAGTCTTAACATTTAACATTTATCTCGGGATTTTAATAGTTTAGCAAATATGAAAGGATCATTAAAAGGTTTTGAATGCCAAGAATTTTTTATCTGTTATCTTTACAAAGTCTGGTATATAACAGAATCAAATATGTAACATATTTATTGAAAGCTGTTAGCAATATGATTGCTATGTGATAACATTTTGTTGACTGCTTCATCTGGCCAAATAATAATGCCCTCTTGTGTCATGTGTTTATCTAGGACAGAAGTGCAGTGAATGCAGCTATGGATATTACATGATTCAAGAGGTAGACAACTTCCAGTGCCTTCCATGCAACTGTAATCCATTTGGATCTAAGAGTCTTCATTGTGATCCAAGTACTGGCCAGTGCTTGTGTAAGCAGAATGTACAAGGCCACAAGTGTGATCAGTGTGTGGATCACTTCTACAACTTTGATGCTGGCTGTATTCCCTGTGACTGTATCAATGCAGGCACCGTTAATGGCACCTTTTGTAACAGGTAAAAATGGGAGCTGTATTCCTGATGCCATGTTTGTCAATAACCAGCTGCTGGTAGTCAGATATAGGTGGAGTATTCAGTATCATTGTCTTCCATGTTTGATGGGATTTTATGATTGTAAATTTATTTGATAGTTAGATTTGTCATTAATGCAAAAGCATGGACTGCTTTTTAAATAATTAAATATTCCTATTAATAAATATGAATCACTTAAAAACTGAAAGAATGGTTTGACTAAAGGGAGGAAGGTAAGGAGTACACACAGTGCTGACTACTGTAATGCTTCACTAATTACTTTCATCTAGCACAACAAGCACCTTAACCTTCCTCCCCTGGGTCAAACTATTCTTTCAAACCAAAGAGTAGGTTCAGCCTTTAAGACTAGATTCCTTTGTAATGTTTGTATTGGCAAATCGGTTCAATCGGCAAATGAGGCCATCACTGAACTGTATGAAAGAAAGCTTTTATATGCAAGAACTATATGCTTTTAATAACATCTATAATATATTTCCCATATTATTACTCAACATTTAACTGAGATGGTAATCCAATACTTACAAAAACTTTTTCCTTTCAAGAATCACAGGGAACTGTACGTGCAAAACAAACACAGTTGGCAGAAACTGCGGTGCTTGTCGCCAAGGTACATATAATTTTGGTGTCTCCGTAGACCTGGGGTGCCAGGACTGCTCCTGTAACACAGCAGGAACCATCAGCGGACAGACACAGTGCAATGTCAGCACTGGAGCTTGTATATGTAAAGCCAACGTACAGGGCCTTCAGTGTAACATATGTAAAAATAACACATATGGGCTGAGTACTGATCTGGTAGATGGGTGCAGGGCATGTGACTGTGATACAAGTGGCACTGTCAATCAGCAACAGGCTTGTGACCAGAACACAGGCCAGTGCCTTTGTGTTAGTAATCGAGGGGGCAATCGCTGTGACACATGCACCACTGGTAAGTTTTGCCTTTTTCTTTGTTTTTTTTTTTAAATTTTTGTTGGTGTTGATTCCAAAGAGGGTGCATGCTGTGGACTGTAACCTCTGCACTCCTGGTTTATACAGTTAGAAACAGATTTGCTTTATTCTTTGCCCATGTTTTAAGGAGTTCTGATTGCATAATATTATCAAAAGTTTCAAGAGATGGAAATGGTCACATGTCTTTAAACATTTACATTTGGAATTTCACTTAAAGGAATAAAGTATGATGTCTACCTCTAAAGTGCATGAATATACATATATACATAATACATTTAGGCTTTTTTGAAGATATAAAGGGACTGAAACTGGTGTTGAGAATGTTGACATTATTTTGGATAGTTAATAGGTTTATGTTTATAGATTTATGTAATTGATGACTTATTTAAATTTTTGTTTCTGCCTTCTTAACATTTTTTAGACAGATCAGTTTTCTGCCAGCTGTGTCAAAAATGAAAAAACAATAGTATATTTTTGCATTTATAGATTATACAGAAATATTACCGGGTAATACTCCTTAATTTAAAAAAAAGTGCAAAGATGGGCCTGATAATGATCATGCATATCCTTCACTGTTCTTGAAATGCTTTGCCGGCAGATTAAGTTTATGTGGTATTTTGTTTAATAGGGTTCTACAAGATAGCAGGAACCATGGGGTGCTTACCATGTAACTGCAACCCTGATGGCACACTTCCTTATACCAACTGTGACAGAAACACAGGACAGTGTGAATGCCGTACAAACCTTGGTATTGGTGGGCGTGACTGCTCTCAGTGTATGGAGGGATTCTACAGTTTTGTATCTGGAAAGTTTGTGTTTATTTTTCACTCAATTCATATTCTTTTCCTGACATATACTATAATCTATATTATTTTAAGTTTTACATCGTCACACATGACTGATAAAGGGATTGTGGAGAACATTCTTATAACTACTGTCAGGCTAGAGCTGGTTGTACATTAAACTGGTTGTCCATTTAACTCTGATCCTCTGTATCTCTGTCACATGCTAAAGAAGACAGAAGTCACGTTAATGAGGCTACTGCATGTGCACACACACACGCAGGCACGCTTGCACATACCCATACACACACACTTACTTTATTTGCTTTCATCAGGAATGGAGATATTTAGTATGGTTCCTTGACCAAGCAATTAGATTGGAGGGAATAACAAAGTTTTTTTTTACTGAGCTTATTTCCAAGCAACAAAGCAGCCTTAATATGCATTACCAATACATATGCATTCAGAGAGCAAAGGTTTACTCACATGCAAAGCAGCACATATAGTACAAGGATATGATTACAAAAGTGTTGAGATAATTATTGTGACCATTTAAATGTTTCCTAAGTTTAAGCCTTTGTTTCTGTTTTGCTTGAGAATGTGTTTTGTTTTTGGTTGTTTCTTGTCTGAATTCATGTAGACTATGACTGAATTAGTTTCTCAAATCTAGTAGACTATGACTGAATTAGTTTCTAAATTTTAGCACAACCACCACTGCTGTCGTTGGTGACTACACAGGGGTGGGCTAGTCGCAATAGAACAAAACACAGATGGTATTTGCAGCAGCTGTAGATTTTATTTCAGAGCTTCACTCCACAGCTGGCCTTCCTTTCCCTTCATTCTCACTCAAGAAAAAGCCCCTTATAACTTCAAAACCACACTACTTATCTCATCCCTGTCGAATGTTCCTGAAACCATCCTGCCCCTCTCCTCTGGTTATGTGGCCAACCTGTCCCTGACCCATGATGGCAGTAACTTAATTAGTTCGCACATCAATCAACCCCACCCAAAGTCCAAGCCCTGCCAAGTGCCCACTTCCTTTTTCCTTTTTCCTCCTTCTTCCTTTTTCCTCCTCATGTTTTCAATTTTTTCATTCAATGTTGAACTCGAGCACATTCCCTTATTCAAATTGCCCAATGGGACAAATAAAGTTGGTCATTGTCATTGTCATTGTGCATGCCTACCTGTGGGGTGTGATTGTGTTTAAGCATATGTGTGTAGGTGCATACACATGCAACACATGTAATGACCATGTATGCATATGCGTGCATGCAAGTATGTGCTTGTACATGCATGATTGTTCTAATGATGTGTGTACAATCCCCATCCTGCCCTGCCTGGTCATGACCCTGCCAAATGGTTCAGGCAACTTTGGCTGTAACAATGGGTTTAGCAGGCACTAAGGAGACAGTTGGCTATTATGCAGCACTTGAGATGAAGGAAAGGACAGCAAAGGGCTGTTCGACCTAAGTACCCTCTACAAAAATAAAGAAAGTCCAAACCTAACCTAGTAACATTACCAGGGTGTTACACTAGTAGACTATGATGGGATTAGTTTCTGAATTCTAGTAGACTGTGACTGGATTAGTTTCCAGCTTATGTGTGAGATTTGTTGCAAAGATAAGAATTAAAGTGATAGCTGTCATGATGTTTAAGGCTGCTTCCATCTCGTACAGGTGTACCCCTTGTAACTGCAATACCTTTGGCAGTGTGAATGCAACGTGCAATATGATCACTGGAAACTGTACCTGCAAGCTCTTTACAGAAGGACGAGACTGTGGCTCATGCCAGGCAGATTCTAGCAATCTGATTGCTGGCAACCCGTATGGCTGCAGTAAAGGTATGTGATGATACTACAGGAATGTATCTCAGGACTACTGCAGAGAAATTTTCGGAGTTAATTTCTAGAGCTAGAGTGCTGGTCAGATGTGCTTCTAGTTTCTCAACCAACATGAAGAGAAAAAGCAGATGATCTGAGCTCTTGTACTGAAGAAGATACAAAAGCTCAAAAGACGAATGAAAATTAACTTAGCACTAAAACTTACTGTGCAATTATAGTGTTCACTTAAAGAATTTCAGCACAGTTCTGGATATCGGTTGTCAGAGGGCTTGCTGAGACAACTTTGTGAATAGCTAAGCACTGGGTTCAGCAAACCACCAAAATAATCCAGAGACACACCTCTCTGATGGAACCACTGGCTGTTAGGATGTTGATGACCAAGCATACTTCCCTTCCACTTCTTTTGTGCCAGAAATTCAAATTGCAAACACCTATTAACAATAAGCTGTTAATGCATGTGGATCAGTATGTTAGTTGACTTAGAGAAGACCATCCAATTTTTCATGAAATATGTACAGTACACAGTTCATTCTTCTGAGGTTCTTTTCTACCATTTATATTGTCATGTGTGGTGCATTACTCATATTTTTTCCCTCAATAGTGTAGATTACCTGCTTTTGTAACGTGACAGTTTCTCATGTAAGTATATCATTTATATTTTTACTCTTTTTCTGTTTTTTCCTTTCATTTGAATGTAGCTCCATCACAGCAGCCTACTCCAGTATACACCCCTCTGTCACCCACAGCAATGACTTTGACATGGAGACCCCCGGATTACCCAAATGGACTGATTTCATCTTATCAGTTGTATCGTAATAGCACTAAAATCTATGAAGGACCAGCTAACTGTAAGTTTTCTCTAAGTATATTTTATTGATTTGATAAGAATTTTATTATATTTGAGAAATGGTGACATATTTTGTTTAATTGTTGCAGGATGCTTATTTGTCAGTTTTGTGCTTTAGCACTCTACATTTATTTTGCATTCCTGTTTTTTTCACATGTATATATTTGACATGGTCTTTGCTTTGTGTAGAGGTATGTTGTTGTACTTCCATGTACTCTGTTTGTGTTTGCAGCATTTTTGTACTGCACATTGAGTATCTTGGGCAGTTAGGAAAGATAAGATCTTATCAGTTTAGGATGCAATTAGGTTGCTGAGAACAAGTTTTGCTTTCTTATTTTTCATTGTTTATTTTCTCCAACCTGAATAATTATTTTGTGATGTGAGTGTGTGAACTGCATCATAAACTCAAATGATGCTTAAATTTATCTCGTTTATTATTAACATTTTTCAGACTTAACAGGCCTTTCTAATTCGGTGTGCAGCATATAACGATACAGGTCTACACCCATACACTCTTTATGCATATCGAGTGGAGGCCTTCAATATCCAAGGATCAGCATCGAGTCCAATCGTTATTTTCAGAACCAACCCTGGTATACCATCTTCAGACATGGTTCTTAGTGTGACAGAAATTGCAGTAACCAGTGCCCGATGTATGTGGAATGAACCTTCTCAGCTGAACGGCCCATTGCTGAGGTATGAGCTTGTGTCCTATGATCTTGCCAATCAGTCCGTGAGCAAAATAGAGTGGTCTGGCTTGGCAAGAGAACAACTGTTGACATCCCTGCGACCCTATTTTAGGTATGTAGACATCTGGTATAAATGTAAATAAATGTGTGAATTATTGGCTCATGTTGCTAGTTTTTAATCTGACATTCTCTCCAGTTCAGAACTGTAGCTCTGAAGATCAAGCAGAAAAGGTGAAGTTTTAAAGAGATGTGAGTGTGCATCAAGGATGGTGCCACAGCACCATGAAGTGTGACTCTCGCTCACAGGACAAGATAAATACAAAATGTCCTCCATTCCTCAGTCCACTGTTCTCACTCCTGCCTCTTCTCATTTACTGTTAAATGATTCTTTCTATCTCCTGTCACACATCTTTTGACATCATCCATACAAATTCAGACAAACTGACGTCATTCATGCTCTTTCCTCCTTCCACGTGGGCTGAAGCCTACAACTACAGCTACATCTGTGAAAGATTGTAAACTGAAGAAGTTTGCAAGAACTTTTTTTAATCCATCACCAGCAGTTGCTTTTGAATTATCTCCCACTTATTCTGTGACCCCCACAATAACCACCAGAAACACCCGTGCACGTGTGCGCACACACACACACACACACACTTATAAGTGATTTTTTTTCTAGCAGAAAAAAAATTGATCCAAAAGTTACCTTAGAATTGCTTGCACAATATATTTTAAGCAAGTTTACTGTAAAATTTATTTTGCTTTATGTTTGGTTAGTATATCTCCATATTTATACTTTATATTTCTACAGGTACAACCTGACAGTTAGAGCTTGTACGCAAGGAGGCTGTTCTGAGAGTACAGGTGTGCAGTTTCTGACCAAGTCAGCACCACCAGCTGGCATGCAGGCTCCACAAATAATTGCTTTGAGCAGTTCTGTTCTTCTTATAACATGGCAGCCACCTCTGGCACCCAATGGTTAGCATTTATAATAATAATAATATTTTAGTGTCCATTACAACATACAAGTATTACAAGGAACATTTTTCTTTTGTTGCAACTGAAAAAGAACAAGTTTATTAAGAGACTTTTATTTGCATGCCATGTCTCTGGCTTTAGTGGCATGGCAGCATAGCATACCATGATGTGATAAGCAGGTGGCTTTTTTGACTTACCTCCCCCTGATACCCTGTCATCTGGTAAGTCTGAAGAAAGAGAATTTATAGTAAAAATTTTCTTTTTCATTGACATTACCAGATGATATGTCATAAATTCCCACCCACTCATCACCTTCCTGTCCAAAGGCTGATGCATTTTGCCTGGCAGCCATATGCTAGCATACTGTCCTGGAGTAAACTTTCGATGGTTAGAGAGCAGTTGTAGCAGATTATTCCCATAGGTCATATCATCTGAGAAAGTCTTGAAAAAATTCCCCTAAAGGTTTCTGCAGAAATGAAGTCTACAGATAAGATGTTTTAAAGACCATTGACGTCACACTTGATTCATCATGATTGATTTTTGTACTTTTGTGATTTTTAAAAGTATTTTAGTATCACATAGTTTGTTAAATATAGAAAAGAAGAGCTGATCAGCTATGTGAGATAGAGATGTTTTAAGCAACAGTGAAACATCAAGCTTCATCAAAATACAAATTTAGGTTTTTAATTTGAAGTCAACTTTCTCACATTCTTGTGTTATGGCACTTAAGAAGCATTATTTTTTAAACCTTTCTATTAATGCTACACCATCTCTTTTAACTTTCAGGAATAATCATATTCTATGAGTTGTGGATGAGGGGCTTACCAAGGCCTGATGGAGTACATGATCCAGAGCAGACTCTCATTTTTCACCCAGGTGGTCAGTATGATCCCTTACCTGGTGCTGTGAGTATCCTTGATCCTCCTGCCACAAATTACACTGCCACAGGCCTGAGTCCATTCACTGTGTATGAGTTTCAGGTACTTGCAGAAAACACAGCTGGGAAGGCTGCAAGTCCTTGGACCTCAGGCCGGACACAGGAAGCAAGTTGGTACCACAAGAGACTTACTCATTAAGCATGTACTTGAGTGGAGTTTTTTTTAATGTAATGTTTTCCTCATAATCTTGGTTTAAAGACAGATAAAGATAATGTCAGAGAGTCTTGCTTTGATCTTTGTCTAAAATCCTTGAGCACATTTTTTTAATGATTTAGATGGGTGTTGTCCCTTAGGGCTTGGAAATAATATGTTCTATAATACTATATACATGGTACTATCTTAATAATGAGCATATTTATTTTGGGCTAATGCACCATTTTAAAATGCACATGGTGACAAAGGGGCTTTGCCATTTTGTTTCATTTAAACATGTCAAATAATAAATTAGGTATTAAAATTCTGCTAACCAAACTTTTAGCAGAAACTGTCATGTTCCAAAGCACACATAACTGGTAGTATATTACAACACTTCAGATGCTGCCTTTTGGTTACCTGCATAAAACTTTGTTTCATTATGTTTCAGCGCCACTGCTTATGACAGCCCCTGTTCTGACAGGACTCAGCAGCACAGTGATGAGTATTGTATGGCATGTGCCAGATGACAGCAGTGCTCGAGGCAACATAACTATCTACAGAATCTACCAGCTGAGATACCAGGACCTCACTCTTGATCCCTTTGGCCCACCTACCTACTGGCAGGTACGCTCGCTAGCTCTTTGATCAAGATTTGTTCTTGTTTTTCTTTTTTGGGTTTTACCTTGTGAACAGCAAATGGATTTTTTCCTGGTGTAAAAATGTTTTTTCCTATTGTTTGTTTTCATTTTGGTTTCATTTGCTCTTTCTACTGTACCAGATGACATGACTATATGGAGTTATCCCGATTATATAGCTACCTCAATTCCAGCTGTCCAACCCTTGCTTTGTCAGACCTGGAGTGGACAGCTGGAATTGAGGTAGCTAGTTGGAATAACTCCATATAGTCATGTCATTTGGTAAGTACTTGAAGAAAAGAAATTTTACCATCAAAAATGGTATTTTCGTTTTTGTTTTATAATGGATTTTTTAGGAATAAGGTTGGCATTTTCAGGATTTTCATTTCAGCAGTTAAAACAAATCTGTTTGAGATTATGTTTTTTATGTTTGATTTGATTTCTTTTTCCAGCATTTGTAAAGTTGCTGAAAATTGATATTTGGCTGCCATTAAAGAGCTATATGTAGAATCTTGTATTGAGCTATAAAATTTGATTGGTGTTACAAGAGCATTTGCTATACACCATTATATCAGGATTTTTTAAATTTGCAAAATAAAAAATTTTCAGCCACTATTATAATTCCCATTACAATTCCTGTTACAATATTCATTAGCTCATCTTAGAGCTACCAGGCTCAGTGCATTCCTACAACGTTAGTGGGCTTACGCCATACTCAGAAAATACATTCAAAGTGGAGGCCTGTAACAACCAAGGCTGTGTCAACAGCACTTCTTCTTCAGGCCGCACACGTTCTGCAGGTGAACACTGCTTTTTCATTAGTTTTGTTGTTCACATAGTATGTTATCCATTTTGGTAATTTCTTGTGATAGTTCAGGGTAAGTTTCAGCCGCATGCATGGGTAGATACTTGAATGATGTGAAATGGCATAAATGATAAAGGTAGCATGTTACCTGACATATATATATATATATGGATGATGCAGATGGTATTTAAATGTATTCTTTATTAAAGCTTGCTTTTGATTATTTAAAATAAATAAGTGGATAATGAATTATTTTAATTTATTGACAACGCAGTGCACTTTTATCAGTTATGTAAAGAAGTTCTGTTTACACTTTAGCCCCAGATGGCATGGAGAAACCAGTGGTTGATGGTTTTAACTCCACAGTAATGGCAATCAAATGGTCCCCTCCTACTTCACCAAATGGTCCAGCTCCCAACTACACTGTACAGAAAACAAATATTGCTCTAAGTTATCCAGCATCTGTTGTTCAAGGAACCCGCTTTCCTGGGTCAGGTTTCTACGTTTTTGCTGCAGAAACATTACCTCAGAATGTAGACTTTACTGGTAATTAGAAATTTGTTTTATTTATTGGACTTTAACACATAGAATAGTAACGTTGAATTTTCTTGCCTGAATGTAGTCTGAAAAATTCTCTGACTAGTAATTGAATTAGAAGTGAGGTGTTTATTTGGTTTGACATTTTCAAAAACTCATTTAGACAGAGTATTCCACTCACAAAAATGTCTGGTGATTCGATCATCTATTCCAGCAGATAAAACACAAGGGTTCCAATCACATCGACATCAGCTGTAGATATGATCACATAGATGTTAGCCATAAATATGATCAAAGGGGTAAAAATACAGAATGATAGACATATCATGATGTCCTCCATCATGAATGTGAACAGAAGATAAAGTGTACAATGGAAAAGTGATCATTTTCTTATAGAAATCATCTGATGCTTAGTCACAGGATAGATGTTAACGAAATGGCTATTCTGTTGAAATTTATGGTTGCTGCCTTTCATGCATTTATGTATGCAATACTTTTTATAAAGT
Source organism: Marisa cornuarietis (assembly GCA_004794655.1). Classification (NCBI taxonomy): domain Eukaryota; kingdom Metazoa; phylum Mollusca; class Gastropoda; order Architaenioglossa; family Ampullariidae; genus Marisa; species Marisa cornuarietis. The sequence continues at coordinate 6,899,082 of SMMW01000001.1, forward strand.
TCATCAGTCATTTACCAAACTGCCATTTGTAAAAGAAAACATTCATCATTCAACTGCTTTCAGGCATTCGCTTTGAATTTCGTCTACAGCAAGCATCAGGGTTGCTGATGTTTGCTGCCTCTGCAAGTCAAAATGAATACATCGCTGTGCTTTTTAAAAATGGGCGTCCACGTTTTATATATGATACCCAAGGTGAGTGTATCTTAAATGTATTTTTGTCCTGAAATTTTAAAAGCCTGTTTTATTTCTTTTTTATGGATCTCAGCACATAAATAAAATAGCTTTTTATGTGGCTCCAAATATTTAAGAGAGTGAAGTTTTAAAGGGCAGTTAGAGAATAAATAAAGCAGCTGTCAATGAAGTGGGTAACATCACTACGATGTCTAATAAGTAAAATAAGCAGCTGTCAATGAAGTGGGTAACATCACTACGATGTCTAATAAGTAAAGTAAGCAGCTGTCAATGAAGTAGCTAACATCACTACAGTGTTCAGTGTTTGTTTAATAAATAAATGTTAGATTTTGAAGTCAACCTGGCAAACATTGTGTGTATTCTGTCGTTAAAGCAGGTCAGAACAACTGTAATTTGTGTTAGATTTTGGTCAACCTGGCAAAAGTCGTGTGTATTCTGTACTGGAACACACCTAAAGATTACTTCAATAAGTATGCTCAAACTCATTATGGTACCACCTATTATCTTTCCAACAATGCCTTTCATCAACATTTGTGGCAGAACAGATTTCCCTGTTATTTCTTCTGAAAAGGAGCCAATCATGCAAAAGTATTGAAATAACTATATGTGGTAGTAAATAATCAGAGTTGGAAGTAGCATATTTTCTGGCAGTACAAATCCCATGTTGTGTTAGATGCCAGTAAGTTTGGTACATAATTCAACATAACAGACCTTTGTTGTTTTAGAGGCAGGTTATGTTGGTTCAAAAGGCATTAATTAAAGACTTAATTAATTTATAAACACAAAAATATGTGCTGGATGGATTGATTAATTATGAGTCTAGACTGTATTTGTTGCTTAAAGGGAAGACCCAAAAGTGTTGTTGTTTAGTAAATTCAATAAACTTTACATTTTTCTTTAAATTTTGCAATTTTCCTAGTTTAAACATTTTCTGTTTGATGTTATCGAGAGTTGCTTGAATACTCTGACATTTTGACAAAGTTGCTTTAGCCTTTTAGCAGTGGAAACATTTATCTGAAGGTGAGTTCTTTATTTTATTTGGAGATGAGTAGGCATTCATCATGAGCAGCAATAGCAAGCAAACAAGCAAAAACGGTCTAACTGCTTGTGGACCTGATAAAGTACATATCAACAAAGTCAAAACATTTGCTTAATCTCACCATATAGTGCAATTACTTTTTTATGTACTTTTGATATTTCATTCTGAGTTACTATCAGGCTTATAAATTGTCTACCACAGCCTGCCCAGGGGAAGTAGAGGTTGATGGCACTATGACAATCAATGCCAATATGACTTCCCTTGCTGATCTCAAGGACCATACCCTGGAAGTTCGTCGTCTGAGCATCTCGAGTTCTATTCTTGTCGATGGCCTGTACACAGGTTTTGGACCTATTGCAGACTTTTCTTCCTTTTTCTGCTTGCATCCCTTTGTCTGCAACTGCTGTCATGCTCTTAGATACCCAGAGTGCTTGGATTTTACTTGCTTGACTTCACAGAGGGTTGATCTTTTGTTGGACTTTCCCCTCAAACTTCTTCCATCTCTTTGCTGCTGTTGTTTTCTGTATCACTGTTTTGGTGTCCCTAGGTGTCTCCTGCCTCATATCATACTGCTGTAGCATTCTTGATCTTTTCTTGCAGAATCCCTGTCTGTTTCCTATAGCATTGTAAGCCATCTTTGCAGTAAAATTGTACTGTCTTGCTTAGCACAGTAAGTGGAGTTTCCATCTGAAACCCACCTCTCCTTCCCAATCCTGCTATTAGGGCATACTTCTTAAGGAATCATAGTTAAAGTCTGTTTTATGATATTTATGGATATTTTTATGGATATATAGTATCAATGGTCGTTAAGTGAGTAGCTTTTTCCACAGAAAGCAATTGCTAAAACACATTTATACTGTTTCTTACTGTTAGATTTGGCATAGTCAATCCTTTGCCATTACAAAAAAAAGTTCAACTTCTTCACTTACAATATATCATATAATATGTTTCAGAGTAATATTGTGATGTTATTTTCTTAACATTTCTGTCATATGAGTTTGAGGGATTATTTAGTGACTTTTACACTGTAAACTTTTCTCTCTTGGCACATCTGTGTATCAGCTTTACTTCTTTAGTATGATCATGAAAAACTGCTTCCCTTCCTTCAGTATTTGATGCTGCCTACTCCAACTGTACACTGTTCTAAAACTTTGTCATTCTTCACTTCATCTAAGAAGCTCTCCTGTACTCACAGTAGCAAGCATTCACACTGGCCTAGCGTACTATCTGCAGACTCAGTTCTTTTTCCCTCTAACTTAATCTGCAATGAAGGTTTCTCTACTGCTCCATAAGGCATGTAAAACTGTGAACATTGTGCAGCTTGTATCTCTACATAATCTTTTCAAATAATGCTGTATGTTTATATATGCGTGTATATATATATCACCTTGCTTTGTCCTCTTCATATTCTCCTTCACTCATGCTCTGTCAGGCAATCTCTCTCACTCACTTTCTCTCTCTCTCTCTCTCACACACACAGAGTAACACTCACATATGCACACACACACACATACAAATATATACACAAGCAGAAAGAGGAGGAAGGGGAGAGAATAATTTTCAGAGCTGCAAATGATTCTTATTCCCTGGCATTTGTTTGTAGGCTGCAAGGATAACCTTGGTGTGTACACTTTCAATGATGAAGGACTTGCATATAACGACTTAAAGTGGCACTCACTGGAAGCGTTGCGCTATAACGGGATTTATGCTAATATTACTATTGATCGTAAATGGACAGGTGAATACTTGCAGTGTAATCCAGTGTGATGCAGATGTCTCACTTTCTGGCTTATTTTACTCCCATGAATGTGAGCACAGATAATGCATGGATAATGGATTATATAGTAAATATGAAAACTGAGTCATAAGGAGAATTAAACAGAACTGAACGCTTAGGAAAAAATAATGAGCAATGAGCAACCAAACTGAAAAGCAAACAAATTTTCTTCTTCCTTTAGGACTCAGTTCGTCCAATAGTAGTTTCACATTATTTATATTTCCTTAAAGTAACCTTCTAGTACAGTAATAAGAAATCATTTAAACTAACTTGCACTGATGGGAAAGTTCTGGAAACTTAAAAGCATACAGCAAGGCTAATACGCTTATCAGCGTAGTTAATACTAGTCACTCCAAAGGTTTTGAAGAATTCTAAAGAGGCTGTGCATGCAACTCTATGCACTGCAATAATGGTATTTTTGCAGCAGTGCGTGGTTTGAGCTAGAATTGTGCGTGACACTGCAATATTGACATGTTTGCAGTAGTGTGTGGTTTGAGCTAGCATTTTGCAATCTGTGTAACACTGCAGTTATGATGTGTTTTGCGCAGTGGGTGATTTGAGCTAGAATTGTGCGTGACACTGCAATATTGACATGTTTGCAGCAGCGCGTGGTTTGAGCTAGCATTTTGCATTGTGTGTGACACTGCAGTCATGATGTGTTTTGCAGTAATGCGTGGTTTGAGCTAGAATTTTGCATTGTGCGTTCCACTAGAAGTTTGCAGTGAACAGTGTGTAGTTCAGCTTCATTATCTTTTAGGTTATGCTATATTCTCAGGGTTGGTCACTGGGAGTGATTCTACACACATAGCAAGCAAACATTATACATCATTAAGTATGTATAGCACTTGTATATGTATTTTTCCTTTAACATTTAATTTCAGTGTCAGTTGAGGCCTATTGAGTATTACTTATTCCTCTATCAATTAAGCTGCATCAACATGGTTTTTGGTTCATGTAATGTTTGTAACACATGCATTACAGCCTATAAAATGCGGCAGAAGTGACTTTTTATGGCTGTACCTCTACATACAAGTTTAATCCATTCTACAATCAAGCTCTCATGTCCAAAAACTCATACATTAAAACTATTTTTCCAATATAAAATAAAGGAAATAGGATTAATGTGTTCAAACCCTCCCACAACAACACAATTTATGTGTAAACACAGTATAATATATAGTACTGTATAGTAAATGTTAGTGGCACAATAATATAAATAACATAGATAATAAAATAATAAAGAATATGTTATATTTATCAATCTTACCTTGAAGGAGACGAAGACAGTCAGAGGTAGGCAGATGGCGGGGGAAGAGGGAGGGAACCGGAGAGCAGATGGGTGCTGAATGAATCAGCTGATGAGACAACATTATTTACACTGTTTTTAACTTAAAACATTTAGATTTTCACTAAGACTACATTCTTTTTCATGTCTTTACACTACGACATATGAATGACTTGAGCTCGTTTATCGAATTTCCGCTTGTAAGTAAGACCAAAGCTTCCACAAATTTTTGGCTTGTATCTCGATTTACTCATATATTGGTTCACTCGTATGTAGAGGTCTTACTGTGTCAGCATACATTGTAAGATTTAGGCAAAGGTTGATCAAGAAATAGAAATTAATCTCATAACAGTTTGGTAACATCAAACATGAGTCATGTCTGCTCCCCTCTAAATGTAGGATGCAAAAGTTTTCAAGGCGTCTCAACTGTCAATGATGAAGGAAAGACCTATTATGACAAGGCCTGGCACACATTTGAGGCTCGTCGTTTTGGCATAGAAGGCAGTGTCAGCATTGACACTGAGTGGAGAGGTGATAAATATAAAACAATGTGAACGTTTCCTTTTTTCCTCTTTTTTTTTTTGGTCTCTTAGCAGATTGAAGCACGTCTGCAGTTTTCCAAATGACATGAGACCATTTTTTATTAGTCTGGTTTTATGTGATAGTAAGTGTTTGATAGTTTGCTGTCTTGTGAATTAGGTAATGGTATGTTTTAATCTTATTAATAGAAATGAAGCATTAAACTCACATTTTTCTGTGTAGCAATAATTAATCTATAGAAGATCTGAGCACAGTTATTTGTTGTGACTACATGCATGAAGAAGCTGCACCAAACTCTTCAGATTATGCATAAAAATCCTGGTAAATTTTAAATGGTAAACTAGAGTTAATTTGGCAATTGTTTTCATTACATATTTCCTTTATATGTTTATACAAAATATATATAAAATAAGGTGTTTGCATTTAAGGTAATGAGGAGCTATTCACATTCTGATGAGAGAAGTTAAATGACTAAATTTCAAAAGGAAATTAGCATTATTCTCTGAATATTTCTCTGAATATTTTTCCATGTATTCTGTTTTATAACATGCACTTAGCTTTTACTTTATTGAATGACCTGCCTTAAACGTCACTTAGTTGAAGCAGTTTTATAATAAACATCTTTGAGCAGGTTTTCTAATTTAAAAAAAAACAAATATTTTTTGCTTTTTTTATTTCTTGGACCAGAACTTTCTTCTTCAACTTAATCTGATGACATGACCATAGAATTTACTCTACTACCATTTAAAACATAACTGTGGAGTTTCCTCCTTCACATTTCCAGACGTTTCACTCGAAAGGAGGGTGTAGCCTACTTGTCCAGTTACCCCCCCCCTTGACTCAGGTGCCATTAAAAGGCACCACACTCTCCTTTCTATTCAATTTTATTCTAATGGCTGCATACAGTCGTTCAACAACTCTGCGACTGTGTTGCTGTTTACAGCTTTCAGACTGTTAAGTAGGGTATTGGTGTTAAACGCCAACTCGATCAGCAACTAAGACTATATCGCGGCAAGGCAGCCAGCTCTGTAAACAGATGCCACATGCAGAGAAAGAACAGCGTGCCCGATAAGAGAACTGAACCCAGGACAACCAACCTTCACTGCATTGGTGACAGGAGCTAACCATTGCGCCACCGGACTGCCCCAAAACAGACTGGTAAGCAGCCTTGGCATTACAAACAGTGACATGCAACAGCATTGGATGGTTGCAGAACATACTAGCTTTTGCAGTCTCTCAAAGAGAACAATACTACAAACAAATGGGAACTTTCTTTGTACACACAACAGTAGGTGTCGGTCAAGAGTGTTGCTTATCGCTGGTACTCTTCCACAACTTTCTAGAGCGAAACCCTTCATCATCATCACACCATCTCCATTTGCAATATTGGGAGGACTATATGCAACCTGTGCTTTGCATGCAACATCCATCTGATGGCAGGCACCAACCTTAGCAGTAGACTGACAGTTTGAACTTGTAAAATGAAGATCAGCTTTGACAAGAGCAAAGTCATTGTCAACACAGCAAAACAATCATCTAGATGAATGGAGTATGCCTTGAGGAGGTGACCAGCTTTGCATAATTAGGAGCTACTCTTTTCAAAGATGGCAGCCTCACAGCAGACATCCACAAAAGGATAATGTAAGCAACCACTTGCAGTGGCCTGGCTGGGCAAGATCTGGCACATCAACACAATCAAATAATGGAGGGATGTGAAGTGCGCTTTCTGATACAAAGACGTGAATACAGGCATTTGAGACCAAGTGTTTAGAGAGCCTGCTCTGAATCTCTATCATGTAATGCAAAACCAGTGACTTTGTATGGAGCTTGGTTGCCTTCCTAGTGGGCCACCAGGAATTCCCTCTCACAACCAAGAATGTATGTAAGCTGACAATATACACTTTCTCCAAGACCATCCTTTAGCATACCTTGGAAGGAAATCGACTCAGAGGTGGTCAGAGAAAGAACTGGCTGGCAAACATATAAGGAAGTAGATTCCATGCAGCACAAAGAATAGAACCATTCATCAGCTGACTGGGTGGGTGGGTGTGGGGACCTTTCAAGGGTACGTGGGTAAGTACTCAAGGGGAGGTAAGCGACTCAGTTAAGGCCTCACTTTTTTTTAGTTTTTAGTGAAGGACTGAACTCTGCAGTTGACATTTCAATTGATAGCAAAGTAACTCTTATGGTCATTTCCTTTGGAAAGTGTTGAAGAAAGTGAATTTAATGAAAAATTTTACTTCAGTGTTTACTGAGTTTTCAGTCACATCCAAAGCATTGCATGTGACAAAATCCCTTGGATATTTTAAAGCTTAATGCAAACATCTCATATATGTTGTGATGAGCAGAGCTAATATAAAACATATTTGAAAGTAAAACACTAAATTAAAATTATATATTGTGATGAAATAGGATGGTAAAATATTGTGCCTGAAAGCTGATCATAAGAATTCATTCTTTAACATCTTTTTATTGTTTTTCGAAGCAGTGCCATGGTAAGGGACCTCTTTACTTTGACACATACTGTTGAATATCTATACTATGTTTGGGAAATATTTATGTAACAGGGTTAATATTCTAGGACCCTTCTCACCCTGAAGAATGAAACACAACAGCTTTGAGGTATCTTTATTTAATGCAGGCAATGGCAGCTCACTAACTGTAACACTCCATGTTTCCAGAAGTCTTTACCTTATTTCTGAGTTACAGCAATGTGAGCAGTGTCTGTTTCATTGTAGATCTTTAATGTTAAACCATTTGCTTATTTAACTGCATTAGCTGGTTTCCCTATTTTATCAATTCTTTTACTTTTTTAAAATACTTATTCCATATCTTCCTCTTTAATAAGGTAAATTACTTGAAAAAATGAACAATTTCACAAAAGTAATAGTAATATTCATTATTTTCATTATTTGTACCATTTATATAGTAGCAGTCAACCATAAGACTTTTGCACATGATTCTTTTTCAGCTTTGAAGGTGAGTATGTTTTAAGGTGCTTGAGGTGTTTTTTGCTGAAACTTTTTTTTTCATTTTTTTTTATAGTAGAAATACCTCTTTCTCACAGTTGCTCACTAGTTGATAAACATATAAAGTTTTCATAAATAAGTGTGGAGATTTTTCTCTTGATGTTTCAGCTGTTTTTTTGTGATCCATCCTTAATTTAAAATATATAGTTAATTGGCTATGCAATATATGAATTAAAAATACTGTCATTCACTGAAAAAAAATTGGACTCTGTATTAACTTCCGTGATAATGCAATTTTAGACCTTTCATAGTTTAAAGAAACAGATTAATAGAATCTATAGAAATACAACCTTATCAGTCCAACTTTAAGAGGAGTTTTTCAAGACAGAAATGTTTATATCTTGCCCTTTTACTTATCTGAAGAACTTATAACATTCCTTATACTAAAGCAGTAGTGTGCAAAAGAGATGCAAAATGTCAATATTGATTAAACATGTTTTTGAGTGGTGATTATTTGCTGGCAGGGACAGGAAAAATCCGTGACCCAAACTGTCAAAACAGCAGCATAATAGGAACTACCACTGCCTTATATGTTGGAGGTGTACCAACCAGCTACATCTTACGCCGAGATGATGGAAAAAACAGTGTGGTATGGTTATTCATTTATTATTTCATCTTTGAAGTATTTAAAAAAGCCCAGAAGACATTTATTCGTTCAGGTTTTTGTTGATATTATTTTCACTAGACATATTGTAAAAATAAATATTTAAAAAATTACAACAGACATATCATTATAGTTTAAGCTAGGTTTCATATAAAGTACAGATTTTTAATATATTAGAGATGTGAAAGGGTTTTGTTCTCCTAGTGGGACTGCAGAGTGTCCTCTCGTCCACAATGTTGTCAACAAAATCTGTTGCTTTAAGAATTTTATATCTTTTCATCATTTTATGGCTGTAGTAAGTTACATTAACTATAATTGCATTGTTGAAGTAAATAAGAATCTTGCTTTAAACTTGAAAAAAGTGGAATTAGTTTTGTAGGAATGATTTTAGGCAAATGTACAAGCATGTGAGCCCTGCACTCACAATGTTTTCTGGATCAGTTTCCTTTTCCTTGGTATGCACATAGCTGGAGAGTGTGTTCACCACCAGTTTCCAGGGCTGCATTCACAAGGTTGAGGTGATGAAGCAAATGTATCCTGAAGAAATATGGGAGGAACTGGACTGGAATCGGGCCACAAGCTATGAACTAGCTTTTCTTAACTGGCAGGGTTGTCCCATCAACCTTCAGGCTGGCGGAATACACTTCATGGGAAAAGGTTGAAAACATAAAAAGAGAACATTCTTCTTGTGTTAGAAAAACTAAATACATATGAACATTTACATCTAAGGAAACATTGTGGTAGGAACATTCCTGAGACATCAACAAAATGTTTGCACAAGAATGTATATATGAAGCTAAGTACAAGGCTGGCTCAGTTCTGCAGAGGTATACGATTTCAGAGGCAAGCACCCCATATACCACATTTTAAAGCATACTTCCCCAAAATATACACTAAACAAAACAACTGTGACTAGCCACCAAAATAAGACAATCTTTAATTATTCCTGTAAAAGCTGTGGAATTTTCTTTTCATGAAGGTAGAGAAAGAAAAGAAAACAATTTGACAAGAAAACAAATTATCTACTGCTGTATATCTCTGAGAAACCTGGTTTGTTTTAATATGACAATGTATGAACTGTGGAAACTGTTGAGTTCTATTTGCCTTCTGAAGCTCTCTCTTTTCTTAGCTACCACAATCATTTCTGCTATATAACCATAAGACACACAAATATTGTTTGGACACCAGAGTGTGCTTCTTTTTTTTAGGGTACATGGTTGTGCCAAACTGTGGAAGTGGTGAGTGCGTTTTGGAAGGTAATTCACTTGATATTAGTTTTCGCATGCGCACAAACCTACACACTGGAAACCTTCTCCTGGTACATGGAGGAACTGGTGCCTACATTGCAGCCTTTCTTCAGAAGGGTGGTCTTAACTTCACATTCAGCAATGGTGTTGTCATGACTACTGTCACATTTAATGATCCCACCACTAACCTCTGTGATGGCCAGTGGCACAGTATTACTTTTTTGAAGGTTAGTAAGGCCACCAGTGTTTTCAAGGTTTAAATTCCTGATGCTTGTGTTTAAGTTGTTTCTATAGTTGTGGAACTTTGAGTGGTGTTTAAAGAGAAATAAAACTGAAGCATTCTTCAATAATAGTATCAATAATAAGAAAGCGCTATAATAACATGAATAAAAACCCAGGTATAGCAGTTGGAAAGTCAGGCATATCTGTGCAGATCCAAGAGGGAACGTTTAAAGAAAGCACTTGGTGCTAATTGTTATAAAAAATAGTCTACCATAGGTTATGGACTAGATAAATGGAACTTAAGGAGATTGCACTACTGCCATTTTAATGGCCCTGCCAGAGAAATCTGGAATGACCATACCCTAGGTGCTAGCCTTTGTGTAACTGCACACTAAATAAGTTGGTAGTGAAGTAGGTAAGTTGTCACTAATTCCAGTACAATACATTGGCATTGTTGACCTGGCTGTTGACGCTGGTACATGATAAGTATCAGTGAAGTGAAGAAATCTGTAGTGCTTGAAGGGCTTTGTCAACGAGAAGGAAAACTGTCAAGTGCTCTGACCCAATCAGAGAAGAGCGTATTCCAGAAAAACTCAGAACAGCAGCAAAAGTCACTCTTGGCCTCAGTACTTTCATTCACAATTTATACTAGCGGCACCTCTCAATGACTATGTTACATCAAAGAAAAAGTATCCATCATGAAATGAGCACACCCATGCATTCCTACTCAAATCATTTGCCATCCACCCACCTTTTCTTTCCAGTTCCTTTCTCAAAAGATTTAAAAAAAAAACAGTTTGTGGCAGTCTTTGCTAGGGAAATTCAATGGCATAAAAACTTAATTTAAACTTATGCTGTATTTCAGATTGGACAGCAGGGTACCATAGCAGTCGACAATCAGAGCATTTCAGTGGGTAACCCCTCAATCTCTATGACTGTCCTCACAACCTATGACATCTACATGGGGGGTATCAAGCCTCAGTCAACTCTTTCTAGTTTTATAGGGAGTAATCACCTGTCACTACCCACAGAAGGTACAGTACAATACATATTTAATTTAATCCACATGCCACGTGTGCACATACACATTCCAATGCATGATGCTTATTTGTGCATATAAAAGTAGGCTAACTTTGCCTCTGTGTGCATGTGCGTGTGTTGTGTGCAGGGTTTGGTGGCTGTATTGCCAACTTGACACTCAACAAAAGAACGGTAGACCTATCCACAGTGAGGGATCTGGTCAACATCAATCTAGACGGCTGTCCTCCATTTCATGTTCCTGAAAAGACCTGTCAAGACAGTCTAGTCACTGAGGTTTACCGCGGTCCCCAGACTATTGCTTATGAAAGAGGCTTAATGCCTTACACAGGTGAATATCTTAACAAACTATGCACATTTGTTGGAGCACTTTTATTGTTTGATAAAATACAATGATGGCAAGGTGAAGCATGATGTTTTGGGCTTTTTTTCACTACAACTTGACACCTGGAACCTAGTCAATTTTACCAAGTTTATAAACATTGCATGCCAGTGACCTAAAACACATAACTACTGCAAGCCAGTCACGCTGAAGCAATGTACCATGTCTCCTTCACGTTACAAGAGTAGCATCAGCATTCACTCATGATAAATAGCATGTGGGATGTTCTATTAAAAATGTGTGCTCATTTTATAGTTTCTTTTTTTTAATAGTATTACCAAGAACATTCTTAGCCTATGACAGAAAAATATTCTCCGCATTAATTGCATCTATAATGTTGACCCACTTGATGGTAGGATATTTTAAGAATCTGTTTTGTTATGGAATGTGCCCTTTTACTTTTCTTTATATTAACATGTAACTCTCAAAAATCTTGAGTGTAAAGGCTGTTGTGTTTTCAGATTACATTTACAGAGTGGCAGCAGAAAATGAAGTTGGAGTTGCATACAGCGGGTGGAGCTACGGCCGCACTAAAGAAGGAGGCAAGTGTTTCGTGATGTGCAAAAACCATAATTTCTTGGCATACTCAAAAATTGGACCTTGCTTGAAACAAAAACCATTTGCCATCATTTAATGCGCTTTCAAAGAATCATTTCAATAAGCTTATCAATTGTTAGTTCTATATCCTTCAGCAAACATAACCTGCATTAACATTTTCTGTTTTTTGATTTTGCTTTTATTGGGTAAAAGGCTAGAGGGACAACCATGCAGACACAATTAAGTTACATGCAAATATGGGCTTCTATAATGAAACAGCTAGGTAAATAAAACAGCCCTTTACATGCATCCACACAGTTAGAAATTTGTACTTGGGGTTCAAAACCTTTTACAAAGTTCTTTTTGTAGTACAGAACAGTGGAACATAGCAACAGTATGCTGGATGAAAGTTTAGCACAAAGCAATGAGGAAACCAAAGTTAACGACTAGCTGGTTAATTATAGAAAATTCGATTACTGGAGGAGATATCTGAATATTGTGAAAGTTGATGGCATTTTTGAAATCCCACGGCTGCTTCTGTTGCTTGGAGATAGATAATCTGAGGACTTATATCCACAGTACCTGTGGGTGTGAGTGGGCCAATAGGTGTACGTACTCTTACTGGATACATGGCTGAAGTGGAGTGGATGGAACCCCAAAGTAGTTCTGGTCTCCTCATGAAGTACATCATCAGTGCTTACAATCTGGACCAGCCTCAGCAGCCACCTGTGATGGAATATGTGCTGGATGCCAATGCAGATGCCAGTAAGTTATTCTCAAAATTTTGTACTTTTTGGAAATATTTTTTGTTTTGGAATAATTTTCTTTTTGAATGCAAGAGAAGCAGTAAGAAAAGTTATAACTAGATATATCACTGGCCAAAAACCCATGCACCTTTAAACAATATTATTTGCTTTTTAGGAAGAGTAAATGCAACATCTGAGATAATAATTTGAAAACTCTGAATTTAAAAAAAAGTATGCATATATGCATCATATCCAGTTAACCAGGATAAGTAATCCACATAATAGTTCATGCTGTCTTTGTATACCATGCTGTACAAAACTGAATCCTTGCACTACAGTGCACTATAATGCACTAAATTATTTTTGAAGTTTTAAATAACAAATTATTTCAGAACAATTAACTACTATTTCAAATTATAGTTGTGTTCAGGACCAGAAAATTTTGTTGCTATGTATTTACATTCATGTTGTCAAATAAAATCATCAAGTTAAGGATTGTGCTGACAGATTAAAGTGCTATTTTGTCAAGGTATTCAGGCTGAGCAAAAAGTAGAAAAAAACCACAAGGAATACAGTCATAGCACTTTATGTTGCAGTCAACATGACAAATCTGATACCTAGCACCAATTACTTGTTCAAAATCTCTGCCTGTACAAGTGGTGGCTGCACAGAAAGTACTGAGGGACTAGAAGTTCATATGCCTGTTGAAGGTAAGAGGTTGAATGTTTTTTATGCCAACTGAGAGCATTTGCTGTTAAAAATTATTACAAAAAGTTGTATGTGAAGAAGAGAGGAAGTTTCTTCTCTGTTCCCTGAAGAAGAATGGTTATTATCATTTGTATCTGACAAATTTGGATGTTAAAATAAGCCAGTGGGTGCGTTCCATATGCTGCATCAGTATTTTTAATAAAATATATAATGTTGAGTCTCTTCACATCACAGTTTGAATCAAGATGATTCTTCTCATTGACATACCAATCAACATAGCTGTCAATAGTTGTGATATAGTCAATTGACTAGTCTGCCTGGTCATCTTTCTCTGCAGATTTATGATACTTTCCATCCTTATTGTTTGTTTCCTGATTCCTCTTTGTGTCTTCTATGTTTGTCGTTTGCATAGTTGTTTCTCCTTCTGTTCTTCATATTCTGTCCATGTCTTAGGTGATGAGAGCATGCTCCTTCATGAGTGTGATTATGCGCTATATAAATCACTTGTTTATTTTTATTTCATATTATGATGTACTCACCTGTGTCTGCATAATTTAATAGAGATGTAAAACAGTATTGACCTCAGAATGTCATAAAACAAGAGTAAAACTGTCTAAAATACTACCCAGAAAATTTTGAATGACATTTGATCAGTATTGAAGCAAATGAATGGTTGATTCATCCTCACTGGCGAAGTGGGTAGCCAAATGGTTAGAGAACTACAACCATAGACAGTTTAGTACTTGTGTGATGTAGTGTTCTTCACCTATATGGCTGACTCAAATGGAAGGTTAGAGGTTTGCAAAAGGGAAGGCAGCAAGGGAGAAGAGACAGGCATCACCCTTACAACAAAAAAAAACAACCCTTGACCCAAGATAATGCAGTCTGTGACCCTTACTCCCAACAACCAAAACGTTATGGTTTAACTTTATTTTCATAGCCATAGTTATATTACTGAAAAGTAAATTATTTTAGAGGCTTAAACAGTCTCATTTTTCTTGTCACCTACAGCCCCAGAAGATGTTGCATCACCATTTGCTGTTGCCACAGCATCCTCCCTTCTTGTGAAATGGAATCCACCAGGCAAGCCAAATGGCAATATAACTGGTTACTTTCTGTACCAGGATGGTGAGCAGGTGTATGCTGGAGGGGAACAACAATATCTTGTCACAGGTCTTCAGGTAATCTGGACAAAATCAGTATTTAAGATTTAGAATTTAGTCTGGTAAAATGGTGAATTAACCACTGTAAATCAACACTGCATTATTTTGACAAAACCTGCTTCATGATAAATATTTATACAAGATAAACCAAGCATGGGGTATATTCGTGCACCATACGTTGTCAACAAAAGGCCTTGTTTGCTTGTGTGCAGGTATTCACATCATACCAATTTTATGTACGGGCATGCACCATTGCCGGATGCACAGATGGACCAAAAGTTTCTCTAACCACAGCACAACTTCCACCATCATCGGTCAAGCCTCCTACCTTGCAAGTTTTAGGTGTGTTGTAAGAAATAGTTCACTATGCCTTTTGAGGATGTTTTTTTCCCTGAAGATTGCATTGCCAGCAAGCTCATCATACTAGAGTTAGAATGGACAGAATTGTAACCTTGGCATCACCTAGGCCTGATGTTAGAACAATCTTGGCACTAACTTTACCTAAGTGGTGTGAGAAAATTTGTGGTTTGCAAACTTTTGATCTTCCACATTCTCAGTATTATATTTGGTACAGGGAAGCTGGTGACACACACATACACAGGCTGGCACACCTGTGGACTGGGGGGGGCACAATAGGGAAGGTGTCCAATGTCTGGCGACCCCCTTCCCTACCCCAGGTTATTCCTAGCTAGTGACTTGTGCCCCCTGGTTTTACAGGAGGCATGACCCACTGGTTTTTCCAGCAACCTCGCGACTTGGGTTTTTACAAAGAGAGGGTGCCACCATAGCAGCATGTTATATTCACGAATATTTGGGTTAGGCAAATAAGAGGGAGAAGCAGAAAGGAACAAGGGGATTGTGAGAGAGAGTTGTAGAGGTGGGAGCATCACTGAGCAGTTTAAGGATTTCTCTCGTATGTTTTGCCTTAACTGGAACCATCAACCAGCGTGAGAGTTAAAGCACCTGAAACCCACAAGAGTGTTGACTTATGTTCATTATTGTGGTAAGACTGAGCAAGCAACTTCCATCTTCCTTGTTACATATACCTAGGTGAAGGAGTTGGCAGGTAAAATACCATGTACCCTTGTCATCATGCTGAACCACACTGTACTGTCACCTCTCTCTTTTGGTGGTCATGTTGTCGTCTTTGCTGGTGAGCACTCCTGTTGTTAGTCATTTTCCTAACATACTACTCATAACTTTCATACTCTTACTCAGGCCTATCTATCCTCTAAGGCATCTAACTCCTATAACAACCTTAAACTACTGTCACCTGGTATGATGCCCACTCTACTGTTTCACACTCTGTGTGTGTGTGTGTGTGCATGCACACCAGCATATGCACATGCTGAAGATTGGCGGGGGGAAGTAGTGTGCACATGTGTATCCATCTGTGGATATTGTGGAGGAAGAAAATTGACAATGACTTGTAGAAAATCTCTGGCAAATTATGAATAAGAGAAGCAATATAACTGAAGTTATTGATTTAAAAATACATATAAAATGATTTTTAAAAACATAGAATAAAGCTACATTCATACTTTGTTCTGTTTTCTTCAACATCTGTGTCACCACATTTTGCTGAACAAAATTATTTTGACTTTCTGACCCAGGTACAAAGAGCATTGAGGTGAGATGGGAGCAGCCAAGTCAGATGAATGGGATGCTGGAGCGCTACCTTGTCTTCTTGTCCCGGACAGAAAGCACAAGAGGAAATGCAGTGTACAACACCACAATGCTGTATCCTGAATATATATTAACAGAGCTGTTCGCAGGCACTACCTACTTTATCTCTGTTGGGGTAACTACATACTGAATCATTGACATCTTAACCTAAGAAGCACTTCTTTTTTAAATTTTTTACTCATGTGCTTTGTTTGAGGAAAACTTTTTCAGGTGTTAATGTAAAGCTTCGATCAAATTCAGAAAAAGCTTTCACACTATAGAATATAGACTATAGAGTAGTCTTATCAGCACCTGACGTACCATTGCCTATTGCTTGTGTAGGCCTGCACTGGAGGTGGCTGCACAGTCAGCAATGCCACTTCTGCCACTACAGCAGAGAGTGCTCCAGATGGAGTCACTGCTCCTGTGGTAACCTCGCCTAGCCCATCGCAGTTGCTAGTCACTTGGCAAGAACCTGAATTTCCTAATGGTCTGCACCTTATATTAAGATAACATTTTAGTTAGTCTGTTTTATTTTAAAATATCTATAATTATTGAGTCATTTTCATATTACTTTTTACATCTATTCAATGCTTCAATCAGTGTTTGTATGTTACTGCAAAATGTATAGACTGTTTTCATGTTCTCCATTATAGCATTTCTTATATTAATATCTTTTTGTATTTCAGGTCGAATCATCAACTACGATCTTTTTCAAAATGGAATCATTGTAATAAGTGGCATGGTAATGAATTATTCAACAGGGGGCCTGTTACCATACAGCCGCCATTTGTTCAGGCTTCGAGCCTGCACTCTCCAGGGTTGTGGTTACAGCCTGGAGGTAAGGGATTGAATTTTTCCAGCTATTTCAGATTTTTTGAAATAAATGTTCTCTTTAATAAGCATTCTTAGATCAAAAAGTGAAACAGTTGTGAATGAATGCTATTTTATGTTTAAACTATTCTTTAACTGTTTTTTAAAGTAATGTAAAATAATAGAAAAGTAACAAAAATCTGGCTTGTTAGTTGATATGCGTAATGATAGAACCTCGGCTTTTTAAAACCACATTGCAATAAATGAACTCTGGATTGTCTGTGCACTATCTAAGGTGGAGGCAAGAACACAGGAAGCCTCACCACAGGGTCTTGTAGTTCTTGTTGCCTCTGTTGTTGATGCTCGTACAGTCAACGTGTCATGGACACAGCCTGCTCAGGCCAATGGATTCCTTTATTTCAATGTCTATTTTGAGGGATTGTTCTATGCCAATCCAGGTAATAATAGTTATAGTAAAGGGCTTGAAGTTTGTGTGCATGCAATTTTTTTTTAATAAGTTCTATAGCTAAAAAATATATAGATATATCTGCCATCAGCTGACAGAAAATGTTTGTGATAAACACATTTTCTTTCCGACCTCTTTTTTGGTCTCTTATTGGTATCCTTCCCTGTCTCCTTTATATTCTGATGTATGTGGAATGCAAAGATCGATGACTTTATATGATGTATAGCTGTTTTTCTGCTTATCATAGCCTATTTCTGCCACTTTCAGTATCTTCTCCCAGTATTTAAACTCCACTCTAAAATATCCTTTTAATGAATCTTTGGACTAAATGTAAGTTTGTTATTTTGATTTTTGTTGTTTTTTGATTCCATATTTTTATTTTTTTCCTGTAGAAAACCTTTTCATCATATAATTTTATATTATAAACCAGAAGCTAATGTCATATTAATTGTCACAACTTTGTAAATACACACGATATTCTTTTGAACAGGTGTTTGGAATTATACTACAGTCCAGAACCGCAGCAGTTTGTTACAACAGACAGTTTCAAACCAATACTTTGCTATTACTTCTCTCATCCCCTTGTCCGAGTATAAGATCCAGGTGAATGCCTCAAATTCCAAAGGCTTCATACTGTCCAATGTTGTACCTGTTGTGTTGCCTCCTGGATGTGAGTATTTTCTCTCATGCTAATACTCAACCATATGATCGAGCTCCTTTAAGGTTTTTGTGTTAAAACCATCTTTAACTGGGCCTTGCAGCTGAAAAAAGACCAGCTAAAAGCGAAAGCACTCTAATGTTGAAGGAAAATAGAATGAAAAGTGGAAGCATAATGTGAATCTTTTACAACAGCTTTCAATATAGAAATGCGCTATATAGAGAACCTTGGGAAAAAAACATAAATTGGGAACAAGCATACTTCCAGCCCCTCTTCCACCAGATCAAGCATCCAAGTACTCGATTGAGAAACAGTCCTGAAATTCTGCCCAGAGTTTAAAATCAATCACTAATTGGATTCAGAAACTTATTAACTAGTGGAAAAGTTGGCTGACTCACCTGCTTACAATTTTAATTTTTTTGTCCTGGCTTATTTAGCTCCAGATGGTATGAAGCCACCAGTCATAGTTTCAGATTCTTCTACCAGTCTGCTGGTGATGTGGAATGTGGTGGGCCGCCCCAATGCAAAAGAGGATGTGGCATATACAGTCCAGTTCAGACAACGAGAGACTGACATTATCCAAAAGTTAGATTTTTAAACTTAATTCTGCTTGAGCCTGACATACACATGCATGTGCTTGTACACTTGCTGTTGTCTATAGAATGGTCGTAGACTGTGTTTGGTTCATGTATTTTGCTTCAGAGCATCTTTATTTATGTTACACATTATAAGATATATTATTGGGGGCTTTAAATTTTAAAAGAGATCTATGCAAAAAAAGGCAGATATTTTGACATCACTGTCAGGAAGTACCCTAGCTGTGAGAAAGTGTGTGTGTGTGTGTGTGCACATGCTTGTGCATGTCTGCATGCTTGTGTGAATCTTCACTGATGCATTTGTTTGAATGTGTAAGGGAGATAAGTGGGTTTATATGGAGAGATTGTCAGTTAGACTGGTTGCTCCTAATCTCAAATAGGTTTTATCTTTTGCATAACTGATTTTATATGATTGAATCCGGATCATTTTTCCCCCCTTTGCAGTGACTTTGGCCCAACAACCACTCTGTCATACAAGAAAACTAATTTGATGCCATACACACCTTACCAGTTTCGACTTCAGGCCTCAAACACCTATGGAACAGCACTATCACTATGGGTTGAGCAGACAACCCAACAAGACAGTGAGTTTTTTTTTTAACATTATTTTTCTGTGAGTTTTTGAACATTATTAGAGCGTTTGAAACTTCTTCTTTTCAAGATTGCAGATTATATCTAAGGACTCTTACAACGTTTGTATTATTTTGCTAGATAATCTTTTCTTTGTCCTTTTTCAGAACCACTTGGTGTTAATCCCCCACAACTAGCTGGCATTCAAGCTAGATATATTAACTTGACATGGACCTCACCTACTAGTCCAAATGGAATTATTACAACATATAATGTGCATCAGAATGGAGTGCTGAGGAAAGTGGTAGGTTGTTAAGTATTTTATCTGATTACATCTGATCGATGGAGCTATAAACTTGCCAATGATGCCGTTGTTAGCCAAGACATAATTTTCATGGCTTTTAAAAATAACTACAAATGACCAAGAACATGCTAATTTTGAACAAGGTTTTCTCATTGAAAAATATCAGCATATGGCCATGTATTTTTTTTAATATTAGAAAATATGATCCAAACAGGACAAACAAATTGGGATCAAAGATGTTCGGACTCAGAAGTAGAATTAGCATTATGAGAAGCACATTTATATCAACTTAGAAGAAAAAAGCTTTAGGAAATACTGAGGCAGCCAAAAAACACTAACACACATACAGCGCATGAACTTTTTGCTTGACTTCATGTACCCTTACTCTGATTTTTCATTTCCTTTAGATTTCATAATAGAATCCATACAGTGTATTTTCAAAGCTTGATGCTGACTGTCAACAGCTAACAGGAAATGTGACAGCATACCAGGCAGATGGATTAACACCTTACCAGCAGTACAGCTTTCAGATCGAGGCTTGCACAACAGTTGGTTGCACCAAGAGTATGTCCTCAACTGAGGTTCGCACACCAGAAGCAGGTAAACAGTAATGATAAAGCAAAGTACTGAAGAAATGGTGTATAGTTGTTCCTTTGCATGCTGATAAAGCAGATCTCCAGAATAGTTTTAAATGGATAAGAAAGCAGGTAAGGCTATATCAGGGCAAGGCAGCCAGCCCTGTAAACAGATGCTACATGCAGAGAAAGGATAAGAAAGAAACACATTAATAATAATAATAATAATAATAATAATAATAATAATAATAATACAGTTAATAATACATTTATTGAAAATATTAACTTTTATTTTCTATTCAGAAATAGACTGTGATTTTTTGTCTCAGTTCCTGATGGAATAGGACCACCAGGTTTAAGGTCTGTAACTCCAACGATGATAGAAGTCACATGGCTGCCTCCAGCTGGACCTAATGGTGTCATCCAGATCTATGTTCTGGAACGGAAATTAGCAGACAGCAGTGACCCTGTAGTAGTGGTGAACACATTTCAGCCAGCTGATGCCAAAGCTTACATAGATGAATCTGCTGCACTGCGGGCTTTTACAAGCTACAGTTACCGCATCAAGGTGGTGAATGGTGCAGGCACTGGGGAGGGACCATGGGCAAACGTGACCACAGCATCATCCAGTAAATGTTGGCTGTCAGCACTTTACATCTGGTGTTAATTGTTCAGTGCAATTGTTTTAGTCTGTAAATCATCATAAGCAAGTACACTTTTTGAGTGTTTTGATTGGCATCTGATTGGACAGGTTTAATTTGATCTTGATGATCTGACATATTTGTTGTATGTGTGTGTTTTTTTAAATATATGGTAGTTACTGAGTTTTCTAAATGTCAGCAAAACTAAACAGTATTTTTTTCAGAATGATACCAACATTTATTTAGCAGTTCATTGTATGATACTGCAACTTACATGTACATCTGAGAGAAAGTAGGAGTAGGGGCAGGAGGAAGAAAGAGAGATACCAACAGATGGGGACTATCCATATCACTATGTGTGTATAGGTACATATCATATGACACTTATCAGGTCAATCAGAAAATGTTTTTATTACAGAGCCTGCTGGACTTGCCTCCCCTGTGTTGACTGTGAAAGGGTCTACATCTATTCAGGTCAACTGGTCAAGACCACAGCTGCCTAATGGCATAATTGAAGAGTATTTCATACGTTGGTCAAACCAGCAGAAAGAGATTCGTAACTTCACCTCACTTGTTGCTTATCTTGAGGATCTGGTCCCCTATACCACCTACTCCGTCACAATCACAGCCTGCACTAGTGAGTGCAATATTTGGTGATTTCATGTCAGTCTAATGCAGAAGTACATATTTCTGAGTCCACTGAATCACATAATAAACATTTGATTCAAAATTCTCATTATTACCCATTCATAATGTGTAGAGCTTTGACTGTTCTTAAACCCACTAGTGTGACTTCAGTCATACAGAATTACAAACTTAGAAACATCCTGTGAAGGCATAGAAGATTAAAAAGAAAGAGCAAGAACATATTGCTTTTGGAAGGCCTAGTCTGAGCACATGGCAAGAATTTGTTTTCTTATGTGTCTTTTTGGCAATAGCCTTTTAATACAGTTGATAAAATTCACAGTCTGCAGTACAAACTATGTTGCTGGTCGTTTTATTTGAATCATGTGCATTTTAGAAATGGACATCATGTTTTAGCATTATGCATATGTTGAGTTAGCTTTCCAGTTTTTAAAAGCTGGCTCCATGATTTTGCCATCATATTTGTGGTTCAGTGTACTCTTGTGTTTCATTATATAAAGATTTGTCATGAAAAAATATAGAGAGTGCTTACCATAGCATGCAGCATATGCACAGGTGGAGGATGCACACAAAGTCAATCAGTAAATGCAACGACAGACCCAGCCATCCCATCAGGTCAAGCCCCTCCGATACCACAGGCCATCTCACAGTCAGCAGTCTCTGTTCTTTGGACACCTCCAGCCAGCCCCAATGGACCAAACATACGATACGAACTGTCAAGGAAAAAAGTACGACAGCCCCTGGACAGTGAGTAGCAGCACACAAATTAAACAATATCTGGTGAAAACCATTCTTTTTCGAGTGCTATTCACAATTATTTATAGAATGAAAATAGTAATGTTTGTCACAGCACTTTCTGATGTAGTCATATTAAGCTGTCAATTTGTGTATTAGTTACAGCCCAAGACATTGGAGTCTGGCGAAGTGCATACCAGGGAACAGGATTTTTTTATGAGGATGTAAACTTGCCATTGTTCACAACATATGTATATCGGGTCACGGTATTCACTGACATTGGTCAGACAACTAGTGATGACTCACAAGAGGTAACTACTTTTGGTGGCTTCCCTCGGCTGGCTCCCACTGTATCTGCAACTGCCATCAGCCACCTTGAAATCCTGGTCAACTGGACACTGCCTGGTGAGCAACAATTTGAGATGTGATCTGTACATTTATATGACACCTGGAAGTCATTACATTTGCTCCTAAAAATGCCTAATCATCTGGCGATTACTGTAAACAGGAGTTTTTGTCTTATTATGATGAATAAAAAATGGATGAACAGCAATGGCTGAAAGGATAACACCAATTGCTCTCTCTCTCTCTATATATATATATAAATAGTTTTATTTCTAGCAGTTTGAAGATTTGGACAATTTGGAAGATTGAGTCTGACCAAGTTATATGTGACATTTTGATTATAGTCTCTGTCTGTGTTTAATCATTAAATTTAAGGTTTTTTTCTTGGGTGAGTCACATCATATATATAGTGTTAAGTGTGGTAGATACTTGCCTTAATTTTCTTTATCATAAAAAATGTGACAAGCTCTATCCAGAAGCTATTCAACCATTTTAAATATCTCAAGAACTAGTCACATGGCCTTGAGCTAGTGTCAGTCAGAGGAGATCTTACTGCTTATGCATGAACAGTTACTCTATTTAGAGCTAATTGTATACTGTATTTTTAGTCACTCTTTCAATTAGCAGTGAAATTGATCACTAGTTTCTCAGTTCACTTGGGTCAACAGGCAGCAGATAAAACTGCATTTGTGATATATTTCTGAAGTCCTTTTGTTTTAAATTTTAAAATTCACATGTATCCTTGAAAAAAACCTGCTTATTATATGATGACATCATCATCCATCCATCAATCATCCATCAGTCACCAGCTGTCGACCACCATCCATCAACCATCATCGATCATTATCCAGCAACCATCTGTCATTATCATCCATTCATCATCCACCACCATCATCATCCATCATCCATTACAGTGTGAACTATATGACTTTATATCCCAGATCCAGTGGCCCTGCAGGGAGATGTAGAGAATCTGACACTGTTGGCTCAAAGTGTGCCAAGAACCGTAACAGTGTATCCTGAAGTTGATTCAAACAGGTTTACTGTCCAGAATCTTCTACCACACACAGATTTCACCATCACCCTAACAGTCACAATATTTGGAGGAGCGTCTATCAACAGCACACCATTAACTGTCACAACACTTGATGGAGGTAAATCTTTGACTTAGTTCTACCTGCAGGCAGGCTGGTTATTCCAGAAAATAGCAATATTTTTCACTTGATTTGATTTCATCATGTTTACAAGGGCAGTTATAGTTTTCACAGTCATGAAGTCTAACACCAAATTTTGAAATCTAGCAGTTTGTGTTTGTTCCAAATGATTGTTGTATAGTTATTACATTTTTTGCTTTTCTTATCATCTTACATCAGGTTTGTGTATTGATTCCATCAGCTGAATATAATTTTCTTTACCTTTGTTTTCTGTATTCAGCTCCATCAGGGATGGACCCACCTGTCTTGACAGTTGTCAACAATAATGCCATGAGAGCAGCTTGGACTGAGCCTCGGAATCCCAATGGACAGATTACAGCATATAATGTTATTGTAAACGGAAGAACTATTCCAACTGGCATGACACAGCCAGGGTCGATAGTCCTGACTGACTTACATCCATACACTGTGTATGAAGTGAAGGTAAGTAAGTAAGCAGACATGAAGTATTTGCTTGTGCTTATGATGCATATACTGATATAGTCTTGCATATATTATTAATGTATTTTCTTTTCATAGAGGCAAACCTATACACCTGCTTAAACATAAATTGTTTGAAAACTGCAGAGAGAGCTTGATCATTTGAGTATCACTGCTTAGATTTTTTTTCTTTGTTCGTATCAGATAGAGGCTTGCACAGTGTATGGTTGTTCCCAAAGTGAAAGTACATTCGGTACTACTGCTGAAGCCCAGCCTTTGGGGATTGTTTCCCCAACAGTAACACCTTCTAATGCCACAACAGTTTTGGTAACATGGAGCCCACCTTCCAGCCCAAATGGAATCCTGCTGCGCTATGAACTGTGGAGAAAGGCAACTGACTCCTGTGGAGATGTGTAAGAAGTATAAATGTCCATAAAATATCAGCAAATTCAAGTATTTATGGAAACTCTCAAGTATTAAGATTATGTTTAACCTTCATTTCAAAATAGAAGATAATTTTTAATTTCATGTAACCTATTTTTCAGCTCTCCCTTGATGGTTTTGTCACAAGAGAAGCATTGTACCTATGTGGAGTGCAGCTTTTTTGAAAAGATTTGTGGTTCACAGTGCTTCACTGGTGCAAAGGTAGCAGTGATCGTATATTGTATAAAGGTAGCAGTGGTCATATAATGTATTAAGGCTGTCACTCATGTCCATCCAGTCCCACTCCTGCAGTCACCACACACAGACGATTGGCTATTTTGATTTTGTCTCAGGCTCTTTTTCTGTTTGTTACAACTGTGTGCAGGGTTGACTGCGCTGCCGTGATATAGCAGTAGCTCAGCTTTATTGTATCCCTCACCTGATTGTTGCTAGCTGCTGCTAGTGTGACCGCTAAGCAAAGCTAACTCCCACAGCAAACTTTCACAGTCTCGAAGACAGACTGTACACAAACCCAAGTCTGTACACCATGCAGCTTAGTGTACACAATGAGGCTATCTCAGTCAGCAAAGCTGGTTTGGCACTCTGGGGCTAGTTGCACAACACGTTTCTAAACCTTAAAACAGTTCTAAAGAGGCAAAATCTCTTCTAAGCCATTTTGACTCTTTGCAGAAAAACATACAAAAAATTGTACTGACAGGACGAAAGTCAGACTTAAACAACTTTATCATACATAAAGCAGTTTTAGTTTTAAAAATTTTAAAATTGTGGTGTTTACTTTAAACTAATTATCTAAATAGAGTTGGGCCTAAAAGTGTTTACAATTAGAAATGTGTTGTGCAACTGGCCCCTGAATGACAAGTGCTCATAGCGTGACTTCCTATCTTCTCATCCTGGCTGTTAATTAAGGTACACTTCTAAACTTTCTCTTGGCATAATGCTGTGATTTACTTCTCTTTGATACCCACCGGGAGGCTACAGTGTCATGGGTGATTGACCTATTGGGGCTGCTTACACACTTAATAGGCCAAAAAGGCTCCACACTGCAACTGACCTGTCAGAAAAATGCTGACATATACATGCTGACATCAAAACCAGCCTCTATCAGTAGTGTAGCTTCATATTCCGTTCTCTTTCTCATTCTCCTCTACACCCTAAAACCTATAATACAGCTAGATTGCCACATCATTTGAAGGTTGGGATTGAAAGTGAACGATGCATTCATCACCACTTGTACTATCTTAAAATCCTGCTTTTCCCTCTAAGAGAGAGCACAGCCACATAGGCTGAATGCAAGTAATCATAAGGCAAAGATGAGTAAAACAATTGATTAAATCTGCCAAAGGACATGTGAACATGATTGTAGAAAGTGAGTCATAGTTGGATGAACAGATGATGCCAGAAACTGATACTAGTGAAAATGAATGAAATGACATTGCATCGATTGTTTTACAATTTGTGGTTTTAATTGGTTTTAGAGAAAAACATTTCAACTGCAAATTTATTTCATTTTGCTTCCTTCACTTTCATACCTTTCTTTTATACAGATTTGCTGTAGTGGTGTACTTTATGATATGATGACAAACTACAGTTGCTGTGGTGCTAAGTATTTGCTGAAGCCATCTTCCAGTGCTGTATGCTGTTCTGGAAAGTTTTATGAGCCTAAACAAAATTACAAATGTTGTGGAAATAGGTAAGCAATCTTGTTCTTAGTGAAAATAGTAATTGTTGGATAGTCTTACAACCACACACACTATAATTACTGCTCAGCTGAACATTGAACAACTTAGATAAAAAGTAACTAATCTCTGGAACAAGGATAAATTATTTGAACTTTTTATCTGCTGCAATGTCAAAAAAGAAGTGGTGCTGCATCCGCAAATGTGCAGATTTTGTCCTTGACGTAATAGACGTCAACCCAAATAGCTCCTAGCACTAACCATCCCTACAGAAGAGTAAATGGAGTTCGGTAAAATGTCAGTCAGAATAATAACACTGTAGCCAGCACACAGTCTCAATGTCTGAGAAAATTGCAACCTATAGAGTCTTCATTAGACTTATAAACAGAATCATAGATTAAGACGTGTCAAAATGATTTCCGTACAGGTATACCCAGGTATTGTCAGGTGAAGTATGTTGCGCCTCTACTTTAGAAGACAGAGTTTCTGTGGGACTTGGAGACTCTTGCTGTGCTGGTGTCCCTTATTCTGTCTCAGGAGCACAGATCTGTTGTGGTGGTGAGCTGCTTGTGAAATATTTTCTGTAGAGAAGTTTCCTTATGTCGTGCTCTAAGTTTCATGATTTGCAGCATTATTATTATTATTATTTTTTTTTGCTATGGCTTTCAGTTTATCATTCTGACCTTACATCACATACTTTAACTTTTCTCTCCTGTTATTATCAACTTAGAGTTGAACATGAAGGGGTTTATGTGTGATGGGAAGGTGGGAGTGGGAGAGAGAGAGAGTGTGTGTATGGTGGAAGAAGTGGACAGATGTGTGCAGGTGTGTCCATGCTCACAGTTAGTATATTATTAATATTCATGCATTCATACACAACTGCTTAATGTCTGTTGATAACAGGTCTTCTACAACCTGGGTACAAGCGACTGTGCTGTGGTGGTGAGGTTGTCAGTAACCAGACGAGATGCTGTGGTAATAGCACAATGGGGCAAGCCTACCTGCCTCAGTCTGGCTATGACTGTTGTGGCCAGGTGTATGCCCAAGTTGATACATCCCTCTGCTGTAGAAGTAGCACAGAACAAACAAAGGTACACTTTCTTGCTTGTGGGCTGAGCTTTGCTGAAGTTCCAAGAATAAAATTGGTTTAATATAACACTGGCATAAAAACAAATATTTATCATGAATCAAAATGTGAGAAATACATCCAGAAAATTTGAAAAGCTGCTCAAGAGAAAATGTGCCAGCAACATTTTTATGTGAGCATAGCATCTTTTGTTTTACAATTATACCTCATTAAATTTTATGTAATCAGTTGAACTGTTGTTTGAATGTTTCATCTCATGCTGAAATTATTGTTTGATAATTTTGTATTTGCAGCATTTTGGAAGTTTCAGAAATTTGTTTCACTTCAGGACTTAAAGACTGTGCCAGAATATATTATTTTTTCACATGATAAATCACATGAAATAGACATTTATAGGATCTAAAAATTTAATAACCATATTCTTCAAGAACAGATTAAGTTCAGATACCAAGGTATATATGTTTATGTAATTGTCTGTGTTACAGATCCATTACTATAGTAGCAGACTGGAAAAAGAGGCAGCCAATGTGAAATGCTGCGGGCTGGAACCAGTATCAGCCGCTCTAAGCTGTTGTAACTATGTTGGTTACAACCCTTCAACCCAAACTTGTGCTGACCGCTCATCTTTCAGCCAGAGTAGTGGTGTGTTGCTTGATTGTTCTGAATTTTGTGGACTTATAAGTATTTTTATGTGTTTATAATGCCATTGCAATCTTTTCCTTAGTGCCCTATGGTACTAAATCTGTCTCTTCAAGCATGTCACATTTGGTGAAGTAGCTGTCTTGTTAACATGAATCTGGCCATGAAAATGCTCAGTTTACATCAAATCTAGTTTAGTCATTAAATATTGTCACTGTATGCTTTCTCTGCATTGACTACAACCAAAGAATAGCATTTAATAGAATGTTTTTGTGTGTGTGCAAATGTGTGTGTGTGTGTGTGCATGCACACATGAGCGTGTGCATGTGTGGATGCATGCATGTGGGCTGTCAATTACATTTACATGTGGGCTGTCAATTTTATGTCTGCCTTTCTGTGCTTAAGAAGTTGTGCTTTAAAAATTTTGTCTCAGGCTGTGGAAAAGGTGTTGTATGTCCAGCATCCCAGCAGGCTTCAGCCCTGTGTGACAGGTGTGACTTTAACACCATAACTATGCAGTGTGGTGTTGTGCAGGGGGATCTTAACGTGAACACATCAGCAAATTCTTCCTGTACATATGCAGAGGAGCGGGTGTATACAGGCTTGGCTCTTTCATACACAGGTAAACGATTAATGATCATGAACTTGTTTTGTTTTTATTTCACAGCATGTCACAAGGACAAAAGATGTCAAGTAAGTGATCAAAAATCATGTACATAGAATTTTTAAAGTTTAAACTTCTTTGTTCTTGCTCATACCCTCAAGCCATGAGATTGTTTCCCCTCTGTTTAGTAATAGTGGCAAGACCTTTTTATTTCTTGCCAGACTCAAGTGATTATATACTTCCTTTCTAGTTCTCACATTTAGCACATTCTCTAGCTCTCAAGGATGTCCTCATTGAGGTCAAACTTCTTCACTTGGAGGGTGGGGGAGTAATCCATTGCTGTGCAGCTTCAGTGATGGAAACTATATTACTATCCCATCTGACATAATGGAAAGTGGTAGTGCCCAGTATGTGAAACCAGTTCACAGGCTAGATGACCTTGCCATGAATGAGAGGGTCTATAGTGGGTCTTTCTTCTTTTGTCAATCTACCATCATCTCATGGGTACTACACAGTCCTTAGTGAAGATACAGTAAAGGAGAGGAGACAAACAGCTATTGACCTGCATGTCGACTTGAAACAGGCAGTTGTTGACTCTCTGGGGGCTTGTGATTTCAGATGCAAACTTGGCCCCATACACTGAATACAACTACTCTGTATGGGCAGTCAACAGTGCTGGGAGCAGTAAAAGTCCTTTTGTTTCTACCCGCACTCTGGAGGCTCCACCGGCCTTTGTTCAACCTCCAACAGCAAAGGTGGAACCAAGCCAACTTTACATTATCAGCTTGTCTTGGAAACCTCCATTACAGCCCAATGGTACTGTCTTGCTGCTTTTCACTCATTCTGTTGTGATGATCTATGCTGTTCTACAAAGCTTCTCAAAACTGCAGCAGTTTTATGCATGTTAATGTAGTATTGTTTCTTTTCACTGTGAAGAATCGAGTTGACAACAGTTTTGTTTGGTTTGATACCAGATACACTGGCTATTGCATCTGACATTATTTATTTTTCTATTACAGGAACATGGCATTGACTTTTTTATGCCAAGCCTGAAAGTGTGAAATCATTTATTTCATCTTGTTATGTCACAAGCACAATCACATGTTATCTAGAATTGTCATATGGTTCCACACAGAAGGAGTTCATGTGATCAAAAATTGAAATTAAAATTTACTGTGAGCTTTACAGTAACAAGTAAAATAGGCAAATGAATTACAGTGCAAGGATGTTAATTGCCTCAGATATTTTGTTCTTATGAGATTTTTCCATGTGTCAGGTTGTAAATTAATTGAATGCTCTGCTTTCACAGGCAACATCACTCAATACATGTTGTTACGTGATCATGTGGAACTCTTTCGAGGTCTTGAGCTGAACTTCACTGACGACAGGAATGTACTGCCTTACAGAAGTTACAGCTACACTCTGTCAGTCTGCAACAGTGCAGGCTGCACAGACAGCAGCACGGCAAGTATTGTTTGCCATCTTAACCTCAAATGTAGATTTTTCATTTGAAGATTTGCACAACTAAATCTGTTGCTAATGTTGCTGTATATTCGATTTTTGTTGTCGAAACAATGCCTTGCATTTTTTTTATTTATTGATTGATTTTGTTCATGGTTTGCTGGTCCAGGTGACAGTGGCCACTGCTCAGGGTATCCCTGAGGATATTTTGGCACCAGTTGTAGAAGTAGTAAATGCCACCAGTTTAAGTGTTACTGTGCAGTCACCTGGTCAACCAAATGGACAGGTGCAACTATATACAGTGCTGGTATCTAGTCTCACTCAAACATATAGTGTGTCCTCTCCACAGACTGTGCTGGTCACAGGTGAGTGAGAAAATATTCTTGTTAGATGGCATCAAAGTTCTACCTTTTCCATCTTAATCGATGCTGCATGATCGTTTTTTTTACGTAAGATGCTTTTTGCTTATTGGTCTCATTCCTGCCCTTTGAAACATTTCCTAGTTTGTTCTTACTAACACATGATAGTAAGATCCTTCTAAAACTTTTCACCTGTGAAATTTAATTTTAAGAAGATGTTGCAAACTATCATCTTAGTTTTTTTAACATCAACCTGTCTTTTCTGCATATTTAGTTAATTTTGAGTGGGAACTAAAACATGTAAAGTATTTTTCCTTCTGCTAGGTTTGAAGCCTTTCACCTCCTATAATGTCACGGTGAAAGTTTGTACCCAGGCAGGGTGTGCTGACAGTCCTACCACCATGGTTACCACTGCAGAAGCAGCCCCCGAAGGTATCCTGCCTCTGTTCAGTCTGCTGACATGAGATCGAACAGTTTTTTTTTCTTCCATCAGTTAGGTTTAGCTTCACTACAAGATACTAACTTCCCCAAATCTGAGTGAATATAGCTTCTTTCTGCTCCAGCCAGATGAGACAGTGCTTTTCTCACTTATGTATGGAAAGAAGTCACATCTTTGATGCAAAGTTTGAACATGATAGTCATTGCACCTGCTTCACTCCCTGAGGCCTTCAGCAAGTTTTTTGTCCGGAAGATTCTTGACATTCGGCTTAAACTTGATCAGCTGCCTGTGCACAATCCCGCTAGCCACATTGACCATCTGGCAAGGCCACAGTGCTCTTTTTCTTCCTTTCAGCCGATCTCGGAAAGCGAGCTTAAGACCATGATACTCCAGTCAAAATCCACAACCTGTCCACTGGACCCAGTTCCCACCCCTCTACTGGTAGACTGTCTTGACGTCCTACTTCCTGCCCTAACAGAAATTGTAAACGACAGCTTGACTTCTGGCATTTTCCCTTCCACCTTTAAAACAGCCTTAGTGAAGCCGCTGTTAAAAAAGCCTACCCTCGACATCAATGTATTAGACAATTACCGTCCAGTCTCAAACTTACCATTTCTGTCTAAAATTCTTGAGAAAATAGTTCTCAAGCAACTTCTATCCCATCTGAACTCTGAAAACTTGATTTCTCCCTCACAGTCTGCTTATCGCCCTTTTCACAGCACTGAGACTGCTCTGCTAAAAGTGACAAACGACATTTTGTCTGCTCTGGATAGAGGTGACATCTCTTTTCTCACCATGCTAGACCTGTCTGCTGCCTTTGATACCATAGATCACACTACTCTCATTCACAGACTCAGTACTCTCTATGGCATCTCAGGCTCCCCACTCAGCTGGTTTCAGTCATATCTCTCAGATAGGACTCAGTCAGTTATAGTCGATGGCTGCGTGTCTGCACCTGTGTCTATTCACTCAGGGGTCCCACAAGGCTCAGTACTTGGTCCCATCCTCTTCATCTTATACTTGAAGCCACTTACCACTCTAACTCAATCTCACTCTATATCCCATCAATCCTATGCTGACGACACCCAGCTATATACCAGTTGTTCTCCTTCTCAGGCTCACACTACTATCCAGAGCATCCAAGATTGTATCTCGGATATTAGGCTATGGATGACCCACAACAAGTTAAAGCTGAATGACGGAAAAACAGAAGCTTTACTTTTTTCAAAGAGGAGAGCCAGAGTTCACCCTTCACTGCCTGTTTCTGTTCGGGTTGGCAATGCCGATGTTCGTTTTGTAACTTCGGCACGTAATTTAGGTTACATAATGTCTGCTGACATGTCTCTTATAAACACGTCTCTCACATTTGTCGATCTGCATACTATGAGCTCCGGAAGATCAGCTCCATTCGCCATACTCTGTCCGTCTCAATCACCAAAATTCTTATCTGCTCATTTATTCTGTCTAAATTAGACTACTGCAACTCTCTTCTTGCTGGCTGTCCTCAATACCTCCTTGATAAGCTTCAGAAGGTCCAGAACTCAGCTGCTCGTCTCGTTTTTCGGACTCGCAAACATGATCATGTCTCACCACTTCTTCGCTCTCTTCATTGGCTACCAGTTAAAGCTAGAATAGACTACAAGCTCTCAACTCTCTGCTATGGTTTCTTCGCAGGTCACTCCCCCAGCTACTTTAATGAAATCTTGTCTGTAAAAACTCCTGCCCGAAACCTTCGCTCCTCATCTGACTCACGCATTTTATCCCTCCCTCTCACAGACAGTCACATATGGACAACGGATGTTCTCCTTTTGTGCTGCTCAGCAGTGGAACTCTCTACCACATCATATTCGCCACTCAGCATCTAAGGCCGCTTTCAAACGCTCTCTTAAAACATATCTTTTTACAAAATACTATTCCTGACTTGTACCCCATCTTTATGTTGTCCAGTGTCCCTATGTGTACCTCACTGTCTACTGGTTGTTATGTTTTCGTTCTATCAAATTGTACTGCGCAGAGAGTGCGATCTATCCTATTCGTGATTCTGCGCATTATAAGTTCACATTATTATTATTATTATTATTTCTAAATATAATGTATGTTGAATACTAAGTGTGAGAGTCCAAACGTATCTTCTGCCCACAGGAGTGACAGAACTAAAGGTTGTAATAATAATAAAGGGAATTTATATAGCACATTTTCCTGCTGAACAGAAGACTCATCTTTACACAGGAAAGGCTATTAAAAGAGAGACACCATTCATATAATGCAAATACTGACACGGATCAAAACATGTCAGTAAACAAACAGATACACATTAACAGACATTGACACAAGGCAGTAAAACTTGCACACTAAGTATGCCAGATCACCTCATCATAAAAAAAAATTATCAAATAATGTGAGTAGCAAAGAGTTTGAGGTAATGCATACAGGAGGTACACAGATTCATATTTCAGCATCACACACTAGAGATCTGACTTCTTTTTACACCTGAATGTTTGATTGCTTGTATCACATGAGTGTCTGACAACTAGTATCATCTGAACGGAAATTATTTTTGCATACTTTCGGAATCAGTCTGGAAATGAATGAAAGTCAGTTGAGTGAGTAGATTTCAGTTGGGTATATCTTTATGGCATACCTCATGTTGCCATGTAAATCTTCAATCTTTAAGACGGTGAAACTGTTGGTGCAGAACGAGTAGATTCATAATGCTTCACAAAAGAAAAAAAAGTTGATAAATGTTGAACACTAAATGTGAGTCCACACGTATTTTCTGCCCACAGGAGTGACAGAACCAAAGGTTGTAATAATCAGCAGTATGTTGGTGAAGCTGTTTTGGCGGCCACCCACTATCATGAATGGCCAGCTGTCTGGATACCGCTTGCTGCTGCTCGATGCAAGCATCGAGACAGAGTCCTATTCTGGTATTGAGCTCAACAGCACCGTTGCCAACCTCATTCCTGGCCAGACCTATGGCTTTGTGGTGGAGGCGAGTACAAGAGGGGGCAGCACCCGCAGTGCACAGACAGATGCTACTCTACCTTCCACCACCCCAGCTTTAGTGCCTCCCCCTCACACCGTGTCCGTGCTTAGTTCTACTCAGATCTTCATCGCCTGGTTTGCCCTCACGTCCAAGGAAGGCTCGATAGACCAGTATAGGGTACTGCTGAACATTGGCCAGGAGACAGAAATACAGAAGAGCGTGGGAACTGCACTGAGCACTGTTATTTCAGGCCTCAAGCCGTACACTTTGTATGAGGCCCGTCTTCAGGCGTGCTTACAAGGAGTGCCAGATGGGTGTAGCACTAGCGAAGGTGTGTTCAACCGTACGTTCGAGGCGTCACCCACTGGACAGCCAGCGCCTCTGCTGACAGCGTTAACGTCAAACACTGTCCAGATAAACTGGCAGGAACCAGCAGAACCAAATGGGATCATTACCAATTACCGCATTTTTCTGCGAGCAGACGGACAGCAAGATAGTGAAATCTTCATTAACCAGGTATCTGGAAATGTTTTTAGTTTTGTGTACTCGGGGCAAGACCTCAAGCCATACACCTTCTACCAGTTTGGTATCATGGCAGTTAACTCGCAAGGTCAGACGCTAATAGCCTACTCTACCGTCAGAACTCTGGAGGCACCACCTGTAGGAATGTCTGTACCGCTGGTATACAAGACTGGAGCCTACGGAATTTTTCTGGCTTGGAATCCACCAAGACAACCGAATGGTGTCATATCTTCTTATAACATTTATGCAAGACGGACGAGTGACCCCAGCAGCATTAGCATGTGGACAGTTGGCGGTGGAACCACTGCCACGAGCGTGAGTGGCCTGGAGCCATTCTCCGAGTATATGGTTCGCGTAGAAGCTGTCAATTCTGTGGGAAACGTCTCTAGTGTTGAGGTATCCGTTTCTACTGCCCAGGCATCTCCCTCAGGCCTGTCTGTTTTCCGAGTTGAGAAGATTACTACGGGCACGTCAGTTATACTGGGATGGGATTCACCACTCAAGCCTTATGGAGTTATCACCATTTATAGGATTTACGAGAGAGACTCAGACGCTGCTATTTACAGTGGCCCTGGTTTTGTCTTCGAATTCCGTCACCTGCAGCCTTACACCCAATACTTCGTCAGACAAGAGGTCTGCAATGATGCGGGATGCACTCTTGGAAGTGATCAGGCATTCACGACAGCAGAAATAGCTCCCACTGGCCAGCCAACGCCCACCATGGGCATGGTGAATGCTACTCACGTCTTGCTGAAATGGACAAAGCCTGTCAATCCTAATGGGCAGATAACCACGTACGAAGTGATCAGAAGGAGCACGTCACTTCGCCGCCGAAGGCAAGCGAGCGGAAACAGTTCTGATGGCGAAGTGGTGTACACAACCAGCGCCACCAACCAAGGCACGTTCGAGTACATGGACTCTGACTTGACACCCTACACACAGTACGAGTACAAGGTCCGCGCCTCCAACTCACAGGGCTACACCGAGAGCCAGTGGCAGGCCGTCCAGACCAGCCAAGCACCGCCTGCGGGAGTGGCCGCGCCTGTCGTGATGCTCCTGGAGGGAGAGGTGAACGCTGTCAACATCACATGGACGCCGCCCAGCCAACCCAACGGCGTGCTACAAAGTTACAGTCTGAGAAAGAACAACAGCATACCCTTCAGTATGCCGCTAGACGGACCGTTTTGGTACAGATATGAAGAGCTGGAAGCGTACACTGTTTATAGCTTTACGCTGACAGTTTGCTCGGGAGGGGGCTGCACAAGCAGCGAGCCGTCCATCATCAGGACCAAGGAGGCTGCACCCTATTCTGTTTCTCCGCCCACACTTACCCCTCTAAACTCCTCGGCAGTCAGCGCCAGTTGGATCAGACCTCAGGTCAGCAATGGGGAGATCACTGCGTATCAACTGCGCATGGACGGAAGAGTAGTGTACGAAGGGTTGGAGATGGAGTACACAGTGTCAGGACTTACTCCTTACAAAGATTACTCCTTCACCCTAACAGCCTGCACCAACGGAGGGTGCACGCAAAGCCTCCCTGTCACCGGGCGCCCCGACGATGCCTCTCCCACTGATCTCGATCCTCCCGTCCTGCGCGTGCTAGGCTCCACGGGGATCGAAGTCTCGTGGTCGCCGCCGAGAAACCCTAACGGCGTCATCGCTTCCTACGACGTGCGGCGCGGTGGCCAGCTGGTATTCACCACGGCCGTCAACCCCGCGGCAAGCATCCAGACCACCTACACGGACTACGAATTGCGGCCAGGTGAGGAGTACACCTACACCGTCATCGCTCGCAACAGCAAAGGCAGCGTTGAAAGCCCTCCCGCCAAGGCCCGCACCTACTCTTCCTCCCCCTCTGGCCTGGTCCCGCCCACTCTGGAGCCGCTCTCCTCTACCGCCATCCGAGCTTCGTGGACCCCGCCTATCAACCCCAACGGCAGGATCGCCAACTACAGCCTGTATCGCGATGACAGCTTGGCGTACTCGGGTGGTCCCGATCAGCTGACCTACAGTGTACCGGGCCTCAGTTTCTTCACGCGCTACACCTTCCGCCTGCAAGCCTGCACGGACAGCGGCTGCGCGCTTACCAACCCCGTTACCGCGCAGACGCTAGAGGCAGCGCCAGAAGTACAGGAAGCACCCTCCTTGACGGCCCTGGCAAGCGAGTCCGGGGCCCACCTGGGTGTGCTAGTCACCTGGCGCCCACCTGTCAGGCTAAACGGTGTCTTGCTGAGCTACCAGCTGCAGAGGAGGGTTGTTACGCAGAGTGATGCAGGTAGGTCTACCACGGGAATTAAGGTTTGTTTCCAAGACTGTAATTTAAAGCAAGTACAAAATATTGTGCTGGAATAACGTTTTTTGAGAATAGATTGCGACTACTGTGTGCCGTCCCTTTATGAGCAGGTGAGCTGTACGGGGACCCTGTGTTGGTGTACAATGGCACTAACCTACAGGTGACCGACACGGACCCGCGCGTGGTACCCTACCACACGTACCAGTACATGGTCAGCTCGGCCAACAGCGCCGGTACAGCCAGGAGCCAATGGGCTCGCGTCACCACCAGACAGGCGCCGCCCGCGGCACTTGATGCACCTGTCATCTTGGTGAGTGTACAAGACGCCGGTTCCTCGGGACCAGCACAAGCCTTGTTACATTCAGCCGTACATTCCAGCATAAAAAAATAATTGTAATAATTAGTCCCCATCCGGATATTCCTACTGGGAGACAGAAATAAATGGGAGACAGAGAAAGGAAAAGAGGGATTTGGGAAACTGAACAGAATCGAGAACCGAACTACAAAAGTGATAGCCTTCAAAGCCCAACCCGATCGCTGAGCAAAAACCGCTGGAAACGGAGCACATAATATCACAAAAACATATTCCGGTGGTATTTTATGACAAAGAGGCACGAATGATTTTATATCAATATTTTTCTCTTAAGCAAACCTGGATTTTTCAAGAAAACAGGAAGTGACGAAAGGGAAGTATTTCTAAAAATAGCCCCGTCTGCACTAGCTGAAGTCGAAGAGAAAAGATGCAATCCTCGGTAAAAGAAAACTGACCAGGACACGTAGTGCTGTTGCTGAATGTTCTCTTCGACACTCAGACGGAGTTTGTACTTATTAAGGAAATCCTAAAGATAATGGCAGCAAACGCCAGTAGATTAACTTTGTTCAGAGATAATAATAATAATAATAATAATAATAATAATAATAATAATAATAATAATAATAATAAATGAAGATTTTTATAGCGCATATTCACACTCATAGAGAGCATGCTCTTAGCGCTTAAAACGGGGAAGAGGCGTGGACTAAATGGATAGAACACGAAGGACGGAAGAATAAACGACTACTGACGACAAACAGAAAACAAAGATAGAAAACACAAAAAGGCACCAAGTAACAGGAACAGAGAAAATAGTGATTCTGCAGAGAAAGATGGTAGAAAATTTGCAAGAGCGGGAGGGGGGAGGGTAAGAAGGACGAGCATTGTGTGGACTGTGTTAGGAGTAATGCTCAAGGAAGAGGTGCGTTTTCAGTGCAGATTTGAAGGATTCAATTGTAGGAAGGTGGCGGATATGGAAAGGGAGAGAGTTCCATTTTTTTGCTGCACAGTAGCAGAAAATCCTGTGACCATAGGTTGTTGTTCTAGTGACAGGAACAGTTAGGATACGGTCATCAGAGGAAGAGCGTAGTTGTCTGGTTGGGATGTAAGGGAAGAGAAGTTCCGAGAAATAATCAGGGCAGGAGCCTGTAAAGAAATTAAAACACAGCACAGACAGTTTGTACTGATTGCGAGAACGGATGGGGAGCCAGTGCAGAAAACGAAGGAGAGGAGTGACATGGTACCGTTTCGTGGCTCTAAGCACCAGACGTGCAGCGGAGTTCTGTACTCTCTGGAGTTTCTGAATGAGGGATGAGGGGCAGCCTGCCAGCAAGGAGTTGCAGTAGTCAAGTCGAGAAAGAACAAACGCACAGACAAAAGTGTTGGTAGCGCGTGTAGAGAGAAAATGACGGATGGCACTGATCTTACGAATCTCATAATAGGCAGACTGACAGACAGCTGCTACATGTCTATCGAGTGTCATGTCATCAGTGACAATAAATCCCAGATTCCTAACGGATGACGTGAAGGTGATGTTGCTGTCGCCCACCTTGATGTGATTGGGCAGACTGACCAGCGAAGGTTGATATCTTCTTCTGTAGCACAAGAAGGCTTCTGTTTTATCATCATTTAGTTTAAGCTTGATTTTTACCATCCAGCCCTTGAGGTCGCTAATGCAAGCTTCTAGAGAACTAATAGCAGAGTGAGACTCAGCCGGTGGAGTGGAACAGTAAAGCTGCGTGTCGTCAGCATAGGATTGATGAGAAACCTGGTGAGACTGGATGCATGATGAAAGTGGTTTAGTATACAGGATGAACAGAACTGGGTCAATGTATGTATACAGGTCTCTGCTTTGTTCAAACGTGCCGTGCAAACTTAGTCCCTAAACCGGACTCAAGAATTTGCTCAAAACATTTCAAAACCGATTGTTATCCAGTCACTTATACAGTACAAGCAAGTTTTGGACTTTCAGTAAACCGAAGAAATCTTATTCCTACAGCAGTGCTTACTATACAATGCTTGAAACCATCAAATAAAAAAAAAATTACAGGAGTTTCTCTTAGACAAACACTTTTGAAACGTGTTTACATTTTATTAACAATGGGAAACACATGGGAAAATTAACTGAAATGCGCCCACTTTGTAACAGACAATCAGTAATAACACAACGTAGACTGCAATGTCTGTGATTGTTGCCCATTAAATTTTGATCTGATTGACTTACCAATCTGTTGAATGAATTCAGTTTGGACTATTTAATTATTTTTTTAACTTCGTTCGAAGCTTCTAAATAAAGTTCCAATCTGTAGGGCTGTATTCCAAATTCAGCTGTTTCATTTTTGGGGCAAAAAATCGCTTCTTGAACACGACAACCTGAGCGATGTTTCTTCATTTGACTCGAAGACATGCACACTCGCTGTTTCAAATACTCATGGCGCGTAAGAGAACTCTTCAGTACAGGAGAGTAATTTTTCCCCTCCTTCCTAGTTGCAGGTGAGAATGCCGATGTTTGAAGGCTTATATCTTTAAAATTAAGCATAATTATGTACTCCTATTTTTGGGAATTATTATTTTATAACGAACTTAACGCGATCATAAAGAAAAAAATGTTGCGCTCGGTTTGTCCTTTAATAGTTAGCGTTCCTTGTTTTCGCTACTGAAGTTGCACGAAATGCTCAGAAGCAAAGTAACACAATACTGTAAGTGCAGAATCCTAACTCGCTGATGTTTTCCACAGAGTGTTACGACGACAACTATCACAGTTCTTATCACACCACCAGCTCAACCCAATGGCGTCGTGAAGCTGTACAATGTCTTGGTCGATGGAAAAGTGGTAAGTGGAGCGGGTACATTGAGAATGGGAAGGAGGGAAGAGGCGGAAAATCTTCTGCACCATCCATTTTGATTAATAATGTATTGTCAGTACTAGAATTTTACTATGCGATGAACAATTCGACTATAGAAAATAATCCAGTCTGTGTTTACTATCCGTCATTTAAATATAAGCTCTGTTGTCTTTTAGTTCACGAAAGACAACTCTGACTTTTTGTTACAAATTAGTGTGCTTTTTCTATCATTCAATTTCTGGAAATAACATGTATGACGGTTTTTAATTTCTGGAAATAAACATTTTAGAGTTATTGCTAAGAACAGCGTGTTGAAGATTTTAAGTCCGGTTCAAATCTATTCGGCGTCCTGTTCACAGGCAGCATCGGGCTTGACCCTGCAGCAGACGGCGGGCGATGCTGTGCCCTTGTCTCCATTTACCTCCTACGCCATTCACGTGCAAGCCTGCACCAGCGGGGGCTGCACCAACAGCAGTGGAGTGACTGTCAGGACGACAGCGGCCAAACCCTCAGGCCTGAACCCCATCGTAGTAGTGGAAACCAAAAGCGCTGCTGTGGCTCTAGCGTGGACTTACCCTACCTATTCTAACGGAGTCATTCTCAGGTAGGTGTACAGAAGCGGGGGAAAGGGGGTAAGGGTGGCGCACAAGGAATCAAACATGCTGATACACGAGTGGTAATCACCGATATTAAGGAAGTGTTCACACATTCAATTTTTAACACCTGCGTGTAGCATAGGAAGTGTTTTTGACCCATACGCTAACGTTATTAGTACTGTAAGGGTGTCAGCAGGAAGCGACAAGAGTAGAGATACCAATATAGAAACACTTTCAAACGACTCAAACACAATTAGCACAGAAAACAAGGGAAGAGTGTTGCCTTAGCCACCTGACCCCCTGCAAGTACAAACTCCACGGGACGTCATGTAACACTGTCTACAAAGTCATTACCTTAGTGACACTGTCTACGAAATCATTACCTTAGTGACACTGTCTACAAAGTCATTACCTTAGTGACACTGTCTACAAAGGTATTACCTTAGTGGCACTGTCTACGAAGATTACCTTAGTGACACTGTCTACGAAGTCATTACCTTAGTGACACTCGGTCTACAGATTTATTACCTTAGTGACACACTGTCTACGAAGTCTGGACCTTAGTGACACTGTCTAGAAAGTCACTGCCTTAGTGAGACTGTTTACAGAGTTATTACCTTAGTGACACTGTCTACAAAGTCACTGCCTTAGTGACACTGTTTATGAAGTCATTACCTTAGTGACACAGTCTTAGTGACACTGTCTACAAAGTCACTGCCTTAGTGACACTGTCTCTGAAGTCATTACCTTAGTGACACCGTCTACAAAGTCACTGCCTTAATGACACTGTTAAAAAGAGTTATTACCTTAGTGACACTCTACAAAGTCACTGCCTTAGTGACACTTAGTGACACTGTCTACAAAGTTACTGCCTTAGTGACACTGTCTACGAAGTCATTACCTTAGTGACACTGTTTACAGAGTTATTACATTAGTGACACTGTCTACAAAGTCATTACCTTAGTGACACTGTTTACAGAGTTATTACCTTAGTGACACTGTCTACAAAGTCATTACCTTTGTGACACTCTGTCTACGAAGTCATGACCTGAACGCAGCTAGGACTGCAGATGTAGAGGCTATAAAGCAGCAGGTACCTGTGCGCTATGCATGTTGCAGGTTCGTCGTGTACCGCCGTCTGGCCTGCCCCCTCGCTGAGCAACCTTTCTCTCAGACAGCCTGCGTCCCCGGAGACGCACAGGAGGTGTACCGGGGACTGGACACGATCCTGACCACCAGCGGGCTGGCCTCATACACGGCCTACGAGTTCCTCCTGCAGGCGGAGAACGAGCTCGGCTCCGTCGACCTTCCCGTGTGGGTCAGAGCCGTCACGGCGCCGGCAGGTTTGCGTCTGGACAACCGCTTGCATGAATGGCCTGAACTGGTTGAAAGGATCGTATATGTGTGCTTGACATGCTAAACATAATAATAAACAAGTCATACTAGGACCTTACTTTTTTTAATAGGAATGATGATAATAATATTAAATAGTAATGATAGTAGTAGCAGCAGTAACGTTGTATAGAGCACTTCCCTGCTTAGTGGTGAACTGAATGCACTTTACTAAAAGAGTGGTACGACAAGGGGGTGGGAAACTGGTGTTTTACGCCGAACCAACAACTAAGGCTATATCACGGCAAGGCAGCCAGCCCTGTATACAGATGAAGGCTGGTACGAGAAACAAGTAGAGGAGCGCAGCTTGCAAAACAAAGGGGGATGGGAAGAGGAGAGAAGGAGACTACCTAGATGGTAGAAACAGATGGTGACAGTGCAGCGAGCTTCATTTTCCTTTTTTGCTTGTCCACAGCCCCACAGTACGTGAAGACCCCGGTGTTGACCAAGAACGGCTCCCTGGCTGTGGTGGACTGGACCCAGTCATTCGCGCTGAATGGTCAGCTGCGAGACTACGTCCTTAGCGCAGACGGCGAGGTGGTCAGCAAGGGCATCAGTTCGGTGGGCGGGGTGGAGAGGTTGACCAAAGACAGAAGTGAGTGGTACTATTTTTATATAATTGCGCAGTCAAAGAGGGTTGCGGGATATATGTAGTTTTCACTGTCCTGAATGTCGGGGTCATGCCAAGTAGTTCGTGGTGAGTTTAAGAGCAAACCCTGGTGTTTCTTACTCTGTTAAGGGCTGTTGGAAACGGAGCCCGCGAGTGCAGTCATGATTATTTGACAGTTGTGACACTGTGACACTATCTTTATCCGACAGCTATCACCTTCATCATTCAGGCCGTGACTGTGGTGGGCCAGGCTCAGTCACCTCCCATCAATTTTGATCCTAATGCTGCTAACAACACCGGTAAAGTATCATTTTGTATTCCTCTTGTTTAGTAATTGTCGGATCAGCGAGTGGTTTTTTTTAACTCCCTTATGTTATTCAAGGGCTGTACAGCCATTCTTTGTTCCATAGTTTTTCACTTTCTCTTTGTTACAGAGAGAGAGAGAGTGTGTGTGTGTGGAAGAGAGAACGTGAGAGAGTGTGTGTGAGAGAGAAAGGAGATGGAGAGACAGAAAGAACAGAGAGTGGCTGAGAGAATTAGAGAGAATAGATATTATTTAAATAGGTGTGATGATGATTATTAATATAATAATCTCGTTGTTCTATTTACGACTGTTCAAAAGTGTTCATATCACGAAATCTGTGCTTTTTTTCTTTTTCGGTGCACCATTATTATTATCAGTGGCGTAGGAAGATGCTCGGCTTTGGGGGGGGGGGCAGCACCATGCTGACAATGAACGACGTTCACATTCTTGCCTTCCCAGCATCTTTTTTTTTTGGGGGGGCGGCTGCCCCCCTTGCCTCCCCCCCGGTTCCTACACCACTGATTATATTAAGTACTTATTGGGACGCCATGCTTTCTCTTTGGTGTAGGTGTAACGGACCCATCGCCCACTGCCTTACCCACTACAGACGAGAAGAAATTTTACGAAGAAGTGTGGTTTATCATCATAATCGTCATCGCGGGCCTTCTTATCTTCGCTATTATCATCGCTCTCTGTTTCCGGAGGTCGTACACCCACCAGCCCTACATCCGCGAGCGCATGCCGCTGGAACCGCACCCCGCCAAGTTACCACGTGACCTCTACGTCATCGACGCTCGAGATGGCAGCGTTATCGACGGGGTTCGTATGAGGCTCGTCATTATAAGTATGTTTTTCTGAATAATAACGAGGCAGGAAACGCGATGGATTCGTTAGGCAGTAGGCCTGAGTAGGGTTATATCACATTGATAGTCATGACCATAAAGGTATAATTCCACACCAGATGGGACCCTGTTCACGGTGACATGTTTAGAACTACACCTGTTGGTAAGATGAAAAGGTCTTGAGAGCTGAGAAAGGTTAAAAAAAATTACTTTCAGAAGCTTTCATGCCTTTCACATCTGGTTACAAAACTAATTCTTGATGGGCACTACATCCTGGCCAGATGAGCAAGAAGGTAAAGCTAGATAGGCTTTAATGTTTCTGTAAATGAAGTATAATGTGATGTCTGAGTTAGCAACGATGAAGACTGGAGCAGACTGTTTCCGACGCGGTAGCTGATTGTGAGAGTGGTTGCCATGGAAGGGGGGACAGTATGGGGATGGGGAGTGTGCTGGAAGGGGCACGCACGTGCGGAGGTTGACTGAGGTGATGTTACCCGCACGCGCAACAGATGCAGCCGCCTTCAAGAATGTCCGGCAGCAGCTTCCTGTTCCAGGGCCAGGGGCTTGGCGCTGTCAACCCCGCCTTCACCGCGGACCGCGACCTGTACTCGCTGTCGCTGGACCGAGTGTCCAGCTCT
Source organism: Marisa cornuarietis (assembly GCA_004794655.1). Lineage (NCBI taxonomy): Eukaryota > Metazoa > Mollusca > Gastropoda > Architaenioglossa > Ampullariidae > Marisa > Marisa cornuarietis. The sequence goes on from SMMW01000001.1 coordinate 6,943,289, forward strand.
TTAGATGACGACCCTGATGCCACGTGGGAGAGAAATTACGACAGCGGGCTGGTGAGCACGTAAAAACATCCACTGTCAGTGTCAATGTTAATCATCATCATCCTCGTTGTTGTCGTCGTCGTGCCAGGAACAGCGCCTGTTTGTTACTCCCCAGTCGTTAACTGACCCTCAAATTTTCAAGCTGCTCCATGTATTCCAAGATTTTTTACTTTAGTCATACACATTTTCACATGGCTGCAATAGTCATTTGGTCTTCTTCGTGTATGCGACTGCATCTTGGACGTATGGGTTGGCTACGAGATCAGACAAGAATCAGAAGGAATAATCGCTATATCGAGTCAAAATTCCCCCTCGAGTAAATCTTGGTTTTTTTTAACTGTTGTTGCTGGTGCTTTAATCATTGAAAAAAAAAATTCCCAGATCTAGTCAATAGATAACTTTTATAAGGAGAGTCACGAGGATGCTCGTAATAGTTTGTGTAATATTTGATTAATTAGTTTAAAGGTTTACTTGCATAAATGTACTTCCCAGTAAACACGCATTGCTGTTTTGTGCTATGTAATATGTTGCATTACGGGATTGAAGGTGTTCGAGGTGCGGGATGAAATCGCCATCAGTTTTTAATCTTTTTTTCCGAACAGTTCGATGACGAGGACTTGGAGAGCGTGAACGAACCAGCCTATAGCTACAGCAGACAGCAGATGATTTTCACAGACACACATCTGTGATTGCATTTAGACTGATTCACGCGCACAGTTACACAGACTCTGAGAGATAACTTTCAAGTCATTGTTTGTAAACCGCAAAAAAACCTCTGCAGAAGGGTTAGATCATTTCAGACTCAATAGCTGCAACTCTGTACTTTGTAATGACGCCATCAAGTCGTTTCTTCTAAATCTTTGTTTACACCCTGTGTATTGCATTACACTCAACTTGTTTTCCGCTGAGATCCTCACAAATTGATGCCGTATTTGTCTGCTTGTCATAATCTTGGCACCTGCTTTCTCACGAGAGAATAAGAGAGATATGTGAAACAAGAATGGACGAACTTAAGGAGGACAAGATATTGATTGTAAGTGGAAGACCCCTGCCCTAGTGTTGTATGTTGCTGAGTTAAGTTTGGGTGGGGCCGTAGTTCTGGTTGAGAGTCTACGTACCTCGGAGATCATCTCGCATCATCCTACCCTGGGTGTAATCTCAGCTGGCAAATAATTGTGTTCTGCTGATTTCACATCTTAATTATGATTAAATCTTGATTATGCGTATGATTTCAACAGGTGTCAGCGGTGTACTGCTGCTTTTGAATCTCATTGTGCGTATTAACTCGACAGGCGTCTCATTGTTGTATGACCTTAACAAGCGTCAACTGTAATCTTCTGATGACCTGTAACCTTGTGTCTGTCATCACAGAGGCTCCAACCTTACAATGCTGTACAACGAGAGACTCTTTTTTATACGCTGACGGCTTTCTTCACCGTTTTCTTGATATTCTGTGTTTTATGTATTCTGGGCATTTTTGCTGATATTTCGCTTGTGGCAGGCCAAACGAAGCTTTCTTACACCTTTTATGGAGACTTTTTTTTCTCCAAAAAATATTCAATATAGCTCCCTGGTCTTATCTGCACTGCAGCCCTATAAACCGGAACTGTACATCAAGAGCAGCTGACAAGAATTCTGGTATAGATGTTTGTCCGACACTATAGATTGCTGTCTCTGATCATCAGTATACCTCATCACTATATGAGGTGTAAGCATTTTGCCTGAATATGTATTCGTCATTATGATCACACCAGTAATAGTTTCATGTGTACTATATTTAAGAATCATTTTACTTTTTTAACCACTAGGAAAAGACAAAATTAAAGAGAAAGAAAGACAAAGATTCCGAACTGTTTTATAGTGTGTGTCTGGTGCGCCTACATCCAAACAAGCACAACACCCCTTCAGTTCTTTGTCTTGTATAATTATATGCTGTCTGGAATGATTTTCGCGTTTGAGTCACTTATGATTTATATTTTCTTTAGTCCCTATCTCCACGTATCCTTCCTTCTGTCACTCGTCTTCTTTCGATTTTACTTCCTCCGTCTTTATTTCTTTGACTTCGCTATTGTCTCCATTATTTTGCGTCATCTTAACTACTTTTAATTAACTTTACTTTTGTAAAAGTACATATTAGGAGACACTGTTAACAAGAGTAACCGTTGTTTACTTTTATTCTAAATCAGAAGGGCAGGCGTGAGTCGAAGTCCTGCAGCCGACTTTTCTCTTGTGAAACGGTCTTTCCGCCACAGTTATTTCGAATTGAATGAAATGAGTTGAATTAAATAGCTGCTTATAATCTTCGTCGTTGCCGGTAAAAGAAAAAAAAACCAGCCTGTGTGTGACTCACCAGTTGGTAATGTGAATCGTTATTTATCACCGTGGCACGCCCACACAGCTTGACCCACGGTGCCGCAGGACAGGTGCAGATGGTGAGCTGCACTCTACAGGGTCGTTGGTATCCTGCCTGCTGCCACGTGACACATTGACCGACCTGACCACACTCCGGGGTGAGCCGTCCTTTACAGACAGAGCAGCAGCGGCTACGTTTGGACGACATATTCCCACGAAGCGTCGTCTCAAAAACGTTGACATTTAGTTATGTGGGGACCCAGTCCCAGCAGTCGTCTGCCGAAGGGAGGAGAGGAAAGCTCATTAGTATTATTACACCTTGTCCTCATTACTGACTGTACATCAGTGGATCTGTGTTTGTATAGAGTAGTGCTTTTGTGTTTCTGCTGTGGTGGGGTTGGGTGGTTGATTTAGTGAGAAAGTGCATCCACCTCGAGGTGATTTCGCACTATGGGAGAGAGGAAGGGGGGGGGGAGGAAACCGGAGTACACAGAGGAAACCTCCGACGCTCGGGCCTGCAAACAGTGGTATCTCACCACCGTCTGCAAGCTACATACCTTATGTCCTAGCTATTATTATACAATGTTGCAGTGGTTACTGTAACATGTAGTGTAGCAACAATATTTTTTATTTTTATTTCAGACCACGTGCCAGCCATGTCGAGGAAGAGGGAGATAGTGATTGCTTTTTTTCTTTGAGAAATATTGATGAATTACTTACCAGTGTGTTCACAGGCGAAAATGCACTTTTCTTGCCTTCCGTGTCGAATTTTCATTGATGAAGTCTTGGTAGTCCAAAGTTGAGGCAATGTCTTGTTCTGTTGATAGAATCGCCAGACCGCAAAGCCTGTCTTGAGAAGTGGTGGACCTCAAATAGTTTTTGATCAACTTCAATTAGGAGAAACTTCTTTGCTACTATGACGGGAACGGTTAGCAAGATTCTATACGCTATCGTCGTGTTTGGAAATGAACCCCGAATGCTACCAAATGTAGTGAAGGCACTGTATGGCTGTCTTTACACCTTTCGGCAAAATGTCCCGAAAAATCTTCAGTTCTGAAAACAAACCTGCATTATCCAAATCACGTGACAAGTCCTCATCATTCAGTTGTCGCCTGGTGTTTATGTTGTACAGAAACCATAAGAGTGTAGCATATTGTTGTAGTTCTTCAAACCGTGTATTCGTAGAAATGATTGCTTGGTCTATTATGCACAAGAAATATTCCATTCTAAAAGCATGTTCACCTGATGAAGTTCCTTCATTCGTACTCTCAAAGTCAAATTGTCTCTTTCTCCGTCCGTTTCTTTTCTGTTTAAATACTTGTTCCACATCCACTGCGCTTGCAATTTCCTTTGCACTAATCATAGCAGAATGAAAACCAGTGTCCCGATACTTTGTTAAGTACGAGACGAGTCCTTTAATTTGCTGTATTGCTACATCTAATGGCATTTCGGCTGATTGTAGCGATTTGCTCACAGTACTAACAGCAAACAGAATGTCATACCATATGATCGTGGCAAGGATGAATTCAAAATTTCCTACCTCAAAATTTGCAAGAGATTCGGCTTAGGATCCCTGGACTCGTTTGCTACAGTGAAGAGGGCCTCCCTTATTTCGCTCATTTGGTCCTGCAATGATTTTACACTCTGGAGACGGCATTGCCATCTTGTGTCTGACAGTTTTGCTGTGATGGAAGAGACAGTGTCTTCCAAAATCTTCCATCTTGCGGGTGAAGCGGCAAATATCACATAAATTCTTTGCAGAACCCCCCAAAAATGTCCCTGCTTGTGAACTGCTCTTTGCCATATCTCCCAACACAAGATAAAGATTGTGGCAGCCACAGGGTGTGAAAAATGCGCGACTATTCTCGAGGAGAATATGGGCTTGCACTCTTTGATGTTCCCCTTTCATGTTAGCTCCATTAGCTTCCGAATACAAAAATTCCATGAAAAATGTCTCTTCTCTTCATCTAGAAGATATTCATGGTCGTCAGGTAATCTGATCGGACCTTTCTCAACCAGCAAATCCCGTCCATCATTGGTTACATTTTCCCAGTTACCCAGGTCGTAGATGTCTTTTGCGATCTTTGGGTATGAATTATTCTCTGAAGAAATTTTGTCAGAATAGCCGCTTCCACTGTCACTAATTGCTAAGTTCGAGGAGTTCGCAGCTGACAATAATTCAAAGGTTCATTATAATGAATTATCACTATCATTACTACAATCATTGTCAATTTTCGCGCCACCGTCCGCACATGCGACGCTAGAATCCAGAACCAAATAAAAATTCTCTTGCTATTTAACGGCCTTCTTTGGAAAATACTTCTCCTGTTTGAGTTTTATCAAATTCTTCTCTTAACTTGAGTTTCTTAGCTTTTGTTGCACCTGATTTATATTATACTTGCGAAATCTATCTCGTTCCCTTCCACTCATGGCGTCGAGGCCAAATGGTGAAATCACTTTAATCCACTGTTAATGAATGTTTCCGCTTGCACCACTATTGAGACACTAGCTGAGCGCAAGGTTTCAAAAAACAGACTGAAATAAGTTGCTGCGGTAGCTATAGGTTATTCGGGTCTGGGGTCCCTGTACAGGAATGTCTCACCAGCCACACAAGAACGGACAAGCTATCCACACCTTTTATTATCAGGTCAAACGAGAAGCCAACCTGCGACCCATTAATCTATTTTAGGATATGTATATAGAGAATGCCTTCAGCCACTTAAAGGATTATGAAACTGGCAACTGGCGTCCTTTTCGGAGACCTAGACGCGATTACAGTAATTTGACCTAGAAGGAGGATCCTAGAGAAAGCACGGAACAGCATTTTCACATTTAACGCAGGATAGATTTAAGTTGACAAACTCCAGGACGACCTCGAGGATGAAGCGCGCCCCATTTGCCACCCACAAACCCCGCTCTTACTTCGAACGTAGACACCGTTCCAAGAGAAAGAGGCAGAGAATTCCAAACAGCGAGGCCTGACAAGGAAAAGGAGCATCTGCCGAATTTCTGCCGTCTGACACGTGGCGATGAGACCGACTCGGGTGGTAAAGTGCCACCTGCTCATACAGGTATGCCGGGGCAAGGCAGTGACCATCTTGTCATCAGCTGCTCATACAGGTATGCCGGGGCAAGGCAGTGACCATCTTGTCATCAGCTGCTCATACAAGTATGCCGGGGCAAGGCAGTGACCATCTTGTCATCAGCTGCTCATACAAGTATGCCGGGACAAGGCAGTGACCATCTTGTCAGAAGTGCGCGTTCGGACAAGGACCCCACTGGAGGAGGAGTGTAGCATGGTCTGCTTTTTACCTTCGGAAGACAATGCAAGCGGCATTATTCTGAACAGTTTGAAATGTATCCAGTATCAGGCCTCTAAATTGAACCTTGTACCCCAAAAGAAAGACTTCAATGTACTTCTCTTACTGCGCTACAGACGCACGCAAAGGACCGATCAGTTTTTGTCGGATGTGTTGCACAAGCTGACCCAGCTGGGCATGCACACGGACCGTTATAAATAGAACGCTGAGGTATCAAAAGCTCCACCCAACGATTAATTAAGTTTATCGATCGTGAATCATTATCAGACGTTAGCAAGTGTAACGCTGCGTTACAGACCAGAAATAGCCCCCAGGCTGTGAACAACTACTCACCTGATGCAAGACATGAGAGTTCGCCCATCATGCTTTGTAGCATGGACCTTCATCTACTGGATAAGTGTCTTAGGTTTATATCCGGTGTAAGTCTCGGCTTTCCTTATCAGCGAGCCCGTGTTTCCGGTTCCGGTTTGCTGTTGCGAAGAGACACGGACCTTCATTTAATTTTAATAAAGGTCAGTGGTTTGCAGACGTAAATGGATTCGAAAATAAATGTACAGGTGCAAATTGTTGCATTGTTGAATGTCATACCAATAAAGCGAGAGGTTGTTATCCTCAGCAAATAGTAAACATCTATCATCGTCGCCATCATAGCTAAATACCAACCGACCTTAGCAACGGGGGACTTCTCTATTGTCGTCTGCTAGTAAATGGCGTTGTCGTGAACTCAGTGCTACCACGGACTTTCATCTGTGGCATTTATTAAATTAATTCTTAAAGTATAGGCTTTTGGTAACAGAATAATCTTTATAATTGTTTCCAAAAAATCAAAAACAATGCTTTAAAAAAAAATGTTAGTGGTAGAGCAAGTCAATGGCATCTGTTGTGACGATGTTTTATATGATATAATTGACGATAAACCCACATGCGTTTTCTATAAACAACCAAAATACATTTTACAGAAAATACTACTGTTGATTTTGCAATCAGTCTTCTTTAACAAGGTTCTTATGACAGAAATGCTTAATTACTTCTAAAATTTCTTCGACGTTAGGAAAACCCGCCATTTTGAAATCGGAAACGGAAGTGAAAACCTAACGTTTGTAGGGTTGGTTACAATTGGTCACTCCTATGATAGCGCAAATAGGCAACAAATGAGAGACACTCATCCATTAGATGAAGGTCCGTGCTTTGTAGTCCACGTTGGCAGATAATTCTCGTTTACTAGCTAGTCTTACGGCTGCTCGTCAGAAGGATACTTTGGCTTGATGCTGGATCTTCATGAAGGTCGACGGCCGAACATATCAGTTGCTGCATTCACCGCCAGCAGCGCGAGTTTTCAGGACCAGAGAGTGAGCTACACTCACTCACTCACTCACTCACTCAAAGCTAGAACTCGGCAACATGGCGCCGAAGCAGCAGATTGTGTTCCGTATCGTTGCAGTGGATTGTTGCTGTCTGGGAGAATCAAAGCAGATCGTTGCCTGCGCTACATAAAGGAGGCAGCTGAGAAATATTATTACTGATATTTTGTTTTACTGTTAAAAAATCTGGCAGTATCATACTGTAAAGTTGCCAGAATGATGCTGTCGAAAGACAAGGTAGTAACTGTACAAAAACGATGATGTTTAATGTGAGAAATACTGGTCATGAGTTGGACGTGTGTACCATCCAACCGTGCGGGATGTACTAACTGAGATTACGACCACCTGCAATGAGTAAAACAACTGATTATGCGTGGGGAGGGGGACGCCATCGTGTGCTGCGAGGTATGGGTGGTGTCACAGATACGTGGCTTTCGTTGATACATCGCAGTACAAAGCCTTAGTAGAACGTGGAGAGCGGTTACATACACAAATGGTATTTCAAAGGATGTATTCATCAGTCATTGTCGATCTTTCACTTTCTTTAACAAGTGCAGTAGATATGGTATATATGCGTGGCATAAATCCAGCTGGAAATACTGACAAATGAAAGACATCAAGAGTGTCGGCAGCTGCAAAAGATTCTGATAAGTGTTCTTAGTATCCTTGTCACGAACCAGTCGTGTCTATGCCAGAACAAAGCTCAGCAAGTTATTGGAGAGGATAAGAGAGTTGCGTTTTTTCAGAAAACACACACACACACACACACACACACACACACACACAGAGTACAACGGTGAATGAAACTCGGCGATTGATAGCTATAATACATTGATAAAACACGCTTACTGTTGTTTTGTGTGAGAGTTGGTCTGGCCTCCTAATGTGCTGCTCAGAGCATCGGCTGCTGGCCTGGCGGCGAGCGGTGCGCACGTGCTTACCTGAGCACATGCAGCGGCTAGCACGCGCTTCTCCAGCCCGTGTCGTAGCGGGAGGCGGCCCTAATGGTCGAGTTATTGACCATCGCTGCTGTTGGTGCTGCCGTTAACTTGATACGCCGACCACAGAAGTACGTGAATAGACTTAATGTTCCCCCATCTCCCCCCGCCAAATCAAAAAAAAAAAAATCGAAAAGTAGGGTTTGTACATAGATGTGCACACAAGGACTGTCAGCGCGCATGCATACTCGTGACCACGTGGGGGAAGGGTAATGAATGTGGAATGAAGACGGTCAGAGCTCTTTATTGCCATTTCTGTCGTTATCAGTCAATGCATGGGCTTCCTCCTTAGATGTCCAATACTGCGAACAGAGTGTGCATTCAACTGGGATACATGAAATGTAAGTTTTCTTTTTTGCTTTTCATTTCGAGCTTCATTATTTATTCATTAATCTCCTAAGAATTTCTGCATTTTCTTTAAGGCACGCGATTATTCATTTCAAACCTTATATCCCACTTTTAGTGTTCTAATTCCAACAAAACTGTATCCCTAAACGAAGTCAAACTATTCCCAAACAAAAATTTTATTTTGATAAATATTATAGCTTAGAAGGAAGGATGTTATTCTTGTGTGCTTGGAGTTGAAGAATAAGATAAAAACGGAAGGTTTGTCCATGACATTAAATCAAAACAAAACAAAAAAATTAGCATTTCTAGAGATTCTTGCTTTCATTACCAGTTCCTAACACACAATGTGATTTATCAAAGGCAGTCCAACTTCGTGAAAATTACTGTGAATTTGTTATTTTACATCTTTCTTGACTATTCTCGAATTTTCTTCTTCTCGTCAATGATTGATTGAGCCTTTGCCCAAACGCTTTGCACTGTAGCATCGCCCTACCCTCATTTTTTAAGCAAACGACATCGATGATAACACTGGCGAGGGTGACCCATTTATCACCAAGGACACACCCATTCGACAAATAGTACGGAGACATGATGGCCCCAAAACGATGCTTAAGAAACTGTATGTAAAAGATTCTTGTACAGCTTGAAATTTAGAACGGACAAGATATAGAAGGTCAATGTCATTTAAGTGGAGCTAGTGCTTTTTTCTTGTCCTAAAAACAGTCCACCTCTTGGCAAAGACGTGCGGACGAGAGACATCAAGATTAGTCAAAAACTTTGGGCACTTCGTCAGCAACATATCTGACACGTTTGTACCTATACATGATTTTTCTTCTTTTTTTCTCCTTCTAGTAGTTAGTAGTTAGATCATCTCAACGCACGACGAAGTACATTCGAAAATACGAAATTTTGGGGGCATTTCAGCTCACCAGAAGCCTTGACATTTCATCCTCATCCCCAGCTAAATTGCCGTCGGCTTTCAATCTATAGCTGTGTTTTTTTTTCTTCTTTTTTATGATGCAGGTGTTTTTCGTGATTGGAATTCTCGAAAGCTGTCTGGCACTTGGCAGAGAAAGAAGAGATCGCCTTGGAGCATCGCGTCCTCACCAAAGGCCCACCTCCCAGACCGACAGTGGCACAGGATGGCCAACACAGGAAGGTCCAAGGTCGCAGGAGAAATTTGAAGGACCAATGACCGAACTCTTGTGTTGAACTGGTTCCGATTTGCCGAGACAATCGCCATAGCAATAAACGGCCACAGACAAAACCTGAAAGAACGGCGCCATGTCTTTGCTTGAGGGGTGGCTGAACACCAAGCTGCCATGCTTCGAAGGCTCTGAGTACCCGGGTTCCGTTGGACACAGGACCAGCAAGGAATGTAAGTGTGTGACTGTTCTCCCAGCTTGTGTTTTAAACGTGCGTGCATGTGTGAACGTGTTACCCTTTTTCGTGCATCGGGATCGTTTTGCGTGAAGTATACAAACCACCCAAAAGCGTAGGTTTTAGAGGCACCCGTATCGGTACTGTCAGAAACATAGCGCCATCTACTGATGTTCTTGGTAGTACCATTGCTAGACCCACCACCACAACAACAGCAAATGACTTTTCACAAAAAATATTAGTTAATTTACCTACCGGCACCTCTCCCCTTTTCTCGGTCTGTAGATGTTTGACAAAAAACTTGTTTACTTGCTTACAATGAAGCATCAAGTCGCCGAAAGTCATGGAGTGTTCATTGAGGATTATCTCCTTTGCTCACCCTCCCAAATGGAATTTTTTATCCGTGGAGTCCCCCGTTGTTTCATTACTTAGCTTCAGAAGAAAATATCACTTGCCTGGTCTGCGTGTTTGCTTGCATATAACCTGTCTCAATTATGTGCGTGCATTCTCAAATGCCTGTTGCTACACATCAGTTATTTTTCATGCAGCATCAGATAGACCACAGATTATGAACGTGTGTCTAGAAGGCTGCGCTGAGATTTATAGTCTTTACATGCAATATCTTAGAAATTAAAAAAAAATTCTTATGCGCATTTCTTTGTCTTCGGCCTATCTGTTAACAAACGTGAGGTCGCGATCGAGTTTGACCTGTCTGTGATATTTGTTGGAGGAATCTCAAGAACGGAAGGAGCTATTCGCTCAGATTTTGGTTAATAATAATGATAATAATGATTTTTGAGTGCATTTTCCGGTGTGGAGACAAGCTTAATGCGATGTACACGAAAGACTAAATGAACCGACAGCCAACCATAAAGAAGCACAAACGTCAGCAAACGGGTGGCCCCCATGGCAAACATGAACAAAGTAACAGTGCCTCAGCTTTTCCCAGTTATTAGACAAAACTGCATCCTACTGTTTCTAAAGCAAGTGTTTGAAACCTTCTTCTCTATGTAAAATCTGACCTGCCTGAACAAGCCTACACGAGCACGCAGACACGCTCTCTCTCTCTCTCTCTCTGATTCCTGTGAATGTGCCTTTGACTCGGTGAATAGAGAAACGTTGTGGTCTGTGTTATGCAAGATACGGGTATCTACAAAAATGTTCAAATGCTTAAGGCTATGTTTATGTCATTTCAAGCATGCGTACGAGCAGGCTTCCAGCATTCTGATTTCTTTGACTGACCAGTCGGAGTCCGTCCTGGATGTTTAGCAAGTCCATTAATGTTCACCCTCGTGATCAATGAAGTGCGGACTACGTCCATGCACACGGCAGACACGGAGTGCAGCTCTTGCCTGGCCTTCGTGAAATATTTTGCCTACTGGCTGACGATGTCACACTTATTTCAGCTACACCTACAGGTCTTCAAAATCAAATTTCAAACTAAGAACAATCATCAAAGGATTAGAAATTAACATAGAACGAAATTCATGGTTTTTAGAAAAGGAGGGCACCTGTTAGCAAACGAAAACTGGTATATCGGCGCAAATAAAAAAAAATGTAAACAGCTAAAGGTATTAAGGGTTTACGATAAATACAAAATTATCTTTTACGACTGTACTCCACGAAAGTGTCAAACAAGGAAAAGAAAGAGTGGCTTATTTAGCTGTTGAAAACAATGTGGAGGTTAGGGGACCTGAATCCTAGTATATTCTTTAAACTGTTTGATAACCAGGTTCTACCTAGGCCTTAATAGTCTTCTACCGAATTCTGGGATTGGCAGCTTTCAGTGACATAGAAAAGGCTCATTCATTCGCCATTAAAAAATTTATGTGTGTATCCATTAGTACTCTTAATTAGCTATATGGTATATAGTGAGAGTGGGCGATACCCGCTGCGTACAAATAGCACAGTAAGGGTTGTGAAATACTGGTTAAGAGTAAGACTAAACATCATGAGTAACTCAAGATTTCCAACCAGACATATAAGATGCAGCTAAATCTAGAACTACATTGGGCAAAAGCAATGGAAGACATCCTGCGGGCCTACAGATTTAAACGTGTGGGAACAAGTGGTGGGTGTAGGAGATGCTAGGGCTTTCATCTTTTTTCTCAAACAAAGACTGAAAGAAAGCTTTGTGCAAAATGGACACATAAAATACAATCAAGTGATAGGTTTTCAACTTACAGTCTGTTTAAAAAGGAATTTGAATCAGAAAGGTACCTAACAGTCATATCCATAAAAAGTTCAGAAATACCCTAATACAATTTAGACTAGAAACCAGCGAAATAAATATCAACAACAGATATTCAACCATATATAACAAAAACTGTCCTTTCTGCCAATACAGAACGGAAAACGAAGAATGTTTTCTGGTACATTGCCAAACCTATGCTGATATCAGAGCAAAGTATCTTGCACCCCTGATAAACAGAGGGTCACAGCAAACTACATCCATCGGCCGTAGTTGTCTCTTGCGTGAACGGATGCTGTCAGAAATATCGTAATGTCTATCTTCTATGCGCAAAGGACAGGAAGTCAGCTGATAGTCAACCACGGGAATATAGGAAATCCCTTATAGTGTGACCCCCAGGCTGGGCTTTAAAACTGTTATACTGGGGCCGATGGCCTAGTACAGGTGTGAGTGTGCGCATCTGAATATAATTATGTTTATGTGTGTGTGGGGGGGGGGGTAGGTGCGCGGGGACATGTGTGTACATGAATGAAGGCGTGAGCGCATCAAAGTACTTATTTTTGAGGGAAGAGTGCAAATATTTGAGAGTGAGTGCGCTGAGGTGGATGTCGTGCCCACGACCGCAGTTTGAACGGCTCTTAATGTTATGAACATTGGATTAGACCTGATAGTGAAATCATAAGCAGTGTGTGTGTGTGTGTGTGTGTGTGTGTGTGTGTGTGTGTGTGTGTGTGTGTAAAGACAAGCTGAATGATGTGATTATGATGAATATATTTATCTTATTTATGTACCATACATGCCAGTGTTTTAACTATGTTCGGAAAAAAATGAAATTGTATCTCACCCTACTTTGTAAAGGTCGTTGATTTACCAAATAAATAGTTCAGTTCAGTTCAGTTACTGTGAGTGTCGTGATATTTGGTGAAAAACTAGGATAAAGGAATTAGCTACTCACAGGTAATTTAGACTCGAATAACGAGGCAATAAAGATATTTTTTGTAAGTAACTAGTTCATTAGGCATGTTCAACCGCTTCAACTGAGATCTTGTGATGAGTTTTAATCTTTTTGTAGTTGTACTTGTGTATTGTACATGTTTTCCGCAAACAACGAAACTGTATGACGTCCCTTTGTGCAAAGTAAATATTAGTTTCTACGAAACCCTGGCCAGAAGATAACACGTTGTAGTCTGTCATTATGATCACTCACACGGAGGCTGGGGTTTTGGTCAGGAAAACAGGGACATGCCGTATAAAAAATGAAAGAAATTAATAGTGTGCAAGCTTTCAGACTTTACCAGAAGTATTCGCTACAACACACTATGTCATCAACTCACAAAAGTTCATATCTCGTTTTTAAAAAGTCCGGATTTTAGCAATATTCAGTATATCCTGTCAGTATCATGTCGATAAATGTCATTTTGCCATCCCACGCAGAACTTGCTCACCGCCGCACACGACAGGCCGAAGCATCAAGCTTTGTCAGCTGCTTTGTCTATCCAGGCCCCGCATAGTCGTCAATTTTTGCCAATCAACAGACGACGATGGCGACGACGATGATGATTTTTATTCTCCTTCTCTCATTTGTTGGGGAAAGAACGCGCCTAGGAAAGTAAGGGAGGTAAATAAGCCGGCAAATATTCCCTTCATCTGACTGTCGTTACTTCCCTTAGTCTACATTATTGTGTGTTTCTCTCTACTGTACTTGTATGTATTTCGGTCAACTCTAGCACAGGAGACCAGCACCTCGACCGTGATCCTAATCAAAAGGGACGATTCAACAACGACCTTAAGACAAGCCGACCACTGTCAACACCACTTGACCACTGCCAAAACACTATTCGACCACCAAAGAGAGAGGTTGTCACCCCCCTCCTCCGCGGCCCCGCACCCCCCCCCCCACACACACACAAAGCCACTTGCAGTATGGGCGCTAATTTGCCGCAACTAAGACATTATTTTTAACTGAGCTGTCGGCAATGCTGGCTGGTTGACTTTTGTAGTCGAAAAGTGCTTCCACCCTGAAGTAATTTCGACACTATGGGGAGAGATGAGAGATGGAGGGGGAGGAAACCGGAGTACCCGGAGAAAACCCTCGACGCCCAGCTCTGCGGACAGGTGTCACGTACAAAGAGTGTCCCGAGACGAGATCTGAACTCTGAGTTTCTTACTGCAGTGGTGACAATCGAGTCTTTTAACCACTACACTACCGGGCGCCACCACCATGCCGCTAAGACAGTTCTCTATTCTCCTGTTGTTGGTTTTTTTTGGGTTTTTTTTTTAAGTCACTGGCAGTCATCTCGGCCTCCATGTTCCTTACCCATGTTCCATGGGGCCTTCAGTCCTACTGACACTGGGGCAGCCTGGGATAGCCTAGGAAAGGTCTGCTGCATGTCGTCCTTCTCAGTCTTTCTGACCGTCTCTCTCTTGGATGTTCTGTTCAGCCGGGGAAAGTTGTTCATTCCAGACTTTATGTAGGACACGCCTATGCCACATATTTCTACCCCTATGAGGTCGCCGATGGCCTTTGTTCCCCCCTCCCCCGCCCAACACACACATTTCCGAGAGCTATAAATATAAATCCTAGTTTCTCTGACCTGTCCACCTGACTGATAACAGCCTGGCTGCCCATCTCGTTGACAAACCCGGCCCTCACGCATGTTCGATGTGGCAACAATCTCTTTTATATAAATATGTAAAATAAAGTAGTTCTTTACACTTACTAAAGGTTCTGTTTTGTTAGCTGCAGTACTATTGGCACTAGTCTGTTGGCATCCTACTGTTTTGTTTACAAGGACCCTCTGTGTAGCCGTGTTTGGTGATGGAACTAAATGGGAAGAGAAAATTTTTCTTGTAGCTATGTTTGTTTATTGTTTATTAAAACTTTTCTTTATTTTGCCCTTCCCCTTCAAATTGCAAGTCTAATGACTGACGTTGATCCCTTACCCTACCATGCACGTTGTACGGACAGTCTGCAAGATTGTGAAGTAAGGTCAGCATCATCTTGCTGTATAACGCTGTTGAATTGAGTGTATGGGACAAAAGGTTACTGCTGAAGGTATTAGTATGACGATGTAGCCTTGTAAGCACAATCTCTATGAAGGATTTTGAAGAAAGAAAGAAATGGAATGACTGTCTGGTTGAATTAAGAATGAAAAACAGACGGCCATGAACGCGGTGTGTCACAAGACCTTCAGCCTCCTGTGATACATAGAAGGAGAAATGTCCTGCAAGTGCAAGTGTCGTCGTGGGAGGTTCTCCTCATCATCCAGCCGATGACAGCGATGAAGAGGACGGGCGAGATCACTCATTCCTGTATGACCCCCATCCGCACGTAGAACCATTCCCTTTCTTACCAGTCTTGATGACCACAGCACTGGTTGTTGGCGTACATGTATCTCATGATGCTGCTTACCTCTGGTGAAAATCTGTATGCTCCTAGAATCTTCCTGAAAGAGGGGTAGTGGATGCTATCGAATGCTTTTAATAATAGAGCGTATTTATAGAGCGTCTTACCCCACCACAAAGGCGAGCTCAAGGCTCATAGATCGCACGAGCACACACTTATCAGTAGGCATTAAATGCATCTTATCAATCTACTCACCTTCGTTCAAATGATAACTCTTCACAGCCTGCCTCTCTCTCTCTCTCACTCACTCTTTCTCCCCTCTCTCTCTCTCACACACACACACACACACACACACACACACACACACAGAGTGTAGATAAGAAAAAGGTGCCATTATATTTGAAGTTTAAGACAAGAATAAAGCGCCGACAGAGGAAGAATCGGCATTTAAAGAAAGATGGCATTGGTTTAAAAAAAAACAGTGGTTTTAATGAGCTATACACATACTCTATGTGTGCTGTGTCCGTGTGCCTGTGTCTGCATGTGCGCGCACGTGCGCGTGTGTGTGTGTGTGTTTGTGTGTGCGCGCGCGCGCGCGGAAGCGATCGGAAAGTGAGTGGCATATGTCCTTTATGAAGAGGAAGCGAAAGAATGAATCGATAAAATAATGGCGCGATCGAACACACGAACAAAGAGGAAAGAAAAACAAAGTATTGACACACACACACACACACACACCTATACTTTACCATTCTGTGTACACTCTACCGCTGACGTCAGACTCAGAGATAACACTCCCTCTTTTTCTCTTCTTTCTCACATCATCATCATCATCAGCAGCAGCAGCACCACCACCACCACCACCACCACCACCAGAAAGTGATCTAATTCTGTTGACACTACATTCAAACAACCAGACTGATTTAGAGACAGAAACAGATGTATTTTAACTTCACATATCGATAAAAATATCGTTAAATTAGGAATAAGAAAACCGCAGACATCATTCTAGGGTAGGAACAATTTGTTTTTAAGGCCTGTTGTTAGCACCACACCTAGTACTTTTTATTTATTTATTATGCAAAATAATAGCAGCTCTTGCGTATTTATTCTGAAGATGTGTGCTGTCGTAGAATGAAGACATGAAGACATTTTTTTTTTTTTTGGTTGGTCCTTCCATTTATAACATGAGTGCGTAAAATCCGCCGCTGAGGCATCGATTGCCACAGCCTCTGACGCAACCCGGAAAACGAGCGCATAGATGATGATCGATGACAGGCGGCCACTCCCTTATCAGGCAAATATCGCCACTACTCCGGCTAAAAATGGCGCTGCTGCACAATACAGAAAGAGCAGCGCTCAATACCTAGTGTATTCTTACATCTGTCCGCATGTATGTGCTTGGGCGTATATAACTCTATAACTTACATGGTGCGAGTGCTAATTCCGTAGAAAGAGACCTAACCGTGCTTTATACTCAGACGAATAACTGTTGAAGTTTTGAGACTAATGATTATTGGTAGCCTTGACAACGTAAACATATCATGTACAGCATACATGTCTGAAGTCTTGTCCGCTTTCTGTGAGTGGTCATGTTTAAAGATGTGTATCTCGAGAATGGAAGCAGGGGTATTGACCCAGTTTAGGGAGAAAATACGTACCTGCCCTGAGCTTTATCCAATCATTATTGAAAAAAAAAGCACCCCACTAGGCATCAAGACCGACCAACCGGGCTGGATTCTGTTTAGCTATTAATTTACACCTTTTATTTAATTATAAATAGTTATTTCTACCACCAATATTTCATCATTTTGAAAATAATAACTGGTCCCCGTCCACTGCCCACTTCCTTTTCACTAAGAAAAGGGTTTCACTGGGTTTTGTTTGAAAAGGGATGGTCGTGGTTCAAGAGAAGCGACAGAGGAGCTCAAACGTATGTTTGAAGTAAAGGTGTCAGAAATATACATCGACTGTCTTTTCTAATGATATTCGAAGTTTTTTCGAAATAAAGTTATAATAATACACAGAGTATACTATTCGATAATACGCGAAATGTCTGCTGTTTACGAAATAATATCATTTTGACATAGTCTCAGCTGCGGCATGCATGGCGGAAATGTCTGTCCCGCATGGGATTAATGCCTTTCCTGTGCCCTCGCACTCTCTTACCCTTGAAGGAAGGAAAGGAAATAAGAATCTGAGGCTATGATAGAACCTGGCCATACTTTATGACCCGTTCCACGACGAATCGATGGTAACCCACTAACCTTACAGTCAACTAGCACCGCAAGCAAAGGCAGCTGATAATCCACAGTTTGAGTGACCCACGACTTATTTTCCAATTGCTGGAGCAAGATGATGAAAATTGTTTGATTTCTCTGCAGAACTGAAATCTGTTCTTCTAGAGATAATAAAAACACGATCTTTATCCTCCCATATAAAAAGTTTTTTTGTAAAATTTAATTTTGTATTTTGTGAATTTATGTCGGTCACCTAGAAGACTAAACTGGCTTCTGAGAGAGAGAAAATAGACTTTTGAGAGTATAGACTTTATTTATTCAGTGTAAACGATGGCTCAAAACTGAAGAGGGGGATCATAAAACAAACAAAAACCCCATATTTAAATAGATTTGTTAACTAGCACAGTTAGCATTCCAGTTCCAATTACATATAATAAATGCATCTATATTGTAATCTTGCTGATGCCCTGATTCATCTCTGGCTGTATCTAGTGTAACACACAGGCGTGACACAGCAAGTAAATAGTCAGATTTATATATATATATATTTGAGAGAGAGGGAGAGTGAGTGTGTGTGTGTGTGTGTGGACATGGTTTGGCCACAGGTTCGTGTGTCTGACCTCTCCCTTGTCAGCAAAGGCAACTTAAGAAATAGTTTTTTTCAGAGGATCTCATTACGCATAGCAGATCCATCTCCACATCTCTGAAACTTAATTTAACACTTACATCGCGCAGCATTACAACCAAAACAGGTTGAACTCTCTGCGCTTACCAAACAACAAGAACGAACACGGGGAACGACCATTAAAAAACCCCACTGGCTTACAAGGAAATCCAAAAGGTGACCGTATATTTAATATGGAGCTTAACATGTTTCCTGATGATTACATTACTGAAACATGTTTAGGTTATTCAAAAATATTAATAGGTCTATTCAGTTTTTTTGGTTACGACGATTAGCATATTTTCAAAATGTTTATGTATCCTGCATTATGGCGAGAAAACCTCACAAATGATGGTTTCGACCAAGTATATTGACCTCACCGTCATGTCGGCAGCCATCGCGATTCTCATGGGCGGGTAACAAGTTATATGGGTCCCATGAATAACAGTTCACATTTGAAATCTTCACTTACGGTGTATGCAAGTCTATCGTTGCTTCAGATATCCCACGTACGGTGTCCTTCAGACACATGTGTCACGTGTCACTCGGTTGTGAACTGTTTTTGAGGTCAGTGGATCAGTATGCCACGTGTGATCGAAATACGAAAAGCGAAAAAAGCGGAACAAATTTACCCTAAGAAATGGACAGCGTTGGCTGAGAGACGAACGGTCTGTGCTGCCATGCACTTTTTCGGCTTCATCGAGACCGGCACTTTTTGGTTTTCTGGAGCTGCAGTACTTGGTGGTTTCCCTTAATTGTTCGAGCCTCAGACTGGATCGAGTTACCAAATTTGACCACATTCTAGTGACGATTCACGGACGTGTATAAAGTGGACTGCTGTCTGTCTACCGAGACCAACGCTAAGCCTCTTGCCACGGACCTTCATTCACTGGATAAGTGTCTCTCATTCCTTGCCTCTTTGCTCTATCATAGGAGTGACCAATCGTAACAAACCCTATAAACGAAGGGCTTTCGCTTCCGTTTTCTGTCAAAATAGCGGATCTTCCTAATGTAGAAGAAATTTCTTCTACATAAGGAAGATCCGCTATTTTGAGTATCATCACAACCTTGTTAAAGAAGATTGCAAAAGGAACAGTATTTTCTGTAAAATTTATTCTGTATGGTTATAGAAAACGCATTTAAAGTTTTCGACAGTTTTATAAAATAAAAACATTGTCACAACAGATGCTATTGACTTGTTTTACCACTAACAATTAAAAAAACATTATTTTTGAATTTTTTGGAAACAATTGTATAGATTGTTCTGTTACGAAGACAAAACATCTACTTTAAGAATTTATTTAAGGTATGCAAACAAAGAGCCGGAAAAGCGAGGCCTGTCTAAAGGAAAGCCGAGACTTACACCTGACATGAACCTGAGTCACTTATCCAGTAATGAAGGTCCGTGCCTCTTGCAAAGTCATCCGCTGTTAGTCTCGGTGAACTTAATCAATGAATGTGAATAAACCGGAAGCTTTGTGGTCAAAAGCCTCGTTCTAGTAGTTAAACTGAAACGTGACTAAACCAGAAGCTTTGTAGTCAGAAGCCTCGTTCTATAACTTAACTGAAAAAAATCGTCTGCAAGCAGTCCAGTAATACAAGCCCGTGGACGATTTAACAGCCTGAGGTCCGCAGGTTAAAATATTACTTATATATTACCATATCTAATACTACTAGTATGGAACCGCCTGACATTGTCAGAAAATATACTTTTCTCTTTCATCTATTTTTGTGTGCGTATACGAGCTTCCACAGCTGTAGCCTTTTGTGGGTATTTTTGTCAGTAGTGCCGATCACGATGCCATATAATAAACTTTATCATTGCCGATATTTCAAGACAGTCTTAGAACAGTTTTAAAGACATGAATCAGAAGAAGGAAATCTACTTAAAAAGCAGACACTACTTCCATCGTGCGTGTTGTTTGCCTACATCACCCAAAAGGCGACAAACTAGATATTTTTCAGAAATATATTAACTTTCCCGAGGGGTGTAGAGTGGGTGATATGGCCCAACTTCTGGTTAAATGGATCTTTTTGTGATCGATCGTATTTATTATTCCAGTAGACAGTCTCTCATACTGTGATTTCAATATCTGGTTTCAGGTTTTTCCAACTGCGAGCCCACATTTGAGCTATCCCCCAGCATCAACGGAATTTTAGATGTCAAAACAGCTGCAAAACTAATTCGAGCTGACAATGGCATTAAGAATGTATACACCGATGACGCAACCAAAACCAGTGACCTCCTCGCAACCCCAAATAAAAAGATCCCACGTGACCAGTGGAGCCTCACTTCCAGGCGAATGTCGGGAGTCTGTGGCGACACCACTCGGCAGCATCAGGTCGACGACAGTCGTATGCTCGGCAGCGACTCCAGACAGAATGCGTCCTCCTGGATACGGGGTGCTTCTGACAGCAAATACCTCGACGTACCGGCGGCGCCAAAACTTCTGTCAGGGTTGACGTGGGTCCACTCGACTGACTCTCGCCCTTGTACACACCAGACATGGTCCCATGGGTGTGGCACAGTCCAGTGCAATAAAGACCCCACTTCAGCGTTTAAAAGAAAAGGTGACGGCAGGCAGACTGGCTCAAGAGACGTTGGTGACGATTCTCAACAATTCCTTGATCTCTCGCAGCTGCCTTTTCCCTTTTCCCCTTCGGACACAACTTCCACATTGGAAGCTAGCATGCTGTCTCTGTCTAAAACAGATCGTTTGTGTGATCGGTACACTAACCCGCCAATCCCCTTTTCCAGGGCAAGCGCCTCATCTTCAGCACGGAGTTCAAAGTCTGCCTTCCCGACAGTGCCCGAACTGATCTCGACACCCGCATCACCTAAGCCAACCTTGATTCCTACACCCGGTGTCGGCCCCATACCTTTGTCTCATTCTTCTACCTTCCCTGCATCCTCCACGATTTTCAGTCAGCCCCCTGGGTTTTGTTTCTTGCCCAGCGCTACCCCTAAATCTCTTAAAATAACGCCCAAGACTGGTGGCCTGGCCAGTTGGTCTATGACCTCTGACAGCGTCGGCGTCCGGTCTAGCTCGCCAATCTCTTCGCCATCCTATATTCAAGATCCACAGGCAGGAAAATTAACTGTCCGCAGCAGAACATCAGCAGTTGACACGAACCTCATCAATGTTCAGAAGAGAACCAGGTCGCCACAAACTCCTCCTCTTCCTCGTTCTCGGCAACAGCAGCACGCTCTGAAAATTCAGCCTCCCTACAACGGTCCTTCAAGAGGCAGCCAGCAGCAACTCTCGGATTTTCATCCTACGAACTGGCTTCACGGCCTGAAGAAGGACAGCTGCATCTGGTCTCTGCGTCATCCCGACACGCTTCTGTCGGCCTCCAGAATGCCGTTCCCCTCGCGCAGCCAGCAACATCGGGATCGACGGAAGCATCATCGCATCCAGCGACGAAGACTCTGGCCATTTCCAGACCAGCAACAGACGGCAACGTCACCACGTGGCCAGCTTCATCGCCGCTATGACGATGACGACAGTAGCTGGTCGTCGTATGTTTGCTGTCGAGGCTGTCGATGTGGTTCTTCTTGTCCCTCGTCGGCCGGTTCGTCAAGAATGTCTTCGTCGCCCCAATCGTCTTCAATGAACAATGACGGGGAGAGTTCTGTGAATAATGAGGGTAAGTTACTTGTTGTGAAATTACTTGTTCTGCTGTACAGAGCTGATGATACACGCGGTCTCTGGGTTATCACCGACTCATATTCCTGGCCGTCTTTAAGTCGGATCTCCTACTGAAGTCGTATACACAGACACGATTTGTCTGTAATATCAGTTATATACTTCACGTCTCTGTGTACATAAAACATTTCATAAACTAAGTATCATAAAGCATCTTCAATAAACACAATAATAATTATAAACTAGTTCCCGTGTTCACTACTACTGTAATGTTTCGTTGTAACTCGGATACAAATAGATAATGAGGAGTAGAAGCCACGGTTCAAAATTCACAGCTTTTTATTCCAACGGCCGGCGACCTATTCAGACAACAATCACTTGTGAAGTAGAAAGGACAGACTAAAATTCACCAATCTCTCTCTCTCTCTCTTGTCAATCGTCAAATAATTGTCGCTATTCGTGTCATCCTCCACAAACGTTGATTTTCAGCGTTTGATGTTATGCCTGCCTGGTTGGGGTGGTTACGGATCATACATCTTCATTAATAACTTGTGTTGGATATTTCAGCACGTGATGCCGATTACGTCTTCCCAAAAACCAGCACGTGCAGCGCCTTGATGATTCAAGTGCGAGGGCGGGCGGCACAGCCAGAAGAGGAGGGGGGGAGTGGAGGGATGGGTAGTGGTTGTTGGATTGTCCTGTTTGGAGCTGTGCAGCCCTATTTTAGTCGCCGACTCGATAAGCGTCATTTTTTTTGCGTCAACACAATGTCTCGGGACGAAGAACTCCACAAATACTGATCTTGACCACCGCCACACACACACGCACGCACGCACACACACACGCACGCAACCATCAATAGCGTATTTTAAGCGTGCTTGAGTGACAGAAAGGCATCCGATTTTTGCTCTTACCGTACTAACGAACAAATAAAATGTTGACGCAACTAGGATGAGAGGGAGGGCTTAGCGTAGAGAAGGAAGCCAAAGACAGAATTGCGTAGGAAGCAGGTTCGCGTGCTGATCGATGACACTGTTCACGTGTCTATCACTTGTCTGGCTTCATTGTGCAAGGCACGTGGGGGTGTTTTCAAGTTCATGACGAGGCAAGTGGGGCAAACACGTGGGCCGCTACGGTTTAGGCTGTTCTTCGTGAACCACTGCTTTATTGACCACCCTCGCGATTGATGGTTAGGGAGATCTTAGGGTCAGCTTCCTTGGTCCTTCCGGGCGTCCGTCCGTCTCAGTCCCGTTGCATCTGCTGCAAAAGACAAAAGTTTAGGCTGGCCAAGATTGGCTTTCTGTGACGATCTCATCAGTGATATCATCTATTGTCGATGACCATACGAAGACGCCGGTCAGCAGCTTTAGCAGCTGTCTCACAAGTTTGTCTTCCTCACAAAAAATAACACCATCCGATGATCTGAACAGCAGTTGTAGATGTTGTTGCCGCAAGGCATCGACGTAGATGCAAAGCTCTGTCTGATTGGTTTTGCCTCACATTTCACCGTGCCATGACCTTGTAATTCACAGTGACCTGTATCCCTGGTGGTGCATTTCTTTTCTCGGAGCTGCTGGTAAGCTAATCATAAGCTAAATCAGCTTAATCATTGCCTTTGGATTTGTAAGCTCGTTCGTTCAGTCTGCTTACTCCGGCTAGTGAATATAAGTCAGTCTTCGCTGGAATCTCGGACATGGTGACGGCAAACATCTCAATCAAACTCCCAGCTCACCTCCTGCAGCAGGATAGAGGCGATCAGCCATGCCTGGCCGGGGAAGTGGACTTTGTGGTTGTGGGTACCGTGCGCACAGAGACCATCAGGGCCTGGCTTTGCTGACCAAAGCTGGAGGCAGCTTTTCGGAGGGAGAGGGAGGTAAGGGTTGCGTACAGTGTCGTTACTGCACACACACACACACACACACACACACACACACACACACACACACACACACACACACACACACACACACACACTATGATTTGGGAATTTAGAAAACAAAAATAGTTTGAAGCACCAAGCCTCTTGGCGGCGGTTATGCTAGACAGCGCTTTTGTGGTTTGTGAGAAGGACACTGGTCATTGTCGCCTATTCACTTGGCCATTAATGTGTGTATTCCGTGCAGCAATTCTGCTTCAGTAAGTGACCCATGAATATAGGTACGTTGTGGTATGAGGACTTTGTGACGAGCTGGGCGACTATGCAGTTATTTCAACTGGTGTGCGTGCGTGTATATAATAATAATAATAATAATAATAATAATAATAATAATAGTGAAGATTTTTTATAGCGCATATTCACACTCATAGAGAGCATGCTCTTAGCGCTTAAAACGGGGAAGAGACGTGGACTAAGTAGATACAGAACAAAGGGGACGAAAGAAAACGACAGTACTGACGACGAAACAGAAAACAAAAGGCATCAAGTAACAGGAACAGAGAAATATAGTGATTCTGCCGAGAAAGATGGGTAAAGTAGCAAGAGGGAATGGGGGGGGGATGTGTGTGTGTGTGTGTGTGTGTGTGTGTGTGTGTGTGTGTGTGTGTGTGTGATTAGCATTTTGTTTTCAATGTGTTGAGATCGATGTCTAAAGCAGTGTATTTTTCGGCAACTACTTCAAGTGTCCGATTTAGGGATCCACTGCTCACGAAGTACGAAATTAAATATAAATGATTGTCCTACAGGTGAAGCTATGTACGTTACTAATGATCCATTTTATATAAAATAGGTAGACTACAATTAAATGACCAATTTCAGCACAGTTAAAGACATCGATCGGTGTTCTGTTACAGCTATGTGTTCGCTAAGGAAATTTTTTAAATATGGTTCCCCCACCCCCACCACACCCCCATGTGTATATGTACCTGCCCGTGTTTATATATATAGTCTGATTGCCTCATGGTTTATGGAGTAAAAGCCCGATCATCGATCACAGATCAGTAATGCCGATGATGTACCCGTATTTCACAATTATTTTGATGTCAGTCATTTCTGGGGTTATATTTTCATTAATTTTTTTAGAACTCAGTATGACTTAACGCTTTTTTTCTTACTTACACACTTTGACAGCGAAAAGATTTAAACGGAAACTTGAAAACGCCTGTCGAAAGCTGTGTTTGTACATGTGTGTGTGTGAGAGAGAGAGAGAGAGAGTGCTTGAATGGGAAGAAGGAATACTTATCCTGCACGTTTTTTTTTTTTGTTGTTTTTTTTTTTGTTTCTAAACAAGGCACGTAGCCAGTAGAACTTACGACACTACACGGTAGGTGGTTCCCATTCGGAAATGCCTCGGAGTTATTCGGAAAAAGCTCCGAAGGCAGCAGCCAATCGGATGTTGACGTAGTTTCGGGTCGTTTGCGTGTCACGTGCGGGCGAGCGCTAGTATCGTACAGACACGTGAGTGGCCTCGTTGAACGTCGTAACAACATGGAGTCTTTCTGCTGCTCCACAGAAGTACACAGATGAGATAACTTTCTTCTTTGCAGCAATGGATCAGAAAAGACTGTTAGTTACTTTTTGTGTAACTTTGATTCTATGCCTGCTACATTTAGATGCAAATATCATAATCTGCAAAAGTTTCGGAAGCTAGTAAGACTCCCTATCGGACCATTGCCATGGTTTCCTTGTGTCCTGTCTTTAGGAATATTCGGGCCAGCAGAAGTATAGTGCAAAACCGGCTAATTTTTGGAATTATATAATCTAGCATCGATTACTGCTGAGCAGTGTATCATCACACATCTGTATTTTCAGTTTAATACTGTTGTGTATTGAATGTAAAGTGTCTCCATATAGCTTCTGATAACTTTTCATTGAGACTTGAGATTTTTAGTTACAGTGTCCGCATACGTTTCTGTCGTTAATTTCTTCAGTTATCTGTTTATTTTAATTACTGGAAGACTGATAGCTTTATTAATACTTAATAGATCTTGTAGCTTAAAACCCATGGGGTAGGCTACATAAGATTGTATTAATAATCTAACACAAATCATTGTTCATGCAAAAGAGGCATGCAGTGTATCCAGATTTGTGGTAGTTTTTTGTGTTGTTTTTTTTTACACTGAATGCCACACAAACGTAAGTATAATAACAACAGTGAGTTATGCAAATTGTACCCAGCCAATCAGAAATGTATTACTCGTCATAACTAGTATCTACAGACTTTTAGCCCCTCCAGTAAGCCAGTGGGTGCATAAATACTGAATAAAAAATAATTATGTTTTTTTCAATGAAATGCTTAAGAGTTTTTTTTTTAATTTTCAGAGCTGTATCATTTTGATGGATACAGAATGGCACCTGCACCGAACAACTCCTTTGATTTCTACATGGCTGAAAATATATACAGTGATGTTCATAGTGACACGGAAGAGACAAACTTTGATTCTCTGTTGGACCAATGCAAGATTCCACCTTACCAAGACACGCAGCAACAACAGTGTATGTCTGACACTGGTGGAGTGTGTGACATGGGTGAGGGGTTTGACTTGATGTGTGATATCAGCTCTTCACACCTCACCTTGGAGGAGGATGTGGAGCCAAGTGTGGCAAGCTCAGTTTCAGGTATTGTAAATGTTGTCATGAATCATGTATCATGAAAAGCTGGAAACACAATGAGATATTTTAATAGTGGTTATAAAAGTAGGCATCGAGGTTGTGAGTTGGACAAAGGATTAAAGAAAAGACTGTTTGAACTGGCGATTTGGTTGCAGCTTGGATGTATGTTTTTCCTTCTAGGTTACTGGCATTTTCAAGATACTGTACCAATTTCTCAGATAAAATCAGAGTAACAGTACAACAAATTATTAGAACATGCTTAACTAATATGCTGAGACACCTATCCTGTGTGGCATGTATTAATTTTGCAGGTGTTGCTGATAGAGACACAGTTGTCCAGAGTAGTTCAAAGTTTATACTTACTAATCAAAATGTCTTGGAGTTAATTGTTTTATCAGCATTAGTTATATTTTACCTTTTGTAGGCAGTTATAAAAAGGGTTTAAATCCATAGTTCATTTATATAGGTGATATAATAAGATATAGGTACACAGTCAAGAGACTGAAATATCAATACTGAGAATAAATCTGACGTTGTCATGTTCATAACACATACATACTTCTAATGTATTTTGATGAAACCAGTTCACGTATTTAAGTTAAAAGTATCAGTTAAATAGACTTGTTTTATTTGCATTTGTGTTTAGCAAGGTGCGATGTGTCCTTGGGCCCCTCCAGCACGTTTGTTAATGTTAGTCACAGAAGTCCAAGTCCACTTTCAGCTGTTTCACAGGCAGCTACTGCTGGTACACATTTTGACTCCAACTGGCCAAGTGTTTCTGATGGTGAGCAATTATCACTCACATTCTAGAAGGCCATTATATTTTGTAGATTTTCTTTCATTCCTGTTTTTGCCAAATTTTTAGTTTATTAAAATTTCTTCATTTGTACAATAGGTTAAATCTATTATTAGTATCATAGAAGGAAGGAAAAGATAACCTTCCTCTCAAAGAATGTGATGGCTTTTTAACAAGATCTGCCATATTAGAAGTATTAATATTATGGAAATGAATACTTATGATGTTCACATAACAGGCCTTGGATTTTACAGATGATGGTGACAGTTGTTCCATGCAAAAGGAAGAAAAAGAAGTAAACAGTTCTGTTGGCCCTAATAAAGTAAGCAAATTTATTGGAGAATATGCATCCCTAAAATTATTGTATACTTCATGTCTATTATCTTTCTTGAAAGTATTTCTCACAGTCTATAGTAGTGTGTTAAACATATTAATATATCAAGAGAGATATATTTTCTAATTTATTATATTTCAGTGTTCATTCTCTGATCAATCTACTTTATTGTTATTAGAAATAGACAGAGAAGAGTAGTTACCAGCTAACTATGATTAAATTGTTAGAATTTTTTTTCACAGGAGTCAGCTGTTGAAATTCCCAGCCGACGACAGCCTCTGCCTGATTACCAGACCATGACACCATGGACCAATGAAAACTTACGTCAACCCAGTATCATATTTCCTCTCCCAAGTCATGAAATTCCTTGTTTCATGTTGAATCCAAATGTTCTGGAGGGGCAAGAAGGGACCAAAAGTCCAAAAGCTTCACCTCCCCTTCACTCTCCATCTGTTAACCAATCTTCTACAGCTGTCACCACAACAGTAGACAGCCAGACTCTTAGGCAGCCCAGTCTTGTGTCTCGCATGTATGCTTCAAAGGCACCATTTCCTTCATTAGCTGCACAGCGTCTCAGCAGAGAAAAACGGTTTAGAAAAACAGCTGAAGCCTTGCAGAAATGTGGTTTGTGGGACATAGCGATGAAGACAGGCAACTTGGTGAAACGCAATGCTGAACTTCAAAAGGAGATAGATGCATTTCGGGCTGAGGCCATGGCATTCCTAAAATCTGTGATCAGAAACCCAGAGAACAAAGATCTGAGACTGTCTTCTGCCTCTACATACAGCCTACCCACAACACAAAACTGGTCCGTCAAAGGCACAGACAGTGGAGAGTCAGATATGTCCACCACTGTCGGGGGCAGTAATAAAATTTCAAGCAGCTGCAGCTCCACTACTAGTGGCTACACAACATGTCACACTGGTAGCAGCATCAGGCAGTCCAGTCCAAGCCTAAAGTGACAAAGCTAGCACATACGTTTTCACTTGGCCTGTTCCCTGTGGGATTCATGTGGGGTCAAGCATTTTACTGCAGAAAGTGTGCTATCAGACCCAGCACCACTTTATTAACAGTTTTAAGTCTTGCTTCCTTTTTGTCTGGAAATTTAGGCAGGACCTTCTATAAAGCTAATAATTTACACTGAAACTAGACTGCATCCTGTCATGGTTCTACACTAATATGGTAATATGTCTTTGAGAATGTTGTATGAAGTGAGATTCTGTCACAGCAGGAACTTACAACAGCAATATATTTGAGAAAGTGTTGAACTACTGAAGCAACATTCATCACAAAGATCTGGTGTAATTATGTGTATTAATGCTTTCAAAATAGGCAATTCTAATTTGAACATATGTCAGGTTTTTCTTTATTTACAGTTTGCATAATAATGCAAAAATTGTTTTGCAGCTTAGATGCAACCTTTTTTTTAACATAAAATCTAAATACTATTTGTCTTAGCAATCATGCTGTATTTGTTTGTTGGGTGGAAACCACAGTCCAAGGTTCAAGTCATAACTATAAAGCAGAACCCAACGTTTTTTTAATAGCTACCAATGAAACTGTTCAGCTTTTATCAACTGAATTCTTTGGTTTAAGGTTTTTCTGACAGCTGCATTATACTAACTTCAAAGTGTGTTCCTGTTTCACTCTAGAGAGAGAAAAAGCTGATTAGACTGCCCTTACCCTTCTCCACTTTATTTAGAACTGGAAAAGAATCATGCACCTCTACATATTCTACTAGGCTTTTGCTGATTTGGCTATGGACTATTTGGCTATCCACTAAGCTTTGCAGAGATTCAGTGTGTACCTGCTGACATTCCTGCCACTAAAAATTTTCTTTCCAATAATTGCCAGCCATAGATGGTAAACTCTTTGTGTCTGTGATAAGACCAGTATCTGGGGAGTCTCCTGTATAGAAAGATTTAGCAGCAAGCATATCATGTTTCATCACTCACTTATCATAAGCAACCACTTTATCAAAGAGGATTTACTACATTGCTGTCAAAATATTTTTTGCTAAGGTATAATATTTTCTGGCATGCTCAAAATTATTTAATATTTTTTAAACTAAAAATAAATTGTTTTAAAGAATGCACAAATTATGTTTCAGTGCACAAACACAATGTTGCCAGGACACGGTGATAGGATTAATAATGTAAACTATTCTTTGTTCATTTTGTTCTTTTAAGAGGATATTTGCAACTGTCACAGCATTTCTTTTAATTATGTTAAATATATCACTGTTGTTTTGTATTACTATTCATGCCAGTTTTAATCTTTCATCAATTTTCACTAAAACAACATGCCTACTACTTTTTAATTAAAATTAAATGTTACCAATCAGGAGTTCTGCTTATGGTTCAGCTCTAGGCTAGCAGCTGTTCACATCTGAAAAACGTTTGTTTTATGATTGTATGGGCCACATACCATAAAACTCTTTTAATTATACACACTAAAATTCAGCTGTTCTTAATGGAAAAAGGAATCACATCAGAGCACCGGAAGGCAATGTTATGTCATTCTAGTGTTATGCGGGCTGTTTTCTTTGTTTTATTTCCATCAGAAAATGTTCACCTTTTCTTCTCCAGGATATAGTTCTATAGTTTGACACCATTAAACTAAATGTGTAAAATATTACTGAAACGTACTTTGAGAAATGAAACATTAGAACAAGGAGACAATGCAGACAAACTGCCGCGTGCTTTTGCTTTAGTTAAAAGCTGTAAGAGATGTTGTGTGTGATGAGATGCTGACACAAAACTTAATACACTTTCCTCAGGAGTAAACTTAACTCAAGGAGTGATTGTTTTTCAAGCTGTAATTTTTGTCTAATCTACATATCACTGTTACAGGACTGTAAAGCAGCATCCAACATTCATTTCCAGTTTCTTTGCATGATGTATTCATTAGTGCTACAAGTGGAATCTTTAGAATGAAGTATACTTTTGCGTTTGAAGATTAGTTTTATGGGAAAAGTCACAAAGGCTATCATAGAAATACCTCTATATCTATACATACAATCACATGTATATTTCCAAGTAAACATGTTTTATGTCTTATTATATCATGAATTTGTGCTTTTTTAATAGCGCCCTTATGTTGATTATTGAAGTTAAAGCTCGTTATATATTTAAATTGAGCATTTGTTGGATAATTTTTTCATTGCATTATATTTACTGTTGTAGATGTTTAAAGTAGATTATCTCCAGTGGACTAGAGGGGAAGGCACTGATTTCTCTTGATGCTAAACAGCATTAAGATTTTAAGTTCATTGTCTGAACAAACTGGATGATCCATTGTGCCTAAGACTTCATGATACAGTCACAAACTGTTCAAAATGTTGGCATTTGAAATATGTTTTATCTTGAAAACTCATCATAGTCACAGAGTTTAAAATGATAAAGTTTATTGCATGATGCTAAATCTGAGTGGACAACTCCCGTTCCGTTGGGAGATTTTAACTCCTCCAGATGATTTAAATTAAATGTTATGGGTGTAACCTCATTCTGTGCATACTATTGTCGAAGTTTGAGAATGTGGATATGCCTCGTTTGCTGTATATATGACAATGTCGATTTGTCTATGGTGTGACGTCAGAGAGTTTACCTTTTTTGTGTATGTTGATGTTTGAAGCATGTATCTCACAAATAGAAAATGGGCTACTTGTCCAGACTTGGAAAATTAGTGTCCAAGTTGTTTAATAGGGGGAGGGGTAAAAAATTATAAAAGCAGTAGTAACTAAACCAGATGCTTGATATAATGATTAT
The DNA here is from genome assembly GCA_004794655.1 of Marisa cornuarietis. Classification (NCBI taxonomy): domain Eukaryota; kingdom Metazoa; phylum Mollusca; class Gastropoda; order Architaenioglossa; family Ampullariidae; genus Marisa; species Marisa cornuarietis. The sequence continues at coordinate 6,974,621 of SMMW01000001.1, forward strand.
ATGACTAGGATTCTAATGGTGAAGGAAAGCAGATCATAAATGCATTCTTGAGAAAATAAAAGCTCGGATTATCTAGCAGTGAAGTTACATTTACTCAAAGGGGAATGGAGAATGTAGTGAGAGTTTGATACATAATTTTTATTGTTGTACTGTTATGGTCTAGTCTGGAAGTGTGGTACATTCTCATTTAATGAGTGTCTTAAATGAGCTATCTTTATATTTGCTGTGCATATCTTTTTAGTGGTATGTCCTTGTTAACCAATGACATTTGAAACTGGTGTAACAACGGTTTGAGAGCTTTTGTGAACTGTACGGTCTTTAACTTGGAGGAAGCATATGGTTTGTAATTAACCTGTCTATTATAATTATCCAGCTGCTAGCATAGTTAAAGGAATATGTATGCAGAACCTATTATTAATTTTTGCAGTTTCAAAATGTCTGAGAGCAGTTGAAGCAAACATGATACATCTCCTATGCATCAATAGGGCAAACTCAAGTGTATTGTCACTTTGTGCCATCAAGCATCCAAAGAAGTCTTGTGTGTGACCATTTGCCCTACTGTACTTCTGACAGAAAACAAGAGATGACCTCAAACAATCAAATTAATGTAGATTTAGCTACATTCTAAAATATGTCAATCACTCAAATTCAGCAATTGCAGTCAAATTTAACTTTGCATGGAATAAAAGTATTTTCGTGTCCTAACATAGAGCAGCTATCAGAGGAAACTCCCATTTTGTTACTTTTCATCTAGTCTGGGTTAAGGGACAAAAGTTTTGCCATTTTTATTGCAAAGATTAATACTACATATACTACTTATAAAATATTTGGTCACTTTTAGAGTATGTTCAGAGTACATGTGCATTTGCTGTCAGAATTTCTGAGAGTTGGCTGCTTTTCACATGGTCCAGACTTGTTTATAAGCCATCTTAGGTGTAGTTTATACATCACTTTTGGTTAAAATAACTCCTCCACAAGTTAAAAAATGTTCCTAAAAGATGTAATTTGCAAATCCTGTTTATTCATCAAATGAAAAAAGCAAGAACAAGTTTATACTTCAGAGATGCAGTAAGTGAACTCAAATGAGAGATTGTGTTTTGTACGTGTTTTTATCTCCTAAGGTTTCGTGACTAAAAGGTCATTCTAGCATCATTACCTGATGGTATGCCTGTCTCCATTTTTTTTTTGGTTAATGTATAGTTGTGAAAATAATAAAAACTGGTACCTCAATTTGTGTCCACCATTTTTCTTTTATAAACCAAGTGACTTGTGATGATAATTCTTTAAAGGTTTGCATATCTAAGGATGCAATTTCTTTTTCTTAGTTATATATATATATACATCGATTGCATCAAGGACAGTGCAAGGTACTATTTCCTAAAATCTGGATGAATATACCCATTTCTGTCTTGAGGTCCACACCTACAAACATCACCGTAGACAGGAGGTCAATAACAGACATCATGGGTGTACATAATGTGTTTATAATGTCATGGCTACAGTCTGTTGGGCAGGTGGGTCTCTCGTTAATTCGACATACCTAATGTGATCTCATGTATTCTGTGGTCATTGTTAATTCCTTGGTAAACATTCATTTTTCCTTGATCAAACAGTCATGCAGTGACTTTTTCATTATGACAGACTACAAGTTCATCATATCCGGTTTCGCTGTCGTATTCTCGCAGAAAATTAGTATTTTCGCATTCCCCTAACACTATCTCAGCTGTGGTATAAATGTCCAGATCACCAATAACATGCCCACCAATAACCTTTCCATTCTTGTCACTCAAGCTGATGTGTAGATGGCCTTCTCCGCCACTTAATGTTCCCACAAGGGAAACTATTTCAAATGGCCCTTCAAATGTTGTAATCTGTAAATCAGAGAAGTGATTATTTTCTTGCCAGAATTTGTAAAGATGCAGGCTGTACAATAAATACTATCTTCATAAAATGAATACTGAAGTAGGTAGAAAACAGTGAAACAATTCGATTAAAAAAAAATACTGGCTTTAACCTTGCCTGCATTTGGAGTTAGAGAATATTTTAGCAAATAAAAGAGGACACCTTTATGTGTTAGACATGAATTAAAAGAAAGAGACTGATCTTACAGTTTTGGAATCGGCCATACGAAGGGTTGCCCTCAAGACACTCCCAACGCAGGTAAGAATGAATGCAGCTTTTAACTTTTGATCCTGGACATAGCGCATGAGCGTTGTCTTCAGTTCCTGGCCAGGCTTCAGCCTCAGTGGCATGCAGTGCATGGGCACTAGAGAAGACTAATAAACATTGAGTATTAATTTTGGCAACTATCACAATCATTCTTTACTAGTGCTATTATAAGCAGTTAAAAGTGAGGTTCTGTAGACTGATGGTCAATGTGCTCAGCTGCAGAGTGGGTCGGTCACTGGTTTGAGGCCTGTGGCTGGACAACTCCCCCACTGCCCATCCAGCAGCTGCTTAGCAGAAATGGGTGCTTGATGCATACGGGAAGATAAAGGTGGTGAATCAAGAGTTGGGTTTCACCTTTCACATGGTGTGCCCTAGAAATGGTGAATCACTAATATTCACTGCTCCTACACTCATTAGGATTTAGGATGGTACTTATTACAAATCATGGGAGATATGACAATTTGCACAGTTAGAAGACATTTTCTCTAGTGCAGGCTTTTGACCATTGCAAAATAAAAATTAATATTCTATGATAGTTGCCACCAAAAACCCATTTATTCACAAATACTTAGATGCCAGCATGATTAATACACTCAGAAAATAATCTTGTGGACAAAGTAAGACATGAAGTTCTCCTTCCACAGCTTGAATTAATAAACTCTTCTGGTGGTGAGAAAGGGAGATAATTTACAGTTGGTAAAACCATAGGAGGCTTGCTATTTTAACTTCTTATTTATTCCAATGAAAAGAGTAATAATTGTTGGTAAGTTGTGTATAAATTAAGAGTGTGCCACTAGAAGTGTGCCTTTCTTCATAAGTTTTAAAAATTTTGGTGCTTTAGTTTTCTTTGATTTTGCAGAACAGAAGTTGTTCCTCTTATGCCACTTGCTATTACTTCCTGTGGGAATAAGAAGTGGGGAAAAAAACCTGCTAGGTCATCTGACCCTTGACCTTTTGAACAAAGCACATGGGACACCTGAACTTGTCAGATTCATGCCTTTTCACATATTTAGTCAGGCTTAGAATGGAGAGATTAAATATTTCATCTGCCTGATAAAACGTTTAATACAAGGTTGGTCTTGAACGATGATAATATGATTATGATCCAGGAGTTCATAGATTACATTCTTTTGTATCTTCATATGTACTGCATTCAGATGTTGTGGGGAGAATGGGCAGGTAGAAACTATTTTAAGGCTAGCAGACTTTTCATTGTGTGCATCGAGGGGTTAGTCACTGGCACTAGTGAGCCATGAAAGGCAGAAATATCATTTCAATCAAACAATAGCAGATATTTATCAAGGTTCACAAGCAGGAGTGTATGGGGAATGCTTTACCTTCAACTTTCATGGATATTCCACACCGCATGAGAACTGTACTTGAATATAACAATGGCTCAAAACATGAAACCTAGTGCCACTTTTTACCAATGAGTGCACACTCTTTGAAAAGACCCTGAGTCTGACAACCTGTCAGCAGAATAGTTAAGACATATCATATCCTGGGTTGCAAATATACACTCTTGCAAATTCCGTTATTGTGTTGTCCATGCACACTTGTAACACACTACATTTCTATAGAGATGGCTTATCCACAGACATTACTTAGAGGTGGGATACATATCAGGGTGTTTACTATAGGGTACTGTATTACATATTATTAAATACATATTGTAACCATTCTTTCAGCTGTTAGTTTTAGCCGGTTTTGTGTGAAAGGGAAAGATGATAAAATGGAAGAATGCAAAATTGAAGGTCAATAAAATTTAAATAAAGGCCTTGTCATCTTTAAGGTCTTTCTCCATCGAAAAGATCGAATGCACACTAAAGATAAGTACTGCAAGTATGTACACAGCGCCAAACCCTTCTGTTAGTCTTTGACCAATATGGGAGTTAAATAAGGAACACAGCCAATTGGCATATCAGGTTCAAAGATTCGAGCTACATTAGTCAAGTGGATTAAGATCCAAAAATTTTCTTGAGTCTTGGTTTTTCCTCTCCTATACTGTTTCCCAGCTAACTCTTTCACTATATATATATATTTTTTTTTTTTTTTTGAAGAGCAGTGGAGGCAACACGTTATCTGCCCAATCGCTCGCAAAGCTATTAGAGATACCAAGCCAAGTATCGTATAATAATAATTATGTACAGCCCGTGATACTAGTGTTGTCTTTATTGCACCACGAACTTGTATTACACGTCCGTAATTGCACAGCCTCAACCTCAATGAACAGCCCTTGCGAACAACAGTTGGTATTGCAGTCACTGATCATTTACTCTTAGAAATCCAGTTGAGTCATCGTTAGCTCGAATTTCAACAGTGATTTACAATGGTTGAACAGATAATCTTAATATGTCCCTACCTAGTTTTCACTTTGTTTTTTTTTACAAAGTCGATCTTAATTAAAACTTTACAATTTTACCATGATTTCCAAAATCGTCCTTTTGCTCGGACCATATGAGAGTTCTCTCCCTTACCCCATGGCGAGGGGGAATCATTCTTTTTAAATTACAATAGATTGTTTTTTTCTTGTTTTTAGTGCAACACTTAAAAAATTATATTTTCAGCTGAATAGAATTATTTTTAAAGTAAAAGTTAAATATGAAGTGTACAAATGTAATAGATTGAAGATACCGTCTTGCGTGTTTGTTGGTATAACAACGGTTGTTCATTCTCCCGTGTTGTGAACGGCGGTAAAAGATTCAGCGACTGGCTTCACCGAGGGAAATGTCGGCGGAAAATCCCAACATTGTGGATGATGACGACAGTCTGTCGTTGATTGACGTACTTAACGAACAAGCACGTCTTCAAGCAGATGCGTCAGCTGTTTTAGGTGACAGTGATGAAAGCAACTGTACTTACGCAAAGGTTTGTAAAATAAGTGTTTTTATGATAATACCACGTACGGACGTTTATACAGGAGGGGCTTAGGCCACTTTGCCTTTGGTTTACCCTCACTGACTCTCATAACCCAATCTGTGTTGTTTAACGGTGCGGCTACATCTAACATGCACAAGAAGATGCTGATCTGAATCTTTTCATTAAATTTATTGGTTATACCTCATGTTAACGGCAGGTTATTCTATACCTTATTTTCAAAACAATGAACACTAACTACATTTATAAACATGAGTAGACATAACTTTTGTTGGCTGTGATATCATTTATTGAGTGTATATAATTTATTATGATCAGTTTTATAATTTTTTTTCATCAAACTTACTTTGAAGAACATTGAACACTTTTTAAGGGGATTTTGCTAGACTTCGAACCAAGTAGGCCTAAATGTACTATTGTTTTATTTGATAGCATAATATGTGGGCTATTCTCTAAAAATAAATTTCTACTTTTTATTACATTTGCAGTGCAAAAAGTGATAATGCATTCCTTCCACATATTGGAATATCAAGTACAAAATGACCTAATAAAGACTATTCTGTGCTATAGGGATACATTCAGCGACAGGCACTCTACGCCTGTGCAACCTGTTCCTCAACAGAGCCAGCAGGCATATGTCTAGCTTGCAGTTACCAGTGTCATGAGGGACATGAGCTGTATGAGCTATATACTAAACGGTAAGCAGCCAGCTATATAAAAATAATAAGAATAAGAATTTGTTTATTGGCCAAGTGACACTGTACTCAAAATATGACTTGATGATGGAAGACACAGAACAAAAGAAAGAATAATCAGGCCTATTCATATACACAGTACCCCTCTTCCACACTCCCTTTCTATCACAGATACAGACACTGCCTTATAGACTGCAAAAGGACACAATCAGCTAGTATTGGTCCTGACACAAACTACAGCAGAGTTCAGGAGGGCTATCGCTTCAGCAAAGAAATTATATCTCAAACGGGAAGTTCTGGCCCAGACGAGTCAATACCTGACCCCAGAGGGCATGAGGTGGAACAGGCCATTGGCCAGGTGGGTAGCATCCACAATTTTTTGCAACCTGCACAGACTGCGCTTGGCCTAGATTGTGCCCATGGAGGTTAGGTCACAGCCGGTACATCGGCTAGCTGCATGCACCACCCAGTCAGGTAGGACTTTATGTTTTTTACTGCCATACCAGATGGAGACGAGACGCTGGGCCAGAATGTCCTGTCCTATGCCAGATTTATTCAGCTGGTGGAGAAAGTAAAGACATTTCTGGGCCTTCTTGATAGTGGAAACCACATTGACTCCCCAGCTCAGATCATCAACTATCAGCTTCTTCTTTTTTAGATACATTGAGCTGCAGACCATTATTGCTGCACCAGCCCACCAGGTGATCCACCTTGGTAGCATGCAGACTCATCATTATTTTCGATGAGACCTGCCACCATGGTGTCATCGGCAAACTTCGCCATCCATATTGATCTATGAGCTGAGACACATTTTGCCCTGTGAATGGCTTTCTGCAAGTCATATTTGGCTCACCGAAAGATGGTATTGCCAGACCTGTAAGCAGTGTTTTTTACCTTCAGCTTAGCCTTGAGTGTAGCTTTGGACTACGGCTTGTCGTTGACCCAGAACTTGGTGCAATGTAAAGGAATGCACAGTCCTTTGAAGAAAGGGATATTGGACATGACGACATCTGTCTGCTCATGAATGTCAGCACAAGGGGCTGTCAGTGCATTCAAGTCAGTGCAGGCAAGACCGCCTTGCAGGTTATCCGTAGTTCCATCACCAGCCCTTATCTGCGGCTTGGCTGACTTGAGACGTTAGTGGTAGGAGGGCAGCAGATGAACCATGGCATTGTCAGATCGACCAAGAGGAGGGTGGCGTATGGCACAGTAGGCACCTTTGATCACACCCTAGTTGGCATCTCCTTTGGTCTCAGTGTCCACTTGCTATTTATAGTGCCAAAGCTTCAAGCACAGATTAGAGTGATTGAAGTCCCCCATTAACAACACCAGGCAGTCTGGGAACTGGACTTCAATGTTGCACACAGTTTTGGAGAGCGCATCAATTGCTGTTGTTGCATGAGCCTGCTGGGATGGTGAGGAGGAAATGTACATGCCCACTAGTACAAGGGAGCTACACTCCCTCGGCAAGTAGAATTGTCTGCAGCATAGAGCTATCATTTCAATGTCACTGGAGCAGAGTGTGGACAGAACATTACAGTCTGTACATCATCGGTTTCTAATGAGGAAGCAAACACCGCCTCCTGCATTCTTTCCAGAAAGTTCGGGCAAACGAATAGCACAATGCATGGAGAAACCAGGTGGTTGAAGAGCTGAATCAGGTATGTCGGGATGAAGCCATATTTCAGGGAAGCAAAACACTGTGCAGTCTCTAAAATTTCGATGAGATTTAAGTAAAACTTCCTTCTTTCTTATTTGCGAGAGTTGGTACATTAGAAAGAAACATAGCAGGCAGTGGAGGTCGGCTAGAACGATTGCTATAGCAAACCAGCAAGCCAACACGCTTCCCTTGCTTGCACTTAGACAATGTGGCCAATTTCGCAGAGCAGAAGTTGATTGTAGAAGGATATCAGGTGAAATAGACCAATTGGATAGTCCCCGGTAACTCTCAAATGCAATAAATTCTCACTACTGTACATTAAATCCTCTCAAATGGAAAAAAGACAGAATAAATACAATGCAGACCCATCATCATGTTGCCATGTTAGCCTGCCGCCATCTTTAACAGTCATCTTTAATGAGCTCCATATCAAATAGTAAGACAGCTTTTATTCATTCAGATGCTTGCAGAACATATGTTTTGGTAAATTTTGATAACCTGATGGATAAATATAGTAATTTGTTTATGCTTTTTTATTAATTTAATTAGTACATTTATTAGAATTAGAATGAAATGAAGTCTGTAATTCAAATTTCGAAACACTCAGAAACCCAGAGTAATGCACAAATATAAAGGGCTTTTTTTATAGAAGTAAATATGAGGAATATCTTTTCCAAACTTCTGATTCAAAATATGTATAAAATATAGTTAGAAAAATGGACATGCATGAAACACAGATAGAGTACAATAGTAGACAGTTATAAAAAATAAAATCCATCCAGTATATGTTTACTTTTAAAATTGCTTCTGTAAGTGTGCTTTTGTTGAGTAAGCATTCAGTATTGCAATTTGCTTGAATAAATTATCAGAGTATCTCAATGCTGCCATGTTTTTGATTGATCATATAGTTTCTTCCGCTGTGACTGTGGGAATAGCAAGTTTCCGGAGTCTTTGTGCAAACTTGAAAAGGTGAAAATCATTTACAAGTCTTCAACAGAGAATATGTGTTCTGTCTCACTGTCTCTTGATTATTACCATTGATCACTATAATTTTATGTTTATTGGATTGCTTTACTGAAGCATTAAAGACACGCTTGTGTTGCATAGCACTCTTTCAGATTTCAAGACATAAAAGAGACTTGTGACTACATGGAGTAGAACTTACAGAGTGTACACTAGGGTGTGGTGATGTCAGCAATGAACACTTCCCTATTTTCACAAGAAATGTTCTTCAGTCAGAATATTGATCTGCTATTTTGACTTGAAATGTTTTCTATTTAAAATCATTATTTTTTTTCATGGTTCTTTTGTTTGTTTGTTTCCTGAATGGATAATTCTTTGTTGTAGATGTTTATTGATGACATGATATTATACTATTACTGTTCAGCTCAGTGCATTAATAATAAGTGACATCACATAGCAACAAGGAGCGAGCAACTTGTGCTGTTGGTCTGAAGACTTATTTATGTAAACAAGATTGCGTCATTACATCATTGCTACATCGGCCTAGACTGTTGTAGAACCTTCAAGCTACATCTAGTTCCTTCTGAAACCTTCTGCTTATCTGTGCGTGTAGTATTTAAGCACATCTTCTGTGACAGTAAAGGTCATATTAGTATTACAGTCATACTAGTGAATGGTGATACAGTGAGACATAAAGTAACTGAATAGGGCAGTACAATCCATCTATTGTGGACAAATAGAACGATAGTAAAACTGTTAAGTAGTTGTACAACAATATAATGAGTGGCCACAAGACAAGGTCAGCTTCTAGCTATAGTATCTTTGGTAGTCCATTGTCAGAACTTCCCTTGACTGAGGTTCCAACTTGTTTGCAAGTTGGACATTATTTTGTGTCTCAGCAAGGACATCAAGTTTACCAGCAACAAGGACACTGTTCCCCAAGTTTCTCAGACACTGATAGACCTGTGGACTCATGCTGGAATTCTCTCACAACTACTCAAGAACGTCAAGCTCAGAGTGTCCTGATTAATGGATGAAGCAGCACGAGCATCAAAGCATGGCAAGGAGACTGTAAAGACTGTAAATTTCATGGAAACTCTACATCAACTGTTTGACATTGCTGCCTGCCAATGTGAAGACCTTGGTGCATGTAAATGTGACAGAGACATGAAAGTACCACAACAAGAGTGTCAGTTTTTGATGGACCAGAGAACCAGTAGAAAAATACAAATTGATACGATTGATAGAAAGGTGACAGCAATTATGAAAAGAAATTAAGGGAAGATTGGATAAAAAAAGAGAAGATAAAGAAACCAGAAGAAATAGGGAAAGTGAGGACAGAGTTTCACCTGTGGAAGTGTTTTTGCAGTAGTCCAAGCAGTCAGAGTAAACTTCCTGCAGTACCAGTGTAAAAGATGTTGTTGATGCTTCTAATGATGATGATGACAGTAAAGCTGACAACGAGGATGATGTTGATGACTAGACTGATGTTTTCCAACAGGACAGGAATATGGTACCAATACCAACCATTGCTTTGGGAGCAGACCAATATGAAGTGTCAGATAGGGCAGCTGCGGCCATCAGCACAGCAACATTGGTGGATTATGGCATTGTTAGATTGAAAGACTGCATCAATATTGTTGATCATCACAAAGTATAGAGGGCTCGACAACAGTTGAGAAGGGCTATCAGGGAAACTCCTATAAACAATGAAGAGGAAATCCTGGCAATATTTTTTGATGGCTGAAAAGACATGACACTTGAGAGAGAGAAAAGGGGAGACAAGTGGTATAGTATAAAGAAAATTGAAGAACACTACATAATGATTGGTGAACCCAGAACTTTCTATCTATACCATTTAACACTGGAATGAGCACAGGTTCGGCTATTGCTGATAGCATTCATGGTGCAATTGAAGAAAGGGGAATTACAGAGAAGATCATGGCAGTTGGAGCCAAAGCACAGCTGTGAACACTGGGCACCGCATGGGGCAATACATCTGTTAGAGCTTTACACTGGTCGCCCTTTGCACTGGTTCATTTGCTCTTTATATTTGAATGAGCTTCCATTCTGCCACCTCTGCAAAACACTCATTAGTCCAACTGAAGGACCCACACAGTGGAAAGGACCGATTGGAAATGCATTGGCTAATTGTGCATCATTGCCACTTTCTGTAGAAGGATTTCGACTCCATGCCAATGGTGGTCCTCTTCCAGAAATCGAAGTCAGCAAACTTAGTAATGACCAAGCCTACCTGTACAAAATGATCATAGCTATTAGAAGTGGAAGCATCAGTGATGATTTACTGCAGGAAAACCAAGGCTCATGTCGATGGCCAGATGGCTCACAACTGCTAGCAGGATATGTCGGCTGTATGTGCAACCAAGTAATGAACTGTATTCCCTGGCACACTTCATTGTCTCCTGCTAATGGACCCGCATGGTTTAGTATCAAGTGTCGCCCAAGATGCATTGATGGACCAAAGCACTTGGTTCAACAAATTAAGCAACAGAGTTTGCTATCTTCAGCCTGCACTAATATAAGATGGCTCATAGTGCAACAGAACCCATACTGGGACCATCAGGAAAATGTTTTTCTCTTGATGCTTGGAGATGGTGATGAAGTCAGTAGGAAAGCAGCAGTGGACACTGGTAGGTCTCAACAGCAAGTTAGAGAATTTCGACCTCCCAAACTAAAGGAGAATGCTCAAACGTTATAAGACTTACTGCCATCAATGGAGGAACACGCTGGAACCACCTCTCACAAAGCAACCTCTCAGATGAAGAACTCCAGCACCTTGTCACTCAGTCCTTCATGAGTCAGATACCTTGCCACTCTCAGGGAGTCTAACGCTGTGTCAGGACAGTGTGTGAGGCATCAACACCAGTCTATGTGATGGATGCAAGAGATGGTTAAATTCGAGCTGTCATCAAGAGACTTTATGCCGTCATTTCAGACTAAGCAAGATTTTCATTTACCGTGTGACTAGAAATGAAAACCGGTGCCTGAACTGTTTATAATTATTGCCTGACAGTGCAAATGTTTTCAGAAACTGATCTTTTCTTGCAGTTATTAAATATAGAACGATGTACAGAAAAGGAAACAAATTTTTGTGTATGGCTGTATATATGTGTATAAAGTTTTTTATTATTATTATTGTTTACTGTGTGCAATAAACTTGTCTGTTCCTTTCATTTCGTCTTTGTTTTGGTCTGCGCTTATCAGTGGTTCGATAGGAATGTCGCGTTCCGCCCCTAGCCGAGAGAGTGATTGTGTGATCACGGCTGCGTTTGTGCATCTGGTGATGCTGGGATTGACCCCAACAGTATCCATCCAAGGTGATCAAAAAGGTTGATGATGTAAACCTTTATTTATGGATTGAAGCAAACTACAGATGAAAGTTTTCTTTCATTCATGATGACTGCTTTGTTAAGTTTTACAATGAAAGCAAGAAGAAAAAATGACAAAATCATTTTTTCACAGGCTAAGGATCCTGTCAACATACAGAACAAATACAACCAGAATTTTCGTGGTGTGTATTGCACCTGTGCTCGACCATATCCAGACCCTGAAGATGAGGTTGGTCAGTATTGATGTGACAATAGATGAGACTGAGATCAAGATTTAGGCAACATAATAGCCAGAGTACATCTCATATTTAGTTGTACATTCAATAAACTTACAGCACTATTTTCAAGTTTATTTGCAAACACCACAAACCTCAATATCTGTTGTAAATACTTATAGACTGAGCAATGGAGAAAATAAATATGTTTCGAGATTTGTTTCCAGTAAAACATGGGCGTGATAGATTATTAAATATGAATTAAAGTTGAAGGCATCTGTTTACAGATAGAAGATGAAATGATCCAGTGTGTCATATGCGAAGACTGGTTCCATGGCAGGGTATGTTTTGCTAGAATAAGTAGTGCTCAGTAATACATTAACTGTCTCTGGATAGTAGGGCAGGATCTTCACAAATATTTAAGCTAATTGACAGATTTGTGTTCAGTAAGTCAATGAGAACAAATAAAATGAACACAACTACTTGTAGGATATATCACTCTTGATATAGTTTTATTAATAGTGTATAATGATAGGCCAGAAAGAAGATGAGCTCAGCATCCTTGTAAAGAGAATAGTGCAGACATTGAAGAATTTCTGATAAATGAAGTAAAGTAAAAGTACTATTGCATTAGGCTTTTACTAGAGAGAAAAAAAGGAGACAGACTGAGTTTATAAAAATTTAATTTGTCATTGTGGTTAAACCTAAGCATCAAGCACTGCAGTTTTACTTATTGGGGAGCTGTTGGTGTCAAAATGGTGTCTTTTTCTGACAAGATGGAAAGAGGAAGAATACAAGAATAAGATGAGTTAGGATTGTGATCATTAAATATGGCTGATGCATATGTACATTTCTCAATTCTGCTTCTGTAGCACCTGAATGCACCGGTGCCTGAAGATTTTCATGAAATGATCTGCACCTGTTGCATGGACAAACACCAGTTTTTGTGGGCTTACCATGTGGACAGTCCTAGTAAGTCATTTTCCTGAAAATTATTGTCATACTGTGTTGCAGAAAAACTTAGGTGGTTTGCTGATTGCCGTGGAATCGCTTATATGCCATGCAGTGGTCAAGGCTTTGGCTTTTTCAAGAAATGATAATCTGTTAATTTTTCCCCTAAGTATTTTTACAACATCTAAAAGACCGCGTTGATGATGTTCTTGAGGCATGAAAGGTTCACAGGCAGTACAATTACTTTTCTGTAGTGTATGTCCATATTGAGTTTGCATATTGTTGATCACAAGATACTACATACTGAAATTTCTTACTGTGAAATGAGTATGTGCATATAGTGGCATCAGCAAGTGTGTGATGTTTGTTTTTTGAGTAAGTGGCTGCCATGACTAAGACATGTTCCTCATACAGTTTCACTTGTCAAATAAATTCTTAAGTAATCCACATTTAGTCTTCAGTTCATCAAGCATTTTCAATTGCACATTAGAAGATGATAAAATGTGTTGAGTTGACTGTAGTGTATAATGTAGCTTAAGGCAGTGAATGTAAGTTAAAGATTCTACAATAGATGAAATCTGTTGTGCCTTTTTTTTTAATTTTTGGTAAATAGAAGTGTGTCCATCATGTGTCAGTTCTCTGCATGTGGCATCTGTTTACAGGGCTGGCTGCCTTACTGTAATAAATCCCCAGTTCCCACCCACCCCCATGTGTCAGAACTTTGTTGCAACCAGCATATGAGACTGTGCTTTTGTGAGTGCTTTTCATTTCAAACAGCCCTTATTTTTGTCTATTTTCACTTCCCAGTAGCTGAGTTGAAAAAAGAAGAAGCAGACATCAAAAAAGAGGTAGAGTTAGAGAGAAGAGACCAAACTTCAAGTGAAATGAGCTCAGCCTTGTCAGAACATATAACTGCCAACACTTTTGAAAGCGCCTGTGTGTCTTCTGAAGAGGAAACAAAAATAGAGGAAAGCGAGGTATGTTTTATTTATTGTTGCCTGTGTGTATTGACTGCTAATTAAATTTCCATAGAATTAGTTGAAAGATCTAGTGACTGATTATTGCGATTTAGTTTGACTTGCTGGAATTTGTGAGACAGTTTGTGGAAAGATCCAGTGACTGATTATTGTGACTTAGCATTGTCCCATTGCAGTTATGAGGCAGCCAGAATGCTCTATAAAAGTTATTATACACACACCAAATAAAGACACAGAGTGTGTGACTTTTGTGGCCCTTTGTTAAAATAAAGGGTGGCAAAAATATACTACATTAAACTCATACATATCCATCTATTGCTGTAGCTAGTTTGACTGAAACTGAAAGTGTAACTGCTGTGTGTAAGCTAGTCTGCTTTTATGAAAGAACAATGAGTTCTGCAAACATAAACAACTTACCATCATAGACTAGGAAACCTAAAAGAGTTGAGGTTGGAGGTCTCATCGTGTGAAGCATTTTGTAATAAACTAGACATGAAAGGTGATATTTTGTCATCGTGATCAAACATCAGAGACATACTTTTATATTCTTATGAACATGACGTTTGATACATCTGACAACAGTATTAACAAGTGTACCTTGCTGTTTACTTTTTTCTGCTATTGATCAAGACCTTTAAAATCAGGGGGTGTGGAGGGACAAAGTCCACCAACAATTTTAACTGAGGATGTGAAAATCCCCAACATTTTATGCATCGCGAAGTCTGGTGTGCAGATGTTCGTGAATTCTGTAGGAGTTGGGGTAAGAGCAGCAGAAAAAGAAATTTTGCAAAATAAAGAGGCCACATGAGAAAACATGTTAACACTGCAGATGTACACATGAAATATTAAAGTTCTTTTTGAATAACCTCTTTGTTTTCCTATTTTTGTCAAATCAGCCAATGTCCAAACGATTGAAGAGAGAACCACATGGTGAACTGAAACTTGAAAAAAAGACTGATGCCGAGGGTGAGTGTCTTTTGAAAGATCTTCAGCAGCGGCTGCTGTCTCCAAAGCACTGTGGTACATTTTGGGAAGACAGCTGGAGGACAAAGCTTTGCAGATGTGCAGAATGCAAGGTGAAGAGTTGGCTCTTTTACTTCTGTTATAAATTTTTTGTGTGTAAAGCCATGTTAGATAACTACTTTTCTCTGTTTTTATTTGTGTAAAGCGCATTGAGCCTACAGTAAAGTGGGAAAATTATGTTGATTTGCTATGCAGAAAAGGAATAGATGCTTTATGGGTTTTTTTAAAATTATTTATTCTAGCCATATTAGGTGACTTGCAGAGTTTTTCTTTATTGTAAACAAGTTACTCTTCCGTCAGTGGAAGTTAAGTGTTCCTCATTTGTTTCATATCAGAAACTGTATGAAGAAAAAGGTGTGAGCTTCCTGTTAGATCCCAAAGACACAGTACAAGCTTATGAGGAACGAGGTAAAATGAAGACACCTTGTATGTCAGAGATAGATCTGGAGAGAAAAGCACTGGCCCAGATGAATCGTGTTCAGCAGGTTGAGTTGTTACAAGGTGAGCCAGTTATTTAGGTTGTGGTGGCTGTTAGCATTTCTCCTGGAACAGAACATTTACTATAGTTGTTTTTATATGCCCTACTGTATGTTGATACAGTCCTTTATTGTGGAGTGCTCAGTCTGCTGAATGCATACATACTTTGGTAATCTTGTCATTGGATGATATCATTGCTTTCATAGAGGGGGGATATGAAATCTTGGACCATGTCAAGGCAACACCAGGCATAATGCACAAATCTGAGCGTCCATTGCCCTCTCAGTCCACAAGATGATCACATCCTCATTTTTCCATTTTATATCTTTGTGGTGCTCTGTTTAGTAAAGCACAGTGAGTGAGTGTACTTAGTGAGGAAATGTGCTTTATAAGTTCCCTTATTATTGAGAATGCATCCACAAATCTGTTCTCAACAGGTTTCATGGATCTGAAAACAGAGCTGCAGGAGTTTCTGAAAGGATTTGCATCTAGTGGAAGGGTGGGTTGAATTATTACTCATTTATTAATTATTTTAAGCCTGCATGTCTGAAATTTAGAATAACCAGAGAACTATGCTTTTACTATGCCTTTAATTTGCAATATTCAGTTGTAGTTCATCAAACTGGTTTTTTTTTTAAAGTACAGTAAAACCTGACATGTGGATCCTCTTGTCAGTGGAACCTTTGCATCAAGACCCTACCACTGAGTTGACAACTTGCTTTTTTTTTCCTACCTCCCCATGATATTGAACATTAAAGTGCACGTAGTGTTATATTCTTATTGTTGTGATATGCTTTGTGTGTATAATTCTCATTTCTGCCTTTCTTCAGACTTAACATTTAGATTCTGGAAATGCTGTGGAAATTGATGGGTGCTATCTTATTAGTATTTCACAATAATTATATTTTCGAAGTGTCATATGTTTCGTGTTTTTCCTTGCTAAAGCTCTAACGCTGTGTTTATAAGGCAACAGAAGTAAGTCAGGTATCAAATTGCCCAAATTCAGGGTCAACAGAAAATGACGTCTGAAGAAGACAGGGTGGTTGTGGACTGTGACCCCATGAGATTTTCACAGAAATACAGTATTGCATCTTTATTCCAAATGTAGCCAGCCTTGCCTTTTTCATGCTTTCTTAAGGAATTGTTTATTAATGGTAGGTTTTTTTGTGTGTTCTTTTTATTTTATTTTTTATTTTTTTTGGCAGGTTGTTGCCGAAGAAGACATCCGTGGATTTTTCAGCCGAATGGAAGCAAAAAGGCGTAAACGTAATGTTGTGCCACAGTACTTTTGCAAGTGATGCAAATTGTTCTGCAGGAGCTATTCCTCAAACCACTAGCAGAGACTGAAAATTTAACTTTTTGGAAAATTATTTTCTTAAGTGAGTTATAACTGCTTGACTGTGCTCCACTAGCAGGATGCTAAGAAATGCCTTAAGTTTTTTTTCTTTGTAAATAATATTTTTATTTTGAAAAAATGTCCTGAAGAGAAAACTGAAAATTTATTAATTGTTGCAGCCATGGTTTTTGGGATGCTTATGACATTACTGAATAAGGTGTTCTTTAATGCCTATCTGTATTAATCATTCAAGTAGCTTATTATTTTAAGAACCAGAAAATGTTTAGATATGTGATCAGTCTTGCACCTAGATGTCAATAAAGATAGAGGTAATTTTGTAATTTTTTTGTTTACAGAATAGCTTGAATGTGGGTTTAAATGTATTTCATTTATCTTTACAAACACACCATTTGTTGGCAGGTTTTATGTGAATCATTTCAATAAACTATTTTACAAAGAAATGTTAGCCTGTCTGTATTATTTGATAAGATGTGGCATGCTAGTGAACTAACTTCTAGCATGTTTAACTTTGATGTCTGGGTTTGTGCCTGTGAGGGAGTGGAGAGGCAAAAAAGATGATATAAGTGTGTGCCCATCAGCTTTGTAGAAAAATGCTTTCCTGTTCCAGACAGTGTAAAACCTCCCTTGTAATGACTCAGCTAAAATGCCATGAAATGAATTTAGTAAATATAAATGAAGACACTGGCAGGGTGTCATCCATACTTTGGAGAAGTTAGTGCTGGGGAAAACTTTGCACCCATGCGGTGCTGATGCTGCCTCAATTAACAACAGAAGACATGTCACAAAGTCAAAGTTTAATCTTTATATAGACAGCATCAAGAATATGTATTTGTTAGATATTTTGCAAGGGCGACATTCTACTTATTTTCAGTTCTGTGGTGACGGAACCAAGGCTACATATAGAATTGTTTGCTGTTTCCTCTTTTCTATATTTTCTATGTTTCTGTTACTTGGTGTCTTTTTGTGTTTTCCATCTTTGTTTTCTGTTTGTCGTCAGTACTGTCGTTTATTCTTATGCCCTCGTGTTCTATCCGTTTAGTCCATGTCTCTTCCTTGTTTTAAGCGCCAAGAGCATGCTCTCTATGAGTGTGAATATGCGCTATAAAAATCTTCATTTATTATTATTATCATTATTATTTTTGGGCTTTGGGGCTTAACTAGTGACTCAGTTCTCTGGGCCATTCTTTGCATTCCCAGACTTTGGCACAGAAATGAACGCCTTTATTGTTTAATCCCCCACCTTTCTTGAGCAGCACAGCTGGGACGTTGTCAACGCCAGGTAACTTAGCTATCTTAATTTGGACCGTGTGCCGCTCTTTCAACTTTTACCTGTAGAACAGGTGGACAGGTAAGTCTGCAGGTTCAGTGGTGGTTATGTTAGCGTCCGTCATCAGTTGTAAGGTCTTTGCAATATTCAGTCCATAGGTTGGGTACAGCAGTGTTTTCTGTGAGAATGTGGCCATTGGTGTCTTTGATGACTGAGGTCTTGTGCTGACCAGACTTGGTGAGGGTCTTTAGTGTTTTTTGCCATTTCCCCCTCTATGCGTTGGCCCTCGACCCAGTTCTCCCTTGCTGCCTTCGCCCCTTTCCTGATGGCACCATTCGCTTTGTTGAGCTTGGAAGCTGCTTTGGATTTATTATGTTTTCTTTCTTCATTGCCCTCCGTATGGACACAGAGATCGTGACCCAGGTTGTTTCTCCTTTTGATGCCTTATTTAGCATTTCCTGGGCGCTTGACAGTAGCACCTCTTTGATGTTTCACAGTCTACCAAGTTCAATGCAACAAATTTAACTTTAGCTTTGGCTTTGAAGGTTTCAGCAACGACCCAGCAAACACGCAAGATTCGGCCTAGCTTGGGCCACTCTTGGTGGAAGCTTGTAACATTGGGTCGCCCATTGCCAATCACCCACCAAACACTCGCCTGCGTTTGTGAGCGCTCGCGGTGCGCGAGCAACACGATCTGCGGACATGCGCGACTGAACAGTGGCCGCCTACATCGAGCCAATACGTGTCGCTGACATGAGTATTCATGACTATCAAGTCGTCGTTCACTAAAAATATATTACATTGCGTGTGCTTGTAACTATAATGATTTTGTAGATTGTTAAATAACGTACCATACATATATTTGATACTTTATGGTAATCAGTCTCACAAACTATCAAGTTAATTTCGTATCAAGAACGCTAACTCTCGCGCAAACCTTTCCACGTGTTGCTGTATGTGCCATGTAAATATCGCGAAATAAAGTTGCTCGCTGTTCGAGTTCTTTACTAGTCTTCAGTTACAGAGCTTCACATTTCGTCACAAGTTTTCAAGGTACAGTTAGCCAGATTTTGAATATTCATCGATCAATATTTGAAATTTTAGCAAAGATGAGCGATTCCTACTTAGCCAACTGCAGACGCACCGAAAGAAATGACACCAGAGACATGGCTGTGCTAGTCTGAAGCAAGAAAAGTAGAAACCAACAATGAAATTGTCCTTTTAAATTAGGAAGAGGTGGATTTGTCTCTGCTTAAATACAGTAATCTCCATTTGTCTGTTGGTCATACAATCTCCACTGGACTATACATGCATTTAGTGTTTAGATGTCACTAGAAGATTGTGCTTTTGATTAAAAAAATCAGCAAAAGTATTAGGCTTGATATTAATGCAAGCAAACAAATTAAAGTACTCTTTAGCAGTCAAAGGGCTCAACATTCCTAGAGAGTTTTCTAGGAAATGTTGACTTAATGAAATTGAAAGGTGGAAAGCAACTGATTTAAGGCAGTTCCTGCTTTATATTGGTACTATGTCCATTGCTTCTGCGTTGATTTTACTCTTTTCAAATGCATATGATTTCATTTACTGTCTAAATAAGTACAGATGAATCAAGATTCTTAATTTTTTAGGGTGTATTCTCTTAAGGCACTTGTCATATTTTAAAATATGCTAAGCTGTTCAAACTATACATGCTGAGTTTACTTCTTTTAAAACATAACATTCCTCTTTAACCTGTAGCATTTAAGGGATATTTTCCTTGTTCTTTGTAAAATATAAGAATTGGGTATGCTTTAATTATCTTAAGTATACCTTATAGAAATGCATTATTAATTGTTAAAAGTCAAGAAAAAGCAATTAATAAGAGTTTTAAAAACTAATTTCTCAAAGTTCTTCTATAACAAAATGTCTCTAGCTTTTTCTATTGATATGATGTTTCATGATATAACATGAATCTTATTTTATTTCAAAGGATGTACCACATTATCAAGATCATAGAAAATGGAAAGAAATTCACAGCTATTGTTCCTGATGAATGGCTGGTGTTAGGCAGCACAAATAAATACTTTTGGCCTGCTGGGGATTGAACATGGGGTTAAAAACTGTAGGAAGCTGTGCCCAGTTGGGATGTTTATTCCTATGAAAGAATCATCATAATCACATGTAAGTAACTTTGTGGTCTATGTATGTGCTAGTACAGTTTCTCTTTCTTTGTGAAAAAGTAAGTTTATACTTTCATCTAATGCATTAAGCCAAACAGACTACCTTTCGGCTAAACTCAAGACGTGCTTTTTCAAGACAGTGACCTCACTATATGACCTGTTCAGACCATGAGTGTGCATACCCCATATCTATGTCCATATCTCCTATGTATGTGTGTCTGTTATATGAAAAGTGTGTTGGCATGAGAGTATGGTTGTTAGATAGTTTAATGATGACTGGCCTGTTGTTCTGTAAAGTGCTCTGAGCAAGCTATTAAAAAAATGTATAAATGCCCATTATTATTATTATACATTGAATACAGTAAGCCATACATTGTTTTAATATTTAGTAATAAATTAGCTTAATTCTGAATATATTGGTGTAGTGATTTGTCTCTATGTACTTTATTTCTGAAATTTTGGCAACATTATACCATTATACATTATCAGTCTCATCCAAAAAAGGCAGAAGACACAAGTGAGCTAAGTAGCAGCTGCTTGTCAGATGCTTTTGACAGCACATTTAAAAAAATTTAAGCCAGTACCAAGAAGGATATTGCTAGTGCTTCTGTTCTTTTATTTGTCATTTGCTTCTTCATTCTGAATAAACAACTCAAAATAAATTATGATTATGACATGAGCAAAGACGTTTTTGTGATTTGATACCAAATGTGCTTGTTTTAGGAGCCCTGGCTGAGATGAGAGCAACAACACATCACCAGTTCAGTTCAGACCCCACTGAGGCCAATAATCTCACAATTGAACAGTAAGATTTTAGCTTATTATTTCAGAGATCTAGGTGGACTGGAGTACTATCAAGATTCAAGTGTCTAATAACTCTGATCATATCAAGTGTAGTACTCCTACATGTCTGCTTTAAAAAAAGAAGAAATTTGTTGGGGAAGGGACCAAGGAAAAGTATGTGTGAGCTGCATCATTTTGCTACTTCATTGTACATGGGAATTGTACACTACAAAACATGACTCTTGTAGCTGATATCAGCTGTTAATCTATAGACAGCATGCTTATCTGAGTAAGCTAATTGAAAGTTTGTGAATTTATTGATTCATTTAGACAGAACATTATTTGACAGCAATGTTTGTTTTTCAGGATCAGCTGATTCAAGAAAACGAGCAGTCGCACTCCCGACGAAGTTTATCTGCAGCTTCCCCAGCACCTCTGAGACCCATGGGAATCCCGCAAACGCCATCCCTTGTCAGTTGTGTTTTGTCTGATCCTTCATCTACGGAACCAGGATCATCCCCTGCTATGAACTGTAAGATTAAACTTGGACTTCTAGTTGGTAAATATTGAAGGGAAGTAGAATGACCTTGTGGCCTGTTTTACACGGCTTAAAACATTAGCTTGAATATATCAACATTTAAAAAATGTCCATCAGACAGACTGTATTGACATCTTTTGCTACACTGACTTTTGTCATATTTTACATAAACTTCTAGACAGTACAGTCAGAGACTTTATTTTTTTATGTATAAGAAAGATTTAGTCCCTTTGTACCTACACTTAAATAGATGAGCATTAAGAGAGGTTTTTTGGTTTGCTTTTCAGGGGCCAACATTAAACCTACATCTTCCTCTACGCCACCAGTACCAGGGGCACCTTCAGGCACTGCTATTGGCTGTAAGATTCCATATAAATGTTTGTATATATTTAGAGAATTAGAAGTTTAAATGTACTTAAATTACTTTGTGTATTGACTTATTTGTATTCATTTATTTCAGTGTGCACTGTAGTTCTTTTGGGAGGGATGTTTGTATGCAAAAAAAAACAAGTTGATACATAGGAACATGCTGATATTTTGATACATATGTATTTGACAAGATTGTGTGCTCGACATCTTTTTTTGAGGGGTGTTTGTATATACACATTGTTTTTTTTTCAAAATATATTGGAAACAGTGCAATGGATAGCCTAGAAAAAACAAGATATCATTATGCTGATATATGGATATGTATGCATTTGTATATCTTTTGGAAGGGTCGGTTGTGTGTATATATACATGAGTGTATACAGAAAGTAAGTGGAAATAAAATGGCTATTGTTCATATTTACTGTGTCCTGGTTAAATCATGATAAAGAATTGTGTGCCTGCTGGTTATGATATGGAATGAGTAATGTATCCTAATATGGTTTCTGAGCATATAGAACAACTTGCAAGTAAATAGCTAGTGTTAGTTTTGTACTAATGACTTATCAACTGAAGGACGTTTAAAACACCAAAATGAATGGCAATGTTGTACTGTTAAACCAAACTGTCTTGAGCTGCTGCAAAATAAAGCATGGAACAGAGGGTTAATGGGGACCAGAAGCATAATTGGGTCAAGATTGGTTGAAATGCGGGGTTTCCTTGGGATCTTGCACAATGCATATTTGGCCCCAGATTGGCCTATTGCTACACAGATTGGTCGACTATTGGGATAAAATGGGTGAAACATTGGTGCCACAATTCAGCCAATCTTGGACCAAGTGTGGACCAAATTTCATTCTCATCTAGGGCCAATCTCGCGACCAAGGAAGAGCCTATATTGGTGCCAAAGAGCCACCAAGCTTGGGCCGATCTAGGTGTGTTTGCTGGGGATACGTTTAGGTCTTGCAGCCTCTCTAAAACAATTAAAGTCAATTGGGGGGGGGGGATTAAGGGGCGCTTTCCTCCTCAGCTTCAGCCGAGCAGAGGCCAGCGAGGAGGGATGGGGTAGATCCAGTCGAGAGAAGAGTGAGTTGGGCTTGGAGTTTTGAACCGTTAGTGAACTGCATGCATTGAATAGACCAGATAATAGCAGGGTACGTACATGTATTTCGATCTGCTTCGGTTTCTATAACTCTAAGCAAAGCTGGATGAGATACAGTGACCTCAGTTTATATCAACATATGCCCTTCTACGTAATGGTCGTGGACTGTTACTCTAAATTGAAGCTGCACTATGGTCCAAGGCGAGTGTCAAGCTGCCGTCCTCGGCTTCTCGTGGGAGCTAAAGTAAATTCAAATTCAACGGCGTAACAAATACAAATGGTATAAATTAAGTAAATTTGTCTTTGTGTAATGTGAGGCCCATTAGCTCAGTCGGTTAGAGCGTCGTGCTAATAACGCGAAGGTCCTGGGTTCGATCCCCATATGGGCCAATGAAGTTTTTTTTCCTCTCTTCCACCTGTTTCGATGCATGAGGCTAGTTTGAAGACTTCAAAATTGGAGCTGACAGAGATAAAGTTACTGGTCATAAATGCTCTTTCCATCTTGTTTTGGTTTTCATTTTCTTCTTCGTACTGTACCAGATGACATGACTATATGGAGATCACCCTCTAGCTACCTCAAATCCAGCTGTCCAAACCCGTGCACCACGGTAGGACTTGAAAACAGCTCAGCCCCCTTCCATCCCACCTGTCTCGGTAGTGAGCCTCTCTACTCCAGTTTTAAGCCCGGCTTCACGCAGTTCAGACGTGTGTCAGCTACTCGTTTCTTTTGGATATGCCGTGTGATGCCTGTGAAGTGTGGTTTTCTGCCGTCTATCATAGGCGCAGTACCGACAGCCTGGCGTCCCTTTTATTCCTGTGAAGTTTGCAGCTTCTTCTACTAAAAGGGACAAAGTTGCAGCAGTAGGTCAGAGACGAAACACGGCGGGAAGGTTCCGCTTCGGATTGTTAATTGCTCTTATCTTAGAGCAATATAAGGTAAGGCTAGAACAGCTAATTATATATCCCGCTACCCAGAAAGAGGGTTTCCCGACACCGACACGTTTCTCTTATAGAAGTAGTAGGGGGTGGGGGCATGAAAGAATGTTTCTTCTGCCCCTCCCCTGTGGAATTTACGGGCCCAGTGGTGTCAGACGTTACCTGTCTGGTAGCGGTTAAGTTATTAAGAAGCTGTCTGTATTGAATTGGGCTATACATGTGTCATATCTCTTAAATTGTTGTTGCTATCATGAACGGTATTCTGCGCCGTGTAGTAGGCTGGAACACCTACCCCCCCCCCTCCACTGCCGTCGGTGTGCGGTACTTACCCTGAAATGGAGCGATACAGAGACGTTAATCTGGCCCCGACGCAAGGATGACACGCTCTGTCGTGAAGGGGTCCACTTAAAGTGTGCGACGCAGGGCCCTTGTGGCCACGCGGGTATTGACCAGCTAAAAAGTTTCTTTCCTTCTGTGTGTGCAAGCGTGTTTGTTGTATGTTTATGTTGTATTGAAGCGCTTGGGTCTGGTTAAGGAGTGCGGCATTGAGCACGTGTTTTGCCGGCGGAGTGTTTCAAGACTACTTCCGTTGTTTAGTGAATGACAGCCTACGCTTAAAGCAGTATAGCGGATGTGTCACCGAGCCTTTTTCGTGGCACGTGGGCTCCGAGTTTCGTACGCGTCCTAGTCGCCTCTGCCCTCACGTGTTTGAAGATGTTCGCTTTAGTTGCCGTGTGTCAGTGTGTGTCCGCGCGCGCTGCCTACACTATGCCCTTTGTTGAGCAGTTCAAAGTTTTGGCGTTCCCTTTGATGCAGAACATTATTGCCGAATAAGTGATTTACTGTCACAGTATCTCTAACGCCTATTTATATTATGGACTGCGAGTCGCAGTCGTGTTTTCGCTTCCCTTGGTCCGTTGTTCAGCGCCAGGACTTACCGACAGGTTAGGTCGGTCATTTCAAGGCTTACTGAGCCATAGGCTTCTGGCTTATCGGATAACCATACAGAGCACAAAGCCGCACTACCGAGCGTGATATCAGAGCCAGGTCAGATATCTGTGTTAGACCACAGTCGCGATGTGGAGGCATCCATCTCAGGTGCCGTGGTGTGTTCCACTGTTTACCGCAGCTATGGTTAATTTATCCAGTAAGGGGTCTGTCCTTTCTGGATACTTGAACAGAAGTAGCCGCAATAGTGAGAATGCTAATCAGAGGCTAGGCACGTGTCCCTGTGTTAAGTATGGCCATACTAAGGAGTCATCACTTTGTGTGGACTCCTGAGTTTGTTCTTACAGTCGGTCCCTTGCAGCAGTAGTATTACAAGCAGATCGTTAGTATCTGGGATATGTTGGTAGGCAGCCTCCTCTGTGAGCCTGCGACCCTTACCTAGATAACGAGGGCACAAACGGAGCAAATCGGGCTTGTAAGGGTGCCTTCAGCCAGAAGGTGCGGGACCTTCTGTTAAGGAGACGGGGCCTAAATAGAAGGGGGGACCAAGAGCGGATTGGTACAACAGACCAGACCGGAGTCCTGCCTTCAGTACTTTCTCGACCTGCTATTCCAGGCAGGTGGATGACCGCGGGATACTGGTGGCCCCTGGACCAGCCAGATCACTCTGTCAAAGTAAGGTCCATAACACTTAAGTCTCCAGCACTCTCCCTCCGGTCCTCCGTGGGAGGGGGTGTGGCCAGTACGAGGCCTTTCTTCCGTCTCTAGTGTTAGACGAAGTAAGTGGCCAGGCCGGACACAGCGTTCCAGAGGACGTCCACCAGTGGGAGGGTGTACAGCTTGCATCAAATGCCCCCTGTCAGCCCACACGGGGCAAGGGAAGAGCGAGCAGGCGGAACGCTATGTACCAGGAGGGCACCCTCGGCCCGGGGCACTTGGGGCTAGTCCCCCCCGCCACGGACCGCAGATCTTAGGGATCAATGCGGCGATCAGCGAGGTACTGTGCCTATCTTTCAGAAGAGACCTCCCTGCACGTGTTCAGTGATTTATTCTCCAGGGCCAGGAGACAGAGCATAGAGATGTCTCTGCGAAGTAAGAATCTCGCTACAGTCTCAAGACGGGTATTCATGAAGTGAGAGCGGCGTTCGTGTGGCATGTTTATGCAACCTACATAGACTTTGCTGACGCCTTTTTATTGTCCTGTTGCAACCGTTAGCGGCCCGCTTCTATGCCTTGCCTTTGAAGGCAGCGTTTTATGATTTGCCATGATGCCTTGCGGGCGTAAATCGGCACTATGATTTTTACCGGAATGTTGCATTTCAGGCCCGGGACGTTTTCAGCTTGCCCCCCCTCCCACTTCCTTCCCGGGCCACAGCCTGTGTGTCTGGTACATCCTACCCAGGCCATGAGTAGACATGTGGTCAGGAGACCTTGTAGCCTGCCGGCTATGGATTTGCGTAATCCTGTTCCGGTTGAGGGCTCAGAAGGCCATGTCAGCCTTGCCACGGTTGATTTTTACAGCCAAAACAGCAAGGGAAGCTCGAACTGGCTTACCTCTTGACCTTACTGTTAAGAGTTGATGTGGCTGAGTCACCCAGTTTCTTCAGAGTTGGTACTCCATATCAAGTGGGATGGCTCATATACGCCCTACTCAGATGGCCTTGTTGGCAAGCTGGAGGCCAACAACGGGATGGTTGGATAATCCGACAACTATGTTGGCGAGTTACAGTCACACTGAACGGCTATGAACAACTTCCGGTGGCTAGCCACGGCGATCCCACGCTGGAGTTTTATTGAGGCACAACTGACAGCCGCCAGACGTTGGGGGGGGGTGCCTTCCTCTTGACCTTTGGTTATAACAGGGCCAGTGGTGAGGAAGAACAGTCTCAGCACTTAAACTAAAGGCTGGGAATGGTTGGCGATGTGGAGAGCACAAGTTACTTGACAGCGGGCCCCTCAGAGGATAACAGGAATGGTTTTGGCTGAAAGATCCAAAGCAGTGATCCGTTTATGTCGACGGTGGGGTGCTCTCTCCCCTGTGCTGTGCCCCTTAGCTGGAAGGTTATTCTGGTGGATCATGTTTTATTTTGGCATAGCTAAGCTCAGTATTACTGGCAGACTCTATGTCCCAGCCAAAGGCCTTGAACAGGAAGGGACGTTATCCTTCGCCAGACAATTTTCCAACTCTTGTTAGGTTGTTTCATATGGGGGACCTCTGTGAGACTTGTGGGGACAAGCTCCCGACGTTTGAGTCACCAGTTCCGGACCCACTGATTTGGACAGTTGAGGTAGTGTCACTGCATTGGGAAGGAACTCAGGGCAGAGACCTTACAATTCTTCTACCAGACAGACAAAGATCAATAGAGACCAAGATCAGGCCTCTCATAGTGGACCCACTTACCTGGAATTGGTCTTGGGAGCTAAGAGTAAGCAGTTTTTTCAATGGGGGTACTTCAAGAAGGACCACCCATACAGGCTCTGTAAAGAGAGCTGTGCAGTCAGCCAGTTTATCTGGCAACAGAGAATCTGCGTGAGCCTTTGCCTTATTAGAGGTGACAGCTGAAGTCGACATTGATCTAGTGAGGTGGCGGAGCACATTGCTTTCACTAGAAAGCCCTCCACCTTCGTGGTTAAAAGAAGCAGACCTTAGTCATGGACGGGATCCTTCGGATATGTTCTAGGCAGAATGGTCTACGATTCTTAATTAGACTTTGGAGCTCGTTATTATTGAAGGCTATAAAGCCATGCTATCAGATACATTCCATCTTTGGCAGTCAATAGAATGGGGGCCAATAGCCATGTTCTGCCCTGCTGACAAGTTTGTTAGCCCTTAACCAGTAGGTTGCACTCTCTTCCCTTCTTGGAATTGGAGGATGGGTATTTACCGCTGGAACTCGACAGTTCTTGAGCCGTTATCCCGGTCTCCTTTAAGCTTCTGGCAGGGGAGACATAGGTTAGCAGTTGGAGCAGAGATGGCTACTATATCTGAGACTTGGGATACTCAGTTTTGACTTGCTGACAGTTTAGGGGTAAGGGTTTCATATCCCTACACATAATCCTGCCTTACTGACTCAGATTACTCTTCCAGAACAGGGTCCTAGGAGAATATGCTACTCCTACTTCCAAGAACAGGCCTGAAGGATCAGGCTACCACATGATTTAGTGAGAACACTCTGGATTTATCCCAAGAGGTTGGACTTGCTCAGGGAGGCATCTGTCGGTTCTTACCAGTGTGGAATGGTAAGACAGAAAGTTTTCTCAGTGCAATCTATTACAGCCTGGAGGTTAGCAGTAGTGCAGGCGGTTTTGCGCTGATGCTTGACAGCAACTTCCCCAGTTGGAAGGTTTGTGCATTGAGGCTTGAGCTGTTGCCACTTGTCCAGCCTTCGGGATATGCAGCGCTATAGTCATTTGGACTATAGGCTGGCGTTATTGTGTGCATCACTAGGTTCTCCCTACCGATCTTGCACCCTATCCTGACTCATTGGTGACAGTTGGCTGGGTATCAGCAGCAGAGCAGGGAGTAGATACGGCAGCCTGCTTGATAGGTCCGATGGCAGCGCTGCATAGCTCAGTCAAGGCGGTCTCACTCTACAGCCCGGCTGGATTTGGGGTTTGATTTCTTTTGTTTGATGTTCACCTATGGATGTTTGTAGGGGTTCTTACAAGGTGGGCGACCACTCCCTCCACCTGTTAGTTATTCTCCATATAGTCATGTCATCTGGTACAGTACGAAGAAGAAATACCATTTTTGGTGGTAAAATTTCTTTCTTCGAGTACTTACCAGATGACATGACAGCTAGCTCCCTCCCACCTCCCCGCAGTGGGTTCCAGACTCAATCCAGGCTTAAAACTGGAGTAGAGAGGCTCACTAGCGAGACAGGTGGGATGGAAGGGGGCTGAGCTGTTTTCAAGTCCTACCGTGGTGCACGGGTTTGGACAGCTGGATTTGAGGTAGCTAGAGGGTGATCTCCATATAGTCATGTCATCTGGTAAGTACTCGAAGAAAGAAATTTTACCACCAAAAATGGTATTTTTTATGATGGACACTTCCGTCATTGGCTTGTATTCTCTCTTTGATGTATTTTTGTCCTCCCATAAGGTGATTAGCAAATTTTAGCTTGTGGGTGCCATTTTGTCTGTTTTGAATATACATTCCAAAATACAATTTTTATTTTAGTTTCGATGATAATTAATTGCTTCTTTCTTCATGTCAGTAGCTTTTGCATAGATTACACTGCTGCCTGTCATATAATAATTCAGGTCAATCTTTTTTCATATTCATCAAAAAAGTCTTTGAATAACATATCATTTTATAACTCAAAGTTAGATCAAGTTACCTAGCCAGGATGACAACTTGATGCAGCTCCTAGTCTTGGACCTGTCCAACTTTGATGGTCCTACCAGGACACCTGGTTTTCATCAGCATGGCTGTTCATGTCACTGGGGCTAACTAACCAACAACAGGCAGTGATCATGGGGAAGTTAAGTTCATTCTGTCAGACCTATCCTTCTTTCATGCCACCTTTTTCATTGAGTTTATGCATAACTCCCAGACAAATGCTGGATAATTGGAACAGTTTTTCTGTCCCTGTGAATGATGGTTTCTAACAGTAATGTTTTCTTTCCTGCCATATGTTATTAACATTTGGTGCTCACATTGAATTACTTTATGGTAAATCTAGTATAAATCTTTGATAGTATCAAGGCAAAGGAAAAAAGCTTTTCTAAGTTGTAGAAAGGTTCAAAAAGCCTAGAATAAGCAGATGCTGCTCTGATGGGTTTGGAATGACAACTCTCAGTGCTAGCAAAGTGATGTATGTTTATATGCTTATAATGTATCCTGCATGCACAAAACACACACACACATGTGCACTCACCAGCACCCACCTTTGAAAACACAATTTCATTTGTAAGTACTGTAGTGATGTATATTTTACATCACATTTGAATTGTAGGGTAGCTTTGAAAAAAGTTGACATGACTCAGCATAAAAGAAGGTTTGTAATGTGGCTAGTCATAGACAAACATTTACAACCTTTCTGTAGTGTACTGTCACTAATATTTTGACTGAAAAGTTAACCTGATGCAATCACAACAACAAATTTAATGAATTAAATAATGTTCCCCTAAAACTATCAGATGTGAAGTAAGCATTTTTTTTTTTTTAATAGAATCATTAACATTCTTATATTTCCCTACTTACCCCCTTCAGTTTACTCTCAGGATTTGTACCTGAACAAAGGTTTTCAGATATGAGGCTACTTTTGATTGCTGTTACCATGTAGGCACTGAAAAACATGGCCAGGACACAGAGGTATTATTATTATTATTATAGGTTTTCTCTTACTATAAGTGGTCACATTTGAGTTAATTCTTCATGTGTAGTATTGTTAATAAAATAAACACATTTAAATGGTCTCTTGTAATTTTTTTTTATTTGATAGATGGTTAATTTCCAGCATTGCATTCTTATTTTATAGGTACAACTAACTGCTGATGATGGCTTTTTATCATTAAAAATTTAACATAATAATGTGATACATATTTATTGATGTAAAAACTTATTTCTTCCTCATTTAGCTGCATGCAAAATTTACTATTTACTTACTGATACTCACACACTACTCATACGTTTATCACCCTCAGTTCTTTTTTTGGTTGTTTCGAGCATGCACATCAATGGTGCCCTCACAGTCAGTTGTTTTTAGCAATGTTCTGGATAAGGATACAACTGATGATGTGTTTGTGGCTGTGTCTTGATGTTATTTGTAGATTAGAAAGGTGTAGAAAGCGTTGATGTTGCATATCTGGTGCTTGAATTTTGTATAAGCTTTTTACCAGCAGTTGTAGTTGGTTTTAACAGCGCGTGCTTTTGTACAGTAAGCACTGCTGTAGGAAGATCTCTTCATTTTCCTGAAAGTCCAAAACTTGGTTTCTTTTACTGGATAACAAACGCTTTGAAATTTTTTGTGCAAGTTCTTGAGTACGGTGTGGGGACGAAGTTCGCACGGCACATTTGAAAAACCAGAGATCTGATCTGTACATACAGATCTCTGAACAAAGTTAATCCACTACCGTTTGTTGTCATTATCTCTAGGAAATGAGAATGAGTACAAACTAACTCCATCTGAGTACTGAAGAGAACATTCAGCAACAGTACATTATGTCCTGGTCTGTTTTCTTTTACTGGGGATTGCATCTTTCCTCTTCGAATTCAGCTCATGCAGGCAACACTATGTTTAGAAACACTTCCCTTTCATCAGATCCAGGTGTGCTTAAGAGCAAAATATTAATATAAAATCTCTCATGCCTCTTTGTTATAAAATACCCCCTGAATATGTTTTTGTGATACTTGATGCTCTATTTCCAGCGATTTTTGCTGACCAATCGGGTTAGCCTCTAAAAAAAAAAAGCAAGAACTGAGGAAGTGAGGCTGTTTTATTGTGTCTTCTTTGTAGGCAGAGAGGAAATGGAACAGCTTTACTGACAACTCATGTTGCAATAACCAGAGAGAGAAGACAGTATTTAACACATCAGGTAAAAATGGTACTTGCATTCTTTGGATATAAAAACAGTCAAAATGTGTTTATGAGAGAGTAAATACAGCATAAGCAAGCAAATGAATGATACAGAATCTTAGCATGACACTTATCGGCCAAACACAAGATAAGAATTGTAGATAACAAAGCACACAATAGAGCAATCTCTATAGAAAACAGAAAAATAAGAATATTCAAAATGGCTTGAGGTAACATTCAGCAAATTTCATATTCTGAAGATCTTCATTGATAACAAATGAAGAGCATACAGAAGTGTGTAGGTAGCTTGCTGCCCTCCATGTCAATGTAATACTGGCCTGACTAATGTAAGTGATGGGGAATGTTGTGGCTCCAGAGCAAAATTTCTAAGGTTTTATTGTTATTATTATTATTATTACATTTTTTTATGATGACTGGCTAGTAACAGTTACATTTACTAGCTGCTGATGACTGGCTAGTAACAGTTACATTTACTAGCTGCAACATCTTTATTGAAAATCAGAAAGCCAGATTTGCAGAAGAATAACTGATATATTGTTATGATAGAATTATCAGGTTATATTTATTGTGAGATATGATAGCAAAAACTCTCAGCAGATGCTAGTACTAGCCCTAACCTCTGGCAATCCAACTGTCATAGAAGGCAAACTTTAGTCACATTGACAAGAGCCCTGAGATGTGCTGTGGCTGCAATTTATAGCAGTCCAAATTTTCATTATTGACTAAAGTGATGTGATTGTTCAAATCAATGAAGTATACATTGGTCAAACTTATTCATGAGAAAGGAGGATGGGGGACAACCAATAAACATTAATAAAATCTGACAAACGGTTTATCTGCTTATCATTGAAATGGCTATGATTTCCCAGACTAAATTGAACATATAAACAACAGATAAATTGAAAATTTCAAAGCCCCATTTAAATTTCATGCATCTGTGGAATCTACACATAGATGGCTATACACATACACGTTTAAATGCATGCAAGCATATAATGAGAGCGGATTGTTATGAACTTCATCCTGCTGCATTTGAAATCTGTGTTTTAAATTTGTAAGAGTATTATCTGTGCATGCTTTCCCACAACACAGAGAAAGACCTTTCAAAAGTAGATTTAAAAACTGCCAACACTATTCTAAATTCACATTTATTTGTACACAATGCAGTCAGTGCTTTGTGCTAATAAATAACTGTAAGTTGTATGATGAATGCAGTTATCACTGTCAACATCAATTTTTTTGTATCTCTTTGGTTAAATACAAATTCAGATAAATTGTGAATGTTCTAATTTCAGCAATATAATAATATTCAACTGTCCATTTTAATAACCATTTTTCCATTTTATTGGAAAGGTAGTATTTGTAACTTGTCTTAAATGAGTTGCGCTTGGGGCATTTTTAAAGGGGGGTTGAAGGTGGAGGATAACCATTAGGTTTCATCTGTTTATTTTTCTATATTGAAAAACAGAAATTAGAATGATTAAATATGATAACAGTTAAAAATGACTGTCTATGCTTATTAAAAATATATTTATTGCTAAGATTTTACAATTAACCACTAAAAAGAACTTTCTGTATGCATAGTCGTACTGGTTCCACATTTATAAGTGAAAACATTTGTCATTTAGCGCAAAATGTCTTTATGACTGTTTGAAGCTGATTAACAGCTTCATATAAATAAAAAAGTTAAAAGAAATGCTAACTGGTTTAAGGTAATACATGAGTCTTGGATTAAAAGAAATATATTTCGTGTTGCACATTCAGAATAAATAGAGGTCTGCTTTGTGGTGGATGCTTTTTGTGAAATAAAAAAAGTGAAGGTAGAAGACATACTTTTCAAGCTCCTCTGCTGTTAGACTTTTTAACATCTCATAGACTTGACAAAATTTTTAAAGGCAGGCCAAGCCAAAACACAAGTTGGGTTTAAATTATTTTCACTCAAAATGTTGGATTGCAAAACAGTTGGTTACTTACAATCACATCTAAAACACAACCTGGAGATAATTCATGAAGGCTGCCATGTGATGATGTCTTATTATGCTCAAAGACACTCAAAAGTACACTTACAGCCTCATCAAAATGCTGAGAATTGTACTCTACACAGTGATGAAAAGCTTGGTCAAAAATAGTAAACATGACAAGTCTGTTTACACCCATACTCTAAACTGTGCCTTCCAGCAGACTGCATGCTTTAAATCAGGGTCCAGCCAGTCAGACTGATAAGTTCCCTTGCACTCCTTTACACTTTTCTTGTCAAACTATAGACGTGTCACAAATCGGAGCCAGCTTGCTTTCCTTTGCAAGAGCACTTCAGTCCATGGCAGTTTTGTTGTGCTTTGGATGTGACTGAAAACGCAATCTTTTCATAACCCCAAATTTGACAGAATGATTAATACCCATCATCTAAAGGCCAACCAGGGACTAATGTCACTGAAGGCTGCAGTAAATCCATGAGGTTTGAGCATATATTGAAGGCGTTGCCTACTTTGCAAGGCTATTCTTTTGGCATTGTGGGAAATAAGAGTTCAATCTCTTACAGTCCCAGATATGGAGAATAAAGTGTCACATTTTTATACTGGGGTTAGCCTTTAAACCCTATTTGCATTTTGGTTTTCAATGCACTTTACTTATATCACAAATCAAAGTACACATTATTTATTGTACTGTTGTAGGTTTTCTTATGCACAAAATTTGTTAGAGAAAGTTGAAGAGTTATTCCCTTATTATAAATTGT
The DNA here is from genome assembly GCA_004794655.1 of Marisa cornuarietis. Taxonomy (NCBI): domain Eukaryota; kingdom Metazoa; phylum Mollusca; class Gastropoda; order Architaenioglossa; family Ampullariidae; genus Marisa; species Marisa cornuarietis. The sequence continues at coordinate 7,008,710 of SMMW01000001.1, forward strand.
TATTTTTGATTCCTCCCACAGATGATCAGTGAAAGATAAGAAAGTTTCGGTGCTACTGTCTTCCATGGCTTTGCTTAACATGAACAAGATCTAAATTCTAAAAATGGTGAAAGATATTTAAGTGTTGAAAGTGACAACAGAACACAACATCTATCACAAGGCGAGAAGCCAGCATCTTTGCCTCAGTGCTTCTCTTTAAATGTCAAGACCAGTGATGCACTTTCTCACTGGCATTGTTAAGTAACGCAGATGAAAGTACCATGACTGACAACTGCTTCCAACTGCACATACATGTGTTCTTTCCCCAGTCAAGAGCTAGGCAGCCTACAAATTGTAGTTAATATCATATGTCCCTCTACAGAAAATGTCTGTCTCAAGCTCTGAGCATCATTAATGCAATAATGGCTGGCTGGCTGTCTGATTTTCAGCGTCTGTGGAGCTGAAATTAACCAATGAAGAGATCAGGGGCAATGGGATGACACACGATGGGCATGGAGTCAAACAGAAGAGCCATCATGGAGCTCCTGAAGAATGCGTATGATATTGTCCAGCCCAAACAAGTACCCATCCTCATGGTTGCCCTCCACCCATGGTGCACGATGATTAATAACAACTCCTTCTGGAAGAGGTTCTGTCTTTCCAAAGTCAATCATCCATACACACACATTTTCCTGTGCATCATGCACAAACAGTAGTGAGCTCCCAATGACCTGCAACAAACACATATGGTTTGTAGTCACTCAGCTCTATAACAGACACATATTGCATGGTTTGTGGTCAGCCAGCACGTAGCATGGTTTGTAGGTGGTTATGTCTGAGCCATTTACACTTTCATCACTTTATGAAAATATACATGCTTTGATAAAAGTGACTAAAGTGAAACCTAAAGATGTAATTCTTCAGTAATTTACCAATTTAAAAGTCATTTCAGTGTACACACATCTGTAAGCAAAATAATATGGCTAAACATTAAGTTTTCATTTGCACATGCTTTTTTCTCATTATCTCCCTTACTCCCCTACCAGAGTGGCAATAATCAGACAGCTGCTGCCAAGTTGGGAAAAGACAGAGGAGACTAACGTTAACAGATCTACACTAAAAGACAGCACAGGTGACTGTTTATTGTGTATTGTTAAAATTTCTCCATACCCCTCATGGGGTGAGTGAATAAAATAAAATGTCAAATGTTAAAATGCATGACATGCTCTGACCAAAACAAAAAGGCTGCAAAAAGTCTAAACTACACTAAGTCATACTAGTTTGGGTAGAAAAGACTTTATTTTTTAAGCAGTATACCTCATGGGATTGGAAAAACTTTGATGATTCTTGTGTAGTACATATGTCACATAGCCTCTGCATGTACTTTACCTGAAAAAGAATACAACAGTTATTTCTGACATTTTGTTTCCTTGATCCACAACTCAGAATCAGGAGGCTTGTCATTTAGTTAAAGTTCAATGTATATGTGAACAATATTAATTATCTTAAAATAGATGTAACTTCTTACAGAAATTCAAATGCAAACACAAAGCTACAATCAAGACAGAAATATGCAAAATTTGCAAAGACAAATGTTGCTTTAAAATTAGGTGGGCATCAATAAAGATCAGTCAATGAGCTTAACTGATTAACAGATCAAAATGTCTTCCATGCCAGTTTCATCCAGACAGTGGGTCGTACACACCAAAATCTTGTCACTGCTGCCGACAAACGATTTCAGGGCTTCCTTCACACTATCCCTTGTCTTTGTCTTCTTGAAATCTTTGCTGGAGGCACCATCACTCTTCTGTAAAGCATTCAGACATGTCATCACTCTTCTGTAATAAGCATTCACTCATTTGTGACTAAAAATTTGGGTGATGAGCCAGGTTAACACATGCTTGTTTTTAATATGTGGGGGCATTTCTTCTAATAATGGTTATTGCTTATGGAAAGTACTATTACTACTATTGCAAATTAATCATACAATACCATTCAAAATCTGTTAAAAGAGGAATAGTTCTGTATTATAATTACTGGAAAATTCAGGGAAATAGTTATTGGAAAACGAAAAACAAAAAAAATCTTACTTTAATGCCTTCAATACGGAAACCAAGATCAACAGAGGAGCTCATCTCATCCCGCCACTGCATATAGCGAGGTTTGGTAACAGCTCTTTGAGCATTTTCCTCAGCTGTTGGTGCACTCTGGTCAATTTCCACCATTTTCTGGTACATGTCCTGTTGTCAGAACATTTATAAAATATTACTCTAACATGAATATAATGTTATCATCAAGCGAACTGCACATTAAAGCACAATTAGTTACAAAAAAATATCTGAGGGCTGCTCTGAATTAGCAACAGAATTTTTGTAAACTAAAAAATATCAAAGAAAGTTTCTGCAAAAATGACAGTAAACATAAGGATAAATGTTCTTACTTTTCGCAGTGATGGTTTTTTGCGAGCTTTTTCCAGTTCTTCTTCCAAATAAGTACGCACCCCCATTTTAATGTCCATTACACATGGTGATGAGAACTCACATAGGAGATCCTGGAGTTGGACATAGCCTATGTATCGTCAAGGAGTCTGATTAATTATGTATGTATCCATAAGCACAGAAGATTCAAGATTATTTTGCCACCCTCTGATGGGTATTGAGAAATTAGAAATATATCTATACATATTCACACACATTCCTATCATAATATATATAGTATCTCATTCACATACACTCACTGGTTGGTTTATGACAGCTAATATAAAAAGGAACAAAAAACAAAATAGAAAACAACAGTAACAGAAAAAAATTAATTCTTTGTATCATCCACTCATTCTTTCCTTATTTCATCCTCTTCATGTATGCTTGGATATGTAGCCGAGTAAATTAAAGCATATGAACACATGTAAACAATTTGTGCACTCCCATCCATCCCAATATACAATATCTCATACACACACATACATGGATTTTATCAATTTATCTAGTTCGCCATCCTTTGTAAAATCTTTATGAATCTGCTGAGGGTCTTTTTATTATTTGAAGTTAATAAAGACTGGAATTTCTAAGCATTTGGGTTGCAAATATAGTAAGATCGTAAGTAATTTTTACGCTGATCATCAAATTTGTTACAATTAAATAATGGAATTCATCTCCTATGTCCTTAGTGCTACAGAGTCTGCAGTTCATTTCTAGGGATATCTGTTTGCCTACATTTATTCACTGGGAAATGGTTATTCAAGGACCTCAATTTTATTAAAGGCAGATAATCATGGGGGGGGGGGGGAATTAAGTAGGGTTCTAGTGAAAAACTACTTTTAAGAGAAATATGGCTGTTACCTGTTGGATGGTTAAATTAACTCCATAACTATCTGGGGCTAACCTGCTATATTAGTCAGAAAATTCAGGAAGTTAAGTAGACTAGACATGGAAGTGGAGTTGTTTTGGTGCAAACAGATCTAACAAACAAATCCAACTGCTTTCTCTCCAAAGCTATGGCCTTAGTCTATAGCTCTCAAAGTATGGAAGAATGAGACCAGATTAACAGACAATGGGGATCACTTTGAGACACCTAATAAGAATCAACTGAGTTCCTTACTAATCTAAGAATGTAAATGAGAAAGTTCAAATACATGATCATAAACCAAGACAACGTCATTTTTCATCTTTTCGACATTTACTATTAACTCATTTTTTCCAGTCCTAGATTTTGATTTGTTATGAAACTGTAAGGATACGATCACCATTCTTTTCCACAACTCCTCGGTACTCTGGCACGAAAGGCTGTAATCGATCATTCATAAGCTGCTGGAAACATGCGTATTCTCTGTTGTCCAGTTTCTTCAAGACAGATCCAGCTTCACCTGCTTGGAAATTGCCTGCAAATAAAACCACAAACAATGATACTTGTGGCATTCACATATAACACTTTTACTATCATCATATAATGATAAGTGTGTCAGTTTCATTTACAACAGTTAAAGTTACTTTTAAATCATTGGGTTTACAAAGGTTAGTGGTCTGGTAAAAAAATGAGAGAGAAAGAACTCTATCACCAAACACCAGTTTTAAATCAGTTGGAACAGAAATATGAGTACCTGACTTGCAACTCTGTAAATTGGTGGTACATTCAGAGAGATGCTCACAGTACTGGCAACAAGCCAGCGTCAATTAATTTAAATAATTGCATCCTCCCCCTTCTCTCTCTCTCTCTCACACACACATACACAGACTCTCTTTGCCCCTTCCCCCCCCCCACTATTTCTCCTGGTTTTATTAGAACATGGTTAAAACATCATACCCTGCATCACTGGCAGAAAAAAGTAGTTAGATGTTGGCCCTGTATCATCTGTGTTGTTTTTTCATGCTATAGAAACAAATTACCAGTCAACATCCCCAAGTCTTGGTAAGGTGCTGCTCCCAGTAATTCTGGGTTAATGAAATAGCCCAGATGTGACCCACAATTATGACTGCAGGGGAATGAATGAAACTTTGGCCATTCAGCCAGGGACTAAATCCTCTGAAGTATCCATTATGTACTTACTAAAAAAAAAAAAAATTATTGTAACCTCATGCCTCTGAAAGAATTGAAATATTCAAATGACATTAGTTAATTGCCTACCTTGGTGACCAGCCAGTTGAATCCATGGGTAGCGATGCTTCTTGAAAACTTGTATGAAGGGAGACCATCTAATGATGCTTCGAATCTTCTTCCAGGAACTTTGCTGTAAACATACCCACAAAGTTAAGTGTTATTATTATCTTATCTCATAGCTGCTATTCACACGCCATATAACCCTCGCTCCCTACAGCACAAAAGAATTGTAAGATGACCTGTGACAAGAAATGAAGCAGCTTTAGTAGGCACGACTCTGGCAGATTATCGCTATGTGATTCTCCATTCCTCCCCAGATGCATGCTTCTTTCAAGGAGAAAATAGGCTAAAATGTTTTGTGTCTTATTCCTACTAATCCATCGTGAAATCTTTTCCTGTTGTCATAGTGATGCTGGTGGGGTAAGCGATGACGTCGACAGGAAGGCCATTTGTCCTTTTGTGCGTCTGTCGTGTTAACAACCAGCCGTGAGCGTGTATGGGGATGAGACGGTAAGCCGGACCTCCTCTCACCGACAGCTACGACTCAGATGACACTGCAATACGTCTTGTGAGCACTGGGGCAACAAACAATGCAGCTGACAGAAAATCCCACTCGCTCTTTGAGAAAATCCAACTCAGTCAGTTGGCCATCGAGTAACCGAAAAAAATGTTTAGATAGGCTGTGTAATCGTCATGAATTTTTCTTGTTTGTACGCTGTAGCGATCACAGAAATAAATCCCATATCCAATTATTGAAGTTAAATAGACTTTATCTGCTAACGAGCACGGTATCCGCTCATTTGATTTGAGCTGACAGGATGTAAGTTTTTAATGTAGGAGAAAAGACTCTTCATTGTGATGGAAGATGGGCTCAGGTTGTAAAAAGGCATGTGTGAGAGAGAGCTTTAGGAATGCCATTTTAATAGAGGGGTTGGTTGGGATAGTGGTTTTAACCTGCGATAGTCACTGCTGCAGCGAAAATCGTGGATGCTGATATCCCCCACCTCCACCCCTACACACACGCTATAACCGCTTTCCAACCTCTCGGGGCCCATTATTCTCTCTGAATGTGACACCGGTCTTTTTTTCAATCCGATGGTGATCGTTGGAGTTTTTTTCTCTGGATACTCAGAATTACTCCCTCTACATCCTCTGGGGTTTGATCGGTGCTTTCCCAATTCGTACAGTCAGTCCAAAAACAAAACGAACAAATCCGTATTGAAGACGCGACGGCAAAGCATAGACGAGGGAGACATGAAAACGCTATAGTAGAGAAGTGTGTGTAATGCACGCTCACATTATTTTTAACTCTTGCACGTGCGATGGAATTCAATGAACGATTAATCAGCGGTCTGACGTCACAAAATGGAGCCTGGTAGTTCGCCGTATAGATCTGTTCTCTGTGCCCGCACCCCAGGCTACATCTCAACAGATACTGATCAGTCGCATGCGATTGTGAAACTTTTTTTATTATTATTATTGCGTACTAACGGCCCGAGATTACTAGTGGGGGATCACATTGCTCTTTTTACCATTAATTGCTGTAGCCTCAGAGGCATGAGCTTTCATTATTACACGTGTCTGTAAACTGCTGTATGCATATTGCAAATCTGTGTGTGTGTGTAAGAGTGAGTGAGTGAGAGATTACATGCAGTGATTTTCGCACGTCTGTAAGCGTACTTTTAGATCGGTCACTTTTAATCTTTTTTTTTTTTTTTTTTTTTGTAAACGCTTTACAAGTCGAAATGTGCCCAGGTACACCGCGGTGTCCCTGCTCTAAGCAATATATTATCACAATATTACCACATCAAATGACAAATATAGCTTCCGGATGCGAGAAGTTCAAGGGCGATCTAAGGTCTGAAACCTTTACGGACCTGTTTGAGTAATTACAGAGGCACCAGAAATCAATTGTTATAACCTGCTTGTATTACATATGGCTTGCAGGAAAGCGACCTTGGTTTCTCCTTCCCTACCTGGTAGTGCAGTTACCATGACAACAGAGATAACGCTTTGTTGACGGATCGGTGCCAGTGGCAGAAGCAGAAAGCTTGATAGAGAATGACGGTTTGCATTTACCTACGTCAGTTCTGGGCGTTAGTCAAAGAAGTGAGTTGTCGTGCTATCGCCCGATAGTCCTGCCACAGTCATACGGACCCATAACACCGCGTCATAGGGACCCACAACACCGCGTCATACGGACCCACAGCACAACGTCATATGGACCCACAGCGTCATCGGTCTTTCACAAGGGCACGGCACGGTGACTGTTCACGCCGTTATCACAACAGTCTCCTGACAGCACTGATGGGTAGTGCGCTAATTCCATGCATAAGGCTTTTCGAAACACCACCACGAACGACAAATCTGATATGTATGCCTATAAATAGAAGCACTGACACATGTAGATGTATATCAGAGATACAAGGAAGCTAGCGTGTCTTGGGGTTGAAGGGTGGGTGGGTAGTGGGTGGCCATGGGGTAGGCCCTGTCGAGAGGAGGAGAGAGACACTAGTGAGTCGACAAAGACATTCGAAGCATGCCTCCGTCAAACCGCCCCAAGCATCAGCACAGGAGCCTGGTGCCTAGTCATACTCGCTGCATGCGATAAACGTTCGTGTTGTTATCTACTGGACTTCGCCAGTGCCGTGGGCGCCGCTAGTTTCCAGTGCCAACCAGCGCAGCAGCAAACATCTGCCACGTTTCCGTTGCATAAATTATGGGCTATGCTGACGTGCAGTTCACTCGCACCAAGGTCAATGAATCTAACGTCATCTTCGCGATTGTATCAACACTGACGGTTTCCCAGCAAAGGTCGCAAGTGTGTTTTTACTGATGATAACATTTCCCTATCGGCGATTTTCCACCACGAAATTAAACACGCTTCGATCTGCGTCCGCGTGCGAGTGTGTCTTGGGGTGGGGGTTGGGGAGAGAGTATGTATTAATAATAATTAATCAAGCGCACTATTTGGTCGGTCAGAAAGGCAGTGGACCTTGAGGTCCAGAGTTAAGATCCCGCCTCAGGACCCATTATTCCTGACGTACGTGGCCATAAGGGCAAACCGTCTGAGATTTTCTACGGGTACTCCGGTTTCCTCCTCCCACCCTTCACCCTCTGGGTGGAAATACAAGCAAACAACGGGTTTGCACACATACTGCAATATGTCAACGTCTTGACAACAAGCTTAGAGACAAGCAGAGATGGCCAGATGTCAACTCACCGCCAGATCAACCAGAAATACTGGAAATACACGCTCTCTTTATTAATTAATTAATTTATTTTTGCCGTAGCTTTGTGGGTTTGTGGCGCGGTGGAATAAGCATTTTATTGAGGGTTGTTTGTGGGAGCGTATCATGAGGTACTGACACAATTACAAGCACTATCTGTGGAAATATTTACTTTTTTACGTTTACTATTATTACTGCTTACGAGTTACGAACCACTCGCGAGATTCACCATTCAGACACACAACAACAATAGAACTAGCAGGTTTCATTGTGACACGAACGATACATGATAGTCTTTAGCTAAGATATAGTCTTTAGGCCAAGCTGATCTGTAAACTAAGCTGAGTGTGTAGCGTACATGTCGACATCGAAGCTCTAGAGCTGAAGGCAGCAAGCACTGTAAATTCTCAACGTGTAAGCTATTAATCCCGTTTTTGTGCATCGAGCTTTTGACCCCGCGCCGTTAAACAGCTGCGTGGGCGATTGAGTGCTCTCTGCCGCGGAGAGTGGTGGGTGTTTCTCGGCTAGTGAGCAAGGCGGGAAGAACTAGAACAACACTTTGCAAACAGCAGAAAGAAATAGACCAAAGGAAGTGCAAAAGACTGGAAGAAAAATTAAGCAATCGGTCGCAAAAGACTGGGCCAAAGTGCTTCACGATCACCCTTCTTATCTTTCAGACCTGCGGTTCTAACATATTTTATTTATACTGTCCGCTTGCTGGATGCCCATTTTTCCAATGAGGTCATCATAAATAGCAATAAATGTTTCGGCGGCAACATTTTTAGGTGCGTTAGTCCGTTCAACGGACTTAATAAAATGAGGGCAGGGACAGGAAACCACAGAGATCATTTGCAGCGATGGCATAATGACAGCGATGAATACTTCTGAACTAGGCAAGCCAAGTCCTTTCAGATTTTCATCCTTTCACTTTCCAAGGTACGGAAGTGTAGAAACCCTCCCCGCCATACAGTTTCGCAAACCCCATCCGTACATGTTTATTCAGAAATAGTCGTTGTTAGGCGCCCTGACTGTTGTATCTAGCCTGGAATCAAAACCTGTGGCAGACCTCATAAGAAATTCACATTCATGGAATCAGCATTAAAGTGCCTTCATACTCCCTCCTGTCTCTGACTCTGTAAGCCCGCCATTAGCACGTCCCAACAGCTGGTTGTCATTGCTCTTCTTAATGAATGAACCCGAGCTGAAAACGATCTCCCACCTCCCCACCCCCAAAAAACAAAACAAAACAAGAAACATACATGACGCTTCCTCCAACAACCTCTGGAAAAACGATTCCGGTTACTCGGGGGTGGTCAAAGGTGTTCAAAGTCCACAACAGCAGCCCGCTTTTCTTACATAAATGAATTCCAGATTGCTACCGACTTGATGCTATTCAATCGAATGAGTAGTAGAGGTTGCACTATTTAAAAATGATTCATGTACATGTCGTCTTTGCTAACAAAACTGACAACTTATATCAGCGTCCAGCTATCAGCTAGCTACCATCTACCTACTTTGTTACGTGGCAGCGGAGGGTCCAGCAGATCCACTTCGATGGGCCCATCCCAGTCGCTTAGGTCATCATCTGTGTCCACTGCACGCTCCACCTCCAGGAAGCGGGAGGAATGCATGTTGCTGCTGCAGCTGTCCGCCACAGCTGCCATCATTTTACCCCCCCCCCCCTGGCGTCGTCGTCGTCGTGCAGCGCGAGCTTTCCGTTTGACTGAAACCTCAGCAGTCCAGGCCTGTCATGACTCTTGTCATGTAACGTGTAGGCCAACCACTCGGATCCAACGCTTGCTAAGGTCGGTCACCTGTGCCTAAAGAAACAATCCGGCCTTGTCACCTCCCATGGTCACGTGCAGCGACATGGTGTTTATGAAGGTCACACACGTGTCAGTAGTTAACACAGAGATGTATATCACAAAGGTTAGACTATCGTTGGGCTCACTCGGTAAGACACTAGAGATGAAGCGTTACTCTTGCGCGCAATTAACGGTGACACTCGACACGATTACTCTATAGGCCGCTGACCAAAGCGCATTCATCCAGAGAACCGTGACGTCAACAGCTGAGTGTTTAGCAGAACCACCTTAATGAAAAGAGCGCCCACCATTCAAAATGGTCAACAATCTGCTGTTCTTGGAACTGTTATCGACGTGGACGTCTAAAGACCAGCAGCTGCAAGTCGTGGAGGATCTTGTGCACATCGTCGTCAGAGAGTCTTGTGTCCGTAGGTGATGAAGTCAAGCGTTGTTGCGTGCTGTCAACAAGGTTAATGGATCAAACTTGCTCGCACCGTACCTGTAATCACCACCTCGTTCCTGACACCATGTGATCCCGCGTCAGCTGTCAATGATTACCAGCAACTCACCCGCCGCTCGGGGTCGCGCTGCGACGAAACAAAGTGGCAGCGAACGGTGGATTGTCGCACCTGACTTGGCAGCACCAGGTGGGGGTGCGCTTGAACTGAAGTAGAAGAGCACACCTGTCCGCCCAGGTGGATCCGCCGTCACAGACACTGGCACGGCGAATGGTAGGCTGGCAGCGACACGCGGAGGCCGTGCGGCGCGTGCGGGGACATAGTCATTCCCGAGCTGAGAGGCAGCGAGCGTCACTGCGGATCACTGGCGGCAACGCGCTGCGGGCCTGCAACAACCCGTGCCTTCCCCCCACCCCTCACTGCACGTGCGTTGACGTTGTGCTGCTGGTGGAGGTGTGCGAAAGGACTCCTATACTGGGCCCAAGTCTCTAGCCAGTGCCGGCGACGACGGAAGGAGTTTGCTGTTTACACCTGTCGATGATCACCCCAGCTCTGCCAAAACAGTATGATGTCACTTGTAGAACGCTCGTGTTTGCAGGCTTCCGCATTCAGCGCTGCTGCTCGTTGGTGAAAAGCAGACCTAGGGTGTACCCGCCCCCAGAATTTTACAGTGGCTGCTGTGCACACATTGTCGGCAGCAAGCTCCCTCAACCGCGCACACGTTTCGCTCGCTTGCTGACAAACTTGCGTCCCTCTACCCACCTCGGGCCAGCAACGTCAGACGCTTCGCTTTCAGTTTTGTCAACGCAGTCATATCATTTCCGGATTCGCCTCATGTCGTTTGTTCGCCTCACTACACACGCCTGTTGTCGGGGCATAAGTTAGCGCCACATGGCAACACGGACGCTACTTGTTTTGCAATGTTTGTTGGCAGTGCCTTGTCCACATCTAAGTCAGCAGCATTCCCCGAGCACCACTTGCAGCAAGAAACGCTGTTGGAGCTGTGCGCCCAAGTAGGCGTTGCTCGGGTGCCGAGTTGTCCGTCGTGCTCGCGGCTTTTGTAGATGAGGCGTGGGCGGGTCGAGTTGCTTTTAGTCCGACTGCGACATGCCGCGCTTGTCGGGTTACTTTAAGACGACGAGACTCGACGTGCTGTCGCCACTGACATTATCCACGGCCTTGAACAGCGACTCCATTATAGAAACGCCGCACAACCCCACACAGCGAAGCACAAAAAAGCGGGGTCAGGCGAAGCGTGGTGTGTATACGTGTGTATGCGTGTGTCACTCGGACGCTATCTATCCGAGGCTACAGGAAGACCTCGTTTTTGACAGGCGAGTGAGCGTGCAGTTGGAGTGAGACAGGAACAGCCAGCAAGTTGTCTGAGGCCGCGCGCGCAGTTACCCTGGTTGTCAGTTGCCACCAAGCCTTCGATAATGGCGTGGGGCGGGGAAGAGCGGGGTCGTAGGTAAACCAGAAGTACAATGCTACTAATAAATAATGCCTTCACAAACCCCCTTCTCTCTCTCTCTTTTTTTTTTATCACCGATCTTCAGGGTAATTTTTTGCACGATACATTCTCCGTACGTCGAATGTCTGACCTCTGAATTGGCGCGAGCTGTAAAGTTGAAATTGTCGGTGATGGAGAAAGGGCGGGTGTAGAAGAAAATTAGGGTCACAACCCACGTCAATAACCCCGACGTTTAACGAGGCAGCGCACGTGTGCAGCTGCACCGCATATAATGGTGCGAAGGCGCGTGCCTGTTGGTGAACAGGTTCCATACAGGTCAGCTACCTGCCCGTTGTTGATTGACCCATCTAGTTCAGGTGTTGAAATGAACACAGCACACGGCCACCGCCCAAGCTTTTATAGGGTACGCAAAAACACCTCGCCATTGTACCTTCTCCGCCCCAACAACCCCCGCTTCTTCACTTGGGTTAGTATCTCTAGTCCTGTAAAAAAAACGCACAGTGATACAATGGCACTTGACATCTGCGTTTACTAGGGACCACCGGAAAGTTTTCCAACATGGTTTAAAAATATAAAATGATGTAAGATACAGCACGAGTTAGTGAGTATATCTCATTATTTCACCAACGATCATCCATTTATTGCACAGTTTAAATAACAAAGCTGATGCACCTGATTTCCCCCCCCCCACCTTGGATTATCCTCACCTGTGTGGTCGCGCCAGCTCCCTTTTCTCTTTATAACTCTAAGCAAACAACACTCACCTTTTCCCAGCATACACGAAAAGCCACTTTAGAAAGGCCTGCAGCGAAATGCCATAAATGACTATCTTTGTGGAAATTTTCAAGTACATGAAAATATATGATCGTCAATAAAGGTTGCTGCATATATTCAGCCGCTCAGGTCTTTTTCCTCTAAAAAAAACAACATTGACAGTAATGACAGAGTGATGATCAGCGCGAGGGTGTGTCAATGCTCACACGTATGATCGCATTTTGCATTGTAACATTTCCCCCTTTTTTGTACCAACTTAGGGCCAGTTTCAACCTTTGAGGAGAATTAGTATTTATTTAATAAGATACTAGTCAGTCTAATTGTTAAATATAAGTGGTATTATATAGAATAGTAAAATGCTATGTACCAGTGCATTTTATAACAATCATAATACTTTAGTAATGTCAGCAGACCAAAAGATCCTTTTTACTAGCATGCTATGTGATAAAGGAATGTATAAATCGAAATCTGGTAGAAGAGAAAAATTAATGCTTCATTTCCATCAAGAAACCTTTGTTAATAAATGACATTACAGCATACACATTCTTATTACTCATAATGTATTTCCATAAAAGATCAATAGTAGCAAGTGTAATGCTGACAAAATGAGGTGCTATACTGGGTTCTTTTCACACATCTCATTCCATTTCTGTAAAAGCGCTGTGTGGCTGTTTTCGTGAACTATAAAATACCAAAGGAACAAAGAAAAAACACCATATGTGTGCTAAATTGACTAGCTTAGGATACCCAATATTTACATAGCAATGCATGGTGTATTGCACGGACGAATAAGTGTACATTCCACTTTGAACATGAAGCTGAATGTATGCTTTTCCTTTCAAAATAATGTATCACGTGCACTTTCAGGGGACATTAACGATTCTTCGATACACATTGGGAACCGCTCAATAAAAGGGAGAGTCGAGAGGCGTATGAGCGAGATCACCCAAGTAAATAAAAGTCTGCCTGTCTACTTGAACTCAGTTTATAGGAATGACCCCTTCCCATTGTTCTCGCTAGCAATGATCGAACATACCGGAACAAAGGCCGAGAACCCGACCATAACTCATTAAAGTTCAGCAAGGCCTATGAACGTGAGGGCTAAGCAGATGTGAGTAAAGCCAAGTGTCAGCAAGTGTTTCAAGTGAGACATTCTAGCAGCTGTCTGCATGGAAGAGGAGAGAAAATTATTCCGAGACAGAGCCGGGGAGGAGGCAGCACCCCCAAGTTTGTGACGTCACTTGCTGATCGGGATCAGCGCCAAGACCGCAAGCGATCAAGATCGGAGTGAGGCGCTACTACAAAAGTTTTTAGAGGAGGAATATTTTAGGTGAAGGACATGGCACTAAGATTTTGATGCTGTTACAGCATGCTGTTGGCAATAGCTAATAGCCAAGCTATTGTACTTAACACAGTACCGATTAAATACTTTTTCAACATATTATCTGCATGATGCATGCATGTAATCTGTGATTAAACAAAAACTGTCCCTAATACATCCTGACTGCTGAAGTATATTATGCTTTCACTGTCAGCAGCATCACTAAGAGTTCTTGAATCAAATGCCTCAATGTATCTCAGCCATAATGAAAAGGAAGTGTCATTTAATACCCATATTTAAGTCCCAACTGTATTTTATGCAATGATAACAGCTTGGTAAATTGCATTCTAGAATTCATCAGAAAAGAAAATTAAATGAATATAAGTTACAAAAAACGAAGTGTCTGCAGGAGCATGTGTGTGCAGTGTGTCTAATAGTGTCTTAATGATCAGTGTCTAAACTTCCCCCACAGTTTGTCAGAACCCTTCACAAATGATATCTTAATAGTGCCAGGCAGAGCTCTTCACAATCAATGTCTTACCTTCACCCACAGTGTCAAACAAAGCCCCTTCACCAATAGTGTGTCAGGCAGAACCCTTCACATGGTTGTAACTTTACCCAACGAGTACACCACTGTAGTTGCATTAATGTTATGCAGCTCTGGGCATGCCGGAATGTCTTCCAAAGCATAATGCGTGAATTTGTTTTTCTTGCTGCTATAGGCTCCTTCTGTACTTTTTAAAAACTGAGTGAGGCAGTTTTAACATGACTGAAGGAAAGTATTTGTACCTGATCTTGACAATTTCAAAAGCAACAGCAACAAAATTACAGGTTTGAATATATGATCTTTTTATGTTTTCTGGAAGAAAAATAATGAAGTCCATCAAGTTTAGTTTCAAGGGGGCTATATATGTTACCAGCTTGAAATTTGTGGAATGAGATAGGTAATTAATCTATTACTCTAAGGTTACATAAACTAGTAGGTTGCCTCACAAAAAGATATTAGGTGTAACATATCATTACCCAGCAGTGACACATTCATCGAGTCAGGTAGAAAGTCAAATGTAATAAACATTTTATGGTAGGTAGCCTTAGGAACAAATCTTCCAAATTATATATATATATATTAACTAGCTTTGCATTTCAGCACCCGCACATGGTTTCCCGCACAGAAGGAACCTGTTGCAAGTATTTTTTCCAGTGATTAATGATTTCAGCTTTCTAGAGTGTAGCTAATTGCTAAAGCACTTAAAATGTGAACCAGCTGCTTTCAGGAGGGATTACGGTGCCATGATAGTATTGTCTGAGGAGCAATGAAGACAGAAAGATTTGACATCAACATGGTCCACATTTGTTTTTCAATCTTCCCCCTGTTACTCTCTTCTGGAGATCTGCTAACCTGATGACGACAGCAGCTTCCTAAAAAATGCACCAATGGGACTTGCCTCAAATGAACACTATGCACCAAAAACTCTTCTGATGCTAAGATAAGCATAAGTACAAAATAGAGAGATCTGCATCTTAGACTTGTCAATGACAAAGAAAAAGATTTGAGGGAGGTCTTTGATATGATGATCAAAACTCTACAAGTAGCAGACTCACCATGCTAAAATGATTATTAATTCTCAGTTATGTTTTTCACATTGCCAAAGGACGTCAATAAATACATAGTAAAGTCACAGCAGATGCAACGTTCAGTAAGGTTTAGAATGTGAACAAGCAAATACTAACAATATCTTTTAAGGGCTAGACGAATAGGCCAGTAAATGGGTTATAATATTCTTTCGCTTAATATAAAGACGCAAATGTATGAAGAATGCATGCTGGCGTTTATATTGACGTGCGTGTGTTACAGAAGGAAAAGACCGTGGTACATACGGGAGATAACCAATGCCTTGGAAATTTACAGCAGCTGTAACGTTTATTTCCCCTGTTTAAAAAAAACCAACCGAACCTCGCTGAACGCCGACACATAAATTATGTTCCTGGTGCGATCTCTTCAATCACGTTTGCTCGCTCATGTGCACCAATCTCAACTACAGAAGTAATGTAGCAATTAATTTATAATGAACATGATTTTTTTTTAATCTCAAGCAACATTACCTCAGTACACGCGCGGTTAGACACGTTTCTGAGTGCTCTCGATGGAGAAGAGTGTGTGAAAGGAAGAATGTGAGTGTGTGTGTGTGTGTGTGTTCCACTCCCCCACCCACCATATCTTTCTGCAGTCAGTGTGACGTCGACCTGTCACAGGGAAATAGCTTAAGAGCTGTCTTCTTCCCGATTAGTTTCACGCGCTTCACTCAAGTGTACTCTAAATAATCTGGCTTTCAGCCAAAGTCATTAAAGTTTTGGGGAAAAACAGATTTATTATTGATGAACATCAACATATTATAGCCTCTTAAAACATTTGTGTACGTTGTAGAAGCGTGGAACTGAAACAAAATTGTTGAGCACATACGATCCAGTACAATTTTTCCTCCTCCTTTGTAGCAGAATGATATCGGTCAACACAATATCCAAGACTGAGTTAAACGTACCAAATAACTTAGTCGTTGCGACACCGGTGGTTGAAGTGAATTATCAAGGTTTATTTCACCAAAGACATTAAAAGAGCAGGACATGCGCTTTGAACGCGTTTAACTGGCAGGGGAGAGGGGCATTTCTTTACACGTGCACTGCTGACTGTCAGTTGTCTTGTTCGTGTGCTTATCTTCACATCTTGGACTAACGGAAACGACGATGACACATAAACCTAACTCCACCAGGCGCCCACCAGCTCCAGTTTCTCTTCGTTACACATGCGCGCGCTCACACACACACACACACACACTCGCAAGTGTGTGGGTTCACGCTCGGATGCTACAGAACACTGTAGCCATGACGATAAATAACGTCTGGAAATAACTATAATCTATATTTTTACATCCTTTCGTTAACATCTCGCTCTAAACACACCTCCCGAGCAAGGTGGGGTGGAGCAGACTGTTAGCAAACAAGCGAGTACACTTCGCCAAACGCATCATGATGAGATGACTTCCTGCTGTTTGCTGTTATTAGCCTGATAATCTATAGTAATCGCGAGCCGCTAACAGGCTCTCGCCGCCAGATGGAGAGCCTTTTGACGTCAAGCACCTGCTCGCTGAAGCCACGGCCAACCACGACCTTGACCCCACGAGGGCGAGATAAACCTGCAGGCTGTTCGAAGAGTCGCTTACAGGAGGAGGAGGCGACTTCTGTATGCACACGGCGCACACTTAAGGGCTGACAGCGCGCACGTGTTAGTACGAGTATCTGTGAGGACCGGCGGTTTTATCTTCTGCACACCTCACAATCGTTAACCTCCACCATCCCCGCCACACATCATATCTGCACCATCGTGAAATCTCTAACACTGCAAAGGCAGCTTCATAAGGAATAAGAGACCCCTTTATAAGGAAGTTCTAAAAAACATCCGATGTCAAGATCTTTCAAAATTTACAACGCAGAATGTGCACTGTAGTGATGTCTGCCACGTTTTGCTGAACGATGTCCGAAACCTGTACTTCAGTTATGTTTGCTCAGTACACAGGCTGTTGTGCATACTAAAAATGTTTTTTCCTAAAGGATGTCTTAGACTAGCTAAAATGAGTAATTTGTGAGAAAAGTGAGATCCCAGTGCTGCAGCAGAGAGTACGATGTATAAGGATCATGTATGATGATTCCAGCATTTAGAAAGAGACCCAGCATATCTAGTGGTTGTATCGAGATCTTGACATGTAAGCATGTTCAACACCTTGTCTTACAAGTAAACATAAAACGGCTCTTGCGTGAACCTATAACTCATCTTTACATTTTGGTGTGTATGCCCTTGTCTTTCATTTGCTGATGTGGTACTAATATCAACGATAGCAGCGGTGGTAGAAAAAGACGAAGTATACCTTTAGTACTTATCCGCCGACGTTTCACTTAATGTATCCAAGTTAGAAAACAGTCATTTTATCCTAGTTTATCAAGTTAATTCATCCAAGTTTATTTGTTAATTTGTTCCCTCAACACAAAACAACCGGTATACCAATAAACTGTTATTACAATGCTATCAAGCAGAAACATCAATTCTGCAAAATTACCTCTCAAACTATTTTTCTGTAGTTATGATAGAGCACTTATTGTGTGTTTATTATAATGCGTACGTGTGCATTTTTTAATTTAACAGTCCTCCGTATTAAATATAATATACTTGTAATACAAGAATCTCATAGCATGTTGTATGAACACATATAATACAAATACAGGTACAAATATTCAAGTGATAAGAATGAGTGAGCTTCTGTATACCTTCAACACACCTATATTATAGCAGTCTTGTCAAAATGAGGGTGTCAAAGACTAGACGGTGTGTGCAGTGTGTCACGATCTAATAACAAGACAAGCTCTGACTCGGACAAGGAGTTCCGGCATGAGATAAGAGGATGCAGAATGTGTCGTGTGCAAGTGCGGAGACGGTAAAGATGACGATGTGCCACTGGTACAGTGTGGATGCTGGCGTCCCATTGCTCTAATTTCGGTTTCACCCAGAGTGACTAAAGTGTGTCTCAGTGCACAATTCAAGATGCCTTTTAACTAATACAGATGGCTTATTACCGTCTTTAAAACGGTCCGTCAAGTTTACACATTCACATAGTTTATCGCATTCATGTTCGTGTGATACAGACCCAGGATGAATGTGATCAAGAGAGACGGTGCGAGCATGTGTGTGTGTGTGTGTGTGTGTTTGGGGGTGGTAGGGGGTGGCGTGCGTATTTGCGTGAGAGGCAGTCTCATAGGTCAGCCAATGAATAAGCGTGACAAGTTATTCAAAGAGCCCTCTAACTTTTAGCGAAAAAGCATTTACCCGTTTGAGAGTTGGCGCCGGACTGGTGGGCGGGTCTCTGTCCCTGAGCAGGCAAGCGTCGCAGTCACAAGGCGGCATGGAGGACATCACCTCCGTCACGTCCGCGTGCTCCATCATCTCGATCACCTCTTCCTCGCTGATGGGCTGCAGGCTGGAGGAGCTCCTTTTGATCAACGCCACTTTGCTCACCTGGCCACGCTCCTGATGCGCGTCGCCGCGCCCTCCTGCGTGCGACGGCGTGGCCGTGGTGGTGAAAGAATAACAGTTCCAAGGTTCACGATCGCCCGTGGTGGGCTCGCTGATACCTCTGTCGTCATCCTCGTCTCCCCCGCAGGTAAAGGTGACAGTCACCCTGTCCTCGGCAGGGGTCTGCGTGCTGGCCGCTGGGTCACACGACGCGCAGCAGCTGCTGCCACCGTGGTGCTGGGACTCACAGAGGGCGTCCATGTCTACGGTGACGTCGACTTGCCGCTCATACCTCGCGCCGCCTGCCGCTTGCGATGATGTGTCTTTCATGTCGGATTAGGAGGCAGGCAATCGCTGTTCCTCGTGCACCTTCCGCTGCGGCAGCTGGCACAACGCGACGCGCGCAAACACCTACAGGACGCATCGCCAGCGAACAAACGGCTCGGTCGACGGAGGCTGGGGAGGGGGTGTGTGCGAGCGACTGTCCAGCGCTCTATGCCGTGCAGCACTTCACAGCGCCTGTGTGCTGGCGGTATCACCGATTACAGCGTCCGCAGCCGCTTTGGCACTCCACACCATCACCCCTCTCATCCCCACCCACCACCCACTTTCTTGAGGTCCTCGAGGTGTGGGGCTAAATTTAGCCGACACCGTGTGCACAGGAGCGGACGCCGCGCTCTTGGCGCCAAGTCACGATGCCGCACCGCCGTGTGGAGTCACTCGCTGCTCGTTCCTTGCCTTGAAAACTTCGTCGGTCAACTTGAAGCCACCACTGCCAGTGATGTAGGTCACTAGTTAGCAAGACAGCGACTTTGGCCCAAGTTCATCCACTTCCCTCCAGACGTTCCTTAGTCGAGTCTGTCTCTCTCCTGAGCGCGCGGGAACTCCTCTTCCTTCACTCAAAGTCGGATCACTTGGACCTGCACGGAGAAGTGGACGGGGCCAAGTCCACACAGTTCACAGCTAAAAATAGTACACGCGGGCTGAGAACACTCGCTCGCGCGCGCATACCCATACAAGCAAGCACAGTCGCACAAGCTGACGCTACAGGGCAAAACTACTTCCGCGGCTTGGCTTGCGATGGCGGTCACCGCCTGCGGTCCCACCAAAGCCCGCACGTCTGTGAGCAGCCACACCTTCGCCCACAGCTCAAGGAGCCCTTCTCAAACTTAGAACGAGTCCGAGTGCTCCAAGCCCGGGAGCCTTCGCCAACAGAAATCCCTGCCGTATTCACGATACAAACTCTTCAGATAACAAACCTTAGGTTGGCTGTCAACGCGTACGCCAGTCTACGACCCGATCACGTAACGGATCGTGACGTAGTACTTGTCCTCGTTTTATTTCGCTGTTGTTTCGGCACCAAAGTTTGTGTTCGGCTCTTTATTTATTTTCTGAGTGTCGATTACTTGTTCTCAGCAATCAATTTCAGGATCTTATCAAAAAATTCTTCACGGCTGTGTGTCTACGGTATAAAAATTGTTATCAGTCGATTAAAATGATGAAACTCATCAGTAGCTGTAAAGCCCACAGCAGACACAGCAAGGTTCTGCGTTTTCGATGGGGATAAGGGGAAATGGGAGGGGGGCTTAAGTTGGGACAGAGAAGGAAAATGAAAAGGAATTGATTGAATACTGGCCCAGACTGTTCTCTTCTGCTCAGGGGAGCAGCTGCATTAGCACTGACGACATCAGCGCTTTGTCAGTGATAACGGCAGTATTAGCGGGCAGGGCGAGTCACCCTTCCCAATCAAGAAAAGAGAATGTCTGACAAAGAGGTGAAGACTTCGACCACTCGGAAACGATCTCCAGGCACGATGAGGAAAAGATGGCGTCAGCAAGATTAAGGACTGATTAAAAGAGAACTGCTAATGCTCAACATGGAAAGACGAGATATATATATATATAAGGATAGCAAATCAACTTACGGACTCCAAAAATTTTCATGAACGTCCAATGCTGATTTAAATTGGCGAGATAAGTGTTTTTTAACAAAACGACCCGAGTTCAGGCAGCACTAAAGTGTGACTTGTATGCAATCTTATAAGGCTAACGATCGGGAAATGTTAAGTGAGACTAAAAATAGACAGGAGTTGAAGCAACCGAAGTGTAGCCGATTGTCATTACTTCCTCATCAAACGTTTGTCGCAAACACTGACTGTCGACTGCCAGGCGGTCAAGAGAACCAGAGGTAGTGACGATGGCGCGTGTCTTCATTCTGTCGTGCAGCGTACCGTTGCCCCTCTCAGCTGAGAGAGACCTTTGCGACGCTGTGCGCCTCTCCATCAGATAATTTCCGGAGCTGTGATAATGTCACCACACTCTTCCTAGGTGCTCTAATAGCGAGCGTCTGTTCACGCTCTTGCCTAGCGTCCTCTGATAGCGGACGTCTGACTATACTCTTCATTAGTGTCTTCTGGCAGCGACTTGTATGGTGAAGGTGGATCGAGACACGGGCTGTCCGCTTCGCTAAAAGGATTTTCTCGTGTATAAGCTTCACAACATGGGAAGCAGTGCTGACTGGTAGCTCACAGGCCGTTATAAGACGTTAATGCCTCAGTGATTATGTTTATTACACTGAGTTTCTAAATGCAAAGCAAAGAAACTTGAAACAGTTGTTGCTTAGGAGATGATGGGACTCAGTACCGCAGTCTCTGTGACGTCAGTAAACAGCACCCCTTCCCCCCTTACATTGTTCTCCGGAGAAAGGGCTGGGCTGTTGTTTTGACACCCGAGAGGGCGCCACCGAGCAATCCTTGATTTGACAGGCTGTCAACAACGTACATGTAAATCGCGATACATCTGTCAACTGCATCGCGGTCACCAGTCTGTGCAGACGATACAAACTACACTAGCGTATCTTGTAGTATACCTTGAGTAGTGTATAGGGTTAGGCTGAATGTGGCGACTTTACGGCAAAAGCTGACATGCCACTGAAGAAAACTGACGTCTAGTAACTACTCTTATTAGAACTGATGTGCGAAGTGCGGTACGCCCGTTGGTGCGGTATGTCCTGACGATAGATCCTTTAGGTCATGTGGCACCCGAAAAGGCCACTCAGCTTGAAAAAAAAAACCCTCGTTAGTTGCTACGTGTATTTGCGGAAAGTTACTGCCCTTGTTTGAACCCTAATAGGTTATGACAACTTTCACAGATCGCCCATTGAGAAAATGATTGTAGCAGCTCACTTCGCCGGCGAACAAGCCTGCAGCTGTTTACAGTGGTAGCCATAAGCGCGGGGAAGTGTGAACTGCGTCTCAAACGTCGACAGGCGAGGGTCTCGCGGATATCTCGCTGTGGAATCGGCAGCGGTGTGTGACGTAAGGCGTTGCCTTGACTACGGCTGGCCTCGGCCCGCTGGGAAGTAAGCTGTGGGTACGAAAGATGGAAAGACTTGACCTGCACGTTTTCCTGGTGCGGCCAATTAGCATCAGCACTCGGCGACTGCTTCAGTGCTCGGCAACATCTGTCAGCCGTGAAACTAGCTCGGACTGAAACTGACGTACACCCCAAAATAAAAGTACTTTTGTCTGAAAAGCTTGAGCAAAACCAATTGCGCTGTAATCAAAATCCGGGAAGAAGCTGGCACGATAACGTGTAAACCAAGCCTTGGAGTTATATATATACCTCGGAAATAAAATTTGATTTTGGGTAAGCTTTTTTTTTTTTCACAATATGCAGATTCTCAGTTGTGGATATGCTGGTATAGGGGGTTAAGGGTGGAGCAAAAATTTTTGATGGAAGTGTATATATAATCGAACCAATTTCAATATTTCAAAATCCTTGTGGGTCGATATCCAAAAGTAAAAAAAAATCACTTAAAAATCTCATCACGTGCAAACAAAAATCATAGTGGTTTTTTTTTTTTCGAGTGGACTCGAAAGACCATTTAACGCTAGTTCCGGCTTCTACTCGGATACTGTTGCCGCGAATGTGCCACCGTCTCCATGACAGCACAATCTCAGTCACGCAGCATAGATGACGAATAGACCTTGTGTGTTTGTCCGACGTTTGTGGCGTCATACTTAATATTTGCTGCCTTGATGTCATAACATTATGCACGGCCACAGCCCGTCGTCTTGCCAAGTTCCGTTAACGCCAGTTTAGACACAAACTCTAATTGGTGTGTAGACTTGATGTCACAGAGACTATTGTTTATCTCAGAAGTAACCCCTGCACTATTCAAGGCTTGAAGAGGTATACACAGGCCTGTTCACTCTGCTCAAAAGCCGGAGCACAAGGGGCTGTGAACTCCGCGACAGACTAAGGGACCAGGTTACCTGTCGAGCACACCTCTACCTCTGTTTGTATCTAGAGGATCACACTTTCCTTTTACCAGTGGTCTGTAGCTTAATCTCAAAACACAATTAACTTCGGACCACGCCTCTAGCTCCAAATCTAGGTGTATAATTATTTTGCAACTCTGTCGCGAAAGGTGCGGTTGGTGAAACTGCTAATTAACATCGCAAGCAAAATACTGCCGTCTGTGCGCCAGCATCCACCGCCTTTCTGAGTCCCCCTTTCGCTCCCTTCTCCCTCCATCACGAAAGCCCTACTCTCGGCTCCAAGTAGGGCTGTTCTGACATCGCCTGCCCACTGAGCTGTTTCCTTGCTTTCTCTCTCACACCGACCTCACAAAGCCTGCGGCATGCACAGCAAAAATGGGTCTGCTAAGATCGACAAATCAAACTTCGGCAGAAGGAGGTAATCGACAGGGGCGTCGTACCATTGATTCCGTGATCAATGATTATATATGTATTGTACTATCTTTGGTGTGACAAAGTGGAGATTACACACGGTACATCACAATGCCATCATGATGTGTAAAATTTCATTTAGGTAGTAGCACAATTTGCAGTCACTCTTCACCAGTAATGAATCAAATACCACCCATTTTCTGGTTTCATCACAGGAAAGATTAATAATTACCACTTTTCATCTGAAAGACTACTGGAATGTCTCCTACATTTCGATTGCAGAATAAATTTAATATTTTCTACATTATGCCTGCAAGACTACTTGCAAATCTCCCACATTTCGTCTGCAAGATTATCAGGTTAACTCCACATTTTCATCCGAAAGACAAACCGAGTAACTGGACACTTCTATGACGACCTAAATAGTTGCCATGGCACTCTTCACCCGTCAGACTAACCGAATAGCTACTGCTTTAACTGGAAGACTGCACGAACAATATCGCATTTGCTTTAAGATTCAGCGAATATAGCCAGGCCTACGAGATTATACGATGGCAAAAACATCGCTTGTCTCTAACAAGATGAAATGCCACTCTGATCCTAAGCTAATGCCACTTCTCATTCATCTTTATCATTACGGCCTTCAGTTATCAGCCGGAACTCCAATGTAATGCAAAAGCTGTTGGGAAACATTTCCTCTTTGTTAGAAAGACGATGAGAATAAGCTGCGCACTTTTCCTCTCACTGTTCGCAAACAAGTCCTGCAGATGCCAACAAGATTATCTGAACAATTTCGTTGCTATTCAACGAAAACAAATCAGAAAATAAAATGTGAACTTTCCGTTGACAACAAAATTAACTCTCCCACAATGACGCTAGAGTTATAAAAACGAAAGCAATTCTCCAACAACTATAATGAGACCTTAAAACTGTCGATCACCGTCTTTCTCCCAGCAGGACTTTATTTAGTATAGACTAACAATTCTACCGAGATAACCTGCTATAACCACGCTACTCAAAATGCAACTGCAAAAGGCAAGAATGCTCGCGGAGGCACTAATTGTTCCTACATCCTGCCGAGTCGCTCGAAATCACACACAACACCTCCTCCCCATACAAAGAAAAGAAACCGAAACGCATGCTGTGGAGTTTTCATCCACCTCCTGCGACTGTTTCAAATGCAAGCTTACCTGTAACACGGCCGCAGACGAAACTCTACATTCAGTCCAGCACTAGTCATCTGCCTTTAGCAGAGGTTCTTAGACCTCATTAAAACAGTCTGGTGCACGCAGTCACTGCACACAAGACAGCCGCCCAGATGTTTGACCTCTTACCCCTTCGTTCCGTTGCGCACGCGAGCCGCGAACGTAGCAAAACGGGAAACTCAAGAAGATGAGAGTTGGGGAAAACGAGCAAAGACGATGGAGTACCACGTGCTGCGTGTGCACCACGCACACCAGGAGTATGTTACGGGAAGGCAATGTCCACGTCACACATCGAATTGTCGTCTGCCATATCCCCCGGTCCTGCTCAGTCAATGCTGTGGACGACACACTTCACGGTTGCGCGAGGTCACCGACCGTTCGAGGCCCGGCCTGGCTGTCCACACATGCTAGTGAGAATGAGGAAAAGACTCAGTTCGAGTCATTTGCCAACCGCCGCGGTCAACACTCCTAGTCTTTGTTGGCTTATCAACTTTCTCTGTCGGCCCCTTGTTTGACGATCGGTAACGGCGACTCTGCACGTTCATCGACTAAGAATCGACAGCGTAAGGAAAGTTTCGCTGTGGACCCGCACGTCAGTCGTCCCCCGAGTACGCACCACCAGCAGCGAGCCCGGTCTGTTGACAGATGATATGACGTCACTACTAGCTTGTTGTGGTACTGGCTGTTTGAGGTTGTAGGGCTGGGGGGAGGGGGTGTGAGGTGGTCATAACGTCTCCCCAGAAATTCAGCCTGCGTGTATGGTGTGTGATATGCTGTATTTACCTTATGTTCCCGCCTCCCATCGCCACCCCGCGTTTGCATGGAGAGAACTTGAACTCTTTATTGACATGTGACCATTACTGCCAATATCACGAGGTGAATCTCGTTTCTTTGCATTCACACATACTTATACTCTCATTCACGAGCAGCCATAAACATTCTTATGCATATATATCTGTACACTTAAGAGAAAGCGCTGCATGGAGAGAAAGAGTACGAGTGTGACCTGTTCCTCCCAAATATTAGCGGTCTTCGCCCCTTTTTGTTGGCGTGGCAGCAGGCGCTACACGCAACAACAAGCATCACAAAGACGCAACAATAGCCTCGTGTGAAACACGCCACCCGCACTGCGTCACCTGTTCCCCCCGCCAACCCTGTCGTCTTTCACCGTCACTTTCACGCAAGTTGCCAGACCCGTCTTACTGCACCCCCTACCCCCCCCCCTCATAGCCGTGGCTTGTTATATATACCTCGTTTCAAACCCTGTTTCATCCGGACAGGTTGCCACTTTAGATCGTTAGGAGCCGCTAGGTAGTCTACTCGGAAAGGCAAGAAAAACTGGCAAGAAACCGTGCTCCCTCCGCGATGACGCACTATACGTCGCTACTCAAATCAGCGTTATTATTTTTAGACATCTAATGGGCTACCAAGCCTGGCTGTAAAACACTTCAAGCAAGTTGCTATGAAGAAAGAGCCTTCAGTACGACTGCGTCACGTTGTGCGATCGACAGAACAAAAAGCAACAGATGCGTTGTATCGACTACGCAATCAAATGTAGAATCAAGCCAACGCGGAGTTTGTTCGAGAAAAGAAAACCCGTCAGTACGTTTCGAAAATGAATAAAAACATTGCCACTAGCTGTTCCCATGCTTTAAAAGCTGATGATATGATAATATGATGATATTATGCAGTTTCTTGTTGCATGAAATGTCATTGAGCGGCACTCCTGATATAAAAAATAACAAGCAATCTGCAGTGGCAAATCCCACATCAAACTACTAAAAATGATATCAATTGAATTGCTAGTTACAAGGGATCACGCCAGGTTCCTCGATGCAGGGATTAATCCGACAAATTGTCTCTCCAAATGATGCATTTCATTGGATACGTTGGCAAAATTACCTTTCTAATGGACTGCTGAACAATGTCACGTGATCGATCAAGTCCCAGACTTCCAATGTCTATGCGAGGTGCCGAGCATGTCGGTTTTCATTTGTGCGTGCCAAACATTAACCGAATTATAGCGGTAAGCAGATACATCCTTCATTTAGATTAGCTTGTTCACTAAAACTTTTGACTTAAAACAATCAGCGTACTCGATTTTGACATTATAAACCATAAACGACATGCCCACGCTTGACATACTTGGGCTTACGAGAAGTGGAGTGGGAGGACAGCTATCCACACTTAAATATCCGTGTCACTAGCCTCGATCTCATATTGCAGAATCACGGATGCCTCACCTGGTCTTCGTTTCATTTTTTTTCCATTTTTTATTTATTGACTAACAGCCCAGGGGGCATTTTTTAGCCATAACATCGTATAATAACAATCACATAATAAAGATGTTGCTGCCATTAAAAATAACACTGCACAACACAGGAAAAATTGTCTAAGGTCTTTCAGTTGATTTATAGCAATCTTGATGTCCTGAATCCAAATATCACATTGGTTTTCATAGATCAGATCAACTTTCTAAGCTATGGCCATATCTTCATTTGTACTTTTTTTATGTACAGTTACAGATATTTTCACTGTATGTGATGCTTTGTTCTTAATCACTTCTACACTATGAAGAATTTGCATGTGCCAATTTTTTACTAATTGGTATTATCTGTCCACTATGCACACACACACACACACACATCGGTGCAAGAGTAGACGCTGCAGTGCTTAATCAGTGTTTTCCATGTCATAACTCATTAACGTGATCAGACAATCGCAGACATGCCCGAACGAGTCTGTGTATAACCATGAACGTAGATCCCCTGGACTGATACCTAACCCTAACCCTGTGCTGGAAAAAATTTGTTATGATCAGCATAAGTGGGTTATTTGTGTCGACCTTAAGATGGTTAACTTTCTGTTGGGGCAACAATCCAGTTTCACCAAGTATCCATGCTTCCTGTGCATGTGGGACAGTAGGGACACTGCTCATCATTATAGGAAGAAGGACTGGCCTGTGCGGGAGGAATTAGTACCTTGCAGAGCAAGTAACGTCATCAACAGCCCTCTTGTGGACAGAGACAGAATACTCTTGCCACCACAGCACATCAAGCTCGGCTTGATCAAACAATTCACCAAAGCTCTGGACAAAGACGGTGGCTGCTTCAATTACATGTGCCAGACGTTTCCGGGATTGACCATAGTGAAGTTGAAAGCTGGTATCTTTGACGGTCCTCAAGTCCGTCAGCTCATCACAGATCCAGAGTTTGAAAAGTCATTGAACAAAGTGGAAGCGTGGAATGCTTTTGTTCTCGTCGTGAAAAACTTCCTAGGCAACAACAAGGCCAGAAACTATGCTGAACTTGTCAACAATATGGTGACTGCTTTCAGAAACCTCGAATGCAACATGAGCATCAAACTGCATTACCTTTTCTCACATATGGATTGGTTTCCTGAGAATCTTGGATCAATGTCCGACGAGCAGGGAGAGAAATTACACCAGGAGATGAAAGAGATGGAGACCAGGTATCAGGGACGCTGGAATGCCGTCATGATGGCTGATTACTGTTGGACTCTAAAGAGAGACATCCCTGATGCTGAGCATTCGAGGGTTTCCAATAAACGGAAGTTCAAGTCCTGAATTTTAACAGTGACGAGCATTGATGAGGTAACAGACTGTTAACTTGTGGGCAGCTTTATCAATGTCTAATATTTAAGTTACAGTAATAGATGTTTTCAACGGTTACTTAAGATTTTGTGTTCCAGAACGATTTCTTCTCTTTGAAACCAATTCTGGGTGAGAAATGTGTATAGAAATAAACCGATTAATGTCGCAAAAATGTTAATGACTTATTTACAAGGTAAAAATTGTAAACAATTAAAGCAGCAGATAACCCTGACCTGACCTAGACAAATGCAGGTCATTTTCGGACTCAGCGGTACCAAATTATCATAAATCAGTTGAAAAAACATAGACAATTAAAAAAAAAATTTTTTTGGTTGTGCAGTGTAATAATTCCCCAAATATATGTACAAATTTATGCTTAATTTTCAAGATATAAGCCTTCAAACATCGGCATTCTCACCTGCCACTAGGAAAGCAGAAGAAAATTACTCTCCTATACTGGTATGCAAGTAGTATTTGTAAGAGCCAGTGTGGCTCAGGTCAGCAAATCCATGCATATCTTCGAATCAAAAGAAGAAAGTAGTATTTGTAACAGCGACTTCAGTTCAGCAGCTCAGTTCAGCAAAGCTATGCTGGTCTTCGAATCAAAAGAATAAACATCGCTCAGGTTGTCGTGTTCAAGAAGCGAGTCTTTGTCCAGAAAATGAAACATCTGATTTGGAATACAGCCCTACAGATTTCAACTTTATTTAAAGCTTCGACTGAAGATTAAAAAAAAATAATTAAAACGTCCAAACCAAATCCACTCAACAGACTGGTAAGTAAATCTTCTCCAAATCAAAATTTAATGGGTAACAATCACAGACATTGCAGTCTATGTTGTATTATTGGTTCTCTGTTAAGTGGGCACATTTGAGTTAATTGCTCCATGTGTAATATTGTTAATAAAATATAAACACATTTCAAATGTGCGTTTTTCAAAGATAAAGTCCTGTACTTTTTTCTTTTGATAGATGGTTAATGTCTAGTATTGCATTTTTATTTTATAGTTACAACTGACTGCTGATAATGACTTTTTTACCGCTAAAAATATAACATAACAATTTGATATATATTGATCGATGTAAAAACTTATTTCTTCCTCATTTAGCTGCATGTAAAATTCGCTATTTACTTACTGGTACTCGCACGTGTTCCCGTTTAAGGTCCTCACGCGCTTGTCACCCTCAATTTTTATTTTTTTATTATTTTTTTTTAGCTGTTTTGAGCTCGCACATCAATGGTGCCCTCACACTGTCAGTTGTTTTACCATTGTGCTGGATAAGGATACGACTGACGATGTGTTTATGAGTGTGTCACGATGTTATTTGTAGACCAGACGGTGTAGAAAGCGTCGATGTTGCATATCTGGTGCTTGATCTTTCTTTAAGCTTTTTACCAGTAATCGTAGGTGGTTTTAACAGCTCTTGCTGTGTGTATGGTCGGCACTGCTGTAAGAAGATCTCTTCGTTTTACTGATAGTCCACGACTTGCTTGTGCTGTATAAGTGACTGGATAACAATCACTTTTGACACGTTTTGAGCAAATTCTTGAGTGTGGTGTGGGGACCAAGTTCGCAAAGCACGTTTGAACAGAGACCTGTATATACACATCTCTGAACAAAGTTAATCCATTATCTTCCTAAATGACTATAAACCAACTCTATCTAAGCGTCGAAGAGAACATTCAGAAACAGCACATTGTGACCTGGTCTGTTTTACCGAGTTTTCTATTCGAATTCAGCTCATGCAGACGATGCTATTTTTAGAAATATTTCCCTTTCGTTACTTCCTGTTTTCTCGACAAATCCAGGTGTGCTTCAGAGATAAATATTAATATAAAATCTCTCGTACCTCTTTGTCATAAAATACCACCGGAATATGTTTTACTGATACTTTGTGCTCTATTTCCAGCCGTTTTTGCTAAGCACTCGTGTTGTCCTTTAAGGAGGACATGTGACAAGGTTCATCAGTTGATTGTAACCAAAGGAAAGAAAAGAGGGCACATTGATTATATAGACCTATCAATATTAACAGTCTTCTACGACTATCAGTTCTTGATTTGGTTGCTTAAACAATAGACACGTTTTTAAAACTTTTGTTCGCAGCATATAATTTTATTAGGTACTAAAAGAAATCTTGTATATGGAAGAGTCGAAAAGTGGGCGTTAGCGCGCATGAGTGAGGGAAAATGCAAGATCTTTCGTCAGGGTTTTGCGTACAAGTGTCATGAAATATGTAATTAATGCCTTACAAACGACACGGGGAGACAGCTGTTGCTCTAAATTCGATATTTTTTATTTGCCAACATGGCTTCCAACTTCTGCTGTCATAAATACAGCTGTGAAACGACTTCCCGAAAGCATACGTGTGCACTTACAAAAATAATGAGACTTTCTGGGAGGCGCTCGACTATCTTCTCAAGCAAAGTATTTTCATATAACCTAAAAACTGACTTTAATTGTTGACAGCAGCTAAAGATAAAACTAGTGCTTCCATCTGGGACGTTCAACACAGAATCATCAATATAAAGTCGGCACACGCATCTTTGGAATGCGTATGACCAGGAGTTATCGAAATATATACTCGCTTAGGACACGAGCTGTCACTGACATTAAGACCATTAAGCAACAGAACTTTTGTAGCAGACTGTTGACTCAGGTCACGTGATTCAGCACCCCCCCCCCCACTCCCCGTGTCGACGCGAGAGACTAGCAACATTGGTTTTCGTTTGGGCATGTGCTGCGGCTGAATGTCCTTAAGCTGACCAAATTTTAGCTGTGAATAGACACATTTCATAAAACTGTTTTATAAAATTTACATTAAAATGTTTATTAAATGCTATCAATTAAATTATGTGCATTAGGCAGATATTCCACTGCGCATGCCTGGTTGCTCTTTCCAAGCGCTTGCCCTTCTTGAGACTTCTGAACCAGCGATTTAAGAGAGATCGAAGGGCTAGACAGCTGCTGTCCATTCACTAACCCTCGATGCTCTCGACCATTCATCATTCAACGCAGTGAGTGAAAGCTCATCGATGACATCCGTCTAGTGACTGTTGACCTGCTGACCCTATAGGACCGCTGTCTCACATTTAAGGCATGAAAAGTGCCCTTAATTTCTGTTCCACCCAATCCTTTGTCTGCCCTCTTTCTCTCCAGGCTGTCTCAGAACCTAAAGTATGTGCGCGTGTGTGCGTTTGAGCAAGACTTCCTCCCCTTCATCCCTTGCTACCTGTCGACAAAATCACGTTTTCACACATTTTCAGTCTTTGCTACAGCAGATAAACCTCACAAATGACCGAGATATTGTTTTCAGCCTGTGAAGACTTCCCCGCCACCCAATTCATTTATCAACGTAGTATGGTCGACAAACACTTAGAAATGATTCATAAATAAATGGAATAACTGCTGCTTGTGCCTTTGACCTTTCAAGAGCTGGGATTGAGAGCGCCGTGGACTGGAGAAGGTTTTACTTCAATACACATGCTTACTTACGGACGTGTTCGTAGTAAGCTTGAAAATGCGAACCCTGTAGGTACAAAGAGGATGAGAGAGATGGGTGCGACAGACTAGTACACTGAGACTTTGACAGTCTACAGTATGTTGTTGCTAAGTAAACTTTTTTTCCATGAATCAGCTAAACAATAAATCTGTATTATGAACACCTGCACGAGAAGGTGAAACAAGGAGGGAGAGAGAGAGAAGAAAAAAGAGGGAGAGAGAGAGAAGAAAAAAAGAGGGAGGATAAGAGCAAGAATTTTCTCTTCTGATGATGAGCGAGAAGCAAGACGAAAACAAGAGAGTAACAGCGAGTGGACAAAAGAAGCGAAGAGAGAGAGGCAAGTTTTAGAATTAGAAAAAACTTTTATTTTACCATCGAGCCCATCTATATCCCAGGCTACATCTGCTAGAAGCCTCCACCTTGTCGTGATTACATATCATTCACTCAGTGGTGAAGCCCATGAACAGAAATTACAAAATTAAGGGCCACGTCGTGTATCTGACATAAAACGTTATGGGAAAGAGTTGCTTCATCATCAGCTTCATCAGTCACGAGGAGGCCGCCGTTGCTCGCGCTAATGACTAATCGTTGAAACTCTTTAAATTGAAGAAAGCGGAAACCATGGCAACTGCTGAAAGTTTGCACGCTGAGGTACACGCGCACACAGCGGGCATGTGGGCAGGAAGACTGCTGATGTAATATGCTTCACGAAAACAAACTTTATACGCAAAAGGAAGTACGTGATGAATGAGGACAGACCGAATCTAAAACAAAGACAAACATACAGAGACACAGACAGACTGACAGAGGACACGACAGAGCCGACGAACCAACAAACGTACAGACTGCGAAATATCAGCGCACACAAGCCGAACTCACCCTTCTCCTGCGGGCTGACGGCAGCTCATCATCGGAGGTGGAAGAATCGGTCCAACACGATGAGCACAGCGAGTCCTCGGTAGAACCGGAAGTGACGGAGGTGACGGAAGAGGATGAGGATGTGCGATGGAGGTGGCTGTGCAACTGTAACGTGTCTAACGCAGCGGTCCGACAGTCTCTCCAAGCCGCGGCCCCTTCATCCTGCAGCGGCGCCGGACCGCACGTGCTGTGGTCGCTGATGATCAGCGATGGGACACCGCTTCCCACCCGCCATGTTGTCTCTACAGCAGGAGGCACGGGACCCATACCATTGCGGCATTCCTGTCCCCGAAAGGGCACGGAGGCCACGGCGGCCGCGGCGGGCTCCACTACAGTGTGTCCGGAGGAAGAGGAGGAAGTGGAGGAGAGCTTGGACTTGGCGAACATGGCCTGTTTATAGTGCACAGACTGCCCACCGCGCGCGGCTTGGCTCCGGTACGTGTACACCTCGATCTCTATCGTGTCGTCCTCAGACACAGCCAGGTCCACGGCAGAATCGGCGTTGCTGGATCGCGCGGAATAGAAGCTGGAAGCGCTGCCCACACTGCTACAAGGACTGAGGGGCAAGTGCTGGCGAGGTTCCTCCCACCCGGGCACGCACAACTGCACGGAAGCCGTGTCCGACACGCTTTGCAGGCACACCGAGTCAACCTCCTCCCCATAGTCGTCGTCCTCGGTGAGATGGATGGAGACGCCCGCGTCCGAAGCTTGCTCCAACACCACGCTCTTCGCCTCGGAGTGGCGCCCGCTGTCGGCCGAGCTGCGGCGGTCGAACTCTCTGTCGGACGACTGCCTGCTCCTAACGGTCGACCCCGCCCATGGCTGCAAGGCCGCGTAGTGGTGCCTGGGGAACAGCTGCTCCTCTCCAGACTCAATCTCCTCCGGCGGCTGCTTCACGAGGGAACACAGCCACTTGTCCAGCAGAGGCGATGAGGACTCTGCAGCCATGCGCGGCAAGGACCTAGCAGTTTGTATGACACTGATCGTACGTTCGTCCTCCCACGACAGCCGTTTGACGCCCAGGGAAGGGTTTTGCTTGGACAGTCTGATGGAGGCGGTCGACACCATACTGGGCTTCAGTCGCGGCTGGCTGTCGGTAGCCAGGTTCGCCCAGCTCGAACGACTGCTGCTGGACATGGCGTCCAGTGGCACCGAGGTCGTCTGGGACACTTTTCGGTGTCTCTGAGGGTTTCGCTCCGAACGCACGTTGTTACGGATATGATCTATTTTTATCTTATTTTCAAGGCCACAGTGGTTGGAGAACATGCGCAAGAGGGGGGTTTTCCCGTGGGCGTGGAGCTGTTCTTGAGCGTTAAAACGGTCCTTTGCTGCCTTTCTTATGATAGGTTCGTGGAGACTAACAGATCCCGAAGCCCGCGGGATCAAATCTGCAACATCAGCAGAGTCGATGTCTACAACAGCGCCATCTACCGTCTGTCGAAGTGAAGCGACTTTCAGCGACTGGTTACTGGTTTCAAAGGCCAGAAAATTATTGATGAACTTGGCTCTGGAGTCCGAGGAAGAGAATGACAAGCGACGGTGCAAGGGATGCCTGTTGTCTGACGCCTCGGCTCCTATCGACGTCAGATTGTCGGAACTGAGGCTTTTCTGACGTGTTTCTTTCCGCACCGACTCAAAGAATTGGCACAGCTCCTGCACGCTACCTCTGGTTGCGTCCCGCGGCATGGTTCGCCTGCCGCTCACATCTCCTCGCCTTACAGCACTGGATGGCCCGAGTTGTGGAGAGCATGAGAAGTTAAGCGGCGACACTCCTACAACATATTCTTATGAGGGGCGTAATCTGAAAAGGAGAATTATATTCTTAGTGAAAATTTCTTTCTTGTTTTGTTTTGTGCTTGTAAACATAGGAAATGGCGAGGTCTTTCAGTGCTAATAAGTGAAACCAAGGGACACAAATTTATGCTTGACATAAGGAAGGCTCATTCTAAGGATAGCGTTACGTCCCCTCATCGTAGCCAGTCTTCCTGTCTGACTTTGCTCGAGACACCGCGCACTTTAGTGGCTGGGAATACCCTAAATAGAATCTAACACAGTCAGAGCCCTGTGAAGTTACACAAGTAAATCGAAAATAAACAAATATCGAATAGCTATGAAATAGCTGTTCATTTTGATTTTTTTTCGAATATATTGTATACATGAAGAAAGATATTGTACTAAGCTTTAGTGATTTTCCTACACTTTGAAAAAAGTGAAGGGTGGAAGAAGAGTAGGGAGAGAGTGGGGTAAGTGAGTATACCGTATGTGGGAATCCGACTGACAATAGCAAAACAGTACTATTAGTTAAAATTAGTTGTATTATAATTAGCACCACCGCCCCTGCATGCACACACACACACACACACGCGCGCGCGCGCGCGCACGCACGCAGACATTCTTTAGTTTCCGCTGAAAAATAACTGAAAAATATGCTCTTTTAAAGGCTATAGCACTAAATTATGTAAAAGATATAAAATGTACTTTTTCCGTTTTTTGACTTATATTCTCTGTTTTTGTGCGACGTCTAAAATACTGATTTCCGTGTTTTGTATTCTATGGTGTATACCGTATTCTACGCCTGTTTTATTTAATTCTGATGTGTATTCTATCTCTGTCCTACTGTGTTCTACGACTTACCGTAACGTTCTACCACTACCGTCCTCTGTCACTATCGTACTGTTTTCTACTACTACAGAACTGTTCTACAACTACAATATTGTTCTACCACTATTGTCTCTTGTTCTTCGCCAGCTGCGATGTTTTCTCATCTGTTTTGGTGTATTCCATAACAGTTGCACTAAATTCTATGTCTGTTGGACTTAGCTATGCTGTTAAACTGTTTTAGGTCTATTATGCTGTGTTCGACTTATGTCGTAGTGTTCTACACCGATCCCACTTTGTTGTACTTCTACTAGTCCTATGTTCTATATCTGTTGTAACGTCGCTCATTTTCATGTGTTGTACTGTAGCTCAAGGATTATCGTGACCGAGACATGCACGTCACTGTGTTTTGAAGACCCGATCAGCCAAATGCCTTCGCGTTTACACGCATCTGATGTGACAGACATCTGGAGCGTCTACATACATATGACGTTCTCAACCACACAAATATGGCAGAACGTTTGGGCTAGTTTGACAAAGTTTCCATATAACGATTGTATAAAAGACGCTGGCAAACGTTCGTCCATATCTGAACCCGATACAGACACATTATTTTCTGTGTAAAAGCTGAGCCCTCGACAAAATGGCAGCCCAATTCAACTGTCTTTCACTTTCTTCTTCACTTCGCTCCGCCTCGTGAAAGTGCTTAGAAAAGTGGCCGACTTGGTCAGCGGTGCCCACTTACAATCCTTGTTTCATCTTCAAGGGCCTTAGTAACGACCAACAGCCTGAACAATGTTTTCTGTGACAAGCTCAGCCCAGGAAACAAAGCAATGTACCACAGACACACTTATCTGCCCAACCTTGTTTTATCAATGGTCCACAATTAACGGTCCGTGCCAACTTCACGCGTCAGAACGAACTGATCTAGCGATGAGAAATGAATTATCGGTATAAACTGTCCCACAAATGAGCGGTACAAATAGACTGACGGGTGGACTATCGGTACAAAAAAAATTAAAGATAAATTATAAATACAAACAAGCATATGTATCAACAGTCTGAAAAATAAATTATCTCTATGGTCAGCTGGGGTAAGAGACGGGTTATTTGTTCAAATTGGTTTGACAGATGGACTACCGGTATAAACGGAAAGAAGTGAATTATCGATACAAACAAGGTGAAACGTCCAAGTAATCTCAGGCCAGATAGATCGTTGGTACAGACAGCTTGAAGGATGAATTATCAGTACAAACAGACTTCACTGTTCGATACAGATTTGTCGTCAGATATAAAATATTAGGCAAATCAGCTGATGGGTTATTAAAAAGGCACAACTTGCCATTTCCCTTGCCCTTTTTCTTTTTAAGAGCGGATAGCCGAGAGGTTAGAACGCTGGCCTCCTAACTGAGAGCGCGCTGGCTCAGTACCCGAGTAGCGCAGCAAACGCCCCCCAGTCGACCCGGGTGGGAATGGGTACCTGATTCCATAGAGGGTTGGGGAAGGTAAGCGAGGGAGAGGAGATGGGCACCGCCCTCACGTAAAGCTGTCCCCGAGAAAAGTGAGGTCTCTAACACCTCACCCCCCAACGACCTGAAAAAGTTAGGGGATGACCTTTACCTTACCTTCCTTTAAGGGACGCGAGGGTCCCAATCGTCCTCCACAACTTACTGGTCCAATTCTCGTTTGGATCGCGCGATGTCAGTGGCTGAAGGTTAGTGGTATCAGCTTTATCTCCCTGCGCAAGGCGCACAGAACCGGGATGACGTGAGCTTGGGCACTTCCTTCCCGCCAAAACGTGGCGTGAGCACCGCTGTGAACGCTGGTGTAAACAAACAAATGGCGACCCAAGCACGTAGGACTGCCGCCGCCGCTGCTGCTACTCCAGTACAGTCACCTGCCGGCATCGGCTGTCTGTTCTCACACTGCGGCGCCTGTGCTCAGAGCCTGACGCATGTCGCTGCACGACTAGCAGGCGGCTTGTTTCCCCGTCCGTCCACGACACACTGACGCGACACCTACCAGCTGTGCGTGGCCGCTGCGTCCCACCTCTGTAGCGGCACTATGCGACGTGGAGTGGAGAGCTGTGCTTCAACGACGTCCTTTTGTGGGAATTAATTGCTGGTAATTGGACAGAGGCTCGCGCAGGATCGCTACACTTAGGCAGCTCTAGTGACGCTGTCAGACACTTCCCTCATAGCACCCTATCACGCGGCCTTTGATTGCCCATTATTCGCGGGACTTGTTAGCAGGCGAGCCACAAGAGGATCGCTAGTTATTACGCTACGCGGTGTAGCGTCTGAAAAAGGAAGAAATCGATTGGCTCTCTTTTATTTTTTTGGTTGTTGTTGCAATTTCTAGAGTGCTGCTGTTGTGTGGGTGCAGTTTCTGTTCAAGAGTGTTGAGAGGTGTGGGTTTTAAAAAATATATATATATGTTGGTTAAATTTGTGTGGGATGGTAGACCAACATTCCCACGCTGCCAGAGTGGAAAGATACGGAAAGGAGTAGGTTTCATGACCTAAAAGGAAAGTGTCAAAAATAAGCGCATGCCAACAACTAAGATTGGGAATCCTAGGTTCAGATCTCGTCTTGGACACCATGTTCTTTCTCTGCATAAAGCACTTATTTATTTTTTTAGTTCGTTGCATCGCTGGCTCGGCATAGTGGCAGTGCGGCCAGGACACACAACTTGTGATACACCCACAAGGCTGCTGAAGCCGATTGTGAGTCTGTGGACTTTCTCCTACCCTCTTCTCTCCATCCTTCCAATGTCTATTATCGTAAACTGGCTTATACTTGTAACACACACACACGTCTGAGAGATGGGGAAAGCCTGAGTCATTGGTATTTTATGCCGATCCAGCAACTAAAGTGATCTCATAGAATGATTTGCTCAGAGCGCTCTACAGAAGTGATAGACCTAACCACATAAACGGAATCACTAACACGATGCACCCATACTGGCAACAGACATGCTCGCTTCTACAACAGGCACCCTCTCATACACAAGGTAAATACAGACACACGTTATGCACGCTCATGGTCCGGATAGGGTCGCAGTGGTCTCTGTTCGGGAAAAAAATCCGTCTTTTTTTTTTTTTACTTTAAGGTGGTAAGAGAATCGGAGTGACGAAGGCTGAGGGGGGAATTTCTTCCAAGCTGATGGGGTTTGGTAGGAGAAAGACTTCTGCCATACGTCATACCCAAAAGCGAGCGAAAGAGACAGAGAGCACTAAAGCATCTTACTGAACAGGCGGAAATTATAGAACACCTGGCTGACCTGGACTTACCTCACTTGGCGGGCTGTAAGCGTGGTCTCGTGTTGTTAATCAGGGTGACTGCTAGAAACAAACATCGGACCGCTACCGCCTCTCATACAGTGTTTGTCTGTGACGTCGCAGGCTCACCCCGTCTGATGCGAATTAATTTCCTGCATCTTGCCGGCACGCCCTGGCTCTTGCGACGTCAATGATAAATACTCGGTCGTCGAGTTGTTGTTAGGGGTGCAGCTGATGTTGCAGCCTTTAGCAGTCCATCTGTCGTCTGCTTCCTGTCGTGTCCGCTAAGCTGTCGATCAACACGCAGCATTGCCCATGCGCGCATGAGCCCTTTGAGTGCGCATGTCCGGCTGTTGCTGGGTTACACGCTCGGCGTTGAGTTTCACGCGAGCGTTAGTCTTGACACCTTCTGAGAAAAAAGATCTAAAGTGGTCTGTGACCTTTTGCACGAAAACCCGTTATAAGACGATCCGTTTGTGATGTTATCTAATCAGCAGAAACTTTCGTGTGCCCCCTTCACACCTCCCAACCGTCTGAGAGCGACACAGACTGCGGCTGTTGAGAGACGCGTCAGGAAGGGAAGTAACTTCTTCGGCTTCTGCGGCGTGCAGGCCACGAGTGACCCGTGCAACCTCTAACGGTCTAACCCGTGCTCGGTTACACTAACTTACAGACACATGGCTCGCTGCACGACGGCCCCTTAAAATGGGCAGCGACGACCGCTAAACTAGAAGCTAAAGATACATAAAAAAAAACTGGAAGAACAACACACTCCTTAATCTGTCTTGTTTCAGGCTGATCAAGCCAAACTGAGATGCCCAAAACAAGATAGAAGGTCGAGTATTATATTACGTAAACAAAAAAACATTGAGACACATTCACTACCTCATATATTCTACTTAAGCGCAACATAACCAAATAAAACAGAAGCAAACTTTAAAAAAAAAACTCTTAAAAACACGAACTTAGCTTAAGTAAAGATATTGCTCTTAAAGGTCTACCCGATTGCAACATTATTTCTATATGATCGGGTAAAGCTCGTTTTAAAATAATAATTCCCAAAATATGAGTACAGAATGATCTTTAATGTTAAAGATATAAGCCTTCAAACATCGGTATTCTCACCTGCAACTAGGAAGGCGAGAAAAAATATTCTCCTATACTGAAGAGTTCTCTCACGTGATCGAAGTATTTGTAACAACGAATTTGCATGTCTTCGAGTGAAATGAAGAAACATCACTCAGGTTGTCGTGTTCAAGAAGCGATTTTGTTCGCCCCAAAAATGAAACAGCTGAATTTGGAATACAGCCCTACAGATTGAAACTTTATTTAGAAGCTTCGAATGAAGTTAAAAAATAATTAAATGGTCCAAACTGAATTCATTCAACAGACTGGTAAGTCAATCAGATCAAAATTTAATTGGCAAACAATGGTTACAAGTGACTGCTGATGAGGGTTTTTTTACAATTAAAAATATAATGATAGTTTGAAACATTTTTATCGATGTAAAAACTTATTTCTTCCTCATTTAGCTGCATGCAAAATTTTCTATTTACTTACTGATACTCGCACGTGTTCCCGTTTTAAGCTCCTTATAAGATGTTTATCACCCTCAATTCTTCCCCCCCCCCTTTTTTTATAGCTATTTTGATCACGCACATCAATGGTGCACTCACACTGTCAGTTGTTTTGAGTATTATGCTCGATAAAGATACGACTGATGATGATGTGTTTGTGACTGTCACACGATGTTACTTGTAGACCAGACGGTGTAGAAACCGTCGATGTTGCATATCTGGTGCTTGATCTACCACCAGTCGTAGTTGGTTTTAACGTCTCGTGCTTTTGTATAGTAAGCACTGCTGTAGGAATAAGATTTCTTCGGTTTACTGAAAGTCTAAGACTTGCTTGTACTGTATAAGTGACTGGATAACAATCGATTTTGAAATGTTTTGAGCAAATTCATGAGTACGGTGTGGGGGCCAATTAGTTCGCACATGACACGTTTGAACGAAGTTAATCCACTGGCGTTTGCTGCCATTATCTTTAGGATTTCCTTCATGAGTACAAGCTAACTCCCTTTGAGTGTCGAAGAGAACATTCAGCAACAGCACAAAGTGTCCTGGTCAGTTTTCTTTTACCGAGGATTGCATCTTTTCTCTTCGACTTATGCTAGTGCAAACGGTGCTATATTTAGAAATACGTTCTTTTCGTCACTTCCTGTTTTCTCGACAAATCCAGGTTTGTTTTAGAGAAAAATATTAATATAAAATCTTTCATGCCTTTCTGTCATGAAAGACAACCGGAACATGTTTTTGTGATACTTTGTGCTCTGTTTCCAGCGATTTTTACTCAGCAGTCGGTTTGATCTTCAAGACTTAACCCACCTTAAGAAGTTAGGCACAAATGGTGACAAATTTAAAGATATCTAACGCAAGCATACATAACTGAGCCCTAGCTAATTCAAGCTGATAGCAAAAAAAGAAAACCTAACTCTAAACAATTCAGGAGTAAATATAAACAGGGCCGGTTCTACCATTAGGTTCCCTAGGCAAAGTCACGTAGAGGGATGGGATGCAAAAATGGCCTGCTGCTGTTTTTAAAAAGATGAATAATGTTAGAAAAAAATATCATTAGCAAGACACCTTTCCTCTGCCTGTAGGTTGACCACCACATTAATTTCTCAGTAGAGGCATTACATTACGAGGGCGCATTTGCAGTGACCAGCTAACTAACCGGGAAGTACAGGACGGAGGGGGGCGGATAGGGCGGAGGAGGGGTGGGGTTGGTGGATGGGTAAGGTGCTGGCGACGAAGTCACGGAGTGAGTGGGGGGAGGA
Source organism: Marisa cornuarietis (assembly GCA_004794655.1). Lineage (NCBI taxonomy): Eukaryota > Metazoa > Mollusca > Gastropoda > Architaenioglossa > Ampullariidae > Marisa > Marisa cornuarietis. Next base: position 7,050,046 of record SMMW01000001.1, read on the forward strand.
GGGCGCAAAAATGACCTGCTGTAGTTTTTTTTTAAGTGATGAAAAATTTTAGGGAAAATACCGTTTTCATAGAACGATATTTGGAGGACACCTTTCTCTGCTTGTAGGTTCACTTCACTAGGCGAGTTTCTCAGTTCATGTATTACAGGAAAGGCCCGGCCATCATTCGCGGGCGCATTTGAAGTGACCAGCTAACCAGCAGGCGGGGGGAGGAGGGTGGAGAGTTAGAGGGGGCGGGGGAGGGGCGGTTCTGGTGGATTGGTTGGGACGGACTCCTAGGATGGATGGGACCATGAACGTTGATCTACTGGACTGATGACGAAATGCCGAGACCAACGCTTAGCGGTAGCCTCTTGCGAAGTTCTGCACCGCTAGTCTCGGCGAGCGGATTCAGTCCGATTTCCGTTTCCGGAGACGCAGCACGACGATGGACGTAGATGATTCCATCGTCGTGCTGAGTCTCCGGAAACGGATATCGGACTGAATCCGCTCGCCTATAGCATGAATGAGAGCCGCTCGCCGCTCGTCTTGCTCTTTCGATATACCTGGCAGCGGAAGGCGAAAAAACTTCAACCAAAACATTTGTAACTTGCACAGTGGCATGCTTCCATGCTGCAGGAGTTACCACTTCCTGGCTGTTTATATTTCTTTACTGCTGACATAGCCATTGTTGTCGTTCGCTACCGGAAGCTGCTATTCTTCCTCGAGCCTCGTTCTCGCGGCTCTCTAACTTAATTGAAAAAAATTGTCTGCTAGCAGTCCAGTAGATCAACGTTCATGATGGGACGGATTGGGACCACATGCCAACCTCACCTTTCTCTCTTCTATCATTAAGTCGGAAGAAGTTCTGCACTTAATGCATAGTGGTCACTCTTTCTACAGCCTATCGCACCTTTCTACATAATCCAACCAATCACGCGTCATCGCTAGCATGAGACAATTACAACCGCCCAGCCTCTGGAACGCATTCCTTACCTGAACTGTTAAATGGGCGGTGTGCGAATCCTATTTCCTAGAAATCGTAGTAGTATAGTAGTATGGGGTATGGCACGCACAGACACAGGTACACACACGCATTGCACACACACACACACACAGGGATAGAAAGGTAGGTGGCATACCTTGTGACCGAAAGAAAGTGGGAGGGGGTTGGGGAAAACCACTGGCCGAATGGCGACCCGGCCGAAGGAGAGCGGAAGGGGGTCGCCTAGTAACAAGGACAGGGCTTCTGGAAAAGTCGGGTGTGAGGGGAATAAGAGGGTGAGAGAGGGAGGAGAGAAGACAGTCGAACGGAGAGAAGAGAGGTGGGAGGATCGCCCCACCAAGGAGTTGTTAGAGCTTGATGTATATGCTTTCGCCTAGTCAGACCTATCCTCTGACGCGCTAGTAAATCTGAACCCACGACGGTGTTGTGTTTTCATTGGGGTGAGACTGAGAGAGCGAACCTCAACCCACCCTGTTACATTTTTGGCGCCCAATGTGGGGCACTGGGCGAAACTTTGAACGAAGCGAGTGAAGCTTGGTGCCGAAAATGGAATTGACAGAAGAGGAAATGCAAGTGCTGGAGGCCTACAGGAATCTGGCGGTGAAGCCCACAGCAGACACCGCCGCTAACCTACAACAGTTGATGACAGACGATGCCGAGACAATGGGAGCCACATTGTCGAAGGCGAGCGGGCCGCAGATACCACGACTGCCACCCTTCTCTGGCGGGAGAAACAGCGACACGGCGCTCGACCTCTGGAGGTATGAACTGATGTGTTTACGGGGACGATATACTGATGACATTGTGTTGGAGGCTGTTCGCCGTTCATTGAAAGGAGAGGCGGCAAGAGTGGCCATGCGTCTGGGCCCGCAAGCTACACTAGACGAACTGCTAAAAAAGTTTGACAGCATATTTGGTCTGGTGTTATATGACCAGGACATACTCGGCGCCTTTTACAACGCGCGCCAGGAGGCCGGAGAGGATGTTACTCAGTGGCGGTGTCGCATTGAAGACACTCTGACACAAGCCCTAAATGCCCGCCTCATTGAGAAGCGGGTGTATGATGAGACGCTGCGCTGCAGACTATGGGGTGGCCTGCGTCAGCCCCTGAAGGACAGGACTGCCTACAAGTTCGAGATGGAGGCAGACGTGGATAGTCTATTCCGCTTCATACGGCAGGTGGAGAGGGACGCCGAGGAACCAGCCCACAAACCAGGTGCTGGTAGACAAGCAACAGCTAAAGTGGCACAACCGACCCCCATCGAGGACTGGAGGGCGGAGGTGAAGAAACTGTCGGCGGAGGTGCAGTCGTTGCAGCGCCAACTGCAACAGAGGCCAGGCGACGGGCCCGCTGCCAGCAAAGAGCCAAAGCAGCGGCCGCCACGCCCCTCCTATGAGGACGAGGGGCCGACATGTTTCAGATGTGGTGGCAAAGGCCACATTCAAGTGGGGTGTCGAGTGCGCGCTGACCATCTGCGCACACCGTTAAACTACAAGCTGGTCTGCAGAAGGGAGCAACCGGTAGGCCAACCCACGCCAGCACGCGGCCCCGGTTGGGCGGAAACATTGATAGGACCCAGCACGTGTGTAGATGTCTGTATCGAAGGTGTAGCCACAGCAGCGCTACTAGACACGGGTGCCACTGTATCGACTGTGACGGACACATTCTATCGTCAGAAACTGGCACACCTGGCCATCCGCCCGCTTCAAGAAGTGTTACACATTGAGTGTGCAGATGGCCGACTGCTCCCGTACATAGGGTACATCAAAGCAGACATACGAGTGGAGGGGGCAGGGGGCGGGGCTGACAGCCTCCCTTGCCTATTGTTGGTGGTATCATCGACCAGTACGTACAGCGACAATGTTCCAGTGCAGCTAGGTACAAATGTCCTGGAGCAACTTATGCACCAGGCACAAGAGAAACATGGACCCCAGTTCCTGCAGGACGCACAGCTGCAACCATCACTGCATCGTTCTTTTAGTTGCCTAGCGATGCGAAACAGAGCTCTGCGAATGAATCGCAATAGACTGGCGTACGCGCGCTGCTTACAGACCATCAATCCAGTCAACAAGGTTCCGTGCGAACGCCCCACAGGTATGACCAAGGCGGCACCAAACTGTGTAGACTCAATGACTATCTCGCCACATCTGACAATGAAACATAAGTCGAGCATCGAAGACATGATTAGCAGCCACACCGAGAATTTTGCAACCAGCAAAACGGATGGTGGCCAGGTCACACGTGTGAAGTGCAAAGTAGAGCTAGCAAACGCCGTAAAGAAAAAACGGACTCGTGACCGCACCATGCTGCTACCAGTGGGCGGCATATTAGAGGATAAACATCAACAAGAAGGTGCGAGAGATCACTTGCCTCATCGCAGGTCACGAAAACCACACCGCCCGCTCAGAAATGACAACAGAGCAGATTCATCGGCCCGTGAAAGTGAGAGCGACAGCGACACATCTAGCACTGTGCTCGTACATACACGGCCATCAGCCACCAGGTCAAGAGGGCAACCGATGGCGAGTGCAGTTAGTAGCGAGGAAGAGCAGGGTGGGGACGAAAACGAGAAGGAGCTACCTCGTCCAGTCCCTGATCCAGATTTGGAAGCCACCACGCAGCCTCCATTGCCTAACCGCACTAACGTCGACGACAGGGAAGTCCCATCCGCTCAGGAAGGGGGGAGAGAGGAGGAGGAGGGCGCCAGGCAGCATACGGTGGTCACACCACCACCGTCACCACACCACGCCCCTCGAGTGTCAGCAAGGCCACGTCAGCAACCAGCGTGGATGAGAGCAGACGAATTTGTACTTCGCCAGCAGCCGAGCCCAGACGATAGCCCGAGGTGCCAGAAAATTAACTTGTTGCTAAACAAACTGTCTGCAGAAAAACTTCCTGAGACTGTTAAAAGCATGATAATTGAGGCTGTCTGGCCACTGTTGTAAACACACACAAACTCGCACGTTATTCGGACTTTATAAGGAAAGGACTTTGACTATATTGTGATTTCATAGAATGATATTTGGAGGACACCTTTCTCTGCTTGTAGGTTCACTTCACTAGGCGAGTTTCTCTACACAATATGTAGATTCATTTACTCTGTATTTTATATATGTTTGTAGTATGTTTATATTAGATAAACCGGGTTGCAGGTTTAAATGTCGAGGACGACATTTCTCCTCGAGGGGGTGTGTATAGTAGTATGGGGTATGGCACGCACAGACACAGGTACACACACGCATTGCACACACACACACACACAGGGATAGAAAGGTAGGTGACATACCTTGTGACCGAAAGAAAGTGGGAGGGGGTTGGGGAAAACCACTGGCCGAATGGCGACCCGGCCGAAGGAGAGCGGAAGGGGGTCGCCTAGTAACAAGGACAGGGCTTCTGGAAAAGTCGGGTGTGAGGGGAATAAGAGGGTGAGAGAGGGAGGAGAGAAGACAGTCGAACGGAGAGAAGAGAGGTGGGAGGATCGCCCCACCAAGGAGTTGTTAGAGCTTGATGTATATGCTTTCGCCTAGTCAGACCTATCCTCTGACGCGCTAGTAAATCTGAACCCACGACGGTGTTGTGTTTTCATTGGGGTGAGACTGAGAGAGCGAACCTCAACCCACCCTGTTACAGTAGCACTACACGCCCCTCGATTAATACATATCATCCAGTCCCCCATCCCAAGTTCCTACCTGGGTACCTGAGATTACTGACCTGTTCAAGCAGTGTTTTATGGGGTCAAATGCGACACCAACCTACTGCTATCGTCCCGGTCCCGCTGTAAGTGACACCTGTTCGCAGGGCTGATTGTCAGGAGTTTTCTCCGCAGAGGCAGGGACAGGTGTCGACATAACGTTTGCAGGCACCGAAAACAAATTGGCCGAATGTGCTCGTGGTCTCAAATAAAGGATGCTAGCATCTTCCCATTAAAGTAAAGGGCAGCACATTTCCCTGTCTTGCAGATCGTAGATCAGCCGCCACGATTATCAGTCCATCCTAACGTATGATTATTCCAGTATTTTTGTTGATAAATGGTTCCCTTTTTGGGGGAGAGGTGGCGCAGTATTTGTCTTTCGCCTGGGGCCCAGCACAGCCTTGCGCCGGACATGAATATAAATAGTTCAACTCAAGGCAGTAATCAAAAGATAAAGTCGGATAAATAAAAAAATAAATAAACTGGCACATTAAAAGCCATAATATAAAAGTATAGTTTTAACAAATCTAGTATCTACCAGATAACAACAATCTATGAAAAATGCATCTGTGCGATTCTATAGCAAGTAATGTAGTCCCTACTACCCTAAATACAGAGCACCAAGGCGTCGCTTGATAACATCAGAGTAGCCTGTTTGTATGGGGCGCCAAGAGGGGAATTTTCTCAAATTTGCTATTTCTAGCTATACATTGCAATGTATAATTATAGAATCCAATGTATAGATATACATTGCATGTTATACTTATAGATTGCATTTTATATTTATACAATTCATTCTATACTTATAGATTGCATTCTATAGCTATACATTGCAATGTATAATTATACATTGCAATGTATAGCTAGAAATAGCAAATTTGAGAAAATGTTTGTGGTGTCCGTTGATGATCTTCTACAACTTCGTTTACAAAGGATCTCACCAAAACTCGACTGTTCACAGTTGTCTTCTTACGTCTCTCTCCCTTTTGATGAACACGCACGCACCGATTCACGCGCATTATCACACGCAAGCTGACCAGGGCCGGCAGGCTGTGTTGCGCCCTAGGCGAAAGAAAAATTCTGCGCCCCCTACCTCAGAAAAAGTGAACTATGTTATATATATCATTTATTTTGCAAGTTATTCAGTCCTGGTCATGAAATTGATGCTTAAAACCTCACTTTTCTTGCTTTTTGCTGTGCAAAACAAGTTATCAGTTCCTTCAGATTTAGTGCATTTGCCAAGTCATGCTTAATAGATATGGTGGCCAGCCCAGTCAGTCTCTCTAGCAACATTGTTGATCTCATATAATTTTTAATTAATTTTAATTTTGAGAAACTCCGTTCTGCACCGGCAACAGAAATTGGAAGGGTCAATAAAATTCTGAGAGACACTACAACATTCGGCACAATATCAAATAGTTTATGTTGGATAATGAATGTTAAGACTTCTTTGGGATTCATTTTAGGCTTGGGAAGCCTTCTAGCCACAACCTGTAATTCGGAACAGATTTCCTCCGCCTCAATGTCTTTGCTGTCTCTGTGCATTAGTGCCTTTTCCAAGACCTCACAAGATAGTAGAATGTCCTTCGTTGGTTTTTCAGAAATGTTTTGGATATCATTTAGAAATCCAAATAATGCACTGTGCTCCTGAATCTGTTTAAATCTGTCTTCAATAGACGCAGTGGCCGTGTCTACGACAGCATAAAAAAACTGACTTTGAAATTTTCAGCAGAGTCTTCTATTGTGTCGTCGGCAGCCTCGTAGTCAAATTGTCGTTTAGTTCTTCTTTTTCTTGGTACTTGGTCTTTCTCAAAGCTTGGCTGTATTTCTAACTCACATTCAATCTCTGTTGCATCTGCTAACACTTGCTTGAATCCCTTATCACTTCTCAGCTTCTTGAGATATTCCAGGGTTTGCTGCATCTGCTTGGTTGCTGTCTTTAAATCAGCTTCTTTGTCTTGAAGACATTTGCTGGTAACAATTACTTCAAACAAGATGTTATACCATATCACTAGTGCTGCAACAAATCTGAACTGGCAAATGCGATTAGCAAGGGCTTGAGCTTCAGCTCCTGTTACATTTCCTGATGATCCCTGAAAGCTTGCATTCTCAGAAATATCTATGAGAGCATCATAAATTTTACCAAGCTGGTATCTCAGAGGTTTCAAAGCATCAGTTCTACTTGCCCATCTGGTTTCACTTAGTGGTTTCACTGTCACATCCGGGACATGATTTTTCAGTACTTCCCAACGTCTAGTTGAACCAGAGAAATAATTATAAATTTGTTGAATTAATCCAAAGAAATTAACAGCTTCTAGACAAATCTTTGCTGCATCGTTTACTACAAGGTTTAGAGAATGCGCACTGCATGGGACAAAAAAGCACGAGGGTTTATATCTATGATCCTTTTTTGTACACCACTGTCTTTGCCTTTCATGTTGCTTCCATTGTCATAGCCTTGTCCGCGCAGGTTATCTATGTCCAGTTCCATTTCTTGAAGTTGTTTGAGAAGAACTTCTGTCATAAATGCACTTCCAGTTTCAGACAATGGTACAAATCCTAGGAAATGCTCTTTTATTTCAATGTGAGACCTAGAACTTTCAGAAGCGGTCACCACATTAACAAATCGAATAATCATTGTCATTTGCTCATTGTGACTAACATCTGGTGTGCAGTCCAAGATGACAGAATAATACTTAGCGTGACTAGCAGCTGTTAAAATCTTCTGCTTTATTGCATTTGCCAGCAGCTGTATTAATTCATTCTGTATATCTTTTCCAAGATAGTGTATCATTGTTTCATTGTCTTTAATTCTCCCCAAATGTTCACTCATCACAGGGTCAAAAAGTGCTAGATATTCGACAAACTTCAAGAAATTGCCATTTCCTGCACTATGAAGGTTGTCATTTGCACCACGAAGTGCAGGGTTCTGCATTGCTAGTATCCTCACTAAAGCTATTAGTCCTTCCAGTATTTGGCGCCAGTAGACTTCTTCCTGCTTAATCTTGTGTTGGTTGACATCATCAATGGTTTGACCATGTAGTAATCGCAGCTCAAGTTCTCTCCATGTCTGGTAGTTTTAGAAGTGTCCTTTGATCCAACTTTCTGCAGAGATGAGCTGCCAGACTTATTGCTGAATAACTTGCAGCATAAACAAAATACTGCATCATTGAACTTTGAATAAACTAACCATTGGCGTTGCACCTCTTCCCCATTACCCAGTTTCCTTTTGTAGTGGACTGTAGAGAATCCCTTTTGTTTTTATTTTTAGGAAAATTATAATCATGTACCTGGTGTGGGCCATGCTGAACAATGAGTTCAGCTACCTGCCTTTCGTTGCAAGACCAGGTAGCAGGGTCGTTATAATCCAGCTATAACTGTTTCTCTTTCTTCTCACCATCGGTATTTTCATTATCTATTTGAACATTATCTACATTGGCTTCGCTGTCATTGTTGTTTTGACTCTGCTTATGAGGTTCTCGCGCAACAACAGTGTGATTCTGACATTCTGCAATGGAAGTTGTGGAAGCTACTGGAGCTGTGGAAGTAGTGAAAGTCACAGGAACCCTGTAACTTGTCGAGACCACAGGATCGCTAACATTTGTTGAAGGCACAGAAACAGCAGCAGTGCTGTTGCTCTCGGTGACACTGTCTTGGCGAAGATATTTATGCAGCGACTTTTCTTGTTTTACCATCTCTTTGGCTTTTTCAGCTCTTCGTTTCCGATATTGAGCTCCAGACAGTCCATTTATCAACACAAATATTGGAATAGATATACGTTTAATTCTATTCAGAAATTTCAAACAAGAAAGCAAGGCTTAAATATCACCAGTAATGATTGCGGCGGTCTCAACGCGATTGTGATATGATAAAGACCACAGGACTGTAACGGACCCGTTTGTGCAATGAAAAGTTTTGCAAAAAGTTACACCACCGCTATCGCAACCCGTTGCATCCACACAATCAAAATAAGCACTATAAGAAATAAGGAAATGAAATTAATGTAAAGAAAGACATAAATCGTGTTAATAAAATATATCAGCTATGTCACAATGTATAAAATCATGCGAACTTATCTTTACAAACTCTCATGAAGTGGCTGTAGGACAGTAGCACTGTTCAGTCTTGTACGGCTAAATCCAGTTCACAACCTTTACTGGTTCAGCTGTGGAAGGATGATAGCTCCAAGCACCCATACAGACGATTATAAAGTAAATTCAAACAGCAGCACGAGATGTCTGCAGCCGCTCAGAAAAGTGAGGTCTTTACAACATCCTGTGGGTTTTAAGTTTAAAGTTAAAACTACCTTTTCCCCCCATCTCAGTTGTCCAGCCCTGTTAATGGGATCTGACTTTCTTTTCAGTGGTAGATTTATCTCTGCCCTTCTCTACTAAGCCACCCCACTAAGGTCCTTCCAATCTTTCTCTCCTCTCTCTTTCTCATCTCAGGGACAACTATCAAGTAACATCGCACCACCTTCTTTGTCCAGTCTTCTAATCTGATCCGACTGGTCATTAACTGTGATAGATTTATCGCTACCCTTTGGGCCTTTCCAACTAGCACCTCGATTGGCAAGTGCTTTCAATCGTTCTCTTCTTTTTCATCTTACAGGCGAACTAACAAGTAAAACCGAACTGACTACATGTTTGCTTCGTAAAAAATAGTGGAAAAGTGGTTAATTTTCTAAAAGAACTCATTACGACCAGAGGTGTTAGAACCCAGAAGTGTCAAAGAATGGCTTATTAAAATTAAATCTTTTTCGAGAATTTGCTCTCCGATTTTATTAATAACTTATAAATAAGAACTACTATTTGTCAAGAAAAAGTACGTCTGTTTTTCAATGTCAGGCGTGCATAATACACACATGGATACTTGCATGCCTACCAAATCAGACCTACACTTATGAGTAGGGGGATTTCAAACACTGGTGTAAAAGGTTTTATGGAGTGACGACTGACTGCACACTGTTGGGGACAAGAAATCTGTAGCACCTTGCTCTGGTCTTATTTTGCTGTGTGGTCTAAAACTCAAGCTATCACAGCTTCTAGCATCTAGACCACCCTTATCGAAACCCTCACATGTTCCCATCCAAAGTCAAACTGACAGGTGGGCGGGGCAGTACAGGTCCGTCAAGGGAGAGTCTTCTAGAGGCTAACAATACAAAGTTGTAAATCATGGTATCAAGGCAGCTGCCCAAACACAGTCCAATGATCAACACTTCGTGGTGTCCAGCATAGGGTTTGTTGAAAACAAGAGAAGTATATAGACTATATAGGTCTTAGTACGCATTATCACTTAATAACCAATTTCAACTATTCTGTCAATGGAGCATAACAACAAGCTATCGGTTCAAACTGTAGACAGACAGACGCACTCTTAGATAATAAAAATAAACCAATATTACAATTTGACAACTAAATTAAGTGTAATACACCATGCAATCGAACTGAAATTTAATGATTAATAAGAAAGTTAAATATTCACGACCATGAGTCACAACAGTAAGTACAAGACTATAGGCCATCAGTGTCACCGCTGTACAAAGCACTAAGGAGAAAACAGGTTCGTGACAGTGAATTAAATAAATTGATCTGAAATTTGACAATAAAAATAGATATGCTATAAACTTCAAATGACTCTACCTTGATGTTTGTCTGCTAAAGACTTTAATACTCTTATTAACTAAGAACGCGATTGTGACATTAGCTAAGTTCCTTTGGGTTTAAAGTTCGTAAGTGTAAAAAATATTGAACATAAAACAGTTGTCATAACCAAAAAGAAACTCGCGTAGCAAACTCAAGCCAGTGTTGTTGTCCCTGATCTCAGCTGCAGTGTTTTCAATGCATAAGTGTGGAACGTCTTTCAAAGTAGGATAGAAGAGAGAAAGGTGAGGCTGGCATCAGTGGAATGTGGTCCCATCCATTGTAAAGGTCCACCCTGATCAGGCCCCATCCACCAACCTGCCCCTCTCCCATTCCTCTGCTGTCTAACCTCCGCCCCCTCCACCCTCTTCTTCCCTGCTGGTTAGGTGGTCACTTCAAGTGTGCCCTGTAATGATGGGATTTTCCTGTAATACATGAACTGAGAAACTCGCATGGTGAAGTCAACCTACAAGCAGAGGAAAGGCGTCCTGCTTATGTCATTCTGTGAAAATGATCTTTTTCCCTAACACTTTTCATCACTTAAAAACAAAAGCAGGCCATTTTTGCGCCCCCCCCCTACTCCATGACTGCGCCACCACACCCTTTGCCATCCATCAACACCGCCCCTCTCATCGCCCTTCCTAGCCCTTCCCCGCCCCTCTGCCGCCCCATCCGCCCTCTACTTCCCTGCTGGTTAGCTGGTAATTGCAAGGGGGCCCTGAGATAATGGGGTTTTCCTGTAATACATGTACTGAGAAACTAGCCTGGTGGTCAGTCTACAAGCAGAGGAAAGGTGTCCTGCTAATATCGTTCTGTGAAAATGATATTTTCCCCTAAAATTATTCATCTTTAAAAAAAAAGAGCAGGCCATTTTTTCAGCCCCCACTCAGTCTGCGCCCTAGGCAACTCCTAGTTTGCCTAATAGGTAGAACCGGCCCTGAAGCTGACACGAAGACAGAGATAATCTAAGATTTCCTTTGATTTAATTTAGTGATGAAGTCGTTAATATCTTCCGTCAACTCTTCCGTCCATGCACATAATCCTCTGATCTATCACGCACGCACGCACGCCCCACATATCACACTATAAATACGCGCAAACGCACAAACATGCAGAGAAAATAATACATAGTTGGTTTATTTCTATAAGACAGTTTTCAGCGAAGACGAAGTTAGGATAAACGGAATACAGAGCAGTTAGGAAAAAGGAGAAATTAAAGGACAAATACGTCACAGCCTGTGACTTTTTGACGAGTGAAGGTTGTGCACGCCTGAGAAAACAAGCAGCGCGATTACTGCCAGTCACATGCAGTTCCTTGACATGTCTGTCAGGCCTGATCATCTTTTGGTACGTGTTTATCGTGGTTTTCCTGACGATGAAGAAATTTTAAAACAGCATTAATATTATTACTTTATTGCTAATCAAAAGACCTCTACAAAGAATTTCAATCACAATCATTAGAACGGTGAAGAAAAGTCTTTACTGGAGCTAGAAATGGTGACGAAAGGTCTTTACTGAAAATCGGAGAAGACAACTCCGCTATTATAGAAGACATACGTGGGAGTTATTGTCCATGCATTCTCCACTTCATTATCATGCCCCACTCTCCTGTCCAAAGTAATCACATATTAGCCTTCTTTTTAAGTGAGAATGGTTCGGCTTGTTTCCCCTGGCCCATGTTAATTAACCTTTCTGCCTTCTTCTGGTTCCCGAATCAGTAATCCACAGTAAACTGGCAACGCTACGTAATCAGAGGCAAAGCGTGACGCAAATCACAGGTAAAAAAATCAATGTCAGAGTCACGCCGTATAGATCAAAGACCTGAGCCGGTACAGTAGGTAAACCAATCCCTCCTCATCAGTTTTTCTCTCCCACTCAAGCAGAGGTGGGTGTAGAGACCCGATGGGACATGTACCATGGCGTATTTTTCCATCGCAACTCCGAACGGCCAGCATGACCCAGGTGTAAAACAGTAGCAGCACATGAGACAGGCAGTGGGTACCATGCACATGGGTGGATATACAGTGACGAGGGTGGGGTCCACCCTGTTGTTTGGTGGCAGTTTGGAGATCAAGAGGTGTAACTAGCAACGAGTGAAGTTAATTAAGGTAGGCGAAGCGTGGAACTAGGGTTACTGTTGAAGCAGAAAGGTTAGTGTCAGGGTACTTGGGGAGGGGGCGAGGACGTGAGAAGTGACCAATGTTTAGATGGGACTTATGTGCTTTTGCTGGTACGTAAGGTGGAGGGAGAGGAGGTTACAACGGTTGAGTAAGGTGAGTTGCAGGCTATAGCTGTTGTATTACCAACATCACGTTTAGAGCTCTATAGCTTACCACGCACACACACCCACCCACACACAGCGGTCGCCTTTCCATTCCATTATCATCACTAGTATTTGGTAGAATGGGAAGAACAAAAATAGTTCGATCGTCAAAAGCTCGCTTCCTTCTCAAGCAACTGCGACAGAGATCCGAATTAAAAATAGCAATCGATTTGTTTTTCTTTCTATCCTTAACCACATGAAAGCCACGCACAAGTATTTCAAGCGTAAGCTCGCGCACGCGCGTGCACACACACAAACACACGCACACACAAAGACACGCACTCACAAACATATATGTGCATGCATATACGAACGTGCACACACATCGCTTGCAGTTGATAGTGATGCTAAAATTAGCGCATTTTTTTTACTATCAAAGACAAAAATCGCAAATGCTAACCCATTTGCTGACCTTAAGGATGTAACATTTTACACAGATGCATTCATTCGTATTAAGTCATTCATGAAAGATGGACACTCTGACATTTCCAAAGCAGAACAAAGGCGCGACGCCCACCGTTACCGATTACTTCCCTTTGTTCATCACGCCGTTCTTTTCTTGTCTCTGTTCTAAATCGTCTCATTGGAACAGTAGATTTGTCCGTCAACTATGAGATGTGCCAGGCTTATGTTTCAAGCAGACAGAAAAGAGTCTTCAATATTGTGTTTTGGTTATACATTTTATATTAACTTTAATTAGAATCGACGAAATGTGTGCTAGACTCTCAAGTACACTTACAAAATGTTTAATAACCGCTTTCATTGGCGCATTCATCTCGCCTCTTACTTGTCAGGTATGTCTTTCCACTGGCAGTTGTATATATTCTACATCAAAAACCCACGCTGGACAGTTCTTTGGCGCTCAGTCCCGCTTTCACCAGACTTTTTCCGAATCTTACAGAGTGTGCCTGAGGAAAGGAGGGTGGAAGAGTGAGTGTTGGCCGTTGAAACCTTATCAAATCCACACCGTTCGTTTGATGCCCACCCAATTTACAAGCAACATTTCCTTCGATTACGGCTTGGCCACGAGCTGTTTGGCTTGTGTACCTTGCCCCGGAGCGCGTTTATTTTTTTATGTTTATATTCTCTGTTCTCTAAGATGTCATCGATGGCTCCAGATAAACAGTTCTACGCAGAACAACGTCAAATGCTGAAACGGTAACGACGAGAGAGAGAGAGAGAGCAGGGGCCGGGTGGGGGGATTGGGGTTTTACGCCGAGCCAGCATCTAAGGCTATAATTATCATGGCAAGGCAGTTAGCCCTGTAAACAGATGCCACATGCAGAGAAAGAACAGCGTGCCCGAGATAGAGAGAGAGAGAGCTGGGAATAAAACGAGAGAAAAAAAGAAAGAGAGACCACTGGCAATTTTATTGTGTCCAACGTTGGATTCATCTCAAGGGGCAATTTAAGTCATTGATATTTTAACAATCATACACTGGGTCGTTAAACATGAGAGATACTGGAAATATACAGTCTCTATGGTTCATACATGGGAGGTCATAAATATAACATTCCACATTGTCTTCAGCTTATACAGAACAACGTAAAAATTCTCTGAGAAACAGAAAAGAGAACAGCGCAATAACAAATGTTGACAGGAAATCAAAAGCTGACAGGAAAATCCCAGCTGGAAGGGCCAGTACCAGCAGTGTACCCGGCCGATGATGTATTGTGAAACAGGACGGTATTCTCACTACCTTACTAAAACAAATCTGAGCTGGGGCTGCAGAAGCGTTCGTATCTGCTTTTCGTACGTTAAAGTATCCGTTGATTTCAATGGAGGGGTGGGTCTTCAGGGTACCTTTACACGAGGAGCTACGACGTGCAGACGTGCAAGTATACCTCCGACAACGTGGTCCACACAATCCAACGTCTGTCCCATTCCCCGAGACGACACGATTCCGTTGCTGTCAATATTCAGAGCTCGGAGCACAGCAAGAGGCAGACAGCAAACACCGCAACGGCACAGCAACTGGGGACTGTTTGAACACAGCGATTGCCGTTGTTGACCTACACAGCGGTCAGCACAACGAAACAATTAAGATAATAGCATATCGTGTTACAGCAGCTCTCTCCCTTGTATTCCTTAGGAGGTCTTCCTGTCTTTGAAAATTTAGTCCCGTCTTACCTGCTGGTAAACTTGAAGGGACCGCTGTAAGATTGTAGCATGGGATTCCCTTTTATTGGATGGCGTAATTTTTTTAATGGAATTTTTTGTAGAACTTTCTTTTTATGGTGATATTTGATGGTTACTGCACACGTCAAACCATGAGGACAATATTTTGTCGACTTACAATACAAGAGTTTTAACACTATCAATAGACTAATGTGATCAAGATATCTTTTCTTCACAGTATGAGTTCTGTCCACATGGATGGATCTCTACCTTTGTTCTAGTCGTTTGATTTGCATTTTACATCCCTTCTTCCTTCCTGAGAACCACTGAATATTCATCCCACACATCGCCCCATAACGTACTGTTCCTTTTCAGCAATCTTCGTTTTTGTGTTTGACCAGTTGGTGTTGGATTGTGACTCAGTCTTTCACTGAGCTGGGGAACTGCGCTATAAAAGTATTACTATTGCTATTTTTTTTTTCAGACAGCCGAAACATTAGCCAGAAAGGAGTTGGGTTTTTTGTTTGTTTTGTTTTGTTTTTTTTGGTACAGAAAAAGTGTAGGTCTTTCCAGATACATCTATTGTTTGTTGCTTTTGAGTCGTAAAACATTGATATTTTACTAAAAACAGAACGTGTGGGGCTAGCAACAGAGTAGACTTTCTACCAGACTAAATACAAATCACGAGGCCGGCTAAAAAAGAAGTCGAAGAAAATAATACTTGAAATTAAAATTAAATCCAAACTTGATGATCCTGACGCGAAGTCTACCCAGTAAACTTTCTACCCCGACTGTAAAGTTTTTTTCCGAAGTTAATTAACTGTTAGTGAAATTCATTAAGCTGGAGAGTTTAATGGCTGCCATATTACTAAAATTGCACACTGCATTCACAGCCCCCTACACCCAAACTTCATGTTTCTTGTAGTTCCTCACAATGTGTGCATGCTTATTTGTAGTACTGTATTACTTGCCTGTAACTATAGAGATAAGGTGTGAGTGAGCTGATTTATTTGACAAGATGGCGTCATGGCGACTTTGAGGCCGTTCGTTACTAGGAAACCCATACTCATGCCCTATGCACAGCTGGTCTCAGACTTGAACGGAAAGACAGCTGTCGAGCTGGCGGCTCTACTCTAAGGCTAGAAGGAAATTCCTCACTTAAAGTGAAAAAAAATCCATATCTAGTTGAAGGACTGGCCTGAAAAGTATCACTACACTGTTGACACTGGTGTCCATGACACGGATTTGGAGAGAGAGAGAGGGGAAGGCAGGAGGTGCACTTATTGAGTTGACAGAGCGTGCGAGACCGAGGCGTCACCTCAGGTACGAGGATCATTTATCAATCAGATAAACAGAGAAAACTGAATATTATTAGAGATAACTGTTCAGTCTATGCCTGACTCATCCGTTACATTTTGTTTTCTTCACTTGTGATATACAGTCTTCGAAACCAGGTTCGCGGAAGTAGAGATCAATTTCGTTTTTTAAGAATAAATAAATAAATCGGTCGCTGACCGAACGATCAATGTCTGCAGAAGCCAGTCCAGTCGACATCTTTAAAGGACGAAGTCAGTTTTGTGGCTAACTTAGCGCTGCGACTGGCTCTCCAGCAATGCCCTAAAGTCGGTTCAAGGTTACACAGATTAAGTGTTTTCAGATAACGTTTTCAACGACATAAACAACACTAGTTTTTTTACACGTGTATTGTTTCTACCCCGTCGTGAAGCTTTTGTAGGAAATTCCTCCAGTCCATCGCCTCCACGGTTTTATAAGCAGACATAACTGCTCATACGCCTCAACTTTGAGACATGAAGTAAAAATTTCGTTCATGGAATCGTCAGTATTACCGATTAAGAAAAGTAGGTCGAGATAAAAGATCCAATAACCAAGTGGATATAGGTGCGGTGAAGAGCAAGTAATTCACCGTGTCTGGGGCAAAACGTGCGGACTACAGAGGCCAAACTTCGCCTTACGTCGCTTATTTACCATTTACCCATCTGGGTGAGGTAAGCTTTAAACCGTGGATCTTTTACCTTCTACGTCGAACGCAGTACCAGTTAGGCCAGAGGTTTTCAAACTGAAGGTATGACGGGTGGTATGCGAGCACCATGAGCCAATATAAAAGAATGTGTATATATATATTTTATTCGGTCAATTCGAATTTTCGAAAGTGGTACTTGTCTGGAAAGGTTTGAAAACCACTGAGTTAGGCCGTGCAAAGATTCCGTGTGCATGTAAAATATGGCCACCTCTAAATTGAATACAGAGTATTTATTCTGCCTTTTTTTTTCGCTTAGCTCAACTATCGTCTTGACGAAAGCATCGTCAGACTAACATGAATAAATCGTGCAAAAAAACACTTGAGAAACACGTGACTTGAAAAAGTCAAAGCTTCCATACCTCCGGATCCTCTGTGGGACGACAGTGGGTGAAGTTTGTTTTTTATTATTGCTGCTCTGAGAGAAACAGACCAAGAAACCTAGACATTTTTGGAAAAGAGAAAACTTGAACTTTGCAATAAAAAGTAATGAAAATCGCCTTGCCCGTGCTACCCGGCAAGGCCACGATCGTGGCTTTTCGGACCAAGAGGGCTACGACAGAAGTGAAGCATTAAGTATTTTGAGATCCAAAAAGGATGTGTTTGTCACTACACTTCGAAAGAGGTTCGAGTTCAGATAAAATCTCCTGTCTTAGTATTTACACATTCCGCGTGAAGTAAACACTTGCAGTGTTGTTATTTGCAGCGAAGATAAAGTATACGTGGACAAAATAAGAAGTCGTCCTTGAACCGAAAGATTTTGGTTACTGGCTCGTTGTCTTCCCAAGTCCCCGGACTATGTGCAAGAGACGATTAGTGATAAGAGGTGTGCACGTGGGAGTGGTGGGAGCGGGGAGAAGTCGCCGGCTGGGGGGGGGGGGGAGGGAGTCCGAAGATTAGGCCAGTGAGCTCTCCTTGCCACTGTGTCCGTGAAATTACTTTTCTCACTTCGTGTTCGCATTTCTTTCCCGCTTGCTAAAGAACATATTAATGCATTATAACGTACTCACCGAAGTATCCGGCTTCACTGGGTTGATTTTTGTGGTCAGCTCTTCCAGCTATAATTTTATTGTCAACTTTCGATATGCTGCTTAATTTGACTCCAGCTCAGTGTAGCGAAATGAGGAAATACTTGCACTCTGAATGTGTCTTCCGTAACTTGACAGCTCATGTTTCCAGTGAAGCCACCATGTGACTCACTCGGTCTCTTTCCCTCCCTCATTACCTCCCTGTCTTTCTCTTTCCTCTTTCTGTTTCTCTCACTCTTGCTCTCCCAACGGTACCGTCTCAAACGACAGTGTTGTCCCCGTTGTACAGGTTGGTATAGAAACGTCGCAATTTCTTCTGCATAGTATTTTTCGATTTAGAGCCAGCGGTAACAGAACTAAGAATGTAAACATAAATAAATTCACATCTCCGGAGCAGCCTGTGACAGCCAGACAGCCTATGACCGAGCGGTAATCGATTGAAAGATTCCTGCCTAATTCATCGAGATGTGGACAAACGGTGAAGATCTGGATAGGTCTCAAACCACGCCACGCACGCACGCACGCACGCACGCACGCACGCACGCACGCAAAATACTGCCCAATATAATCATGATTGTCTGGGCTCTTCTAATCATACAATTCAGTTTCCTTAGTGTCTTTAAGGAAAAGTAAAATATAATGAAAATATTGACAGTTTCGGAAAGTCAGTTAATTCCTTCCGAATGAAAACTACACTTTCTCCAATTAGCCACACTGCTACCATACAGGGAAATCAATACGAGCAGGTAATCATATAATAAGAACAGTGTGCCTCAGTTTGAATATTTTAGAATACTAATGAATTAGTAATATTCTTTTTTTGCTTTGCAGCTATGATATTTATGAGTTATGTTTAAAGTATTCTGCAAATAACAAATGTTGCAATGAGAGGAGTGGACAATGACACCTATCTGGCCTCAATGTTGTAAGAATGTATTTTAATAATGTATGTTCAAGTATGTATATTAATAAGTATGTAAGTATTTGCCTCAATGCAAATAAGAACATTGGAATTGTCTGATGGAGCGTCAGTAGCATTTACCAAATGAGTTTTAAAATATCAATGTTTTGCCCCGGGAAATGTTGAAAGCATATGTAGGTACAGTGAAACAACAACTAGATATGGAAGCAGGTTAATGACACATTAAAGACACATGTGGTTATATGTAGGTATAGGGAAACAACGACGAGAGGTGGGAGTAAACGGAGACATTGCGATTTTTGTACCAACTGTGGTAAACGTACATGATAATGGTTATACAAATAAGCACTGGAACTTCCATGTTTGAAATATCTGCAACAGAAGCAAGATGACGATGTGAAGACTACTATAGCAGGTAATGACCCTGAAATGACAAACTGCACATTTGAGATAGTAAATAATAAACCTCACATAAAATATCATGCTCTGTAGATACCTTGTGTTTTTCATAACACTATTATAAAAAAGAGGGAAAGAGCGAGGGAAGAAGGTAAAATTAGTACGGGACAGGATTAGCAGTCCCCCATTAGTCCCCTGTATGAATGCATTCTAAAAGGACAGGATAACCAGATGCCCCATCAGTCACCACTTACAAGCATGCATTCTAAATTCTTGTCATATCCCTGTCAACAGAACAAACAAATGTACCTAGTGCGTGCTTCTGATAAACATTGCTGGGGAGTGGGGGGGGGATTAAATGTGAGTGTAACTGTGTAGGTGTGGGAGCTGTCCTTTAGTTATGTTCTTCAGTTTACGAGAGCTCCCAACAAAGGAAAATTTCTTTCTCTGTCCTGAACAGAAGCAGATAAAGATGTTATCAAATTGTATTGTACAATTCACAACATTGGCAGCAGCCAACACCAAACAGAGAGAGAATGAGCGACAGTTCGAACTATTGGGACGTTGAAAGTCTGCATTTCTCGTGCTAAAGTAACAGTTTTTCAGAACCACGAGAAATGCAGACTTTCAGCGTCCCAATAGTCCGAACTGTCGCTCACTCTCTTTCTCTCTCCCTGTTTGGTGTTGGCTGGCAATGTTGTGAATGGTGCACTAGCGTCTTAGTACACTGTTACCGGCGTTTGTTCATCGCAGGTGTGAATCGGATAATTAATTAACGGATGGGTTTTGGAGTCTAAAATTTACAAGTTATTTTTATATTGCCTATATCTGCAAAATACGCAAACCATTCAGGTTGTTCTTTAACTGAAAAAAATCGTCTCCAAGCAGTCCAGTAATACAAGTTCGTGATTCTAGCTTATGAGTGAGTTCTTTCTCCTTGCCGCACTGGTCTAATGGGCAGACATTCCACTTACCAAAGGAGGCCTCTTCTCTCAGCTTAATTGGAAGTTAAAGTCCAGTCGTTCAATTTTCACTAATTGCTGGAACGTACTGGCTGACAAGGTAACGGTCGTCGTCAGTCTAGGCTTCAGCTGATCTGACATGATATATTACACGTTTGTTAGTAACTGATTAATTTGCACCCCGAAATTGTGATAGGACACGATTTAGAACTTCAAAATTCATCAACTAGCCTCTGCTTTTTCCTTTAGTCCAGTTCCGTTCCTAGTATACGATAGATTCTAGATTTATTTTATCCAGCGTTAATTGTCAGAAAGAACCAGGTATCGCGAGCAGATCACATGTACTTCACAACGGGGGCCAAGTTCGACATTGCAACATGCAGTTATTGCAACATGAAGCGACCAAAGTCCTGTCTGCTTCCGACTTTCCTTGTGGCCCGACGGCCTTGATCCTCCTTCCTTTAGTTTGCAGTTTTTGCTTGAAGTCCATTGCGAACAAGAAACCGAAGGAGATATGCAAACATCACCATGGGAAAGGTTGGAACACATGTGCATTAGACGTAGCTGTGTACAAACGTTACGTCACGATTTTGACCGCATTCTGTGCATGTTGATGTCTGCAGGCGTATATCTCGAGGACGAGGACTGAAAGGGGGTATTCATCCAGATTTCTGGAAATAGTCTCTTTCATTGAGCTTTTCCTAATAATTAGAAAAGAATGTTATTCCCGTTAGCCCTTTAACTGACTCTAAGAGAGTTTGAAGTTTGAGGAAAAGGGAAGTAAAATCACTTTGCACATTAACGCACTGTACACTTAAAGTAGATTCTCTATGTGTGTCGTGTGTGTGTGTGTGTGGGTGTAAGAGTCACTTGTAACTGAAAGGGGCCTGCAGTTAGTCAACAAAAACGGACATTGACATTCCAGCAGAGTGTGACTCGTCACGACCTTGGCCTAGGGTCTCAGTATAGTAGTATACGTAGAAGAGGCAAAAGTTTTACAAAGAACCCCTGTGTTAAGTTTTCAACCGCCACCACCACCACCCGCCCACTCCGTCCAGCCCAAGTGACACGTAAAAACTCAAGTCTCACGTGAGTAAGAAGGCGATAGGAGTAGTCTCACTTTCGACGTGCTTGCGATAGTCGGCGCAGACATAAATAGCAAGGCCAGAGGGGCGCACCCTTGGTCGAAACTTCGCCATCGCCTGCAACAGTGGGACGTTGGCACTTTTCTCGTCTGCACTCCTCGATATCTACAGCCCCTTAGGTTCGCAGTCTCGGCTTGCCGGCGGCTGGTCGCAAGTGTTTCACCGGTAAGTATCTCTGGCTGCAGACATGCCCGCACACAGTAGACATTAGCTGCGCCGCATTGCTCAAGCAACTGTCGAAGGTTAGGGTCAAACATTATGTAGTCGACTCGTACACCCACAGTGCTGCATACACTGCACGCTGGACACTATAGACAGTTGGAGGCAGACGATCATGCAGACGACAGTCTCGGTGCACCCAGACGCGCGCGCTTTCGCGAGGGAGAGAGACATGATGTCGATGCAGCGAAAATTATCGCTGGATGTTGTTGCGAGTGGTCAAGTTGCTGGTGGTGTTAGAAGGCATTAGCTATGTGTGGCTTTCTTAGACTTGCGTGTCTGTACGAGTCGATGTGGCCGGCGTTGGCTTTGTGCTATAAACTGCATCTCTCAAGCAACTATAGCTACACCAGAATGTGGAGACCAGCTGCTGGGAATGAGCTGACATTACACAATATTATGTCGGCTATCGGTTGCCTTTGCAACTTTTGTTATTTAAAGGTACTGTTCAGCGAAACGTGTGAAATAACGGTGAACATTCGTATGAACATGGCGACACGTGAGAAACTCATCTGCCTGTCCAATCCGTCACTCGCATACAATACAATTTTAATAATTGTTTGTCTTGAAAATAACCCGGTCTTCGATGGCATACTTCATTATACACATACTTCAATACACATACTTCAGATAAATACATTTCTGGGCTGTTCAGAGTACATAGTCTTGTTTTCTTACCGCGATAGGTCGTGGGTGGGGAATGGGGAGGAACTGAATGCGGGAACACTGTTGAAAACAAAGCGCGAAATAGCAGGGTAAAGCCATTTGTCAGTTAAAGCCATTTGTCAGGGCTAACATCCTGTGCTCAAGTCACGATAGTTCGCGTTACGGACATGTCTCAGGGTCAGGTTGAGCCACATGGCTGGGATTGGCCTTGAAACGCCTACATGCGATTCTGCTTGTAGCATCAACTTTCGTTGTGATCATCACGTCCGCAAGCAACGCGCGTGTGCGCGCAAAGTGAGAGAGACAATAGCTGTTACCATGGCATCACGCACATCACGCTGAGCAAACGGATGCACGCACACACAGGCTCACTTATGGCTCTCGCACATGCACGCGTACAAACAGAACACACACACACACACACATAGGCGTCCAATGAAGATAGCGGAGGAAAGTGACCTTTGAGGACAGTGTTATTGTGTTAACATTAGTAGGTGTGCTTTTATTACCTGCCGTACCTGGTAAAATGATGCCCTTGGTCACAGCAGCCATTTATATGAGATCTGAATGCTGTATTATAATCGCGTGACATTTGTATGGATTTACTTGGATTTGCCTGGTATGGCGGTCCCACGTGTGGGTGGGGGAGGGTTTAATAGGCGAGAAGGAGGCGGGGGTGGCGTTATTTTAGATGTGTATAAAAAGCTGCTACATGAATGTAGCTTGTCATTTCAGCATCATCACTACTGTACCCTGTGATCGTTACAAGATTGTAGCTACTGCTACTTTAGGACTGTGACATGTGACGTTTAGGATTGTGACATGCGGCACTTTGAGTCGATCTCGTATGTATTTTTGTTTGTGTCTGAAGTGGTTTCACACAACTGTTATAGAAAGTACTTGTCAATCAGCAACCGCTTTCAGAAAATGAGGTACCAAGTGCACTGGATATCCTGAAGCAAGCTGTTCTGGGAAACTCGTGAAACAATCGCAGACGGGACACACCCGAAGTGGGAGGTGGAGGTCAGGAAAGTGGCCTAATGTTTATGAATGCTGCAGCTCCTGCACGTCTCCCAGGAGGTCTTTGGTCATGGAGGCGAGTAGGTGCTTATAACACCACCTCGTGTCTGGACCTTGTCTGAACATTACACATGGTGCTTCCCGAAGCACATTACGTCCACAACCTACGGCTCTGTGACCTAGCGGCCAGGACATTCCAGAAATGCTGTGGGCGCGGGACCATTGCCGGCACGTCACAACAAGCCTGTGTTCCACAGTCAGCAATAATTACCATGACGACCGTCACTTACCGGACTCAAGCGCAAGGCCTCCAGAGATTTCATGTAGGTTTCTCGTGATTTAGCAGCTTGCTGGGTTATTAAAATCGTAGAACTAGTTCCCCACCCCTCCCAACGTTCCTCTTCTGTAATTAAAATTTAGTCCAGTCATGCAGTCATGTGTGTTGACAAATTAAACTGTTATCGGTGTGGGTTGTAACGACACGCCGCCTACACAAGGTCACTCGCATCATTTCCTCATCAGCCCAAGGACAGGAGGCGGGATGGGCTGTTGGCGGACCTTACAGAGTGGCAGGTCTTAGCAACAACAAAGAAGGTGGTAATCATGACGTCACGTGAGGATGTTTACTTGTCTGGCTTGCTGTCTGGCAGACTTGAGCAGGTCTAGGAGTGTTAGGCTATCCTGGGAATTCCACACTGAGTTTCACATGTTCACTACACGTTACGTTTAACAGACTCGAACGAACACATTAATATTGAAGACGTTCACAAATAACATTTTGTGACTGCAATCATTTAGATGAGTTTTAATATTCGTGCCTATGATTCTAATAAAATCTTATTAAAACAAAAAAGAGAAATATCCCGCCCTACCCCTGGCCACTTTCAGCTAGCATTAGGAAACTGTAGTGGAAGGGGTTTTGAAGGGGGTCGATGTGTCTGTGAGTTATTGCGTATATCATGTGATTGTGTCTGCTTGAGGATGGGAATGAGCTGGGAGAGGGGGTCTGTGCACATTGCGGAGGCCCCATAGAAAACCCTAATTTTTTCCCCAAAATCAACAGGAAGCTGTTATATTGTAAAAGTTAAACAGTAAACTGGACATTGGACGTGAACTCCCTCAATCGAAATTCGCTCAAATACCACCCGCCAAATCCTGATCCAGGATCTTCCAGGGGCGAAATGTGATCTCTGTGTTGTCTTGCTAGCTTTCAGGCCTACTCGCGCAGAACGTACATGCGTGTGTAGCACCAGTCCCAGCGTATCATCGAGAACAGAGACACATAAAATTTACGCCTTTTTAATAGGACTGGACCAGCTCGCCTCGCAAAATCGTATGCTGCTGACTCGGCGTAAAACCCTAAGAGCGCAACGATCCGGATGTAGTAAAGGTCATCGAGATTTCTCGAATTGCTGAGATGAGTCAGGCCGATACTCGGGGTTTTTCCTGGACGTGGCGTGAGTTTGTCGCCTCAAACTTTGTTCCACGCCAACCTCCACCATCCCACCAAGAATGTGCCAGAGAGAGAGAGAGATTGCCGCCTGCTCGAATGTGGGGGTAGACCACTTTTTTTTTTTTTTTGCGAACAATAGCTTATCTCTTAAGCTAACATAGGCAAAGGAGGCACGTAGACTACACTGATCGGAGGCATTTTGACTTTATTGACTGGAGGTAGTCTGGGTCTGCTGTTTCTCGGGGCAGAGCCGGACAAGAAATGTCAGCATCTGCAGAACGGCAACCCGTCTTTTCGACCGGTCGTGTGTGCGTGGGTTATTCATGAACTCGATGTCTTGCATGTCTGGGCGGAAAACTTTGGGTTTGGGCCAGCCTGCAAGATCGACTGTATACAGCAGTCAACATCAACAACACGTTGAGAAACTGACGTCATAACCATTTGAATGGGACGGCAGCACCCTAAAATATTATCGCAAAAACCTTAGAAAACGCTTTAAAGAAATTTTTGAAAACTCATCTCCAAAGTCGATCACCCATCAGAGGCCGACTCCATTCACGACCAACTAGCAAGGGTGTGGCCAGGGTGCGGTGGGTGAGTAAAAAAGGTAACTTAAATCTATAGAGGAAATCTTTCGGCAGTTGACTGCGCACTCGAGATCGGTGGCTACACAGTGGCACAACCAGTGGTGCCATACAGTTGTCACCTGCAACGTGAACGACAACGGCAGTAAAGAAGGCTTTAGATAAGACCTGCTTCATTGCCGCAAGGGTAAAAGTCAAAGAACTGTCTTAAAGGTCTCTGCGAAAAACGAGGGTAGTTAAGTGTCTCTGTTACAAGCGATAGTAAGGTAAACGTTGCACGAAAACAACTCAAAAGAAAAAAGAGGGAAGCATCCTGAAAGTCGTTCTGACAGTTATTTCTGTAATTAGTTTTTACTAACGACAGATCTGCAGGGGCCGAGTTTTAACTTTACCAGAGCACTGAAGATTTTATGTTATATATAAATATATTATGTATGATTATACTAAACTCTGAAACTAGTCTTAAGAATGGTTCTTCTCAGTAGACGCCCAGCTAACCGAAAGAGCACCAAGCGGGGATAAGAAGCTTCCAGAAAGAAGTGATAGCGTATGTGAGTGTGTGCCTGCATGCTTGTGTGTGTGTGTGCCCGCGCACATACTGCTGTATGCCAACGTGTGTGAGAGTGCGTGCACTGTTTTCCCACAGCATGCTGTATGGAGACGACAAATTGCGAGGCTGGCACGTAACAACATATGACACGAGCACCTGTCTCGGCCTGGGCGGAAAACATCGGGGGGGAACGTCAGTCGGTTGCCAGGCCGGTGGGGCTGACGCCTGAGTAGCAGACGACCGTGCACCCTCAGAATTCCATGTCACGTGTCAGAACGTGCGGCGGTGGCGTCAGCAGATCAAGAACACGCGTCCTGACGCAGATGCACGGGGCGTTGCTGCAGCCCTGCTGCAAGGTGACGTGGCGCAAACACGTGCATCAGCTCACCACACTCTAGCTCCCAGGTACCGTTTGCTAACGCGGACTGCTTCCAAGAAAACGCAGTGGAGAAAAAATTGGCTTGCAATAAACAATAGCTAAACTAACTGGTCTGCGATAAACAACATCGGAACTGGCTTGAGATGAATAGCGGAACTAACTGGCCTGACATGAATAGCGGAACTTATTGGCCTGTAATGAAACAGTAGCTAAACTAACTGACATGCAAACAGCTAAACTACGAATGGCCAGAGATGAACACACCCAAAACGAACAGCAGCTGAAATATTTGCTCAGTACAATACCGAACAGTTGAAACGATACTTAGTTCACTTCCGCCAGCAGAGTCGGTTGGCTGTGAAGCGGAGGTCTGGATAGACAAGAGGCACAAGGAAACCGCCAGATGCAGAAGCTGGCCTATCCTTTCTTTACAGGTTCCCCACAAGTTCTGTCCACAGTGGAAGCACCAGTGGATCGCCGTTTCTTAACTGTAGGACTCGTGCTACGAAGAAGATGAGACGATCAGTCTGCTTGTAACATCGCTTCTCGTGCACTTTCCACTGACCGACGGTCACCTGTGAAACTAGTCTTTTGTGTCGCTGGTTGAAATCGTAGCCATGTTTAAATTGTCAGTGTGAAAAACACAATCACCGAGTTGTCTATTGAAAAGGCGATGGATGGGGGTTGGGGGGGGGGGTGAGCCGTCAGGTAAACAGGACGCTGCTTGCGTAGTCTCTTGACGTCAACAGGTGCCACGAGGATAGCAAAGCTCGTGGCATGTCACCTGTGTCACACATTACATTTTCCCCCTTTTCATTGTTTCTCTTATGACGCACTCCTTTTGTTTGCTCGTAACACTACTTCACCTGCTGACCTTGATGCCGTGTTTTCTATTCCAGCTTTTCCTACTTTTCAGAAATAGGAAACTTAACCCCCTGCACAATGAACAAAGAAGCACAATACCTAGTTTCAAGAAAAGTTCTTTTTCTCCGTCACTACCAAAATACTACAAGCATATGCACTGTAAAAAGCCAAATGTCTGATCGATAGCGTTACTTTGGGAATGGCGAACTATAGATGGCAGCCGCAGGAAAAAAACACACACAACAAAAACCAACCAAAGTGACAAAGCACAACACGCACACATAACTGCAACTAATTTGATCGCGGGTGAGCGGGTCAAGCGTTTTTGTTTTCCTTTTTGTGTTCATGAAGGTGCCCTTCAATTTCGAAATGGCCTGCTAAAATGTCTCTCATATAACGACAAATACCGCTGAATGGCAAGGGGTGAGGGGGGTGAGAGAGCTTCTGTATTGTATACCTCATCGTCGGCCATAGATAATTCGCTGAATGATTGGGGGCGCCATGTCGCTCAAATTTAGGTTTTGATTGGCTTAGTTGATCGGAATGTCCTTCCATTTCTGGTAATTTGATACTATATGTTGCTTTTGTGGGAGAAGGAAAACGAGAAGTAGACCTAGGATATTGTGATTCTGCCGTCAGTGGTGATCAACGAGATTTGTACCCCTGCGCCATCGGGCCACCCTAGCTGGTTGGTTATTACTTTACCAGTGTGAAACCAAGACGATGCTGTGTCAACCAAAACTCGGATGACGACGATAGTTTTAGTCAATGGTCTGAGTCACCGTGAAGTAGTCGGCGGAACTTAACAGCTTTACTCAGCTTTGTCCAGCTCCGTACAATAGTAGAGAGATTGAAGTAGTAGAGAGATAGCAGAGAGATTGAAGATTTCAACCACTGCATGCCTCAGCCTTCTTTTGGCGTGCATGACATTGCACGTCTTCAGTCATTTCATTGCAACTTCCTCGCGTTGTCAGTGCCACTTTTTTCTCCCCCCCCCCCCTTAACCCCCTTCTGATTTTGCAAACAAAACCCTGATTACCCGCCTGTTGTTTCGCACACCTGTCACCACGATTTCCGTGACACGTTTTGCCACCTTTAATTTTGGTGCTTTTTTTTTTTAAGCGATGCTTCTGTCAAGAAATGACCTTTCTACCTTTTATCTCGGTCCTGGTCACATGAGGTCAGCCACATTTTTTCACGTCCCCTCGATCCATTCTCTACTTCACTTTTTTGTCCCCTTCTCTGGGAGGGAGGGGATGGGGGAGTTGAGAGGAGAGAGAAAGATGACAATAAAAGGGAAGAAAATCAAATCGGCGTGACAGCGTGCACATCACGTGACTTTGCCTCTCTCTCTCTCCTGACCTATAATTATTGATCATCATGCATTGTGACGCCTCCTGGTTGCTATATACAGCGGCTCGTATAATTAAAACTTCACGAAATGAAATCTAAACGGTAAACGCACGCGTTTGGTTGATTGCCTGAAGAGAATCCTGGTGTACTGCACGAACACACTTTTACAAGTATCGATAATAGCATCGATAACTCTGTCGCAACTTCGCTTTCCGAGCCGAGATATCGTCACGAAGGTGTCACGTCTAAATCGATGCGTGACGCTACATCAGCACATAAATAGTTCATTGTACCTGACCGAGATTTCGTTTAAAGATGACGCACCTGGCGACCACAGCCTACCGCATGGAGTCCGAGAGTAGTTGGACGTTTGAATGTAAGCGAGTAAGTTGGCCTTCCTTGCTCTTACCTCGCTCCCGTGCCTGCGCTCGTGATGTCACTTCCTATCTAGCAAAATGTCTCATTTGCAGAACTCATGGCGGAACTGCCGTTTTTAATCACGATGTTGGTTTTACGTGTTATTTTCTGCGACTGTCCTTGACTTTTCAACATTCGAAAACTAAAACTTACGAACTCACAGTCGAGGAAGAAAATTAGGCCCAAAGTAGGGAAAAGAAGGGATTCTATGTGCTTTACGCTTGAAGCGGGCTACAGACACAAGAAAACGGAGGAGAGAGAGAGAGTGTAGAAAGACCAGGCTAGAGAAGTAGCTAGGAGATGTACTATTGTTAGTATAGAAGAAATCTTGTGTTTGATGCGCTCAGAGACAGGCACCCGCTGCAACTTCATCATCAGAGGAGTGGAGGATTGACGGCGATGTGCTCTGGAAATAAGGCGGGCACCGGAATATTGAACTCTCTGAAGAAGATAAAGTCGAGTGGCTTCGTGACAAATAGCTAAGAGCACGTGACAGTAGTCTAATCTAGATAGTACACAGCTGAGACTATCTAGATTAGACTACTGTCACGTGGTCTTAGCTGTGTACTGTCACGCACTCTCAGTTTTGTACTATCTAGATTAGACTACTGTCACACACTCTCAGCTGTTTACTATCTACATTAGACTACTGTCACGCACTCTCAGCTGTGTACTATCTAGATTAGACTACTGTCACGTGCTCTTAGCTATTTGTCACGAAGCCACTCGACTTTATCTTCTTCAGAGAGTTCAATATTCCGGTGCCCGCCTCAGGCTGAGTGCGTGACAGTAGTCTAATGTAGATAGTACAGAGCTAAGACCACATGACAGTAGTCTAATCTAGATAGTACACAGCTGAGAGTGCGTGACAGTAGTCTAATCTAGATAGTACAAAGCTGAGAGTGCGTGACAGTAGTCTAATGTAGATAGTACAGAGCTAAGACCACGTGACAGTATTCTAATCTAGATAGTACACAGCTGAGAGTGCGTGACAGTAGTCTAATGTAGATAGTAAACAGCTGAGAGTGTGTGACAGTAGTCTAATCTAGATAGTACACAGCTGAGAGTGTGTGACAGTAGTCTAGACCAGGCATGTCAAACTGAGGTCCCCTGAAGGCCACATGGGTCACATTTGTGTTGTCACGATGGCCGCACACGACAACTAACTAAAGTCATTTAATAAAAAATTTTGCAGAATATTTTTATTACTTAAACTTAGAAACATACAATGTGCATACAAATGGTTAGCGACTAGCCACATTCATGAATCCAAAGTAATGAAGTAGTTTAATAAAAGAAACAATATTTTACTGAACGACAAATTCTCCTTTTTCGATTCTCCTTTAAGTGCATGTACGTGGGTGTCCGAGAATGTGGCTTGGACGTGAGGAGGACTATTTGGAGACGGGAGAGGGGGCAGGGGAGGAAATCAGTGTTTTACGCCGAGCCAGCAACTAAGACAAGGCAGCCAGCCTTGTAAACAGATGCCACATGCAGAGAAAGAACAGCGTGTCTGAGACGAGAACGGGTGAGAGGAAGAGAGAGAGAGAGACAGACATTGTGTGCCAGTCTGGTTCTTCTATAGCTGACACCATTAAGTCAGCGAAGAATTATTGCCCAGGTGGAAATAGAGGCAGACCTTTGAAGAATAGAACGGTTTGTCGATCATCCAAAGAGAGGGAGAGAGAAGGAACGCCGGGGACTGGAAGGTGGCGATGCTATGCATGCAGTGCCACGAACTTCTTGCACTCATTACATCATGGAGCAACAATACTGCATGCAGCAGCCGCAGCCGTCGTCGCAGTTAAAAGGTCACAATGAAAAAAGTCACAAAGGAAAGTAATAACTTTCCTTCTCCCTTACCTCCCCCTCTCCCCACCACCACGGCGGAAACCTTTTTAAGTTGGTGCACAGGGTTGTTGGTTTTTGGACAGACGACTCTATAGCTGGTCAGCAACTTATATGATGACGTCACAGTTGGCTACATGAAGAGTTCAATCGCGATGTGGACGAAGATCCCGTGAACTGTATGGTCCATCGTGTTCAAGACAAAGTCTGTGGAAAGAAGAGCTCAGTCCTCGGCTTGCGAAGCTTTTTGACTTCCCTCGTCAAACAGATGCTCATCGACTGGACGAGCTTTCCCAGTCATAGGCGGACATGCGGGCTGCTGCCCAAACGAGTGGACTATCCTCTTTCTTGCTAAAAGCAGTCCGATTGCGCAATGGCTTAATGCTTGTCACCCACGTGATAAGGATCAGGTGTCTTGGGTTCACATTTCCTCTCTGCCACGCTGCTCTTTCTCTACAAGTGCCACCTGTTTACAGGGCTGGTTGCTTTTGTTGTGATACAGAGCCTTAGTTGCTGTTTTAGCGTAAACTAATTTCTCTCCAGCCTTTCGATCCTTATCTGCGACAGAACAAAAATCATCACACAACATATTAAGATTACTGCCAAAGCAATGTTCTTACGTGTGGCAGGAGACAACTGTTAGAATCCTGTTGTAGAAAAAAAGCTTTTCTGTTAATAAAATCATATTGGAAATTGAGGTCACAAACCGTACTAAGTACCAAAAGTATTAGCAGAATAGTAACACTTAACATAAGTTTTGTTAGGCGGCCCATGAAAGTCTTTGTTGAAAACGGACTAAATTAGATAAATTAGTGAAAAAAGGTGCGATAAGTGGCGTACAGGAAGCGTTTAACCTTTTCTTCTGGGAAAAAGTTATGTTCAACGACGTACAACAGCGTTGTGAATGATTAACATAAGAGGAATGGTTAACACCATAGAGATATTCTTAACTTGTGAGAGAGAAACAACGAAAATTTATGTGATGGCGAGAAATGAAGATAACAACTTTCGATGGCTGACGCATTAAAACTAATTTTAAAAAAATTCAGTTAGTCATTTCTCTGCATTTTGTTTTCCCCTTTCTCGCTCTTCAGAAATTCCACGTTTCTCCCAATCTTTTGGACCCATCCTACAAAATATTGTATTGGTGGCAACAGTCATAGTTCTACACCACTGAAAGCCAAATTAAAATGATAAGGCGACGCGTGGTAACGTATTCTCTCTCTCTCTCACACACATACACACACCTGAACGTCGTGTACATCCGGGTCAGAACGCCTTGTCATCTGTCACCTCGTATTCGACGCGAATGGCAAAAACAGCAGCAGATCTGATAAAGGCAGTTATTACCTGTCGACGAAACGTTATTTAAGAAGGGAGGGGGTGCTTTCTGCCAAGGGCTATCAGAATATTTATAACATCATCCGCGGGTCCTACAAAATTATTAACTTAAAAATTAGCCTGCTTTATTTGGCAAAGTCTTAGTTTCGCTATAATTAGCACTTTCACAACACATCCACTCCCAGGCTGCCTGGCACCGACTGTCTTCTGGGTCACCGCGATACTGACAGACAGGCCTCAGGCGTCGCGTGCCCCCATATCCGGGACGGAATGGTCGTCTTGGCATAGTTTGGGCACACACATAGACGACGAAATTCATTACCTCTATTTATTTTTTTAACTTGTGTCTTGTTTCGATAACACTCACGTAGTCCTTGTCCAGTCTGTTATTGCCAGCAGACTACTTCCGGTTTGATGTCTGATAACGTGTAGTGTTCTTGAACCATGGCGGTTCATACAATATAAAAGATCGTCGACATTGCTGTGTACCTTAGTGAGCAGATCAGGCCAACACTATCTTTTTATGGATTTCCAAAGGATGAGCAAATGGAAGAAGCTTTGGCTGGTAAACATTGGTCTGGGTTGAAAAGTTTACTTGTGCACGTTCAAGCATGTCTGTGTATGTCCAGCATGTGTGTAGACATTTTGTAAATGCCATGAACTCAACCAGGAGGAGGCATGTGAGTAAATAGTCATTAATTTTATTAATGTACTTTCACTGCACAACCACAAACATAAAATTATGCATTAGAAAAAAGTTTAATTATATACAGTGGCGTAGGAACAGGGGGGGGCAAGGGGGGCAGCCGCCCCCCCAAAAAAGATGCTGGGAAGGCAAAAATGTGAACGTTATTCATTGTCAGCATGGAGCTTGCCCCCCCCCCCCTCCAAAGCCGAGCATCTTCCTACGCCACTGATATATATATATATATATAACAGACTCCAAACAGTTGTTTCTCTATGATTGTGGTGACTCGGAGGACAACAGTGCCAGGCAGGCACACTGGTTAACACACTGTAGTGACACTACACTTGACCAAATAAAGCAGGCTAGTTTTTAAGTAGACAATTTTGTACATCCCGCGAATGATGTTCTAAATATCAAAATGGCCCTGGGAGGAAAAAAGGTTTCCCACCCCTGCTCTAAGCTGATTCCACGGTTATAGACTTAAACATCAGTTACATATGACCTATGACTTAAACAGGGCTTAAGATGTGAATATGATTTATAGTTTAGGATGTAATTAGAATGGTTTTCTGTGTGCAGAACATTGAGTGAGAGACCTACAGACGTCATGTCATACCGAAAAACAAATGTCGTAAGTACAACTATAACTTCACTCAGAAAATGTTATAATAAGATGAAGATTAAAATAAAATAAATAAATGACTGGTTTCTTTGATTATTTCTCGTGAATCATCGCCCCTTTATCGAACACAAGTGATAAGCTACAAAACACCGTTGGAATGCCGTTCCTTGTTGAATAACGGAAACCAATTATCACCTGGGCTCTCCCAGTTTGTTTGTTCTTTCCCTCGCCACCAGCACACTGACACCCACGCGAGACCTTTCGACAAACAAAGTACACCCACGGATGCGATCGCGTTATATACGCCAGATACGATAGCTCGATCAGGGTTATCGCCAGAAACAAGGTTCAATCGAGAGCCGCGCGTATTTATCTCAAGGAATTTATGAGATGGTGCACTAGCCGACCATGGCCTGGATTCATCCTCCTAGCAGAGAGGTGACGTGCAGAAAGACAACGATCGGGGCCCGAGTGCACGAGGTCGCTAAACTGGTCGTAGAATGTGTGTGCAATTTTAGCTGACTACAGCTCGTTAGCCATCCAGTCACAGCGACTCGGAGACCTTTCGCGCACCTTGGTCCCAGATCGCTGAGCTCAGCGTGTTTTTTTCTCCCCGCACGACCTTGACGTGCTGGTTACACGAATAAGTACAACGATCAGAACGATGACATGTCCCGACGAGTGCCCTTTCTTCCTTCCACGCAGATTGATCTGTCCTGAGCTTTTGCGGCATTGCTAGGGCAGAGTTGTTGTTTCGGTCAAGATGTGCAAAACTGAGGTGTACAGGTCGAGTTTCTCGCCATAAAACGGACGGGAGACCAGTAAGAAAACAGGTGAGCTGTGCCGTCAGCAGCACCTGTTAGCATCCGCCACTACGTCATGTGTTGGTGTTCACCGTAGAACCACGTCTTATGTCTTGATATTTCTCGCTTTCACTTTCGTTTTAACCGGCGATCTACATTCCCTATCTTTATTTGTCCAGACCTGTAGCTGCATGATGCATCGCGCGTGAATGATCTCGCAGACTTCTTCTTACCTTGATGATTAAACAAAAAAGGAAATGGTGTCAGTATGATGTGTCCTTTGCAGACACGAAAACCAGGAAAGCGACACTTTGACGCTCCTATCTTTCTTGGAAGGAGTTAACCGAGGACAGTCATGTTGTAAAACATCTATTAAAATGAAACACTACATGCGGATGTGCACTGTAAGACCATACTACGTCCTGCCGTCTGGACTGTTCTCCTTCTTGTCTGTTTTATTATTATTATTTTTTTTGTCCAGGGGATTTTTTTGGGGGAGAGGGGAGTAGAATTTGGAGGTGGGCGGGGAGAATATAGTCCATAGTGCCATAGTACTTGACGGTGGTGTGTAGGTGCAAACAAGGCGATATTTAGACTGTGTAAAATCGGTGGATTCGAAAACATTACAAAGCTAACTCTTACATCTCAGCAACTTTTTTTCTCAAAAAGCACTGAACAAACAAACAAAAAATTGTGTAAGCTGGAAGAAGGGGAGGCCATGGACAGTGTATAGCGGCAATAGATACTAGTGGCGGGATGAGTCTAGCCTAGGGTTACATGTTCCTCCATCGTTTTATACTCGTTTGTGAAAATCCAAAACCCAAAACCTTTCAGCGATAATGAAACTTGTAATAATAGACTTCTTTTCCCCTCCCGCCCACACCAATACGATCCTCCTTCCCACCCCCAGCGAGTGTCCTCTGCACCAGGCCAGACTTCAATTTGATGATGCAGGCTTGGCAATCTTATCACTTTTGTTATCGGCTGTTTGTTGCTGCATGTTACTGTCATCTCGTTGTGTGGCGGTGTCACAATTCCGTCGGTACAGCAGGTCGATGGTAAGCTCGCCATGCAACTGTCAGAGTCGCGAAGAGCAATCACTGGATATCATTTTATTACCCCTCATTTATAGCCTGGACTGCGAGTCTGATTAAACATTCATAGCTGGAGAAAACGCAGATTGTTGTGATCGTGCGCAAGGTGGCCTGTCTTGTAATAATTAGAACTCCGATAATGAGGGATTACTGTTTGACTTCAAAATGACCAGTTACTACTGTCTGCCACTTGCTCATACCCTGACTGATTTCCCGCTTTAACTTTTGCCAACTTTACTTGTAAGTTGAATCTCTGCAACAAGTCATTCTACACACAGTGAATGTACTAGCTCCCATTGGGACTACAGAGGAAATAAAAGCTCTGAAAATAGTGGGCATGACAGGACTGGCAAAACAGAGTGATGTAATTCTAGTATGTCATTTAATTTAATGGACCTTGAAAGAAGCACGAGAACAATAGATGACTTGTGAAGATATGTGACAGTTACAATACTAACCAAGTCATGCATATATATCTGACAGTAGAAGTGCAAGATTAAAAAAAAAAGACATACCCAGTATAGATCGCTTCACTTGTAATACAATATGTCCCCTAGCAGTAAATCACTGGTGCGGTATATAAAGTGAGTCAACTGAGTGTTTGTACAGTTGGCTTGAAGGTAGCTTGGCTTGTAGTCTTTGAAAGAACACAGTTGTCACCCATAGCAGGAAACATGGCCCGTTCTATTTCTTCAGTAGTGAGTATGAAACTGAATACTGGGAACTGTATCATGAACTTTTGAAATCAGGGTAGTGTAGCATGCTGTTTCTCGGAAAACACCACCAGTTGCAAGCCCAAATATATGTTCTAGTTGCAGAAATGTGAATGGTGTTCTTGACACAATGCGAATTGTTTGGTTCACTTTCAGCGGCCTCACGATCGCATTTACCTGCCAGGAGGGCTGAGTCCAGGATCCCAGATTGTGGTACGAGGGCGAGTATCTGAAAGTGAGACCCGCTTTGCCATTAACCTGCAATGTGGCCAGTCTGATGATGCTGACATTGCCTTCCATTTTAACCCCCGCAATGACCAGGGGGATGTGGTGGTGCGAAACACCCGCAAAGGAGGGGCCTGGCAGAATGAGGAGAGGGACACTCCAAAGTAAGAAGCATGTTTAAAAATACATTCTTCACAAGAGTGACATTGTTACTGTTTTTTGAAAATGTCAATAGAAGAGTAATATTGTTATAGCTTTCTGACAATATCATTACAATGGTGATCTTGTTACAGTAAGGAGGACAACATAGCCACAGGCTTTACAAGTAATCTTTGGATGCTTAAAACTGGTGGGATATCTGTGTGTGTCTTTTGAGATACTTGGTGGCTGTAGGATGTCCTCGACACGGGGTAGCTAAGATGAGGTGGCTCTGATAAGGGTGTTCAAGTGACAGCTTTATAAGCTTCAGCTGAGGGATACCCAGCTTGAGCCAGACTTTTAACATTGCACAAGACATTTTGTTGCGATACTTGATCTCATTTCACAAACATATCTGACCTTTACTGATCTTATAGTCCAAGCTCTACATACCAAAGTTTTAAAAGCTTTTTCTCAGCCCCAGAATTTGCATGTGCATGCATGTTTGTCAATTCATTCTGGAAATGAAATGGAAGTAAAGCAATTAAAAACCTTTTTTTACTATTGATTTCAAGGTTTAATGAATATTTTCTTTATGGTTACTTTGTTTTGTTTGAGGATTTAATGCCATTAACGCACAGTATTTCTGAAAAGAAAATTTCTATGTTTATCAGGTTCCCATTTGACAATGGCCGCAAATTCACACTCCGCATCATCACCACAGCCGACTGCTACAGGGTTTATGTCAATAATGATGACTTTATCCATTACAACCACCGCATCCCACCAAACGAAGTTGACTACCTAGTGTTGGGTGGTGGAGCTGAGTACTATGAAGCCCATGTTCAGAACAACTTTGTGAGTACTATCAACTAGTGCATAAAGTATCCTGTAACTACACTACTCTTAACACTGTATAAACATAATGCATCCAGTATAAGCATTGTAAACTTGGTACACCAATCCTTTCATGGGTGGGTGTTATACAGCCCATAAAACCTCTGGCCTGTGCTTTTCTTGAGGATGGTTGTAGCTTTTAGACTGCAGTAAGTTTAGTAGCCTTGCAACTCTGTCACAGAACTATACACTTATTAAAGTATATAAAAATAACAGGGACATATCAGTCTCTCATGGAAAATCCAGACAAATGTTTTAACTCTATATGTCAAAAAAAAAGGAAAGGTCATTTTGTAACCTTTTTTTGTTGTTGGAGATGCATGTGGGGCAGGTTTTTTGAAAGTGGTGCTTATCTCCTCTTCCTTTCTTGTGCTAATTGGCAGTCAAACCAGCTCATTCCTGTGTTTCTGGGGTTGAGTGCTGGTGCTCCAACACTTGGGTATCTGCTTCCTATCTCTTTGACAAGCAATCGCCTGTTTACAATTTTGCAAAAAGATCTTTGGAGTAAAACTGGTTGCACAAAAGCCTCAAATAAGACTGAACAGATCTACAAAAAAAGTCTTATTTACTGCAATCACATAAACAAAATGTACTTGAAATGAAGTGCTGATGTCTAAAATCATTTTATGAAATTGAATAAATTGTCGGGTTTAAACTGGAATCATCAGTATGTGTACTTTCAGCGAGCACCATTTTTTGGCCACTTCCCAGGTGGTCTTCGTATTGGCCAGGCAGTTCGTGTGAGAGGGATGGCCAAGGACAATGCTCAGAGGTGAGCACCAAGTTTTTTTTTTGGAAGCAATTACTGTTTTATTAACAGAAGATGATTGGAAGGGATTACTGTACATGACTGAGGTACCAGGATTAGTTGGGAGGTATTACTTTATTTCACTGAGACAGCAGATCTGTTGAGAAGGATTATTGCAGCTCGGTGTGAGATACAGCGTTTCTGTTCATACAGGGTTAGTAAAAATTCTCTTAACACTAATAAGGACTGTGGTATCATTTATTCCCTGCAAAATGTGTATGTGTTTTAAATGGTACTTTTGCTCATTGTTTTTGTGTGTGTTCACAATGGCAAACAGGTTGTGCCCATCCTGTAATTCATCTTGTATATGTGATGTATGTTTTGTGAATAAACATTTAAGTGTTAAAGTAAGTTTGACTAGACCTGTATAAAGAGGAACACAACTTTTCTCATCAGTTCACCCTGGACCCAGGGGAGTTTACTGCATTGGGACCACTAGTGCATTGAGAGGCAGGGACGAAAAGTTGCATGTTAAGTTGGTAGCTAAAGCCAGTGTGTTAATATGACTTTTATTATGAACCTGCAGGAAAATAGTATGCTTTATTAATGAGAATGGTGCAAGTGATTGATAACATTTGCTGAAGTAGCAAAGATTACAGCAGACATGACTCGGTGATACTCAAGGAGGACTGATTTACTTTTGAATTAAAATAAAGAAAAATGTACTAGGATTTGCACTTTACTACAACTCAGACCCTAAAACCAAAACCATTGTCATTTGTGAATTGTTTCCTTAATCCCAAGTCACCTTCATTTTGTTTGAAACTGAAGGTTTGCCATCAACTTCAACTGTGACCGTGATGGACACAAAGTTGGGTTCCATTTCAACCCTCGGCAAGATCAAGAAGATGTGGTATTAAACACTAACCTTGATGGCTGGGGTCAGGAGAAGCGTGGGTTCTCAGAATTTCCTTTCAAGCGCGGTGAATACTTTGATACCTTTATCATCGCAACTGAGGGAGAATTTCGTGTAAGTACACTTTTGGCAATAATTGGTCAAACATGGTAAAGCACTCAAAATTATATAATCAGTTGAAAAAAAACAATACAAACGCCTCGAAATCATAGCTAAAATACTCTGTGGCTGAGATGACAACTGCTATAAGAACATAAATATCTACTATATATGAGGACAAGCACTTGCGTAATCTTGTGCACATGAAATCTGTTTCAAAGCTGCTCATCTGTGGACAGCATCAACACTGGTAGAAAAGGAATAGCTGTTAGTAAATGAGACCTAATAACATGGGATACTACAACATTTTCATATGCATATGAAATCTGTTTCAAAACTTCTCATCTGTGTAAAGCACTAGAATAAAGACAGTATCAAAACTGGTAGATAAGGAATAGATGGGATACTGCAGCATTTTCACAACTGCTCAAAGCACTTGACACTATCCATGCTAATGATGTGAAGAGCTTCACTTCAATTATAATGCATTTTTATTGGTGGTAGATCTTTGTCAACGAAAAGCCTTTCACAACCTTTGACTACCGCTGTGATATTGGACACATCTGCCATCTGACAGTGTCTGGGGATGTGGAGTTGCAGGAAGTTGAAATCATGGACCCTCTGGTTAGCTGGCTTTATGAAAATAGTGTGCATGTACCTTGGCTTCAAGAGATGAAGCTAGTAGAAATAAAGTGCTATTTATTAGGCTACATTGATGCACACGTAAGAGTGTGTGTGTAAAATTAGTAGGGTAATATATTGTAATGTATCTATAACACCATAAACCCAGGTATTAATGTTGTCATTAATGGTGGTGGAGACAATATATTATCCCATTGCAGATACACAAAACAAAATGCAATAGTTCTTTCTGCCAAGTACCTACACAATAAGTATACACATGCGTTCACACACGCACAAATATTTGCACAGAAGTAGTTTGGCCTATTGCTGATGCACTCACACTGTTGCTGACTATAGAAATTTTCACTTTGATCGTTTCAGCCCAGTGACTTTGTCAAAGAGGTTCCATCTGGTATTGAGAAAGATGACCTGATTGTTGTAAAAGGCTTCTTTTATCCTGAGGGACAGAGGTAACTACCATTATCCATAGTCACTGGTGTACATGGAACTGATAAATACTGTGGAATAAATAAGAAATTAAAGTGATACATTCTTATTCATACAAGTGTGCACATTAGACGGTTGTCTAAGTCAAACACAAGGATCCTCTCCTGCACTAACACAGCTGAATGTGCATGTACTATGCTACTGAAGTACACTAAGGGTAATTACAAGGAAGTGAATCCGTATGGAAATACTGTTGTCAGCAAAGAGTTACTTATTGAAGGCTGATGATTTTTTTTTTAGCTCTGGACCACTACTTGCTTGAGAACTAAAGTACAAAACCTTGGCACTCTGACATGGGAATTCATCTTATATTAGACAAGCAACAGTCATGGGATCACTTAACAATAGATCAGAGCCACTTACAAAGGTCTTTTACACTACTTATTTTGCTTAACACATTTTTGTTTTTTTGCTGAGACCATGAGTGATAGGTATCGTTGTGCTATCATCTGTTGCTGTCTAGGTTTGC
The DNA here is from genome assembly GCA_004794655.1 of Marisa cornuarietis. Taxonomy (NCBI): domain Eukaryota; kingdom Metazoa; phylum Mollusca; class Gastropoda; order Architaenioglossa; family Ampullariidae; genus Marisa; species Marisa cornuarietis. The sequence continues at coordinate 7,090,537 of SMMW01000001.1, forward strand.
TGTCAACTTGCTGAAGGGAACCTCACCTGACAATGACATTGCACTGCACATAAATCCAAGGCGTGATCAAGGGGAAATAGTGTTCAACTCCAGAGAGGGTGGCAGTTGGGAAAAAGAAAAAAGAAAAAACCTTCCCTCAGCAATGGAGGAGATGATGCCCTTCACCCTTGAAGTCCTGGCCAAGTCGGAGAAGTTCAAGGTCACTGTACTAACCTATCTTTTTCACAAGGGACAGGTCCTAAATATTTTCATACCTAAGATTTTCTTAAATTTGCCTTCAGTTTTAAGCTCCTGTTGCTTCGAAACATTAAAAATTATCAGCTTAAGAAAGGGATTTCCTTATTTAGAAAGAACCTAAGTGTTGATATTGAAAGGAGTAGTTGTTTTGTAATATTAATACAAAAATACTGTGTACCACAGGTATTTGCCAATGATAAGAAGGTAATCAAATTCAAGGCACGTGACGACATTGAATCTATCAAAGGCATCAGCGTCTGTGGAGAAGCATACATTTATGAAATCAAATTGCTACGGAGACTGGTAGGAAGGGATTTTTTTTGTCTTGTCTGTAATCGAATATCACTGCTGTAGATAGAGGTTGTGAAAAGAGCCCACAAATGGCATAATGACAATAGGACATCTTACAAGTACATTCCTATCAAATAGTTCATTCTAGGTTGATATTATGCAGGAAACCCCCTTTGTGGACCGTCTACCTTGTGTCTTAGAGGCTGGAAGCTGGATAGTCATTCATGGTGCACCGCAGGATGACTGCAAAGGGTGAGCTTTAAGATATGTCAGCTACTTTTTGCCATTACTTGAAACATTCAACGATTCATAACAACTCTTGAAAAATGCACAAGTTGGAAATGAATCACAGTGTCAATCCCTACAGTGTTTTGACAGCTGTCATGAACCACGCAATTTCAGATAACTCTATTTTCTGCCCATGTATGCCTTACAAATTGTAATCTTTTCCAATTTTCCTTTTTGTAGATTTGCTATTAACCTGCAGTGTGGCAAAGATCCGTCGAGTGACGTTGCATTCCACTTCAACCCTCGATTTCCAGAAGAGGAGGTTGTGCGTAATACAAGGGAAGGTGGTAACTGGGGTGGCGAGGAGAAGGACCAACCGAACTTTCCTTTCAAGCCTGAGGACCGTTTTGCCTTGGCCTTAGCAGTTCTGGATGACAGAATCAGGGTGAATAATCATTCTAACTTTAGTAACCTTGATACAAACAGCCATTTCCTCTGAGCAGTTTGTGTTAAGACAGTGCTCTTGGTTACCATTTTGCTGCAAATCAGAATAAACTCTCTCTCTGGTTATTGCAGGTGTTTGTGAACAATCAACGCTTTGCTGATTACAAGTTCCGCATAAATCCAGACCGCATATGCCACATCATGTTGGGAGGGGACTGTGACTTCTTTGAGCCAGAGTTCTACTGAGGTTTGTAATTCATATTTCCAGGATAATATTACCATACTAGACAAGTACAGCACCTATGAGTGGACAGAATCAAATTGTATAGAGAATATCAAATTGCAATAAACATGCTGTGATGCTCACATAGATGCAAGGAGAGACTGGTTCGCACATTTTATTTGTCAGAAGAGCAGCTGTGATTTTTTTTACATGGACAAAAGGAGAGATTGTTTTGTACAACTTATTAGATATGAGGGTATGTACAGTATGGCAGACCACTTGGAAATACAAGCATGAAGAGAAAGAATTGGCCAACGGTTCACAGTAGTGCAACAGGTAAAACAAGGCACAACTCAGCGCACAATGCTAACAGGTGTGTGCACAAAGTAAGCTGCACACCTTGGTGCCAATTCATATTGCAAACAGTTTCTTCATTGGCGATGAAAAATAATAAATTTGTGTTGCGTATGATGAAGCAGCTGATGCAAAGGCTTCCTGTCATTCAAATATTGCATGAGGAAAAATTAAGTCATTCATGTATTTTTTATTTCTACGGCAAATCAAGGGTTTTATAAATATACATACAAATAAAACCGAGTCAGCAGCATTCAACCCTGTAACATCGTATAAAATTTAAGATCACTAGCGTTATTAAAAATTATTTTTTCCACTCGCCTGTGGTCTCCCAACAGGAGAAAATGAAGTTCAGTGTCAGTCTCTTGCTAGTTTTGATTATCTGTGTAATCAAACCTCAAGATTACCTTACCTGTGAGTTCCTGCAGTCACACAACATTTTTTCTTTACAAGGTTATAGCCTACAGCAAAGTGCACAGATGGTGAAGAACCAAACGATTTCACTGTCACAGATCATTTCTTCTTTGGGGGTGTAATGGGTCTACCAGAATTAAGACCTCCATACTGATATTTGGCCTTCTTTTCAGATGGTTTCAAAATCTGGAAAAAATTTGTTTAAAAATCAGTAGACCTTTCAAATCTGACAGTGCTTGACATCTCATGGTTTAACAGACTTTATGGCCAACTTAAAATCTGTACATACATTTGACACTGCACCCTCCTGAGGGAAAACACGTCTCCCTCCCTGTAAGTGCTGCTGTTCAGATAAAAGATCTGGAAGCCAGATGAGAGAAGATATGACTTACCTGGAAAGAGCACATCAGGGTCTCATCAACAGACATCATTCCACCAGCATTGTCAAACTCTCCACAATAGTTTGGTGCTGAAAACAATGTCACCAGCTGTCGTTTTGCAAAAAATTCGTATCCATCTTCCACAACCTGATGGGGCAGAAAGAGGTGCTATTAAAGGTCTCTGACCAGCAACACCTTCCAATTTCTGAGGGTACAGCAAAACTCTTTTGAGAAAATGAGGTAGGCTAGAATTCAAGAAAAAGAAAATACCACTGAAATGAACATGGACAATGCTCTATGAAATGAATACATGCACAAAAACATGCACACACACACCATCATTACCTGGTGAGCTCTGCAGATGAGGTCCAGGTCATGTCTATTGAGAAATTTGCTGACGACATCAGCACCAAAGGTGAAGGACACACCCCTGTCATTTTCACCCCATCCCTGCACATCTTTGTCAGGGTCAGACCAGAGGAGGTCACACAGCAGTCCTGTCAATCAAGATTTTATAACGACTGAAGCACCAACAGTTTAAACTTTCACAAAAAATCAAGCATGCTATATATCTTGGAGATCAAGCTAGTGGGTTCTAAGAACAGATTGGAGTCTTACCTGTATCGGGAACATCTGTTGGCCGCATGATTCGTCGGATTTGTTCCATAGATTGAAGATCAGGAGACAAACCTGCGGAAGATGCAAAAGAACTAATTATGAATAAGCAGGTGAAGTTTTAATCAACCTGATTCTTACTTTGTTATAATTTGGTTTTCTTTTGTGCATGTCACAATTTTTGCATTAACCATAAGACTGCTACTTTTGTTGTTTCAGGAGAGGGAACAGAAACAACTACAAATGATGCCATTACACTTCTACAAGCATTCTAAAATGTCCATACTGGAACAATATCACCATAAACTAAATGCTGATGTCCCACATAAATGATATATGAATTTTATATTATGAACCCTTCAGTAAGCTTTCAAATTATGTTTGCATGGTCCACAATATGAGCACACACGTTTGTTTTAGTTGGTCTTCCTCTCCTGGAGCAACCTCTTATATCCACAATTGTTCACAAGCAGTGAAGAACTGAATGATATAATATGCCAATCCCTATATAATGCACTGGACTTTTAAAAACTCAAAGCACGTCAGTGTTATAAAACAAGCGTTAAGGAGCACTTTTATGTCTTAACTGCCTGATAGTTTTTGGTGCATTTTATGAATGTGAAAATATCAGTGTAATCGTGCATGATACACAACAAATGGTAGGCAACCCAATTTATCTGCCACTTTTTCCAATTTGATTGAAGGCTGTATACTTTTGTGCTTTATATGCGGAATTAATATATCTGAAGTGTGTTGATACCAAAGAAATAAAAACTTTGAACATAACACTTGTCTGTACTTTCTCTTTCCACACAGGCACACTCAAAATCTCCCCTTACAGCTAGCACCTTAACAAGCTTCACAAATACTCAACCCTGATAACAGCAATATCAGAAGATTTCTGTAAAAGATGTTCTTTCTTAATCATGATTTGTTCAAAACACTGGTCCTGATGTGTGACTATTGCCTTCATGCAACCTTTGTTTGATTTACTTTAACAAAATTACACAATAAATCTAGGTTTTTCATTTTACATTTCTTTGAAGCCTCTTCATTCTTCAAAGAATGCTATATCAGCGAAAAAAAAGGATTCACTCTATTCTTTCTCAAACAAGTTGAAACCATTGTGTGCTGGATCTGGATACTTGCCTCCATGGCAGCAGAAGATCTTCTCATCAATAATGGCCGCAATAGGAAGACAATTAAAGCAGTCTGTAAATGTTTTCCACAATTTGACATTGAAGCGCCGCTTACCTGCAGTTGAAGAAATAAAGCTAAGCACTAAGCATGTACATGGTTTTAATGATATCAAATAATGCTATTACTACTTCTAAACCACCTTTTGCCTCTGCTAGCAATGACATCCAAAACAAATATCCACCCAACAAAATTCAAGCATGTTTTCAACCAGGGCTTGTATTCATGGCCATTGGCAGTTTAGCCACAGCAAAAACTGCCTTAACCTGGGTTAGGAACTTGTTAATCCATAAAATAGATAAAACTCAAGATTCGTGAACCACTAAGTATGTGAAATTACCTAAATAACACAAAAAGAAATTTCTGCATGCAGATGAGATTGTACATGCATTGTTTGGCCAAGGCTTATGTGGGAAACCTAAAATAAAGAAATTAGAAAACCAAGAAGCTACTGAAAAATGAAAAGTCTGACTAAACGATGTTCCCTGAGAAAGTATTAGAAAATAAATATGTTCATTTTTTTTAATTTGGAAACAAAATAACCAACAGAAAAAGAATCCAAGGACACCATATCAGTTGCAGTGCTCAATCTATTGCTCTAGACCCAAATAGAAAAGGAATATTCAAGTACACATGCACATAAACTCCCCCACTCCACTGCTTCCACTTGGGCCTATCTGCAAAAGTCAAGAGGACTGTGGCATCTATTAATGACCCCCCCCCCAAAAAAAAAATGTCAGACAGACCACAGGTTACATATTAATATGCCATATATATGCCACTGTTCTGAAATTGATTTATGAAATATGACCCCACCATCAAATATTTTAAGTAATGGAATGTTTAGCAAACATGTTGGACTTAAATACTATTGCTAATTTATAAAAGAAGAATTGAACAAATGTCTACTGAACAAGACTACTATAAAATAAATACTGCCACCACTACCAGTTTGTCTGTTGAACAAAACTGCCAGGAAATGAAAATGTATCTTTTAAAACATTCACTACAGGTCTCTTTTATTATCTATCATGTAGGTACACACACTGTGTATTAATTGTAGATATTATGATAGCAAGATGCTCCTGAGTGGAAGATATCAAGACAATGTATACTTTAGCAGGCCTGTCATGGTTCTATTTTGAAAATATTAACAATAATAATAATCCAAACTGGGAGCTGATTTTCATAAACCACCAATTCTAGAGAGGCTTAGCCTGATCCACATCCTTTCAAATGCTTACAATGAAGGAAAAGTTGTCATATATAGATATATAAATAATTTTGTATGTTTTCTGGTCACAGGACTTTTGGCTACTGTGCTGCAAAACAATGGAACTCTCTTCCTTTCCATATCCGCCACCTTCCTACAACTGAATCTTTCAAATCTGCACTGAAAACGCACCTCTTCCTTGAGCATTTCTCCTAACACAGTCCACACAATGCTCGTCCTTCTTGACCCCGCCCCCTTCCCTCTTGCTACTTTACCCATCTTTCTTGCAGAATCACTATATTTTTCTGTTCCTGTTACTTGATGCCTTTTGTTTTCTGTTTCGTCAGTACTGCCGTTTTCTTTCGTCCCCTTTGTTCTGTATCTACTTAGTCCACGTCTCTTTCTCGTTTTAAGCGCTAAGAGCATGCTCTCTATGAGTGTGAATATGCGCTATTAAAATCTTCACTATTATTATTATTATTATTATTTTCTATATAAAACTATTTTTCTCTACATATTTCTCTATATAGAGTGATTTTTTGGCCCCTACTTAAAAATAAAAACATAGAAAATATGCTACTCACATTCATCATAGAAGCCATAGATGCGATTGATGCTAGCACACTCATGATTTCCTCTCAGAAGAAAGAAGTTTTCAGGGTACTTAATTTTGTATGCCAGTAGCAAACAAATTGTTTCCAAAGACTGTTTGCCTCTGTCTACATAGTCTCCTAGAAAAAGATAGTTGGATTCTGGAGGAAAACCACCATATTCAAACAGCCTTAGCAGGTCTGTATACTGGCCGTGAATGTCTCCTGAAACAAGTATTTCCATACAGATAAAAAATAAGTTTTGTTTTCTGCAATCCAAGAACCTTTATGATTGCTAACCAAAGCGATCAGTTTACAATATGTTTATTTTCTAATTTTTCTTGTTTTTAAATTGTTTTATCATAATTATATGGTCAAAATAAATGAATTTTCATAATGTTCACAAATCTTTTAATTAACTGACATCACAATTTCATTTTGTTAGGAAGTTCACATTTTTGCTTAAGATTAATGGTTAACAGAGACAGCATTGGTGTTAAATTTTGAAACATAAGCACACTGTGTGATTGACGTACTTATCAGCCTTTTTAATGTCACGCTGACAAAATCTATGCTTACACAATAGGTACGATAGCACTTAAAAAAGATGTAGGCCCTACTTCCCGAATATTTACTTCCTGAATTAGTCATAGTAAATAAACTAATGTCAGAGTTGCAATCACTGTTAGACGTTCTGTTTAAATTAAACAAATAACTGCATTTTCGTGGCTTACAATATATAAGATCTTACCACAAATTTTGAGGGGCGCCTCGAGCTCCAAAAATATAGGCTGACTTAAAAATATCTCCCGGGATTTAAGGCACAAGCCTCTAACTTCTGACTCCGTCATTTGAACCGTCTTTCCTGGTCGACATCCACGGACTACAAAACAAAGCAAAGTAAAGATATAGAAAAATAAAGTGTAAAAACCTCAGAGTTTTTTTTAATTAAAAAAAGTTATACAGATGCACTCAGCTGCTTGCTAGCAAATCACATCAAAACAGTCGAAAGTCACCCAGAACTGCAAACGTTTCCAACCCGTTACCGATGGTAACAAAACACTCTAGCCTGACCACTGCTTTCGACATGTTATAACGGACAATTAAAAGTTCAAACATCGAACGTTTCAAATGGCGTGTGGTTGTTTTTCCAACCTTCAAGAAGTCTGTTGATAAGACTATCCACATTCAACTCCGGTTCCGCCATTTTTGCTAAGCTGTGTGTGACGTCAACATTCTGTGATGACGACTACACAACGTCTTGCAGCGAAAGGCTAAAAATAGACCATAAAAACAGTGAGGGTTACTGAAGGGGCGGGGCGTTGACCTTAGATAACCCTAAGCAAAATGTCTGTCGCTCGAGAATTTCGAAATATAATGTGCAACCTGTATCTCATATTATATTTTTCAACATAAATGCATGTCCACTTATTTTTGTTTTTTAGACATCATTGCTCATGTCCTGTAAATCTGGAATTCACTATTTGACACGTGATTGTACTTCTCGGATCATCCAGGACCCTCATCATCAAGATTATGAGATTTTTTTTTTTTTTTTTTTTTGGTACTGTGTAGTAAGTCACGTTGTGCATGTGTATATGTGGAGAGAGAAAGGGGGAAATTTTTCCCCCCTGACTTTGAAAAAATTATTCTTTAGTTTTATGGTGTAGAGACACGTATATAAATCCACAATTATTCTTATAGTTTCCTTCCCATTATTATTTTATCCGATTCTTGAATTATTGGCAGAAAATAAATCTGAAGGGCAGAAGGGCAGCATTCTTCCAAAAAAGAAAATGGAAGCAATGGACATTACAAAACGTATTATGGAAGGCACAATAAAGAAAAAACCTTGTAATGGGGCTAGTTTCACATTAATGTAGCTTGCAGTAAATGGTAATCTGTTCACAAAGTACACGCATGTATTTACAGCAAAAATCTGTACTTATAATTCTCTTCAGACTCAAAAATCTATGGCAGAAAATAGATGGGTGCATATATGTTTATTAGGAATCAGGAAAGCTAAATGGACTTGTACTCAAAGATTGCAAAAAAATTGTTCTGACTGAACAGCTTCATTATTCTAGCGAGGAACGATCTGTGCTGCTAGGGAAGTCACAAAATACAGACAGCTGGCTCTGATACAAGATCATTTAAATTGATTTTCTTCTGGTGAGACAAGCAACAATGTATGTACACTTTATATGCACAAACAGGTGAAAAAAAGCCAGATTCTTTTTTTTTGATTGTATTACTGTATGTATGCAAACCATATAAGCACAAATTAAACCAAAAAAGCTCTTTCTTGTGTATACGTGCATACGTATCAAATTTATCAAACCCAAAATAGTTTTCAACATCAGTGTTTATTTTCAGTAAGAAAGTCAAATGAATTTTTTAAAAGTATGAAATAGTGAAAATGGAATAAATGACATTTTTATCTCTTGATATAAACAAATGAAATACTATCTCTTGATGTCAAGTCAAAGAATGTCAACATTCATGCAAAATTACAAAATAATGTATTTATGTGCTGGGCATCAATTCTTCTTTTATGAATTAGCAATACCATCCAACATGCTTGCCAAAACATTCCTCACTTGAAATATTTGATAGTGACATCATATTTCACAAAGCAGTTTGCAGAACTGTGATGCCATGTATATGGTCTTTATCATCATTTGTATGTAACTTGTTAAGTAATTTTTTTAGTTTGCCATGTGTATGTTTTCATACTAGCTTTAAGTTGTGTATCTGCTTACCACAAACAAAATCCTTTGGCATTCTCCAAGAACCTTTAAAAAAAAAGGCTGGCAGAGAATTAGCTAAAATATTTCTAATGCTTTGGTCAGCCACTGATTCCTTTGCCCCTTTCTCACAACAGCCTGCTCTACCATCTGAAAAGCAGGTGCAAACTAGGAATGGTCCCATCCTCAGATCATCGTCTGAAAATGATGGTGTGCATATCACAAAAAGGCTGTCAATATGAACATGAGTGATGCATGATGTGCACATGTGTGCACTTATAAATGCATGTGAAACAATTCCTTCATTTAATGATAGGAAAACAAAATTCTGTGGAGACACATTACAATCAAGAAAAAAAGGTACTCAAAGTGAAAACCTGTTATCTTTTTCGATTATAAATGCATGGTGCAACAAATTTTAAACCAACAGTCATACTGTTTCACTCAAAAAATAAATTTAATCCAAGTATCCTAAAACAACATATTTTTAATTACAGTATCAACACTTTCAGTACAAACTGGACTACTTTATACAAATGACATTTTTGGTGATACATAATGTACAGAGTCCACTTTTACCACAATGTTTTCCATCTGATTAGTGATACAGACAGGTTTGGCCAATATGCTATAATACAGGCAGGTTTGGCTGATATGCTATAACTTTATGAACATACTTTAATGTCACACATCACTGGCTACAAATCTTGCCATTTTTTGATCTGAAAAAATCTACAACTTGTCTGTTTCTGTTTTTAAACAGCATAGCATTAAAATTGTACTAGAGATAACTGAAATCTGGATATAATGATTCTTTTGGGAAACTACTGAAAGGCCAACCATTCTTATATTTTAGCTTAGTATATCTACCCTATAGAAAATGTGAGTACCTTTTAAGCATTGATATGGTAAGAAGAAACGGATACCCCACCCAAACCAAAAAAACAAAACAAAAATCAGAACAGAATAAACCAACAACAACAACAACAACAAAAAAAAACATTGTTCAATGACAGCAAGTATCTGCATGCTATGCAGGACTGGTAGATCTGCAATTACCTGAAACTGATTTAAATGTTTAAACACCATTTTCTAAATATTAATACAATACATAACCCCGTCCTCCAAAAAAACAGTTCATAAAAATCAAAAGTAACTCTACACACTACAGCTTTCCCCAAGACCAGGAAAAAAGGCATTAACTATTGATATTTCTATCGTGTACAAACTAGCACTTGTGCCCCTTCTTCTCCTTTTGAGGAAATTAACAAAGTGCAAAAATGGCCTGAGTTTATGTTTCAAGACTCCATAGACTTGGAGGTCAAAGTACAACTGAAACCATAGTAATCCTTACTGACATAATAATAGCAAGCCTGTTTCCACCATATGTCTCTAATGGAGCTAGTTTTTAAATACATAGTAGGCTTTATTTATTGGTTGCTTCATGGGCAGAAGAAGCCTTTGAGTTACATTACAACAAAACTGGAGATCAGCTTTTGGTTTTCTAGCACATATAATAATCTGTAAGGAGTAGTACAATAGTACACAATCTATTTTGCACTGTTCATAAAGATAAATTGAAGTCTATATGAATTGCAATGCCGATCTGCTTTGCACGTAACAAGCAAATATTTCAAATATGTATCACATTCTGGTAGATGTACTGTACAAATTGTACAAACCACAAAATTAAACACACTTAAAATTAACAATATTACTTGTGCACAGAAAGGCACATGACTGACATCCAGCTAACGTTGCAACAGGTTTGCAAGTTGAATAGTGCCATCACTGTCTGTCTGTATGACATGCCTGCATTCTGCGAAGTGTGTGTGACTGATAAGCTGATCAAACTTAATGCAGATTTCACAGAAAATAATGAGCTGAATACAAGTTTCCTTATACAATTTGAAAATGCACAAATGTTTTCAAAATAACAAATGTTCTAATTCTTCACACATCGAACATTTACATATATTTGTAATTAACTGCCTATAAAATTTGAGCAAAAAGCATTTTCGCTTTAATGCTTGACCAACATGAACACACAGAATAAGGTATTGAACATCTGAGGCAAAAAGAAATGTAACCCCAAAAAGTTTTCAAATTTTTTTTAATTCAGGTAATGATGGAAGGAACTTGGAACAAGTTTAGAAAAGTTCAAAGTTTTAAACATACCCCAAAAACTTCAGACCTTAGTAGGGTAAACACGGCATGTTGTACCAAACTTATACGAAAGTGCATGAATATTTGATGATTATTTGAAGAGGTATAGAAAACACTTCTGTACAATTCTCAGGCAGAAAATCTCAAAATAATGAAGTGTTCTGTATTCTCTCCCTTTGGACTCTTAAAACTTTCACAAAAAAACTGACCTTTGACGCAGGAGGTACAAGGCAGTGACTTCTACATTTGGATTATGAGACTAGTGAATGTAACTCACCTCAAAGTAAAGCTATAATGTATGATAATGGCAGGCATCAGAACGTGCACTATTCTTAAAAGTGCAAGGATAAAATGCAACCTTTCCCTTTCCCCTACTCCAACACATGCACACACACACACACACAGAGGAAAATAATAATTAAAAAATCCAAAATAGTCACAACAAAACAAAAGAATTGTGGAGCACTTATGTAAACATAAAAGCTACACAACAAATCAATTTTTGGTTATCCACAAATGAATGTTACATACACTCACACATGCAAAACGTATAACAAAATTATTATTGCCATACATGAAAAGAACCAAAGTCACTAATGTACATATCACAACCATGTCAAACGGCTTAAAATGCTCCTCTGCTAAAGAGAATGAACACAGTTGAATGATCTTATAATCTTAAACTCTTTTGCATCTGAAAATTTGCATTGGAAAAAAAAAAAGAGTTCCTAACTTTGATATACTTAGAGACATACAAAGGCCCAAATAATCCCTTCTTTTCCCATACAACACTGATAATGCAAGATGGATAGGGCCCGTTTTTGAGTACTTCTCGACAACACACTGTATTAGAAGAAGGTAGGTTGCGTTTTTGAGTACTTCTCAACAACATGCTAGTGTATATCAGAAGACATTTGACACAAACATGAAAGCTCGAGGTCCTGAAGGGTAAGAATTCACACAGCATATAAAAGTACTGATATATATATATATATACACACACACACAGAGTTAGGAATGTGAACACTGCAGGATACACACGTCCTGGAAATGCATGGGAAGGAAAAGAAAAAATCATGGGAGCAAGCTACATGATACAAAAATAATTGAAAATTACCATGTAACAGGGACGCTTCCGCTATAGATAACAATCATGAAGGATGAATATTCTCCCCCTTCTAGCAAAGCAATAATTACAAAATCCTTCTCCACACACACTTATAGCACACCCTTGAATATCCATCTCTATACACTTATTTCATGCAAACTGTTGTAAGGACTGATGATAAAAGCCTGTTTTTAAGTAAGAGCTGATCCTTTGGCGTATAATCCACAATCTTTGCATTACTGCACAAAAACCAAGCAGTGAACTCTCACTGTGTTTATGCACTAGATAAGTCAAAGCTGTGAATGGAAGAAAGCCAGGAAAGGCAATCAAAAACATGGTCAGGTGTTGCAGTCTGAGTGTAAAAGAATAGAGTGTTAAGATGTTAAGCAATTGAAATTAGAGTCATAACCTACCAGATGCATGTTACATGGAATCACCTACAATGTTAATGACCATTTCTTCATGTTTAAGACCACCACACAGCTAACTGAACTTTCTCTGTACCTTTCAAGGTGCATGAGGTAAAAAGTCACATTAAATTTAAGATAACCTGTGGTTAGTACATGTCACCATCTTGGGAGAAACCACAACACATGGCAATAATTGCAGACCAAAAGTTCAGAGCTAAAGGAAGGATGGTCACCAAAAAAAGTTTGGACAGTGACGGCATCAGCCTGAACTGAGACCAACGTACATATTAAAGCTCATTAGTAGCTATGGCTTCTGATAGTGGGCAACGCTGTTCACAGGATTATGCCCTGATGCTAAGTAAGGGCAGTTATTGAGTCATAGAAGGGAATGTCCAGGGATTGGGATGTTTCTGTCTTGATGTTTACAATTCACATCTCTTTGGCTCCTCCATATAAATACCCTATATATACATATAGGCATGGAGAAGGTGATCAGCTGTGCAATCCATTTCTGCCTTCAGCCAATCCTCCTCCACCAAGATATGATCACAGTTTCTTCCACAGGCTACAGAACTGCATCATGTGTAACCACTGAGCTACCACTGAGGGGGTAGGGGAGGAAATAATGGTAGGGGTGAGGGGAAAACCAACTCCAAAGGCTTCAGAATCTTAAAAATCTTACAAAATATATCCGATCTTGCACCTGGACATTTGCATGCCTCTACAACTTTTAATAGCAAGGGAGCAACAATGATCAATCAAAGCACCTCACACCTGGTGATGGAAGATGGCAGACTAGCAAGCACCAGTCTATAAGGCATCTTATGAGGATGTCTACGTAATGCCATAATCATCACTTATTCATGGCCACCAGTACCAAACACCTACCTGACACAAGAATAATAGTATTGCATGCAACCGGTTCTGTATACAGAACAAGAACTTGTATAACAAAGATAACAACATTTACAAAAATAATGTATTCCCCAACTGGTGCTCTCAACGAAGCCTGCCTTCTATGAAATTTCCATCACAAAGAAATAGTGGATCAAACTAAAAGCATAAGTAATAAGGAAGCATACTTCTTAATTTTCAATAAAACTTGGTTACTGTACTTGGCCATTTCTTGAACTAGTCAAATAAGACAGCTGCAAAGAAAGTGAGCTCAAAAGACTCGATACCAAAGAGTGCAAAAAAGAGCAAGCAAATGAAAAAAAAAGAGAAGTTAGGTTTGGGCTTATGTAAACAAAACCTATCTGGGTTAGGCACAAGCTCCCAGAATGCAGATCTTTGCCTTTTTATTTTAAGACACAAGAGAATTATAGCAGGTGTGCTTCCATTGTCAGGTTAATAATGCCTTCAGTGAGTGCTAAACAGAAGGAAAAGAGTGGTGGGAGGGGTGGGGTGGGGAGGGGGGAGAGATAGCAATCACCTCATCAGTCAAGGTTAGTAGACAAGAAATATGAGCTTGCTCTGGCCAAAGAGAATTGGAGGTTGGTATTGACGATTTTGCAAATACTAAGGCACACTCCAGTAGTCTTAGCAAATTAAAAAAAGGAAGAACCCCATCTCTCTCCCCCATTTCTGTTAAGCTTGACTTGCCAAAAAGCATTATTAAAAAAAAAAATTTACCCTAATGAAAATAAGACAATTAAAAAGCTGAGGCAGACTCTTGATTAGTCATGCATCAATGGCTTCTACTGAATACACAAAATACATATCTATTATTATTTATGCCTGTTTATTATCTGAAACTACTAAAATGCTCATTAGAGTGAGACCAAGTTCTTTTATTTCATTTTAAATATTGAATTCTTTGACTAAATATGCAATGTTCTATGGACAAATAAACTATGACAAATAAACAAGCACCATCAGTGTGTACACATCTCAGGGGCCTGGTACAGCAAAACAGTTACTGAAAGTCCCAAGTAAGAATCTTTTCTCCACACTTTGACTGATTGGTGTGGTGTATTACAGAAAAATATCTTTACAAGAGTATGATTTCCTGAGAGAAGATAGCATGCCTCCAGGCCACAACACTTGGCAAGTCCCAACTCAAGAAAGTTTTTAACTTACTGGAATATGTTCCTGTATTTCATCTTGAGAATAATTGCACAAACTTAATAAAGGGAATGCAAGAAAATATTATGGTATCAGTGAACAAGAAATACAAACAGCAGAACAATAGAGACAAATGCATGTGCAGAAATGCCCCGTTGCTGGTTTTGATTACAAAATATTGAAAAACCCCAGTTTAGTCCATCTTGTTAATTTCTTTTTGACCCTTAAAGTTTTCACAAATAATTTCTTGAAATATTGAATTTACAAACAGAAGTAATTGACATAAAAAAGTCATAAATTTTAATTACACATACAGTCAAGGAAAATTAAAGAACAGCTAAGAGCCATTTTATATTCTTGACAGCACAGATAAGTGTCCTTTTATCTTCACTATACAACAAAAATGTTATTTGCAGAAGTGCTATATAACCACCAAAGTCAGAAATCAATTTCATTATCACATCCAGTTGTAGTTAGGTCTTGAACTTCCCAAGATTATCACAAGAAAATGCCAGTTCTGCATAAGTTACTATAAAAAATATTTCCACAATGAGCTATCATGCATCCTCTTTATGGGCCTTCTTAACCAGACACATTTGAAAATGTCTGGCAAAATTTTACAAGATAGCCACATAAAATAATGCTTGCAAAGAGTCACATATTTGACAAAATATGGCTACTGAAGAAACTACCTCAGCTATGGTCTC
Source organism: Marisa cornuarietis (assembly GCA_004794655.1). Taxonomy (NCBI): domain Eukaryota; kingdom Metazoa; phylum Mollusca; class Gastropoda; order Architaenioglossa; family Ampullariidae; genus Marisa; species Marisa cornuarietis. Next base: position 7,105,925 of record SMMW01000001.1, read on the forward strand.
CCGTGATGGCAGTAACCACCAACAATCGACAGACAGTAAAAACCTGTGACAGACAGTGCACTTTTGGGGCAACAATCACCTGCTGACGCTCCTCAAGTAAAGAATTCTATCCAGATCAAGACTGACTTTTGTGTACTAAAGTGTCAGTCAAAAACACTGCAGGAGAGAAGTTTTGGATAAATGCCTCTACCTGATATAATATTCACATACTCGTCAACTCTTCTTGACTGTTTACTTTCCCACTTGCTGACACATTGTCACTGCTGGGGTCCTCTTGGTCAGGTGAGATTTTGCCACTTGTTTCTGAAACAGGACTGCACACCTGACTGTCTGAGCCATTCACAGTGATGATAGACACATAGGAACCTTTCATTCTGCTTGGAGAATTATCCAGTCCATTGTCAAGAAGTGAGGTGGGGCGACTAGCACTGCTGGATTCTGGGAAGGGATTATGATTTGCATTGTCGTCATCAATGTCATCTCCATCCATGCCAAGGGCCTGCACTTCTGCTTTCAGCATCTCCTGAAGCTTCTCGCATTTCTCGTCATATTCTTCAAGGTAACGGGCTTTAGCCTGTACACAAAACATCACAGTTTTTGTAATGTGATACTAATAAAAGTACAATATCATAAGAAATACAAATGTGAAAAGTTGTACAGACTTTTATGCAAAAAATACACATGCATCATTCACTAAGTCACAAACTGATTAAAGTTAGTGTATATATTTAATGTGAGTGATGACATTTCATGTAAAATAAAAATCTGCATGCATGTTTCGTTTAATGGAAGGAGGAGAGGGGGGAGGGAACCCACTGAACCACTTGTATGACTGTTGGTCATATTGTGCCTGATTAGTGCTTAGCCAACGAACTCAGAGAAATTGTTGTAAAAGTTTCAAGAATCTAAAATTAATGATGACTAATGATGAATACTGAGCTCTATAGGTGGTTAGTTTAGTTATGCTTTGGGTTAGGTAAAATGTTAACCCCAAATCAGCTGTTTTTGTTGGAAAGAATGTATGTCACGCAAGCATTTGACTTCTTTTCCCACAAATTAAGATCTAAAAAGCTCAATGCACACCTGTTCCTTATCACGTTCAGCCTCTTTGCATACTTCTTCTAGTTTTCTCTGTAGATCTTCCTTCCTTTTGGCTAAGATGTCTTTCAGCTGCACAAATACAAAGAATTATTGTTATCGGTGAGATGTGCACAGAAAACATAATGACAATGACAATAACTTAATCTCAGTAGACAAAGGTCATGTGGTGCCCAACCAAACTCTTCACATAATAAGGCAAAGACACAATGTACAAAGTACATCAAGATACGAATGAAAATACATACAGCTCACACTCAGCTCTCACACACACCCCTTCATCCACCAACTTGAGTTGCAGCCCCTTCAATCCCTGTTTACAGGGAAAGTGCTTTGTGATCTAAATGTTTTCCAAAACAGTCCAGATGGCTCTTATCCATGATAATCTTCCTGGCCTTTGCAACCACCTGTTGCTCATTTATGATACTGAGTTGCTCCTGATTCCTACTACTACACACATAGCTCGAAGACATTCTTACTCCTGATGTTCAGACCAGCAAGCCAGGAGGTATGGAGTATGCCAGAACTATAGCTATATAGGTGGTCACTCTGCATAGTGCCTTGAAATGTTTCATGTGATGAGTGTATTATACACAAGTCTCCTAAACTTAACATTGTTACACATGCATATCTTGTGGAACCATACATCTGTATCTGAATATCATAACTGCAAAATATTTTAATATTTTCATGAATATTCAGCTTACATATAAATACACAAAAATAAATGCAAACACCATCTTATGATGATAATGATTATAATAATGACAGACTGAAACCTTGAGTGTGAAGCCAGTAAATGTTAGTATATAAATTTTTTTTTCTTCAAATTATTGGCGGTATAAGTAACACACTTATTTTCCTTGTTAGTCCATATGTATGGTTGCTACCTAGTAGGTTCAGTGTGGAGGGAGAGAGAATAATAATGTTTGGGGAGATGATGGTTTGAAAAGTACATACCCTTTGCCTTTCAGTGACAACAGCCCCAACGTGCTTTTGCTGTGCTTCACGTTTGATTCTGTAATTAAAAAGATGTCTGATAGTGGTAGAGTTTCTTTTTTTAATGGATAAAAAGACTTTCCCAATGGTCACATTACAATGTAATGAATAATAACTAAAACTCTACTCACAGTATTTAGCATTACATTTTTAGGTAAACAAGTGGTACTTAATGGAGCAAAATCTGAAGCTTTTTTTTAATACTGGCCATGCTAAAGTGATTTCAACACACTATATTACATCCTTCTCCAATACTGGCCATGATAAAGTGATTTCAACAGATCATATTACATCCTCCTCCAAAGGCATATAAGGCCAGTTAATATTAAATTTTCAAAATCCATCTTTTTGGTCTTTTCCCACCCCTCCTCCATAGAGAATTTTATCTGTAATTTTTCCCTTACTTTACAAATAAAATTAAAAAGAAATCCTATGGAAAAAAATGATGATGCAAATAACCACACATTAAGGGGAGTATATCACACAAATGAACATGAAACTACAGAAAAACGTACCTGACAATCTATTTCTAACCCATTCCACATAGTAACTAAAGGTGTGATCCAATGTTTGTAACAATATTAACACAAACAATGAAAATTAGTTAAGAATTATCACAAAGCTGAAGACACTCCAATACAATTTTGACAGCCTTAAATCAAGAGAGACATAGGCATGACCTTGACAACTCCTGCTTGTCCTTGTGCTTCTTGGCCAGCATCTTCATCTGCTCCCGAAACTGAGGGTCCATAGCCTTTTGCAGCTCCACCACATCCCGACCATGGACCTCGTCCAGTGCTTTCTGGTGGCACTCATGATTGCTGGCCATGACAGCAGCAAGAGCCTCATAGACAGGTTCATGATGCTGTAGGAAGAGATCCATTTCTGCCTGGTACTGGTCTCTTGTTAGGGCTACGTATTTCTGGATATGCTGATACTTCATCTCGCGGTGCTGCAAAGACATGCACAAAAAAGAATGAAGTTAATGCCTCTTATATGCAATCTTTGATTGTTTAATAAGTCGCTGTAATACAGACATACCCACCCGTTCCAGAAAGAATTCCTGCCATTTTCTGTATTCTGTGCTCAAAATCTGTATTTTATATGAAAATAAAAATCTAACAGATTATCATTGTTTTTCCATATTGTTTAAATGCTCCCATCTCATCCAGCTCTTCTCAGTGACTGCATGTTTTGAGGACTTCTTATGGCAAAGAATGTCATGTGACTAATGTGTGAGATGAACACTTGTCCACTTTTCTTACTGGGTTACTTTGAAGTCAGTTGTGTGTGATTTCAGACAGGAAAGTGCTAGCAGGAACATTGGTTCTTGTAAACAAAATCTCTTGGCAACCTCTTTTGAGTGGAATTAGTTGCAGAGTGGACTTATAAACAATGCAGCAAAAATGGCAGAGATCTAGAAGTGGTAGACAGAAAAACTGGAATTGAATTAAAAAAAAAAAAGTCACCTCCCACCCCAACCCCCCCAAAAAAATGTACTAATAGTTGAAAATTGTATTCTGTATTTTCCACCTTGTTGGTATATGGAAAAATTGTATAGGTGAACATCTCTGTTAATATGATCACAATATATCATCATCATAAAAGAAAAAAATTCTTACTTGGAATATTTAGACACATTATCAACATTACTAGTCCCAGCAAGAGCCAGAGAGGAACACAAAATTAACTTGGCGTAAGCAGCAGAAGCGTAAACCCTGATGCTGACCTGGTGGTCCTGGGTATTGAGCATTTCCTGCAGTTCTCCCTTGAAAACAAGCTGCTTCTCTTCCACATTCTTGCCACACTTTGCAATTTTTTTCAGACTTTTTGTGTGCGATTTCTCAAGAGCGATGCGGTCACGTGTCTGTGATCTAATCAGCTTGTCCAACTGCAACAATTGCTGCTCCCGGAGATTTTCCCGGGCCTGCATGTAGAACAACCAGCATTACATTTGAGTGTCCTGGAGAGTTGTGTCAGTCTGACATAGTCTAATGACACAGATTGCAGATTCCTTTTTGATATGTCTATGCTAGGCTCTCTGAGCTTATTAACAGAGATTAAAACCAGTTACAAATATTATGTCAACACCAGTAACAATTTCATCCATATCTGTTACATGTCAGTTCTACTCTCTTTTGCGGCAGCTTGCATCATTCGTATAAATTCAAACATGTACTTGATTATAAAAATGCCTTGAATGACAATTTTTTTCACCTTTTCGTGTTTGCGCTGAAGATTTTCCAGTTCCTTATCTCTCTTGGCCAGAGCTTTTTGGAATGCTTTACACGTCTTTAATTCTTCTAAAGGTGTAGGGGTGAGGATAGCTGGGTCTGTACATAGATTAAAGCTACTGTTAGATATCAACTGTGACAACAATAAACTGGTGTCACAAAAGCACTGGATTTCACAGCACAAGAACAAGATGAAATTAAAATCCACAACCCAACAAATGCTTGTAGAACACTTTAGACAAAGTCTTCAGACAGGTTTCTGTAAATATGGTGCTGGAGTCAATAGTTTGAGGAAACCAGCTAAAACTAACGTGAATTCTCTTAACTCTTTAACTAAAAGTTACCAAAAAAAAATTTTAATGTCCTACTGGACACTAACAGCGAAATGTTGAATTTTTTGTCGTTGTCTAGCCTGTCTTCAGCCAATAAATAAATATCAATGTGTGCATATTGTGAAGCCACTGCCAGTCTCTGCCACAGCTGTGTCTGATATAAGATCTATAGGAATCTATGGTAAACTGCTGCTATATTATTTCACGGACATTCTTCAAAATAAACGATTTTCAACAGAAATGTTCCACATACCATTCAGTTTTGAGTTTTGTGCAAATCCTACTGACCCATTTTCTCCCAGATACGTCGATTGCATTCTCTGCATGGGATTTCCACCTTAAATAAAGATATTATTATTAGAAGATACTGACATAAAAAAATGTAACCCACTTTTACCTAACAAGCAACATCCTGGCAGGAAAAGTTAGCCCTGTTGCACAAGAAATGCTACTAGACTGATGTCAATATCTTTTACCCCCACATGTGGGCATTTCCAGTTAATTGCTCAGAAATGAAACAGCTTAAACCAGCTGTCTTTAAATGCAGTAATTTCTGTCAGTATACAAATGTTTCACATAAATGTTTTACTTTACTCTGTAGTACAAAACCTATAAATCAACAAGCATGTGAAATGCCTTTCTACTTTTAAATATTTTGCAGGAAAAAAAGATTTAAAGAAAAAAAATTTTTGACTCTCCAGAATGTAGAATTTATACAGTGCTCAGTGTTATACCAATATCCTTAATGCCAATATTATCAGCACATGTTTGAGAGCATATAAAGAATACATGTCACAACTAAAAAATAATTTGTAAGCAATGCACATAAAATAGGGAAATGTGTAATAATTGCCAAGAGATGTAAATACACTCATCAATTATTATGTGGAAAGAATCATTAACTTGGTGTATATCAATAACTGCATGATTAAAGAATGTTAAGTGCTGTAAGCCACAGCTAATAAGATATTTTGAGATTATAGCTGAAAAAATGTCACGTCTGTATAAATACAACATTTTACATTTGACAATGCACTACCTTGATAAGTGAGGTTGAAAATGGAAAAAAAGTTGTTAAAAAAGTACATAATCTGTATTATTAACAATATAAGTAAATAAGTTTAGTAAAGGTTTAGCTTAAGCATGCATGCTCACTTTTTTATAGTTAAGCCATGACAAAGGAAGCTAACATCAAGACCATTCTTGCCTTTCCTTTCAACACCATTACAATGTTTTAAAAGAATAAAAAACAAAAACAAGAAAATAAAATGAAAAGTGCATCCCCATCTGTTCTGGCAAGACTTGAATGATCTAAACTTGTTATAAATTTTTTTTTCAAGCACTTCTTATTTGGCTGTTATAACTGCAGAACTGATATGTTTTCATCACTTTTGTATCACATTGACATCTGACTAACAAAATGAGATGTACTTTACCTCCTGTCTCTCATCAATGACTAGGCACAAGAAATCAAATATACATCAACTTCAAAGTTTCAAGCAAACACATCTTCAGCAAAGTAGCGGTGTACAAACAGAGAATTTGTTATTCCACAGAGACAAGTTAGCTGATCACTTGATCCGTTCCCAACAAGTAAGGGAGGGGGCTTGGATATGTAGGCACACGGATCAATAGAAAAAAAGACAAACAATGATAGGAAGCAAAGTGATCAAAACAGTGCAGAAATTGGGAAAATACTGACAGCGAAGAGGCTGTTTCTACTTTCCCACCTCTTGCTCCTTCACAGCGGTCACCTTTATATTTCTATAATGGCATGCTGTTAAAAAAGTTAGTAAATAAACATCTGATGAAGGAAATGAAAAAGACTTAAAATATGAGCTTTCAAACCATTAAAATCTTTATCCGCAAATGGTCTAGTCATGACTTTTGTACCATTTAAATTATGTCCATTTCATGTCTTGCTGATTATATGGCCCATATTTTAATGAAGAATTTCTCTTTCTGTACATATATACTAATTTCTTCTTTAATGAAGCTTGTGAGTTCATTTTAAAAGGGAAGTGACCTTTGAAAAAATTTAATAAGGAAAATCTGAATGTGAAGATAACATTTTATAGCTTTATGACAGTGCAAACTGTTACTATTATGGTAAGTTGGGTACGATGACAGTACAATAGATGTTAACTGCAAGTTAACTAGACACATCACTCATCCATATCCATTTCAAACATTTAAAAATGTTTAGCAGACACAGCAGAAGCACACAGTAATTTCTAAAATACAAAATCATCAGTATAAAGCAATAATGCAGGGAAAAAAATGTTTAGGTTATCGGGCTTTAATACCAAGAATTTCTCAAAGCTTGAGGTAGAAAGCCAGTTAATATGCATTGCATATTATTCTAAAGCCAGGAATGTGGAGGGAAAAGGGGAAATGGGGAAATGGTTCTTTTGTCAAGTGCTATTAGTAGGAATAAAATGTAGCTTCAGGTCAACCTGAGCGCTGTCTTCTTTGTAACATCTTTCATTTCTGTTTACTCACACAGTAACAACTGAAGATTTGCGTCTGACAACTTCAGGTACCTTCCTTTGAAGTGAAAATATCAAATTCACAGTCTTCCATATCATTGTAATATCAAAATTAATAAATCATAACTGCTAATGCCTTTTATATCTAATAAGAATCAGAAAAAATTTACACCAAGCAACCAGACAGATAGACATGACACAAAAATGATGCCTGGCCGGATATAACTAAAGATGCCAATATACAATTGTGATCCCAGATGATAGTACAAAAAAATTACATAATAATAAACCTCATCCTATAATTATTCTATCACCATTTAGGTTTGCTACAATCCTCTTATTTTTACATAACGTTTATAAACATACAACGAAAATATCAATTTTTATACCAGTCTATATTAAGCTACAGCTATTTATCTTTGATCAAAACCCACAATTCATCCAAAATATATTGAATGAATATCCTTTTCAATTGTTTTAGAACAGCAGATAGATGATCATTACTGATTCATTTCCCCATCATGATATTGAAGATAAGCCCAGTGCTTCAACAAATATCACTGCTCAATGCTACTGTAGTACGTGATTATAAACATAATTAGGAAATGATAATCTACACAGCTGTAGTAGCAATCATTATGCATTAACCACAAAATATTTGATAAAAAATTACTTGTTAAAATATAAATGTTAAGAACATCTACAGAAATATCACAAAATCTTTTAAGCATCTGTTCTGCATTGAGGTAAGTTGTCAAAGTAGTCCCCATTACACTGAGTGAAGTTATTTGTTCAATGAATTGGCTACCTTGTTAAACAATCTATGATGTAATTTTAAAAGCATGAGGACCTAAATTTGATACCCACTCAAGATCATTTTAATTATTCAGACAACCATCTCAGCATCTGCAAATACCTAAGATCTTTTTACACTTGCGTTACTGTTCACAGAAGATTGTCAAAAATAGTTGATGGTAAAGTACACAGCATAAGCAGTGAACTAACAAAATCACACCAACATGCCATTAAGGTTCATGCCACATCAACTGCATATGCAAACACTATAAACTAAGAACTGAAAAACCAGATACTTATAGCAGGTAGCAGGAATAGTCTTACGAGCAAGCAAAGAAAATATTAACCTGAACTATTGCTGTTCTGACTTGAGACTGACTGGGTACTCTCTTGTTTGCTGACGCCCATATGGCCAGTTGATGTCATGCGATTCAAAGACGGACGACCAGGCTGTATTCCCCCAGGACTCTGTTCACCCGTAGGGCTCATGTCCACCCTGCGGGCTGCACGATTTACAGAATTCTGCCGCTGCTGCATCTTTTCTTCTAAAGTCTTCATGGGTGATAGACCATCAACTTCATCACCTCTTTCTTGTTCCTCCTGTAATGGGTGCAAAAACCTGATCAGAAAACCATATGCTTTTTAACTAGAAAACTAAACATTATCTAGCATTTTTCCTGTAGCAAAGCACTGAAAGACTCAACAAATCTCTTCTAATTGGTTATTAAAAATCATTAAAGCTTCATAGATTGTAGCAGTATTTTCTGGTTCTATGACAAAAGACTTGTATTACTGGTTTTATGATTTTTATAAAAGCTAAAACACTATGTGCAACAAATAAACCTGACATACAAATGGTAACACTATGTTGATGAATAAAATGATTATTTTTATAGTAATTATTCTGTATAAATATCTATTTTGATGCTATTTAAATACTTGTATATTTGCTGCGTAAACGGAATAGCATACAAATCAAATATAGTTTCTGGCACCTCCTGGATGCAGGCAAACACAGTGTTGTTGCAAAACAGGGGTTTTACAGTCATATTAATTACAGCATGCTTTACATGAATACACCCACAGAATGCAACAGCAGGCACAACGGTAGTATGTAAAGGTCACTCAAGCTGCAGGGCCAATCAGGTAAAATTACTTATAATAAACATATACCTTTATATTAGAACCTTTAACATTCAACCTTAGTAACTTCCTCAGCTGAAAATATTTCTGTGACATTTGCTGAATTCCTGACATGCCGAAAATTTCACAACCGTTGAGAAAATGACATGTCACACTCTTCAAAGTTTACCAAGACCTTTTCTCTTGTCATCAGCAAGCATTGCATTCACCTTCTTGCAATCCTTCTAATTTCCTTCCTACTCTTGTTGTCAGTAGCTTATTAAATGACAAGGTGTCACATCTAATAATAATAATAAAGGTGTATTTATATAGCACGTATGCTCATGTGCCCATGAAGGAACATGTTCTCAGTGCTCGAGACAAGAACCAGACGAAGGACAGAAGGATAAACAAGCATGCAGACAAGTAATAAAAACAAACACAGAAGACACAAAGAGGAATCAGGGAACAAACAGTAAGGATTGAGAGTTAATAAATATTTAAACATTTTAAGTTGCAGCGTCAATACACCTGTCTGTCGCATTTTTGCTGAAGCACAAAATTCATATTTCTGATCACGTGTTGGCATGTGAGTTTTCACTCTTGCGATCTGGCTGTAGGTACGCGATGCCTGTATACAAAACCAATCGTCACCGCAATTCATTCATTCCACCTGATTAATTCTACTGGTCGTGATACTGTATTAACCTGAGGTGACCTAAGGTCACCAATGGTATCTACTGTTGCTGGGATGCGTGTGCGAAAGAGAAATTATTCCAACATGTATGCATGTATTATCTCTTCTATATTATGTATATACTGCTAGTATGAGCACTAACTGGAATTGCCCCTTGGCAATAAATAAAGTTGTATTGTAACATTTATCCATTTATATCAGGTACTCTATGTCTCCTATGTAGTAAAAAGAAACAATCCATTGGAAAATAACTAAATTATGATCAGCAAGCACATAAGACTACTGCCTTTGGAGGACAAGCTTTTTCCACAGGGAATACACACATAAGATTTTTTTTTTTTTGCAAGTTTCTACAGACTGTAATGTTTTTACTGAGATAGGGAACTATTATTTGGAAAAAGTAGGAAGTCATTAGGACTGAGTTAAATATCAAGTAGGCCACTGATTTTCTTGACTTTGATTATTTGAATAAATATAGTTATAGTTGTACTATTACAATGTACACATGAGTGTACCCAAGAATGCATCCCAGGACAAGAATGCATGCATCACATATCCAGTTTCAAGCAACAATTTTAGCCTCCTGATTCTCCTGCCAAAAATGAAGCTTTCTACATTAAAAACCATCAAAAGTGAAAATAAAATACTTGAGATATTTTCAATGATATGCATACAAAGATGCCGGAGGATCGTAGTTTGCTTTGAATTCTTGATATGAAGTTTTGATACCTTCTTGGCAGTTTCAAGTCAAATGACAGAATCCCTGGCAATGCAGCAACTAGCCCCTACCAGTTATCTGCACAAGCAAGCTTTTTTCTTTCAGCTTTTCAGAACACAGATTCTGTGCACCCGCATACACTTGCTGGTACGGAGTTTCTGGTCTTAAAACTGCTTGCTAACATTTTATAGCAGCATGCAGGACATCACAGGATGAGACATGCAGGCCATTGTCTTTCGAAAACAACTCCTTAATAACAGCCTCATAGAGCAAAGCATGCAAACAGAGCTCTATTCAAAATGTCTGGCAGATCCGACACAGACCACCTCTTGAGTACAGGTCCTTGACAGTTTCTCCATCATCTCTTCCTTTGAGCTCTGGTCACTCTGTCTTGAGGTTTTGATAGTAGGCCTGCGTTTGCCTGCCTTATACTGGATGACATCAACAGGAGTAATATTAATCAGCCACGTCTTACACATGCATTACTGTTCCTATAAAGGACAGTTCCATAACATATACACTTGTATTTTAAACATAAATAATGGGTACCATATTCATACTGTATGAAATTGTGCTGCTTTATGCTTGAAAAAAATCTGCCTGACCGAAGCAATGCAAAAAAAATAAAAAAAATAAATAAAAATAAGGACTCCAGTCTATCCAAAACTCTCTCATCCAATTGACCAAAGTATCGAATGCTTAGCGGTCTACACTAGCATGGCCATGTACTGCTATGGTACTTGGCAAAATTGCAGTCTATGACCACAGAACCACATTTTGTGCAGCAGTGGACAGGAAATTTTGGGGAAAGGATAAAGCACCTGTCTTACATGTGATGTAAGCTAAGTTAAATCAGTTTACATCTAAAATGGCATGAAATAACACAGCTTACAAACATCAGATAAACATTACAGGTTGAACTATAAAATGTATACCACCATCAATCACAATAATATACATAACTCCACCTGTTTAAAGACACAAAATGCAGACTAGACAGAAAACTATTTATGTCCCACTAAATACAGAAAAAACTGAAAAATGTTTTTTATCCTTAACAAAAGCATCTGTGTAAATTAAGTCTTCCTGACGAATTATATTATTTTCACACGATCTTCGTGTGGCTGAACATTTAAATCTCTAAATACCAATAAAAAGATCTGAAAGTGTTTACACTTAAGATTCTGCTTTGCCAAAGTAATAAATCAGAAAGACAGTAAGAAACCAGTATTTAACAATCAGCAAGCAACATAAAATTAACAAAGGGAAAAGAACAAGAGAAAAAAGCAAACACTTTCCAACATAACTCTTTGCTAGCATTCGGAAGAACAAAGATTTCAATCACCGAATGAGTTCTTAAAATAGATAGGTTATAATACTTGAAAATCAACCATAATAATAATAACTGCATGAAATATATGCATGCCTTGCTAAAACATGCATGCACAAACCAACCTCAAGGTGAGTGCTAGGAAGGAGATGAGGGACACTAAAGTCGCTCAGGTCACTAGCTTCCGAGCATATACAACATTTATCAGCAAATGAAGAGACTGCAGGTTTCTGCCTGTGACGTCATGCATGGATTATAAAATGCTGTGCCAGTTATATTTAATAATGAAGAAAAAGCTGCGCAGTTTGTTTTGCAGCATACACTGTTGATATAAAAGGAACAAACAGCCTATGAACTGCTTCAAGAAAAAAAAACTGGTTTTATAATTAATAATTTAATAAGAAAATGACATTATCTGACTTCTAGATATTTTCTTTTAGGCGACCAATTTGTGGAACTTAACAAAAATCTAGGTCTAGATTAGTCTTCAGGTAAGCCCTGTGACTTTTGCATGGAATATTTCTTAAAGCTATAAAAATATAACACCAACTAAAAGAACTCTCAAATAAGCATTTTGTTTGAAAGAAGAAGCTTATAAAATAGCACTATATTATAGTTTCTATTCTACTCTGGAACACGTTAATGTTAATATAAGAAAGAGTTACAATGACAACATTCACAGCTTTTCACACATTACAGAACTGGGTAGATTCTAGGCATCCCACACTTACATCAGACTGATCAGCTAAATCATCCGGAAGCTGGGAACCGTGTCAAAATAAAAAAAATAAAAAAAAACGAAAACAACTTGTGAAAGAAATCAAATTTAAACAACATATTCTACTCCTCAAATTTTGAAGCTATAACCAATAAAAAAAATTCTCCAAGTTGAAAATAAATTATACTTTAAAATAAAGAACAATTTCATAAAGAGCTGCCTCAAAGTTATTTCTTGTGATTCTAGTCAGGACAAGGACATGGTTTCCAACACACAAAAGACGATTACTGCTAAAAATTGTGTGATACTATCAACTATTTAAGCACAAAATAAATTTGCAGTTAACACACAAGCATTACTAACTATAAAAGTAACAAATTTGATCGTGCAAAACACCTTGCTCCAACAAGTAGACCCTTCATACTTGAAATTTGCTGAAGGTCATTCTGTTGAAATCCTGGAATGAACTGTGTTACTAATCAAAACTAGAACACTACACAGTGGCGGACAGAAACTAGTACAACGGTCAAAAGAAAGCTGAAAATGTGTCCTCAAGAAAAATTTAAAACTAAGAAAATAAAAAAAGATAACGACAAAATTGCCAAACGAACTCAAATTTCTAAAATGAATGAAAATGTGGATGACAATCAAAAGAATGAGACAATGACAATGACAACAAATACAAATATTTTAAAAACTACATACACGCTCTTCCTGCTCATCAAAGACAGATGTTGACAAAGAAAAGAATTTAACAAAATTGAAGTCACTCCCGACGGTTACAATTATTTTAAAAGTCAAAGTTATGATGGTTTTTAAAAAAAGTTACAAACCCACTTTATCAAATTATCATTTACCATAGCCACTCTACATAGGCGGAACTGGCTTAAGAAATATCTATTGTTTTTCTGTTCAAATCTCAGTAGATTGTTACCAAATTTCAACAGAACTGCTTTTAATACTGAAAAAGTTTTCCTTTTAGTAAATCTCTGTCTCCTCAGGAAGTTCTAGATGTACCTTATTTTAAAATATGCAAAAAAGTTATATCATATTTTGAACACTGCAGGCATCTTTTTTGGCAGCCAAAAAGAATGTAGGTGTTATGCAGATGTTATCATCTTCACAACCTCTTTCTGTTAATAAGACCAGATACTCACATCACTTTCAAAATCCTCTGTAAGAATCTCCAGTTGTTGTGCATGCTTCTCTAGTTTTGAGATGTAGGCGATGGGATTCAACAGAGCATCTGCATAAGCTGCAACAGAAGCAACACACCATTTCCTGACTGTATGTACATGCAATATATTTGTATATTTAGAAAGTAGAAAGCTTTTTAAACAGCAAATGTAAAGCATTCAGGTGAATGGTGTCACAGGATTCAGCTTATTTTGATCAACCATTTAATGGTCTTGCTCACAGATCTCATTACTGTGATTACAATAAGAAGAGGCATGTGAATTGAGCCAGGTGATGTGTTGCTGTCATATAAACACAGAACAGCTAAATAAAGGGCTGTGAAGAATCCTTACCAGCAAGTTGGTCAGGGACGTAGTCTCCAACACTGATTAACACAAAGAGGGTGGGGAGCATTAGCGGCTGGTTGCATTCATTCCTCAGAGGGATGTGGCGATAACCTGCAGTCAAATCAGTTTATTACTGTTTCTAACAAATCAAACTGTGTCAAAAGTTTTTCCAATCATAAATGGCTACCTGCAACAAGTAGCTTTCAAAGTATCTTAATAAGGCTGATGATCTTCACGACAATAACAAAAAAAAGCTTCTTAATCTTGAAAAAATTCTTATTTGGACAACCAATCCAATTACAAGCAAATTTCAATAATAAACTCAACAGAGAAATGTAAATTCTTTTTCTGAATGACCAGATAATATGACAATGGTCACATCATCCCTAGTACCATGGAGTCATAGCTGCAGATAAAGCCAACAGAGGAAAGCAATAAAAGCAGGGCACTGTAGGCATAAACAGGCACAGACCTCAGAATTCAGCACATCGTTAAGTTTCCCCACTTTCTACATGGACTAGTTCACATAAACATCTGTCTTTTGCTTTCAACTATAAATATTCCATCTATTCCAAAGGGTGAACAGACAATTTAATGAACTGAAAAGGAGACAAGTAAAAACCCCTCTTGGGTCATGAGTGACAGCTCGTGGAATCTTGTGGGGTAGCTAACTACTTCTGGTCCAAAGCTATGACCCCAACAAAAGGTTTACTCCTCATTGCCAATCGACAAACATCTGAAGAATAATAAATTCACACAGATTAAAGTTAGTTAAGTATCAGCCACATACCATCTTTCATGTTTGGATAAAAGAGATTATCAGCCCAGCAACTTTTGCTCTCTGCTAACTTACCTGGTCGAAGACCTTCTAGAGGCAAGATGCGGAAGCCAATGAGCTTGCCTGTTTCTTCATAAACCCCTAGTCGAAGAGTAGCTAAATTTGGCAACACAACCTGCATAAATAGGTTAACATTCATTTGAAGATAGTAAGAGAAGTGCTTAATTAGGACTGGGTAGACATGGATTGCTTTTGCATCTAGAATGAAGTATTAGCTGTCACACATATCAAAGAATGATCAAAACACACTGTGTACAATAGTCATGGAGCACATTCCTTGAACATTTCCAATAATGACATGAAAAGAGCATCTACATATTATTAATTCTTTTTATACATGTGTGTTTAAATACATTAAGTTAAAATAAAACCAATACAACGTGGCAGAGGGTGGAAAAATCTGATTCTCAAAACATTCATAATAAGCAAAGCACTGCTCCTCAAGAAAACATTCAACAGCATTTTGTAAAACAAGAATAAATGGTGCTGAATGGGTGGTTGTCTGCTGAGCACAGGAACCTTTTTCTTACGGCCATCCTATATTCTTGAGAACATCCTCGATAAAAGGGAAAAAGAATTTATCAAATTACGCATTTACCTTTTTGAAGACAAATGGCTCTTCATCATACACTGGGTTCAAGCCATTGCTAGAAACTGCTTTAGTACGGAACTTCTTCCTAACTGTATCGGTTGGTAGGCCATACATGTCAACCTCAACATAGGTACCAACTCGTTTGTCTGATAGAAACTGACCAGATATAATCTGCAACAAAATAGTTCAAACAAACATTTTAAATTTCCATAATAGTTATATCTGTGCGCAAAACAAAAACAAATTTAAATAAAACATTCACATTAACAGGTTATGCAAAGTACTATTGATAAGAAAAATAGTACTTTCTCACCAACACACACAAGCACATGAACCACGGACAACACAGAACCGCAAGAGATATTCCCAACACATGAAATTCTTTAATGGCCTTTTGAAACATGGAACATGCTGAATGGTTGGAGCTGAAAATGGCATGGAGTTCAATAGTTTGGATCTAGCACAACTGAAGAATCTCTTGCCAAACCCTCTGGTGTAAATTATTGGCAGGTGTAGGATAAAGTAGTCTGCCAGGAAACAAAGGTGTCTAGATGGAGGGCAGACAATGAGCATATGAGCTATGGATGCTGGGAAGGAGCCACAGATAAAGCTATGACATACCACAGCCACCATTTTTTTCCCTTGAGAACAAGGTGCTGCAGAGTTTTGAACTCTTTAAATTGTAGTTTCAATCATGTGGTGTGACCAGCAAGCAAATAGAGAGCTTGCATAATCAAATCTAAAAAGAACCCATGAACAAACCAGTACCTTTGTTGCTGAACATCAAGATACAGTCTAATGGCACTGATCTGATGAATAGCTGCAGAAGCCAACAGCAAAGATAAGTGATAAGAAGGGTCATTCATAATAAGTATGTCACTTTGTCAGACTCAAAAGCAGCTGAAGAAAATTATTATAATAATAGTCTAACGCAAATCTTAACAAAAATGTATATTGATCGTGTTCATTACACTACTGTTCACAGTTAATTTATTTCACACCTTGACAGACACCGTTCCAGCAACGATGCCATCAACAGTAGATTCAGCAAAGGGATCAAAATGTCTGTCAAAGCGACGCATAAAGTCAGGTTTCAGGATATATCCTGAGCGTCCATTGTATTCAAAAATCCCAAGATTTAGCTGCATAGCTAGGTCTGAAAACAGACATATGCTTGTATCATTACAAAAGAGTGATAGATGCAAAACAAAAAGAAAAAAAAAAGAAAGTCATCAAGGAACTTTTTCTGAAACATTATTTTCTTTCATGGCCACTCAGAAACAATTTTCATGTTGAAGTTTTCAAAATTCATTGCCAGATAAACAGGAGAACATCATCATTAGCATTAATGTCTTTCTTTAAAAAATATAAAAAAGAATGATACATTTCATTCCAGTTCATCACACGTCATAACTATCAAGATATAAATGCAGTTTATATACTCACCAAGTGTCTGAAAATTAAGTGCCACAAGCTGGCAACCAGCATTCCAGAAAACCTGTACAGAAGTCACAAATTTAAATCCAACATCCACAGTTGTGTCACACAGTTTTCGATCAACAATGGATAATGGTTTGTGTCAGGATCTTTGAAAAAAAAAAAGGGAGGGAGAAGTTTGAACCAAAATTACCAAACTCATTCTATAAGGAAAAATATCAAAAATAAATTAAGTTTTTAACATTAAACCATCTGCACATTACAGGAGCTTACCTGAGGCATGAAATTGCTGGAATCTACTCTTGTTCCTCTTGGGTATATCCGACTCAGCTGCCTCTTGTTGTAACTAGACTAGTTAAAGTCCATAAACCACACTCACTAACAACTAGATACCAGCCTAAAGAAACTACCTGCACTTAAAAAAAAAAGTGAGACTTTCTTGAACAAAGCCCCCAAACTCACTTTCCAAAAAAAAAAAAAAAGAGGTAAATGGAATAGTTATGAACAACCTGATAGGAAAATACAGAAATAATATTTATTTTTGAGTCTCTTCACATTTTTGCAAATCTTTTTGTGTGCATATAGCTCCTAACAATAGACACAATTAAAAGCTATTATTAAAACAATCTTTACCACATATATTCAAAGACTAAAAAAGAACTGAAAGTAAGTTAAAAAAGGATACTTGACAAAATCTACAGGAAATTCCTTCAAGTAACTTGTGCCCTGTGTCTCCACAAAAGAGGATATTTCACATGACTTGTTCCTTTCTGCAAAAGATATTAATGACAAATTCCAATCAACCATAGACTATAGAGAAAGAAGGACAGCCATCTTAGCGCGCTTGTAGTGGGCCAGCGCTGGCTCAACTCCCGTCCGCTGTATACTCGCCGATACAATTGACAGCCAGCTTCCGCTCTCTTTGTCGTGTATCAGCGAGTACATCATGGAATGCTTTGATATTGAAGAAATCCTCTTAGTATGCTTTAATATATATTTTAATACATGAATCATAATGTACAATATCTCCGCTCAAACACAGCGTTGTATCGTAGTATTTGTATTTATTTGAAAGTCAAATTAATATTATTGTCAACAGGCACTCGCTGGCGGTCCGGTGGCGCAATGGTTAGCGCCTGTCACCAATACAGTGAAGGCTGGCTGTCTTGGGTTCAGTCTCGGGCACGCTGTTCTTTCTTTGCATGTGGCATCTGTTTACAGGGCTGGATGCTTTGCCATGATATAGCCTTAGTTGCTGGCTCGGCGTAAAATACCAATTAAAAAAAACAAACAAACAAGCTCTCGCTCTCTGGCTCATTGTCTGAGTGATACAGAGAGCAGTTTGTAGCGAGTTTGTCGTTTCTTAAATATTAATTGAGACTAAGGCCCTGAGGGGCATGCCTTAAACTCTATTTATTTTGTAACACATTTAAATCCTTATTTATTGATTTTTCTAACGATGTTGTTATAAAACACATTCACATCGTGCGTCGTGTTATCAGGACGATGGTGCACTTGAAATGGGTGGCGAAGAAAACTTCGATGTTCCTTCGATGTTCTTTCTCGACTTGACTACTGCAACTCCTTGCTGGCAGGCTGCCCCTCATCCCTCATTCAGAGACTCCAGAGAGTACAGAACTCTGCTGCGCGTCTGGTGCTTAGAGCAAGGAAACGGGACCATGTCACTCCTCTCCTTCGTTTTCTACACTGGCTACCCATTCGTTCTCGCATTCAGTACAAACTGTCTGTGCTGTGTTTTGATTTCTTTGCTGGCTCCTGTCCTGACTATTTCTCTGAACTTCTCATCTTTACTCTCCGTCCAGACAACTACGCTCTTCGTCTGACGACCGTATCCTAACTGTTCCTGTCACCAGAACAACAACATATGGTCACAGGACTTTTGGCTACTGTGCTGCAAAACAATGGAACTCTCTTCCTTTCCATATCCGCCACCTTCCTACAACTGAATCTTTCAAATCTGAACTGAAAACACACCTCTTCCTTGAGCATTACTCCTAACACAGTCCACACAATGCTCGTCCTTCTTAACCCCCCCCCCATCCCTCTTGCTACTTTACCCATCTTTCTCGCAGAAGCACTATATTTCTGTTCCTTGATGCCTTTTGTTTTCTGTTTCGTCAGTACTGTCGTTTTCTTTCGTCCCCTTTGTTCTGTATCTACTTAATCCACGTCTCTTTCTCGTTTTAAGCACTAAGAGAATGCTCTCTATGAGTGTGAATATGCGCTATAAAAATCTTCACTATTATTATTTATCTGCCCCCGAAAGTTTCAGTTGGGTGCCTTTCAGATCTATAGGTAAAAATAGAGGTTAAAAAAAGAAAAGTAGCTATTTTCTTCCATTATTTATTTTGTGATACATTTTTACTTAAACTTGTAGACAAATTTGTTTAATCATAATTAGTTTCATCAGGTCTACCTGGAGATCTGGGAAGAGTCTAGTAGTGGGATTCACAGCTCTCACAAGAGCTTTTTCCCAGTCTTGATGTTCTCGTCCTCGTCGTATGCTGAAAAATGATAAGCCTTTGTGTCGACTTTTGCATGCTGGTAAGCCTGGAACTAGTGCCTGGCATGTCAAATTAACTACAACAATAGCTCTGAGACGCACTGTGTAAGCAAAGCCGGAAAAGGCGAAGGGATGAAAAAGCTAGCGCATGCGCGTCGCAAGTTATTTGTTCCCGCGCTCGAGTCGCTAGTCCTTCTTTCTCTATAGTCTATGAATCAACACACATCCAAAATCGAAATGATCTCCAAAATCTGGCCGGAAGTGGCATACTTTCTGTTTTGTTTGTGAACCAAGGCAGCATGCTCGAACAAATAAAATATTCTTTTGTTCTAGGAGAGGCAAAACAGATTTTGGCAGATATCTTCAATTTTGCATTTTTGGTGTATGATTTAATTTTTTTTTGTGAAAAATTTTACGGCTAAGACTGAAAATAGCAAATTGGCAGACAATTCTCATGCCTGATAAATACAAAATTTATCTAACTGCAGACAGATAACCAAAGCTTATTTATTTTTGTGACGTTATGAAAAATGTCATACCACACGCTTCTCCTTCTCATTATCTAATGTCATTCGCAAGAAACCAAAACAAATTGAATTTATCCAAGCCTACTTTCTGATGCCTCAAAGGAATGAAAGTGGATTGGCTGAATGTAGTTGACCAAAGCTGACATCTCGGAGGCTGCTTCTGCTTCTTTGCCAGCTGTACCCTTAAAATGAGAGAGACAGAAACACAAATTAATGATTTTATGTAACACATGGATTAAATACATAAATCTGAATGTGCAAAAAAAAACCACACTATCTGAGCATCTCTTGTTGAAAGCTTTCTAAAATAGTGATAAAATGGTTGTGCAGACTGAGTGATGAGTCATGTGATGATAAAGATCAGCAGGAACAGCCTGTCAAGATTAGTTGTTCTTCCCTAGCCAGGCCAAGGTGGGGGAGTGGACCTATTTGTTGTTATGTATCTTTATGTTATTTCTATTTCATCCCCTGGTGTTCATTCCACCACCTAGAATTTTCCTCATCATAGACAGGTGTCTGCCAAGCCTGTCTTGTCCATGTGGTGGTAACTGAAAACAGCCAGTTGGGTTTACTTTTTGTTGTTGTCTTTTGGCCAAGCAACTAATACATGACCTAGACAGCAAAAAGCAATTGCTGCGTTCTTTGTTGAAAGAATGCACAACTGTCCTGAGTGAATGTGTTTTGTGACTTCATTTGTGATGCTACATAATGTTCTGACACACCAAACGTCACGTCTTGTTTTAAAAAAAAGAAAAGAATTAGTATCTGTGAAAGCTTTGATGAAATTCCTCTACCTTGTCCCTTTTTACTCGCTGTCGTCTTTTTTTCTCTTCTTCTGATAATTCTGCTGATGATATCTCTTCATCGCTGTCACTGGACTCGCTGTCACTTTCAAAGAGGTCGTCTGCCTTCTCCCCGTAACTGCTGATGGACATGTTCTTCATCAAAGGTCCATGTGTTGGTGATGACTCCGTTCCACTGGCTTTCCGTCCTGATATAGTCGCTACACCATCTGCTTCACCAGCTGCGTCCTCAGTTTCTGTGATTGTTTTTGCTTTGCTGTCATCACTTTCAGACATAACTTTGGATTTTGAAGACTCTTTAGGACCTGACGAACTTGATTTAGTAGTGTGAGCTGTTATCAAGGCAAAGGCATAAAACATTATTAACATTTGCATGTCTAGCCTTGACTGTCCAAAAGCAAAAACACAAATCTTAGACATTTACCTTTAACAACGGTGACTTAAATATAACATGAGAATAATAACAAGAACACTTATTAAGTACTCTATGCCAGGCTAAACACACTTTACAAAAAGAGGAAATAAAATATAAACAACAAATATAAATACACAGCTTAGCTATGCCCTTTACAACATCATTCCCCCAACACCCACTCACGTGTACATTTTCTCCCTTACAGACACACCCTCACACATGCTATAAATTTACACAGCACACACACCATAATTAACAAGTGAGAAAGTGAATATATTTCTGACAAATGAAAATCTTAAGTGCTTTACAAAAATTGTGGGTGGATTTAATGTGATGCAGATTAGATAGAAATGAATTTCATTTTTCAAATATATTTTGGAACAAATTGTTAAAATGCACTCTTAATACAACAAAACATTTTAAATAATCTTTTGCTTTACTTTTATAATACCTTCTTTGTGCAAATGCTTTTTTTTGTTTTTGATTATGATTCTCCGTTTCAAATCATTAGGGCTGGGGAGTGGGACACCTGGTTTCAACTGCAAAACAGTAAAACATAATGTAAAAGAAAGGTCTATGGTTGTCTAATCTGTAAATTAGTAAATGCCAGCACTAACTGAATCCATGAAGCTTGAATGATACTTGAACATGATGACTGACTGTTTTTAACCCATGTACAAGCTGTCAGTTCACAGGAAAAATTTGTCTCCAGTTATATGCTGTAGCCAAAATAACTAAAAAAGATTTAGAGGCAGGCAACAGTCTTACTGGGTGGGAGTCCAACGGTGCATCAAGCAACATCTCGCCAAAGATTGTTCTGCAGTACTGAGCCATTTTTGCTTGCTGTCGAGGGCTGCACAAATGATATCACTTCTTGTATGAGCTCTACCAGCTTTGAACTGTATCTCACTATCAACTGCCTGAAGACAACTGCCAACTCCTCCCTCTCTACATAAAAAGAATCTAAAGCTAACTGTGAACAATCAAGAGTTACCTCAGCATCAAGCTGCAGCTGATAAAGGACTTGCTTCTTACCTGCAGTGGTTTTCAAACGAAAGAATCACAGGGAAGTCTGAAGTCTTGAAGGCACTCTCTGCTATGGCTTCTATAACATCCTGCCCGAAACAAAAGAATGCATGTTATTGTAAGCCACGGGCAATTACAGAGGGTGAAAACATCATCTAAAGTGACTCTGGCACCTCCAGACTGACATGTGATAGAAAATCAGAACATGGAAGAGACAAAGGAGGGACATAATAGTTCACATATCATTTGAATGTAATGATCCAAACCTTAAAGGGGATGTCAGTGCACATAGTGTAACCGTGTGTTATCATGGGTTCTTCATCTGTCTTGCCATCCCAGCAGTCTAGTTCAATGCATCGACAGCCACTCAGCAACACTTGGCGGTACATCTCCACTGAAGATTTTCCTGTCAACTGATGACCTATGTTTTTGGAACAGTAAGAAATATGCAACTTCATCAAACATATGATTCTAGTAAACCAACATTTATCTTTAAGAAATATGCAATCCTGAGTGTTTTAAGATGACACTGATCCTTGTTTGTGATGGATCAGACATAAAATAGAAAAAAAGTCTATGAATGACAATTTTACTTACAACCACTAAACCACCAATTTTTAACATGTATATAACATATCTTACGACAATGTTAATACTTACTAACATGGAATCCTCTTTAAAGAACTGATCTCTTAGTCAATTTTAAAAATTCATACAAATGGAAGAATAAAGTTGTAGCATAATGCTTGTAAGACATACTGCAAAACTTAAGGAGCAAACTATGCTAGTTTGCTGCAAGTCACCTGTAAGGTATGTGTTGTGAGAAGAATTGATGAAATAGTGGGCTAGAGGCTGGCTCATGTCTTCACTCAAGTCAAGTTTATCCCCTGGGATCAAGTTGTTGTCCTCTGACATTAGGAACTTTAAGAAACCTTCCAATGACAGATGTCCTGAAACATTTTCCTCTACATGTGATCTCAGTATCACACAGTCAGATTTCATTAAAAGATGACAGTAACTAAAAATTATATCCAGTTAAATATAGCTGTGCAATTTCACAAAATATCTTTTTTGGCAAAGGAAATACAAGCTAATGTTCTCCAGTGGCTGAGTGCTAATTTGTTTTCATTTTTGAAGCGTGAAACATGATAAACAGAACTTTAAAGGGACTCAACCCCTTTTATAACTCGTCTACTGTATTCACTGTTGACATTCAGACCCACCCTAATGTGTTTACCAAACAGGTTTAGCAATAATATATAAAACCAGATATAACATGAACGTATATACAACACACTTCCACATGTTACATGCAACTACTGATGTATAGCTTATTTCTGCAATGGCTTTTGAAAATCAAAATTCTTATGTTGAAGATAAAGAGGGCCATCTGTGAAAAGCCCTAAAACGAACACTAAAGCGCAGCTAAAAAGTGGTGAAATTAATCTCTAGTCTTGTCAAGGTGACGTGTATCATGTTTTTCTGAGACACAGCATCCCAAGACTGGCACTTAAAATTCTGTGAGAAAGGCACCAGTCAAAACAATAATAAACATGCACTTTAAAAAATATATATAAAGTTGTTTTTAACAATACAATCCTCTTCCTTTAATACACGATTATGGAATCCCCTTTGTACAAAAACTGATCATTGCATAAGGAAATGTCCCACATGAACATCTCCTTCCCACCATTCCCCTGTGGACCATGCCAGAAA
Organism: Marisa cornuarietis; assembly: GCA_004794655.1. NCBI lineage: Eukaryota > Metazoa > Mollusca > Gastropoda > Architaenioglossa > Ampullariidae > Marisa > Marisa cornuarietis. The sequence goes on from SMMW01000001.1 coordinate 7,129,858, forward strand.
GGCTCCTCAGCCAAAGTGAATACAGCTCATACATTTTTGCGGAGCAAGCTGCTTTAATGTGATTTGCTTGTATTGGTCCCATGATGCATGTGGGTACTCACTGGTAATTCCAGGCAAGTAACACTAGTGGAAAGTGAGTGTACAAAGAGGAGATCACTGTTGCTGTAAATGTAGTGTGTATCAATGGAAAAAAAGCCTGATCAACAACCCCACCATTGCAGTGCAAAATGTTGCCATTTTCCTCCAGTTTTTTTCTCTCTCTCTTTTTTTTAATAGAAAATTAACTTTCTTTTGTTCTTGCCATGAGGTCATTTTTACATCTTGTAACACTCTTCTGTCCCTTTTAAGATCTAATTTATTTTGTAGCACAACTACAATTCAAACTGAGGGCAAGAGTCCAATTTCAGCATTTCAGTGATGCTTTTGCTTTGATTGTGTACTCACTGCACTCAGAACAGGAACAATAATGTTAACGACAATAACACCACCAAACTCTGCCAAGAGGTGTCAGGAGGGAGATAAGAGTCCTCTATCTGGCATGGTCCATAGCAACAATGCTTTATGTCACCATTCATTCATCATGCAAGTGTCTCACAGGGACCATATGGATCAGATGTTCAGATACGTCTGTGGTAGCTACAGAGCAGAAGAAAAGCTAGAATCTCTAGGTGCAAACAGGCCTAAACAAGTTGTTTAACTAAGGTCAGCTGATATCCTTTCACTATGCATCTAATTCAGTGTCTAAGCCAAAGGTCAAAATATCATGAGGTAAGAGACCCCAACAAATCTGAAATAATGCACAAATATTATGGGACTTGCTGTCATGTTAACAGAGTATACAGGGTTGAGTACAGCCAGCAGAATACTAGCTGAAACACACTAATTCACTGGCTGTGATATCTAGCTACAGCATACTCACACACACATAGGTGAGTGGGTCCAAAACTTGAAAAAAAGTCACAGTTGTGCTGATACTGGCTAGTGGTTACAATGTAAAGTAAATGCATTCACATGAAATCTAACAACAAAATGGCACTACAGATCTATGATGGTTGCACATGCATAAATTAAGTGCTTTACAGCAGAAAATAAATGATGTTACAAAAGCCAGAAAAAAAAATCCCAATGACCTTCTTGATAAAGAATGGACTTAATTACTACAGAATTTAAGATGACAACTGAAAATGAGTTCTGTACAAATAGTAGCATTTATTTTTAAAGCTTTTTTTAGTTATATCTAAGCTGTTTCACTCTGTTGATAATGTTACAATGATATATTCCTAATCTGATCATTCTTGGTATTCAGTAACCACTCAAAACAAAGCTTCCTATCTCTGTCCACTCACAAGAGATCCAGGTATTTAACTCACTAGATCTACCAGTCCACAATGGCACTCTCAGTCTGTGCTACAAAACTATAATGACTTTGCAAATGATTTACAGAAAAAAACTATTTTCTATTCTGACCAAAACCCACTAGTCTTATAAATTTTTTTTAATGGAAGTCAATGATCAATACTGCGTATGATGATGATTATGCCTTGTATAGCCCAAACAACAGCTTGACTTGCAAAAGCTTGGCGCAATTGTCTGAAAATAAAAACTATAAGGACTAACTACAGAAAGAAAGTAGAACAAAAGATTTTAATGCACTTCATCTAGTTTCCCCTTTCCCAACTACTTTTACATAACTAAGATATAAAATCACACTGGACACATGAATCTGGTGATTTCAGCATAACAGATCAATCCTGCACATACAATTTAAGTAAATAAGTGATTGCCATCAACTGTTTTGTTGTTCATTTAACTCTACAACCACCATCTCATGCCCCATGTAAAATGAGTCTTGAAGGTAGGGGCAGTGGACCAGAGTGGTGTATCCTGTCTCAGGTTTGACATGTAAAGCCCTTAGAAGTATAACAAATGGTTAACAAAAACACAAAAAGTCTGGATACTTCAGTGTCTCTTCATATTTTAACTTCCGTTCTTGTAAAGCGTTCTTGAAAAGAAATAACCATCTTTGTTCCACTTTTTCATTAAAGATAAAAAGTAAAAATATTAAGGCACAATAACCCCTTAAAGATCTCAAATTCCAGCGTGAATACTTCATCTGATTTGCTTTAAGTGCCAAAGCACAAATGGCAGATATACGATGTGAGAAACATTCTTTTGTACCAATAACACAGAAATGGGAGGTTTATCTAAGTATCTTTATCTCTAAGCATGTTTTTGCTACTGAAATATACTGAACAGAAGGAAAAAAAAGTAACAAACATAAAAATCAATCTGTGCATGTCAAGCCTTTTCCACCATGAGCATTATTTGTTCCCAGTATACAAGTGATCAAATAATAGTGTAGTACAGACATGCCATGGAAAAAAAAGAGTTCTCACTAAATAACTCAAATCTGGTACAAAGCATAAACAGCATGCTTTTTGGGTCATCCCTACTGTCTTACCTTTGTCTGAAATAGAGAACAGAAACCAAAGTGTTTGCATTAGAAGATTAAGAGAACAAACAGTAAGGTGTTGATAATTTCATGACAGAAATGAAAATACTCTTCTGCTTGCAATGATGATGGAAAGCAACAAAGTTAAATTTATTTTCAAATGGAAGACTGAGTCTAGTATGTTCAACTAATGAGGATCACAAAAGATCTATATAATAAAAAGTTATTTGATCTACATATATAAGTATATTATCTTTATAATGACAAGCAATTATTTGCTGACAACTTTAAGATGATGATACAAGCAATCTCCAATCATCTGATGCCCCCCAAAAATTCATCAGACCATGAGTAAGCAAAACCTGTCTTATAACAAAGGCATGTCTTATGACAGAAGTCATCAGATTATAAGTAACCAAGTTTGTCAAGCGACAAACACTTCATTTACTTGATGTACTCCTGACCATTTTAAGCACAAAATTTCACAAAACCAAAACCGAAACGAGACATGAGTTTTCAAAGTGAAGTACCTCTGTGTGCCATGCCTGACTTGCTTTCATAATTGCTGACAATCTCCTGAGCTCGAGCTTTGGTTGGAAAAGGGTAAAGAATTTCATTCAGTCGTGGATCTCGTTGTGAGTCCTTTAGAAAATCCGTGAACTGCTCCACTGTGAGGTATGGTTTCTTCTTTGCTCCTCTGCAATAAAGAAATATTACTGATTGCTGTAAACATACTAAAACTCTTAATGTTGCATGCACACAAGAAAACGATTTTAAAAAGCACTACCTCTAGTCCTTTCATGACTATCAAAAAATGTCCCCCTTTATTTAGCTGCCATAGACAAAATTATTACATTTCTCAACTGACTGCAATAAGCTATTAAAAAGAGTCTCAAAGTTACAAGGAGTCAATGCCTGGTACACTACCATAATGCTTCACAAGAGATAACTGAAATGAAATTATTATGTTACTACTTCCAACAGAATGAGGAGTAAGGTACATTACATGTCAGCAAAGATTTTCTCCACCTCATCTCTGGCAATCAGCTTGTGATAGAAATTGAAGAACTTTTCAAAGGTCATTTGGTTTGGATCTATTGAATCACCTGCCTGAAACAGCCCCGCATTGCAACAACACACTGGTCAGTTGTTGGTCCTAATACTATGTGAGTTCAATACAATTTTTTTTGTTATTCTTACAATCATATTAGAACATAAAGCAAGGTCTGGCTTCTTTTTTCCTTCTATCCCACAGGTAGGTACATGTGTAAGAAAGAGAGAGACAGAGACGCATAAAGACACAAAATGACTGGCCAGCTGCTTGTTAAATTTGTCTGAACTGTCACCAGACCTAGATACAATACTTGTCATGCTAGTAATTAGTGTGACATGGTTTAGCATAATAAATCAGTAATTCTGAGTAAAGATAAAAAGCTGACCCAAAAAAATTGAAAGGTTGAGTTGATCATTTCTGTCTTCGCAAAAGGTTTGTGTCTACTTATCTAGCCTATTGTAACTAAGTTATTTTAGTAATGATAGCTAGAGTAGATGTTTTGATTGAGAAGCAACATGCAGCAGATTTCTGAAAGAACTACATTTATCTAAGCACTACTACAGTGAAATGTAATTTAACTTCAAATTCCATAAATCCTGGCAAGGTTTCAAGAAAAATAAACTCAGTAGAAAATTATCTTCCTTGAGCAATGCAGCATTTTGTTGATACATTGTGGTCTATCTGGAAAGGGAGGTAAGGCATATTTTCAAGGGCTGTGGAACAATGCATAACCAGTCTCCTTCTTCTTACTTGGTACTATGCATGGCACAGCAGTAAAATTCTCTTAACTACTAAATTCAGAAAGTCTTCCTAACGACAACAAATGACAATAAACCGAGACTTCATTCAGCTGATTAAGTTTCACGAATAACATGCAGGAAAACAATTTTAGTGTGCAATCCAATGACTGAAGATAAAAGTGGAGAGGTGGATTGAATTATGACTCGTGGAGCAGAAAATTAACGCTTTTTCCTCCATATTGATTTGGCACTGTTTTCAACATCAAATGTGAATATCTCATTATCTTGTACAAAGTCTATGTGGACAAAAAAAAAATTAAGCTTATGAGACCTGGGCCGGATGGTGGCACGATGGCTAATGTGCCTATCACCACAGCAGCAAGAATCAGAGTTCATATCTCAGCTCCGATATACCCCCCTCCACCCCCCTCTCTATGGATGTGACACTTGTTAGCAAGACTAACCATTAGTGGTTTTTCTAAGTGCTCTTTTTTCCTCCTCTGTGTGTGTGTGCAAGATGCATTTGATGTCTACCCTAAAAAGGTACATGCTTGTGCCCCTGTATGTATGTAAAATGTGCTGAGTCTGGCACAAACGCACAAATTAAAAGCACACTGATCCCATGAAAATAGTTCAAGGCGATGGAGAGAGTGTTTAAAAGTCATTGTAAGGAGTGAGTCTTAAGCAGCATGTGTGAAACTGGTTTAAAAGGCAGCAAGGCAAAGTGGAAAAAGGGAGGGTGTTCCAGAGGGGACAGTGCAGGCAAAGACTCGCTGGTCAGCAGAGCATAGAATGGTGAATGTGGAATAATGTGGAACTGGAGTATATCAGCCACCGAACCAAGTGGGTGGGATGGAATCTGGTCGGTGAGGCAGGGAAAAAAGTAATGAGAAGCACCATGACATTTATAGCAAAGACAGTCCTCTTTGTAAGAAATTTGGTCGGTGACGGAAGCAGTCACTATCGGTGACCGTGAAGCAAAGGAAGCAGGAGTTGATATGATCTGTGTATTTTTAAAAATACCAACAGGATTATTTTAAAGACCTTATCTACATCAAAATAAAGCATTGGATAAAATTTTCATAAAAGCAAATGCAAAATGAACCCTTTAAACACCATCTCTCTTAGACAGGAGCTACCTCATTCTGATCCTAAGCCATTTTCATGGAATGTATCACTTTGCATGATATATAGCTGCCCCTTCAAAAAATAAGTGGCGCAAAAGCCATCAGTGTGTGTCTGAGATGGAACCACAGGTTGACCAGAGATACCAGTGTCGAAGTTCAAGAAGATCTACCATGCTGTGACTGTAGAGATTGCAGCACCATGCAGCGACAGGCTTGCATCATAGAAGAGCGACACAAGACCGCCACCCCAGGCACAGCCACATCCTTCTAGCAAGGCAAATTCTTTGGTTGGGGCAAACTTGACACGAGTCCCTGTAACCTCGTCATAACTTCAAGTCTATAAGGGACTTACAGAAGAGAAAGCAATGAGAGTCGTATGTAAGACCGTTTAAGCTTTTTATTGCATCCCAGTCCTCGTGATGGACTTTACACAAAATTAGTCTTACAAAAGTAGATGCCCACAAAAGAGAGGGAAGATAATCTGAGATGAAAGACCAAACTGCCCTGGGGCTTGACTCATTATTCTTGAACAGTTAACAAGTTATTAAGATTGTGCCCAGTGTTGGCATTGATATGTGTCGATGTATGTGTTACTATGCCACAGTGGCTCTAAAAATTTACAGGTATAATTTGTCTACTTTAAATACATATTCATGTGTTGTGCCAGATGGAAAAGTTCTGACTAAATCCATTCTTTGTGTTTTGTATTGTGAAAGGCCATGCATGTCAGACCATGTGGTTGTGACAGTCATGCAACTGTGTCACCCCCCACACGTTCTTGACCATTATAGTTACAAAAATAGCACTGTTTTTAACACCCAGTCAAATTCTACTGCCCGTCATATTGGTTTTCCGACACTCCAGCAAGCTAGAAAGCCAATAACTCAACCATTCTGATCAAAACCTGGGTTCCAACAGCCAGTGGAAATGTCTCTAAAAGGTCACTTCAATAAATCATTTCAGAATGAAAATGATTACCATGATCATATTTTTTTAATTCTTGCAACCTAAAATTTCAGTCACTCCTACAGGCTCAACCACAAAAGATCATTTTAAATGAATGTGATCAATGAAAATTGAAACAACATTAAAGAAATTTGTATGTTATATTTTTCAAAAAAACTGTGGTGAATCTCAAAAACAACAGAAACAAACAAGGCCACCAACCTTCAGCACAATGGTGGCAAGCCTGGGTGTTGCAATAGTAATGAAATGGTAAATGTCATGCATTAAGATGATGGGAATATTGTTACCAGAATATTTCATAAATACTTTACTACTTATTGATCAGCTCTTAGAAGATTGTGCCAGTCATTTGCAGCCCTTTGATAGATAAAAAAGCCTATTAACACTGCAGTCAGACAAATTTTTTAAAGAAATTAAAAATGGAAAGCTGCGAATAACAAAGCAATCTCAAGAGCATGTTTGTCAAATCTTCAGATCAGAGACTAAGACTTTCTTAGGGAATTTCACGTCAAGAGTAAAATTCAGCTTCATATATTTTAGCATATTTAGCTAGTAAGCTCTCACAAGAAAAGGACACTCTCGTCATAGCAGACTGTGCTGACATACTTTTCAAAAATACATTTATCCAATGCCCTCCAATTCATCTTCTTTTCCAGAACTGCTCAACTTCTTTCATCTATCCATGTCTATCATAGAATATAAGACATCAATGTTAGGCTGAGAGATGTTTGGTGTTCAAATGACCTGCTCTTTCTCGCCCGAGACAGGTATAGTTTCCACATCTATAAGTGTGCTCCTACCAACAAAAGGTATCAGTAAAGGGAAAATAATGATGATGACAATGATGAATGCACTGTATTTTTATGTATTATACCATCAAGGAGTGTGAATATCTAGCACATCAATGACTTTTTCCCAGGCACCAGCTCTATTGGCATTTGGAAAATGTTGCTTATCATCTCCTAGAAGCCAATTCACCAGATGCACAATTCCCAGTGTACCTTGTTCTGGCATGTAATGTGCAACACACACGCGCGTTCTCACACTCACATACAGAGAAAGAGAAGGGAGAAAGAGAATGTTTACATTCAGCAGCACAGCCTTATTACTCCTGCAAGAAGATGACAGGCTAGATTGAGTTTCAATGGTTGGCCTTGTTTCTTCACTAGTTAGCAATCTTTCACTGCATTCCACCTCGTTCCTTTAAGTATGAGTACCTGAGGCTTCAAACTAATTCCATGAGACTGTAGCTCATGTATCTTATTCTCTGTCTCTACTGTTGCCACCAGTTAACCTTTCATATTAAAGATCAATGCATTGTTGTTTGTAATCCATGCCTCATGCTGCTTTGTTCAAAAACCATATCTTAGACTGAAACGTGTGGCCTAAAACTCCAGATGCTTCTTGAACAAAGGGCACATTTGAATGTCTCTATCTTCTGCTGGTGGTGAATCATAGGAGGGAGTTCCAGCAAGTGGACGCTGAATGGACAACATTCACTCACCAGAAGTTTTGCCTTCATTCTGGGAATTGAAAAGAGGCAAGTACCACCACAACCCTGGAGATGCCTATAGGGAGTATAATGAGTGGTATAACGAGTGTAGAGAGTACAGAGAGTGTAGGGATTACAGTGAGTGTAAGGGGTAAAGTGAGTCAGGATGTTCTGCAGATTCCAGTCTGTCCGATGTATCCTGCCATTGAACTGAAAGCTACATTGTGCAAGCTGGGCTTATGATCAGAACAATCATGTTTTGTCCTGGCCATGCAGTTAATGATCGTGCTAAGATTTTGGCTTTTTGTTGGGGTGTGGTTTCTAAAAGCTTTGATATTGCTAATGTGATACAGATAATTTGTGCCATTTTGATGCAACTTTCAGATCATAAATCCAACACAAATCCAACACTGCCATTTACAACTACCAGAAAGGGTTGGCATAACAATGACAGCCATCATGAAAAGTTGTATGACAAGCAAAATGAGATTAAACATAATGTGACAACAATGAAAATCAAACTATAGCTAGTTTGTGGGATCAGACGGGCCACACAACATTTAGCACTGTTTCGAGTTCTGTGACTGGAAACAGAGGACTTGTGTACAAGTCACTCAAGGAAGTGTGTTGGCAATAGTGTGATGCATCCAACTGCTTGCCATGACTCAATTTTGATGATGATGATGATGATGATGATGATGTCTATTTGTAATGCGCAGGTAGCCATTCAGAAGAATGCTCATTGCGCAGCAAAAACAACAACAAAATAAATAAATAAATAACAATTTTAAGGCTCTACAAGATTAATAATTAGTTGCACCAAGCTGTGAAAGAAAAAGAATGCATCCATGTGAAGATTTAATAATCTTCTCTCCCTTGTCATAAAGCAAGTGTTCTAATCTCTGATTTTCTCTGGTTAATAAACAGTACTGCTCTTCTGCATGGCTGACAGATGTCTTTTACATGTGGAAAGTTCTAGCTCCATGGAATGTGCATTACTGAAACTAACATAGATAATAATGGTAGCGTGCTTTGTCCCTAAAATAGGGATTCTGCAGTCACACATTCAAATATACTTCACAGGCAAACTGCAAATTTCCAAATATTAGGCAAATACTTGCATGCATGCATGCCTGTGGATATACGTAGAGCAAGAGCATTGGAGAGAAAAATCGTTTACAGATAATTTATGAGGGGAAAAAGCTTAGGAAGACAACAGACTGAAATTATGAGAAAACCACCAATACAACAGTCGATGCACTTGAATGATATCATTATCTTTTACTAACCTTTCCCCCTGCAAGTCCTGCAGCCTCCAAAGCTTTTTCCACTTTCCGTCTGTCCTCTCTATTGTTGGCTACCTGTTTGATAATACTGTCAAAACACAGTGACATATTATGATGTACTCTTCGCAAGGAAAAAGGAGGAAAAGGTATGACAGTTTCTTCATGACCACTACATGAAAAACAGAATGGGATATGAATAAAACTAAAAGATGTGAGGTATGTTCAAGACATGAGTACAAAGCACCAAATGGTGGCCCTGCTGGGTTTTGTTCACATACCTAAATTTGATTTGAAAAGCTGGAAGCATGACATGAGATGTATGGGGATGAGTTTCAGGCCATAATCTGACAAACATGCACTTAGATGTGTCAACTTTTATTTTGACTACAGTCAAGCAATGCTGCTCACTTTTTCACGGGAATTTTGCCATCGGTGCCCAGCATAAGCATGGTGCGGGTGTACCACTTGTGCAAGAAGGACAGTGAGCAGGTGTTCATGCTCAGCAGGTTGACGGAGTACTTGAGCAGCTCTGTTGTCCAAAGCTGTAAGAATAATTTAACTAAAATGTCATTTTAATTTGCTGCACTTTCATTACAAATCAACTCAGTGCCTATCAATTTCAAGATTTATCTCTTTTGTATTAACATTGAAATTTCTTGCCCCACCTAATTTCCTTTACACACAAAACCATCACACACAATGTACCAGAACAACAGAAAAATCTGACTGCTTTATACCTTTAATGATGCAGTGCAGTTATTATATAATCAATCATATTGCTTTGTTGCTATACCATATTTAGAGCAAGGAGTGTGGCAAGTACCTGGGCAGTAGCTCTGGTAGAGCAGACAAAGCTGACAGCCTCTACAGTGACCATGTCATTGCCATGGTATATGGTGACTGTCTTGTCCTCCAGTGCCATGTCCTGCCGGCCGATCATCAGCGAATCTTTAAGTTTAGAATCCTGAAACACCACCAAAGTGATGATGTTACAACATACCATCAAGTGTCTCTTGCTCTAAAAGTTTTTCATAGCAATGAAAGACTGAGGAGGTAATCCTCAAACCACACTAAATGTCAGCACACCTGCACTAAAAGTGACAATGCCAGACTACCCCACAGTAAATAAAATCTGAGTCGGTAGAAACCACTTGATTATGAAGAAACAGTACAAGATGTGTTTTAGAAACAAAACAGCACAAGACATGGTTTATGAACAGAACATACTTGGTTTACAAACAAAACAGCACAAGGTGTGGTTTACAAACAAACAAGTATAAGATGTGGTTTTCAAACAAAACTGCATAATGCAATGTTTACAAACAAGACAGAATAAGGTGTAGTTTATAGTAAATATACTGAAGTAAATAGTTAAAGATGTGGTTTATAAAGAAACATCATCATACTTTCTGCCAGCTGAGGTAAAAGGACAATGTTACTTGCTGTTTTTGACATTGCTATGTACACAAGCCTCATCCTCTTTGATTGGACATGTTTAAAATTTCGACAAAATGGGGTTTCATAATGTGATAAAAAAAAATACAGTCCGGAGATCGGGATTTCCGTGTGCCAGAAGTATCTTTCTCAAATTCTGCTTGGCGTCGGCTTTCCTTTAGTATTCATCCCCCTCCTACCGCAACCCTACCCCCAGCCCCTGTGACACTTTCTAGGGGTCTTTTTCGCCGTCTTTTGATCCATCCCTGACCTCAGTAGCTCAGGACTAGTGAAATAGAATTTGGAAAATCTGACTTAAGAAAACTCAAGTTCTTTATTGCTATCTTGTTGGTCTTTTTCACAGTAGCTATTATTATTCACATCGGAATGCACTACAGCTAAAACGAGTTTCATTGAAAACATAATCCTCTTTCGCTACCAAGAAGGCCTCCTTTTCTTCTGGCCAGCTTCCATCACCGGATGTTGCCAACTGTTGAGGCCAGACGCTCTGTTCACAGCACCCTGTGCGCGGAATGGCGCGTCCTTGTCTTGCACACGCATTACGTCACAGGCACCAAAGGGCCGGATCAGGTCAGCTTGTAGCCATCCTGAGTGTCCGCACCAATCTCGGGAAATCGCCTTTCTCACTCCTTGTGTTTGGATGTGTGGAGTGGGTGGTATGTGTGTGTGCGTGTGAGAACGAAAGTGTTGAGAGGCTGATTGGTGATGAGAGAGGGTGTGAGAGATTGTGTGTGTGGCGGGTGTGGGCCGTAAATGAAAAAAACAAACAAACAAAAAAACCAAATTCCCATCACACATACATACTCCTTCACTATCCCCCTCCCCACACACAAAAACAAATGTGGTTGAGCATATGTTTGTATTAACCGCACATATCAAACCATATCTTTTGCTTGAGCATTTACATGCATTAACCGGCTGCTTATTTCTTAATCTGGTAGTAATGTGCTTCAACCTGCTGGTCACTTCGCAGTTTAAGGAGGGTTGGTGAAGGGGGAGTAAACCTAAAATACCCGAAGAAACATACCCTCCCCACCTTGACGGTCAGCCGCGTAACCAGAGTGCCAGACGACTTTATACACCCAGTCTCTGGTAAGCCGGTGCACACTACTGTGCCCAGCTACTCGGAAGGATGACTGAAGCGACCATCAGTCAACTGTTTCTGGCACTGGACCGCCCAAGGTCCGACAGACACAACACCTGAACACCACGGCTTGGCAAGACCGACCTTTTTTAATTCTTTTTTTTTCTCTCTCTCTCTCTCTTTGCACTGACTTAGGCGACTGACTGGTTCCACGCCTAACCATCACCTCGATCGTTCTGTTTGATTTATCATCCGATTCAAAAATAAAAGCCAACATAACACGTTAAAGTACACATACAAAGCTCTCCCGAATATATATATAAACAAAGCGTGTATGCCAAAGAAACAACAAAACATCCTTCTCAACAACAACAATCATCCCGCAACATTCAGTACAAATCGCTTTACCCACTACACTATAGCAGCTTCAATAAAAGCAATCACTAGTTAAGCTGTTTGAAGCATTAATTGTCATTTCCATTGCATCCCATAAAAGGACACATTGAAAGACAGTGTGCGCATGTGTCGTAGAAGTCTGTGCAAAAAACGTCGCACGACTGGAATTCTTCCCACCCGCGGCGTCCATTGTAGCGGCGATAAAGCTGTCGTGTTGCCGGATTGTCTGCCTGCAGCCAGTCGCAGTTTACCTGTTCGTTACATTACCATGTACCCCCCTGTTCTACCACACGGGATATTTTAGCAGGACATTGTACACTCTACCGTCCCCACTACTATGTAGGGTTGTTATGAAAGAGAGTAGCAGTGCGTGAACATTCATTCACTCTTGCTGAAATAGCCGCGGTGGGAACAAAACCCCGCCACATGGAAACCCGAGGACAGTCTAGTGACTCTAGTCAACCAGCCAGCTGTGGGAACCCGAGATGATCTGAAAGCACTACACTCCCCACCCCCCAGTACCTTCTGCCATGATTAGCGGCCGTGAGGTCGGGTGGCGGGGAAGGAGGGGTCGGGGCATTCAGGCAGTCGTGTTCTCGAAGGATTTGTTGCTTGAAAACGCACGGGGCTTGAGAAGAGTGACGTCTGATGAGTTTAAAAAAACAACAAAAAACAAGTGGCATGCGCGAAAGAATCGATACATTCTTCGAACCGATTTTGGGTTTGGCCAGGTTGCTTGTTCGCACGTCATCGCCTGGGTTCTCTGCTGGATTGGGCCCTTCACTATAGTGTGTATACATCCAACTTCTTACACGGACACGCACGGCGTCCAGGTTTGATGTAAGCTTTGTCCTGTTGGATTTTGAATGCGCAGTTATTTAGGAATGATCGATTTAAACCTCGAGCGGTATTTTTGTGCGAGAGAGTGAGCAGCCCAGAAACTTTTAAATGTTCCAACTTGCGAGACAATATTTTTTTATCTTTCGAAGTGCGTTTGAAACAAAAATCAAAGTCAGGGTGAATTAAGTGTACTTGGCACATCAACTTCTCCAAACACTAGATCTACTCCACGCAACTGCAAAATACCGTAAAACACCATCACAAATAAAGACGAATGTGCAGAGGGCTCCTTGGGAGACTGATTATTTTCACTGCTTCCACGACCTCCCCACGGGTTTACTTTACACTGGCACCGTAGCAACAGCATGTCAGTCATCGCACATTCCCACGTCCCCCATGCTCCCACGCCCTCCACTTGTTCCCAAAGACACCGACCCCCCCCCCTTTTGTGATTCCTCCACCCACATCCCCTTCACAACCACTTTTTTCTTCTGCCTGGTGCACAGGCACGCCAACACGTGCAGCGTGAAGCTGGTGTGACCTTGTCCAACGGGTGAGTCGTGTACTTGCACAGCATGACTACCCCCAGGTGGCAAGACACTTGCCGGATGTCGAGGTCTGCGTGCCAGCGTTTCCTAGTGCGTAGAAACGTGCCTACATCACGTATAGAAAATGTGCAATTTGGCATCGGTCTGGATGTGAAAGAGTTTAAGTCGGATGCCTCACATCTTAATATATAAAACAGTGTGGCGATGCTTGTGGCGGACGGCTGCTGAAACGCAGGCAAATCTACACCGTTTGGCCGGTCCTCACCAAGATTTACCTGCAATAGTCCTTTTCGCCTGCGGTTCGGTCGTAGGATCTATCAGTCTATCTGGTTGATGTGCGCTGCTCCGGAGCATGTTTATTTGTGGTATTTGCTTTCTCATTTTAAAATGTTACCGGAACTCTAAATGAAACCCGATGTTGGGTCGGGGGTGTTGGAGGGGAAATTAAACACAAGTTCAAAACTCATAGTTACAGTGATTCCCTAACTTCATTAAATATACGAAATTGCAATATAGTACCAAATGAAATATTTAAAAAGTTAAAATCAGTAATCATGTACACATTTCTCCCTAATCTGTAATACTTTGTAAAGAAAATTTTATATTAGTTTAATAGAATTAACTGGAAATAAAGCGGATAAACGAAACTGAGAAGGATCCTTATAAATTTTTCCGGAATGTAAACTTTCGTAGATCTTTATTTCTTGGGCACATGAAAACATTTTAAGCTTTTCTTGGCAATCAACTGGGAGACAAATATACATTTTTCAACCAATATTGCAACACACCTTCCATAAGAATTAACAATGAGTATCGACCACGTTACCTGTAAAATCATTTCACTTGAATTCTAGCTGTCACGTCAAAAAAAAAAAAGGAAAAAAACTCTTCATAGAAGCAAGTGGACTGAGAAAGATTAAAAGGCAAGAAAGAAAGAGAAAAAAAGTTCGAGGGAGAAACTAAGGTAGCCGCGAGCGAATCGCGTGGAGGCAATTTTTTTTCTCTCCCTACCCCTCCACCAAGTCCCTCCCCCCCCCCACACCATTCACGAAACGCCTCCGACTCCGACTGCCTTTGATCTCCGCGCGACTTGCCTGGAGCGAGGTGATCCGGGCAAGTTTTGTAGTTAATCAGGCCTGGGAAACTGATCGCAATCAAACATCAGCGACACAGTTTTACATGCATAAAGATGTAACACTAATTATTAAAGCAGTTTCTTGACACCAGGGGGTCAAGATCACGAAATATTCAGGAATGTTGCTAATTTTTATTCACGACGCCCACTCCTCGACCCGGATTGTTACCAGGCACGGACTGAGTAAATCTACTAGCCGCAGGTAGCGGTTGAAACCCCGTATTCATGAGCTGGCGAAGTTAACTAACCAACTGATATTCGTGAACAAATGGAAAAACACGAAGGCGTTCTTATGTTCTGCATAAGCTAGTTGTACCGCACGTTTCTATTTTAAACACTTTTAGGCAATGCATTTCTTTAGACAGTTTTATAGAAGCACAGTGCACATCCCAATTATATAACAAACTATAATTGTCTTAAATAAGATAAAACTGCCTAGTCCAGACTTTCACTCCCATTTTTTTGTTCGCCCTTGTATAACATATTTAAATGGCATAGAAGTGATTTTTAAAAGTTTCTAAATTTGCTTCTTTAGAGCAGTTGTAAGTTTCAAAAAAGTGTCACTAGCCCCAGGAGAAAAAAAAAACTTTAGGCAAACATACTGACTGAGATGTTTTGTTTCATTCATAAGGAAGTCTGCTAGTCTCAGATTATGAAATCACAAAAACCGGCGTATTTAACAATTATGTACTAGCATGCCTGCCCGGTTTATTTATGAGATTTTGAAAAATTCTGTGTGGGCCACTGTTTGATTAGACCAAACAAGATCTCCGCAAAGCTGCACATGGCGCCATATAATGTCATTGCCAATCTCTGTTCCTAGCAAAGATGGTGAAACAGCTGTCTGTTAATAAAAAGTTCCACTGAAAATACTGAATATCGAAAGCGCAGGCGCAAGTGAAGTGCACGCGCCACTCAAAAAATGCGGGTACTTCGTTTAGTACAGTGTCCTACAGCAACATCCTATTCCTACAGAGACTTTCCTTCAGTGTCTCCTATCAGCAGTTAGTAGCTTTTCTTAGTGCCGTGCGCAGACCGGAAAAAGGGGGCCATGAGTATGTGTGGAGCTTAGCTGACAGTGGTTCACTGTGAGTGTCGTCTACGATATACAGATTTCACCCCCAATCATATGGATAAAGAGAGATTTGAGTCAAAGAGACGCTCTTAGTCTAACAACATCGCTTTCACAGTTGTCTGCTTCTGTCGAAGTAGTAATTTTAGAAGCGGGTGGCAGAAACAAAGGAAAACGATAAACTCGAAGTGCGACTGTCCAATGCTTGAATGAGTCCGGCACGGTCTCCCTGTGGATGGCTCTTCCACCTTCGTACTGCGGAACGAACATCTGTCGGCTGCTACTATCGTCAACAACTTTCTTCCCGAGTAACGAGAACTGGACAGGAGGGGTGGTGCGGTTTGAGAGAATAAAGCCATTTACACTCATTTAAACTGCAGATGTACAGTAACTTATACACAAACAGCAGATAATTAATTAGCACACCCATAACCTAATTTAATAATTGTAAGGGCTTTTAATAAATAACCTGTATAAAGCAACAATAATGTGTTGACTCATTTTGTGTTTACACAATATATTTTAGGTGAAATCATACACGGACAGAATTCTCTTAATGCTAGGAACATGTTTTTCGTGTGTGTGAGAGAGAGAGAGAGAGAAATGAGAGTGAATCGTAAAAAAGTGTAAAAAATTTCTTATTTGTTACTTTATATTGTGGATATTTAGTAACATACATTTTGCAATAATGCTCATTTTCACACTTACAAGACTGTCCGCCAACTATTATTTCAAAATCAAAGTCCAATGCTGCAACATGTTTTTATCACTCCACTTTTCTTCAAGCCTGGCAAAGATATTTGAACTTACACTGTAAGCGGTTATTTTGCTCGTCGTGGTGATGCTTGTATGTTTTCACTGACTTTCACGATGTAGTCCAAGGATCTAGTTGATTTATCCCAAATCGAAATGTCTACCATACTGTCGAATTTCTTTCTGCACGAAGTTCTCTCTTTGTGTCGCATGCAACTACAATTTTCATCTTATGAGTTTTGCAGGCAATACTTACTTTTCTCCTGCTTTTATTTTGCATTGACCCTTTTTGTGTGGTCATTTACCATATTTTGGTAATAGGTGTGTGGCGTTATATGGGTATATCATTTCTGCTGCGAAACCACAGAATCTGAATTAAGTTTAATTTATTTACTATTTTCTGGGGACTGTATAATCTTTTACGGAATAATTCAATTATCCAAGGCTGAATCATCCAAAATACATTTTTTGTTTCTGGCACTGTTCACACTACACACAAAGTTGTGTACTTTGATAATAATTGTATGTTGAGAGAGGAAGCAAGTTAGAATGCCAGCATAACCTTTCCCCCGAACCAGGATAAAATACAGTTAGTACTTCAGCTGCGTCAGTTAAATTATTTTCTCCATTACACTTTTCATCTTAGTGGAAATGATAGGTTTTACAAGCGTCAAACTGACTACAGCCCATCGAGTGCTGTCATCAAAACATGCACTGAGGACAGCAAGCCTCGGTTGCTCAGTCGCCATCACTGAAAGGACACTTTGGTGCTACTGTTACAATCATTATGATTCCTTTTGTTGGGTTTTCATGATTAGACACTGACGTGTGGGTTTACCCCGCCCCTCTTTACCTTAAATTTACTGTGGGTGAACACATAAACAAAAGCACATTTGATGCAACTGTTGCAGACTGAGTGTCCAAACAGTACATGTGACAGACAGCATGAGTTGCTTAAGCCCCAACACACACAAGTCCTCTGATCAACACAGGTCAAACAGAACTAAAGCCTGCGGAACCGCATCGACTGTGAAGTCTTCCCTAAAAAGGAACCAAAGAGGTCGAGGCGGAAGGAGCACCACATTCCAAACACACGTGGGAGGCACGTTAGGATACACACCAAGTCCAGTGCAATGACACCAGACGAGACAAAAAAAAAGATAAAAAGGTAGCCGGTTAAGCGAAAGGACATCACTCTTTACACTTCTCCATTCTAGATTGTTAACGGTGAAATGAAAATAAAAGAAAAAAAAAACTGGCAGCTTAGAAAAAATGAAAAGAAGAGATCCTTGCATAAAAATATTACAAATCCAATCAAACTTGTAGCTGAGGAAAACATGAAGAGTGCAGCAAAAGAAATTCACCAGGACAAAAAAAAAGGTGGCGAGATAATTCTGTTTTGATGGGGAAAGATAAATACAAGGCAAATGGTCACGTATCAGCTATTAAAGATAACTGCACTTAAATCTGTGATTGACTATCACCTTATGTCCAGCCATAGATATCCACATGCAAAGAAAGGAAAAACACTGCAGAATTTCAGAGTTTGTAATGTCAGTGTGTAAAGTTGGTCTAGCCAAAAAAGCAGTATTAAAAATGACAAACTCAGTGCTGTTACTCATAAGAACACAAGCACTATCCGGAAAATGCATACAGACACATGGGTTGAATAGCATCATAGAAACAAAAACCAGTAGGACTGCCAAGTGGTGCCCTTTTGAAAAGCCCACCCACCCTCCTCTTGCGATCAAACAAAATTACACTTTTTTTGTTTATAAGGCAACATGTTTAGTGCTCAAGTTGCAAAAATCTGTGATGTAAGCTACATGTAATATGTGCTTTGAATTATTAATAATTTCATGGCATACTTACAGTTTGTGCAAAATATTACTGGAAGTTGTTCTCCCCTCTCCCCTTCAAACTCAGGTGAATGCACTATAATGCACGCTGTACAGTGTGGACAAAATATTACCTGAATAGTTACCTTTCTCCCCTGAACCCAAAGCACAATAATGCATGCAAGTAAGCAGAGACAGAGGTAACTGGAATAAGATTGCTATAAATCTAAACATTACAGCATTATTGCTAAATTCCTATAAGAAACTATGTATAATATGATGTTCTCTTTCAAGTACCGCCATGTTACACAGGTCATCTTTAGAAAAACTTAAATATATCTAATTGTAGTTTTTCCCCATTACGGTACTAGTTGCGAATGGCTGCACAATGATTGCCTACGTATGTACCTCCCCAACAAGGTTTATGGACAGACAGTTTGTGCTCTATTACAATTTTTTGTGCATGCATAAGTTGCATACTGAAAAATACTGTGTATGTTTTGAAATAGACTACTTCTGGCCGGTTGTTTGTCCTAAATTAAGACTTTCTACAGAAATCACATAAAATAAAATAAGTACATTTTTAAAGAGACGGTTTGTTTATTGGGTCACTGGTCATTTCAACCCCAAAACACATCACCCTGGCCACATCAACCACTCACCTCAGTGAATCAACCCTGCCATTACCATACTGTCCTATACAACACTACATCGTCCCAGCACAATGCGACAATAGCACATTATTTACACGCAGGAGCAAGATTTTAAAAAAATTGCTGACCACAGCTGGAAATCGCCAACTTTAACATACGATGAAAATAATAAGCAGTTATATTTCAGGCACTGAAATTTACAGAAGATAATTATATTGTCTCTACCTAATCTGTGAATATGTTCGTATCTCAGATCGCCCAACAGTCTTATTTGGGTTTCTACACTTTCTGATTGGCAATGGAACACTTCCGGGTGTGTATAGGATTGCTGGGTGGGGTGAGAGGAGCCTGTGACCAGATGCCGCCCCTGCAGGATCGATATTTTATTTCTGGCGTCAAGAATCACTGCAAAAACGCCTTTCTTGCTGTGCGCCTTGTGCTCCTCTTCTCTCCTGCCTCTCCCTGGAATGTCAGAGTGCAGTTGCACGCCTTGTCACTTCCCTCCCTCCATCTCACATGTGCGCCTGCGGCGGAGGGTGGTCCCGCACCCGCAATCGCTTGCAAAGGTCAACAGCTTGCACCCCCCCACCGATGTGAAAACCCAAGAAGAGCAAAGAAGGCGACATACCGCGAGGTCCCAGCGTGACTGATCTGTCTGGGTATCTCTGGTGGCAGGATAAACTCTTTCTCAACTATTAACTTTTTATTTCTGACACAAAGCCCACTTATTTTGTAAACCTATGTTAAGCTGTCGTTGGGATAAGACAGTCAAGTCTTTATTTGGAGAATGTTCCTACTCCATGGTTCTGTCTTCGTTTTCCACATTCAAGTCTGGTTTAAAAGCATTTCTTCCGCCTGCTGGATGCACCCACCTACCCTATCCAGTCCTGCTTTGTCGTCCGGCGTTCTTCGTTTTCATAATACCTACTCACTTTCCATCTTAAATTACTTTTTTTTTTTTTTTTTGCCACTGCAGCGTGCTAAGAGATATATTCGGTGAGGCACAGGCGAGCTTTATTATGTTTTGTTTTCACAACAGTAAGGAAATGGACCTTTTCTTATCTTATCGTTTGGAAATCCATGCCTTAAGGAAAAGCCCTTTCCAATATCTTGATGGAAGTTACCATTTAGCTAAGTCACAGGTGGTCCAGGCAGCCGGCCTGCACATCAAAGTACTGGCTAGAAACATTGGCATGACCGGGTTGTTACCATTACTCGCTGACAAGAAGGAAGTCCCCTCATAGTTCACCCCTCCAATCCCCTGATAAATTCAACCACCACATCACAACAAAAAACCCGCCTTATTAGTTCACAGAGGAAAGCTTTACTCGCCAAAGTCACGTGACACTTCACTGTTCACACGACGCCGACCAGTTGTGACGTCACCAGAGGGCTAAACCGCTTCTCAGAAAATTTGTAAATATTCCGTTTAAAACAAATAGTCTAATATGCATATTTTTCACACAAACAAAGTCTAACAAGCATTTGATATTAATTTATATTCATCTACGACTCCAGTGTTTAAAATGAGATTGCGTCAACATTTTTGTCAGCTGAATAGCAGTGAAGAAGGAAAGACAATTAAGATTACTTGCTGTCTTCCAATGAACAATAAAGGTTAAAAAAACCACTTTAAACAGTACCTGGGTTTTCTCTCCTCTATTTGTTTCTTTCAATATTGTTCACCTTCTTGTCAAGTTGTATGAGCGGAAATTTACACCAGGAAAAATAAGCATGATCTATCCAAATTGCCGCATCACCCGGTATCTCCATCTTTTCTCCCCTTATTGCTTTCCCTTCCTGTGAACGTGTTTCAAAGGAAGACCAAACCAAAATGTGGGCTAAAAATAAAAAATACAATCTTAGAAGGGGTCTAGATATAAGGTTTTACACAAGTCACTTGAACATTTCTTTTACAAAACCATCCAGTAAGGAACTGACAATACTTTTTAACAGTTCGCACATAACCCTTATTCGGTGCAGTAAAAAATGTTCTGCACACTCCAAAGAGCAGGTTCTTGCTGGAGTCTCGCTGTCTCTCTGTGAACCGGTCACACTACAAACGCTGCACTGGGGTTTCAAACCTGACGGTCTCTAGCTTATCGTCTCGTCCGAGTCCCGACACCTAGATAACAATCACAACGCCAGGCCAGCCTAGCGAAAAGCTGCTGTCGCATATTGCCAGGTTCAAACGATCAAGCTGGGGTCACTTTCGTAGTTTATTCTGTTGGTTTGTTTAATGGTGTTTACAGCGGAATCCGATTGGAAGGTATCCTGGGGCCGGGTGTACGAACGCGTTTGCTGATACTACTGCCGAGCTACACTGCTGCTATTTTATGAACATGTTACCCAGGCGTTAGCTAATGCACTCGGCCAGGTTGTACTGGGGGATTTTAGAAGGTACCGCATGTTGTTAGGCCCAGGAAGTGGCCAAGTAAATATAAATTTTAAGAGTTGAAAGATGATGTCTAACCTATTAGTGCTGAGTCCTGGTCACTTCGTGCCCCTGAAAGTGGTCACGAGACCAGAATTTGAGGAAAAGACAACACTACGTTGGCTTCAGACAATGGCGGCTACCTAGGGGCTTCTAGGTCGGTTGGCTTGGGGGACCACCCACCCAGGCCAAACGTAATCTCCAACTCACTCAACCTTCATTCCAGTAAACTCATCAAGTGTGTGTGTGTGTGTGTGAACTTTGCCAAGGCAGTACCGCCAACAGCGCTCGATTTTTATTTTATTTAAACGGGAGTTTAACTCGTATATCCCGCACGAACGTCAGTACAAAAGCTTGCATTGTGACAGACAGCATTACACAGCTGTAATCAGGTGATCGTACAAGCTTGACCTTAGGCCACCCAGAGAGTGTGTCTTTACCTCCGTGAGGCACTGGGAAGGCCTGGGGACGTAGTTATGAGCAAGTCGTTTCCCCAGCGCAAGATGGAGAACTCGAGGAGAGTTTTGTCTCTGAAGTTATAAAGGGCTATCCAGACCTCGCGGACACTACTCCGTGTTTTCTTACCCTAGGCCACCATTGCCACCGTTTTATACCTACTGCTCCAGAGGTAAAACTCCTGCGGGCTCTGGAAATTTCGGAAGCAAGACGATTGTCCTGGAGTTCTCCATGTTGCCCCCGGGGGCAACGACTTGCCCCTGGACAGGAAAAGAAAACTCGTCATACTTCGTTTACAGGACTACAGATCTACCTCAAGGACAAATGTTTGTCGAGTGACAGGCCCGAGCTCTGCACAAGACGCTTTTGCAAAAAAAAAAAAAAAAAAACCACCATCCACCCCCTTCGTTCTCGTGCTACACGAGTGCAGAAAATGAAGTTGGTTGGTTATTTGTGTTAAACGCCATGCCAGCAACTAAATGCAGAAAATGAGGTCACAGCCTTGACACCATCAATGTACATGTACATAGATATGTTCACACCAAGGTTACAATCATAAGACAGCTGGGACCATATGGTAATAAGGTGCATCGTGGGGCACTAGTGCTACACTGCAAGCTCCAGTAAAGGCGTCGTTAAAAGGAAAGCTCGCCACTATCTTCCACAGAAAGCGCATAAAATCCGTGCTGCGACATTTCACGCATCTGCCTTCGACTACTGACAGCGAGATGCTCTCTTATCGCAATAAGCACAGAGAGAAGACTTGTCCCACTGAAGACTTGTCAAAAACATTTTCATTTTCCAGATAAACAGTGCTAGTCGTAATAAACTCTGGCACTGGCGCAAAAATCCATCACAGGCACCCTTTCTCGTTCCTTTCATCCACTCGTCGAACAGATAACATTCAGTCCCGGCGCTGCACTTACCTTCGGCACCTTGGCGTATTTCCCTGTTCTGGTATCCCTGATCACGGAAATATCCAGGCAGTCCATTTCCTAAAAACAAACACAAATACTGTCTCTCACCCTGTATCGTGTCAAAGGTGCACTTTAAAATAGACACACTTTAAAAGACAGCCTCAGCTCAATGTTTTCCTACCGTTGTAGCACAGATTTTCCACATTGATTTAAAGAAAAAAAAAGCCCTAGTTATGAAGGGAGGCAATGAAAGTTGCAAAAAATTTAAACCTGATGTTTACATTGTCATGCGAGTTATAATCGGACTGAAAGACAAAATGAGTTTGGCAAAACATGGGGGAACAATCGGATGGCATCGTGGTGCCAAAGTCACCCAAACACCACAATTCATTCACCAATACTCTTCCTCCGGTCCCTTCCTCCTACAACATATTCTCTGTGCGATTTGAAGTGTTTATTAGAATCTTTCACATAGTGAAGGTTTACAAAAGCGGGCAGATTTATGATGCTTTTAACTTCTGTAAACACTGCTTCGCTTTGGCTTCTCGGTACGAGTGGCCTGGAAGCGCGTGCTGGCGCGACCTGCCAGTAAACAACATCAGCAGCAGGCGATCGCACTACAGCCACGTTCTTCACATCACTTCCGTCTTCTGCTTGCTGTTGGGCTGTTGGGGGGGGGGGATGACATTCAAGAAGACGGCCACCCGTAACTTGCACTGTAGATGAAGGCCCACACCTTGCACATTCTCGGTGCATTTGTGACAGCTGCTACATTCGCGCATTTCATTCCTCATGCATGACTGAACATACTCTTTTCCATTGTTTTAAAATCTGTCCCATTCGAAACAAAAAAGAACTAAAAAAAATCCCACTGTACTATCGAAACGAAAGAATTTCTTAGTAAAATAAAAAGCAATTCTCTCGACTAACAGTATATTTTTATTCTACATTTCATGAGAAAGTGAAACAATTTAAAAGGATAACCGAACTGCACGATTATTTCACCATCTTCCCCATTGGTTGAGGCCTTCACGAATCTATGTACAACCCTGACGTCTGTGTTGTTGACCTCTTTTTGTGCATGATTATGTTTATGGGGCTGTATCTCGAGAACTTAAGAGGTGTACTCGACCAGATTTGGGGAAAACAGTATCTTGCATCGAGCTCTATTCAATCATTAGAATAAAACTTTGCACCCCACTAGTCTTTTAAGTTACAGCATGAGGATGCAGCCTACAAGCTTTACATTTTTGTTCTTGTGCATACAATTTCAAAACTTCTTATTGCAAAAAATAAATAAATAATCGTCTTCTTACATTAAACTATAATCGCATCTAAAGCAGCCCTCTTGGTCTGTACCAGAAGAGAGCCATGTTTCTGTACTCTTTTTGCGACTGAAAAACTGAAACTAGGTGAGGTCGCAAGCGCGGTGTGATTAAGAGGACCGACCGATGCCATAATATAAAGCGATGAAAATTCGAGAAAACCACATCCTGCAGGTGTAGACCCAGTCAGAAATAAGCAGGTGAAAAATGAAATCTGAGTGAGTATGGTGTCAACAATGGGAATCGGATGAACAAATATGTCTGATTTTTAGTAAAATTTTAGAAGGTAATACTCGTCACAGCTGACAACTTCATAACCGTCATATCACGAAAGTTGCTCGTTGACGCTGGGTGTCACAAGACTTTCGTAAAACAAGATCGTCTGGGTGGCATCACAAAGGGCTAAGCTGTTTCCGCCAGAATCTTCAAAGGTGTTTTTCATGCGTTTTAGAAAACCTAGGTTTGACACACGCACGTTTGCAAAACTATTTATTTTCTTTTTGCTCTTCGTGTGAGATGCCCTTAAGTAAATGAATACAAGTACAGTAATGTTCTGAGCGCTCGACCGCAACGCATACATTCCAGTCTTTGATAAGCTGTGGATACTGAATTTTAGGCAACAGCACAGCACCACGGATTTCCACACAATGACGCTGAATGAGAAGTACTCTGTTTTGGCAGATATGGCAGTAAATACTATACTGCGCCCACCTACACCTTTCACGGGTCACTATATTAGTGTTTTAACATTGTACACACCTACATCTACCACGGGTCACTATATTAGTGTCGTAACATTGTACACACCTACATCTACCACGGGTCACTATATTAGTGTCGTAACATTGTACACACCTACATCTACCACGGGTCACTATATTAGTGTCGTATCATTGTACACACCTACATCTACCACGGTCACTATATTAGTGTCATAACATTGTACACACCTATATCTTTCACAGGTATTTGTGTAATAACATTCTCAAGTAAGAGTTCGTGCCCTAGTGGACTTGGCTGCTGCCGCACTGTCTACGAAGGCCCAGGTGTCGTACTATCACAGTGTTCTCCCTTCTTCCAGATTTTAGACTTCTCACAACCACACGTGGCACACGATTCTGAGATCCAGGCTGGCAGCGCGCAGTGTTTCAATACCAACATCCCGAAGGTCGCAGACATTCTATCGGGACTCGGTGTTCCTGGCGCAAATGGCGGTTATAAATAAGCGATACTCCTGCAACTCGGTATTTTGCGCGGAAATTATTCAGAAAACGCCAGTGTCCTTCATTCTGGCGCAGTTTGTCTGGACTCTGCCGTGTTCTTCAACTTGTAGCAGGCTTGATTCTAGGCTAGGGTTATCGAAAGAGAAGAATATTAAAGATGCAAGCCACTCCACTTTCATGCGGTGCGACAACAAGAAGGAGCGAGTTGTATCAGCGTTTCCGAGTATATCGGTTAACAGCACGCTGTTTATAAACACACACTCGGAAAGATCCTGAGGCTACCACAATCATTATTAAGGTCAGAAAACACAGACTGTTAGAGTATAAGGGAGCTACAGTTACTAGGCTTTACTCTTTCCGCCGAACGAAAAGAAAGAAATAAAACACTGTTCATCATAAATTCTTTCCATTCAAATTAGGGAGTCTAATATTCCCCAACCAAAGAAACATGAGGTCTTCGGTACTTCCCTGTTTGTACAGCTACAAGGAACTTCAACTAGGAACAGAATACGGACTGATAAATGCAGCTACTGCGCATGTTGTCGGTCAGAGTCGCTAGTGACCAAACGAAAAACTTCCTGACCACCCGGCAGAGATAGGGAAACTGTGGCGGAAAGAGAGGGCTGGGCTTGGTCTTTCCACACAGGGGTCCTAAACGCCGTGATCGACTTACAGTTCACTGCCCTTATGGTTAGTGGCCTATAGAAGCTTCTCCTTTCAAATTGTGCTCTGTCAATGGTCTGGCATTTACAGACTACAGAAGCAGTCTGTCCGAGCCAGTGCTTATTGGAAACGCTCATGTGAACGATTTGTTCTCCACAACAAATGGCCCTTCAACGCTGTACAACTCTTTCTTTCTTAATCCACCCACAATCAACTGAATCGCACGACTGTCTTCAACGACGCAATATTCTAGTCCTATGCTAGCATTCGTTCGCCATTTTTCATTTGTAATTGTATGTTATACACCTTGCCTCTTTA
Source organism: Marisa cornuarietis (assembly GCA_004794655.1). Taxonomy (NCBI): domain Eukaryota; kingdom Metazoa; phylum Mollusca; class Gastropoda; order Architaenioglossa; family Ampullariidae; genus Marisa; species Marisa cornuarietis. The sequence goes on from SMMW01000001.1 coordinate 7,156,085, forward strand.
TTCGGCAACATGTATGGGGACACTCGACCTTTCCTGTTGGTATCTGTTTTAAAGACGAGTTTACTCGCATCATGTCTTTCCATTACGAGTTTTCCGTAGCAGCTACGATTTTAGACCCCTGAGGTCATGTATTACAAAAATCTTATGGATTTTGAGTTACAGAGACTAGGATTATTCGAATAATGCTTTTTTGCCTGTTGTTCGGTTCGTTTAAAGCTGCAGTCGTGCTTTAAGAACACATGTGTCGTTGTCTATCAAACGTGGAAATTGTTTTGTCGATATGAATATTCCAGTTTTTGCTTAATGAGGTCGTTAAATTTAATATATACACGAAGCAACTGACAAATGTGAGTCGAGTCGTGTTATTTGTGGCAATGGACTGAAAACTACGGACAGTGATAGCGGTCGATAAAAATGTTGCAATTCGATTCCTTACCGACAGGGGACCAAATACTACAGGAAACTGCCATGTTGAATAGGAATGGTACTGAAGAGGAATTCTGGGGCTTAAACTAGTCTGCTAGAATGAACATTGGTGAAGACTACTTTATTTGACACGTTTTTATTGTTTTATTTCATACCTTGTTCTGGTCTCTCCAGTACAGAAAGTATCCTTTCTCATCAACCTTCAGTGTAACGGGTGTTCCGATGGTAGAATTCTGAAACACAAAAAAAGAAATTTTTTGCTTTGTTTCTCGTCAATATGAATAAAAAAAACAAACAAATGTTATATGCTGTAATCTAGTAACCTATTTTTCTTGTTTCATTCCCATTTCCAGCGTGCTGCGTGTGTTACACACTTCTCAGTAACATGATCGTCAACGTCAGTGAAAAAAAAAATCCGAAAAGCAATTTTACGCCACGAAAACAGTTATGTCTAAGTGGTTTCTTTCCTTTCCCTTCCTTCCGCATATTCTTTCAAACAAAAGACAAAACATTTGGTGCGAGGCACCTCTGCACTCTTCGACGCCTAAACAAAAGAGAGAAAGGAAATAATCCCACAGAAATGGGCTTAGGGACTACATTAGAAACATCTCATACGAACGCAAGTATGTCAATAACTATTGCCAATACTGACAGGGTTGTTTGTATGAGACGATTTATTGCTGTTTAGTTAACCACGCAACAATGCAACAGTCAAGTAAATCGCAGACATATAAGACTTCAGACAAGCTGAACAACGCACCGTATCCTTTCTCCAGGAATTTCCGCTATGTCGGTCGGGCAGATAATTTCACTCTCTCAGTGGCTCATGAATCGGGACTTGGTTTTGTCTGTCGAGTTAACTAAGCCCCTAGTTCCCTAACCCAGAAAGGACACTTTTACACATAGTTAAATTGCTGATGGCCACAAGTACGAGACCAGTTAATACCTAAGCCACTTACCTCCCGAGGAAACCAAAAGGCGCACTTCGTCCAAGCATTTCCATTTCTTTAACATAACGATCCTCGTTTTTTTAAAAACAAAAAATGTGGATATGAAATGAATGAAAAGAGTGAGAATCTGAGATACAGAAAAAGAGAGACTTTAATGGGACGGTGGACAGTATGATATGGGCAATGTTAGTTGAGAAGAGCCGAGCTAGAAATGAGTGAGGAATGGAGAAGGTGCTAAGTGGGAAACGGCGAGAGGGGGGGGGGAATTGGTATTTTACGCCGAGCCAGTAACTAAGGCTACATCAGGGCGAGACAACATAAGAAGCAACTGTTAGAGAATGAGATGAAAAAAGAGAAGAGAGGAAGTGAGAGACTTGCTTATGATGACAGATGGTATGAAACTGATGATAATGATGGTGGTCGAGGAGATTGGGAGATATATATAAGCAAGGATAGAAAGTGAGAGAAAGTGTTTATGAATACGTGTTCTGTTTATGCACTTCTTATATTCTCAATATAGGGTGTGAGAAAAATCTTGGCATTATTTGCTAGTGTGCTGATTGAGCAAAGCCGAGTCCACTTTCTTGATTTATCGATAACTAGCTTCTGTGTGTGTGTGTGTTCTCTCTCTCATCAGCTGCAATAAGGTATATGCTGCAGTCCTTTGGTTGTTGTGGTCCATCTACATTACCAGCTGTCTCGTCCATAGCCACAGACCCGTGACCACCGCCTTCTTCCGGCTCGCCACTCACTTCCACTGGCAATTTTGTTATCCGACTGTTTTGCCCCGTCCACCTACCCTGAAGATTTATCATTTCATCCTTTACTTGTCGGATTTGGGGCTGCGTTTTACTTAGGTCAGGTTACCCTCTGAGCGCTGGCTAGTCTAATATTAGCACCATGGATTTTCTCCAGATCGCGATGGTTGTTAAAAGCTAGATCGATGACTGCCGAAAGTTTCATGACAAAGCTTGAATCAGTTTCTGCTGCAGCCGGAGACTGGCAGTTACCGGTCGCTTTATATTATCGTTGACGTTCTCTTGACATGTCGTGGTTGTGCCTGGACACACCCAGGCAGCCTGTCTCCAAAAGAAGGCCTCCTGGCGCTGCACGCTTTCATCGGGATGTACTTCACAAAAAGTTCCCGTTACGGTGGAATACAACTAAATCTGAGTAAAACCGCAAATGTGAAGACAGTGATCAAGACAAACGTTGCTAAATAACCTTTTAGGGGTGGACGGGGTGGCAAAATAGCCGCACTTTCCATGTGGACCAAAGAGTGGTTTAGATCAGCGTAGCTGCTGTTGTCGCCACCTAGGAAATTATTCCTCTTTCTCACCAGTTGCCGAGCCAGCAACTAAGGCTATATCATGGCAGGGCAGCCAGCTCTGTAAACCGATGCCACATGCAGAGAAAGAACAGCGTGCCCGAAACGAGAGCTGAACCCAGGACACCCAACCTTCAATTAAGCGGTGACACCGGACCGCCCTCTCACCAGCGAAAAAGTTTTTTTTTTTTGAGGAAGACATGACTAACACAAGTCTCGCTCGCTTTGTCTGAATACTTTAAATGATCGTCCCTCCATTCCATACTGTGCCTGTAACTAGCTAACTCTGACCTAATGATAAGATTAAAACATAACTACTTATGCAATAAATTATTTTGGTTCCAACAAATTAATGTTTTGATATTTACAAAGTTCAGGAAAGGTCCGAAGTGTAACTGCTGGAAATGCATTGATGAGGAACTGGTTAAGCAAACTTTTGTCAGCAAGCTGTGTCTTTTAACCAGTAAATCCTACACTGCTCAAAGCTGAGAATGTCTTTATCTGATAGTACATATATTCAAACCAGCAACTATGTTTCATTTTCAGTTCTAAGAGTTTGTGCATTTGCACTTATTCTTTTGAAAGCTTTAATCATGAAAGTTAATTATAAATTATAACCAAAAAACTCAGTGTGACAAAAAATGAAAAACAATTGTGCAGGTAGTGCACTGTGAAGTTGTTGTACTGTGGTATACATCTACTTTTCACAAAGATGCATATCAAGAACACGTGTGCTAACACATGGTGTTTATGCTTTTGTGTTGCTTATACTTACAGGCCAACGATTCATTGTCAGGGTGACAGTGTAGGCAATAGTCCTTGCTTTATTGCTGTTTAGCACCCGGGATGTATGATGTTTTAATAACAGTGCTACAAGCAGTTGCCCTGATACTACCCCAGTGTTTTGCAACAAGCACTAAGTTGACTGTTGGAATGTGCAAGTTCTAAACACAATAAAACTGCTGCAAGAAAAATTCTTGCTAAAAAAAAACCCACACATTTCTTTAAACCTTCGAGTCAAGAAGATGCTGTTTTCATGTGCACATTACAGCTTTCTTCAGTCCCTTTTAATTCTTGTATTTTAATAACAATAGGATGTATAATATACAATTCCAACATGTCCCCAGGATTTATCTGCTTAGTAGGTAGCAACAAATTTCAGATAACAACCAAGCAGATGCACACACTAAAATAACCATGTGGATTTTTAATCCGACAAGTGTGCCTATAACAAACACGTAATTTTCAGCAAATCAGCTTTATAACAATGCTGTGTTCAGCCCAATCTGAGTGAAAATGTAACTGTGTGTGAATGCACACATCCATGCATGCATACACAAGAGCATAATTTTTTTCAAGAACAAAAGCTACTCTTCTCTCCAGAATCATTCTGTTCTTGTAAAACAAATAATAAGCTGAAGCTCTGGTGTAAAGACAACATAAAATAAAAAATATCGAATGACCCATAGGACAGAACCATTTATAAAAAACCTATTCAGCAAAAACATTAAACATAAGGATGTCAACCATTGGCATGCTACCACTGAAGGGATTTAATCTGACCTTTGGCAGCACGCATGATAATTAGAAATGTGATTCCAGCATGTCAAAATCCATTAAGAGTACTGATAGGTGTTTGGATTTTAATTCCATGAATCTGTGACTGTTTGCTAATTGGTGGGAAATTACAAAGATATGAATCTTGGTACTAGAAGAATAGGAAAGAGGAATGTTAAGTGCTCAGACCACTGGTGTCTGCCAGGTTCGATACCCTTGTGTCACAATACCTCCTTCAGTTGACCCAACTGATGAATGTGTACTCAGAGGGTTGGGAAAGGCAATACAGCAAAAGAGAAAGAGAATGAGACAAAAGAGACAAATGCTAGCCTGAGATATGTGTGGTCTTTGATACTTCATTTCTCAATGATTGATTATGGAGCTACGCAGCAGATGAAAAAGTCAGGTGATGATATAGTTTCTTAATAATATTTTATGTCTCCAATGACCAAAGTCACTCAAACCTGTGTCAATAATGACAGATTTTTGTAACCCAGTCATGCCACTGACAACACAAAGCCTTCATGTAACTCTCTGATACATAAGCCAGATTAAAGGCAGTGCCACCGATGGTGCTTATCACAATCTAATATCAATCACTTAGGCCTACACCAATGACTGACGACACAACAGGGCTACAGCAGCAATGACGCAGCAAGAACCCTGTAAGTCTTAACAGTACCAGTACCTGTAGCATCCCATGACATAACCTATTTCTTGAACCACTGTTATAAACTCCCTTTATGTCCCCTAAAACCACTGACTTTTCTTTCTGCACCCACACCAGTGATGACAGCTGCCCCACCCCTTATGTCCACACCAGCCAGTGACAACTAATTCCTTACACCCTATCATGGATGATATACCTCAACCCTCCTGATTGTGCACAACTGTGCATACCTATCTGGTCACCTGGGACACACTAATGGCACAATGGATCCTCTTCTGCCTATGCTTGAGATTACTGATGATCCCTCATCCTACAGTACTTACTGTAAAACCCTTACTTCCATATCACTGACATTATTTTTAATGTTTTAGTCTTACAGGTCACCCTAGACTTTTATCACATAGCACTGTAAGTCATTCACTATGGAACAAGATAAAGCCACCAAGCTAGGAGGTATCTTTAGTAACCATGAGTCACAATAACTGAAAGTTCTGTTAGGAAATCTCAAATACAAAAACTAAACATTAAGTTAAAGTAATAACTCATGCATTGTCATAAAATGAAATTTATGGTTAAAATTAGCAACTTCCTGTCAAGAGACTTGTAAAAGAATATGAATCAGCAGGCAAAGCATCCTGCCCTTTCCTGTTTGTAATTTGTACAATTTTCCAAAGTTTATGAAAGTGAAACTGACAGAATTCCACCTTATATAGACATTTGCATCCAACCTCAAGTTATTCACAGCTCGGTAATGGTAGCATATGTCATCTATATTTGAGATGGTATTTTTACACATCTAAAAACTGACTTGTTAAATTACTTAAAGCATTTAAAATAAACAAATCTTAACGAAGGCATTTCAAACCATGTAGTCAAAGTTGATTTTTAAAAAGTTCTTATTTCTATAAGAGTAAGAATTTTATAAACACACAATTAAATATAAGCTACACATTAATGGGATTCTTAGCCCGGCAGTTCGATGCACAATGAACTAATGAAATACACAGCAGATTCTACTAGCACATGTTATGACTCCTCAGTCCTGTGGATAGTTTTGTATACAAGTTTGTTAAAATTGTTTTCCTCATATACTGAAATGCAATACAGCCCATGTGGCAGGGTGAGGCAGCAATGAACACAACATAAATTAAATCAGATGCCCATTTCAACCTCCACTTAACCATGTGATCCTGGCAAGTGGTCAGGATGACAATGCTAACCAAATAATTCTTCACCTTAATGCATCAAGAGCTTTGTTTAATTCTTTGTTCTCTTTATTCTCTTATTCCCAAATTTAAAAAAGCAGGTATCAAAACAAAGTGAAACTGTAAGACATCCTTTTTATAAGCCTCTGGTCAACATGTCAACACAGTCATCCTCATGGAATTTCAGATAGCCTTTTACAACTTAAAGTATTTAAAGTGCTGTATTAAGGATAAATATGAAAACAAAAACACAACTGATAATGAAATTACTGCTAGTCATGCAATCATATTTTTAAATCATAAAACATGTAATTTGCTTCTAAAAGCATAATTCAACATCAGTTTCACTCAAATCTATGTTAAATTAAAACAAAAATTTCTACATCTTTGTTACAAAAAAACTTTGAAGTTTATCTTAACTGCTGTTCATAACAGGGTTGATTTCAAATAAGTTCTGGGTCATTTCCTCTATATATTAGCACGCATTAGTAAGGTATCTGAAAGAAACTGGGCAAATGACATTAATCTTGTGAAACTTGTAAAAATTGTGTTTACATCCTGCTCTTAAGTAACATTTTACAGAATGACTTTAGCAGTTGGCTTTTGTAATAGATAACTGTTTTAAATTTTATATCAGCCTTATTTTGTCGCCTTTCAGTTTATAGCAACATTCAATGCACCTGTGTCAGGTGGAACGGAACTTGTGTCACATGTGTTGGCACTGGGCACCTAAAATTGTCTGCGAATCTACATCAGTGTACGAGTGTTATAATAACTGCATGAACGGATAATGCATTCTCCTCTGTGGGACTGTCTTCCAGCCCAGCAGTCGTGACCTTCTCACGGCCACTTCTAAGGTAAGACATTAAACGTGGAAAGAGAGCCGCATACTCACATCGTTCCACATTATAAACTTGTTGCCCCTTTGGAGTTCTTCTGGCACCGAGATGGGCTTGAGTTGCACCACATGTACCCCTGGCTTTGCTCCCGCCATTGTTTTGTTTCAGATCTGCTTCGTAAACAGCAGCAACGTCAGGCCACTCCTTCTTACAACTCGATCAGACAACCGAAGTGAAAACAAATCAGTTCATCCATCCTGCACTTGTCTTGACGGTGCCGGGACGGCGCAAATGCACAGCAAAGTTTGTCAGCCACAACAGACGGCGAGATTCATAAACACTCGTACAGAAGAGGGCAGCCCACTTTGCTCAGTGTTCCTTGGACGGGCACTCGGAAGCAGACAGGAAAAAAGCACGACGCAACACTTGCAAGTGTCACACTTGCATCGTGGAATGTGGCATTGGGCAGAATTCATTAGCTGTTTAAGGGGGTTAGTGTGTCCTGAGTCTGCGCCGTGCGGAGCGACCTGCTCCGAGCATGACGACTGCGAACAAAGATTCCTGGCTACTAGTCCGCTAGTCGTCTGCCTCGAGGATATCGCGCGCACACCGCGAGCGTGACGCCAGGCGACTCGCCCAACCCTCGGCCCCGTTCGCCGCTCTCCGCGAAAAAAAGGTAAGCGATCATGTGATCTAATCAAAATGGCGACGATATCCAGGTAAATGCTTGTCAACAAACGCAAGGGGACCAAACAAACAAACAAAAAATAAATAAATTTAAAAAACGTCCGAAGAAAGGACAATTTAGTTGTCGCCGTTTGGAACCATGTAACAACCTTTGGAGTGTAGATTTCTACACGTTAGGCCTGGTGATCGAGGCACTGATCGAGTGTACGTATTTTTAAACGTAGACACTTTTAGTCGCAGTAGTCATGCAGAGTGAAGATTCTTCTAAACTGCGTAAATTTCCGGTCGGTATGACCACGCGTTCGTTCGTTGTGAAAACGAAAGCAAACAGTTCATAGTGTATAAATTTTACAAATTTTTAATTAAAGCTTCTGTTAGGATCCTCTTGCCCAATCAGTGTGTGTCTACTGTGATAGGGTCATCTTTAAAAGGACTAATTAACGACACAATTGCTGTAGACCAGATAAACTGCCCACGAGTTTAATGCAGGATGAGTCACAAGTTTTGAAAGGCACACGTACGGTCGATACACGGCGCTTCTCTTATTACGTTCAGTACTGGTACAGCTGTGCATTTGAATGGAAAGAAAAGCAAAACATTTTTTTATTTTGAATTTTATATCAAATCTAATCACATTGATTAAATAGATACAAATTTTTAGTGTACTTCTTTATCTGCAAAAATCGCGTAAATAACTGGTTGATGAGGGAAGGAAGTTACACCCACAAACACATCGCCAATGTTGAATCAGGCTGGTGGTGCATAAGTACCGAAGCCGTCCTACAAAAGTTCAAATACACACACGCACGCACACACACAGTGCTGATTTTGTGCACGTGAAGTCTTAGTGCGTAGAGCTTCAACAAAGCTTTGCTAAATTACACCTTGCAGTCACATTTACGTGTTAATACGTATTAACAGTACACAGGTAAAACCTGGTCGCATCGAATGACTTTAAACACGGCATGCGATATGCATTCCGAGCACACAGAATGCTCGCGCACACACACAGGCACGCACGCACACACGAGTTGAAAAAAGACCAGATTAACTCTGGTGATCCAGAATACTCAAAGAGAAACCAACAGGAGAGTTCGCTGGTTTAATTCCCAAGTCGATGTTTGCCTGCACACTTCTTGTCTTTGAGAAATCTGGCAGAAGAACATGATGCGACATATCCAAGGGCTCCATAATTAATGGACTTCAATTAAACTGCGTCCAAAGACAAGTGGTCTGTTAAAGATGGTCCTTGGTTCTGTTCTTGACTCATGTAACGAAGGCTAGTTCCATTTACTGCATGAACTGGCTTTAGGGCTTGGGTCGATCTGTGTCTGGGTTAGGATGAGATTAGGTCTGGGGTTAGGATTTGTGTTCACAGACAATCAGGTGTGTATATATTTATATGCCAGCACATTTAGTTATGTTGACCTTGTTGGTTAAGCCACGGACCTTCATCTACTGGATGAGTGTCTCTCATTTGTTGCCTCTTTGCACTATCATATGAGTGACCAATTGTAACCAACCCTACAAACGTTAGGGTTTCACTTCCGTTTCCGATTTCAAAATGGCGGGTTTTCCTAACGTCGAAGAAATTTTAGAAGTAATTAAGCTTTTCTGTCATAAGAACCTTTTTAAAAAAGACTGATTGCAAAATCAACAGTAGTACTTTCTGTAAAATGTAGTTAGGTTGTTTATAGAAAACGCATGTGGGTTTATCGTCAATTTTATCATATAAAACATCGTCACAACAGATGCCATTGACTTGCTCTACCACTAACAATTTTTTTAAAAAAGCATTGTTTTTGACTTTTTGGAAACAATTATATAGATTATTTTGTTACAAAAAGCCTATACTTTAAGAATTAATTTAATAAATGCCACATATGAAGCACCGAGTTCACGACAATGCCATTTACTAGCAGACGACAATAGGGAAGCCCCCTGTTGCTAAGGTCGGTTGGTATTGTAAGCTATGATGGCGACGAGGATAGATGTTTACTTTTTGTTGAGGATAACGACATCTTGCTTTATTGGTATGACATCCAACAATGCAACAATTTGCACCTGTCCATTTTTTCGAATCCATTTATGTCTGCAAACCACTGACCTTTATTAAAATTAAATGAAGGTCCGTGTCTCAACAGCAAACCGGAACCAGAAACACGGGCTCGCTGATAAGGCTCGCTGATAAGGAAAGCCGAGACTTACACCGGATATAAACCTGAGACACTTATCCAGTAGATGAAGGTCCGTGGGTTAAGCCGTGCATGATGCAGTATGTCATCGTTCGCTTTGTGCTGAAAATGTCCTGATCCCTAGAGAGCAGCCTTCAGTGTATCGAATATAACTTGTCAGAATAGCAGGACCGATAAAGTGGAAATGGTTGGAAATGGAGACGTGCCACCCATTCACAATTGGCTGCTGTCGACCGGACTCTCACGAAAGCTGCTGGCGACTCTTCGTTGAGATGTCGGCCTCGGGAAAAGAATGATGACAATGATGGACAAAAACGACCTCCTTGCTGCCTTCCACGATGAGATTAAATGCGACAGCTAAAGTCCACCGAGCGGTCGGAGGAGATGGCGGAAGGGGAGAACTGCAGGTGCAGGCAGGGTGCAGACTTTGTCACCAGAACGTGGTCGCCATGCAAAAAAGCAAGGGTGTCGGTGCAGCTTGCTGGCGGCATCCAAATGTGGTGTGGGAATCGAGTGCCAATGCTGTCGAGAAGAATATACAGTAGGTAGAGTGATCTAGCGAGGGCAGGCATCGGTCTGAAATAAGACGCTTACTGGCTGACCGCTGTGTCATCGATAACCTTTCATCTAGCTATAGAGAGTTAAACGCAGCTGTAACACATTAAACCATTTCTGCTGACATTTATTTATGGTGGATTAAACCAGCTTTAGAGCCTTGAGTGGACTGCGGGGACGGATAACGGATTCCCTAACTACACACCGTAGTGGATGGGAGCGGGGAGGTGTGAGGGAAGGAAGACTCACCCAAGTCAACCAGTGCCGATGTCGTAGTGCACGACTCGTCGTAAATTCAGGTTGAGTTGCCGCCGTTCAGTGATAAGAGCGTAGTTCTTACTGTGCAGAAGTGATAGCTTCCACTCTTGTTCGTGCATGTTTCGGGGGTTTTCTTTTCTTTTTCCAGTTTGTTTGTGTGTTTTTTTCCCCTCTGAGCACTGATCCTAATGCACTGAAGGGTTTGCACCCTCCTTTATGGTTAGAGCAAGGGTTTGTTGTAGGGTGCATGCTTTTTAATTTGTGTTTGGTTTAAATTATGGTTTTGATAAGAAGTTGTGTTGAGAGAAACAGGCTACCAAAAAAAAAAAAAAATACACATGCGTACACACATTCGAGCAAATGAAGTTCGGCGTCTTCGCGTGTTAGAAGTAGAGAACAGATGATTGGTTATCGATCTTTTCAGAGTTTGCTCAAAGGTCAGCAGCCGGAAATTCTCTCCCCACTCCCGAGTCCCTCCTGGATGTCCCCCCTCTAAAGCTGGCGTCGTGTGAACAGTGAACACACGTGATCCTGACATCGCTTGACCCACAGAGCTAACACACTCAGTACATGGTATGTAGGTCCGGGTATTGATCGTTACCGGCAGTTAAGCTGTCTGCTTGCTTTGAAGCCTATGTCATTAAAACATTGGTAGAACACAAAACGAGTATTTGTATATACTCGGTAGTGTAGCGAGCTTATTTGTTCGTCATTCGCCGAGCCCAACATGTAGCCTTGAACCCCGAGCAGACGCTTTCGACATATTCGTGTCAGTGGTTGCCGATTCTATCCCTTGGCATGCTTTCTGCGGCATGGATGTCGTATGTCGGCAGACGCTGCCAGCATTGGTTGGTCTTCCTGTCACACGGCAACAATGGCTGGTCTTGACATCCCGTGTTGAAAACAATGGTTTTTGCTCTTGCTGTTAGTTAACCCACGTTTCTGTCACTAACTCAGCGATATTTCCTCAGTGGAAAGCTTTCTGTTTATATAAATGGTTTTTGTGGACTTGGTGCACTCCTCGTCGAGCCGACAAATGGTGTGTGATATACCTGTTGGCCAGTGTGTAATGCAAGCTACGATACGAGTTGCACCACATACCACACATTACATAATTATATTACACACAAATGAAACATCATCAGCACTGAAGAAAATCCCGTCGTAGAGAAATAAGAGGTGAACAATAATCATGCTCATGATGATGATGATGATGATGATGATGATGATGATGATGATGATGATGATGATGATGTCCATTTGTAATGCCCAGGTATCCATTCAGAAGAATGCTCATTGCGCAGCAACACAGAAGAGAAGAAAAAAAATAAATAAGACAACAGGAAAGTAAAATAATAAAGACAGAAGTGGTACTTGGTTGTTTAAGTCCGTCTTAAATAAGCAAATGAGTCTTCAGTCTTTTTTGAAACGTGGTTGGTGAGGTGATGGTGGACAGTGACGATGGCAGAGCGTTCCACAGTTTAGGCGCAACGTTTGTGAAGGCCCTGGCTCCAGTGCGCTTCTTGTTTGTGTCTTCCACTGCAGGGAGACAGAAAAGTGACTGGGAGCCAGAGCGCAGACCACGTGACGGCTGGTAAGGAGGAACTATCTCTTGCAAAACGAAGACGATAAGGTTGGTGACGATAAAACTTTGCAGGCAAGGACCACATTTTTATTTGAAACGGTCAGTTGTACCGTCAGGTCAGAGACGCTCTGTAAACATGCACTAAAGCACAGGCTGTTGGCGATAGTCGACGACACCGTCCTATCTAACGGCCGAGCCGTACCTTTCCACAGGTGAAACTGGAGACCTCGAACAACCGAAAACAACAGACTTCTTCAGCGGGATTTGTTAATTTACAAACCAGGGCGAAATGTTCGTAGGTGCCGTGCCCTTCCCGTGTAGGAGTCACAAAGCATATTCCTGGCGCAAGTCACAAGGTCTAAGACATTTCGCGCGGTGCCATTTCCGTCGCGTGGCTTTCGGCAGGCGCGGCAGTTGACACTGACGGAGTGAAGGACACGCGGACCGCGCAGCATGCCGCGCGAGGCGGTGGTGATGGCGGTGAACATGCCCTGCCATCATTAATCAGACAGCACGGACCGCCGCCTGCACCCGTAACACGAAAACGCAATCAGGTGCCGCCACCTGTTGGAGCGCGGATGAAACCTCTTGAATTAACTACCTTAGTATTGTTCAAGCTCAGGCCCCTGTACAGAATAAAGCACGCCCATTTATTATCGCTATTTTTTTAAAAGTAATTTGCGTTACCAGTGGCGTTTTTATTTAAAAACAATCGCCAGTCTTCAGCTGATGAGGGTCAGGTTCTCACAGTCAGTCGTTTCACTCAGGCTGTCAGCACTTGCACCCGTGGCAGATGCAGATGTGATGGCGGGCACGTGCAGATGTAACGGCAGGCCCGTTTTGCTTTTAATATCCAGCTTGATGTATATTATATTTAATGCATGTTATGATCTTATGTGATGTATATTATACAGAACAGTGAACTGTAGTCACGACAATGAAGGTGTAGTCATCAAAGACTCGCTTATCGCCCTGCTCAGATCTTGTTCTCATCTCGTAGCTCGATGTATATAGACTTCTTTCTGGGTGGCTGGCTGTCGGGGGTTTTCTCTGAGTACTACAGTTTCTTTTCTCCTAAGTAGCCTCTTACTCGAGCAGCGCATAATCACCACGAGGTGGCACCACGTTCATATCAAATAACCCAATCAGGGGGTGATAACACCAGTGGTGTAACTGCCAGCAAAAGAGGCAAATGCTGGGCCTTTCTGGTCCTCGTCGACTGCCGCGAGATCGATATGTTCAATCCCATAGTATCAGAGGGGAAATAACTTCGAGAAAGATGTAAAGGAAGAACATCAAAGAGACAAAAACAAAAACAAAAAAATCATGCTAGGGCGGAAACAGAAAGTTATCCTACTCTACCCATTCTCTCATAATTCTTGTAGTGGCGAAAGCGCGTCGCTTTTGCATATTCGGCCATTCAGAATCACGTGCATTTTATTCTTTTTTGTAGCATGTAACTTGACCTTTCAGCCATGTGCACTTACAACTAAACCATGTGGCTTACGAGGTTATTCATGTTACAAATGAAATAATCAATACCCCACCTGTTCATGTGTGTGTGTGTGTGTGTGTGTGTGTGTGTGTGTGTGTGTGTGTGAGAGAGAGAGAGAGAGAGAGAGGTGGGGCGGGGAGACGGTGGGTTACAGTTTGCATGCAGGCAAACAACCGACAGACATTGAGCAAAAAAAGAATTAAGTCTGGGATTACCAGAAGTATTTACCACACCAATGCCCTTGAATAATAACGAGAAGCAGAGGGGATATTTACAGTACACGGGGCCCATCGGGGGCACTGGGTGAGTGTCATATGCGGGGCCGAGAGGAGTAAGTGTAGACTATATACCGTGTATACCGCACCACAAGAATCTCTTACCGCGGGGTCCCCCTCAGGCGCGGGGCCTGGGGCGGTTGCCCCACTTACCACCCACAAAGGCCGCCACTGACGGGGAAGCAATGGCCCGAAATATGATTCCAGTCGTTGCCTGTTTGACAGATCATCGCCTAGAGCAAACCAGAGCCTAAATAACGACCTTGACATCAGCCCCTTGACCGGACCATCGATCCTCTTTCATTCATACAAAAGCCAACGAAGCAGTTATCTGAGAAATTTATGGGGTTCGTTTCCACGTGAGACGACTAAGGCCCGTTCATACAACACAGGTCGACCATTTTATAGACGAAGTAAAGAAAATGGCGTTCGCGCTGCTTTCGCACCTTATTTTTGTTATGACGATCTGGTTGGGTACAGTCGACAATACGACATTTGATATTTTGCACGCCTCTTAGCGGGTGGAGTAAAGTCGATAATATAATATTCTGAGATGACCAAATATACACGATCGCCCACACGGCAACGAAACTCGATCTTTCAGCTAAAGATTGGGAATAAGCGTTCTTGGGATCGACTCCCTGCTACTTATAAAAGGAGACATGAACCACGTGGAGCTAGGGAAGGGGAGATCCGTCAACGCAGAGGTGAAACATTTGTTTGTCACTGCTATTGTTACAGCTTTTAGAACCTGGATTCACATTTCGTCTCAGGACACCCAGATGTGACACTTGCTAACAAGGCTGGACTTTGAAAGTTTTTCCTAGTAATCCGGCTTCCTCATTCTTCAATAACCACCCACCCCCGTACCCCCATTGTATAAAATCCCCGCTAGATAGAAGCTCGTTCCTGTCAAATTAACCAATCGCCCATTCGACTTAGGAGAAGCATAAAAAAGATAAAATACAAAAATTTCTGTTAATGTAAGTAAAAATGTTCACATGTTTTGTCATTTTTTTTAACGTATCGTTTTCGTCCATGTGATTCAAGTTTATCACTAAGCTTGCCCAAGAAGCAGATCGCACTGACTGACCGATGGTCTAAACCAAAATTAATTGGCTCAGTGGATGCTAATGGCTTCCCCTTAATTAACGAGGCTTACAGGTGCTGCAGACACATGATGCTGTGTCAGAAGCCAGTATTTGATTTCGTTAATGCCGGGCCACATAATGAAGACAAGATTGAAAAGCTCAGTAGGGTTTGACTCGCGTCCTGTTTGGTTCGCCAGCACATGTATGGTTGGCTGGCTTCAACGGCCATGGCTTCTGTGCGTCGATGGAGCGATAAATGATCAGTTACTGGACAACACCAGGAAATGCCAGCTCCTCCACTCGCCAAGACCACGTTGGGTAGATGGGCGGAAAATAGTGCTTCCACCTAGTGGTGAGGGAAAAGGGGGAGATAAAACGGGGAAAATGTAGTAATACCTAGAAAAAAATCCGTGACAGGCAGTCCTGTGAACGTGTCTGGATATGTCCAGAGGTCAAGATGAGATATGAACCCAGAACCTTACGCCCCGTGTAGTGGAGGCAAGTGAACGTCTTTCCACAACACTCGCAGGCCGCCCAAGAGCTTCAGGTCCTGTGTAAGGTTGCCTCGATCCTCCACCAAGTGGCATGGACTGACTAACGAGTACTAAGTAAATAAACGAGCAAACAGGATGTGCCTGACTTTCATGAAACTAATATCGACTAGTTTATTTGTTCACTTCCCCTAAGAGGTTTTGCAGTGATGTATCTAGAAATTATGTTTTGTTATCTACATAGCTAGTTAATTTTTTTTATCCGTTTCAACAACTGTTGTTAATAGTTGAGAAAACATTAAAGAAGTGGTGTTGTACAGCCTGCAAAATAAAATCTAGATCATTTGATTTTTGCAGGGTGATAAGCGAGCTTTTAACAACCACATCACCATTGTCGCGCCTACAGTTCACTGGTTTGTATAATTATAATATGCATCAGTTTGCAGATCATTTCTAGTTGTAGAAAGGCCGCCTATTACATATCAATACATTCTCTACATAGCGCATTAAACAATGGTGACTGCATGGCCATAATGGAAAAAGTACACGATACTGTCGATCACGGAGAGACAAGGCAGTCCACTCATCCCCAGAATTTTATAAATGCCACTAATACATCTCCCTAAGGCCACTAACTCAGTCCACTAATACACAGGGAATCTCTGGTCATCCATGTAGACCACTTGTACCAGTCTGCGGCTCGTCTGAATGTTCATACACTTTGAATTAATTCTTGTACCAGCTTTGTTAAAACCTTTCTTTCTCTCACTGACCATCACTAGCTGTGGCAGTATAGATCACTCACTCACTCACTCACTCACTCACTCACTCACTCACTCACTCACTCACTCTCAGCTGTGCTCCTCTTTGATGGAATCTTTACTATTTTCACTGGATCCCGACCACGATCTCAGGTGATTGCCATAACACAGTAGCATACAACCCTCACGAAGTGCACACCATTGACCAGGATCAAAGAATTGTTATCAACTGAATTCATCAGATCAGAATAAAACCACACAAAGAATCCACAAAGCATAAAGATACTCGCACAGGTGAGATGTTTCTTTCAAACAAAGCCGACGGTGGGGAAAGCCCATTTGCTGGTGGCAAGCTGCAGTGCCCGGATGTACATAAAACTCCAAGACAGTGTTCTGTGTGGATCTTCTGCTTTACACAAGGTGAAGAGCTGATCGGAGTGGAATCAACAGGTTCAGGTGTTTTGATTCATTACAAGATACTAAATTTTCAAGCTTTTTTTTTCCCCGCAGTAAACACGGAAGCTGCAGTGCCCGGATGTACATAAAACTCCAAGACAGTGTTCTGTGTGGATCTTCTGCTTTACACAAGGTGAAGAGCTGATCGGAGTGGAATCAACAGGTTCAGGTGTTTTGATTCATTACAAGATACTAAATTTTCAAGCTTTTTTTTTCCCCGCAGTAAACACGGTTTCAGTCATCGGTACAGAAGGCCGACATCTTGGCGCCAAAGAAGCGCATTGACTGGCCACGAATTTGTGTTACTGGGCTGATTTGTTTTCAGTTAAGTCACAGAACGAGGCTGGTGTGGACAAAGCTTCCGGTTTATTCACATTCATTGTTTAAGCTAGCCGAGACTAACAGCGGAGGACTTCGCAAGGGGCTAAGCGCTGGTCTCGGCACACAGTCATCAGTCCACCTGTACAAGTCCGTGGACTGGCTGATGTGGTCAAGTGTGAAGCGCTGATGCATACATTAATTAGGTGTGGCAGTGTACTTCAAGGACCGTGTGGTTGCAGTCTCTTTCTGCGTAAGAGGACGTTTGCCTGTCTCTCAAATTTGGGACCGGGAGTCAGTGACTTGGAAAGAACTCATACCAGTCATTTAAGACACTAACTGCACTATGGCTACAGGCCTTAAGCAGCACGTCGCGGCTATCGATTTTCATGTAATTTCATAGACCTACATTCGAGACTGTCACGAAACAGCCATTTTGGTGTGTCAGAGCAGATCAGTTTTCTGTTCTGTCAAATATCAGACCCCACTCACGGAGCAGCACAATCAACAATTGTCCATTATTATATTATTAGTTCCCTGGGTTTACCGTCTGTCGTCCTTCCACACACCACAGTGACATTGGGGGTTAGCGTTACCTACGTGTGTTAGACGTGAGTCAAATGAACGCCTCAGACCACAGGTGTGACTAGAGTGACAAACGCGTGTAACATGCACTCGTGTGTGTGTGAGAGAGTGCGCATGCGCGACTGCATGTGTTGTGTGTGGGTTTGTATGTTCCCTCACTTCCTTGTTCTCACTGTGTGTGTGTGTGTGTGTGTGTGTGTGTGTGTGTGTGTGTGTGTGTGTGTGTGTGTGTGTGTGTGTAAAAGAGTGGATAGAGAGAATGAAATACACATGTTAGGAAAGAAAAGAGTAAGAGGAAAGAGAAAGAAGAATCTAAAACCACGGACGTGTCTGCCAGTTAGCAGTTTGATATCCGGAACCGCGATAAAAAAAAACCTTAACGTCAACAATAAACTTTCAATAAATTTGTTGCTTTGTTACTTTTTAGTCGTTTCTCTCTTTCTCATTGGGGGGGGGGAGCGGATGCTCAAACCTTCGTTTCCTACGACTTGGAGCCAATAAACTGAAGACTACCGATCCTACAGCTTGAGCTTTTGTACCTCCGTCAGCACGAGAGTTCGCATCGTCTGCTCTTCTACTTGATGTTGAAAGTTAAGCTGAAAGAGAATTTAAATGTGCCTTGGACACGTTCTCGAAGTAAGCCCGGAAAATTCGTTTGCAAGCAGTCCAGATATCTACGCCCGTGCTAAAAGGAAGTTTCTGTTGGCAGGATAGATCACCCGCAGATTTCTACCGTATACCCCGATGGCAGTTGGTATGTTGTAAGCTGGAGGCGATATAAACAGCGGAAAAGAGATGCTTCTTCACTTCACTTCATTTATTTATTGTTTCCGTGCGTGCGTGCGCGCGCGCGCCGCGGGTTTGTGTCTCTGGGGGATGGGAGTCGTTCAGTTTTTATTTCTTCCTCCACTATTTTTATTTTCAAGTTTACCGAGTCAGGCAAATAATAACAGACAAATTGGATTTTTTTCAGAAAATTGTATAAATCTCTCGGATACAAATGTCAGCTGATACATAACGTGTTTGCCCCACTCTCGCTACAGCTTCCTCTCATTAGCTTCCTATCACTAGCTTCCTCTCACTAACCTGGAAGAAACGCACGTGGCGCGGATTTCACTGTGTGCACGGCACGACAGGCACGGACGGTCACTGGCCATGGAAGCGCGTGATGACTAGCTAATAGTCATTTGTTGAAGCCCCAGGTTCTCTCCCCCTGTTTAATTTAACATCAATCAGGTCCATCGAAGCGAACCTTGCATTGGTTCAGACTCAAAGACTCAAGGGACTGTCGTTGATTTCTGACTGTTAAAGTTAAGTGACCAGATTTCGACTCGTACTCTCTCTCTCTCTCTTCCCCTCTCTCTGTGTTTCCTTTCGAATGCGCCTACAAACCCCAGAAAATCTTTTCATACCGAAACGGACGAATCACCGCCTTCAATGTTTTCACGCGGTGGCGTCTAGAGCAAAAACCTTTTTCCGCTCAGTCCGAAGATGATGGCTTACACTTCAAAGCCATGAGCGCGAAAAACGCACTAAGATCCGGTCTTTCCAAATGTTCCTCTAAAAGCTCTCTCTTCTACGAGGATATCTGCTTACATTATTTATTTATATCGTACAAAGAACAGAACTTTTCAGACAGTTCCAAGATACTTTTGGATAATTAGTAAAGAAGGCAAACATTCGGAGTTGGGACCACGTGGCCAGTGGGCGAACTAAGAGACAGCTGCCAGTAGTGCGCTCGACCGATCTATACCTCTCCGCCCATGTGCTCTGGGCATCTTCTTCACTTATCTCGTGTCTTCTTATCTGCGTCTGTAACCGTCAGAGGCTGCAAACTAGAGATGAGGCGGCGAAAGGGCGTTCAAAGGACTGGGCGTGTGAACACGCTCGTGCCGCCCAGAGGTTGCTGAAGCCCCCACAAGAACAAGTCAGCGCGGGTTTGTTAGGCGCCAGGTAAACCCTCACAAAGTGCACAGAGTCGGTCGTTGTTAGCAGTCGTGCGAACATGTGTGTGTGTGTGTGTGTGTTTGTCGTGGCCGCGATAGCTCAGTCTATCAAATAGTCTTGTTCAGCCGGACGTTTGTTTGGACCATGGGGATACAAAGCTCACTTTAACGAAATTGGAATGTTTCTTCTCCCGTCGCATGCGATTTTGTCTCACTTGCCTGCCCATTTTGCGCGGTATAAATGCGCACTCTCTGTTTTGTATACAGTCACACCCACTTTCTTATTTTTGATTGTCTCTTCCCATGCGATCGCAGACGGCATTCCCATGCGGCGAGCCATTGCGCTGACGTCAGTCAGACCACAACAAAATAAACACCTGGCTCACTTCTGAGAACCCATCGATTCCTTGGAGAGGCAGCGATCATTATATCGCACCTGCAAGCGGTTCGAGTCTCTCTGGGTCCTCGCTAACGCCAGCTACTGCCAGGGAAATGGGGAGACGGCGAGAAAGAGAGAATGGGGAAGGCGTAGAAAGGGAGGTGGAGAGAGAAGGGATCCAACGGGCAGGAGGATAAGACGACCTACAGGTGGCGGCTGCCTCCAGCATTTTGTTGCCAACGACTACACCAAGGTTAGCGGAGGCTCGCGCAGCAAAAGAGAAGCCCGGATGTGGAGGTTATCAAGTGCTCACAGAGGGATTGGGAAACAGGAGGAAAGTTTGTCTGAAACAAAACTCTTAAAGTTCTGAGCGTTGTTCTTGACAAGAGTGGAATGGAGAGTAGTTTGTCTTATTCAGAGAATATCGCTCTTGTTGCAAAATGCAGGCCTGGATGGTAGCGCCAGCTGATAAACAGACATATCAGACCGACTTAAACTTAAACAACCAAGCAACACTTCTGTCCTGGTGTTTTATCTATTTATTTACTTTTTTTATTATATTTCTTTTTTTGTTTTTGTTTTTGCTGCGCAATGAGCATTCTTCTGAATGGATACCTGCGCATTAAAAATGGACATCATCATCATCATCATCATCATCATCATCATCATCATCATCATCATCATCATCATCATCAGACCGCGTGAGACGGTTTTTTTTAAACATTTGTTTGGGCATTGGGAACATCAATACATGTCATGAAAACAAAGTCTCAATAAATCCAACACACCAAATCATGTCAACACATAGGATTTCATATTCTACATTCAAGGGTAAACACACCGTGCACCAAATGTAGCCCTAATAATGATTTTACTTCACAAAGTTCATAACTGCAACATAGAAAACCCACAGTCACAACAAGCCCGGGTGGTGTATTAAACAGTGTAAAGAATTGGTGGCTACTGATTCGCAACACACCCAAAGTTCTCTACAGAGAATTATGAGGAAAGGATTGTTTTTCCCCACTAAATATGAACTCTGTTGCGAACGATAAACAGATACAGCTAGCTTTCACCTGCCATTTCTTTTTCTTATTCTGAGGGAAGTGTATGTAAACGAATAAAAGCTTCATTCAATCCCTCAACCCCGGCTAGACAGCTTTCATCTTTACATGCTGTTCGCATGAATAACATGGATAGACGGCAAGAAGTAGTTTAGACAAAAACTGGCTTATTGTACTGCACGAGTGTATGGGTTGAGAGACATGAAATGTTATGAAATATGGCTGCTTCAAGCTTTTTCTTGCCAACGTTTTGTTATTGTAGAGCTCGTCTTCTTTTACTGGGAACCGAGTTATACAAGTGCACGGATGACCGTACAACACTTGGAGTCCAGCGGATGCTGGAGAAAGGCGCCGTATAAAAGTGCTTAACAACAATAACAGTTATGTAAAATTAAAGTGTCTGTGGGGACATTTTTTCCCCAGTTACATTTATGGTTACCTTTTGGTATGCACCGGCTATCTATGAGTCAAAGGAATGAACCCCTTTCATCCAAAGCAGATGATGGAAGAAACGATCTCCGGCTGACATTCCGAGAAAGTGATTCTTTGTCAGGCAGCAGTGAGGCCACAGACCTGTTAGTCAAACAACACTTACCTGGCTTCACTGACCGTAAACACAGGACTATTCAATTTCCTGTGTCGCTAAACACATGACCCCCCACCCCGACTCTCCTTTCTCAGCTAGTAACACCTTCCCTGAGCAATCGGGTACCCATTCCCGCTGTGAACACTCGGCTCCTTTTCATGGACATCGACAGTTTACCCTCGGATAAAATACCCTAACTTGAGGTATGAAACAAGACAGGAAAACTAACTCTGGCGCTTAAACCATATGTGTCCTACATGAGAGAAAGTTATCGTAAGGTGGAGGAAGGACGCAACAAATTACCGGCTGGTAAAACGATCTGCCACCGTGGGGTAGGAACCAGGGTGGGGGAAAGATACTGAGGAGGCAAGAATGTGAGTGTCGTTCACTATCAGCATGAAGTTTCCTGAACATCTTCCTACGCCATTCATGCCCAGTCCCGAGTCCATGAATACAGGGTTTTAGCTGATATTTGCGAGAAGGTTTACAGGCTGAGTAAACGTACTTCACAAATATTTATTACCCTCCCCTCCCCTGACCTCTGCCACGTCTCTGCTTAAAAAATAAACACATTGACACAAAAAAGCGTAGTAACAATTTTTTTTAATCATTGAGAAAGGCGTCACCTCTGCTAACCGAGATCAGGATGAAATATTGTAATACGAAAATTGTCATTCCAGGACTTGTTGGCAAAAGAAAAACCAGAGCGAATGAAGTGATCATCACGGTCATCACGTGATAACTCCAGGAAGCTCACTAAATGTCGGGACTGCATTTTCAGTGCTGACGCCGCTACCCTGATCGATCAGTCAATACCTGGGCAGGTGAGTCTACGGAATAAGGTACAAAGTGAAGGGGACCCCGTGGCCATAGCAATGCAGTGACGCATCACCTGATAGAAATCTCGCATCTGCCCGGGCGCCAGGGGACAAAAATAGTGCACAAGCTTTCTTTCGGAAATAGTTCCTTTCGCTCGTCCTGTGTATGATGTCAGAGAGGAGTTGAGCGACTTCAGCAGTCTCAGGAGCATTTCGTTAGACGACTTAACGGATATTGTAACAAGAGATGATGATGATGATGATGATGTCATCGTCGTCGTCCGTAAAAATCAATAAGAAGTTAAACAAATAAAAACACGTCAGGTTTATATCGCATAGTTACCCGTCCAGCGCCTAAAATCCTGACGAAACCAATAGAAAATTTGCAGCCTGTACCCTGAAATAAGTCCTTTGTAAACACAACCATTCCGTATGAACCCCCGAAGTAAGTATCGTGCATGTCGACTACTCCATCTTTGAACTTTCATTACACAGAAGACGGTTCTTCAAATTCTTTATAAATTACTCGACGCGCCTGTCAGATCATTACAACAGCTGTGTGGAAGATCATCTACATTTCTTACCTTACAGTTATGTGCCAAGGTCCTCCCACTCCCACCCAGCGTAATGAAAACTGCCGTGGCCCTATATAGTCTCATTCTTTCGTTAGTGTGAAAGACAGCGGTTCCACAGGTGTTTGTGATTTCATTATATATATATATCTATCGATCAAGCAGAGTGATATATATATAGATATGTACCGAATGTACGACATATCACACCGCTGGAACATGATGTATGTTGGAAATTACCAGAAGAGAATGAATGGTACCCCCAGAAGTACTTCATCCTGGACGGGTCAAGAGATCAGTCATCGAAAAGCAGACGAGCTATTTTTAGATGCTTTACGGCCGGTCACGGAACTTCCGGCGACCGTTTTTCCCTCCTTGTCGTCGGGTCACACGTCGTCGTCTGGTTGGTCCACCTCTGTAAAGTCTGAGTGGGTGTGAATCTCTCAACTGAACCTGGCTGGGGTTTATTTCATGTCATTCCAAAACATAAAAAAACCACCGCGAGAATTTGCTCGTAAAACGATAAACTGTTCTTGCGCCAGCTGGCACGTGGTGGCGCTAAAAGGTCGCGGATGAATATTTCACGACGCGTGAGGTTCTCTGGAGGGCGGGAGGGCGCGCACTCGCCACGCGCTGTCTTCTGACACGTCGAATCTCGTTGATGTTCAGCCCTACTGCGAGTCCTAACGAGACGAAATACCACACTTGTCTCTCGGGTGACGAATGTTATCCCATTTTTTTTTTTACCCCTGATAAATAGGCAAGGAGGACTTCTGTGTCAGCGAGCTCGGGGAAAGAGTGTGTAACCTTGAGCCAGCAAGGCAAAGATGCTTCCGATGTATTTACAGCACTTCGGACATGCTCAGCCAACAAGAAGGGAACATTAAGTCCAGCACTGATGCTTGCCGGAAAGACTGTTGTTTTTACATCAGTGTTGGAGGAGGTACGTGCTGAGGTGTCTAACTTATGAATGCTGTCAGTAGACAAACATCCACTCTTGATAAAACGTGTCCCAGAAATCTTGCAGACATCGGTGGATGAGGAACTAGAAAATCGAGAAGCTTACTCTCGAATTCCTGTTGACAGCGATTTCTTAAATTCGTCACACGCCTGGCAGAATATGTCACAGACTGGACAAGCGACAGTTCAAGAGCACTGCACAAATTTTGCGAGCGAAGAAACCCAGACCCTTGATCATAAAACTCGCTCACTGAGTAGATCAAATCAATATCATAACCAAGGAAATAAACAAATTGGGAGCAAATGGGGTCACCGCGGCAGGACAACCAACGGACAGACAACGTGCACTATAAGAATGTACAGAGAAAAAAGGCTTACTACAGGAAAAACAAACTCGTCACTGGTAGCGCAGCCGAGTAAGAGGAGGACAATGACGTCACAACTCAGTGGGACATGGAAACAACATCTTCAACATCAACGACATGAGATGACAGTGGCTGGCACAGCCTGGCAGACTGTGTCAGGACCTCGGCAGTCCCTTGCAACACGCACCTACACGAAGCTGCGGGCTACCGACACTGACAGGACATCGGAAGAACAGTTCGATGCCACAAAAAGAAGACGGAGTCTGGAACAACCCTCATCGAGTCCTGGGCTGACACGCCTGATGACTGGCCGGCGCTAAGTAAGGACGAAAGAGGAGGATTTGTTGTCGACATCAGAGAGGATTGCTGCGACGAGGCAATCGCCGACGACAGATTGAAGACCCTCGTGCACTTTGGTCGATACAAATGCAGAGCGAGAGAAAGAGAAGAGGATTGACAGACCGACGACAGGAATGAGTTTCTCCGTTACAATATTCGAATCCACTTGTGCCGCCCCTGGCAAACCCACACAACATACAGGTTGAATGGTAAGCCAGTTCCACTTGTCCGTACATAGGATGAAAGACCCAGCAAAATTAACGAATCGTTTAGCAGGAGATGTCGACGTGAATAATGAAACTCGTGTTTGCCGGCTCGATTGGCCTTGATATTATAGTCTCAACATGAATATCAAACATCGCCCCTGTTTCGTGTAAAAGAATTCCAGCCATTGGCTCGTCTTCTGATAAAGAGTATAGCTGCCGGTCAGGACTATCGACCTCACTCGGCTCAGGCTTGAGATCGAAGAATGCAAAAGCCGTTAATTAAAGCGCCCATCTTGCGAGGCTTAGCAGTTCAGTATGTCCTTGTTATGGCCTTTTTCTAGTCCTCGTTTATAACCTCTATTTATCTTTTAGATCGTTGCTGTGTGCAGAGTGTACAGCAGCTTAACCTTACGAGGACCATTCTTGCCGGGTATGGATGTATAATGCTTCAGAGAAGATGAACATGGGACTTCCAAAAGAACGGGCCAAGATTCCATCCCCAAGAATGTAGAGGCAGTGTCTGATCGAAACGCGAAAGAAGTGGATTCCAAGTCGGAGTTTAGCTGTCCCCAGGGTCCCTTGTATCTGACACACAGCTGACAAAGCCAGGAGAAGATTCACCGTCGGGTCATTTATCAGGCCTCGCTTCTGATTTTCGATAAATGCGCTGCTGCAGCAGAAAACTGCGCGAGATTTTTAGCCTGTATCGGCTGCCTGAACGTACGTTCTGCGCTCTGACCAGAGGTCGGGGGTCGGGGAGAGGAAAGGTCCCGCGACATCGGGCCGGGGACGGACGAAGATGGACGAGACTGCTCGGAGTTCCAAGCCCGGGTCAAGCAAACCGACTCCCGCTCGACGGTTCAACGGGTTCATCTGGATTTTCACAAAGCCGGTCCCAACTCTAGCCTCTGAGCTGTTCTTACTAAACTCCTCCCCCGCACCCAGTTCCTCCTTCTCGCCGTTTCTCCCAGACACTTGAGCTACGGCTTGTCACGTTGAAAACACTGGCGTAGAGCGAACTTCATGACCTGACAGAAACTGCTTGCCCTCGACTACAGCCGCCCACCTCGTGGAAATCACGTTTGCTCATGAGACTGACAATGAGGTTTCTCCACTATTCCTCCCCACCCCCACCCCAAATGCCCTCCCTCCCTCTCTCCCTCTCTCTCTCACGCACACACACGCACTCGCACACGCACACACTGTGACTGGTTTTTCACAGGAAACACTTGTAATTTGTTTACATGTAAAAGGATCAAAGAGCCTACCTGCCATTTATAATTCTCTGCTTGACGTCACATCATCAACAGAAATGCGCGTCAACGGCGCCAACAAGAAGCGGGCAAAACCGGGGCAGTAAACATCTGCGGTTATAAACAGTGCACGTGGCCAGTTCTGTAAACACTAACTGCCCGCTCACACACGTGACCACAGCTTGCCCAGACTCTGCAGGTTATCAAGCGTGCGGTGCGTGGCTGCAGGTGACACAGCACGTGGCCACTAGACACGGCTCACCACTCTTTGCCTGACACCTGTGTCTTAACTCAAGTGGACAACATTAAATGTTTATTGAAGTAGTTATGATGTCACAAACCGATCTCAAACTAGATTTTGTGTTAAAGTTTAGGTAATACTTAAAAAAAAATTTTCTTGAATGAATAGATTGATTAGTATCATTGATAATTGCAGGGGAGGGCACTGGTGTTTCCAGGAACTAGGAATATATCACGGCAAAACACCCAGCCCTGTAAACAGGTGGTTGATACTTGATATTTTTCTTGTTATTATTGATGATGATCACGATACGCGTGCACACATAGCTCCCCCTCCCAACAAGTACGCAAACGTAAACACACAGCCATACACATATAAAAATGCATGCATACATTCAATCCTTCACAACGTATAACCGTACAACAAGAGCAGATAAGTGAAGTCTATATACTGAACACCAAGTAAAGGCAGGTGACCCGAAGGAAATATCAGGCGAGAGAAGGAAGGATATAATTTTGTTTACAAATATTTTTTTTAGACCGTTCTTTTTTTAAAGCAAACTGCAGTAGTTTGTTTAAATCCAAGCCGTTAAAGAGTCAGTCAGGTGATCCAAGTTGTGGCTATATTCTGGTAGGTAGACACACTATAAATATATTCTGTAAATTTCAGAGCCTGGCTTGCAACGTAAAGGAGTGGACTGGTCTTTCCATGCAGGCCCTGCTGACCACCACACCAGAGAGAGCACCACGGCCACAGAACTGGCCAGCCTTGTCAACCACTGCGTCTGTAAAGTTTCCCCCAACTACCAGTCCCAGCGGACCGGCATAACCTTTCGTTAACTGGTATCAGTCAAGGGATGAATGAATGAATGATGACTAGCTTACCGTCGACATTACAAACCAGTAGCCAGCCATTATAGCAGCCCCAGCACTCTTCGTATGGAACAGGGTCATTTGGGCGGTCCGCTGGAAGTCCGACTACACACACACACACACGGGTGGTGGTGGTGGAGGGGGGAGTTATGCTCCTCTCCCTCGATGGATGGCCTTACCTTCCCCAATCTTCTATGGAGTCAGGTACCCATTCCTACCAGCTGAGTCGACTGGGGGAAGTTTGCTGCGCTTATCGGAAATTGAACGAGCGCGCTCTCAGTTCGGACGCCAGGGCTGTAACTACTCGGCCATCCGCTCCCCCCCCCCCTAACGTACGTGGGTTTCCATGGTGGCCGGCTGATCCACCCCTGAACTGTGTCTGCTTTGACATGAATTGTTATTTTTGACCTACGTTCGCAGTTTTAAATTACGTGCAGCTGGGTGCTGAAGTATATTTTACCTTCATTCAGTGCATATGCTCCGCCAACAACGCTTGTCAAATTACTATAATGAAGAGGGAGAGCACACCAACGACCCTTAAAATTCAGGGCCACATGTCAGTGGTTATTCGTGTCTTTAGGAAAGTCGATCGATGACAAACGCAACTTTTTTATTTATTTATTTATCGCTGATGGCATCTCTACAGTTTACTTAATGTTCTTTTTATTTTTTTATTCCATAATACACAAATATACACGACAAAATACAATATTTAACATTACAAGTGAAAAAACCACCACATACACACAAGCACAGGTAAAAACGAGCCATCCAGTACGGTGTGCGCATACTTCCCTGTCATCCCCTCATCAATGTAGGATAAGCATTGCTCTCAAGCCCTGAAGCAAAAGCACGACAACACCAATAAAGTATGTTCAATAACCACACGACCAAACTCCACCCCCCACCTTTCAAAGTAAGGCATCAGTCCAAAAAGTAGGAGAGAGCACAGGACTTCCCATTCCTTCTCAAGCTCATTACAAGCATCAACCTATTTATGAGTCTCTAGCTGCACAACAACAACACCCCAACACACATCCTTCATTCAGAAATCAATCCTGTAAGACCACCAATCGTTCTTCTCAAGGGGGACAAAACCACAAGGAAGATGATGCTAACGATCTAAAATCAAGAATAGCATGTTGTACATGTTGTACAAGGTATATATGAGGGTATAGGTGGGCTGAGTGCATTTTCATTCTGAGCAATTCTCAAACAGTCATCCTATTCTTCAGTATATTGTAAAAGATTACAAAAGTGGGGAGGACATAAGACATAGCTGGAGACAGAAGCTGTATGTGAGAAAACAGAACTTGTCCACCATCTTTATTATTCTAGAGAAACAGTGTGTGTGTGTGTGTGTATATACATACAAGCTTAATTGTAAGAATGTGTAAGTAAGAGTTAGTCTTCACAACACAGCCATGGGCCGTGTCTACCAGCTGATCTGACAAGTGAGACAACTTTCATAAATAAGTGTTTAAAGGCATCAGATTAAAATAAAAACATATGCAACAAAAACTGCTGTTAATGTTATTGTTAATGTTAAAGTGACGAGAGGAAAACAGTGTAGACATGTTTGCCATGTGCTTGAAATACAGCCGCAAGGTCTCGGCCGCTGACGCAATATTTAACAATTTAACAATATTTAACATTACAAGTGAAAAAACCACCACATACACACAAGCACAGGTAAAAACGAGCCATCCAGTACGGTGTGCGCATACTTCCCTGTCATCCCCTCATCAATGTAGGATAAGCATTGCTCTCAAACCCTGAAGCAAAAGCTGTTTAGAGAGGCGGTGACTTAGTTTACAGTCTGTTTAGAGAGGCGGTGACTTAGTTTACAGTCTGTTTAGAGAGGTTGTGACTTAGTTTAAAGTCTATTTAGAGAGGCGGTGACTTAGTTTACAGTCTGTTTAGAGAGGCGGTGACTTAGTTTACAGTCTGTTTAGAGAGGCGGTGACTTAGTTTAAAGTCTATTTAGAGAGGTTGTGACTTAGTTTAAAGTCTATTTAGAGAGGCGGTGACTTAGTTTACAGTCTGTTTAGAGAGGCGGTGACTTAGTTTACAGTCTGTTTAGAGAGGCGGTGACTTAGTTTACAGTCTGTTTAGAGAGGCGGTGACTTAGTTTACAGTCTGTTTAGAGAGGCGGTGACTTAGTTTACAGTCTGTTTAGAGAGGTTGTGACTTAGTTTAAAGTCTATTTAGAGAGGCGGTGACTTAGTTTACAGTCTGTTTAGAGAGGCGGTGACTTAGTTTACAGTCTGTTTAGAGAGGCGGTGACTTAGTTTAAAGTCTATTTAGAGAGGTTGTGACTTAGTTTAAAGTCTATTTAGAGAGGCGGTGACTTAGTTTACAGTCTGTTTATAGAGGCGGTGACTTAGTTTACAGTCTGTTTAGAGAGGTTGTGACTTAGTTTAAAGTCTATTTAGAGAGGCGGTGACTTAGTTTACAGTCTGTTTAGAGAGGCGGTGACTTAGTTTACAGTCTGTTTAGAGAGGCGGTGACTTAGTTTACAGTCTGTTTAGAGAGGCGGTGACTTAGTTTACAGTCTGTTTAGAGAGGTTGTGACTTAGTTTACAGTCTATTTAGAGAGGCGAGAGTCAGTTTACAGTCTATTTAGAGAGGCAGTGACTTAGTTTACAGTCTGTTTAGAGAGGTTGTGACTTAGTTTACAGTCTATTTAGAGAGGCGGTATTAGTTTACAGTCTGTTTAGAGAGCAGAGAATCAGTTTACAGTCTGTTTAGAGAGGCGGGAATCAGTTTACAGTCTGTTTAGAGAGGCGAGAGTCAGTTTACAGTTTGTTTATTGAGGCGAGAGTCAGTTTACAGTTTGTTTATTGAGGCGGGAGTCAGTTTACAGTTTGTTTATTGAGGCGAGAGTCAGTTTACAGTTTGTTTATTGAGGCGAGAGTCAGTTTACAGTTTGTTTATTGAGGCGAGAGTCAGTTTACAGTTTGTTTAATGAGGCGAGAGTCAGTTTACAGTCTGTTTAGAGAGACTGCGCAATATAGTTCTGAAGCACGCGAGAGTGCCAGCGTTGATACAAGTATCTAATAACAAAAGTATCATTTGATAGCACAGTATCATTAAATGTTATCGCTTGACAGCGTAGTATTACACTATATTATGACTTGATAACACAGTATCACAACATAATATCACTTAATAGCACAGTACTACAACCTAATATCACTTGATAGCACACTCTCACAATATAACATCACTTGATAGCAGAGTAACAATAATATCACAATATTGGTTGGTTTATTTAGTAGGAAAGGGGGGAAAGGAAGGGGGAGGAAACCCCGGCGCCCAGCCCTGCTAACAGGTGTCACATACAGAGAGTGTCCCGAGACGAGATCTGAACCCAGCGCCGCTCGCTCCAGTGGTGACAAGCGAGTGTCTTAACCACTACACTACCAGGGTTCCCCATATCACAGTATTACACATGGGAGGGAGCATACAGCACTTTAACACTACAAAAACTACTGGTGGGTATACAGTTCTTTTCTTTCTTTTTTAATTTAGTGATATTCCGTTTAATATTATAAACAAATATTTATTGATATTTTTATTTTGCAAAAAACTAAAAGGTGGCATGCCTTGTTCAGACGCGAATAAAAAATTTGCCCCAAAAGTGGTCTATCTAATAATATTAATGAATCTAACAGCAAGACAGTTGAAGTGGTCTATCTATAAAATATTAATAAGTCTAACAGAAATGCGGTCGAAGCATGTCTTTCATTGGAAAGGATTATGATGATGATGATGAGGAGGAGGAAGATTATGATGATTTGATTGTGTTGTGGTATCACAGCATGTCCCATGTACCGACACACAAAAGTCATCTTTAATATAGAAAGTGCAATAAATGAACCCGAGAAACTGACCAAACTGCGACAAGTCCTGACTGGCATCGTTCTGGGGCCAGTTGCACAACATGTTTCTAAACCTTAAAACTGTTCTAAAAAAGCAATATCTCTTCTCTGCCATTTAAGTGCATTGCACAAGAACATACAAAAAAATTGTACTGACAGGACGGAAAGTCAGACATAACTTTATCTTA
Source organism: Marisa cornuarietis (assembly GCA_004794655.1). Taxonomy (NCBI): domain Eukaryota; kingdom Metazoa; phylum Mollusca; class Gastropoda; order Architaenioglossa; family Ampullariidae; genus Marisa; species Marisa cornuarietis. Next base: position 7,187,484 of record SMMW01000001.1, read on the forward strand.
CTTAAAGCAGTTTTAGTTTTAAAAATTCTAAAATTGTGGTGTGAACTTTAAACTAATTACCTAAATAGATTTCAGGATTTAAAGTGTTTAAAATTAGAAATGTGTTGTGCAACTGGCCCCTGAAACGCCTGCCCGGCGGGAAGGGCACAAACAAAGAGGTTACTGGGTGAGATGGATCACCGAGGACATTCCTGGCTTTGTAGACTAGGCCCACGTCTGAGAGGGAAACAACTCATGCGACTGTGCAGCTGATAATCCTGGACGCATATCACAGACATCAACTCTGACCACGTCCTTGTTGTTTATATTGTAGCTACAGCATCACAGTGACCACGCGCATCTTCATTGGGTCAGCACTCCTAGAGATAAGCGTAAAGCGAATTGTGAAAAAAAAGGCGATGATAAATAAATTTGCTTTACTTGAATTTGACCACGTGCACAAGTCAACAACACAGTTACGTGGACAGTACGTAGACACGTTTACGTTATAATGGCCTCCGACAGCGGAAAATCGAGGGTCATATTAACATGTGTTAATGAGGTATATCGTTCTTCTGTGCAAGGGGTGTTTGCGGGAGTGTATCTTGACAATGGAAGAGTAGAATTCATCAGATTAGAGGAAATAGTTGCTTGCGTTGAGCTTCACCCAATCATTAGAAAAACATTGTGCACCCCGCTGGCTCTTTAACTTTTTCAATCACAAAAGACTGACAATAAACTCCACCATAAGAAACACAGGAAGAAAATAAAGTGACTGACTGCAATGTATATAAAATGCCTCTAAATGTACACAAAATATTTTTTGTGTAGTTGGTTGATTGTCGGGTGTTTGTAGTTTTTCATGTGCAGCGTACTGAGCTCGCACCCACACAGAAAAATGCCCTTTACAAATTCAAGAATAATTAGTATAAATGACCTGACTAATTATTATGAAAAAAATTATAATAATTATTATTAATGGTACATCATATGGCCAGAATGTGAGGTATGTGACATTGGCACGACTGTACTGTACTTCCAATGGTCCGACTGTAAATATATATGAACTGACCCGACTGTAATGTACTTGAAATGGCCTGACGGTAATGTACACCAAGGGAACTACAACGACGGGCAAAAGACTTGAAGACGTTCAGAAATCACATAATTATTATTTATGCGCGAGTTCAAGTTCCGCAGCTGTGTCCAGCTTCAGACCAGAAAGGCGCAGATTTGAATCTCATTCAATCCAGCGGCTGAAGAAACGCCATCCGTCCGCCCAGCAAATCAGTGGAAAACTGATTTATAACGGAAAGTAAACGGCAGGAGAAAAAGGAGAACCGCTTCTCACTTCAACGCCTCTGACGCTGCGAGGCCATCGAGTGTTTTGCTGTATTTATAGACCCGTCAATGTTGTCAGCGATTTCCACACGATGATGATGATGATGATGATGATGATGATGATGATGATGATGATGATGCAGCCAAGTGTATTTGGGACTGGGACAGACGTGCGGACGAGTAGCTAAATTATTGAATATTGTGTCTTACAAACTTGATTTTTACAGTCCTTGGCTTAAAACTATAATATATAAATATATATAATTACCGCGCAGTAGCTACATCCCCTCCCCTCCCATCACCCACTCACTCAGCAAAACTTCCCATCCAATAACACTTTTTATCACCTGCCAGTGGTACTGTGACAGATGACTTTGCCGCGTGCCAGACGGCGCTGTAACGTGTCAAACGCTCACGCAATGTGTCAGACGACAAGGTGGCCTGTCAGACGGTGCCTCAAGGTGCCAGAAGACACGGTAACGTGTCAGACGGTGGTGTAATGTGTCCGACGTCCCTGTAACGTGTCAAAAGACCCCTTGTAATGAAATCTGCTGCTGACGAAGCTTTTTATGCGACTGGGAGAGTCTAGTACACACACACACACACACACAGAGAGAGACACAGAGACACACACAAGAAACTGGGTGCAAGCTGCCACAGGGAAAATTGACCGTAGACCTCGCCTCGCCATTCTCAGCAGCGGAGCGTCGATAGCAGCATCTTGCCGTTGCCATAGAAATGCACGCGACAACGGCTGCCTCCTGTGGCGGTCCTGCTGGCGGTTTGTTTGGGCGGACGTCGCTTTTTTTTTTTTTTTTTTTTTTGCAGGCGCACGGACGGTCGAAGTTGCTGACGCCAGCGGTTGGGGCTTTCGGTGGCCGCTCGATCTCTCGATGGTGTCATCATTGGACCACATTCTTTCTCGCATGACGCAGGGATTTCCGCGTCCAACCTGTTGCATGACACTCCACGGTGTAATCCTTGGCCCACTTTTTGGTGTGACAAGAGTTTTCCGCTTCGGTCCTGTTGGATGACACTCCTGTAGAACGGTGCCAGACTTACTGGCGCTAATGGCTGCTCAGTCATGTCCAGTGCTTTTGATGTGGTGCGAGATGGACCAGTACATCTACTAGTACTAGTATCTCTACAACCCAAAGGCTAAGAAAATGTGTCTTTTATTCCATAGTCAAGGGAATATCCAATTTATACATTAATACTGAGTATATATATATATATGGAACATTGGTGTGTGTGTGTGTGATCCTAATTCATATAACACACACACACACATACCGCGCACACACAGAGAGAATAAAGGAAGTGATCGATGGGAAAATATTCCGATTTTATTTTTAAGATGCAGCGAAAAGCTTTAAAAGTTTTGACTCGTAAAATTTTAGTTTTATTTTCCTCTTCTTTTCCCATTTTTAATCCGCTTGTGCGCTAATGTATCTCTAACCAGATTTTAGTAATGCTGGTTATTTCATTGTGTGCCCTCTTAAACAAAGAAAAAAGAAGGATCTAAAAAAAAAGAATAGAAATATTAACAAACTAGAAATAAAGAAAAGGATCGGGGGGGGGGAAATAATGTGGCGCCAGAGCTTTACTGGAAGGTGAACACGACGCTCGTCCTAGGTCTGTACATTAGCCCAGTGACCTTTATTTGTATGTATGTGAGTCTGTTCTTCAGCCGAGGGACGTGTCTGTGTAGTTCACAGTGTTCATACCACGATAGTGAACAGCGCGGGAAAGTCTGCAGTTGCCAGCATAAAGCTGTCTCCCTGTCTGCGCTTCTGGCTGGTGAACAGATGGTTGGCTGAATGCATATAAAATCATATGTGTGTGTGTGTGTGTGCGCGCGCGCGCGCGTGTGTGTGCGGTAGAGAGAGAGAGAGAGTATGATAGAGAGAAATGGATGTATAAATCGATGGTTGGTTGTATGGACGGACCAGCTTGCACATCCACGGAAGCAAAAGATGCTACCTAAGACATACATAAAATGCTTACCTCCCTTGCCTTATAGGCAATCTACATTCTACTGTACCACGAGGAAGACAAACATATTGTAGCAGACTATGCTCATATTGGTCAACATCTCCACAAGACAGCTGGCCGTGACATCGTGCACGACAGAAGGAGGAAGGGAGAGTTCTGTGGGGGACACGGTGAGCATAAAGCGTTCGGTTGTCTGTCCCTACTTTTTTGGGGGGAGAGGACTTTTCTTTAAGATGGTGAACCCACTCGTGAAAACATATCGCCCCGCTGGTTACACCAGACAGGGAAGAGACAGCACTTGCTCTGGCTTACCGCCAGAGATCGCCTCAGCGCAGCACAGTCCAGTCAGAATATAATGCAATCTGAACATTAATTTGTTCTGTTGTTGTTGTTGTTGTTTTTGTAGTCTAGAGAACGTGAAAAAAATGTTTCTCGTTGGCTTGTTGGCTCGGGTCTGGGGTGGGCTGCGAGGTACGCGAGGGCAGAGCTCCCACGGCGCTTCAGGGGATGTCCTGGCTCTTTAAAAGGTGGTCTCGAACTTCTCGAAATACTTTTCCCGTAGAATGGTCCATGTCCCTTATATATTCCCTCTTTATTCTGTTGCTGTTCTCAATCCACCGGTCAAGAGAAATTAAGCACTACGTATGTCACGTGTCTTCTAAATTAAGGGAAACAAAACAACAATGAAATAAAAATAATGAAAGACGCAATGGCGAAAGAAAGACTCGAACCACATTGTCGTCAACCTACAGATCGCTTTTACCAGACAAGGGGAGAGGGGTCGTGTTGTAGTGTGACATGTTCTCTCCTGTTAATTAGTCAAACGTGCCGTTCAAAAGAGCTGTCGTTCCTTGCGGAGGTAGGAGAAAATCTGGGCTTTGGAAACAAACACGGCTATTCTTCTCACAGAATGCAACAGGAGGACACGGTGCATCCACACCCGCTCCTCACACACAGGCTTTCTTCCGGATCTTCGCGAGTGAACTCGAGATGCTACCAAATTCTGCGTTGCCTGCATGTATGTGTTTGCATGTAAATGAAGTACCTGCAATCAAGAGCGCATCTAAAAGTCAACTAAATTTTACCCGAAAAACACGAGTCATCAATTCTTTCATCCAAACGGTTTTCGTCGTTTTTTCCCATTACACTTTTAATTGACAATTTTTTTGTCCTTTAATCACAATGTCTGATGTTCACGAGGAAATTGAACAGTACAAAATGAATGTGTGTCCAGTCCTTTTTCACTATTGTATTTTTTATTCTATTTTATTTAGTTTTTTGGTTGCTGAACTTTAATTTTGTGTTAGCACATGAAATTAAAAAAAACTGTTGAAAAAAATGTAATGCTTAACTTAAATTAGAGGAGCCCTAGTTAAGCAGCTCATAATCCTAGTCACCGGAAAATTGTGTAAGATTTCTGGGTCACATGTAGCGAAGAGACCTACAAACCTCCATTTCTGTCGACGCGACCAAGTTGTAGAGGTTGCAGATGTTCCTACGACCCCTCAGCCCAAGTTGCCGAGGCTAAGTTTATATCTGTGATCTATCTGCGCTTGTCGTGTCCACTAGACCACCCAGGTCTTTAGCTCAACCAGAGCTACTGATGCTAAGATGATATAACTGTGATATATCTGTGCATGTCGTGTCTCACTTCAGCCCAGTCGCTCCTGGCCATTGTTCAGTCGAGCCCCGCCCTAACTGCTCACCTCGCACCCTCTAGCGGATCTATCACCTGTGCTCATTACGACGCATGCAAGCACCAGGTATGGCTACAACAATCCAAATATACAGTAGACACCAGAGTCTGCACAGCGGACATGGGAGGTCAGTTCACTTTGATGACCTGGGTGCTTCTATCACGCGAAGGCCTGGGGGGGGGGGGAGACAAGACGGCTTATGGGGCAAAACATTTACGGGACTAGAAGCACACAGTGGTTGGTTTGCTGATTAATTTTTCCTTCACAGGCGGCTACTAAGATTGTTAAGAATAGTGCAGCCGTGTTCCAAAATGCTATTTTCTATAATTCCATATTTTATATTCCCATTTCTTTGTTATTCCCCCCCCCCCCCCGCTCGGCATTAAAATGAAAATAACGAGAAGCATTTTAGAATGCGTGATATTCCACTGTGCTCAGCCCATTTTCGTTATCAGGCAATAAAAGGGAGCAGTCCGACTCCATCTGCCTGCAGGCAATATACCAGCCTTGTTCACTTTGTCTTCATACAGCATACAGGACCAGGACCATGTACAAGACAGTACAAAATGTCTTTATTCTTTTCAGGAAAAGTGCATATGTGACGCTGTGGTTATCGGTTGTGAGAAGTAAATATTAGGAGAGAAAGAAAGAATAAGAAAACTAAAGAAAATGGCATGAACGTATGCAAGCAGATGAACGTGTGAGCGTATGTCCGTGCGCGCGCGTATGCATGTGTGTGTGTGTGTGTGTGTGCGCGCGGCCGAAAATGTGCCTGTATATATCAGAGGTTACTAACTCTGAAATAGGCTTAACTTGAGACAGTCGATAGTCTTTTCCTTCAGAGGATTCTAAGCAGGCAGCCGGCATCTAGACGATCGATGACAAGAGAAGGCGACATCTGCTCTTTTAGAAATCATTTTCCCCATATTGCCATGTCAGCCTGGCTCAGCGCCCTGCACACTCCTCGCTCTCTCAGACCACGCCTGCACGACTCTCTCTCCATACGACCCCCCCACCCCCATCCCACCAGCTCCTGCAGTTCTGTCCGAGCTGCACTTCTGGTTCCCGTTCGTTGTCTTGTCATCGCGGCCTGTTTCCGCGGTCAACGTTGCATCGTGTTCGACATTTCCAATCGCATCTTTCCCGTCGTACCGAGGACGAGCGCCATCCTGCTGGTAACAATTGCATCAAGTGTTGATGAGGAGGCAATCCACGCCAAGCATCGTCGGCAAAATACCAGCCAAAGGGTTGGGTGGGGGGAGGGTCAAGTGGGGCTTGACCCTTCCCATCGTCGCGTGTCGGACGGAAGATGCTGACAGTGCATGCCAGGGAAGGCCGATACCGAGGATAAGCCGGCCTGTAGCGATCTATGCAAAAAGTAACGGCAGTCTGTGTCAAAATATATGGCAAGTTGCTGCCAGGAAATATGCCAAATAATGCCAAAATGTATGCTAACAGACGCCAGAAGTATTGCAAATAACGTCGGCGTCATGCCAGAGACACCCTGATCAATGCCACAAGGAAGACTGTCTTGGGAAGAGGTCCTACCGATGGATGTCTCTTACCTCCATCCCCACGCCCCTCCCACTCAGGCCCCCGCCCTTATCCTTACATCGCGTGCGTTGGTGTGGGTGGAGGGAATGGGAGGCCTGCTTTTATTTAAAGATGTGGCATAGGCTCCAGAGCCTGGAGATAGTCAGACGTTGAAGACAACGCAAAGTAGGATAGGAAGAAGGTTGAAAGCTGTGACCTCGAGGGACAAAAACGAGGACGCGACGGGTCAGACCTACTGACACACTCTCGGCGATTTGATGATAGACGGCGCACACGACAGAATTGTCAGCCCCCCCACCCACCCAACACACACGGTAGAGTTGTCAGCACACGCACACAAGTAATGTCACGATCTCCAAAAGGCGTACGTTTGAGATGGGTGAGGAATTTGTGTTTTACATCGAGCCAGCAACTAAGGCTATATCACGGCCAAGCAGCCAGCTCTGTAAAGACATTAAAGACATGCCGCATGCACAGAAAAAACAGGGTGCCCGAGACGAGATCTGAACCCAGGACCTCCTGGGTAAAGTGCTAACGATAATATCCTCTCATCTCCGACCTATACCCAGTGTCTTCCTTTCAAAGGACAAAATCGCACGCGGCAGCCCCACCCGTTCTTGAACCACCATCGTCCGTTTGCCAGCCACCCTAGATGACAAAGTCTGCCAAGTGCAGGACGGTTGGTAGCCCGGAGGCAACAAATCGAAGCGTGTAACGGATAAACATACCTGACATTACGAGCCGATCCACCTGGGCGTGGGCACACTGAAAATAGCGCACTGAGCTGCACTGCGGCTATTTCTTCTCTCTCTCTCTCTCTCTCGCATGCCACAAAAACTGAACAACTCGCCCTCCAGTATGTAATCAGGAGTAAAGTAGGCCATCGATATATAAAAAAAATAAAGCATCAATCATTCGAAAGTAATAGAGGCTGACCATGCAGTTTGCGCTTGACCTATACTACCAAAAAAAAAAAAAAAAAAAAAATTCACAGAATTTCGGGACATTCTTGGGGGAGGAGTGGGGGTGATTGTCGAGGTTTGCTGATATTGGTGTGAACAGCACAAGAATCCAGACGTGTGTCGTACACCTTACCTGGGAATCTACCCGCCAGCCTCGCCCCGCAGTGCGCTGTCCACTGTCTTACTCTCCTCATGATGATTACAGAAGGTGGGGGACAGATGAGGAAGCGGAGGAGGGTGCAGGCCGCGGACTTAACGAACGATTACCAGGTAAATAAAGCAAGCTGCTTGGTGGCGATTATTGAGGCATATTACCTGTCAAAGATCGACCACACGGACCGGGTGCTCCCAAGACGAGTATTTGTGTTCGCACGAGCATGAAATGGGTTGGTTAGCATGGGCTCCACGTGCCAGTGATAAACGCTTCACGAATAGCGCGTGCTGCTTCTCATACTCTTCATTCACACACGCACACACGTACGCTTGTCTGGGCTCTTAAAGTTCACGGATAAGCCTTACGATCAGTTTAGTCACTGGACATAGGTTGGTGGAAGTTTAGGTGGGGACATGAATTTTGAGATAAAGCGGTTAAGAAAATAATCTCCGCCGGGTGCAACAGGGTCGTGTACAAGAGGTTTTTCTCTGATTTGTTCAGACTACTTCAGCCGCCTCCCCAACACCAACCTTCTGCCTCCTTCCATCATGCTTTACAAGGCTGTCTTGACTAGCTTCTGATCCGCAAACTGACTACAGTTTTAGCTGACAACTCGCACCCTAACGACAGGATATGACATCGGACAAATAGAAGTGTTCCGAGTTCCTTAAGCTAGAAGCACGCGTTTTCTGCGCTCAGTTACTCCGCATGTATACACCATCGACTTCTGGGTTACTCACACCCATGAATGCAGGTGGTCATACTGCTTGCCCTCTTTCTTTAGTGTCCATTTATATGTATATAAGGTGATGTTATTACTCGTCTTTCTATTTTCCTGCTGGGAGTGGCAATATGAACGCGTACAGATTTTTAATACTTGCGAGAGAAACTAAGTGCCAACGTAGATGAATTGGATGTAGTCAGTTTATAAATTTTTTATAGCCTTTGTTAATGTTTTATGTTAAGTGATGTTCTCATGTTTCGTTGGCAGCGAAACAATTTCCTGAAAAGGATTAATATATTTTGTATTTGTAGAACATCATGCAAACTTTGTAGTAGGACTGTCAGCAACACTGTCATGCAGGCCTTGAAAGATCGTCTTGGAAACACTTTTATGGTAACCTCGTAACCTTCGCTAATCAGCCTGGGTAGTGGGGGGTGGGTGCCTATACTGTCAACGACCACACGAAGAGCTGACAATACGCGCGGTGTGTGTGTGCGGGGGGGGGGAGGTATGACTTTATTTCGCGCCCAACAATCCTACCTCTAGCGCGTGCGAATGTGATGATGGAAGAAACTACATCACAGACACCTCTCCGTTCTCATCGATATGCTTGTCTGGAGTCACCACGCTCCAGCAGCACGTACTCCCCTACTGAAGCCAAGGATCAAAGTCCCCACCCTCGGGCGAAAAAAAAAAAGCGCTCGATGACACAGGACTTGACTGTTCTGACCGCGCCCGCCCGCTTCCCCAGCTCCACCCTCAGCAGCGTCCACCACCCAAACCACTGGCACAGTCCAGTGCGCTATCGGGGATGACAGACAGTGAATGGAAAGCTGCCTCGGCCACATCCCTCCCCCTCCCCCCTCTCAGCCTGTCCTGCTAGCAACAGCCACGTTCTCGAGCCCTGCAGCAAGGGGTTAGATACTGTCCACACCCTGCTACAGTGGCTTGCAGATACACTCCCGTGCACGCAAAAAAACGCACTCACCCACGAAGGCCACTTTTGGAACCTTTTTTTTTTTTAATTTAAGGTAAAAGGGAAGGGGACCACAATGTGTCATTACTGGGGTGACGCGCTATTTCTGTACCCTTGAGGTAGCAGTCCAGCACACAAGACTCCATGTTCCTATAAGTTATAATCATTGTTACAAGACACAATATCAGTACAATCACTTAATTACATTTCTCATTGTGACTAATTACTTATATTTTCTATAAAAAAAATTGCAGACCATACTTTTTGTGCCTGTTCTAGAATGACCTCTGTATCCTACTATGATAATAGTTTCACAACACTTTAGCCTAGTCAGGTGGCCAGATATTTATGGCACATGTTCCGTGCCAAATTGGCATGATGGTGTACAAACGTATTTGCCTGATACAGCAACATGAGGGCCAGGAGTGAAAGCCCCCTCCTATAAGTCTGCCCACTGACTCTTCCACCCTGAGTACAATGACTCAGGAAGTGATTGAATTTCAATGCGGTCCTTTTGCGAGTAAATGAATAATTATGTAATATACAATGATAGTTGTTTATAGGGAGTCAAAACTTCCTGAAACATTTCTCATCCTTTTTCTCTTTGATACATATCATCAATACATAGAGTCACAATCACAAGTACCTCCAATGAGTTACAAACATTAATCTCATTAAGTAGATAAGCAGAACGATAAAAAAAAGTTTAACTCAAACCTGACTTCTGATTTCAAGTGTCCAATAGTTAGTGCATGTCTCTTGTCTCATAATATCTTTTTATTCTCTAAGTGAGAACAAGTACTGAAAAATTATATTGCACCACACTTAAAACAAAGAACAGATATATGAAAAAGGCCACAAATTGCATTAGTATTTACAAACTCATATGACATCTTATTAAAAACATGAGTGTGATGTGACTGATCACTTCTTAAAAATGATTTTGAAAGACAATAAGAACATGATGTTGGTGAAGGCACACACACACACACAAATAAATATATGCAACACAGCCCAGCACACACACACACACAGTGACATTAATATTTGATTTAAATGGGTGTTTGTCTCTGCTCCTCAATGGAGATAGCCAATAACAAATGCAAAACTGCTATTTCTTCTATAGACACAGAGTTCTGGGTGGGTTTTCAGTTCTTCAAATCATGTTAGATAACAAAACAACAAAAACAAAAACATGATTCAATTAACACATTTTAGTTAAGTGAATTAGAATCAAAACTTTTGAAACATTGACTTATGTAGTTTGAAAATTCACTGGTGACTTTCTTTTATTTATTTATTTATTTACTAAGTACAGTGAGGGAGAATTTGTCAAAAGTACCTAATGGCAATCTGTCAAACTTTCATAAAAAAAATGTTGTGAAATACTACAGACAAAAACAACAGACGAAAAAGCAATAAATCAGTGGTATTATCACAATTTCATGCAGAAAGGATATGCACATTTCTTTTAAATCTGAAACAAAATTGTCGAGTCTGAATGATATGCAGGCAATTTATTTATTTTTCACACATTTTAATTCTGATGAGTTCTTTACCAATAAAACCTTAAGATTTAAAAAGCAGCTTACATCATTCAACACTCATTTGACAAAGTCATATAAGATTATCGAATAAGCTGAAATTTGACATTTTTTTAAATTTTAGCTAGAAAATCTTAAAAAGAAATAAGTAGCTGAAGAATGCATGTAAATGCACATACACAAGCTTGCCTACAAAGTACACAAGTATATACACAGGGAACCCTTGTTCACTTATACAGTATTACTATGTAGACAAAGATTATGTATGATGCAGAACAGCGTCAACTTAAAGAACACATTTTCCTGTCCTTGTGGTTTAAGGGAACTAATCCATCATGAACAAGCTGATGAAGATCCAGTTCCACCAATCAGCAAATGGTGCCTCATGAAGACTGCACTAACCTACATCTAATCATAAAAAAGCAACTCTTTCTCCAAAGCACCCTCTAGTAATCACTTCAGCACATTTTTGTGCATTGTTCTATTCAGTCTGATAGATATTACCATCAGTATTTTCCTCATGCAACAAACAGCCTTTCTTTCTTGTCAGTGTATTACTTCCTGAAAAAGGGCAGTATAAAACTCTGCAGGGCTGAGGCTGCAGCGATACTTGTTGACGATCTCTTGGATTTTCAGTTTGCGGCGGACATGAGGTGGTTGATACCTAGCACACACAAATGTTCAATATTCTTCACCATTAATGTGCATTTCTGTCAATTCCATTATAATATATTTGAAGTAAAAGTGAAACAAACCAGACCCCCTCCTCCCAAAACAATTCTTTAAAAACAAAGTATTAAGCTGTTTATTAGTGAAAACCACCTTAAAAATGTTGGTATTCAAAACAGCCCAGCTACGTGTCACATTCACAAGTACTCACGCTTCACTTTCTAAGCGACGGCGACGACAGATGTTGATGGCTGTCTGCCGTACAAGTGTGCCCAGAGTGCGTCTGCTGACCACCATGCCATCCACAAGTGGAATAGCGACAGACATTCTGCACATGCATTTCACCAGGATCAAATTATGGAACTTCACAGTATATACACTTTTGCCCCCACCCAAAAAATATATATCTTTACTTTGTAAAACAAATGTACCTGAAATAGACTACTACAAAGAAATATGACATATTTTGAACCAGAAAATGACAACAAACCATAAACTACATACACCAGGGTGGTCTCAGATGAATGATTCTATTTTTCTGAACTCTTGCAGCCATACCAACCAAAAAGGTCTCTCCACTCTGCTCATGTTAATTTATTTTCTGTCCCACGATACAAAGATAAGAGAAACTGTAAATCATAAAAGCATTGTAAAATATCTACAAGTACAGACATCGTGTAACAGAGTTTGAAGTTCTGTCAACAAGCAGTTTCTTACATGCAAACTGAAGAACAGTAACTCTTAAATAATGCAATAAAGACATACTTTGTCTGAGTTTTCTCATATTCCTGAATATGAATGCGGAAAAGACCATTCTGTAAAGAATGGATGAAGATGATGTAGACATCCTTTTCTGCCTGCTTTTGCATGGATGATGAGCTTGACATGACAGCAGCATCCTGTCCTGTTGACGTCACACTCAACAGTTCTGCTAGTGGGGAGAGAAAACAATGTTCACAGATTGTGTTGCCCTTACAAGAAAAAATTTCCTTTCACTGTGCTCATTTTCTTATGTTAGCAGGTATTTTTTAATTAATGCAAACTTAATGCAAAAAAAAACAACTATAAAACATATCCCTTTAATAAAGACCCTAATGAATGGCAACACAGATCACTCTCAAAAGACTCCTTTTATATCATTTATTATAATGTTTCCAACACAAAACCACAAGGAGAAGCAAGGATCTCGAGAAATTAAAGATAATTTCCCTCACCTATTCAAATCTCCCTCTGAGCAAAACAAAAAAAAAACTTGTTTCTAATGTGGTATTATGTAGTTGTCTGCTTTTAGCCAACATGACTGAGCAAGAAAATCTGTTTTGTTGTCGCCAATGGCCATGACTTAACTTTTGTCAGTGCTGATCTCCATTCCATGTTTGAACTGTCCATCTGTTGGTAAGGTCTTGCAGTTCTCTGTTAGTGATAGCTATCAAGTCAACGTTGTAGTTGCTATTCGGCCTTCCACTGATGAAAATGGAAGTGTGATGGTCAAGGAGAGCTTAGTGCATGATGTTCTCCAGAAAAAATGTTGAACGGCACAGGGGATAGGAGGCACCCTTGACGAACGCCTACTGTCATGTGGAAGAAAGTTCATTTGGCTAATTAGCAGTATTGCTCTTGTTGATCTCTTTTACAACGCTTTGATGAATTGTATAAGACCTTCTTCAATACTGAATTTTTGCATCACATGCCAAAGCCCCTCATACCAGACTCTATCAAAAGCCTTTTTAAAGTTGATGAAGTTGTGATAGAGGTCCCTTGTTTCATTCCTACCTTGCTTGAGTAGCTCAGCTGGAATGTTGTCAACGCCAGGTGACTTTCCTCTCTTCAGAGACTGCATACCGATCTTTCAACCTCTTCCTGTAGGACTGGAAGGTCTGCAGGTTCACTGGTTGTTCTGAAGGATGTTAGCATCTGTCTTCTGCTGGAAGTTGTACAAGCCTTTGCAATATTTAGTCCATTGGTTGAGTAGAGCAGTGTTTTCTGTGAGAAGGCAGCCACTCCTGTCTTCGATGACTGAGATTTTGTGCTGACTTGACTTGGTGAGGGTCTTTAGTATTTGATAGGCCTTCTTGTTGTCACCTCATGTCATTTCTTCCTCCATGATCTGGCTCTGGCCCTCAATCCAGTTCTCCCTAGCCACCTTCATCCTTTTCCTGGTTACACAATTCACTTTTTTATCCTTGGAAGCTGCTTTGGATTTGTTTTTTTCCTTTCTCTTCAATGTTCCCTTTTGGTCACAGAAGTCTAAGATATCTTTCACGACCCAGGGTTCTTCTTTTGACACCCTAGCACTTCCTGGGCTTTTGACAGTAGCACCTCTTTGATGTATCTAGCAAGGGTGTGTACATCACAGTTGAACACAGTGAATTTGTCTGACCTTCTGGAGGTCAGACATATACTTGGACAATGATGACATTTTGAGAGGCTGGAAGAGATGTGGATGGAAATCAGCCTTCTGGACATGGGTGTACAGCTGATGATGGCCCCGTCCACTTCCCTATGTACAAGGAAGCCTACATCATGCTCATGTCTGGCATCCTCCCTACTATACCAGACTTTATGGCCCTTGTCAATTGCTGCCTCCCAAAATCCTAGCCATCTCACATCCCACCAGTCCCACAATGTCCCACCAGTACCATTCTAGCTCATGGTTATTTCACTTTGCCACACTGTTGTTTGTTTCACATACCAATCCATGTTCTCTCTCTCAGCTTTAAAGTCAAATATTAAATAAATGATTGTAATTTAGGTGCTGACATTTACAGACTATATTTCTATTGTCTCTACCTACTATACATTTTGGATTATCAGAAGCAAGAGTAATTTACGTTTTTAAATGAGCATGTCTGATCATTCTCTCTCATGTCAAATATCTCAAAAAGCAAATGTACTTCTGAGTTCTCTAGAAAGTAATGAAAACAAGAATAATGTAAAGATATACTGATTCAGTTGGAAGTGATGCCTTGGACACAGATGTCATGGTGTCTATTAAAAGAAAGACTGTCTGTGGATTATTATTTTTTTTTCCTACATATTAATGCTGCCTCACCTGTGGGAAAGTGCTCGTTGTCCTGGAAACTTTCCAGCCACACAACTAGCACTTTGGTGTCAGGACCCATCATGGCTGCTGGCTGACGGCCAAGTCGTCGAAACTGACTTGTGTTGCCTGCAGCTGTGCTGGTGTTGCCTGACTCAGGAGGTGAGCCAGGGCTCTCACCTTCAAGACGACGCAGTCTTTCTCCCTCAAGCGTCAGTGACTTGGGCTTCAGGAAGCTGGGGTCTCCAAGAGACAAAGGTGAGGAGTGTGGTGCGGAGGAAGACAGGCGAGGCGAAGCACTGGTCTGTGGAGAGTGTGATGCAAGTGGGCTGGCGTTAGGGGAGGAGGTTGTCATTGGACTGGCTGTCCCTCCAACACCACTTACATGAGGACTGCTGTTGGCACTACTGCTTGTGTTGAGCATGGACAGTCCTGATTTGTCTGTGAACAAATTGTAGAGTACACACAATGCAGAGTGAGTGATCATTAATATCTGTATCAAGTACTGATACAAAACCTTTTTTGCAGCAGATAGGCAGGGATTTTAAAATGGCAGAGATAAATGAAGAGAATAATAGGATAAAATAAGAACTGTGACTATGCAAATGCAGTAAATAGATGAATGAACAAAGATTAATCAAGAATGCTCAGTGCCCACTTGAAACATACACACACATACAAACAAGAAAAAGTCAGCATTCTCCCTAAGCCTTCACCCTCTAGTGGAAATTGTGAGCACTACTCACCAGACTCCAGTGTGCTGGATGACACTGTTCTCAGGCGAAATGTCTCAGGTGAAGGGACTACAAATGCAAGCTCAGATAAGACATCAGCCCAATACAGTACTTGCTGTCTTCCATCATAAAGACTACCCCCTGTTCCTATCAGATATTCTTCATCTGCACACAAGGAATACCTAATTCATTCATGTGGAAGCAACATAAAATAAGAACTGATGACAGGAATAACTAATTCATTCATGTGGATGAAATATAAAAAGAGAACTGACGACACAAGAAAATCTTACATAAAAAAGTATTTGCAGAGAATCATGTTTTCTTCTTGAATTTGTTGTGTTTGTGGTGCCTATTGTACCAAGCTGCACTTTTTTCTGACATCATCGGCACTGTGCTTGACTGGGTACTCGCCTGTGGTTTTTCATTTATTCCACTGCTACTATCAACTCTCTCATTGCTGTTTGTCCACTTTGGCTAATGCCATCACAGTTTCTTCATTTTTACATTGTCCCTTGGATAGACTTTATATCAGTGCCAAACAGTCATGCATTTCAACAGTGTACTGCAATTTCTGGTTTGTGATCATCTGGATATTCTCCTGGCGATTTGATCGGCATGTTTGATTATTAATCTTTTCTGCTCCAGTCCAGTGACTGTAGATCTGTCTCACTGGTTTCTTGATCTATCAATGTCATCTGGAGAACGACCTGGCATTCCCATGAACTTTACAGAGCCACAGAAATTTTGTCTGTCTTGTGTTTTTGTGTTTGTAATGTGTGAAGAGCATGGGTTTGGCTGGGATACCGTGGTATAAGAGCTCACACCATTATTATTATTATTATTATTATAAAGTACGATAGTGTTTCCTCAGGTAGGAGCAAGAGATAAACCCCAGCTACAATACCGAAATATGGCCAAAGGAAGGTAGTAATGTCCTGAAGTTGTCTGAAAGCTGCACCTTCCCTGTAACTGCCCAAGCGAGGAATAAGGCTTAAAGGCTGGAGGAGGGGAATGGTTTTGTCCGTGCGAGGGAAGGTAGGAGTAAAGGTGGTGCTGACAACTATCAGTCAGTCATCTCCAATGACAACCCCGACAACAGCCAGGGTAGAGATCACAGGCACTGCCAACTAGCTTAGCAATAAAACGTCTTTGTCATCCGACCAATACTTGCTGTAGGGTCTGAGAGGCGAGGCAAAACGGCTTATATCCAATACCGGCTTCTATCTGAACATACTATCATGCTTAGGACTGAATGTATTCTCAAAACAAAAAAACAAAAAAAAGAGAGAGAGAATATAAAGGAGAGAAGAATGAACAGCTCAAATGACACAAACAATTTTAAACATTATTTTTATTGCTTTTTTTTGTGTATGTCATTTCCGCTGGTCATCCTTTACACTTTTATTTTTCCCTCTATTTATTTTATGGAGAATACATTCAATAGTCCGTCCTAACTCTGACAGTATGTTGAGTTACAAACTGTTTCACTTAAGCTTTCTCAATGCCAACAGCAAGTACTGGTCGGGTGAGAAAGACGTTTAATTGCTAGGGTAGTCGGCACCGCCTGTGACCTCCACCCCGCCTGTTGTCAGAGAAGCAATTAGGGAAGACTGACCGCATGTAAAAGTCTGCATCACATGTACTCCTACCTTCCCTAGCCAGGGCAAAACCATTTAAAACAAAAATGCCTAGAAGAAGTTCTGCCTTTAAGGAATGAATGTGACTGTAACAGTATTGTGCTTCAACGTTTTATTTGTGGATTCTGAATATGCGATGGTGAGGGTAATTACATGGCCACTTTGCATTAATAATCAAGTAATTATTTTGGAATCAGAAATCAACCCAACTGTATGAATGAAAACTAGGATAGCAGATATTCAAAAAGGGCTGTCACTGGCCTTCACAGTCATCTGGTTCGATGATCTTCCAGCTAGTAGAGACATGACCTAGAGACATGACCTGTCCAACCTGCATGCTTGCGCACGTCTACAGGCCAACCTAAAGAGTGCAGGAACTCCAGAAATTGGGGCTGTACGTTGTTGCAGGAGGTCTGGAAATTGCCAGCACCATAGCAGAAATACAACAGATGATACTTCATATCATCAAAATGTATTACTGATAATACAGTGGTTCTTTGTTAATAGCCAGGGTCTTTAAACATATTAGTACTTACAAATCAGACTTTTCGTTTTTTTTAAGTAAATAAAAGCTGGTTGAGTTTTCTTCAATACACAAAGAGAATCAAATCTTGAAAGATTGAGGCAGAAGACTAGTTATATCATAACTGAGCTCTGTGCTCTGAAAACCAACTTACAACTGAACTGTATGCACTAATTACTACATGGCATATTCTTAACATCCTCAGATCTTGACACAAATTAATTAAGAAATTTGTGAAGACAGACACAAGTTTTAGAAGAAATCAAATACTCATACGTCCCGAGTTGAAAGAGAAAGAATAGAATGAGAAGTCTTCCTAGAAGCAGGATAAGAAGGGCATGTCATACCACATTATTCAGGATTTCTTGTGCAGTTTTCTGGTTCTGCTTTACATAGAAGACATGGACTGTATCATTATCCCGACTTGGGATGAAATCTAGAGACTCCAGATCAGAAAACAGAGCAGCGTTGGATGAATCCAACATCACAAGAGCTGGAGGCACAGTATAGACGCAGTTTGATGGCTCCTGCAAGATTGTCATCTTCAATCAAGGCTCCCCAAAAAGAGACTAATGTTCTAATTGTAAAAAATCTGCAACTAGGCTGAGAAATTTACTTAAAATCTCAAGGGGCAAGAAATGTCTTAACCTTTTTATATGCCAAATGTAGTACAAAAGGGGGGGGGAAAAAAGGACAAGAAATCGTCTTGACCACCCACAGACCATTTTTTAATGAATATCTCAAACAGACATAGAGATTTTGCTAAAATGCTCTAGATCATATAAGTTCAGAGGAACAGTTCACTCACCTTGAGTGATTCGAGTGACAGAAAGCCATAGTGTGATAGGAAGAGCCGTGCTGTCTGGTACTCATTGCAAATTCTGAAGGTAAAACACACACAAAAAAACCCCAACATAATGCAGGAGATGATGTAATGCAGGAAACCTCTTTATTTTCTTACGAAACAAGCTGCTGCTAGTTCTAAGCAGTTGTCTACACCTTTTTTCATGTGATCTACACACAATCATTTACTGAAGTATTTTACAAATTTTGAAACTAAAATAACATTCTGACAAACACTCAAATGTATTTACTTAATTTAGTAAAACCTTTCAAAAAGTAAATACTTTTTCTCTTGTTTCAAAAGAAACTGACTTTGGGGGCTTGCATTCAGTCATGGGATCAGGGTATGACGTAGTCTCTCGAGCCTTGCGGGCTTTCTCGGCAACATTTTTTTCAAAGGCAGCTGAAGCGTCAATGAAGGATTTCATTTTTTCAAGATCCTCCCTTTCATGTTCATTAGACAGAGACTCCAGGGAAGGTATACTCAAGTCACTGAAGCAAAGACAAGTGCAGTCCCCAAATAAAATCTCAAGATGCCTTGGGAGGCTGAAGAACATGATACAATTTTCATCAATCAATTCTACCTAATCATTTTCTTTTAATATTTGAAACCCACCAGATCTGCTTCTCCTTGCATTCTCTTTCCCCTCCTCCCGCTCACTCACTTTCATACATACATGCATGGACACATAGATATAAAAATGAAAATGAACACAAGTATCACCCACATCTGCATGTAAACCATATGGAAAAATAAAATGTTCAAATTACTTTCTCTCTGAATTCTTAAAAAAAAAATAAAAAAAAATACACGTACAAGCTGGCCTATACCCTCCACCAACCCCAAAACCCATACAGTTCGAAACAAAAATAATCCACACAATGATGATCATTAAAAACTCACGCTTTGGTCTTGGTAATTTTCTCCACACATTCTGGAAAGTATCTATGCTTTACATTGTGATGAACACCAACATCAGCCAAAGGCAATGGGCGGCCTGGGTCTGCAAGGTGTGCTCGAGATGATATCTGGCAAATCATGAGAAACAAGGCAATTTACGATGATCAAGTAGGTCTCTGCATTCAAAGTTAGTTAACTTTTAATCTTTCTTTCATTTCCTACCTTTCTGGTCAAAAGAGCCAGCATAACTCTTGAAAAAACCCCAACATTCTACTTCTGCCCTCTAATTCCTAGCGTGCTGTCCCCTGTTGTGCAGCTGTCCCACTCTTGTACACACATTTTTCCAAGGTATGATTTATTCTGCATGCATTCTGCATTACACTGCGGACACATAAAATGTTAAGCAGCCTGAAATAGTCCTGGAGTCAGTGTACCTTGGATACTCGTGGTGAATGACGCAGCTGCATGGTCCAAGCATGGCGACCGAATGCACCTCGGATCAGTGCTGTGACTGTGGGGAGAGGATCTGGTGCATGAAGAGAAAATAAAGAGTAAGACAACACCATCCCCATCACCATGATAGCAGGCTATCATCATCTGACAGCATGATGGTGACAGGTTATCCTCTGATTGCACAATGACAGCAGGACATCACTATTTGACAGCAATAACAAGAGCAGTTTTTAAAAAAATGCCATAAATCTCATATGAGAATTATGGAAAACATCCAGTCTACATCTGTTAAATGGCACATGGTGGTAAAATACATCTACTGGCATTGCAGTAAAGACAGAGATGAGAAATACACATTTTAAATCCATAGAATTCTCTCCCAATTTTCCTTTCTTTTTATTTTATATTTTACATTTCATTTTATTGTTTTTATATGTTGTTACTTATAAAGAAACAAAGCAAAACCTGGATACCTTCCACATTTCCTAAAGGCTGTTCCAGCAAGCCAACAATGATGGAGTTGTCAATGATAAAATAGCGGAATGGGGAGCCCTGCTCTGGTAATGCACTGCCTTTGGCATACTTCAGCAGAGATCGCTCGTCAAGCAGGGAGAACAGGGACTCAGGACCACAAGGAGGGGGAAAAGCACCCTGCAGCATTTTTGTTTTCATCATTATCACGTGTCATAAGCACAGTTAAGGTCTCTTGCATCTACCACTTTATCAAATGCTTGATTAGAAGGGACAGCTACTTGCCACTTGAGACTGTCAAGTCAATAACGGTCTTTACAAACAGCAAAGAAAGAAAAAAAATATTACATCTGCCAGAAGAATTCTAAGTGCTTCATGAAGAAACGCTGAACTGCATAAGATGTGAAAGCAAAGGGAGGCAACATTTTTAAATTTCAGCCAGTCTACCTGCTTACCGAAGGCAGCAGAACAAGACAACAAGACAAAACATGCACACCAACACAAGCACACACACACCACTTGATCAATGATGCAGGTTAACACTGCCTCTGCTGCATCCTTCACTCTCATAGAAGCTGGCATCAGCTGCTTTGTTCCTTTGTAGCGTGGTGGGTCGCTAGCACGATTCTACAACACAGTCAGGAAATGTATTCAGGACAAAATTGTTATCCGACTGTTAGTGACATTAAAGGTAGATATAACAAAAATTCCATACTAACCACTGAAAACATGATGAAATAAAACAGTAACAAAGTAGCAGAACAGTACAAGTTATTAGCAGTATTAATAATGTGCAATATTAATACTATATTCAGATCATTAGTTCAGCTAGCAATCTCCATGCATACACTGTTCAGTTATCAAGACTGACATGCAGTGCATTTGTCCAAAACAATGAATACAGAATGCACATGATTTTTCTTTCACACTCACTAAATAGTAAAAATTCATGTCAAATAAAGTACCCATAATACCCAATAAAACTTTCCATTTTTGACAAATGCTATGTGCCTTTAAGACATTAGAAGCCTCCTGTCTTAAACTCAATTTTGAATTTCACCACAAAATTAAAAAAAACTTTTTTCAGAATCACAAAATATCAAAAGTGACACTCCCTCCGCATCATTACCACCTACAAAAGAAACAGCCCTTCTATAAGAAAAAAAATAAATGAAACAAGAACTGACCCTCAACCACCCTAGCATGTATGATGGGTGGGGATAGGGAAGCTGAATAAAGCCTGCAAGGGGAAGGGGAGGTAAATGAGACAAGATACAAGCTGTGATATGAGATGTGGGTTGCATCAGAGCATGCAGATCTTGAGAATGGACTCAACTCTTTTGCTTTGTGCGAGTTTACTTCGCTGAAAATTCTGAACAGTAGCTCTATAGGTTTCTTCTGCAGGTAGTAGTGAATAACCTATAGCACTAGCTGGAACTAGTCATAAGTTGCAAAAAATGTGTACCAATTGATTACAATATGCTCCAATGAAAATATTAGCCTCTCTCCTTTCTGCGGCATCAGAGGAAGTTATAGCGTTGGCTTAAAAAAAAGATGATGATCTACTGTTGTAGGCTTCTTATCGACTATATATTTGGATTCTGGAATTACAAAAGAAGATATGGTATTGGTAAACAAGCCTTTAAACAGATTATGGAACAAAAATGTAGACAATTTTATGGGAAAATTAAAAAATTAAATTATCAGTTTGACATACATGCATCATGTTATTGTTACCCATACGAACAGATGACTTGTAAATTAAAAACAGGATTTTGTTAACAACATGAGGTGAGTGTTATACAAATTCTTCTGTGAAAACCTTCAGTTATTCCTTTTCCTCATGCTTGATTCCTCATTCCATCAAAATGTTTCTAAATAACAATGTAGAAGAAAGGCATTGCAGAAATATATGATGTGTAAGCTCAGAAAATTAAGAAACAGTAAGTCTGCTCTTACATGTTTGCTTTCAGACAGCAGTCTGTGAACATGATATGCATATTAAGAAACGTGATCGGAAAGGTGAAGAAAATGGCCACCAATGAACTCCTACAACCAAGTGTGGTACCAATGTTGAGTGCCTTGACAAACCAAGAAATGGGGCACATGGTTATGAAGTAGGCCCACCTGACCTCCAACATTTCATCAAGCAGCATTCATTCTCAAGCTAGGTGCATAGCCAGGAATACATGCAGACGAAAGCCATACAATGGAGGTTTAGCTCAATTCTCACCTGTTGTAATTGAAAGCCCACAACATAAAATGATGTCTGATCAGGACAAAACAAAGAAGAAAACCAAATAACATGTAATTTGCACAATGATTTTTTGGTGAAAATGAACAATAACTATGCTCCTCCCTGAAATGCATTTAATACAGACTGTACCTTAGAGTAATGGAGCACCAAGTTAATGTTTAATGCCAGATTCAAGTAAAATACTGGAACATTAAAATATAACAGACATACTACTTCAGTAAGCTGAATGTAATGCTGTATGTTCAAACCACAGGTTAGAGAACTCTACCCATCTTCACTCTTGCCCCATGCAACCTTTTCTCCATGAGCCAGTGAATCCTAGTGTTACAAGAAAGATCTTAAAATTCCAAAGGCATGAGAGGTCAACCAGCTTAATTTTCTTTAGCCCATGCAGTCAAATGTTATGAAAACTACAGTTCTACACAAAAGAATGCTTGAATCAGTTCAACATCAAATGTGTATTATAATATGTTGTTGGGAGTCTTTTTCAACAAACATCACAGAATGGAAAATAGAAAACCAGTTCTCAAAATCTTCTGTTAGTTTACAACTTAATTTGGTTCTTTAGTTATTTGATGTCAGAACAATTCACTTCAAAGCTCTGGTCTTTCATATCTAAAGCCACCATAGCACAGCACAACACCACATCATCACAAAATATGAAAGTGAACTGACACCAGCACAAGTAAACATTAAAAATTCTACAGCCCACACAAATGCTTGCAGGCAAACAAACTGAAGATACCTTTGCAGCTACTGACTTTGCATCCTTTTCTACTTTTGCTTTAACACTTTGTGATTCCTGTGGCTTATCCTGAAAACAAAGCAAACTCAACCAACGAGATAGAAAGGAAATCTAGGGAAACTTCCTTTCAATCTTTTCTCGTTGGGTCTTACAGATGAAATTGGGAAAAAGAACTATTAGAAAAGCCCAAAGCTGAAATATAGCTACCTTACTCTATGTAAGAAATACCAGATAAACTATAGTTGTCCCAGATGCTGAAGAGTTGTGACAATCAACCACTACTGGCAATTCTGATGACAGATCTTAAGCTCAACACCAACTGATCTCTCTTACCACATTTTGCCAAGGTGTAAAGCAGTTCGATATAAACATAACAGTCCAGTTCCAAAATGTGTCAGTGCAAAACTGGAAAATCCCAGTTCATCACAAGGTCATTGGGAAGGTTACAAAAGAGAGAAAAATTACTATGTAAGTCAAATTGAATCTAAAAGCAAAAACATAAACTTGTTAAACGCTTAATGTAAATAATCCCCCAAACAGCTCAAAGCTATCAAACCTGCCAGCGTGCAGTGCAAGAGTGATAGTGTATGTGCAATAAAACCACAGCTGAAGGAATCTCTACACCAAGACAAAGAGACAAGAAAATCTGCATCTTAAAAAAAAAAGAAAAACTAAAAGTATTGTTGAAAGTGAAAGTGAACATTTGATATACACATGATTCAGGCTGCAACAAATTATGGTATCCTGCTACTTACTTATACCAGGCTAAAAGATATTAAATTGTTTATTAATATATTTTACTAACTGCATATACAAGAACAAAATGAACACATCTCACATCTATATTGCTATGCATATTGTGTGTTCATATGTGTGTTTGCATATCCATTTATGCATGAATTTGCCGTTTCAACAGTAAGGGTGATTATATTATTATAATCTTTATAGGATCATAAAAAATTATTTGTGTTTTAAGATGTTGATATAAACAAAAGAAGGGACGTTTTTGAAAACAGTGAGTATTTGAAATATGATAAATACCTGAGATTTAGAACCTGAAATACCAAGCTCTACCACTTCCAGAACATAATGCAAACATTCTTTGTCATATAGGAGGGAACTGTGCTCCACCAGCCACAACTGTACACACTTGAAGGCAGCCACTATCAGTGAGTGTAAGTCACGAGAGTGGTTTGGTGCTGGCCGACTGCACTGAGAACATTCATAAAAACACAAATCACAGTTGAGAGAAAATGTTCATAGAAACAACCCCCCCCCCCTTCCAAAAAAAAAAAAAAAGAAAATCACAAATTTAAAATGTGTAGTAATACTGCTGTTTAGCATGGTACTCTATCTGATTTATCAAGTGCATAGTAAAGCATCAAAAACCTAGCTGTACAATTATGTTAATACAGCTTACAGATTTTCAAACAAACATCTTTCAAGACAATAATGATGGTGTCATAGATTTTATTGACTAAATATCAAATAATAATTATACTAATCTTCTACTAGTTTTATGCTACATATAGATCTCTTCGTGTGGACAATAACACTCTTTCAATTTGGTCAAGTAAACATAACATAAAGACTTCAATAATAATGGAAGTTTTCCTGATTTTGAACAGCAACATGAGGAATGTTACTGTTGTTTTTATCGGAGGCATGTATCTGGTAGAAAGAAGCATACTCATGTAAATCTCAACCAATCTTGACAAAAAAGATGGGAAAGCTACTATTTCTTGACTTCATACCACCCCAAAACATAGTAAAGCTGCCTTTGTTATTAAGCAACTTTTTCCAAATCCTCACTACGGGCCACAAAATTACAGGGGTAGTGAGACAAAACTAAGAAAAGTCACCTGCTAAGCAGTTGGTAACAAGTTCTCAGCATGATGCTGCTACTCACAATAAAGTAAAAGAAAAAAGCAAACAGGATGCAAAATGGATCGGCAGTCTAACCTGGTAGACAATAAAGTCACAGATCCACTTGACAGTACGCTTGCACATAAGGATGTTGGGAGGATGGAGTGTGACCTTGGCAAGCCCTGCCAGGAGCTCCATGGCAGCCAGTGCTGTATTGAGGTCTGTCTTCCATGATGCCATAAGTCGATTACAAACCAAAGAAGTTGCATGACCAAACAAGCCATATGCGGTTTCTGCAGATGTTAAGCACAGAGAAGCTCTGTGATCATGCTGCAGTCAGAAGATTAAGCTTGGCTATTTACTGAAAGTGTACAAATATACTAACACAACGTGAAGACAAGCCATCTGTGGTAGCAAGAAGTATATAGGAAAACATGTTAAATGACAAAGAAATACAGACAGTAAAATAATTATAAATATTTCTATATAAGATGCTTAACTGATCCAAAACATTATAAATAATCATGTCCATTAAATTAAGATTTCCTTCTTGCTGCAGTCTGTTAACTTAAGGTTATTCTTCACCACTTTAGTGGGTATTTTGTCAGTTCTAAGGAAAGCGTTGTTGTAATTCTGGCTACAAGAAATGTATTTTTAACATATTTTAGGCATGATAGTGATGAAGTGTAGTATGCTCTCATTTCTCTGGCTCAGCAAATGGCACAAAACTTACTGCTACTAAATTTTCTACTTAACTCTAAAATTATCCAACTTCTAATTACATGAAATGAAGATTTCTGGAGTCTGCAAAAGGTTAGCTGTGGTTACATAAATTAGTGCTTGGTCTCTGCTAGATTTTGAGAAGGACCACTCTTACATACTTTTTCATAGATTCAAAACATTTGAAGAACTTTATTGGCAAAAGAATTATATTTACAACAATGTGGATAAACATGAAGCTCTTGTCAAAGATTTCCTTTGCCAGTAAGATTTCAAAGTTCTACAAGCAGTAAAGAAAAATTTTGTGATTGTCTATCATATAAAGGTATATAATTATTTTATTCATGCAGATTATTTCATGAACTAAATACAAATGTTTCCATGCATAAGACAACTCTCTCAATATGCAAGGCTCATCACACTCTCATAGAGACAAATAAACTGTCTGACAATTTCACTTGGACTAAGAAACACAAGAACACAGTTCATCTGCAGTCTACTGTTAGCTTCAAGTCAGCAATATAAAGCTATAGTACCATGATGAAAAACAACAGCAAGCATCTGTGAAAATGCATGTACTACAACTGAACCATTAAGAACAACTACATATAAGCTGTTAAACACATCCCCACAACCACTTAAAATAAAGCAAAAGCCTTTGAAAGTACTATTGTAATGGTCCCAAATCATATTAGCATTGTAAAAGAACAGTCCTCCCATATCTCACACACACTGCAAAATGATAGTTGAGCTTATTAGGTCAAAAAAGAATGCATCCAAAACTTGCTGCATGATTTCTCTTAAGTCTCAATGCTGTAACAAACTTAAGCAATGTTTAAAAAAAATCATAACAATTTAGTGGACACTTTAAAGGGGAAAAACAGAGAGGAGTAAAAGAAACATAAGAGAAAGCTATGCAGCTTGCAATCATAGATGCTGGAAATGATACTCACTTGATTCTAACTGCTGTATGTTTTTGGTAAAATTTTAAGGCAAAGCATATGGCTGAGACCATATTGGAAAAATTATTAACACAACTGAATGCTTTAGTAATAGCAATATAGCTGCAGATGCTCACAAATCATTTTTGTACAGAATTTCTTACCCAATGTGAGATGACGATGTCTAAATGCAACTGTGTGAACATAAGGGGGGTGACAGAGATGAAGAAATCTTCAATGTAAAATGTAACAACTGGCGATTTGGATTGCAGTGTCACAAGGACACATTTACTTAAAAGTCTACAAGAGCATAAAAGTCCTTTTTCACCTCGCTGGTTCAGTACAAAACACTATTTCTCAAAGTCTAAGTGAATAATCCTCCTCTTGTTCTCAACATGCAAGCATGACTATGTGCAAAAAAAAGGCCAAACTCTTTAACATATGGTTCCAGCTGGCTGTAGACTTGACAATTTCAGCATATTCAAGTATGTCAATGTTTTTGACATCCTATGCATGGTGATGATTGTAGACCTGTGTCTTGAGAATAATGGTGGGTAAGGGAATATTCACTAACATTTGGAGAATCATTATCTTGTACTGATAGTATACAGAAGTTATATAAAATGTAGCAATCTTGTAGAACTTTAACAGCATCTGGATGAGGATCCTACTGCAAATGCAACCATTTGTTTTCTTTAGATAGGAACTTGCAAACAAATCAGTACAATCATATAACACATTATCATACTGATATTTATCTTTCATGTTTGTAACAGAATTAAATATATTAAAATCACAAAGTGAACATCTTTGGAATATTGTCTTTTTTCTGCACCTTTAGAAATAGCATTCAGACTTCGGCCATGATCATATCTATGCAAAATCCACCAGATTAAATATGTAAACATTCAGGCATGCAGCTTGAACACCTTGACAGGAACATGCATACATGAGCAGCACATGCACACACACACATATACATGCACAGATGCTCTCTCTCTCTCTCACACACACACACATATGCACAGATGCTCTCTCACACACCCACACACAAACATGGACAGATGTTCTCTCTCTCACACACACATACATGCACAGATGTTCACACACACACAGACATGCACAGATGTTTACACACACACCAAACTCACATGTAAGAAGTCATACTTTCAACAAATGAAGCATGAAGCTCATGGATACGGAAACATCCTTTGAGTTTTATACTCTATGTATTAAGGAAGAAAACTATTTTCAAAAAGTTGTATCCATCAAAGGATGCTTCTCATGTCCAATGCAATAATTATCATATTTAACCAGGAACATATCCATCTAGTATTATTATTAGAATAGTATTATCAGAACTGCATCAGCAATGGAGACACCTATGCAAGAAAGGCGATAAACAGAGAGTCATGCAAAATCCCAACTGTTGTCCCACATAAACAAACTATGAAAGATCCAATGCAAAGGAAAAAAGTCCTCATTACTCACTGTCATCATTACAAGCCGAAAACCATCTAAACACATCCCCCTTTTCAAACTTCAACAGCAACTTCTCATTTGAAAATACAGTAGATATTAGCAGCATGACAGACCTGACAGAACTAATCGCGATACAGAAAGATGAAAGCTCAACAAAAGCAATTCCATATGCATGACTGGGAAACAGTAACAATTACATATGCATGATAAGGAAACAGAAATATTTAATTCAGTGCTGTAGCCTGATCTGAATTCATGAAATATACCCTGCCAAATGGCAAGACAGCAATAAGAAGAAATGACCAGTGGCATCTCCTGCCCCTAGCTTAGCAAAACTCTAATCAAAATGTTAGAGCAAGCATCATGCCTTAGCTATATCCAAAGAACAGCAGACAACTGAAGCACAGACTGGATGCTTAGAAGTAACTGAGGATGCTTTACCCAAGTCCTTGGAAGGGCGGTTCAAAGAAGTCATGGTGTCATGTGGGCCAGAGTCGGCTGATGATGTACTTGCCCTTGGTTCTATTAAATCAGTGTAATTCTGTCTTCAAGTTATGTGTTCTTTTATGGGAATTAATTAAACTGAGAGTAATTCCCAAAGCAGGGAAAGCATTTCAATGCCAAGGAATGTTTTCACAAAAGTGAATTTCTTTTTGGTTTAAATGACACACCTGCTACACCTACTATTTGACTTATAATAAAAATATATATATATATATAATCAAAAGAGAGAAAAAATGGGTTTGACTTATAATATTTGCATCTCTTCTTGGCATTCCATGTCCGAAAGACTTTATCAAAGTACAAACTGGAACAAAATCATATTGGAATGTACTATCTTGTATACCATGGACACTTTCACCTAGCTAAGATTTAGTAAGATGAAAAGAAATGATGAGAACAGAGAAAAACAAGGTGTGATGCACAGACTCAAGATACACATCCATAGATTTTTTATAAATTTCAAAGCATAAAAAAACCAAACTAGCAGAAAATGAATATCAAATCCCAAAATTTAAACAAATGATCAAACTTTCTACAGGACAAAATAAGAAAAATACATGGAGATGAATTACCTGGGTTTGCATCCGAGTCAGATGTCTCTTGCCCAGGTTGCAGGTTCATAGAATCAGTCTCTTCACTTGTCGCCAAATCCTGTACTATCAGCATAAAGCCACCTTTAGAATAAAAAAAGGGACATTTAAAAGATACTGAGGTCTTTTCACACTTCTGCAAAAGTGAAGCATCTTTCTCCCATAAAACCATTTCATATAGAAAAGCTGTTACTTCACATTACAAATGCACTGTTTGTTGTTGTATGTATATTTTGCACAATATGTTAAGCTGATAATCTGTACAGCAATGTTCACTCTTTCTGAAATGAGCAAGCATAGTTTATTTATTCCTTGCCAAAATTTCATCTGACCAATCTGCTTCTACCTAAACTCTAAACCCATCTCAGTCCAACTCATTTCCATAAAGTGCTTAATCATATTCTGCCTTTTTCATTCATTCTTCCTTTCTCTGAAGCGATAAAAGTTAATGGCAAAAGAAAATAAACTATAAAAAGGCAATGGTAATTGCACTCTCCCATACCTAACAACATCTGTGTGTTGGTAGCATCTGTTTCATTGGTCAAAGCAATCCGCAGCAAATCAATAATGCGGTTCTTCAGTGACAGAAAGGAAATTGGCTGCTCTTTGCTGGATGCTGTTGTAGTTGACAATATATCTACAACAAATAAAACCCAGTCAATCTGAGACTCAGTTTTGAAAATTGTGGAAAGAAAACTCACAGCAAAAACCACCAGTTTATGAATGTAAACCTCCTGTAACTGGAGGTTTAGTAGTTTTAGTAGTTTAATATGTAATGACAAGTACCAAGCTGAGCCAGCGAGATTCATGGCAGCTAGACACAAAGCCAGGTGATGGCACAGGCATATTATAGCACTCTGTGTAAAATTAAAAGTATTGAAAGAAAGATCAGTACTATATCAGACAGTGGCACCATGGCTAGGCCTTGTACTTTTTATAAGCAGACTCAGGAATTTAAAATATTTGTCATCGACTATGTGGATGGGGGGAATTAGTGTTTTACGCCAAGCCAGCAACTAAGGCTATTCACGGCAAGGCAGCCAGCCCTGTAAACAAATGCCACATGCAGAGAAACAGCGTGCCTGAGAGGAGAGCTGAACCCAGGACAGCTAACCTTCACTGTATTGGTGACAGGTGCTCCTGTTGCGCCACTGGGCTGCCCATGTGGGAGGAAGAGGGAGGAGGTTAGGTGAAGTGAGAGGTGTATGTGTGTGTGAGAGAGATTAGCTAGAGGGTAACCTTTAATCTGGAGATCTTTGAAATGAAGTGGCAAGCACACCATCGACAGCAAAAGATGTACGCAGGCTTTACGAAGTTCAATGTAAGAGATCTGTTCACTTAGTCTGAAAAGAAGATTACAAATTCTTAAAATAAACCCACAGTTTAGAAAACAAACAGCAATGCTGTGGCAAAATAAAGACATTAAGTCCAATCCAAGCATAAAATTATTTTTAAAGACTGGGTTACTACAATTATTTTACAAATCTGAGCAATAAGTTCTCCCTTCAGATACAAGTTTTAAAATGTTGCAATCTTCACACATATTTCAGAAAAAGGCTCTAGCTTTACTTCTTACACTATAAACGTAGGCATGGTGTTACAGCAACGTTTCTTTAGCTTGTGCTGGAAGCTCACACTGAGGTAAACTTCAGTGATGTCATGTTAGAATTTAGTTCTGTATGCTCCCCACCCACATAAAAGATATTAATAAAGAAATCACAGCACACTTCTGCAATGAACTGATGGCAGCACTATGTTCCACTTTCCTAACAACCTGCCAGGAAATTCTACCTGTTTCACGTTTGACTTGGTTTAGCTTTTAACACATGGAACATGCAGTTCTGACTACGTACAGTCATCATGACATCAGTGCACATGCCACTGCACTGAGTTAATGGTGACTTTAACAAACTTTGCAATCTAATGATAAAAAGGAAGCCATCATTTATACAGCAAGTAAGTTTAGGGCCTCAACTTTTTCCAGTGTATTAATTTCCTTTGTTCTCAGAATGCCAATAGCCTAATGTTATATAGTAGCCTACTCACTAGATAATAATAGTGCTTCGTGAGCCGAGTCAAAGAGGAAGCACAATGATGAAGATTGTGTAAGTAAATGCAGTCTCTTGAAAGGTGTTCAACTAATGTTCAATGGTAATGTTATCACACTGAGACAGCACAGTTTGTTTGTTTGTGTTTTATGCTGTGCCAGCAACTAAGGCTATATCAGGGTGGGGAAACAGCACAAAGTTTTAGCCAGCAGTGTTCACCATGAGGGTGCAGTACATGCCACCTCAAGCTTACCACTTGTCCATCAATATTCCTATCACTTTAACAATGACTGACAGGCAAATCCTATGCAAAATATCTGACCTCTAATCTCTGACTTTTGAGCCAAGTACAAAATTGTAGGGAAGCAAATGTAGCCTCCAACTCCCCCGGGTAACCTGCCGGATGAAGGAGGAGGGTTGGGCGTGGGGCTAGCAACCCAACCCTGTAAAACAACCCTTGCTACAGAAACTACCACAACATTACCAAAACGAGAGCCTGGACGGGAAGATCCCTCTTTGGGGGGGCCTATGACGCATGTTGGTGAAAGCCTTCGGGAAGTCAGCTCGCTGACCTATCTTCTCAGGGCCAAGGCAAAAACCAGGATAGGGACCTGGAACATCAGAATCCTATACGAGAGAGGGAAGTCAGCTCAGGTAGCACAGGAGATGAAGAGTTATGGCATCAAGCTCCTTGGCCTGTGCGAGACCAGGTGGAATGGCAGTGGTCAGACCAGACTCTCGTCAGGGAAGACTATCATTTACTCTGTACACGAAGACCCTGACCATGACCACTCACAAGGAGTAGCAGTAATGATGACGCAGGAGGCTGCAAGGGCACTGATTCCTTTCATGAATCTTCAGACAGACCACACCACACATTCAACGTGCAGTTTCTTAGAGACCGCAGGAAGCAAGAAGAGTTCAACTGTGCAGTCAAAAACAGATTTGAAGCACTGGAGGGACTCTTTGAAGAAACAGTGGCCAACCACTGGACAGGATTACAGGAGACCTGGAAGGAAGGCTGCCTGCACACGAGTTCTGGGAAGGAAATAAAAACAACACAAGGAATGGCTGACCCTAGGGACCTGGAAAAAGATAGAGGAAAGGAAAGAGCTGAAGCAGATCAACCAGTGTCAAGACCAGCAGGAAAAAGAAGAGCTCAGAGCAAAGTACTGGGAGATGGACCGAGAAGTGAAGAAGAGTGCAAGAGGCAACAAGAGACAGTTCGCACACACGATGACAGAAGAGGCAGAACAAGCAGCTGGGCAAAATAATATGAAAAGACTATATGAAATTACGAGAACTCTGTCAGGAAGGAAAAACATCAATGCATGCAGGCCAGTAAAGAATAAGAATGGCAGCATCATTACTGGTGATGCAGAACAAAGATCTCGCTGGGCAGAACATTTTAAAGAAATACTGAACTGGCCACCACCAGCAACAATTTTGGACATTGCCCCAGCCACCGAGCAACTCCAGGTGAACACCAACCCACCAACCAAGGCAGAAATCATCAAAGCCATCAAGTCTCTGAAAACTGGTAAGGCGGCAGGCCCAGATGGCATTCCTGCAGAGGCACTCAAGGCAGACCCAACAGCTGCAGCACAGATGCTACACCCCCTGCTGCAGAAAATTTGGGAGCAGGAGCAAGTTCCAGCAGACTGGAAACTTGACTATCTGGTAAAGCTACTCAAGAAAGGTGACCTGACCCAGTGTTGCAACTGGCGTGGGATTACTCTACTGTCTATTCCCAGCAAGGTGCTGACCAGAATCATCCTGGACAGACTGAAGAATGCCCTGGACAAGAGACTGCGGCAAGAACAGGCAGGCTTTCGGCAGGGTAGATCATGCACAGACCATATCGCTACATTGTGAATCATTATTGAACAGTCCATCGAACGGCAGTCCCCACTCTACATGACATTTGTGGATTCTGAGAAGGCATTTGACTCTGTAGACAGAGAGACCATCTGGAAGTTGATGCAACACTACAGATTTCCACCAAAGTTCATTGCCATCATCCAACAGCTGTATAAAGACTCGACATGCCAGGTGATCCACAATTGGAAGCTGATGGACCCCATCAGTGAAAATAATGAAAATAATGAAAACTTCCCCTGCCCTGCATATATAAATACCAGATATGGGCACCAGATTTGTAAAGACAGCAGAAACCAAGCGTTGGGTTTGACCTTCCACATGCCATGCCCTGAACATGAAGAGTTACCTTCACTGCTCCTAAGGCTGCTAGGCTGAGCAACCTTTTACCTTTTGTAAAACTGTGACATCACCACGAATATTATATCCGACACCAGTTTGATAACCACTAAAAGTGCAGGTAAATCTATTATGTGACTGCAAAGAAGACAGCCTCAAGAAGTCTGGGCCTGTGCAACCAAATTCAGGTAACTAATCTTGTAAAGTCAAGTGTTAAGTGAGTGTTTGCTCTAAGGCAAAAAGGATCACAGAGTCTAGGTTATAAAGACAGAATGGAATTATTATTATTATTAATAATATGGGTTTTATATACATTTGTAAAGGGAAACATAAGAAAGAATTCTGAGCAAGAGTTAATTCTTGAAATTTGAAAGTAACCTGAAATCAGGGCTAGTGCGACTAAGAACCAGTTCCAATGCCTTAAGGATATATGGTGTAAGGATCTGTACTCCAGCAAGGTCAGTGCGCAGCAGATCACAGGAGTTGAACAAAATGCTTGTCAGAACTTCACCGCTTATGTCTGGCTGTAGAGAGATGGGGAGAAAGAGAGAAAAAAAACCACAGTAAATCAGCTACACAGTAGTTAAGTTTTACATCTGACCAAGTCTATGATGTCTGATGATAAAAACAAACACAAAATGAAGAAATCATAATTTTTCTTATATGAAATGACCTGACAATAACCACAGAATCACAGAGCTTTATAAAAGAAGAATTGTGCAGGTCAGACATTTAGCGTGTGAATTATGTGGAGGACAATATTAATGACTACTTTGTCCTGTACTTGACTATGTTACTACCTCAGCAGTTTGCAAGCCATAGTACATCACAAGATAGAAGCGTGTGTAGTAGACAGGCAGGATATGTTCCTTTGTCTTATGAGCACAGAATATCCTGCACAGGGCACCACAGGCTTCTGCTCTCCCTGCTTCATAGGTGTTATCACTTTCATATGGGTGATAAGCACTCAAGTCCATGGACAGTGACTGCTGTTTTGACTCTATAAAAGAGCTGGTTCGCCTCTCCTTTGATACTGCCATAATGAAAAACACAAACTTCAAATGACTAGATGGTCTAACATATTAATATATATATATATATATAGGAAGCACTGGATTAATGCTGAAGGACTATTAAATGGTAGAAAGATGCTTTCTGTTTATACACCATTATGGTTCTTTAAAAAAAAGATAGCAAGTGAGGAAAGGCACAGACTCCCTCATTATCAAAGAGAATCTTTCATTTAGAGCTGTATTAAAAATGAAACACTACACTTGCATGTTTCACAGGTGATAAAAGGTACAAGCATTATCTGGAGGTTTGATATGTACCAGAAGAGGATAAGAAGTTTATAATCTACCAGTTACTGTACATGTGATAAAATGTTTTTTTTTACCTATACCTGGAGCAGCATGAGAAGGATGAAGCTTAACACCAGCAAGTGCAGCATCAAAAACCCAAGCTCCAAACAAGTGCAGAATGCTGTTGCACTTAGGTCTTGTAGGAGCAAATGGAAAGCGACTCTCCAGTGCGATCTTGCCCTGAACTGTCTGACTGACTGGTGGAGGTACTACTGACTTGGCAACTTGTGATGTTTTGGATGTCACTGCAAGAATAGGTACTTCATCAAACACTTGCCTCTTAGAAAATTAAAATGGTGACTACAAAATTCGACATCAATATGCAACAGATGATACTTTTGTAATAGTTATAAAGAAAAGAAAACAGTATAAATTCACCCTCTTAGACAAGATTTTAGCAAGACAGATGAATACGTCTAAGCTGCCCATCTGTGTCTGTCATATTCCATAATTTTTACTCCAAAATTATGTAAAAAAAAAGGGAAAAATCCAATCATTTAACTAGGTGAATCATATTTTATTTTTCACCATTTCTGAATCTATTTTTGAAACTAAAGTTGTTCTTCATCATCATAAAATATGTTTACTCATTTCTACATGGTGTGTGACCGTTAACAGCCACTGAATACAGGACTAGATATTGCAGCAATCATCAATTGTGCGTAAACAATTTAGATTTATCCTCCTGACATGTTTAGTTTATTTTTTATGAAATTTTTAAAATTCATGCATACCAAGTTAACAGAGTCAAAGGTC
Source organism: Marisa cornuarietis (assembly GCA_004794655.1). Lineage (NCBI taxonomy): Eukaryota > Metazoa > Mollusca > Gastropoda > Architaenioglossa > Ampullariidae > Marisa > Marisa cornuarietis. The sequence goes on from SMMW01000001.1 coordinate 7,223,171, forward strand.
AAGGTAAGGGAATTTCCATTTTTAATGTTACAACTTACTTATGTTACTTTATGTTACCTTTTGAAGTAAGTGATCCTGTAAGAACAGACATAGGTTTGGCTGATTTGCGCTGACCAGGTGGTGTGGATGGTGTTGTTGCGGGTATTCGGGAAGAAGTCTGAGCTGTGGATATCAAGGTCTCATCCTTAAGGTCTTGGGTTAGACCTGCCCACAGAGTCAAAGATCTTCACAAACCACAGGAAAGACACTGCATACATCATTAGACTATTATTTAATTAACAGTTAATTTGAAACAAAGAGTTAGAAAGCCAGAAAATCAATACTTCATCTATGAAAGATGGGCATATTTCAACTTAGTTCATTTGCAAGTGGCAGAAATGGTTGGGTGAAGGATAATAACAAAAGCATACAATTGCTTAAATGCTTAAACTCCTTCATTTTATGCAGATGCTGAAGGGGCAGTTACGAGATGCTTAAATTTTAACAACCTGAAAGCAAAGTGGAAATCAGTTTACCCAAAAAGGCATTGACCATGATGGAGATGCCACGCATGGCACGATGGAAAATAGTGGGAAGTTTCATCAAACAAGGGTGCTGGCTAGGATCCAAAAGTGTTTCATTGGTTAAAGTGTGCTGCAAGAAACGCGGAGTGTTGGACACCACGGCAGGTCTGCTAAGGTCTACAGGATTTTGAACTATATGCAAGAAACGAAACCAGGCTTGGGCAATACACTCCTGACTCATGTCTGCAGGGATTATCTGATTGTCCTCCTCCGCTAGAAACAACAATAAAAATAATTATTAAGTAATAATAGTTCTGGTAGATAGTCTATAAAGTTCAACACTTTACCTATTTATCTAAGCAGAATGTCATGCTTTCTTCTTCATCACAGATGTGATTTATTTCACATTGTTCTTCATTAAAAAAAAAGCAAAAAAAAACAAAAAAACAATGAATGTATAGAAACAAAAATGATAAGAAAAACCTAACTTTTGAAGATTGCAACTTAATCCATGTTAGAATTCTCCTCACAGATAATGAGCTGAGGGTAGTCGAGGCCATACATGATACGGATCATCTGGGTTGTCAGAATGAGGTTCACTTTATGCCACTGCAGTACTAGTGCCTCATGATGCCGCCAGTACATGCACATGTTGCGAAATGTTTTCCACAAGGAGGGAGATGGGAAGCACTTGCTGCAGGCAGTCAGCCAGACCCCAAACAGCACACTCAGCACCCTCTCACACAGGTGGTCACTGATGTCATCTGTACAACATACACAGCATTTAGTTCTCAAAGTCTTCCATGTACCCAACATCATATTCAGTATCATCTGTATAAGATCAACATTCTTCCGAGAGCCTACACCATGGAGTCCTTAAAATCTGCTTTGGCTCTCATGAGCGAAATAAGCAAGCTCTCATGTGATACATACCATTTAGCCTCCAAAGGTCTTCAGAACTTTGCTTTATACCCAAATAAACCACTGAACACATATTTCTACAAATGATTATTGCACACAGTACACAATATTCTCATGTCAAAAATTATTAAGTGTCAAAATGACAGAACTCTTCTTAATCCACTTAATTATTCATTATATTATTATATTTTTATTTATTTTTTTTGGCAAGGTGGGGATAGGATTTAGGCTACTTCAAAGCGAATACAGCTATTTCCTTTGAATACACCAGAAAAAAGCTTGCTTATGTGGTCCAAGCAGTAGATGAAAGTTATGCTACTGCGCACAATTAAAAGATGCACTGTAAAGTCTTCAGAAAATGTTTTTTTAAATTCAGAAAAATTGTTTTTTTTTAAACAGAATAGTAGGATGTGAAAAAACCCACATTATAATCAATCCATGTCACATCAACATGGGTTTTTATATTATATAGCATATTACCTGCATTATACATTAACAAATATATGCCATGTATGTGGGTGAAGGTGACAAAAGGTACACATAGACACACACCTGCATGTGCATACAGACATGAATATGTGCATCCACAAGCACACATATGCACATGAGCAGTTTAGCAGTATATATAAATATTCATCAGTATTTCTGGTGTCACAAGTTATTATAGCAATATACTTTTAACCATGCAAAGGTAAATAAATTACAAACAAAATGACCGAAGGACAAATAAAGTATAATTCACCCCCCCTCACCCTTTCTCTTTCTTAGATGAGTCATAAAGGAAGAAATGCAAGATACAGATTATATCAAACTTGGAAAATAAAATATTAATCCATAAATCTAAAAAGACAAGTGTTCAGCACATCATATTCATGCCTCACAACATTATTCTTTAGGTAGTATATAAATGATGGTGCACAGATACAAATACATTATGTCTCAGTATTAAACAGAAAATATGCAAACATAAACATTAGCCCACAAAAGAAGAAATTGCAAATTCATCTCATTTAAATGATTTTGAAAAAGATTCTTGCTTAAAATGTTCAAAAATAACTCCATACAGGTAACATGTATACATGCAGATGCATGATGGGAAACAAGTATACATATAAAAAAACAAATTCATTTATGTGTACTAGTAATGTTGCTGACCAAATATGAGTATGTTTTATGTGCACATTCTCTTTGATCCACCTTATCTCAAAGCAAAAAAAGCAAAACAAGCTTAAATTAATGAAGCCTGCACCCACACCCACTCTCTCTCTCTGTCTTTCCACACAAGCATACCAACCCACAAATGCATACATGCACTCACACCTTTGCCTCCCATCTTTCACTCTAGTCTCCATTAGATCCATAATCCATACTGCAAAGCTGAAAATCTCCAAAACCTATGAATAAAATGTTACCTGGTCTCTATATATACTACACATTTTCCAGGAGACTTGCTCCCTTACTGCATATCTGCTACAAAAAGTATGCCTGACATAGATAGTCACATTTCTGTTCAAACGTTTCTCACCTGCATTTTTTAAGTACTCACAAAAATGCAAATGCACCTTTATTGAATATTATCTTCTATGATTTTAAATGATGTCTCAAATTTATTTAATAAATTTATACAAAAGACTGACCTATGAACGCTAAAAAAAATCATTCAGCTGAGTGTCAATATTCTGTGACAGATGTTGCGCAAACTATTCCCTACAGAAGCATTACCAGTCAAAAAGTGCAATAAACCGTGAATACAAATAGCCTAAACTCAGAGCATTTGGTGCATTAAATAAACTTTGGCTAATGGTGGTTTTCAAACTCTATGAAGCCAAATATTAATCATTATATTCAAGAAAAAAAATTGTAGATTTAGCGGCTGTCAACTATTAGTATAATAAAATCTCTTCTTTCAAAATGTTTGTATTTTCAATTAAACGGCAATTTTTCCTTTATTCTAAAGTTACAAGGGACTTAATCACAGCTGAAGTTTATGCTTTTAATCAGCAAGTATAGAAATAAAAAGATCTTTCTACATTGCTACCACTCAGTCAGAAATGTGAAAGTAAAGCACTGCTCTTTTTGGCAAGCATGAAGAGAAGAATATGGAAAGAAAGAAAATTGGTCGTGCTTACTGGGGGAGACTGACATAATAGCACTAATAGCACCAAAAAAAAAAGAAAAGACAACAAAATCAAAGTATTTTCCCTCTCTCTGGGACCATAAATAGCCATCTTAACAAAACTCACATGAACTCAATCCTGTATCGTCTGCATGTAAAGGAGACAAACCAGAAAATCATTTAGTGTTACAGGTGTGTATATGCAATTACATGATCTCAAAATGTGCTTTAGCCTAGAAACGAGCCGAAACCTGAAACAGAATAGTTTTTGGCCCTTCTAAAACAGATTGAATGCTACTTTGTCAACATACTATTAATATTACAGCTGTTACTCAAACATACACACACAATGTCAGATCACAAACATGTATCACAGAGATCATACATTTACAAATAAGTCTGCTGAAAGATTCAAATTTATAAGGAAAATAATTCAATCTGGAAATTTTTTAAAGTGATTTACAAAGGCAGTAAAGAAAATCATTGTCACCTTCATCAACATGTCAGGCTTGCCTGAAAAAGTAGTGAAATATAGGCAACACACAAGTCTGTCTCAGTTCTAATTTAATAATACTTCTGATAACAGTGAAGCCAAAGAGGTCACAGGAAAGAGAGCTGGGCAACGGACATTTCCATTAAAAGAGCTCAAGTGAATAAAGTACAGGACTAGTCCTAACAAAAAGAAGTCCCTAGATAAATCCAACTTTACCTAGCCTACCTTAAAAAAAAAGTATAGGTATTTTAATTAGCTACCCAGTTAGTGATGTACAGTGCACCCAGCCCCAGCCCTTTGCAAGCCACTTACGAGTTGCCACTTCACCTGTTTCATGTATTCATAATTCACTCTAGTTCTTGGGAAATTTATCTTTTAAAGACATAAAAACCTACTCCCTATACGCTGGCATGGATATACAAAATATTATGATGCATAATTCTATGAAGTAAAAATTATTTACTCGAGTTGCACTTAACCATGTAGCCATGTTTCCAGTCTCTGTGATACATGCATGCAATTCCATCATATGTTTGTAAGAGAACAAGCAAAAAAGATATCTATGCTAGCTTAAGAGTCCAACCTTTCTCTGTTGGTGGTGATAGCAGGCTGTCATTGGCAGCCAAAAGAAATTTCAGTAATGTTTCCCATGTGTCTCTAGTCATGGTAGTGGACTCTTTGGCAACAGCTTCAATAGCACGCAAAACTCTATGACACAGCAAAGCTTGCCTCTTGACAAGGTCGACACCTGCAATGTACAAAATAAACAAGAAATACAACACATAAATCTGGCTCCTTTAATGAGAAACATGAATGTACCTACTTTATTGGCTTAAATGAATAAGCTAATGAAACACCTTCTCTTGTATCAGTAGAATACCTTCATAAATTGATAACAAAAAACAAAAACAAAAAAATCCCTACAGTCAAGCTTTATCTCCATTGCTCCATCCAAGAGCAAGCGTTTGTTGCCCATTCTCAACAATGCGTACAATACTTTATTAATATATGTGTGTGTAAGCATATATATATATATACACTGTATACAATTCCTTATTTCAGTAGGCTCCTGCCTGTAAACCATTATCGGGGGATGGGGGAGGGAGGAGGAGATCAATTATTATTAGTTCAAAATACATACATGGTTGTTACAGTAAAACCAAATCTTAATGTTACAACTTCATTGAAATTACAGTGTACATTGATCGTACCAAATTTTGTTCTTAATAAAGTTACCATCAGAAAACAACTGCAAATTTTTTACTCTCTCTAATCTGTAGTGCTTTATAAAGAGAAAAAGCAACATTCTAGTAAAGAAATCATTTTGCATAAGATATAAATGTACTGATTTTTAACATTTTTACACAATGTCAGGGCACTACAGCCTGCTATTATACTGCTGTCACAGGTCCTGCACCCATGAAAGTTATAATGTACAAAGACCACTTTTTACTATATTTTGTAAATATATATATATATATAAAGTGAAAGTGAGGCAGAATTCACTTAATTTATATGCTATGGACAAAATTTTATAAATCTACATTTTTTCATTTTTTACACAACTCCATGTATGTAAACAAAACATAAAATGACAACATCCAATAATAAACTCTTAGAGTTAATAAAAACCCTAGGCTTGCAAAATATATTTTTCAAAGTAAATTTTATTCTTTCTTTTAGAAAAAGATTAGTTATTGAGAGACAGGAACAAAGCGATGTTTTGATACATCTAAAGATAGAATAAAAATGCTTTCTTAATTTCACCTGAAGCTTTTTTAATTTTTAGTGTTTTGTGGCATAATAGCAGTACCAGTATCAAAACCAGTTCATGACACATTAATGTATTAAAATATTTTTAATAATAACATATACATGTGATAAAAATTACCTGACTCTGGACGAGGTCTGAAGAGATTAAGCAAATGGTGAAGAATAACCTGTGTAAAGGGATTTGGATCTTGTACCACTGATTTTGGCACACAGGGCTTTGGAGTGGTTAAAGCCATCAGCCATTCAACATAAACTTTAACACAGTCATTAATTGTTTCATGTTCTGTCAATGGCAAACCCAGTCCAAAACACAGTACCTGTTTTAAGAGATCGAAATATTTTAAATAATCTAAATCTTTGTTAATTTGAGATACAATGAAAATATAAAAGTAATGTGGGCAGTTCATGTGCACTGGCTATAAATTAACATATAGATTGTACACTTATTTGCACACAACTGTTACCATGATTACAAATTTTATGTCAGCATAACTGTCAGAAGTACATTTCAAACATTTTATATCAGCATTTGCAAAAGTCTGGCATATCAGTTTTAATTAACATTAGATTTACTTGAGCACACAAAGCCAATCAGTGAAACAATGTAGAGCACATAAACAGTTGATGCATCTCTGCTTACACCTAACAGTTAGTATCTGGCAACAAACACAAATAGATTTTAAAAGGTGAATATCCATACAAATCAATAAAAAAATTTCCAATTATCAATTTGTGAGGTACTTCATTTTAACTCTCACCTCCATAGTCCACCTGACATCTCTTTCATCCTCAAGCATGCTAGGATCATCACTGCCAACAGTGCTACTTAGGCTGTGGGCAATGCACTTCACAACTGCACATGAAACCTCACGACCAACAGCCTGCGGAAATCTGTGGAGGACAGACTGATTTCCGCGATCACACTGTATTTCATCTTGCAAAGATGCCCAGTCTGCATACATCTTGAATTTTGGAAGATTTCTTCACAGTCACTGCTTAAACATCCTTCTAAAAAGCTTCAGAACTGGGACAGTCGGAAAGAAACAAGCGAGTGTTATTTTAAAGAATCATTAATTCAAAATTTCAGTAAGCTTCAAGCGTTTATTTGGCACATATGTACTATAGGAGGGGCAGTTCATTCATGTTTCATGACTGGGGCTTTGCAAATGATTGCCCTAACACTAATGTATCTTGAGCAGACGGACTGCCTTTTTGTGTCGTTACGTCGCCAACTGGTTATTCAGCCTGAATATTTTCTTTCGATAACACCAAACATGTCAAATGTGATGGGAAAATATGAGAGAAACTTCACTCAAGAAAGCAAAGAACTGTCTACATAGTGTCTGACACTAACAGAAAAACAAGAGGAAAATCAGAAAAGGGGAGGGAGGGAATGTAAAACGTAAGCCTACCTGGGAAACATCTGAAGAAAGTTCCAGCAGATCAAGACGACCACTTTTATAATGCAAAGGAATTTAAATTAATAGCAATAAAATTACTAGCAATATCCGTTTTTGGCGAACTACCGTAGCACTTATTCTCGATCATCCTCTGTATCGTCTGGTAAGAACCTGAGTTTTTAACCAATGATTTGTTTTTCGCCATAATCCTTGAAGAGTATTTCAAGGGGCGCAACTACCACACTCTCGCCATCGCGGTCGGAGCCCATTCCTCTTCGCGTAGTTTGGGGTGATCTGTCTTCTTTAGCTTCTAGCCTAGGGGCTGCAGCTTGTCATTCGTTGGCATATGATTATGCGAGTAGCTTATTAAAAGGGATATATGTGTGTGTGGACGTTCTTGACCAAGAGTTAGTAAACTTCCCATTGAAAAGAAAATAACCGATTCCCGGGCTGGGGCACAGCCTGTGTGAAGTTTGCACGTTTTCCACATATTTTCCTAGGTTTTCTCCCGATACTTCACTGGTAGTATGTTTATGGCTGTTCTAAGTACTCCTTTAATCAGTTTTTGTATCTTTCCAGTCTGGTAGGCCACACCACATTACTGAATTCAAGGTGGGGTCTTAAATTGGGGGGGGGGTGGTCATTTCGCCCTAAGACCATATCGTCCCGCGTAGGTCCATTTCGTCCCAAGACAGAAAAATCAAATCGTCCCAAGCCCATAAGGCGAATCGATCACCAATGAAACAAGCAATTATTAACGTCAAATATTACCAAAAGAGCCATATACGTTCGAACAATAAAGATGCGCGAGCTCAACTGCCTATTTTAAACAGAACCATGCGAATAAGTTAAGCCATCATTTTACTAAACAAAAATTGGCTGCTAGGTAATAATCATCCAGGGAACCTATCTTCCCATACCCCATAGTGCAAAATCACCATGAGGTGGAAGCACGTACTTTCCTTTTCAAAAGTAACAACAACAATGTATCTTCTCTTTAAACAATCTTTTAAATTAAATATCTTGTCATTTTATTGTGAACTTGTATTTTGTAGTTTTTTTATTATTATTCTTATACACAGAGACTTCGCTGATCAGGTACTCATTTAGTTCGAAGCACATATGCTTACTCGCCTTTTGGGCTTGGGACGATTTGACTTTTATGTCTTGGGACGAAATGGACCTATGTGGGACGAAGTGACTTTTGGTGTGGGACGAAATGACCTATGACCATGTGGGGGGAGAACAGTTTATGCCTGGATCAAGATTACCTTTTCTATGAGCCCCTACATGTTGGGAGAATTTGAGATGCTCATCCATATGGAGTTTCAGGTCTCTTTCATTGGTGGCTGGTTTCAGCTCAGTTCTGTCTATACTTCCTTATTTTTTTCATCATATAGCTATATTGCATAATGTTTTTGCCTAGATGAAGCACTTTGCATTTGGAAGCTTACCAGTCTACTTTAGTCAATGGATGCATCCTTTGTAGCCTCCCCTTGTTGTGGACTTTTGCATCAATCATATACACAACATGTTTGGCCTGGTGCTTTTGAGTAAGTTGTTGATTAACATTGCAACAAGATGGGTCTGAGAACAGTCTGATAATTGATGCAGCATGTCCTGAGAGAGCACCACCAGCCTAAACATAATTATCATCTGCCCGTCAGAAAAGACCTAATCCATGCTAATGCCTGCATTTTTGTGGGAAGCTTTTTATAAGTCACCTGATTGATGCTTTAGCAAAATTGAGATAAATCACATCAACAAAGGCTATATCTAACACTGTACCCAACTTTTGTGTCCACCTCTCCACTGTGGAAATAAGGTTTATAGTGCAAAATCGATCTTCTTTTCACATAATCTTGCTGACACTCTGATAGGAGACAGTTGCTGATAAGAACGATGATTATACCTGTGCTGTTGAGACTAACTGGCCTGTTTTTCCCTGGTTAGTCTTTGTCTCCTTTAATAATAGCTAGGTGACTTGTGCTTTCTAATCCTGTAAAATCTATTCCCATAAATGACTTTGGGAAAAGGACAGATAGGGCTAGTCACTAGTGGATTTTTTTATTTAGATATGTGTGCATAATGACTAGGATTTTATGTGAGTTTGTTCATCACTATGAGCATTCTCGTCATGTTCTCCAGCTTAATGTGTAGGATAGTGTTTCTTATGTGACCTGTACTATCTTCATCCTTTAAAAATAATTGGAAGCATTTTTTTCAGACGTTTTCTGCTTTTGTAAACCTGAGGAATACTTTTTCATATTGATTAGACTGTGTTTTATCCCCTTAACAATTATTTGTATTTAATTGAAAGTGTGTGTGTGCACGTGCGCATGTGTGCTAATGCATCTTGTTCACGTGCGGTAAAATTATGGGCTTGATAAAGACATATTAATAGTACACAAGAAGTTTATCATATTACAAAAAAACTTTATTATACTCAACACAGTATTTTACAAAACTCACACATTCACAATAGCTTGTACCTTTCATTATTGTAAGTTGTTAAACAGTTACAGCTGTAGAGAGAATATGCAGCTGCTTTGCTCACAGTGGACAAGACTACAATCAAAGCAGCTGAGAAAAAGATACTTTACAGAGTACAACCCAATCACACTTGATTGAAAGGTAATACAACTAAAAGATAGCTCTAATTTATGTTGAAATGGATATTTCAAAGAGAAGAAAAATATGACATAACAAAACTTTCTGGGGTCATATAAATACATGCTTAACATACTTTGTGATTGTACTTTCTTGATCTTTCGTAATTGGAAATTAGAGATAAAAGGAGCAATCAGAACATATAATCCAACTTCTGTGTGGTTTTTTTCTTTAAATGAATTTATTTGACATTTTGTGTATGAAAATGTGACTTAAACAGCTAAATTATTTTATTTATATCAAAGAAAAAGAGAGAGACAAACAAGGTAAATTGAGTTTATTTTCTGTCCAAACACTTCTGTGACTTACCACCCAAACATTAAAACATTCTTAACTCCACTCCTCTCACCTTTGTTATAGTTTGAGACCATGATATTGGCTGAAAATTATTAGAGAAATGCTACACTGTTACATGGCAGGCAATAGGGACAGCAATACACAGCAGTCCTAAGCATTGGGCAGTATTTCTGCAAGAATACTCTCACACCTGAATTAGTTCATTGAAAATTTACTTCAACTCCCAACTGCCATGTTGTCATATGGAAATGAATTTTTATGCACTGAGACTGCATTCTGAAATATATTTTGGAATCAAGATTTCTATGAAGCCTCAGTAAATGACACAAATTAAGCAAAGAAACAATGGGCTGAAGAGGAAAATTATTTGGTGATTTCACAATATTCCTTTCATTTTAAAATTATTCTTACCTGTTGTTAGAGCTTATAGAAGGGTTCCGACACAATTCAGCTCCATACTATTGGGGTTATGAAAGAAATGATGGAGGAATTCTTCTGGTAAGACTTGGCAAGGGTTATAAATGGCACATGAATTCCTGAGCAATCATTTTTTGTGCTTATCTGTTGTTAAAATAAATCTAGACTGCAGTCTACCCTTGCCCCAGATTTTAAATTTACAGATTTCCCGAATTGCCTTCTGGGATAAATAAAATGTTATCTGTCGAATCCATGACAGCAACACAAATATGTTCTTAAGTAGGCTTTAGTTAACAGTGTTTAGGTAGAGTTAATACAAGTTTGTGAGTACAGTGTGCTGAAAAAGTAGATGTGTGCCCCATATTGTAGCTTTTTTACCAATCTTTGTTTAACTAACGTTCAAAACAAAGTCCTGTTTGTAAAATTTTGACCAGTAAACATAAACATACTGGTTTATGCCATTTTTCACTTTTCTGATTGATGCAAATCCTAGACACAGGGCCACCAAGAGCCAGCACAGGGCCCGGAGCAGACGACCTCTACGGGCCCCTTGTGATTGTCATCATAAATTATTTTCTCAGTATATAATAATAATCTTACAATTTGATTGTCAATATCTGCATATCTGCATTCAGTAACGTAAAATAACGTTAAAGATAAACTTGTAGTACCCCGTTCCATGGAAAACATCCCCTTCACAGCTGCAGGCCTGGGTACACCAGACCCCCCTGTTCCCCCCTCTCGTCAAGACTGGACAGTCAGATAATGTTAGTAATAAATGAATGCTATTAAGATGATTATTTTTGAAGAAATATGTATGATTTTCAGCCATTCAGATCTTTAGTCAACAGAAAATGTTTCAAGATACTATGCAGAATGCTAAGAATTGGGCACAATTTCAAGAAAAAAATCATGAAAACCTGGGAAGAAATTCCCAAATATTTGTGGCATTCCAGGAAGATTTATTAATGTAATCAAGTGAAAAGGTAAGGAGAGGAAGCTAGAAAGATATTTTCTGTACTTCTGCTCAGGTTGAAGGTGATACTATCAGAATTAGTAAACCACTGCTCAGTTTATTCATAATCCATAATTTTTTATTATTACTATTCACAATTATCTGTTTTTTGTACAATTTTCATGGGTATCTCTATACTTTTACAACACACTAAATGAAAACAAACATGCAACCGTTTGTGCCTTGGAATGGCTATTTTACCTAAAAATACTTCATAAGAAACATACTTTTACTTCATAAGGGTTTACATTTTTAACCTGCATTCATGAATACAGGACCCTAGCGTTAATCATAACATCTAAAACCAATGAGTGGAACAGAAGTAATTTTATTCAGTATTTAATCTCAACACATTGAGTCATTAGCAGTTGATCTTTAAACGTGATTGCAAATACTTAGAAATTATTTACAGTCATCACAATTACAGGAGAATACCATTCTATAGATAATATCAATATTGTTTATAAAATATATAACTAAGCAATTTTTATCTTTATACGTATCAATTAGCATTTAAAAGAGAACATTTTCAGTAAAGCTGTACATCACGTGAAAAACTGCTTTTTGTGACAGCATTTTGCCTCAATACAGAAAAAAGTGTTAACACTCGGAATGCTTATAAACATAAATGATCATACTATCTTAACCATTCTTGTTACCCAAAACAGCAGAACACATGGTGATAGTTAACATAAATAAGCTTTAAAAACAGTAAAGCTAATATATACATGATTCAAGTAAAAAAAAAACTATATTTCAAGAGGAAGAACTAATTAATTTAGAATGCTGATTGCATTTTGTACATGTAAAATTAAGGGGAGGCTAACTTGCAACATTTGTATGGGTGCAAATGCATACATACACATTCATTTATGAACACAATCTTTCATTTGCTGTCTCTCTCATGCACACACTGAGCTGAATGCTAATTGGCTAAGAGCAGTTTTAGTAACACAGCTAAAATTAATATTCTTTACCATGATATCAGAGAAAAGAAATAATAGTTTAATTTTAGTACAACATTTAGTTAACATCTTTAATTTTCTTGGCTTTCATTGATACTGGTTTGAGCATCAAGGAAAAAGTATTGCTTTTATAATGAACATTAAGATTCAATTACTGGCAGACCTTGTTAGTGTTCATTTAAAAAAATCTCAAATGTAGTGGAACCTGCTAAGCAGTGAATTCTTTGATTTGTGTCTTGTAAATTATTTTGAAATTTTGTGAGATAAATAGCAACTCCACAAACAGTGCTTACTGGACATTTGAACTGCATGACTGAAGTTTACTAAATACTTGGAGGTTGTACAATTTTTTACACATTTTTGTTAGTTTAGTTTTATAATAAACATATATCAGGATGTCAAAATTTGAAAACCAATATACAGCACAATTAAGATTGTTGCCATCAGTCACTAAGCAATAACACACTTGAGTACACACGGCACTTTCTCATCTGTAGTAAATGCAAAAACCAAAGTTTAAAAAAGCAACAGAATGCTTAAAAGTTTGAGTTTATAGAGAAGAAGAGATAGTTCAGCAGTTCACAAAAACTATTGCAGAATATTTCCCCATAGGTGCTGAGCACGATAATGTTTGCTACTCACACGTTAACAGCCATCTAAAAACCTCTTGTGTCCCTTCCTACTTTTGTTGCCTCATGTTTAAATACCTTTTTGTAAAGTAAGTAATAAGTATCTTTTAAGGAAGAAGGATATGAGACATACAAATATTGACAGTTATGTAGATACAGGCATGAAAACATTGTTTTAGCAAAGTAAATTAAAATATATTGATTATATCTCACTGTTTGTCTGAGGTACACCCCTGATGTAATCATGATGTAATGAGGCATCATTAGCCAGTCTGCATTGCTACTTTACTGTGACTCCTCATGCCCTCACGCCGACAGTTAAAACAAGTTCTCTACTTCACATGTTTATCTCATGTTATCTCATTATTGCCTTATCCGTTTTTCACAACCTGCTGCAAAGCATGCTCTCAGGAACAAGTCTCCGACATGAACAAACATAATGAAAACATCAACAATGAAAAACAAGAAAACCCATGACCATCTGAGATGAAGAGAAGACGTACATTACTTTCTGCACCATGCAGTTTGTCTTTTTTATTCTTTCAGACAATAAATTTAAATCTCTTGGCAGGTCTACTGTCAAGAACTGGTGAAGGATAAGCACAGGAAAACGGATCATACACTCTTCACACGTACCACTCTTTTACATCTTTCTTTTTGCCTCCTCTTTTTCCAGTATCACTGGAACTGAGCAGTGTGCCATTCCCTTGCTGACTTTTTTTGCTATCCAGGCTAGTGAAGTTCTGACTTTCATCCACTTTGTAAGTTCCCTCATCCCTGCTGCGGAATTTGTACAGTGCAATACACAGAATCACCACAGCAACCAAGACGCTAACTGCAATGCCTATAATCAGACCAAGATTAAGCCCACTGCCTCCTCCAGGACTCAGTGTTTTATTTGTTTCACCTGGTGGTTTCTCAGAGACTTCTTCTTTTGACTGTTCTGGTGTTGAAACATATATGTCTTCTGTTGGCTGTTCCAACTCACTAGCAGAATGCGGACAGTTTTCCTCCTTACACATTCTTTTATCACTGAAATGAAAATGGTGGAAAAAATACAACTATTACATATGTTCTTCAGAAAAAACAAGCTTTAAAGAAGAATAAATCTACCTGGAAAATGGCCAAGTTTGTTTTCTTAGCTTCAATGTTCATTCAGTTTTTAATATGTAGTTTCTCTGCATTCATGTAAACTTCACTCATGCAATCATGTTCTGTGTCTCTTTACCTAGTTGTTGTAGTGGGAGGTGGAGGTGTGGTCTTGATGATGACAGATGGTGTGATGATGTCATCATCAGTTCCTGAGCCTGTAGCTGTGCAGTCGTCTTCATCATCATAAGGGCAAGGACCTCCTCCCGAAAAGATTATTTCATCTGTCACACCATTCTGTGGTGTTGTCTGTTTTTGAATAGAAATTGGATATACAATCTGCCAACACCGATAAATTCTTGACAACAATTGAATATATGGAAAGAGCACAGGTAAAGAAAAGCAGAATTATTTAAGCTTAAAGATTTAGAGTTTTCAGGTACGGACCAAAAACACTCCTGACATTCCCTTTCCAGATCATACTAATGTAAGTGAAATTTAACTCTGATGGATGTTCTGAATGCACAATATTGAAAGAAAGAAACGCATCTGAATATTCCTGATTTTTTTTTCCTATGAACTATTTACCTGTTACATGACATTTTAATCTTTTAAAGGCTCAGCAATGGAAAAACGGACGAATGAATTAAAAGGGATTATATAATTTGCAATTACTACCATTAAAACTATGTACAAGCAAACAACAGACTTGTACGACCAGACCACTTTGACTTTCACTAGCATGCCAAGTTGGTACAACTACAATAGCACCTAGATAGCTATGATATGCATATTAGAAGAAAAACGTACACAACAATTACTTTGAATTATTTTCTCATCCTCCACTGATACGTATGCACATGCTTACAGCTGCAAGCAAATTCAACACACCGAAAAAATTAAAGCAAAGAATTTTCACCTCTCATAAGCTTGAACTGTTCAATGTTCTGTAGTCTGCCCTTGACAGGTCTGAGGAATCTTACCACTGAGTGGGTGCAGATTGCACAAAGTGTTTCTTTAGTGTGTGTTTATCAGTTGGTTTGCTAGATATAAAACGTTTATCACACCGATTGTTTATTGACTGATTTTACTTTCCAAAAAATATTTAAGATGTGCAATTGTAGTGGCAAAAGACTTTAAAGTTTTATGACCCAAAAGTTCATGGTCAGGAAATTATCTTGCTGTTAAGCCTGCTTTTTAACATATCCACCATAAAAATTGTATTAATTATAAATATTAATGTAGTTCACTATATAACATAAATACTATGTTAGTTTTCTTTCCTTCTTAGTACAATCAGGACAGCCATCAAGAGTGTTTAAACCACAGACAGAAAATGATCTGTGGCAAGTGTGTGCGTGTGTGTGCACATGCTTATGTGATAAAGAGAGAAATATCAAGGCCTCTACAGATATGACTGTCAAAGTCAGTTTTAACAGTCTCCAATATTTCAAAAATCATGAGGTATGTCTCAGAAAAATCTGCAGTGAATTCACCATCAAAGTGTTTCAAACCAGCAAAGTTTTTTATAAAAATGCTGTAAATAACCAAGATGTAATACTTTCTCACACTCTAAGAATATATGTGCAGCCCTTTTATGTCTTAGTGTTTGAGGAGATGGAACTGAAAATAATACAAGAAAACCTGAGAACGGAATCTGGTCTTGAAGACAAAAACAATGATGTATGAGTAACAAAGACGATACAGAATCTACTTAATATTGATTAACAAATATTAAAAAAACAAAATGGGATAATAAATATACAGAAAGTTGACTTCAAATATTGACAAATACTTATTTTCAAAATACGCTCCATTGACCATCAATGCACATTTCAAAAACTGTAATACTGACGCAAAGGTATGCCAAACATATTAAAATATGCATACAGAAAGCACCAACATTGTAAAAGAAAAACAGTTGGCTAAAACAGCAACGGCCAAACGCAGCTTCTAGCATAATGCTGGGATACAATCATGCCTGAAGCACGCTAAATGCCAGCCCTATCACAGCTGACTTTTGTTCATACCGAAACATCCCACTCAAGAAGATGTCCATCTGAGGTCACAGTGACATGCAGAAGACTGGACATTGTAGCAACTTCTGGCACTACAAAAGGAAGAATCACTGCTGTTGTCACTTTTTCTGTTACACCTTTTTCATTGCTAGAGAGGAAGGTGAGCGTGGTTGTTGTAGCGGATGTGCTGTTCTGAAGAATAATTTCCTTGAAGTCATCATAATCTTCAAAATCATCAGCACTTCCTTCTTCCTGGCGGACAAAACCAGTTTCTTCACTTTCATCATCTTCTTGATCAAGACTAATTAGGTTTCCAGCCATCCCGGAAAAAGCACATCGGTATTCAACTGTCTGGCGCTGTGATGTAGACTCTGGCTTGCTGTCCTTATAGTCATCATAATCATAGTCTTCATGGTTGTAAGAAGGCCTTTCCGCAATTACATCGCCCTCTGTCTCTGTATTTGTGTTCTCAAAACCCCCAACAATTCCTCCGTTGGGTAGATGTCTCCCACTACTATGCCAGCCAATAGAACTTGTAGGAATGTCACTTTCTTCCGAAACTCCAGACACATTTTCTGGTTCATTTTCAGAATGACGGTGCTGGTGAATTTTACGTAACTGATTTCTTTTTTTTGCTGTGTCTGGTAGCTTTGCTGTAGGATTTGATAGCTGGCTATGGAAATGCTCATGATTTTCTGTGCTGGGCTGGTTTGCAACCGTTCCTTGCAGAATATGGCGTCTATACTTTTTGTTTGGCGTTTTATGTGATATGGAACTGCTCCACCATTTTGTTCTTTGGAGTGCTGAACCCCAGTTACCAGAAAGATGGTTTGCTTGTTGCAGCTTGTCTGCTTCTGGCTTCTCCATCTGACCTTGGCCCTTTCCTGATGATTTTATCTGAATTACAGAGTTTTTATCTGCCTGTTATCTAGAGCATTCTGTTGTTGTGCACATGCATTCAGTTCGTTTTTTTCAACAAAAATGTTAACAAAAAATGTATATTTCATTTGAAGAAATGCAAAGTATACAAAAAAGTTCAATCCCTCAAGACCAATGTAAATAATATTTAAAATGTAATATAAATGAAAAGATTTTTCAGAAACAGCCACTCAAACAGATATGGAGGAAAAACTTTAACAACCACACAAGAATGGGAATAAGCCTAATATTTTGTCTCATTGGTAGTGTCAGAAACTGTGACTATCTCACATTGTACCCACCTTGATCTCTTGCAGTAATCAAAGATGCCATCATTAATAACCCAAGCAGCACAGAATGCCAAAGATACCTTGGTAAAAGATATGGGCCCATAAGCTTTCTGTGGGACCCATACGTTTTTGGCATTCTGTATAGCCAGGGAATATATAGATCATGGATCAGGAACAATTGTACATTGTGTGCTTGTGGATCACAACTATATTACCAATGTAAGTAGGTACAGCGATTTTGTAATAGTACACGAGGGCATTGTCTTTTTTCCCTTCTCTAGTTTTTTTTGGCACATATTTAGAGGTTTTAATATGTGTATGTTATATATATATATATATATGCCAATTTGATTTCGTTTCCTCCAGTGTAAATGATCAGGGTGTAACTTATTGATCCTACAATTGTCATGTAAACCAGGAACAGTTGTGTGTTTGTGCAGCGTTTTTAGGTACAGCTTTGTGTAATGCGACATGTGGACACTTTCTTCTTGTCCCTCTCTCTCTTCTCTCTCTAATTTTAAATATGGAAATATGGATATCAAACACTCTATATTTATATTTTCTACCTCTAGTATGGATTTAAGAATGAAAGAGGTGTTTGAATTGTGTTCTGTGAATTGTAATACGGAAAAAAAATTAATTGAATTGAAAAAAAAAAAGAATATATAGATCATCTCAACAAAAACAATATGCTGCCATGGTCTTTTGTAGTTCTTAACCAATCGTAACAGTTTAATACTGATCGAAGGGGCAGCACACATATAATATAATATGGACACATGCCAAAATATCTACATAGATTTTAAAGTTGGAACAAGAAGAAAAATATGGGACACATTTTACTGATATCAATAATACTTGCAGTAAATTTAATGATCAAAGTTTCAACAAGTCTTTGTGCATTGTGAATCAATGAGTGTTGTTTGGATACATACCCCAACTCCCTGTGTTGACTGCATTTCCAAAACATCATCAACCTTTGACTTTTTTCTGAAATGGCAACAACAAATATGCTTCAATTCATGGCTTTTGAGCCATAATCATATGAATAATTTACCTCTTTTTCTGTGTGTTAGATTTAATGTTATAAAAGGCTGTCATTTCTAAGATTTTTCCCTTATAATTTTGGGGACTTATTATAGCTCTTCAGATGCTGGAGAGTTAATATGCAGAAATTCCAACACTCCAGCCCTTGTACACACGTACGCATACAAAGAGTGGGAGACAGGTTTATATTGAAAACAAAATGCCTTCTGTAATGGCATGCACTTTCATCTCATCAAGACATGTTTTGCTGTAATAATTCTCACTCAGTAATAGGAAGGCCTCCATTGACATGCGTCACATTTCCTTCCAGAGAAATCCTTTTGTCTCCTTCTCTTGCCAGATCCAGGATCTTAATACCATTTAGAACCAGACCTAACAAGAGCATAGGGTAATGTATATGTCATGATGTGATTGCCATACAAATATACTTTCCCAGTTATTTTTCATTACTGCACTAAGTTTCTGGACTTACAATGTCAAGGTGATTATACTTTTTAGACTGCTCAGTATAATCATGTTGAAAGATGGATTGTCAAAGCTGAGCAACCCCAGCCTGAACTTGCAAGCAGTTACCTGATATAGTGCCTTGAAATGGACGTGATACTGTTTTATTTTTTTCCTGTTTTCCACCAATGTAAATAAATGCCTGATTGTTGAATGTGTGTGCTTGTTGACCTGAAACAGATTCCAAAAAATGAAATAACAAAAGATTTAATGAAATATTTAGCAAATTTCCAGTCAATTGATGACAATAATCATAAAGTTTGGTGAGCAAAACAATCTACACTACTTCAAAATGTCTCTGCTTGCTATGGCTAATGCTACAAAAGATCAGAGACATATAGTACAATTAAGGTATATACTGAGCTGATGAGAGACAAAACTGTCTGGACCGAAAAATTGTTGCCAAACCAAAAAAAGGTCTTGCTTTCAAAGTTCTAGCTAAAATACCTCTCTAATTGCAGTTGACTGACCGAGTGAAACAAATCTAATGTATATCATACGGTAACAGACAGAATGCACTAAGCACTTTCGACGTTGTGATAGAGAATTTGCAAGGCCTACTTAGCAATCTTTCTGTAGATTATTCTTAATTGTTAAAACAGTGACTGATAATTAAAACTACTACCAACTCACCACAAAAGGCAATCGAATGGATAATTGTTGCAATAAAAACCACGGACCTTCATTCATAATGAAGGTCCGTGATAAAAACCATGCACAACACAGAAGTATACCCCAACTTCTCTGTTGCTGAAGTAATTAAGTTTCCGTAAACTTCAAGGTTGGAAATTTTAAGATATATATATTTCGCAATCAGTATCACATTCATAATTTTGAAAAAATATATTTTCGAGGCCATGCATATATTAAATTCACTTCATTACTTGAAACCACAGGTTATGCTCTTTAAGGCTGCCATTAATATATGACTGACATTCCGACTTTTTCTTGGAAAATGCATGTAAGTGAACGTATATTTTATTTTTAAATCTGTAGACAAACCAATATACATGTACAAAAATCAATTCATAAATGACAGAACTCTTTTAATGTTTAATTATTTTAATATGGCATTCACAAGCCATATACCTCTATCTTATTTTCTTAACTAGGGAAAAATACAAAAAAGATTTCATGTGCCACACCCTTACGATGTGAAAATTGATCAGTCCTTGATTCTGTCAGGTGCCGAGTCCTTTTAATCTACCTTTTAGGTTAAACAGTACGATTTTGCAAACTCTTATACAGTAATCAGATACTGATCGATTAGAGTGTGTTGGGGATGGGGGGAGGAAACGGGGCAAGTCAATCTTCTCATGCCTCCATATATATTATGCTACGAATCCATGCACATGCCCCCCAGATACTCATGGCATGGGACCCACATGCCGGCCCCCCCCCCTGTTCCTGTGCTGCTGGGGATCGATGGCCTTTCACGAAGTTTTAATATGCATCTACAGTGATGTAGAAAGCTGCTTGGCTTTTGGAGGTGGTGGGGAGCACACTTCATGCTGACAGTGAACGGCATTCACATTTTCTTGCTGAGGTCAGTTCGATCTTTTCTAAGAGGACGGCTGCCCCCCTCCCGCTTGCCCCCCCCCTGTTCTTACGCCACTTATATCTACCAACAAAGTCAGGAGGATGCTTGAGTTTCTGGCTTTAATGCGCCAGTGTATGTGCTTTCGGTTTTTTTTTAAAGATGCCAAATCGACCTGTTCCAGCTTTCGATCAAGATCGAGAAACAGTTCTGTTATTTTGGTAATTAATTATATTAATTCCTTTCCTGTTTGTAAATAACACTACAGCGGCGCTTTGTTCAACTAAAATACCACAGTTCGTAAACACTAATGTGAGGATCACAGCCTATAAAAAGAGAACTTAATAGGAATGCACGCTACCTATACCCGTTTACTAAACAAATTTGAAACATCTGTGTGCTGGCAATTTCCAGCAAATGCCATTAAGCCGATCTCTGACAAAGTATGTATAAGAGAACTAGAATATGACATTATATAGCTATATATACGTACGTGTTACTCAGTGTACTTCATCTAAGTTGGTCAATCAGAAAGCATTTAGAGGAAGAAGTCCCATTATTTTATCTTATATTACAAGAAGAGTCCAGAAGGTACTACATATATATATATATATATGGGTCAACTCTGAGCAAAATGAGAAATTACATATATCGATCGTATCCAAGTACAATTCAACGGCTTTCATAAAAATGATTCTTTACTGCAAGCAAAGAAGAAAAAAATGTGCTTTGTTGAAAACGCACGTATACTGTCCTCTAAAGCATGCAGATGTAAGAAATTAATTCTGACAGTGAATGAAATATGATACTAATAGCTTTCCTTTTAAATTTCTTCAACCCCCACCACCACCACCACCTCCACCATTGCTTTGAAGAAAAAGATTACATCGACAACTGACTTTAAAAGTAATCGTTTTGAGTTCATTGCTTTGGATTTTCTCTGCTGCAGCTGCCCGTGCAATTAATGACCTGTACACAGATACTGATTAAAAAACATTTGATCAAATTTTGGAGAGGGCCCCAGCACTCATAAAAACACAAAAACAATGTGAAAACCTTTCAACTTTCTTTTTTCGTTGTTGCTCGCAATCATGTCAAGCAATACAAAACTTTACAAGTAATCTTAGACAGAGAATGTTTTCGACAAAAACTGCTTGCAAAATGTTAGGCCTTCACACGCAAACACGCAAGATTTGGCCAGGATTGGGGATATTGTGTAATCTTGGTCTGCCAAACAAACCCCAAACCAAAGTTAGCGTACCTAAGCGCGCGGTGAGATTGGAAAAAAAAAACACGCTGCCAAGATTCGTGACTCAACCTTAGTTCACCCCAAAACTGGTGTCTAGGGAATTTTTGTGCACAGATCGTAACAAACTGATGGAGCGCAGCCGTATTGAACTCACGCCAGTACGTGGGGCCGGTCTTCCGCCCGCCTGAGAATGTCCCCCACTGAACAGCCTGTCCACTCCTTCACATCAACCTTAACTGGCTGCCCAAAATTTAGCCAGTCTCGCTGACACGCATACGCATGCCTATTGAGTCTTTCCATTCGCTAAAAATAGCTGTATACGACGCGTGTTCGTAATTATTGTTTTTAAAATGCCGACTGTTAAGTAGCTTATATTCTTATGCTTTAATTATGGTTAGCTCATTATCAAGAAGTATATATTTTTAATAATCCTAACAGGCAAAACGCTTACTCCAGCAGCGTGGCACCTATTTTCACTGCAGGTGTATCACATTCGGATATTTTCTTGTATTGACATTTCTTCGTCAGTTTTCAAGATTTAGGTATTCAAGATTGAAGTTTATCAAAGAATGTCGTAAATTTTAGTGAAGATACAACATTTTTGCTTTGCAAACTGGAGATGAATCAAACCAAAGTATTGTGAGAGCTAAAATTAAGTGCTTTTGCGAACAAAATGCAAACGATTTATTTATCCCTAAATAAAATTTTATGATAAATATTGGGATAGGGGCTATAGGGTAAAGTAGGTACACGCTACATAATTTTGCTTCTTTGTGTACATGGGAAACAAAACATGATTACGGATGGAGTTCATATCTGCTGTTAAGCTATAGATATAATGCTTATCTTCGTGAGGGATCCAAAATTTGTGAATTTAATTATTTATTTGTTCATCACTTAAGACAATTTACAGAACAAAACATTAACTTATGGTTTTATATATATATATATATATATACATATCATGTTCATTAAAGAGATTGTCATGTTTGTTTTCAGAATCAACTTCAATTTCATACAATCCAAGAAGATGATCAAGGCCTCGATCATTGGTTTTCCAAACTTACTCTTCACAAAGAATCCCACCTCCACAGATGCCCCCAGCACCACCAAGACCTGATGGATCTAATGAGCCAAAAATGCTACTCCCTCTTTTCAAACACTTTTTGGCCTGTTGTCTTTCCAAAACCACCAATGTTAGGGTCATCTACTTCAATGACTGTTACCGACTGTAAGATTGTTCTCACACTTCTAATTTGTATATTGAGGAAAATAGAAGTGCCTTGTTTACTTTATGCATAAGAGAGACATTTAATCTCATTGTACATACACATAAACATATCAGCATTAAGAGCGTCTGTTTTTTAGGAGAAATTGACCCAAATCCTGCAGTGGAAAGTGGACTGCCAGACATGGCAAAGCAATGTGGCTTTCAGCCAACAAATTCCTGTCCTGCCTGAGAGCTCAATTTTTCCCCATTACAAGAAGTTGGTCAGCTGGAGGACAATACCTTAGAAGGGGAGGACACAAGTAAATGGGTGGTAAGAAACCATACCAAAATTGAATCAGAAGCATAAGTTTAACAGTAGGAATAATAATCAAGATTATAAAGTGACTTCTCAGTTTTAAATATTTCTACTTTTGTTAACCTTGTCTTAGGGTAGTAGCTCACGTCTCATTCTAACGAGTTTGTGAAGATTCACAGAAGTAGTCAATTCGTGCATGAGATCTGTATGTGTATGAGACTGTTGCTGACTGAAACGCTGGTTTCAGGCTTTGAACATCAGCAGTTTCTGATGACAGACAGCATGTGTTGCCTTGCATTGTCTGTTGGAGCAACCGTTTGAACAAAACACAGCTGTTTGGCTATAATGTCATAAAAGGAAAACTATGGTTCATCAGTTTAAAACATTTATAAAATACGATTTATGGTAAATGACATTTGCAGCAGTTATCAAGTTAATTTGTGTTTTTATTTTGTTTCTGTGATTCTTTATGTGCAAAAAGAAATTCCCAAGGGAATTGATAGTGTTGAGCTATTTCTAATGAGAGTGATAGTGATAACCTGTGAAGAGAAGCAAATTTTTAATAGCCAACACTATTACCACAGCAGCTGATTCCATCTTTCTTGTATAAAATGAGATATCAAGAAATTTAGCACTACAAAAAAGTAATTACTGGAAGAATAACGGAGATAAACGGAGACCCAATGCCACCAAATTTCCCTGGACAAAAATTGGCATAAGCTTGGGAGAAATGGGTGTTACACGGAGGCCACATGTGAAATGCCATGATATAACCAGGATGGGTCAAGATTTGCGATTCATTGGCACTTATGGAGCGCCAAGATATGGCGTGGATTCAGCCAATGCTGGACTACTTTTCACTTTCAAATTTGGGCCAATATTGTAAACAAGGAAACGCCAGTATTGGTGCCAATGCTGGACCAATATTGGTGTTTGCTGGGGTGCAGATTTCAAAAAGTGCAGACCATTAATGAGGATATAATGAGAACTAGGGTGAGAGCTCATGTAATCAAAGCTGTGGCTGGCTCTTGTCAATTTTGTCATTGACAGACCATTTATTTACCTTCATCCACTAGTGTATCCACACTCCAAGAGAAGACTTGATGTTGCAAAAAAGAGATTCTCAATATTACACAGCGCAAATTTCAAAAACCAACGACTTCCAAAAACAAGCATTTCGAACTGCCTTCCTCCCCAGGTAGTATTTACAAACATTTTGTTAAATGTCATTTCAGTATGTGTGAGAGTAAGAGAGAACATGAAACGGACGGATAGACAGACAGCAAATAAACATTGACAGCGACCCTTTCCGAATATGCCTTTGCCGAAAAGACAAGTATTGCTTCTTCATTAGTTCAGAATAGGACACGTCTTTTCAAGTTTATCTTATTATTAGTATGATATGATGAGCTGCTTATAAGGTTTGCTGTCAGGGGTTTTAGACTTTCATCCCAATCAAAACAAAAAGTTATTACCATACCAGCCTTTCCCCTAGAGTGCAAAACCGACGGAGAAGCACTGTGCTGTTCAAAACTGTTTTTCTTCATGCAAGGAAGCCTGCTGGCACAGTGGGAAAGAGCGTATCACATGTTTCATATCTTGTTTACCAAAATAATCAGATTTAAACTTGACAGGGATATTGACAGTCACTGGGTTCAGGTATAAACAGATTTAAGCTTACATCCACAGCGACACTAACAGTCAACGAGAAAATCGAAGGACAGAAGTCTCATCTGGTCACCCTGAGCTCAGGGAAAGTGCTGGTGAAGAACTTTATTATATCTCACATTCTCGCAGCCCAAAAAAATCATTGAATAGGTGAGGTTTCACTTAATGTTACTGTTGGAAGTATGACAATTTTTTTTACACCTTCTTGGATTGGAAAGCCATGCAACCACAGCAATTGGCAGATGCAATCATTCGGATCGGGTTTACAGAAAATGCGTTCAGCATAGGATTGAAATAATACTCAGTTATGCACCTGGGAAGGAAGCAACAGCAAATACATTCCAGAACAGTTAATGAACTGGTATGTATAAATCATTTCAAATCTATTTATAAATAACAATAATTCTGTACCGAAAACGAAACACGAAATAATTACAAGGGATAATTCAGTCCTGCGAACTAATCATTGTTACTGCCAATGATGAAGCTGAAATTTTTTGTAGGAAATTTCTAAATTTATGGAATT
The DNA here is from genome assembly GCA_004794655.1 of Marisa cornuarietis. Lineage (NCBI taxonomy): Eukaryota > Metazoa > Mollusca > Gastropoda > Architaenioglossa > Ampullariidae > Marisa > Marisa cornuarietis. Next base: position 7,248,742 of record SMMW01000001.1, read on the forward strand.
TGTAAACTCTTTTCCGGAATGCCTTGTTTTGTGGGAAGTCATGGCGGGTACATATTAACCGAACGATCTGAATACTTATACCGAGGGTTGTCTGCCAAAATTTTGCGAAGAGTGTGTGGTAAGACCTTCTCGATGAAAAAAAACCGTGTAGGAAATATTATGAACGTAAAGTGTAGATCAGACCCTCTGCGGCTGTCAACCCTTGATATGAATACATGTAGATACAAACAGTAACACAGAATGAATCTTGCCGTGCGAAAGTTTCGTTATTAACAAAACTTTCTTACAAGGAAAGTGTGCGTCCGCCTGCTCATGCGTGGAAGACAAAGTATACAAGGACGCGCGTGCGTTTGTGTACGCGCGTCGGTGTTTGTTTGTGAGCACGCCCATTTTATTCTTGGTCACATTATCAGCAAGCTGTGGCACGCATTTGGGGTATTTCCGGTGGACACACGCATATTTGCGTGACACTTGTCTCCGTACGAAATAACTGGTGACAATAATAAACGCTTTCTCAAGGCAAGATCCACATCTGGAAGCTGTTAGCAAGCTAACGAATCTTTGGATCTAGACGATTCATAAGGTGCCAAGTCAGCACCTTCTTGTACAGCTGCTTTATCGACATGTACATAAATATCGAGACGTTAAAAGATTAATCTAAACAACTCTACCTGCTCTGCTCATAACTAACACGGCAACCATGACACTCGTACACTGCACACTAAAGAAACCTGAGGCTCATTTGTGTGTCACATGAACATCTCGTTTTCTGCCACCAGTCTGCACTTTAAAGGTGCGCAACCACGGTCGCAAAACGACTCCGTAGCTCCCACCCCACACCCCACACCCCACACCCCACACCCCATGTTCTCACGTGCACATTGCATATATCCCTCAAGATTTCACCAGGTTGCCTACTAAATCAACTAAAACTAGGCGTGTACCAACAGGAATGACATTATATTTATGAGGTGTACTTTGCCAAAACTCTGAACATTATCGTCAAATGGCTGCCTCTTTAACCCTGAAAATCGACGACTGATGATTGGTATTAACAATCCGCTTTCTCGTCTTTTATTGGAAGCTTCGCGAAGGAATAATGTTTGTTAAGAGTCTGGGCAAAGTTTACAAACGCAAGGGAAGGTAGATCACATTCAAGATTGTCTCTCAGCACAGTTTTATAATGTACAAGTACTCCACCAGAGGCATGATACAGGAGAAAAACGACAAGCATTGGATTAAATTATGTCACTTGGCAATGTAGTGTGCGTGGAGATAAAGAAGAGATACATATGGTTTCAGGTATTTGTAAGAAAATGACAAAAATGATACAGAAACTGAAATAAAACATGTTCAAAGACAGGAAAAGAAGGACAAAATTTCCCAAACAAAAGCAATAGTGGAACGATAATGCAAACTTATAACGAAGGTAAAATGCATGCTCCAGTTTTAAGTAGTTATAGCTCATTATCACTAGCCACTGTTAAAACGCTTATTACTTAAATACAGAAATAGAAAAGAAAAATGAAAATAAAAAATGTAAAAGGAAGAAAATTTCTAGGACCTAAATTTAAATGCACCAAATATTCTGAGAATTTCAATGGCTCACGTGTAAAAGAAAGTGTTAATATTAGTTATAAAAATAATGTAGAAATAATTTTTACATTAATAATGCATGAATGAGATTGAGAATACACCAGCTGAGCCATTTCACTTACCTCTAGGCATTTTGGTCTGCATCATAAGGTTGTCTACCTGAATGGTGGAATTGGGCCCAGACCGCGTGAAGCGCACTACGTGGTATTTTCCATCATTCACCTTGTCAAACATTTCTCCGATTGGATAATCCATTGTCCCCATGTTATAAACCGCCACAATGTTGCCTTTGTTCTAGATTAGTTAAATGGTACAGATATAAGTACATATTAATCCAAGTTAATAAATTAGTTGTGCAGGAAATGGGACTGTTTGCGTGGATATGAGTGTGTGTGTGTGTGTGTGTGTGTGTGAGTGAGTGAGTGAGTGAGTGAGTGAGTGAGTGAGTGAGTGAGTGAGTGAGTGATATGCACAAAACATACGTGCGTAAATGAACGCACGAGCAAGCAAATACTTTGTCCAATAGCACAAGACGAGTAATCGGCCTTCCAACACTAAGAAAACAATAAAACAGAATGTACGATATCAAAGAATATTAGCAAAATACAAATATTAGCAAAATACAAATATTAGCAAAATATTTTAAAATGCACAAAAGCCCATGATTTTGAAGTTTATAATATAATCATTTCAAATATTTAATTATGTGCATTACTGGCCAGCTAAAATAAATCATCATAAAATAAAAACATGAAGCAAAAAATCAAAGAAACTATGAAAAGGCCCCTGGCACTTGTTTACTGCGGGTCGACAGCGCGATTATAGTCAACACTGTCATCTAGATTGGTCGACCAGAGAAGCCACAGCCACAGCGTGCTTAGCTTACCAGTTCCAGCTCGATGTAGTCGTCGTAGGTGGCGCTGTCGATGCGCACGAGCACGGCGTCTGCAGACCTGGTCTTGAAGCCCAGCGCCAGATTCTCACGATTCGTGGATGGCAGGTTCTCGGCGGGGTGAGCAAACTTGATCAAGCCATACCCTGGCCCGAATCTGTATGTCGTGCTTTCTACTCAGGCACAGAGGACATTGAATGACCTTTAGTAAAAGGCACCGAGAGACTGCGGGCGAGGATGTGTGTGTGTGTGTGTGTGTGAGAGAGAGAGAGAGACAGAGATAGAGAGACGGGGGAGACAGACAGACACGAAGGCGGACAGAGAGAGAGAGAGAGAAAAAGTGCCACTGTGTATACTGACCATTCTGACATTTTGGGCCACTGAAAGAGGTCATGTCACAGTCGCAGGAAAAGGAATTCCACTGCTGCACACAGCGGCCTCCATTGGCGCAGGAGTCATTCTGACACTGCGATGCTGGAGCTGTGCAGTCAAGAGTTAATCATCGCTTAATCGAAAATTTCCCTCGCGAGTATTTTCAGTTAACTGCTAATTTATTGTTATTTTTTACCGTAATCCTCGTAGTAGACAATCAAAAAATGGACCGTCTTTGAATGTCACCAGAGAATGGAAGTTTATCCAACTGCACTTAAATAGATTCTTTTATCGAATGCGATTCTTTCACCAAATTTAAAGGTAAAAAATTTCATTACCCACTTCTTTATACAGAAGGCTATCACACCGAATATTAAACTGCATTTTTCCAAGTATCCAACACTCTGAAAACCTATCTCGCAACTGCAGTCACCCACCTTGACAGCCGTCAACGACTGACTCGTGAATAGGGTGGGCGTCCCGATGGATGCTGATTATGTAGCCGTTCAGGTGTAGGGAGTCGATGCATCCCATGAAGCCGAAGCGGGCTTCCACTTTCTTGGGCAGCGTGTGGTACATTGTCTTCCGGACGCCCCCCACGTAGAGGTGGCCCTGCAGGTCGAAGTGGATAGCGCTGGAACCCGACAGGTCGTCCACCGTCGGCGTCTTGTCGTCCACGCGCAGCAACTGCTTGTAAGTCTCAGTCCGCAGCAGCTGCACCTCGTGCCACTTGTTGTCGCTTAACTTCTCGTTGACGTTGGCGCGAATGCGTTGCGTGCCGGCGCCCATGTTGTAGACGTAGTACAGGAAACCGCCTGTCAGCTCCATGGCGAAGAAGTCCTGCCCACGTCCCGGGTTGTACATCAGCAGCCCATCTGTCTCGGTGGTCTTTAGCTGGAAGGAGATGGAAAACTTGTCGTGGATCTGTAGCCTGGGCAGCACGGCGTACGCGTCAGTGGACTTGAAGGTCACAGGGTCGTGCACTACGTGGCCGTTGTTGCTGAGCTTGGCGGTCACCTCGATCTTTTCGCTCCGGGCCATGTCGAAGAACTGGTTGCGGTTGAAGATGAACTGCTGCATGGAGCCAACGAAGCCAGAGAAAGCGTTCGATTTGTTATCGTCTTGTAGCACGTCGCCGATGTTCACCCGACGAAACTCAAGTTCCGCAGCCCTTCGGGAGATCTCTGTTAAAGACGCCAGATCACAAGGCGATGCACGGTTACAAAGAGACGTCTTTGTAAAACGTGGTGACTGGAAGACGACGCTATATAAGCTCACTGATTATTAAGAGGTACAGCTAAATCAGAATGCACAATTGTTCTGGATTAAATACCCAAGACAAGCATTATGCTTCCATATCGCTTAGCGACTTTATGTTTCCTCGACGGCTCTACCTTGTTCGTAGGGTTGCACCACGAGGAAAGCAAGAAGTAGGAGAAAAATAAGGAATATTTTTTATTGAAGAAAGAAGCCAGATTTCAGAATCCAGAGATAAGTTTTTCAGAAGTCTCATCAAACGCACCAAACAATCAGTAGGTAATTATGTGGGATGTAACAAACCAAACTTTCGTAGTGTAAAAGTCTTTCTTTCCTACTCTCGGCCCCTACTCTCTATGTCTTCTCTCGATTTTTCTGTTGGTCTGATTAAATGCTTTGCATAAATTAAGAATTATTGCGTTTGTTGCAAACTTTAGACAATTGAAAAAAAGCAAAACATGGCACCTTGAAAATTGTCTCGACTAAAAAGCACACACACACACACACACACACACACACACACACACACACACACACACACAGAATTATTAAAGAGACGTTACAATGCAGGTTAACTTGGGTGTTAATTCTAAACAAGACAAACAAAATGTTATAAGGTATTACCAGGATGCGAGTTGGGTACTGCGTGATAACCAACATAAAAGGCTTTGATGGACAGCGAGCTTTCCGGGCCAGGCAGTATGTCTGCAAATGAAAAACTGCGACGTCTGTTTTACCAGCAGCAAAAGTCAATATTTATGAAGATGCTCAGGATTGTTATGTAACATGCAGCCAGTTACACAGACGTATAATATAAGCAATCAGGCAGTACTAGCTACTGGTCATAAGACAAAGTTATCGTGTAGTTGTTTTTATTTTCTGACACCTTCTAAAGCATCGAACTAAGTAAAGAAACAGAAAGTTCATTATTATATCGACCATGTGTAACTGCATACATTATCATATACTTTAATATTTGCTTCCTTCGGGTGTCCATCAATCATTGAACCCTTGAGACAGTGAGAACTTAGCCGCCAACATGTTTTGTGCACATTTGTGTCCTACGCCGCACTAAGCGTTGGAATGCACACAACTATAGTGCACGCACGGTGGGGCTTTGGGATTAAAATCTTGCACGCTGAAATCAGAGTGCACATGTCCGAAGGCCCTCCATGAACCAAAAGCTTATTATCCCCTCTTATAGTCAGTGCACGTCATTAATCAGGTCCGGCCACCATTACTCTCTGTCAAAAGCCGTTCTGGGTGCATTTCCGATCGCGTGCCAGGGCTGTGGGGTTGCATGCTTCCAGCGGTACGCGGCGCGTCACGTGCGGCAGACTCACGAGGATATCGCAGACCGCCATCAAAGCCTCATCTCACATCACGGTTCGTGTGTGCCTTCCTTTTCTCGTGTGTGTGTGTGTGTGAGAGAGAGAGAGACTTTATAAATGAGTGAGAAAGTGGAATGAAGTGCGATGAAGAGCGTGCGTGCTCATCGCCAGCATGCGCGCGTTTAGGTAGATACATGCTGGCTAGCGCACGTAAATGCGTCCCCAGAACTGTTTAAACACGCGCACGGATGCCTTAGTTCCTGAGCTACAAGTGGCAGATAACTCGCGCCATTCCGCTACCTGTCGTAGGGCGAGTGCCTACCTGTCACAGGGCGCAGCAAGTCGATCTTGAGCTCCACGGTCTGCGCGCGGCGTTTGATGTATGCGGTGTGCCAGCGGTCGTCGTTCAGACTGTGACCCACCGACAAGACCTGTAGCGCAAGCAAAACTAGAAATACTGTGTCCAACTAAAAATATTTCTCAAGTTCACAGCTATGGGCAAGGGTCATGACTTAAAGTCGTGTTTGTGACTCGATTCATCTTTATGCCAAACTGTCAATTCCCTGTCAAATTCCCTGTTAAGAAGCGATTCTGTATGCGGATAGTTTCTTCCTTACGATGCTGGGCTTTTGTCCCTGATATTGATTGAACGAACCTCTCTTTCTCTCTCTCTACAAAACACACACACACACACACACACACACACACACACACACATATATATATATATAAGCGCGGGCGAAAATAATGAAGAAAGAATATATATATATCAGTCTGAGATGACGTGTGACAGTTGATATGAGCAAGAATTGCAGAAACAAGACTTTCCAGTATTACTGCTAGAGTAAACAAGCGTTTTATCGCTGTCGGAAATGGCAGAAAAGCAAGTTCGGTCGCTTTGCAGATTTGATATGTGTACAGCCCCAACGACCCTATGTCTATTTTCAGTCACACACCACACGTACCTTGTGTCCGCTGCCCACGTCCACTCCAAGGAAAATTGATCCCGATTTTAAGTACAGCTCCATTTTGTCTTCGGCCCGTTCGGAGGTAGTCATGAACAAAAGACCGTTGGGATGCATAGTTCGAAACCTCAACGAGATGTCTTCTGCCTGAGTGTGAGACTCTTCTGGCACTGTCACCTTTACGAACTGTTTTCCATCAAACCGCAGGGTGGCAGCAGCTGAAACAGTGGAGAGAAGATTAAGTGCATTACGAGCTGTTTTCATTACCCCACGTGCAGTACAGCCTGCTTGTATTACTTTGCCTGCTTTACAGCCTGCTCTCATGAAGACATCCGCAGTAAAGAGACAATATTTTGTATGATACAAGCTACATCAACTGACGGAAGATGACAAAATCTCTCTCTATCACTCACACACACACACACACACACACACACACACACACACAGATGCATTCTGTTTATCTGTCTCTCTCGTAGTCGTATTTCTCGTTTCTCCATGGAAGCAGCAGAAGTAGCACATTTTGATCATGAGATGGAACGACTTGTCTCATCACTTTTTCTCTCCTTTCCCCCACGTCACCATTACTTCCTTTTTCATTCATTTTGTGCCTATGTAACATGAGTCACGATGTGAAGCCATAACGAGGTCACATGGGCTTACATGGTTAGGCGTGTGCATGCGCGCGCGCGCGTGTGTGTTTATACATTTTATACTTTGTTTTCTTGTCATGGTTGTTAAGAGAGGCTTGAGGGATTATGAACGGTTGATTTCCTTTCGTACGACTGGCACGTACGATTTTTTGACAAAACTCACGTTTACATATTAACATGTACGTTCGCCCCCCCTCCCGCCAACTAGGATTTATTACGTGTTGTACAGCCAGACAGCTCCAATTAGCCTCAGGATTTAAAATGGCGGTGCATGAATGTCGCCAATGCTGAAATAGATAACTTTCATCTCAAATGGGTCTTTTTATGTTTCAACAAGACGCTGCAAATTAAAAAGCTTGGACCGCTCTGTGCAGCCAGAGAGAAAAAGCGTCGATATCATAATCGAGAAGGAGAGAAAGTAAGTTTTGCAACACAAGCGCTAGAAACAAATTACACAGCAGAGTCGACTTTCTGTGATTGCAGGTTCGATCACCATCCACTTTCCAAGCATATCTGCTCTGTTGTTACAGCTATGGAAAAAAATCAAAACGAGGCCGAAGTAATTGATTGCACCAGCTCGCTGCTTTACCCTCTAGATTTCTGTCAAACATGGCTAGGCTGGCATCAACAAGGGAACAAAGAACTGCAGTGTTGGTCTGGCTGATGAATGACTGAGTTCGTCTCACTCTTTGATCTTGATCGCTGTTCCGTCGATCAATTATTTATGGTGACCGAGCAGCACATAGTGAGAGCGAGCTGGAGGTATAGACCGATCCCTCCGCCTTGGCTGCTGTGCCCTTTCTGCAGCAAACAGGTCCGCCATTTTGTAGTGACGCTGCGACCCGTGCAATAAACCGTTAACTACGGGTATTTGGTCAAGATCGCTGTTTGTGTCTTTGAACACCCGTTATTTACGTTGAAACGCACATTTTTTTTTTTGAAACCTCTCTCCCTCGTTCAATCGCTCGGGGACGAGGAACTACCAAGTGTTCTGAGCATCCAGCGCTAAGCGCCCAAGGCTGGAGACGCACAGAAGCTTGCCGGTTTGATATCCATATGGCGTAGCGTGTTTCCCCCATCTGACTCAATTGCTGAACAGATATCTGACCTAGTATAGAGGTTGGAATTTATCAGAAATTGTACAGCGGAAAAATCTGCTCATCTGTACATTTTGTTGTGACTAGAGAATTGGTTACTAAAAAGCTAACTCGATGTTTACAGTCGCCTTTTACTTCCAATTTCAGTCGAAAATACTCACTTTGTCCAAAACCACCATCGTTAACAAACAACTGATCATGCTATGGTTCTGTGGCAGTAAAAGCTTTCAACCAGGTAACGACAGTAAACGATACGATGCTAAAGGGGTTTCCTTTGACACTTTTCTTTCTAGCATATGTCCCCCACAATCCTTTAGTGCAAGAACAACAATAGTTTACAGTAAGACTGGGAATTATAGTTAAAAGAAAACAATAAAATAAACAATAAAATGTAGGAGTTAAGAAGACTAAAAACAAAACTACTTAAAATTTTTTCTACAGTTCAACGTGGTCCAAAGGTGTGGCGCTCAGCTTCTCAGTAACAGGTGGGACCTAGTCTTTGCCGTACCTCACTCCATAATGAAAGAGCGCCATTTTCTTTATTGTCCTTGCGACTCTAGCGGTTGCCGCATTAAGAACCCTAACCCATGTTACAGCCATTTGTCCAGTAGCCTGTCTGACCTGTCTTAAAGTGTTTTACTTCTGGAACTCCCTATTATAGAGAAAAAATTGATTGTTTCTCTTGCACTTTATGTTGCCTTTCCAATATATCGTAAAGAACTAGGAATAAAAAAGGAAAACGCAAACTGCAACCTTTTTTACAAAAAGAAAATCTCTCACAGTGTACATTTTCGCAATCGTGGTGTATTTTCCCTCCTTGCAAAGATTTTCCAGTACTCCTAGCCTCTAAAAGAGCCTTTAGCACAAACTAGCATAAGAGCTGTACCAGACACACTCAGAACTAGGACAGCCCCGACCAAGAAGGTAAAGAATTTGCGAAGAGCAAAGTGTCAGAAAAGCTGCAAGATATCCCAGCAGGCAGTGCTTGGCATGCTGCGTGAGCATGCTATTGATCGAAGGCCAGCATGTCACCAATACTTGCCCACTTGAGAGACAAACGGCTGTGGCCGCGGTTGTGTGACACTGAAGTCTTTATTCTTCGATAATTTCCACAACATTATGGCTCTCTCTGACAAACCAATGCATCACTCCTCTTTCCAAGATCAATAGATTTTTCGTGGAAAAGACGAACGTTAAAAAGAAATTATACAAATGTGGCAGATTTGCACAAAATTATCGGTTCTGCATTTTCTTCATCTCCTGTTGAGTGTCTTGTATTTTTTTTAAATAATCAGATTTTATTTTTGCTCTTTTTGTATTTCTGGGTTTGCCTAAGGTTATTGACTTTCTCTTCAGCGTTTTAGATGAGGAGAAAATACTAAACAGTTTGGAAAAGTCCAAATGGAATTGTTCTAAAATAGTCAGCGTGCAACACGTTGGAGGCACACTCAAAGATATGGCTGAATGACCTAAACGCCATTGTGTCACCAGTCTCCGGAGACCTAACACCTGACACCATCAGCCAAATGTTCCCCTCCTCCAACATCATCATACCCCACAAAATATCGTATTGTAAAGTTTGACTGTTGTCGAGATCTGAATCTCCCTTTAGAGAAAAAAAAACTCATATATGGAATCACAAGTCTTAAAGTTAACAAGCACTTACAATGCTATAATCGAATAACTCTATTGTCTTTTGACACTTCTGCAAGTATTTTTTCCCCTATACTGACGAGAGCAAACACGGTTCAGTCCACTTATAACGAAGTCGGCTATGCGCACTGCTCGTGTTATGCATACTAAGCATCCGGGCCCGTTTGACGGAGTTTGTTCTACCAACATCGCATATCAACTCGGGCTAAAAGCAAGTGAAACTGTCGTCCAGACGGCAGGTCCGTTCTTGAAGTACACTGAACTGCCTTGCAGTCTGGACAACACCATCACTATTTGCTGAGAAAGCACAACAATGAATGCGAAAAATTAAATTCCCTCATAAGTCTGCTTACCCGTCTGACACACACTATCGATGAACCCCGTAGCTCTGCAATCACAAGTGAAACGGTTCCAGCCCTCGGTGCACATGCCCTGGTGCATGCAGGGGCGACTTGTGCAATGAGGCTCCATGGCCTGGCAATATTCAGCGACACCTGCCACTCCTTGTATCTGCGCCGCTCGTACGAGGTCCACCCTGCCACCGTCCACCACCATATCCTGCAGGCACCCGACATACCCGTAACCAAGCGTGCCGGCCCACATCTCCGTGGGTAGCGGAATCTCCTCCGCGGTCTTGCTGATCCCCCCGATGAAGAAAGAGCCTTGGAGGTCGAACCTGTCCAGGTGAGAAAAGGTGGAGAAGGCTTCTTTCTGGCCGTCAACTGAGATGTACCCGTGGTTGGCTGCGTACTCGAAGTACACCATGTGAGGGTTTCCGTCAGTGACGGGCTGCCTGCTGGCCTTGAGCCTGATAGGTTCGGAGCCCATGTTGATGATGAGGTGGAGGTAACCGTCCAGCAACTCCAAAGCGAAGACGTCTGGGTTGCCGGAGGCGGCGCCCGTGCTGTACAGCAGAACTCCGTGCTGCTCCGCCGTCTGGAACTGGAAGGCCAACGAACCGCGCTCTGGCCCCCCGGACCACACTGGGATGGTCAGGTAGGACTCGGGCGTGGTGAAGGTGATAGGGCGCGAGTCCACCAGCTCCTGGCACTTGTCGAAGATGACGCCCCCGACGACCTTCAGCAACGGGTGTTCCGCGCGTGCCAGGTCCGTCAGGTCAAGCTCCACGCTATCAGCCCTGTACCGCACCTGCACAGTAGACAAAGCTGTAGTCGTCTGCACTCTCTTCCATGCATGGCGAAAGGGCGGAATATGCTAGTAAACATCATTAATTTGTTTTACGCTGACGTCATTGTGTAGATGAGGATTCTGTTCACAGTGCACGGCAACCATCTAAGCAACAGGTTCCCCATACGTGAGCGAGAGAAAAAGAAAGAGAGAGAGAGTTGGGTGGGAAAGAGAGAGTTAAAAAGAGAAAGAATGAGAGTCCACTATTTGGCCGTTCCGGATATCTTAGAAGTCTCAATTTACCTGATATTTAGCTGTGGTACTGTAATAACAGCTATTATGCATGTTGCATATACTAACTGGAGAAGTTAACGATTTTCCTGATGTCATGCAAGCTACAGAGATGTTCTATTCAATATTAAAGGATTGATCTATTAACGGTTGTCAGCTGGATTTTATGGAGAATTTCGTCTACTTTTGATGCGGTGGTGTCACACTGAAAGCTACGTATTTGTATTTATTTAAATTATTTATAACAAGACTATATCATCATCATAATCATCATCATCATGGAAAGTTTATATTCGCCAAGAGCCTCTCACAAAAATAATCATTTCACAAGAAAGCTACGTTATAACAAAGCGAGAACACTAGAAATGTTAGACCTGAATGAGACCTGACCTTGCGCATGCAGCCCCGAAAGTTGGCGTTGACGCGAGAGCCGGGGAGGTTGGCGGTGTCTGGACTTCCGGCCACATATAGGGCTTTGCTGGACAGCAGCTTGAAGTTGCCTGTGGTGCTGCCAGTTTCCCGATAGATGCCGTCAACATCTAAGGAAATCTAGTCACAAACAAAACCACTATGTACCTGCTGAGCATGCCGTAAAAAAAAAAAACAACTTGAAATAATCTACACATTGGCGGCCGTGATCTTTCTCACATTTTCCCGAGCTGTATGAGGCTGTACTGAGATAACGCCAATGCTATTGTGGTCAGACATGGCGAAAGAAAAGACATATTTTGGCTTTTTTTGTTGCCAGATGCCTTACACGGTAATATGGAACTTTTTTCCTCAAGTTAATATTTATAAACGTTTTGTTCCTCCATTTTCGTTGACATTTTTCAGAGTCTGAAATAGGACCAAACAAAATAAATATATTATTATGTATTCATATTTGTGGAACAGTAAGCTATTTCTCTCTGTATCTTTATGTCGCTGTGTGTGTTTGCATGCGCGTCTGTATTTGTATCCATAAATCTCTCTCAGTGTGTGTGTGTGTGTGTGTGTGTGTGTGGGTGGGTGGGTGGGTGGGTGTTTGTTTGTTTTTGAGAAAACCAATTTATTCCTTTTAAAAATAACTTATTTAACTTCCAGATGTACGTTTGAATGTGTGGAATCATGCCCGAAAATCGCTGTCTTCCGCATGAAGACTACACTATATGTGCATATGTGTGGTTGTGAATGTGCTTGCGCGCGCTTGCTGTACATTCGCATACCCTTCTGTCTGGATTTGAGCATGAAATATTGCGGCATTACGCTATGAGAACATTTGTTGAAAGTATTACTGTGCAGAATAAGCAAGGTGACATCCCAGCACCTTGTGTTTCCCGCTAATAGGTAGCCGTGCACCATATTTAACTCAATAAGTTTTTACTGACCCCTTGGTATGTAAATTGTTATTAAATAACAAATAAAGATAACTTTTTTGGTTTTCCTTTATCATAAAACTGTCACGATGTTTAGTGAGCGACTCAAGATGCTGCTCGACATTCTATAATTACTCTCTTCGTTAAATTTGTTATTCTCTAAAAATTAACTATGATGTCCTGAACAACATCCATGCATGTTAGTATGTATATATAAAAATATACATATATATGTGTGTGTGTATGTGTGTGTGCATGTATGAAAACATACTTAACGTATAACAGAAGGAAGGTGACAAAGCATACAATGACACTAGACACGTGGAACTGAACATGTTTTACATTCGCAAGTGAAACACATAACTCAGTTTTGACACATTTTAGACAAATTACGCTAACAAGTGCCGATGCTTAAAGCAAAACTCTCACACTCTTAAAATATTTACTTTTCTTTTTTACCATTAAGAAATTGTGGAACCAGGAACTATGAAGTACACTGCTGACTATCCTAAACAAATTAATAATAATGATAAAAAGAGCTAGATTAAAATTTAATGTCAAGTAGGAATAAACGGCCCGCAACAGTGCGAACAGCTAAAGATCTACAGAAGATCCCGAACCATCTGATTAGCGCGCCGAGAGCAAGAACATTCAGAAAAATAAATATTTACAAACAAAATCCATGCAGAGTAGGTTAAAAGATTAAGCAAAGACCTCATTTATAAACTTAACAGGTGGGACACTTTCACGAAAACCGAACAAATGCCTGATCACTCTTCATCCAAAGTCCTATTAAAGAGGCAGATAAAAAAAAAAGAGGAAAGGAAGAACCAAGTTCTATTTGTCGAGGGATTAATAGATCGATCGGATTTTCTTTTGGCGGGTGTGTGCGTGCTGGGGCCAGTCCTGGCATGCTAGACATGTGCGGATACATGCATGCACACACCAAGGAACACTCTGACACTGTTACTGAAGCATGTCTCAGGACCTGTAGAATAGGGGGCGGAACAGACTTTCATGTCGATGCCGTCTTGTCCAATCGCACGTCGGTACGTTTATTACGTCAATCTTAGTTTTAAAAATGTTTTCAAATGTGTGAGCTTCGTTCATTAACAAGATTTTAATTCCCCAAATCTAACCGACGAGTTTTATTCCATTCGCGGACTGCACCCTTCACATCCACATCTGGGAAGGAGGCCAACCATTCCCTTCTTGTGACGTCACAATTCTTTCCCCTGATTGGGCGACGTGTTATCAGCACTCACTCCGGTGTCTGACAATGGCTTCGGTAAGGTCAGAAATTAGAAGTTAGTTCACTCTACGTGCGTTTTACAACAAAAAAAATTAATTAATATTTCCAAACCTAATGACAGAAATGTGTTTTGTTAACATGCCAGTAACTCAAAGCTTAATTTCATGACTGACTGCCTGAGCGCTAATGTAAAGCTTCAGAGACTGTCACACTTTGTATGGCACTATTGATCCATATCAGAGAGAAAAAGAGAGACAGCGTGCGTGCGTCTGTTTGCAGGAACGCGCTTTTTTAAAGGGGGTGAATGCGATGGAATGCACGCAGGGAGTTGGAAAGGGACGGAAGGGAAAAATCGAGCCATTAACTAGCTTTTTCAGAAAATAGTTTAAATTGTCAACGACAACAACATATGAGAAGCAGCTGCATAACGACTCCACACAAACAACGAGAACACGTGCAACAGCAAGCAGCACTTGTCAACGTGCCAGCAATTACAGCAACGTTTCTGAGGAAGTTCTATCTTCCAATTGCAATACCCAGGGAAACACAGGCGCTGAGGGGTCACTACAGCAGCGAAAGCGCGCACTGCAGACGACCTGTCACCACGGGAGGCACATCTCACGCAAACCCAACACACAGCAACATTGAACTGCGCTGGTAACGATCCGCCCCTAAACATGCCAGCCTTTCAAACTTTTCCTGCTCTCCTCCACGGACAGAGCAATTCTTTCACACCCTTAAATTAATCTTATGCGTAGCAAGTAATCAGTCCATCCAACCACTATAAAAATTATCATTCCTTAATGTAAATATTAAAATATACACCTATGGCTCTCCCCTAGACAAAATATAAAGCTGTTCTACCACAATACCGTTCATGACCAATATAATTTTACAAAAGGTACTTTTTAGTAAATTTGCACAGACCACACTCTCTATCTATTCTTCCATTAATGAAACTCCACTACCACTAATTTTCTAACTTGTTTAGGGAACTCAAACATAAATAGAAGTAAGTTCATATATTTGTAGGGTTCTACCCGTGTTTAAGTGAGTTTCCTAAGGACCCAGCCGTGGATGAATGTAAAAGATTAACTTGACTTTCATAATATCGTATGAAATATGATAAATTCTGTATCACAGTGGCTACCCACAAGGAAAGTAATGGATAAAATGCAGACTCATTCTCCATTTAGGTTTAGTTATTCCATATCTTAAGTGAAAGCAACGTAGGGGAGGTGGACCAGGAATGGTGGGCATGCAACCACGGATTAGGGGTGGGTCACACAGCGTCAGTTGGGAAGGGTGAGAGAATTGTAATAACAATTGTAGAAACATGCCCACACTGTACTATTCATGCAACGTTACTTACAGAATAAACACCCCTGTCCCTAGTAAGCTGTCATGTCACAGAAAGTGAAAACAAGCCACATCAGCAAACGAATCTCGGGTAGATCTCAAACTGTACTCTTCACAAAGATGTAGCTAATGCCACCCTATATTTGAAGCCCTTGCATGAAAATCACAATGGAATACGCCTTACTTAGTGGCAAAGAGGCAGATCATTTTACAACAACAATGCTAGTGACAAATGCATCTCTAGAGTCTGAAATGGGTGATGTACAGCAACATTAATGCCATGCAAGGGACTGTACTCCTAGGTGGTGAAATATAGATGACGACAATGAATGAATGAATGGTGTCGAGCCTGGCATGGGACTGGGCCACAAGTATGCATTAACGTCAACACTTTTGCGTGTGAATGGCCATCTATGCAAACCGAGCAAAAGAACCTTATAAACATGCTTATCCAACATTCAGAACAGGAGATGTGCAATAGTGCAATTAAAATGATGCAAAAGAGGTAGTAATGTAGTGAGGCCAGTCTTGGTCACTATATTCTAAAATCAGCTCTATGGCACAGTTAACATAGAAGGAATCATGAACACTATTTGGAAGAAGCCTGTCACTCTTCTCATTTTGCAGGAACGGAAAGTCTGCAAAAAATACTATGCTCCACATCTTTACGCTTTAACATCGTAGAACCTGCTCTAAATCTTTGTAAAAACATATTTTTCCTGTAACGAGTTAAACATTTTAAGCTAAAATTAAAACCTCAAGGCACATGAACACCGTTTATTTGGAATCTGCCTTATAAATGTAATCAGGTTTACATGCTGCGATCATGTGTTGCGATCACGTGAGATATACAAGCTTATGATTTAAAAAAAAGTTGCCAGAATTATTAACAGTCTTCTTGGCCTTCTAGAAACAGTATAGTTACATTAATTGTTTTTCTTTACCATAAACGGAAATGTCAACAAGTCAGTCGAGATATATAGCGCGCAGTGCACTTTACAGAGTGAACTACAGATGAGGCGGATGAAAAATGCATGAGTCTGCTACAAAGAGGCGAACGTAAACAGATGTTTTGTCAAGTACTGACTTAAAAAAAATAAAGGTCCAACGGCAGTATTTCGTCCCATGAGTGACCGCCTCTTATAAAATGGAAGCTGTTGCATTTTAGCGAATCATTTTTACAACGACCATGTCAACAGCTGCAACGATGAAGGAGCAACAGACTTCTTTGATGATACAAAAAAAAAGAAGGAAAGGCAGGTAAAGGAAACCAGGATGAAGGGAGCTGGGTGTGGAAGGTGGGAGGTGAGGGAACAGAGGCTGGTCGTGATTGGACAGTTAACGTGCGTTCACTGATGACACACCTACCTCTCTAGCATCGCGCCGCACCACTACCTGGTGCCACAGGTTGTCATCAAAGCGCAGGCCAGATGGTTTGACCTCCCTCTCCAGTGACCCCGAGCCCAGGTTGATGGCCAGGATGATGGCGCCATCGCGAACAGCGATGTTCAAGTAATCTTTCACGTTCCCTTTGGGAGACGATGACAATACATAATCACAGGTAAAAGAGAGGTTCTGACAGCCTAAACTGACACAGGTATCACCTATGATAGTGGGTGGGAAAGGCCCCCAGTAGCGTGACGCCTGCACTATGCGTAGGGGTTAGAAGACCACAGATCTTAGCTTTTTGTTTTTATTTCCAGCTGGTTGTTTGCTTTTGAATTTTTTATTTTTTGTTTGTTGTTGTTGATGATGCATTTTGGTAATAGATTCTATTTAAGTTCGAGTTATTCGAAAAGGTGATTACAGCTGCGCACACACACACACACACACACACACACACACACACACACACACACACACACACACACACAGATAGAGAGATAGGAATGTTCACGTACGCACACATCGACAAAAGCACGCACGCAAATGCATACCAAGTTAAAGCCACAGACACATGCACTCGCAATCCTGAAAACACATGCAAGCTTACATCACAGTTCTTGCAGCCACATAACGAAAAAAATGCATTTAAGAGCACCAGCAAACGCGCGCATACCGAAGGATGAACATACATCTGTTCACACTCACGGACGCACAGACACAAGAGAAAGTGCATGCCTTACCTGTGTAAAACAAAAGGCCATCGGGGTGTTTGGTGCGGAAGTCCAAGGATATGCTGTCACGGTTACTTACAAGTCCATCGCCTTGACCAGACAGGTTGTAGGTGAAGTACTGAGCGCCGAAAAATGTGGCATCCGAAGGAATCTTCTCTGTAAAGAACACAGAATAACACGCGTACACTCCTTCTGCTTTCTGTTATTCTCAACTCTTATCCGTTACGCCATTTCACTGCACACGATGGAAATTTGGAGAATACTGGAGATGTGTAACAAAACATGTAGCCAGTTAGTCGGTTCTAAAGACATCTCAAATGTGCTGATATATTTTTCCAGACTTGAAAGGCAAAGAAATTAATTCCTTTGTGAATAGCAACTGATGCATTTGGCGCATATGTATAAACCCTTAACCACCACCTCAGTCAAGTTGTAATCAATAAAGCACAAAGAGTGCTGTCTCGTTTTCCTCTTAACTCCCCCCCCCACGCACACGCACACGCACACGCACACACAAGACCGCGTACGCACGCGCACACAGATGCATACATATATAAACATACACACTCACACACTCTCACTCACTCAGACGCACACACATATATATACACACACGCACACATACACGCGCGCAATCTCACACATATATATATACACGCACGCACACATAAACGCTCACCCAATATTAAATACACATAACATACACTTATATGCATACATGTACCCACACATATATATATATATACAGAGAGAGAGAGAGAAATCACACACTAACCCCTCCCCACACGCATACACAGATGATAATCCCATGTTGAAAACAATATCTCTCCTAGTATGATAACAATACGGGTTGTGAAATCAGAGCCAGTATTAGGTGAACGTCTCGAGGACAGTAATCTCTCATTATGTCGCAGACTGCCATCATTCATGTTTTGTGAATGTCTGTTTGTCATATTTAAAAACAGTTGACGCGGAAGAGCACCTGTCAGACAAGTGTGGTAGCTGCAGATTGCTGTGTGTTCGAGATCCTTGTCAGTTCCTCCTTGTTCCTCGGAACGGGTTTTTGAATGACGTGCGATACGCATGAGTAGTTCATTGACTTGCTCTAGCGTGCTTCAGTGAATAACGGTTTGGGACTGGCGCCCATCCTAATTAAAGCCATTAAAATTTCATTGATCCGAAATGCGCCAGGCTTTGTACTACTTGGTCCTAATTTCCCATAAAGCTGCTGAACGAAGTGTCTAAAATTCGTTTCAGACGATTTTGTTGAGAAAGTAAAAGTAGAAGTTGTTCGATGTTGAGTTCCTGTTCACAGCATTTTTCTTTCTCCGGTGTTACATTTTAAGCAAGTTACATTATTTCAGTTCAAAACGACAAAGGGTGTGAGAGACAGGAATCCGCTTCTTTTAGGATTCAGTGATATTCAATCTACATTCTACGATTATTATCATTAATCTAAAGTGCGTCGTCAGGTCTTGGAAAAAGAAACAGAAGTGATAGTTCCTTTGCTGACATTTTCAGGTTGTCAGGTGCGGTGCTGCTGTGTACAGAATATGTTTGAAATAACTACAATGACATCCCAGAGGAAAAAGAACTGGATTAATTAAAATTTCCAGATCTGTGCCTAAATAATATTGAACAAGCGCCTTTTACAAGTCGCCACAAATTCCGTACAGTTTCTATTTATTGACAGACCTCCTTCTTCTACTAATCATCCTCTGGCTTCTTTTACTGCTGCTAACTGTACTGCTGCCGATCTATTGCAGATACTTTCTTATCTATTTCCTGCTTGTATTCCTACTCTTGTTGTTTATGCTGCTGTACTACCGCTGTCTCCAACTGACGGTCAGCAAAAAGAAGACTTCAACACTCAGTCCACTTAGGTTAGAGCTGGCTTAAAAGACTGCAAAAAAATATTTTACACCTGGCTAGCTGTTTGTGCAAACCTAAGTACTCCTGGCTGTGAACTTTGGGTCATCCCCGAAACGTGTGCCTGGACGTACACACAGGGTAATGTTGCGAAATCCACCTGTCTTGCAGGTATATGACACAGTGGCATCCCTTCAGAGAGTCGCTGCTTAGCTACCTGCTGACTACAAAGCACACTATCCTCTTTGCTCGCCACGGTCCAAATGTGGTAACCTCCTGCTTATCGACTGCAGGCCATTCCAATTTGTTCGTCTGCTCCGGGAAGGTTTTGGCCTTCTGGGGGAGTGTACACAGATTATCTGTTCCTCTTTGCATCCATGCTCCTCTTGGACACCTACCTCCTCGACCCCTCTCCCTATTAACTACACACTGTGCAAGAACCTTACCAATTTGTCCGTTAGTAATCTGCTAACAAGCGCGACAATGCAGGGTAGGCAGCTAGCTGTTTGTGAGGGCAGCTAACAGGTTAAGCTCGTTATCGACACCTGAGGTCAGTCTATTCTGATATAATGCCAAAAAAAAAAAAACAGCTAAGCGTAATAGTGCCCAGTTAGGGGAGTGGCTGAGAAAACAGTAGACGTTTCAAGAAAGACGGAAGTTCAAGAAGTTGCTCTCTGCCAACGCGGACAGCGACCATCATCATCGGTGTCGTCACCTCTGTTCACGTCTTCATTGCTTAGTAGTCAGAACATATTATTCCTTGTTACAACTGCTGTAAGACTGAAACTCTTATCAATGTTAACATCAACACCACCCGCACCATAATAGGACAGGATAATTAGGGACCCTCTTAAATCCTTCAGCTTCCTCCTTTTTCCTCCTTCCCTTTGTAATAATGGTGATGTGTTTTAAATGCAAATTAATCTACAGCATGATATCTCCCTTATATTTGTCTCTAGACTTTACTTTATAATATCTCAATCGGGTACAGTCTAATATGCCAAGATCATTACTATTTATGTAATTTTTACACATCATCATCATCATCATCATCTTGCATCTGCGGTAGAGATATTTTATGCATGATAGAGAAATTGCCAGTGTCAGTGGCTGCTTATACCCCTTTACTATGTGGCATTACTGATTGTATATAGGGCACTGCCATGTATGGATTTTATTTTCCTTGCTCTACCCAATCACTACAAATTATATGTACTTGCTTTAAACAGCATGTGATTTAAGGCTACAGCTATGTGGCTAATCTCAGTGAAATGCAGTAGCAATCACTGACATTGAAGAAATAGGTCTGGTTGTTAGTAAAATATTATCCGTGATGTGGTGCTCTCCTCTTGATCTCTTGTAAGGGAAGTCACTGTGTGCACTATGGCATATTACACTGTTTGCTAGTTAAGAATTTTGCCTTTACATGCAATATGACTTCCAGAGAATATTTGTAAACCCTTACCATAGAGGATTACCTTTTGTCTTCAGGACTGTGGGCTGAACTTTTAACTTCATCTGTCTTTTACTCCAGAAATGCTTATGCCTCACTCTTATAATACAGGAAGCATTGTAAATGAAGGAAGCACTGTATGCAATTGTTTCAGCTGACATATGATTGGATTAGCTTCAGATTCTCTGAATGCAATATTATGATATTACGGAAATAAAATGTTATATTAAAAACACCATCACCACCAATAATAACAAAAACATTAAAGACACGACCTGTCATTTATAACATTACCAGCGTTTTACTGTGTAATATGAGTTCAAAATCTGAGAATACAGTAACAGAATTTCCTTGGCTAAATGTCTTATGAACGATGAAGTCTTCCAGCCTGTTGACTTCCGGGACTTGCATTGCTGGGAAAGCGCATGGCGCGGTAGTAAGACAAGACTGATGCGTGCCATTGTGTGTAGACTAACAACTATCTTTTCTCTCAGTTCTTAAGAGTTAATTCGGGATATATCCAGTGGTTATGACTAAAACATCCTAGCTCTCCTCAAAACCTTAAAAGACAAAGCCTTGACGCTTTCGTTGGCTTAAAATCTATAGGCGAAATTAAGAACTTTTCTTGTATCTTCTACTGTTTTTATCATTGAAATATATGCTTTGAGGTCGCTGTTCCAGACGTTTGAAATCTGTCTATACATAGTGTGTGGTCATGACTATTCCATCTTTGGCTCATTGGAGACATGCTGTCAGATCAGGTGTTAATGATGCTAGCTGTCAGACCAGGTCTTGATGTCTTCAGCCTACAGAGTTACGTCTTCTAGGACATTTTTCCTTTCTTTTTTTGTAACAGTATTGCGAAAGGACAAATGCTGGTCTTCAAAACCAACTCCATTGGCAGTGCAGACTGATCTCCGCTGTAATAGACTCCTATACTGCCCGTTGCCATGGTACCAGCAGAAGTGATCAATTCCCTCTTGGTACGCCGAAGTTTGAAGTCTGGTGATGAGCAGATTAATTGATGAACGCAGATGGTCTTAGGGAGCTCTTTCTGTTGCAACTCTGGAGGGATCTTCCAGCTGTACAACCAGATGAAACACGGTTTCTAGCGATACTGCCCGGAAGATGCTGTCATCATCATTATTCAAGCATCCTTAGACGCACGTCACGCAAATGAAGGTCACATCGCAACCACTTTCTCTTCTGGGTACTTTTTCAAAGATGATTGCATACACTTCATTGAAAACAGAGAGCTTCTGGCGCTTTCTCTGCTATGCCCTTCCTAAACCCTTCACATGCAAATGAGCGTGAAAAGGATTCATCTTAAATAGCTTAACAGTAACTTGTGGAATAATTGTAAGATGATACAGGTCTTTCACTTGATTTGCGTGATTTGCACGCAGCAGCCTCATGCCATTGTAGAAGAGTTATTAAAGATACGGCAGCAACCAGATTACACTTAGCAAGTCATTCATTCCTTGTTACGCATATAGCTAATGTTTTTTGTACAGCAACACAGTCCAGTCTTGTAAATCTCCAAATGAACTAGGTAGTGAATGAATGAACGAATGAATCTGTCTCTCGCTCTTGTTCTGTCTTTCTTGTTGTCTTTCATTTTCCGGGGATATACCGCGACATTGCCAGTGCAAACAGCAAGTTTTTTTATTGGTGAATACTCAGATGAAAGCAAGGCCCGCGCTATTGATTTCCAATACTCGGTGGGCAGGCAGGCGTCCAGAGCAGATCGCACTATGGTCTGTCGCGTGGTGTGGAGGGCTTAGGCGGGCGCATCTAGCAGAGTGCCTAAAGGGCGTCTATAGACTCCGCTACTGCAAGTGAAGAGGCACTACTCCATGTTTCTTTCGGAAACAAAGTGGGAAAAGATAAAGTAGACCGCCTTGCTCTTCAACGGCGATAGGCTTGCCTTGTCGTAGAAATGAACACCTGACGTCAATACGATCGCCTGTATGTGATAAATTGCAAAGTGGAAAGGCGGGAGCACTAAACGCATTGTTACATATTTCTGTTACTTTGAGTTGTAAGCTGACGTATCTGCTGCAGAAGGTGAGATGTGGGATTCAAAGCACAAAGGTGAGGTGTGGGGCTTGGTGGATGTCACCAGTAGCTACGCGACCGCGGGGAGCTGAGAGCTGTGAACATGAGCCCTCATCCCGTTATATGCAATGTTCAATTGCACGCTTAGTTTCTGAGTGCAAAGCAAACTTGAGACTACATCCGGAGCAATGCCACTATCTGTCATTAAGCTAAATGCATGCTACATCAGATATATGCCTGCGAGAGGCTGAAAGCATTAAAGCTGTGTGCAGACTCTTTGACAGTGTTCGCTTTCACTAGGCCACATTTGTCTGGAGAACACGTGCAAAATATAATACCTTACAACAGATTTTAATTCCTGGACAGAACACTGGTCATCGTGCTCGCTCACATAAACAAATACACCTTTGTTCAAGCAGGCACGTACAAGTACGCATATACGTGCACTTAAAAATAATATCGAGAGACAACAAAGTTGTGGAGAGGGGGAGACGATCAGAGAGAGAGAGTGCGTTTCTAATTTAATCCTTTTACTACCCAGCCGAGATCCCGGCTTCCTGCAACCCCATAACCGAGTAATTCAGCACTGAAATTCCCTTACAGTAATAGCGAAGTTACTGAATAGCTTTAATCTGATCCAGTACAAAGTAATCAACGAACGTGACTGACGGAGACATGTTTGCAGTAAGTACGATGGACCTGACAAAATCTCGTCACTAATTATTATTAGCCTTTATATATATATAAGGATCATCAGGATCTGTGAAGATAACCGTGCTGATAACAGTATGGAAAGGAGGCATGAGAGGCAAACAGAAAGGAAATGTTCAGGAGCCGAAAGACAACAACTCAAGCCCGACGACGACGACGTGTTACAGACCCTATTCTATACCTGCACGTGAGAGGGCTAGGGTAGTTTAAGTGAAGAAGGAGAAGAAAAATTTGAAGAAATTAGGAGAGAAACTGGAGTAAGTAGGGATATGGATTTTTTTTTAATTTTGATGATTTATTTTTATTAACTAACAGTAACATATATATTATACAGTCTGTTGTTGTACTTCGCCAGTACACCGCCTATCTTCAGATAACTTCAACACAAAGCTTATCTAGATGGGATGTAAGGTGTGATGTCATGAAACAACTAATTGCTTTAATTACAGCATAAAGAGTGTGGCTATACGTGTTATGGTTGAGCAAGGGGCGCAATTATAAAGTCCTTGTCCACAAGAAAGAAAAGTTGTTGGTTCGGATCTCTCCTCGGGCACACGAGATTAATCTAGGAACAGAAATGTTGTCGCTTTCTATGTTATTCAGATAATGGATATGAATTTCTCAATACCCAATAGAGAGTAAAAGAGTAACGCATCTTGTATCTTTATTTTCTAAGTAAGTGCAAAACAAACAACCAAAAACTACTTTAATGGTTACTTGTCTTGTCTTAAACGTCAAAACATAAATGTAGTCAAACTTGCCTATCCTGTCAATTAAAGCATAAGAAAACATTACTGCATTATTGCAGTGTACAGATGAGAGTGAAGGCGTGTGATTATGTTGTCATCAATGGGCAAAGCAAGGAAAAAGAAGAATGGTGAACATGTTCCTTCCTTTCCATAAACATAAGCGTTATTGTTTGATATGCTCAATGCAATGTGCACGAATTTTGGTTGATTTACTCAATGCATTTTATCAAAAAGCTGCAAAATAACTGATTTTTATAGGAAAATTAGTGCACTGTTAATGATAACGGACAACAAAAGAAATCGGACTCCACGCAAAACACACGCTGACATTTGATATCTAATCACCACGTGATCGGTGGCGGCGTCTATGGCGAAGGGGCTATAGTACTGTGCAGCCTGTACTTGGTGAACTCACAACCAACTTGCCGATCGATTTCTGCGTGACTAGCGTAAACTATAATGTAGTAATTAGGATTTATGACTCTTTGGTAGACAGCAAGAGGAGGATAGTCATGAGCTAAAATTAATTTCTTTCATGTGAGTTAATAAGGTATTAAGACAAATACTATTTAATTATGTTTAGAATCCTGCTGGTTATGAGCCGAATAATATGAAATTAAAAATAGCAAAAGTGCTCTTTCTATTGAAATAATACTTACCAAGATCGCACCTTTCGCCTTTGAATTCCGTCCTGGCACAGTCACAGACCAAGCCACTGTCCGTCGTTAAGCAAACACCACCATTCAAACAAGGGTTTCCTCGTTCACACAACTCTACATTCCCAGAACGTAATCCTCCAAAGTCGATCATTTCCGGTCTGTGCTGTTCGCGTCCACAAAATCTGTAAAACAAATTCCTTACAGAGCCTTTAAATCTGGGTTCAAAAACGACCGAAGCGACGGCAAGAATGTCGAGTCTCGACTCGTACTCGACAGGCAGACCGCCGACGAACATGAAGACCTCCTTGGAAGTGACGTCCCGGAAGTCTGCCATCTTGCCCGGCGCAGATTTGACATGAGTGATTCCGTCCACAGTCAAGAAAGTCCTTTCATTGTCTTGTCGCACCTCCACCGCGTGCCACCGAGAATCGTCGAGGTTATCCCCCGCCAACATCGTCACAGTGCCCTCACCGAAGTTGGCGCGGAGCTGCACACTGCCCCGAATCAGTTTCAGCTCCAGGAAGTGAATGCTTCCATAGTCCAGGTACACGAGCAGGGCAAACGGCTGCCCAGTCTTGAAGTCGAAGCTGAAAGAGCCGTTAAGACACGGCTCCCAGGCAGGGAACCTTGCATAGGACTTGTTTGTGCCATCCAGTTGGAAGGCGTGGCACCTCTGCAGAAGAGCCCAGAACAGGAGGCCTTGCAGCACGTGCAGCGCGCCTAATGCTGAAAACTGTGACTGCATCGCGAGTTGTGGAAGAATGTAGCACCTGAAAGATTTTTTGGTGTTTTGGTGTTAGCAGGACGGCCAAGAGTTCAGAACTGAAATGCTGCCAGCGCTTCTCCTTTCACTGCTGGATCTCTCGCGTCTTCTTGTGGACACTCAGCTCAGAGCGCGAACAAGAGTGCTGACCTTCACGACCACTTGATAATGTTTCCTCCATTTCGCTTGGTCTCCTTCAAAACGGTTTTCAAGGCCTGCAATAGAAACTATAATTACTCCACATGTGATTTGCAAGTGGACGACTACAGCAAACAGCTTCTTCACAGCAAATTGCGTATCGTAGAAAATGTAAAATGCATGTACCAAGGAATCAGTGGTTTAAATGGCATTTTGACCAAATAGGTTTGCCAATATTCAGCTACAACACGTATTAAATGCTTGGTTCGCTGTCATAGTTAGTCAGACTCATTGTCTTGTCGGTCACCAACAAGATCGTCTGTTCGGACAAAAGAGCTGTGCTGAAAACTCTGGCAGAGAGAGCAAAATCAATGCTTCATTAGTCGGGTTAGTTTAAACATTTGGTGGCATTTGTTTGTGATGTCTGCATGTACAGCAATGATAGACTTGCAGAGCAGTGGAAATGAGTGCCTCTGTCTTTCAGAACAGGCTCTCTTTCTCTCTCACTATCTCCCCCTCTCAATTCCCCCCTAACTCAGTTTCCTTCTTCCCTCTCTCCAGCATACCATGGCGATAGCAATCAATAATTCGACAATGTCGCCATACATCCAGGCGGTCTTACAAATACTTTATACCAGAGAAGCGTACAGGCAGCAAAGCAAACACACCACAAACATTTCTATGGTGCGTACAGGCAAATCTTTCAATTTGTCGAAATATCAACGCAGCTGACATGTGGGGGATGTTGCGAGGGTTGGGACACGTGGAGCAAGCGCGAGCGCGCGTCTGTAGCTGCGTTAATGACAGTCTCCATACTTAACGTACTCAATTCTTATTACCCAGAATCAGAAACGTACATGACTCATCTAAGTGGTCCCATATAATACGTTTTCGTCTTTCGCTCTTGTCTCTTGAAGAATGCAGAACCTCGTGGACAGCCAAGAATTGCAAAATGCGTCGTTCGCTGAAATCAGAACAAATGCTTCTGGTTCCTTTCTTTTCCTGGAGTACGTTGTGCAGTCCTGCTATGTGACGACAGAAGTCCAAGAAATGAAGGAGTAGGAGGCGGGAGGAGAGGGTCTAGAAAAGGGAAAAAAGGGGATTGCGCCATCTCACTTCTCAGATGACAAGAATGAATGATCAATGCCAGACCCCCAAAGTGTTTCTTCCTATTAAAAGGTAGCCCTTTCACACGGAGAATAAGAATCGATCAGAAGCCTCCTCAACCAATCTTAACGATATTCAATACCAGTCTTTTAGCCCACGCTTCAGTGGAAATACCAGTGTTGCCAACCGACTGCTCCCTCCTCATCAAAGGAAAAAAAAAGAACCTTAAAAAGGAAACGAAAGACTTCACAGACTTCCCACCAGACTAGCTCATCATGGCTTCTCCTTACGTTTTAACATCAAACCTGTTGTAGAGATCATAGTCCGAAAAACCACAGACTTTCAGACAGCGAAATCAAAACCAAGCAAAATACTCAATCTAAGAGGCCTGTCATCACCGACAACACTGCAAACCGTTCTTTCGTGCGAGGAACAGCCATATTTTATTTTTAAATGGAGCTATTACACATCATAGTCCTTTCCTAACCCAAACTCTTTCTCTCTCTCATGCACACACACACACACGGAGAGAGTGACTGACATAAAGCTTACACAGAAATTTAAAGAACACTGTTCTATCATTTATTATTAAATTTTATTGTCCTACCATAGTTCGCCCACCGAAACTTGCAAAAAAAAGTTTTATTCAATGTATAACGAAGATTCTGTCTATTTTCTATTAACTGTGGAACGACGATGTTGTCTATTCTCAATGAAATTCACGGCTAGAGGTTCTGTTTGATTATCATAACGCGGTACGCCAAGCGCACCTTGGCGATGTGAGTGTGTGTTTGAGAATTTCACAGCAGCAGTCATTGTGAGGGTGACAGTCGTCACTGCATGTGAAAACACGCCACGTGAAAAGCTGCTCTGAAAAAGGAAGCGAGACAGTCCAGTGCGCACGTCGCGATATCAGCTTGATGAGCTTACTGAAGGCTAATGACAAGCACTTTCCTCCTCCTGCTAGACAGTTCATTTGAGGAAGAATAATGGATACCATTTTTATCGGTAGAGCAGATTTTCTTCGTCCATTAATACTGTATAATTTTCTTTCAATCTGAAATTATTGCATTTTGTTTTAAATAGAAGAAAGCCAACATTTTCTATCCCTCTTTCATCCCACCTCATGTGTGTGTGTGTGTTTGAAAGAGAGAAAGTGTATGTGTGCGAATATGTGAGTGAGTGAGTGAGTCTTACCAATATGCTGCATTGCCTTTCGTGCATAGTAATAAACAGTCCATTTCACACTTAGTTCTTGAAATCGTAGCAGTACAACGGATGAAACAGCAAATTGCATGTAAAAGGGAGAGAAAGATTGAGAGGGAGGGAGAGAGAGAGGGGGAGAACATGAGCTGGCTAGCCAGAGAGCTGTGCCCACTATCTCAGCTAGCCGTATCGGCCAATGTGTTCTTTCTTCTCGAGCGCTGAGAGGCCGCGGCCGATCGATAGCCCCCGGAGTGGTCTGGAGATAGTGGTCCTGACGCTAGGCGAGGTGCCGGGCCGATTTGGCCTCAGCCTATAACGCGCTCTTACCATAACAGGCTTCGCACAGGCACATCCACACGGCGTGTTCTGCACCGTGAAGACACGTTCAGAGGAGAGATGAAGTCTGCTGGAGAGCAGCATGTGTTTACAGATTGTAACATATGATGCTACTATAGGGCAGCACCTCATGTATAATGTGTTTACGTGTTAGCGTAGAACGGTGCTGCGTAGTGCCCTTGACAAAAGATGCTTTCTTTTCTACATGTGGTTAAAAGGTGCCCTCGTACATATATGACAGACGAAAGATGCAGGTTTATACTAATTGTTGGCAGTTCTTGTTTATTTATTTTCTTTTCGTTTGTTTCCTTTGGAAATGTACGCTCTACGAGTGTTTGGACGGTATTATTAAAAAAAAAAACCCGGGCTTTGAAGTTTAGTTGCAGTCACCCGTTAAAGTGACCAGTCTCTTATTAAAAATCAGTAGAATAGAACCAATTAGAAAATGCCACATTTTCCAACCGCAAACGCATAATACAAATTTTTCCTTCATTTTCTTTAACTAACGATGACGTCATCTGACTTGTTCTTAAGAGCATGGGCGTGGCAACCAACGCGCAGTTGCTGCTAGGTGCACACACGTGGTGTGTGAGCGTGCGGTCTTGCACGTGTAGACAGACTGAGAGGAAGACAGATGACAGATGACAACTTAAGTCTGCACTTTCCTTTTTCATTTAGCACCAACCACTCTCCCATGCTTACGTGTTTTCGACAAGTGAACTAAATATAATAACCTCCACACCTGTAGATAAAACAAAGAGCTCAAAACACAATAATCCAGATTAAAGTAGGCTTAACAGGATGAAGCCCCAGCTTAGACGTTCAAGCTTTTGTTTCCACTGCTTTAATTTTTGTTTTAACAACGTTATCTCAAGACCACTCTAAAGCATCGACAATTCCAAATAAAATATCAAAGCTTATTATAAGCTCTTGAGAGCGTTTTCAGTCAGGGGAATGTCAAGAAAGGGCCACCACGCAAGCGCATGTGATCCTATTATCAGTCCCAGCATAAAATCTTAAATCATTAATTTAAATTTTGCCTTTTAATTTATTTTCCTATTGGTAACCGTTTTAAAATTCATTAATGAAATGGTATTTTTGAATCAGTATACAGTTACTAGAACGTTTCAGAAGCTTCTCTCACTCGTAGTCTAATATCTCATAGATCTCTCAGAGAGCAAAACTCATTTCCTGAACAGCCAGGGAGAGAGAGAGAACGGGTGGGTATAAAGAGCGAAGTTTCTCCATGGATGAGGAAACCTATAATCATAGAGCTTGGAGAAAAATAAGCAGAACATACCAGAGAAAAACAGCCGGCATCACTAAGACATGATCAGGCAAAGAATGTAATCGATGTGGTGACAGCATTTTCAATCGCTAGCTGTCTTCGATTCTCGGAATGACTGCTAATCCCGCTACTGACCTAGGCTTCGGGAAATTCGTCGTCTGCTTCGAAGAGAGAAAGAACAAGATTTTCCCAAGAACGATTCCCCACGATTTCAATAGGACAACATCTCCGAGAGAAGTCAACGCTACCTACCGTCAAGAGGCGGTCCTCGTAGGAAAGAATTTGTTGACTTAATCCCCACACGGCTGCAGCAGACGCCGACTCACAACAAGCTCTACAAGCCGGCGCGGGGTCGTCTGCTGCACGCCATTCAGTTGCCGCAGCAGACGCGCAGCGACCTCCAGCGGCGCTCGATGATAAACAAGGAAACGTAACCCCTTGCAACTATCGCTCTCCGCCCTTCTCCGGTGGAGTAGCTGTTCCTTTTTCGGACCAAGCTAAACGTCCTGTGGTCCGCGGACTTGTAGCACTCGAAGACATTGACCAGAGCAACGACAGGCTGCCCATTTCCCGCAGCTTTGGTGCTGACTGACTGGGAGGTCAGGGGGGAGGTGAGATTCGCCGGGCAGGCTGAGGTGGGCGGGGTGGGAGCGGGGCTGCAGCTGCCGATCGATGGAATATGGCAGCGCGTGCTGCATCAGCAGGGACCGACTCAAGACGGATACCAAGCGCGTTCCTTCGGCCACTAGCGTGTGCAGTCACAAATTCCCCCCCCCCATCTCCAACACACACACACAGCCATAGTCTGTCCTTTCATGTTCGCTCCCTCCTCTTTGGTGTTGACAACTGTCAAAGTCACCCATTCACCAGTCTGGTCTTCTTTTTAAGCTTCTGGTCACTTTGTCGTTTCAAACATTTCAAACATAAAAGGTCAATAGTCCCCTTATAACTATATTCGATTTAAAGATGCTTCTTGGTAGCTGGTACTAAATAATCGTATTATCATAATAATCATAATTCCTCGCCGTCAAATTTAACTTGCATCTTTATTCTCTAGTAAGACGCTCGTTCTCTACTGACTCCTCATTCTAGCAGGCAGGTTTCTGGTTTGTCAAAAACTGCAAGTCGCGAAAACAGACGAGTGGACACGAGCGACAACTGGGGAAAAAGACACAAAACACAAGGACAGGCTGTCTTCAAGAACCACTATCTCTGACCCTCGTCAAAAAGCCCACTGTTTACAGAAATGCATCTTGGAAAGTACCAGCACACACATATTTTTTAGTCTGGTGTCAAACGAAGTCCATAATAAAAGCCAGTTTTGGTTAGATCCACTTACAGCGAATGTGCCTTGCTCTCACTCTTACTGGAAGTTTCTGACTGACAGCTTTGTTTCTGAAAGATCGATGGTCATAGAAAGACACACTGACGTATCGTGCGGACAAACATACAGCTATTGCTGAAAAACAATATGAATATGGTGTGTTCCTGTTTGCTTCTACCGTATGAAAACCACGGTAAAAGGTTGGGTAATGAGGTTGAAAATCTTAAAAAAATTGCATCCCTGTAAACCATTCATCCATTTGGTTTGAAGATTGTGTAACGACAAAAATGTACGATCAAAAAGGTCTGAGAAACAGTTTTTATGCTATAGCAGTAAACTCCACTGGGACACAAGTTAGGACTGAATGTTGAGTGCGTCTCCTTTGAACTCTGTGGGCAGTTTGTGTAGGATTTGTAAGTGTGTGTAGTGTAAGTGTGTAAGAGCGTCCGTGCATGCATATGCGCGTGTGTGCGTGCTCGCTTTTGCTTGGGTATGTCTGCAGTGGGTGGTGGAGCTCTGTAGGTGACGTATAGTGTATGCATGTGTGCGTGCGCGGGAAGTAATTTTTTTTTCATTTTTCCTTCTTCTGTCTTTCTTTCTATATAAGGGTACATATTGCAGTGCATGCAGTCACGTCTGCAAGTGTGCGATTGGTATTTGTCGCGAAAGGGGTGGTCATCATTAAGACATGTTCCTCGTGCATTGTCACTCAGGAAATAAATCCTTCTTTAGAAAAAAAACAACCCGATTGCTGAGCAAAAATCGCTGGACACAGAGCACAAAATATCACAAAAACATATTCCGGTGGTATTTTATGACAAAGAGGCATGACAGATTTTTTTTATTAATATTTTTCTCTTAAGCGCACCTGGATTTGTCGAGAAAACAGGAAGTGACGAAACGGAAATATTTATAAAAATAGCACCTTCTGAACTAGCTGAAGTCGAAGAGAAAAGATGCAATCCGGTGGTGGTAAAAGAATACTGACCAGGACACATTGTGCTGTTGCTGAATGTTCTCTTCGATACTCAGATGGAGTTTGTACTCATTAAGGAAATCCTAAAGATAAAGGCAGCAAACGCCAGTAGATTAACTTTTCCAGAGATGTGTATATATACAGGTCTCTGCTTTATTCAAACGTGCTCTGCAAACTTCGTCCCCACATCGCACTCAAGTTTTTTCTCAGAACATTTCAAAATCGATTGTTATCCAGTCACTTGTACAGTACAAACAAGTTTTGGACTTTCAGTAAACCAAAGAAATCTTATTCCTACAGCAATGCTTACTATACCAAAGCACGAGATGTTAAAACCACCTACGACTGCTGGTAGATAAAGCACCAGATATATATCATCGACGGTTTCTACACCGTCTGGTCTACAAGCAACAGCGTGACACACTCATAAACACATCATCAGTCATATCCTTATCCAGCATAATGCTCAAAACAACTGATAGTGTGAGAGCACCATTGATGTGCGAGCTCGAAACAGTTACAAAAGAAAAAAGAATTGATGTTGATAAATGTAAAAGGAGCTTAAACGGGAACACGTGTGAGTATCAGTAAGTAAATTAAAATAGAGAATGTTGCATGCAGCTAAATGAGGAAGAAATAAGTTTTACATCGATAAACATGTTTCAAACTATCATTATATTTTTCACTGCAAAAAATCCTTATCAGCAGTCAGTTGTAACTAAAATAAAAATGCAATGCTTGAAACCATCAAATAAAAAAAAAATTACAGGAGTTTCTCTTAGACAAACACTTTTGCAATGTGTTTATATTTTATTAACAATAATACACATGGGAAAATTAACTCAAATGCGCCCACTTAGTAACATACAATCAGTAATAATACAACATAAACTGCAATGTAAGTGATTGTTGCCCATTAAATTTTGATCTGATTGACTTACCAATTTGTTGAAGGAATTCAGTTTGGACCATTTAATTATCTTTTAACTTCATTCGAAGCTTCTAAATAAAGTTCCAATCTGTAGGGCTGTATTCCAAAATCAACCGTTTCATTTCTGATAAAAAAAATCGCTTCTTAAACACGACAACCTGAGCGATGTTTCTTCATTTGACTTCGAGATATGCACACTCGCTGTTACAAATACTTCGGGCGCATAAGAACTCTTCAGTACAGGAGAGTAATGTTTTCCCCGTTTTCCTAGTGGCAGGTGAGAATGCCGATGTTTGAATGCTTATATCGTTAAAAGTAAGCTTAGTTATGTACTCATGTTGGGAATTATTATTTTATAACGAACTTGACCCGATCATAAAGAAAAAAATGTTGCGCTCGGTCTGTCCTTTAAAGGCTCAGCACATTGCACTTTTTGCACTCCACTGGATGTTTTAAGACTACCTGAACGTTTTCCCCGTGCGCATTTGGCAAGTGATCTATAGTGTGTGTGTGTGTGGGGGGGGAGATAAAGAGCAAGCAAGCGCGAGATGAAGTGTCTGCGTGCGCCATATTTTTCTTGCGTTGTGTATGAGTATCCATGTATGGTACATACGCGCTACACAGTGAACAAAGAGGGCGGAGAGTTGCAAAAGTGGAAAACAGACAAAGGCAGACGAGACGTCGATAAACATGTATGCTCTTACGAATATTTGCACAATCACGCGGGGGTTAACAAGTGTTATTGTTGCGCAACTGCGTCCCGTTAAATGTTTACAGCAGTGACGGTTTAAACAGTCGTGTTGATCTTTAACCCTTGCATAGCTCTGCCAAGATATTCCTCTTTCATAATTCGTGACAATATCCAGCGATAATAACGTGCTCCTACAATATTATATAAATATATTTGTCTATATATAGACATTATATAAATCCAAATCACACATTAACGACCTGCCCTGCATACCCTGCCCTATAAATGTATCACAGCCTGTGCTCCTGTGATGTATTGTCGTTGTAATTCGTTCAGTTGCTCAGTGTTTTCTCCGCATTTTATGAACACTAATACAGATCAGTGGCACCCTTTAGTCTGGTACAAGTGCAATACAGACAGAAGTACAGGCTGACAGTGTGCTCTCTGAAACAATTCCACTTGTTCTGCTCACAATGCGAGACTAAACTGTTGCTGGGTATTTCATGATTTGTGAAGAGCCAACGATATAAAACCACTATAAATTTTCTTCTGATCCTTCAGCCCCAGATGCTTCTTCACCATACAATTCTATTCAGAGAGGCCTTTTACTGTTGACCACCGAACACTTTGTCATGGTGATGTGTTTCCCGTTCCCTTCCCTTCCTTCAGCGACTATCCCCTCGCTACGTTGAGATTCGCCCTTGAGACGATCACAAGTTGGGGAATATATCCTCGCAGACTATCCCCGAGTTACGTGATGTTTCCCAATCCCCACAGGCTACACACGCACTTCCCTGGTAGACGACCCCTGAGCTACCTCAGTGCATTTCTTCTGCGATCTCCAGGGCACAAGGAGCTCCCTAGCCAGCTCCTTCGTCACGAACCGGAAAGCTAAAGTGGTGTAGGAAGATGCTCAGCTTTGGCTGAGGGGGGAGGCAAACTGCCTGCTGACAGTTAAACGTCGTTCATATTCGTGCCTCTTCAGTATCTTTTTTATGGGGCAGCTTTCACCTTGCCCCCCCCCCCGCTTCCTACGCCACTGTAAAGTACTGAAGGGCGCCCACACGGGAGGCTAAAGTACTGGAGGGCCTGGCGCCCACACGGGAGCCGGAGCAGAGGTGTGTCTGGGCGACGTTTTACATTTTGCATTGGCTCAATGAAGCGCCACCTCGCACGGTATGTTGCGTGCCTCCAGCGGCAGACGGGCGGGTCGTGCACTGTGAGACACATTTCCATTCGGGATTCCGGGATGCAGGGAGTGGACCACAATCAGTAAGACCTACATCCGACAGCCGCCAGAGACTCGGGTCTGCTTTCTTGTAGAGTCATGGCAACATTCTCATGCTTCAGTTCACCTTTTGAAGGAGTTCTCTTTGTCCGCACCGCCACCTCCCAAATGCCCCCCACCTCCCAAAAAAAGCTGGGTTAGAGGTTAGAGGGTGAGGGTGTGAGATAATGCAATCCTTCGAACAAAAGTGTATGAAGTCTTTCAGACTAGTTCATGGCTGCCTGTTTCATTCTCCGTGTAGAACAGTGTCGGCCTGGCTTTAGGCTGACCTAGAGGTGAGGGGGAACTCGTGTTCTTGGACATCGGGTGTCATGTCCGTCGCTTCACTGACTAACCATTAAGCACTTTTGGAAGCCCCCACTTCTGCAAGCCACCTGTCAAAGGTCAACAAATGTCGTTACCGTGAAAGCTTTGCATGGAGACTGCAAACAACTTCGCTATACGTTAGCGAAGAAGATCTGAAACGCATGCGAGCCGATAGCGCAGGAGGGACGCCAGTCGTTGTAGTATCTCAACAACGGACTGGGGAGGGGGGTTAATAGCACGGGGGGGGGGGAGAGAGACGTAATGAATAGTGGGGGAAGGGGCTATCATAGCCCCGGATGTCAACGTGGCTGCCGGGGGGGGGGGGAACATCGATTGGCCGTCTGGTGTGAACATCAAAGCTCTAAGTGCGACAGTAAAGTTAGGCTCCCGGAACTGTCTCTCGCCCACTGTCTTGACGGCTTGATCTGTGATTTTATATCCTGGGAGGGAACCTTTCCATCTTCCCCCACTCTCTCTCTCTCTACCTCTCCGTGCGTGCCTGCAAGCATGCATGTGCTGAAATAGGTTCGTGTGTAAGAAATAGGAATTGTAATATTTATTATTTTTCCTGCTGTAACCAGTCATGACTTTTCGAATGAACAGGAACATCTCGACCACAAACGCTATTTTCGCTTTCTTTAGCCACAAACGGCAGTGCCATGGAAGCATCAAATTATCGTTTATAGCAATATCAGTGCTATGCCAACCGGCGATCATCTAGTCATAACAAAATCAGGGTTAGAGAAACAGCCAATCACGAAATTATTACAAAGGCAGTGTTATGGAACCAGTCAATCATCCTGTCAGAATGGATACAGCCTGGGACAAGTGTTGAGGTGATATCCTGCCTTAACACTTTAGCGGCCACTCATTGTCTGTTACTTACATATTGCTTACAAAACAATCAAACTGACGTAATAAAAAAGATGAGCAAAATATAACTTAATTATTGAAGAGCAGCAAAGAACGGGAAGTTTCCAGAATGAAAAACAGAAAAAGAGGGGTTAGTAAGCCCGGCACAACTTATTTTAAACTCCAAGATGTCCCGCCACATACTGCTTAGAGCCTTTGGTCAAGAGGACGTAGCTGATTGCACGAAGACGTAATATTTGGAGGACGTAAATCTTCCGAATGCAGGTTTTACGACTTTTGTAACCAAAATATAAAAGGGAGGGTGGAATAAACGTATACTGTTGCTCATTGGACGTGAACCTGCAAATACATTTCAAATGAAAAGTCGAGCGAAACTTTTTGTGGTAGATTCTGACATTTTGAATCGTTCCTGGCTCAAAATTTCTAGTTTGAAAATAAACTTTCGCTTATAATCGTGTCTAAAACACAGCAGCTTACTTTATTGTGAAAGAAACAGATTCTAATTCCTGACGTACCGGTGCCGTTGGACAAGAAAGATTTTTTTTCTCACGCCAGTTTTCTCCCTTTCCTTCACATCTTTACTGTACTCAGGTTTAACATTGTTATTTTGGTATTATTATTATTATTATTATTGCATGCTCTCCAGATTCATGAAGCTTTGACGATCGCACACGACACTGTAAAAGGGTTCGCCTGAATGGGTTGGATGACGTGACTCGACAACAACACATGGCAGCCTCCTTGTACTGCCCAAGACCTGTGTTTTAGACGCGATTTTAAGCAGACGATTGTTTTGTAGACCGAAATTTTGAGCGGAAACGATTATCAGCGTCAATCATCTATCATTTAAGTCCAGCATGCCATTTCCCTTTTTCTTTTTAACTCGGTGTGAACTTGCTTCACTCTTTGAATCTTCCTCGACACAGCGTGGCGTATGCTTCACACAACACCAGAATGACAAAATGTGTGCACGTTCATCACCCACCCCTGTCTTCTATACCCCCGGTACTCGTGATCTTAATGCAGTTGAATTTTGCACATTTTAACCGGAAAAAGGTAGAGATTGTGTCCTGTCGATTTTACTTCGTGTGACAATAAGAGAGATTTCGGGGCTCTTTTCATAAAGTTTGTTCTGAAGAATAAGACAGTATTTTAACAACATAGTTTCTTCCTATACTGCTTTTAAAATTCTCCAGCCATCTTCCCACCCACCTAGCACTTCCATTTCTATATTCTTTCTGACACGATGGTCTAAAATAAATTTTTATTCATACCCTTGAGACCTTCAGTTTATGTATATATATATATATTGTTTTTAGTGCGCGGCGCCGAACGATTACAGTCCTTTCCTGCCAATCATGTCCAAAATTGCCGTGGTTTCAGCC
Organism: Marisa cornuarietis; assembly: GCA_004794655.1. Taxonomy (NCBI): domain Eukaryota; kingdom Metazoa; phylum Mollusca; class Gastropoda; order Architaenioglossa; family Ampullariidae; genus Marisa; species Marisa cornuarietis. The sequence continues at coordinate 7,286,171 of SMMW01000001.1, forward strand.
ATTCGCATAATGTGTTCCCAAAGTTTCTGCCGGGTGCCTCATTGTTCAGTCTTGTATGGTGGTATGTAGTCTCAATTATGAAACATCTAGTTCATCACCGTCAGTCTGACTTTTGTTTGGGAACGGAAGGGGTGGATGGTGGTAACTATTGACATAGTCAAGTAGGGTTTCGTCTGTGAAGTTCTTTATCCAGAAAATGCGTAGGATCTTGTCATGGCACGCAGTACAGAGTTTTTTAAAGAAAAAGTTTCGATCTGTTTGCCAGCCAGAACCTACATCCATTGTGAAATACTTGCATCTCCCTCAGATGTTCAATTTAGTTCCTGTTCTATAATACTGTAAGCATTTCTTCACCACCGAGAACGCACATGTTGTTGACGTTCACTGTAAGAGGTACTCATACCAACATCTACTCTTCTGAACAGTTTTCTAGGTTGAAATCCTCTCTTTCTAGGGATTCTAAACCCTCGTCCTTGGACGATTCTCTTCGTGACTTTCGCTTCAACTGAGGCAGATTTCTTAAGCCTACTGTATCCCGTATGGTAGATGGCAGGGGACTGGAGCTGGTTTTACGAATGACATTAAAGACATTTTTAATTAATGATTTTTAAAATCAATGAAATTTAATGTAAAAAAAACTGTCTTGATCTAAGCAAAGCTCGTTTTTAACCATAACTAATCGTGGCTTCACGTCTTTCCATTCCCTTCCGGAAGCAACCTGTCGAATTTCTTCAAAATCAGTTATCTGCTGCTTGATAAATTCGACTAGGACTCTTAATGAACTGCTACAATGGTATAGACGACTCACATTAAATACTCAAAATGTGAACAAAAGTATTTAAAGAAAAGTGAATGTCATTGACATGATCGATAAAAGCCCACGCACATGATTGGCATCAACGGATCATCCATTCAAGCAAATTATTATTTTTCTGCCCATTCCTAACCATCATAATAAGGATGCAACAATATTAAAATTAAGTTTTGCTTAGGCAGCACTCTCTTTTCCAAAGGTTTAGCTAAATATCTCAATTACCTGCAATTTCACAGTTGTGGTCTGAACGTTGTCTAAATTACCTGCTATTTAACGTTTGTCCATACTGTTATTATAACCTTCGAGTGTCCCTCCGTGTGTATGCTGTGGGTAAAGGGGAAGGCGGAGAGAAGGAGGGGAGGAAGAGTAGGAATAACTGTCATCTGTCGGTTTCAATCGCCAACGTTTCACATGAAACCGTCAGGTCACAGATGTGCGTTCTTGATCAATCCTGCAAGGAAGGCTAAGTGATGAAGACTTTCCCCCAACCCTTTCAAACAGTCAATTAGCGAAAGAAAGATTGAAACAGACGTCACGAAATCGATTAGACTGAGCCAGGAAAACAAGAGGGAACATCAATATCAATTAAAAACGATCCAAGGTCACCTCAGCAGTGCACTTTACCGTTCCGCTCCCTCATTCCACTCCACGAAATTTCACTAGCATCTCCCTCCAGGCTGATATATTTATTGTGTGGGTTTTATACCTTTGACACGAATTAACCACACAATATAAATACTATTTTTTTTACCAACGAAGTAGTTGATGCTGCGGTTATTAGAAATTCAAAGCATAGTTAGTGTGTTTGTGAGAATCAATGTACCGAATCTCGTTTTGCAATTTCTAACAAATAAACCCACTCTAAACTTCGAATCTAAATCATAAGAGGACGTAGTTATGAAGCGAGATCAAGTCGTTTCCGCAGGGCAAAATGGGGAACTCAAGGAAATTCGTATTGTTTCCGAAGTTATAACGTGATTTTCAGACCCCGCGGACACTACTCCATGTTTCTTTACCCCAGGGCATCTTTGCCATCGTTTTATAACTTCGAAACCAAGACTCTTGTCATTGAGCTTCCCATGCTGCCCCAGGGCAACGATGTGCTTCATAACTACGTCCTCAGATGATGACGAGGCTAATTCTTGCAAGGAATGAAAGATAAACGAGAAAAAGGGCAGTGCTTATGACTGGGCATAAATCTCGAACAAACAAAGAAAGAAGGTAATCATTACACCGATAAAATAATTTCATTGTTTCTGGTTGGGTTTCATTGCTAAAAACCTATAAGCTCTTTAGTGTTGAAACGATCATTTTTAAAAACAAACTGTTTATGTTAATGTGAGCAAGTGCTTCTGCAAGCATGCATTTAATGCACATCACTTGAATTATAGAAAACACAGAATTCCCAGTCGGTAGGTGGAGAATCATTACCCTTATTGTTTCGTGTCAGTACGATTACGAACCTTCAAAGGACCGATTTGCTAGCTAAGTGTTTTGAGGATGCTATTTAAAGCACAAACCAGTTAAGAGAGCCTCTAGAGATTTATAATGTTGGTCAGCCCTCATAGCATCCACTGTGGTAGTCTGACTTCAAAGGACATATAAAATTTCCCAAAAGATTTCTCAGAACTGCGCCTTAACCTAAGGGACAGTTTTGAAGCAGCGTTACACCTCTCCAACAGATCAGTTGGTCGCTCAGTCAGCTATGTTAGTCAGTCAACGTGTGAATGATCTTGACGATAACCTCGGCGGAAACTGAATCCCTTGACGTCAGTGGGTCATGTGAAAATGTATGTTTTGAAATCATCCCCTTAAAGAAAGGAATTGACCCATGTTCTTGTTTAGAAAACATACCGGCTTTGAAAGCAAAATCTAGCAAAGCAGTTGAAGAGCAGAAAGAGCAAAAGCAAGTCACGTGACGAGCACGTCATAGCCCCGTAAGACAAACTCGGGCATTAGGCTTGTGTTCATGAAACATTTTTTCCCAGTCTGTTACCTTATTCGGCTACCCACAGATAGCGGCTAACTCCCTGTATTTATGGACTCGAGGGTAGACCTACCAAATCGTTTCGCGGGTCAGAGGAACCACTTTCAATGACTTTCTTCTAGAAAGATTAAAATATGGTGGATACCGATTAAGTTTAACACAAACGATCTTGATGTTTAAAAAATAACTTGACAAGTATAACGAAAGAGAACTGTTCGATACTGTTTCGTTGAATTCATAATCTGAGAATAGCAGACACCATAAAAAACGAAACTATGTATCTTAATCGACGTGTCCTTTGGTTTCTTCCCTTGGTCATTTTCTTTCCAAAGGACAACAATTTCATATTTAATAAAACCTGGACCATTCATTGGTGACAATGAATAAATTTGACTTTCCGCAGCGTCTTGCTTGCTTTTGTGATTTTTAAAACTCTTTTTCGTTTTAATTATAAAACTCGCGCTCCACCCTATGACCGAACCACGCATGCGCGTAGCATCCTTTTTCTGGTAGCTCTCGTTAAGCTTGTTGATTATGTAACTTCAACTGAGTAGATCAGGAGTTATTCTGGCTGTCTGGTTCACTTATCCAGCTGGTTCCATATCCAAAATAGGGCAATTTTGCTCATGGGTAAACTGTAGAAGTCCATAAATCGTATAGCTCTGCCAATGTCGGCTGCGCTGCTCCACAAGGGCTGACAGATAGACCTGAAGTAATTTTCCACCACGGACAGCCGTAATGACTTACCAAAAAAGTCTCTCTTTAAATAGAAATCAAAGCGCAACTTGGCAAGATTATGTCTGCAGGGCTAGAAGACGACAGAGCCACTCAGCAGGAGTCTCTGTCTCCTCCATTTTCATTTCCGCTTTTTCTTCTGCCACTGGTATCTTCTATTCTGGGATGAAATGTCCACCCATGGCACCGACCTAAAACTTAAACACAAAAATACAGAAATTGCTATAAAAGGAATAGTAATTAGCAAAAGAAACTGTAAAAAAATTCCGTCACAGTTTTTACTGACTACTGCCCCAAAAATGTCACAGATGACCTAATCACGTGCATATGAGGCTGGAGCAAATACCCACAAATACCTTTTCAACTAATCTCAAAATTTCTTGACAATGACTGTGTTCTGAGTGGAACGGAGGGTGGGACTGCCGGACTGGCATCCACACGTCCGGTATCGACACAAAACTGACGTGTGCATTGCAGACGGTCTGGGAACATCAACACATTAAATAAAGAGACTGCGCAGATTCTTCTCTTTTTTTTTCCTTTCTTTAATCTGCTGGTAAACGCCCACCCTCCCATGCATGGACGCATAACGATTTCCAACGATGACATTAGTGATCTTGCATGCGTGCGTGCGTGACGAGGGCACTGCGGCGGAGAGTAAGTTCGCAGTGTCGCGTTCTCACCAGCGAATACACTTTTCTCCTTTTCGTTCTTCTTGTGAAAGATTATCGCCAGACTGTGGGACTTGCATCAAATAAATCATAGTTGCTCAGTGATAAGTGTGGCATTTCCGGTCGCAACTATATTTTTTTCCCACGACGTTTTAATATCGACCTGTTCTACGCATGCGCGAAAATCCCAGCGAGGTTGGCGGCAATCAAACATTGACCTCAGCCGAGTGTTTCCTCTGCTCAGTCATTCTGTCAAAACAAAAACATGCACCTAAATCCTAACCCTACCCCAATTCCTAATTCTAAGCTAAACACCAGCGTGATTTGTGCACACATCGAGTTTACAAGTTAAAAGATACAAACACACGCACGCACGCACGCACGCACACACACACACACACACACACACACACACACAATAACAACAAAGTAGGACCCGTCGTGGGAGAGGCAACTAGGCCTTATGAGACCGTCCATAACAAAATGAATTCTAGTCCTAGGTTCTTTCTCTCTAATATTTACAAATCTTCCATAATACAGAGGAGTTTTCTTGGTACGAGAGATGCCGTGATAAGATTTAGGCTAGGTGTTTCAAATTTTTACTGTCATAACCTCCGCTTTTGTTATGCTGGAAATAAAGACATAACGTGCCCTTTTTGTAAGGATGAAGAAACGGAAGTACACTTCTATTTGTGTGTCCTATGTATTCTGATTTACGAGAAAGCTACAACCACATAAACTATTACAAAAGACCTTCTCTATTTAGATTCCACCTTATAAAGTCAGATACTAGAACTAACGTATTTCTAACCCTCTAGCTGCATTTAACTACATAGCATTAGACCGGAGGGACAAGTTCCTAAAATAGAATGTTTCTTCGTGTGTTCCCTTTGTATTTGTATTTTCTGTAAATTTATCATGTCACTTCGTATATCTTCTATAACTTTAAAAAGGCACAGTGTGACTTTTGTTAAAATATAAATACCTTCGTATTGATGAAATCCTGTTGCATACTATATAGTTTATGTGTATATACCTTTGATGGTTTTATTGTGCTCCCCCTTCAACAGGCCGATGGCCTATTCAATAAAGTCATTCAATAAACATTCTATGAAGAAAAATAAAAACGGGATAAAAGAAAAAAAGCCGTAGGAAAAATCGAACATGCAACCTTCGCATTCAAAAACGTTTCGCTTTCTATGCTGTCTCAGCTTCAGCCAAAACGGTCACCAGTTAATCTTTGTTTCGATAAATTTACAAACGAAAAGACGATCTGCGCATGCGTGCCAAAACGTCGTGGGATGTTCCGGCCGCCGACTCGTCTCCCTAAACAGGGTGCGACACTAGTATCAGCGGTTTTTACCTGACAAACGCAGAACGATCGGCTGCTTGTGATAAACGCTTCGATGGAGAAATTAATGAAATGAAACATAATTGTTCTTATTTTCTTATTTCCGGCTTTTCGTGATTGCGAGAACGCGGAAAAGAAAAGGGAAAAATTAATCACGACTAGGGGAGTGTATGAATGAAGAACAAAATAGAATGAATGAATATTGCTTTTCAAACGGTGGCTAGACAGCCCAGCCCTCTAAGACTAGATTGCAGATCAAGTGCAAACAGATTCAGATTTTCTCCTGTCTCTGTGCTACCTCTGTGATAGTCGTCTGCATTTTCCAGTAGAAAGCGTCCTGTCTTTGCCACAAGTCTCTTACACTCGTCCCCACATTTTCCAACACAAGGCGCCGAGACATTAAGTCTTTCCTTTTGTTGGCTGATAGTCGCTCTTTGCTAAAGCTGCTGAAATCGGTAGGCGCGACGCAGCAGTTTGGATATGTGTGTGTGTGTCACTCACTTTGTATGCGGGTTGATGGGTGGGTGTGTATGTCTCCGCCTCTATCTGTGTGTGTGTGTGTGTGTGTGTGTGTGTGTGTGTGTGTGTGTGTGTGTGTGTGTCGCTTACTTAGTGTGCAGGTTGATGGGTTGGTGTGTATGTCTCTCTCTCTACCTTTCTCTCTCTCTGTGTATATCGCTCACTTTGTATGCGGGTTGATGGGTGGGTTTGTGTATGTCTCTCTCTCTCTACCTTTCTGCGTGTATGTGTGTGTGTGTGTGTGTCGCTCACTTAGTGTGCGGGTTGTTAGGTGGGTGCGTATGTCTCTCTCTCTCCCTTTCTGTGTGTGTGTGTGTGTGTCGCTTACTTAGCGTGCAGGTTGATGGGTTGGTGTGTATGTCTCTCTCTCTCTCTACCTTTCTCTCTCTCTCTCTCGCTGTGTGTGTATATATCGCTCACTTTGTATGCGGGTTGATGGTAGGGTTTGTGTATGTCTCTCTCTCTCTCTACCTTTCTGCGCGTGTGTGTGTGTCGCTCACTTAGTGTGCGGGTTGATAGGTGGGTGCGTTTGTCTCTCTCTCTCTGCCTTTCTGTGTGTGTGTCGCTCACTTTGTGTGCGGGTTGATAGGTGGGTGCGTTTGTCTCTCTCTCTCTGCCTTTCTGTGTGTGTGTCGCTCACTTTGTGTGCGGGTTGATGGGTGGGTGTGTATGTCTCTCTCTACCTTTCTGTGTGTGTGTGTGTGTGTGTGTGTGTGTGTGTGTGTGTGTGTGGCTCACTTTGTGTGCGTGTTGATGGGTGGGTATGTCTCTCTCTCTACCTTTCTGTGTGTGGGGGGGGGGGTGAGTGATTTTGCAGAACAGGCAATCATCTCAGTATCATCAGCATCTATCCATCACTTCTAGTGAAAGTTTCACTGGAAATTAATGGAAAGCATGTTGGCCCTGTGACGCCTGAACACCATTCCCCCAGCCCCAGCAATTACGGCAAACGACTGGTGCCAAAACGTTGGCGTCTCTGTATCGGTGCCAATATAGCCCCATGAATTTCCTCGTACCAATGACAGCCTATTACTGGGATAATTATTTCTCTCTTTTGGTGATCTACCTCTCGTCACACTTCAATAGACACCCAAAGCAAAAGTCTTTATATCCAGATCAATCTGTCCTGCAATTGTCCACCCCCACCCCTCCATCCAGCTGTTGACAGTGGTCACAAGAACGTGTAAAACGAGAGGCGTCTGGCAGAAATGGTGGTGCAGGTCAGAGCTAGCGTGGTGTTGGGGATACACGGGCACTTAGTGGTTATGTATAGGTCACGGTGGAGTGCGTCTGTGCCTAGGTCTGTGACGCCAGCGTGTGCATTTTCGAGGTGTACACTAGCTGAACCAAACAAGCACCTTAAGATTTATTACAGTTGCGGAAGGAGTAATCAGTCTGTGATCAATGTTTAGTGGTGAATTTGATTAGCATTCTCTTCAGGTAGGCCTCTAACGCCACCCACCTCCCCACCCCATTGTCCTGGCCTCTTTCACAGGTAATTTCCGACAGGAAACGTGTTTCTAACGATCGCTGATTTTTAAGGAGTAGAAGGCACTAGTTAAGCGTCTAAGGCACGGTAGTAGTAGTAGTAGTGCAATTTCCTCTTGTAAGCATTACAGAATATCTCTGTTTGGTATAAAGTAATCGTTTTCTTATTTTCTTGACTATTTGCGCGTCCAAAATGTACCCTTTATTAACACGCACTCCAGCCAAAAAATAGAAACAGTTATTGTGCTGATTGCTCGTCTATCTTCAAATATGTCCGATGCTACACAATACCCGAACCATGTGTGGCATCTCCTGGTGTTTTTTTTTAGCAGTGCAGAAGATTTTTTAAGTCCACTTCCCATCCTGTACACTGGTCTTGAGTAATTCCTGCCTGTTAGTCATCGTCAGTCCAGACATGATGTGCTTTGTTTCCCGTGTGGAGCGAGTTACTTTAGCCAGCGCAGCTGATGTATTTAGGACAGTGAAGGCGAAGGTCAATGCTTGTTTTCCCCCCAACACCCTCCCAAAATCGATGCACCGGGGTTGGCGCTAAAATTGCAATCTAAAACTCATACTACTACTGCATTTTTGGTACACATGCACGTGAAAACCAGAAGTTTACAAGCACTACACATAATCATTACTGCAGGAATATTATGGCCGAGATGCGGGTTTATCTACTGGTCATAAAGGAAGAATAGATTAACTTACGGGTATAGATATATCTATCCTCGTCAAGCATATACTCCAGCTATAACTGTCGGTGCGTTTGTGGGGTGCGATTAGCGCGGTGTACCGCCAATAACAAGAGCGAGTGCAAAGAAAACACCAAAAAATAAGGTCCTGGGAGGATGGTTGACGTCACTTGCTGGTACCCTTCATCCTCCAATCTAACCCTTCCTTACCTCTCCCTCCCCCCCTCGCCCCCTCACTCCCCTCTCCATCTTTCTCTCCCCCCCTCCCCATGGTATTTCTTGCGTTGTAAGAAGAATGTCAGTTGCAAAATCGTTACAAATCGAATGGTTTATGCTAAATTTGACAAAGACAGTGCTGAAGTCACAGAAGGCTGGTCCTCGTTTCGACAGGGAAAAGGAGAGGAGCGCTGGGCTGGGAACCTCGCCGATCGATGTCTTAATGTGTTTTCACACATACGCCGCTACCCAGAGCCGCGGCATCATGGAAATAGCACACAAAAATACACACAGCCAAAGACTTCCTTGATGCCAGGATGGCTCCACCAGCACAAACATCCCACTTTCCCTAATTGCAGGCATTATTCATAATTAGTATATTCGTCTGGCTTGTTGGCTTGTTCTGGTGATCGGGTGATTCTAACATTTAATTTTTGTTTCTCTTTGGTGGTTGTATGCACATTTACGAGCTGCGACTAATTTTAAAAAAAAACTCACTTCATAATGAGATAAACTCAAAACATATCCCAAAAGACTTAAAATGTTCTGAAAAATACTTCTTTTTTCTACGAACAAGGACCAAGAGGCCATTTGGGAGTCTCACCTCCTCCAGTATAAACAGCAAGCATGTATACAAGTATTTGGAGATGACATCTAGCGCAGCATCGGTGATGTTGTCACCAGACAGCGGGCAGAGCAACATTAACGGTCAGCTCATCCTTCAGGCGTATAATGTCAACTACTTAAACAGTGTATAATGTCTACAAACTGAACACAGACCCGTTAGTGGGTTATAAGCTAGTGAGCATTATTGTCCTTACTTTACTGAGAAAGCGGTACCTCTTAAAAAATATCCTGGCAAAAATTTCCATGAAAGACACACGTCGCACGTTTTTTAGAGAGAGGAGGGGAGAGGGGTAGAGAAAAAAATGGGGTTAATTGCGAAGATAACAGTGGAGGTGGCAGTAGCTGAAAAAGACATACCCGATGGACAGTCGGTTCAAACCTAGGGCGCAGGACTCGAGGACATAAAATAGAACACGGTTGCCTTTACTTCCCCCAACCGTCCCCCCCCCCCATTTTGTGTCGCTATAGTATTCTGATTGTTTAAACGGTTTCTTCGCTTTTTCCTGCGCCGCGCGGTCTTAGCAAAATGAAGAGCACGCAGGAGGATCAGCCAAGCTGATTTAGGAGTTCTCCCTCTGCGCCTGCGCAATATTTTGTCCCACGAGCTGTTTGTCGCCCTCCACCTCGCGCCGGTCCTCCAACAGCTAAGGAAAGCCTCAAAGCGATTTATCAGAGGACGAAAACGCCGAGCTTTCGGGAGCAAGGGCCTTCACGGTGCAATTGATTAAGAGCCCAAAAGCATTAATGATTTTGCGCCAGGCTTTTATGACGGAGGTGAGCGTGGAATCATGGTGGAGCTGAAATGGATTCCACCATTTTCAGACCCTGTCCTGACGGTGGTTTCGTCACTGCAGGGGAGGGGGTGGAGGGTGGAGATGGCGGTGTGTGTGGGGGGGTTGTTGTGGGACGGGGCGGGGCTCCTTGCAGCAATGGCGGTTATTAAAAAGTGCTGAAGTACTTACTTCGAGATCTAGCAAGATTGAGCCTTTGAGCGTGAACGCTGCTTAACCCTTTGCCAGCCACTCTGTCTGTGGTTGACAGCACAGCTGGCACTGCACTTCGCTTTCTTCTCCAAAGTAATTTAGAAAATAGCTACAGCTGTTTGGTCACGATGTGGAACTTTTCCGGCGCAGCTAGCGGATAAATTTTACGAGATGGCACCGCAAAGGTGAATAACATAAGCTGACCATTTCATAGTCTGGTTCCAGATGCAGTAATCTGGAAACGAATGAATGTTTTGATGCATGGCATGTGTTTGTGCACGCACGTTTAAATTTGTAATTAAATAAATTCCTGCAAACTCAACTACGCCCAAACATACTCGTACACACACACACACACACACACACACACACACACACACACACACACACACAATCTAATCATAGAGATCCCATCCCGAGAAGCTTAAAGTATGCGTCACGCTCTGTAAGCTTTGGAACACTCATCTCACCAAGATGCTAAATCCTTAACATGCCTCTGTCTTGAGCCTTGAAATGCCTCTACCTCAGCGCTCGAGCCGTAAGTATTTGCTACATCGATCCGTATCCTACGGTGCTGGAATATGCAGACGGACGAACATCGAGTCTGCAAGACGAGATGAACCACTCCCTCTCACCCTCTGTCTCTGAGAGAGAGAGAGAGACATAGAGAAAGACAGAGACAGAGAGAGAGAGACAGAGAGAGAGAGACAGAGAGAGAGGTAACGGCGCTCTTCCTTGGCGCTTACATGGGAAACAGCTAAACTCACGCGCTGCGGAATGACTAGGATCAAGGGGGACAGTAAAGACAGTAAGGACCTAGCAGAAATGGGAAGATTAAAACAAAAAGCAGGAGGAGACGACGAACGCCGGGCAGTTACAGGCACACCTTTACAAACACCGGTAACAGCTTGTGCGATTATCTTATGAACGGTTGTCTTTAGGGACCATAAGCTGTTCCTCCGAAAGGGATGCGATGTGGAGTCAACGGAGTGATGGGAAGAAGGAAAGCGCGATAAAAAAATTTAAATCGCTAAAGAAACCCTGACTAAAAAAAATAATCCCTAAAGAAATCCTAACTAAGAAAATAATCCCTAAAAAAATCCTAACTTTAAAACTTAGGAGAGTGATGACCCTTCGCCTTACCGGGTAGAAGGGAGTAGGTCTCCTTGTTCTTTTTTCTTTTATTCTTGTAGTGCCTTTGGGTTTTTGTCGTCTTTGGTGTTTGCTGACGACTGTTGAACTCTGCTTTTCGCTGTGTGTCGCCTGCCACTTTCTGGACTCTTTCCTGAGCCTGTGTACCATTTTTGTCCTTCATCGTCTAACGGTCTCAAACGCATTATATCTACATCTCGACTCCTGGATTTTCGTTTGCTGATTTCAATCATCACTAACTTGCAGGTGTTCAACACTTTCTGCTCTACGTTCGACCCATTTTCCTCGCAACATTCTTCCCGCTGTTTTAGGTTCTGATCTTCGTGAGCCAACAAAGCGCGGACTTGATTCTCTCATCTCTTGTCTACAGTCCTGCCTCCTGCTTCATCTATTTTCTTCACTACCACTGTGTTGGTGCCAACAATGAACAACTTTATGTTATTGGTGCCACCACCTTCATCACTACTATGCCACTGACACTACAACTACAAGTCACAGCTGCAGTTGGTAGTATAGCATCTATGCTGACGGCATTCACCTTGAAAACACAATGAAATCGATGATGATGATGAGTGTTTAAGTGACGAACACTGTCTCTAGTGCAGACGACACAGAACACAGGCAGATGTTTATCTATTGAACAGCTGATACATTTTTGTATTAAAAGATGTGCGTACGTCACGAGGAAAAGAAAAGTGAAAGACAAAAAGAGAGAGATTCTGTAACCTTGGGGACTGATTTACACAAAATTTTCCAAAACTGTTGTCGGCCTGTTTCCTTAAAGGACTTCGTCTTCTTCTTCTTATTCCTTTTCACCCCCAGTGGAGCATAGGGCCGCAACTACACCACCCCAGCGAACCCGGTTCTGGGCCTCCCTCCCCAGTTGGGCCCATGTCAACACGCGTCATAGGCCCCTCCAAAGGGGGATCTTCCCGTCCAGGCTCTCGTTGTGGTAATGCTGTAGTTACAGTTTCTGTAGCAAGGGTTGCTTTACAGGGTGGGGTTGCTAACCCCACACCCAACCCTCCTCCTTCATTCGGGCTTGGGACCGGCAGGTTACCCGGGGGGTTTGCAGGCGGAGTTTTCCTTAAAGGAGTAGTGAGGTGCAATTTCTTCTAATCACCATGCACAGGAAGAGGTCAAAATTGAGATGTTTGTTTCCAGTTTATCCACTGGCTGAGGAGTAAACAACGTACATGTATCCGTCCAGGAATTCTGGTATCTGTGCTGTTAACATCTTTCTATGAATTGAGATGTAAGACGGCGTGTATCTCTAAAACGGAAGGCTGTTATTCTCCTGTATCTTGAAAATACTATATTGCACTGAGTTTTACCCAATCATTACAACAAATGTGCACCCCGCTAGTCCTTTAACACGCAATCAGCATGTACAGTGACTCAGACAGATTTCGACTTTTCTTCTCAGTTCTTGGAGATCAGTTATGGGTATGTTCATGACACAGACAACAACTGTAGCAAAAACATTACTAAAATGTTTTGATCAATCAATAAATACAGTCATAACACACACACACACACACACACACACACACACACACACACACACACACACCATATATAGATGTTCAAGCACATACAAGATCTTGTAATGTATTATCGGCACCACTGTATATTTTGTGGCATTCTATTCAATAAGTAATAGAATTTCTTCATATCTAAACTACAGCTTTTGCTGAAAGCTGTTCTTAAAACTGAAAGACTGAATATGTTGTAATTACATTGCTCCTGCCAGGTTAAAAGATTGCTACATCCTATTAGAACGATGAATGTTCTTGATTTCATTCAACTGAAGTGTTCGTATTTGTCGACTGTCACTGTTGTCTGTTGTAGCTCTCGCTAACCCGTCCCCCACTGGTTTGTTTAGTCTGGCCCTGAGACGGCTTTTAACAAGAGACAATTAATATGTTGAGAGTTCATCCATCATCTGCTGTGTGTTTATCTCTTGCGAAGACTTACTCTGTTTGTTTCACATCAGCAATAGTCACACGGCGGTCTCAATACAATACATGGGAATTATAGAATGGCTATAACACGTAAGAGGTCACTGTGTCAATAACAAATAAATAAACAAACAAAGTCAGGAAGAGTATAGTTTGTTTGTATATTTGAGATCTCGACGATCCACAGCTGGTTGTTGAATGGGAGAAGCTCAAAGGAGGAGGAGAGATAAAGAGATCGCACGATGTTCTGCCGCTTTTTGAGACAGTCATGCTCTACTGATTTATCAACCGGTGATATAATCTCTCTCTCTCTTTCACACACACACACACACACACACACACACACACACACACACAAACACAAACACACAAACACAAACACTAACGCCGGGAGAGCTTTTTGCACGTCAGAAAGAATGTTCATGTCAATACGATCTTGCGATCCATTTTGTCGCCTCCCACTAAGAACCTGGATTCGGCGGATTCTTCAAACTAGTGGTCTGACTTAAAGACTCGCTCTGTTACTAAGCGACTTCCTGATTTATTCTCGACACTCAAAGGTTAATAATAATAATAATAATAGTGAAGATTTTTATAGCGCATATTCACACTCATAGAGAGCATGCTCTTA